>OY728157.1:1801782588-1804282588 GCA_963277665.1 Viscum album
ACCTTTCATTCAAATGAATGTGTTAGACAAGTATGTTCCAGGTTGGGGACCGGTAAAAGTAAGCCCTCCGGTTTGGTCTCCGGTTATTAGAGGAACTCCGGTTTGGTCTCCGGTTATTAGAGGAACTCCGGTTTGGTCTCCGGTTATTAGAGGAACTACGGGTTGGTGTTCGGTTATTAGAGGCACTCCGGGTTGGTGTCCGGTTATAAGAGGCACTCCAGGTTGGGTTCCGGTTACAGTTAGCCCCAAGGTCCTGGGACGAGGCCTTGACAAAGAAATTAAAGTTCATCATTATGAATTCCATCATTATGAAAGTGGTTATTGATTTTTCATGTGATTATTCGATTAGTAGAATATCCATGTGAATAAGTAAATGGCATTATTTCATTTTACTTTTTCCATACTATGTTGAAGTTCAAGTTTAAAAGGCTTTTGTTTTAGTAATGCATTGCCTTAAAAGTTTATGCTTATTTTAATGTTCCGCTATATTGTTATCCTTACTGGGCATTTGAGCTCACCCCTTTTCTATTTTTTATTTTTCCCAGAATGTGAAGAAGTAAATTATGAATGACCTGTAGGGATATTATGAGGGGATAATAGTGTGGATTATGGAGACAATATGTTGTTGTAGTAGTTTTTCACTTCATGATGTAATGTAAAACGTTATGAATATATCTAGTGTTTCCAAGGCTACTAAACCAATCAGTTTTTCGTGATTTGATCTTTCTTGTGATCATTCCAATGTTATGTAATAATGCACCGACTCTGGGTAACTGGGGTCGGGGCGTTACTCGTCCCAAGACCTAGGGGCTAACTGTAACCGGAACCCAACCCGGAGTGCCTCTAATAACCGGACACCAACCCGGAGTGCCTCTAATAACCGGACACCAACTCGGAGTTCCTCTTATAACCGGAGACCAAACCGGAGTTCCTATAATAACCGGAGACCAAACCGGAGGGCTTACTTTTACCGGTCCCCAACTCGGAACATACATGTCTAACACATTCATCTGAATGAAAGGTCGAAATATAACATTAACATTCGGATTACAAATAACTTATGAAATGTCAATACTCTAAACAAAAACCATGAGTGACATAAGAATAACTTATCCAAAGTCAAAGATATCACAAAACCTTCAATAAAATATGGATGTTTTGTATCATAATAAATCAACTTCAAATAAGATTAAAATCCATCAAAGGATGTTGACATAGATGAAATAAAGACTATTTTAGAGAAATATCTCTTTTTTTTGAAATCATTTTAAAAGTAACATAATTATAAAATAATACATTCATTTTGAAAATATTCTTATAAGCTTGTAAGGGAAGCTTTGACAATTTTATTACGGCGGTAAATAGCCTCACCCGCTGTATAAGTTAAAAAAAACATTCTTACCTTAAATTTGTCGAAAAGGTTAAAAGTTCCTTGTTTGGAAAACGACGGAAAGATTCCTTTCGAAACACATAAGGGTATAAATGACTTTAACCCATATTCTTGTAAATAGTAAAAATGTTTTGAAATACATTATTAAGAAACATGGATGTGGATGATAAAGAGATCCCAGTAGATTATTACGTATAAAAAACCTCGGATAATGAAGAGATTGTGAAATAACCCTTACCAATTTGGTAATTTATGAAACATACAACCCATGAAAGAGGTATCATACAATGAATATGTAAATACACATAACTTAGAGTGTATTACACAAAGAATATAATTATGGGCAGTACATACACGACACAAAAGGTAATGGTGGCAATATGGCATGAATCTCACGGGAATAAGGAGTGAGATGAAAACCCCTTACCTTGTACTTTTCCTTGGTTGGGGTAGGTTAACCTCCTCTTCTTCGGGTTCTTCCTTTTGATTTGATCAAAAGGGCTCTTTAGGTTGTCTTTCTAATCAAACTAAGGCCACTAGTTTGTAGTGAGGGAAGTTGGGAGAGTATTTGGGAAGATTTTTTCCGAACCAAAAGGTTTTGAAGGTGTGAAGAAATGAGAAGGAGGAGTGCCCTTTTATAAGAGGGGTGAGGGGCACCTTTGGAAAAGCTAGAAATATTAGTTTATAATAAATTTATATTCGGTATCTAATGGCTCCAAAGTTGATTATTTAAATTTTAAGGTGGGGATGGGTCGAAAACAACTAAACCAATAGAATTTAGTCAGGTTTGGGTACTTATATTAATCTTATCATTAAGTATTAACTCTAAGTTAATTAGTTTCACTTTTACAATGTCTCTTTGTATTTTTATATAATATCGTTAATAAACATACTATATATAAATTCAAGAGACCCCCAAGTGGTCCATTAATGATGAACCTATCATGATATAAGTCTCTTGGTCGAACCTTAGATTTTTAGGATTTTAATATCAATTAATAATATAATATTTGTTTTAAGAACTCTTTTATGTCAATTTTGACACTATTCAATAGTTGATTTTTGTGAAACTCATAACAGATTGATTACTTCGAACAAAGTCAATTAAATCCATACTAATATATCATATGATCCTAGAAAATTAGTTTAATTCTATAAAATTGTCATATTATATTTATTTGGGTATTTATAATATCAATTATTTTGATTTTTCACTATTATATTAATTACTGCATCATCATTGTGTAATAAATAACATAAATTATTTAATGTCTAAAAATTATAAATAAAATATCATTATGTAGGAAATCTTTTTATCTTTATAATGAATATTTATAATCGAAACTCCAACATATATAACCTTATGTAAAAATTGGTTTGCTAAAAGATATATGCTTGTGTCATTTTTGTATTAATTTTAACTTAATTAAAATAAAGTGTCCCTATCACCTACAAGTGGCACCATGGGGTCCCAAAATCGACCCAAATATGCCTATGTCAGAAAATGTATCAACCAATAAGTCTAGGACACGTTTTAGGGTAATTTAGTGTTATTATAATATTATTTTTTAACCCTTATTTACTGGATTTAACCTTAACCATGGTAAATAAAATATTTACCGCAGTAATTATTCAATATTTCTAAAAATAAAAGTTACCTATTAACACAATTTGAACATCCTGATTCCAAATATGGAATACATTTTTCTAAATTCAAAACACATAAGTGGTAGAAATTAATTTAAAATTAATTCCCGCTGTCAAAAGAAAAAGCGTGTTTTTAAGAGATAATAACTATCAAAAGATTGACACTTGTTTATGTTCGGTTTAATTGTAAAATTATTTCCAATGACCAACATTATATTTAATGGTAAAAATAAATTCTATATATACTTTAAAACCACTAAAATTCATAATTTATCACTATTAATTATTTGATTAAAAACGTTGTTTTTAATTAATATTCAGTAATTTTCACTATTAATCAAAATATGAAAGTTATTCAAAAAGTACCAAAATTTCACCTTAGGATAAATTCGATATTCCGAATCCAAAAATGAAGTCCATTTTGAAATATAAAATATATATAATTTCAAAAAGTATGTATTACTATTCATAACGGCTAGTTTGATTGGTTGTGGTGTGTGTTAAAACTCAAAGTTGCGTACAACACACGCTACCGTATTATTCAAATAAAGCGTACCGTGGATGCTTGGGATGTTTCATTTTAAATTTTTGATTTCCCCATTTAGTCAAAAAGTTTAAAATATTGTATTTAAAAAGGGTTCACTATTAAAAGTTGAAAAAAGTGCAATACTGAAAATGAATTTGTTCTTGCATTATGTCTAAGATACTCATAATATGGATTCTAAAATTATAAGGATTATATAAAGATTAAAATTTAGTTAATACTATTCATAACCTCTTTTGAATGGATTTTTGGTAAGTAATGGTGCAATTGATCTCGGTGTTGCGTGTAGCGCAAGTTATTGAATTATTTTGAAGAAATAACACACTATGAATTCTTGGGGTGTTACAGCCCCAATGCATTGGGTATTGTAAAATATCTAATGACATTATGTGAAATATGAATGAACATGATTCTATATTTTTTTTTAAATTACTATGATGTTATGATTATAAACATATATTATTCATGAACAAGATGATAGCTTTGTTCACAATTTTGTTTGGTATTTGACCACTAAGACATGAAATTTTATTTTTATGCATTTACACATTAAAAATATTTATCTAATACCTCCTTACTTGGTTATGATGATAACCCTATGATTATTTTATGATTATGATTATTATTCCCACCCATGTTATATTGATTCATGTTTCTATCTATCCTCATAATGGGCATTCAATTCACTACTTTCATTGATTTATTTCCTCAGGTGATTACATGTTTTAATGAAAAGATAAGGGCCCTGAAGAAGATAGAGAATAATTAATTAAATAAGGTTCAATTTTTATTATTTAAATTTTATGTATGGTATTAATTTTTCTAATAGACTAATCCCTTTTATATATGTTTTGAAACACATTTACGTTGATTATCACTATAATGGTGTAATAGTAATCTAAGAAAAGTAGGTTCTCAATAGTTGGTATAAAATATAAGATTAGTTAATTTGGGAATTATTATTAGATTACATTAATTAAAATCATTAATATGTGACTATGTAAATGTTTTCACCCAATAATCATTGTTTTATAAGAATTATAAACATTGGGATCCCAAAATATATTCCTTTAGAGTTAATTTCAAAATGGAAAAAATTATTTATTTATGACTTGATGACTTATGCTTTATTAAAATTTTCTCTATTTTATAAAATTTTGGGAACCAGGAAAAACACAGATGAAAACCTATGTGAGTAACAATGCAATTATTTTTTTATTTACATCCCCAATTCTTTAATAGGTGGAGTACAAAATTTCATGGCAATGAATACTAAGCTCTCTGATGCTATGAAAAAATAAACTAAATAACATTGAACATTTTCCTCTCCCTGAGATAGAGAATCTTTCTACCAAATATTTTATGTGGAAATCATTACTAAATTTTAGTGGATATTCTGATCTACTAGTCCTGGATCTGTGGGTCAACTAAAAAGGGACGAAATGTTCTGATCATCACTATCCTGTTATGAAGAAGGTGAATCTGGTAGTTTATCATTTAGATGATGTTTCTATCCAATGGTGGGATTTTATTAAGAAGACTATAATGGATGATAAAATTTGTGATTTGGTGTGGGTATACTCTAAGAAAATATTGAATAATTATTATTTCCCTGCTACTCTTTAGAAAAATACAGACAGATAATTTATAGGGATAACATAAAATTAAGGAAAACCAGTAATGGATAATTATGAAATATTCACAAGTCTTTCAAGGTACCACTTATGTTTTGTTATCATAAAAGATATGAAAAATATATAGAATCTATAGTAGATTAAAACCACATGTCTTTATTTCTCTTTCTATTAGAGACATTGGGATTTATGAATAAGTTTTCTGATGTACCCTCAAAGTGCATATGGAGTTTACAGAATGGTCCCATTGATATGGAGATAAGAAAAGAAAGACAGTTTTTCATGTTGGTCGATCTAATAAAAAATGTGGAAGGAAAAATCAACCACCGACATGTCAAAAAAGTTAGAATACGTATCATTTCAATTTTCTTAAAGTGTTGGTGGGAATGCTTCATGTGTGGGAGAGAAGGACACCAATCTTTTGAATGTTAAAGAGATGTGAGGAAGCTAGAAAAGATAACAGAGGAAATTAGATAACCTAATTTTTGTTTAATTCTTTAAATGTTAGTAGAATGTGATCTTTGAAATCCATTTCACTAAACCATGAGTCCTAGAGGGTAATCAACATCAGAATACATGAAAGGAAAATGAGAAAGATATAAATTATATCATCACTACTTCTGAGGTTGATCTCGACAATTTTGTTTGGACAAGTACTGGTTATTCAATGAAAAATAGATAACATAACATTTTTATTTTGATTATATGAATTCATTTAAATAATACATGTTTAGTAGAATAATCCAAACAACACCTCTAAATATGGAGGTTTAGTTATCTATGAGAACAAAACATAGGGGAATTATGGAATCAAAATTATATAACCCTTTTATTGATTATTTTTTGTTGACTAAGACTCCAAAAAATTTGGAAATTCTTCATTTGGTATATGTTGAGGCTGATTTGGGCATGGATTGGCTATCATTATACAAATAAAAATCAACTGTTGGGAAAGGGAGATCACTCATCACATCATATGGAGTCTTCTAACTTTGTACAAGTTTAAGGAGGAGGATGAGTCTCCTTCAAAATCATTATATAATTTTTGGATATGATTTCATTATGAGACATTATTTCTAGGTGAAATTATTTAGACACCTATGATAATTGTGACCAAATACATTCCCTATATGAGGATTTACATTGATGTGTTCCCTAAATAATTTCACGATCTTCCTCTAAATCGAGAGGCTGGTTTCTCAATTAAAGTTATTCCTACATATCTACATATAAAAAATAATATTTATAGAATGTCCATGATTATGTATGATGATCTAGAAAAGCAGTTACAAGATAATCATTGAAAGGTTTTTATACACATGAGTGATTCCCCGTGGAGTGATCAAATTCTCTTCATAAAAAACATCGACGGATAAATGAACCTATACATTGATTATCATGATCTCAACAAAATCATGATAAAGAAAATGTATCCCCTACCACTAATAAAGGACTATTTTTATTAGTTTCGTGGGGCCTAGTATTTCTCTATGTTGATATTTTGTTTGTATATCACCAATTAAAGGTTAGGAACAAATATATTCCCAATACATCTTTTCTAATGGGGTATGGACAATATTAGCTCATTATGATGCCTTTAGAGATAACTAATTCCAAAAAAATATTAATGGACATAATGAATAGAGTCTTTAGAGATTACATTGTCAAATTTTTGGTAGTTTTTATTGACGATATTCTGATAATCTCTAAGGGAATGGAGGAATAAGAGTATCATTTGAATATTGTGTTAATGACATTTTGATGGGAGAATCTATATGAAAAGTACTGTAACTGTGAGTTCTTGATGGAAGAAGTGTCATTATTAGGATATTTTTTAACTAAAAAAAGTAATATATATGGTCCCTTCCTAAATAAAGTTAATCAAAGAGATTCCCAATACAACATCAGTAATGGACATTTGTAGTTTCCATGGTCTAACTAGGTATTACAAACTATTTGTGAATAATTTCTCATGATTTTATCCCCCACTAGCTATGTTGACTTGGAAGAATGTAATGTTTTCTAGGACTAGTGAATTTAAATACTGAATCAAGACTATGGAATGTGAATTCCGATTCATCAAGGATTACAACTTCTCAATCTAGTACTTTTTTAGGTAAATAATGTTGTGAATACTCCATGTATAAGGGATCATGAAAGATTTTTAATGATGAGAATTGATAAGTATCCAATTTTTGGTAATTTACTTAGGATGTACATGGTAATAATTATAGAAGGAAAATTATAATCCCTTCACAAATGAATTTTTCAACAATCTCTCAGGGAGAAAATAATTTATTTTTAAAAAAATGGTGTGCAAATTCAGAATAATGTAGAAGCTATCAAAAAGGGACATTATATGAGTTAAAAATTAATGAGGATAGGTTCAGATGATTTGGTTAATGACTATGTTTACCATATAATCAAAATATAAAGAAATATCTCTTGAATTATGTGCATAGCTTAAACTTATCTACTCACCCAGGGTGCACAATGATGTATCAAGATCTCGAAGAGAACTTTTTGTGGGAAAATATAATGAATGAGATCACTGAATATATATCAAAGTGACTGGTACGTTAGTAAGTGTAGGATGAAATAAAATTTATTAAGTTATGAAGAGACAATTACTCATACCAACATATAAATGAGAAAACATAACCATGGACATTGTCATCGGATATTTGAAGTCATCTAGAGGAAAAAATTATATATGGGATGTTGTGGAACTTCTTATAAAGACAAATTACATTAAAACTATTATAAAAGACTTCAAAATTGATATAATTTCGTGGATATATGACATATAAGCTGTAAGGCAATATAGAGTAGCAAAATTGATTATATTATATTGATATCCAAGATTTACCTCCATGTTCTAGAAAATCTTCCAGCAAGCTCTAAACACTGAATTGAACTTCTGAACAACTTATCATCCTCAAATTGTTGTCCTATATGAGATGAAAATTCATACAATGGATGAAATGTTGAGAGCATGGTCTAGGGGCTTCAAGGGAGGATGGACCAACATCTACCACTGGTTGAGTTCTCTTACAACAATATTTTTCACTCGAGCATCCAAATGGATCCATATGAATCTCTTTATGGGAAATATTTCTAACATTGTAATTCTTGGATGAATTCAGTGGATGTAAGAATCAAGGATCTAAAATAAATGATTAAATTATACATAAGGCGAACACCGTTCAGCAACACATTAATGAATCCCAATGTCTACAAATGTGCTATTCAGACAATCGTCATTGTGACATGGAGTTTTATGTTGGAGGCATTGTATTCCTCCACATATCTCTATATATCAGGATTTTGAGATTTGAGAAGAATGAAATGAAAACCCCAAGGAACAACAACCCCTTTCAAATTTTGGATCGTGTCATATCTATGGCCTATCGACTAGCACTTCTGGAAATAAATGTCTCAAGTACACTATGTAATTCAAACATCCCTCTAGATAATGTACATACTAGATCCCTCACATGTACTGAATTCAGAGGTGGTACAACTGGAGAATGATATCTCTTACGAGGAGCAGATGGTGATGATCCTGTATCGTACAAATAATGTTCTATGAAAAAAAATACTCATTTACTCATAGACCTATGGTAGAAACATAAGTACAAATAGTTTATATGGGAATCAGGGGAAGAAAGGAAGAAGATGCACCCTTTCCTATTATTATCATAGTATGTAAAACTAATTTTTTACATAGAAATTTCCAAAGGAGATCCATCCTTTTATCAATATAATTTTCCTTCTTATAGTTATATTATATAGAGTTGTGTTATTTGTTATTAAACACAAACACGTCATAGAGATCCAATGAAAAACATTTTTTCCTAGAATTAACATTTAAATATGTGGTATTCATAGAAATTAAGAATCATATACCAACAGAATAATAACTTCACCATTGGAAAAGTAATATAACCAATAGGAATATTTATTTTTCAAATATAATATTAACCACTCCAATGAATGTATAAATAAAATTTATTAATCTTAAAAATAATAGTATGATATCATAGTATGAGTAAATAAATGTATTAAAATTAATAAATAAATTGATCTTATTTCAGAAAAAAATAAATGTTTATTTAACATTTTTTAATTAATATATTGACATAAATCAAAATTTACATTCATAATATATATTCATAAATTATTATTTTTTCCATTATTATTATAATATTATTTTATGAGACCATGATTAATTTTTCTATGTGACATAAAATCATTTATAATTTTAAAATCAGTAATTTTTTAATAAAGGATTATTGTATTTAAAATTTTTTTTCACGTATTTATAAAAACATTTTTATAAAATGGTGTTATATTATGAATTTTAATTTTTTTTAAAAAATTCGAGTGATTTTTTAGGTTTATCTAAAATAGATGAATTTTTTTAACAATGAAATGCTATAAAATATGATGTATAGAAATATAAGTTAAATTCACTATTTCTTGAGAAATTGTTAATGTGAGAACCCTGATATAAACAAAAATTCTATTTTTTATTTATTTATTAATGTTAATAAAAAGTATTCATTGTCCTGAGTGAAAAAAATTAACAAATAAATAAACTAATCATAGAAAAACCCTCTCATCGACTCTAAATACCACACTCGCAACCTTTTATCCTCCCACCATGTAATATCTAAATATTTTTCAAAATATATATAATAAAATTCCAAAGCCTCTTCCTCAAGATCATGATTCACTGGTCACAACAAAACACTAAATCCAATTATTCTAGGTAGGTTCTCAAGGAGATGAATTGAATAGGTAAAATCCTCTTTCATTTTCTTTTAATTCCATTTCCTTTTTTATTTTATTAATTTATCTTCACTTCCCATTATCCAATTGCAATCATAACTAAATTATATTATATATTCTTTAATATTATTATGTTAATGGAATAATCAATCATTGAACAACTTCTCCTCTCCCTATTGTTGTAAAAAATGAAAACTTCATCTATGATATGTTGATTTAACACATTCAAGGATGATAAGTGCTTATTTTATATTAATACCTTCATGTATGTTCATAAAAATTATAATATTTTAAAAAATATTGTAAAAAATATTTTATATTCATTATTATGTTCATGAACATGCATATTGGAATAATATTAAATATTAAATAAAACTAGTTTGTGATGATCAAAACACCGCTAAATTACTCTAAATGATTATAATTAACATGTTGTCTAAAGAATAATCCTATTATCTAGAAAAATATATATATTACCATTTATCATAATTGAATTTCATTGATAACATATGTACTCTATTTTGTACTATTATTCTCATTTTAAACAATTTTATATACATGTATAAAAGTGAAATGACCATGAAAACCAATAAAACGAACACTCTTGAACAATGAAATTGAACTCTATAACTGAAAAAATTGGACATAAAAAATATTAAAATTATAATGAAAAAAATAAATGTATTATTATTTCTTTATTTACTAATTAATCATCCTTATTTTATTACTTATTATATTATTATGAATCAATCATTCAGTCAAAAGGTAGGGGGATTCTCAATCCCGATTTCCTTTATTTGGGTAAATCATATTTCATTTGAAAATTTCTATATGGATATACATTTAATATTCTAGAAATATAATTTATTTATTCTAATATTTTATTTTTTTAGATATACAAGTTTTTAATATATTTTTATACAAATTAGAAATATTTTTCAAAATAACTCATATTTCTAAAAACACATATTTTACTTCTATTGAGATATTTTCTTCTTCCTTCAAGAATTATAACTCTTACACCAAGTATGTAATTCAAATTTTATTTTTGGATGCCCAAATATTATTCCTGAAAGCATGCTTTATAAATTTCTCATGAAATGCATTTCCTTACAATTATTTATTTTATGATTAAAATGTTATTTGTTCTATTTGGCATGTTTGTTATGTAATTTTTATGATGTGATGAGTGTTCCTTAAAAAATAAAGCACTATAATACATTCATTAATGTGATTTTTTTCATGGGAAAATGTGAAATATATATCTAAATGATTCTATATTTGTTCAAAATTATGAAGATTTCATGATTATGCACATATATTATGCGTGAACATGAAGTAATATTTGTTCACATCTTTATGTGGTGTTTGACTACTAAGATATGATGATTCATTTTTATGAATTTTCTAATTCAATGTATTCATATAATTCTTCTAGTCTTCATTATGATTATGACCTTATGATTACGTTATTATGACGATTAATCTCAACCTTATTATATTCATTCATGTTATTATGTATCTTATTATTGGGATTTTAGCTCCCCCATTTCATTGATATATATCCTCAGATGATTATTTGTACTATGTATAAAATGATGGTGAGTAAGAATCTAGAGAATAAAGAATTAAATATGTTTCATGTTTTATTATGTAAATTTTATGTATTTTCCTAATTTCTGAAAGATACTAAACCATTGGATCTTTGTTTTATAAAATTTTTAAGTTGATTATCTCTAAAATGATCATATAGGATGGTATGAAAGGAAGTGTTGCAATACACACCATGTTAAGGATCCCATTTGGTAAGGATATCTAGGACACTCATACCTAAAATATATGAATTTTATAGGCATCAATCCATTTGACATATGAATTGAGTCTATAGAGTAGAGGAACACCCAACAACTGAACTGCCCAATAGGTTGAAAAATATCTTATAACAACATTCCTGGGGAATATAGGAGAGCCTGATGAGAATATTTCCCAATAATTGATAATACCTAATAATATACTTTCACATAAGAACCCAAGGCATCCCCTGTTTTGTATTTTCCAAATCAATTGAACAAATCATTTTTTATCAAACCATTTTTTGAAAACCAAATCACAAAACAATTTCACAATGAATAGAAAAAACATTTAAATTTAAATAAATTAGGGGAAATACACTTTTATAAAAACCCAGTTCCACAAAAAATATGTCATAATATGCCAATTCATTTAATAAAATAATTTTTTAAAATAGGCGCAATGCAGTTCCCAAACATAGTCTAGAGACAAAACCACCCGCCACAAAACTTATGTCACACACACCCATAACAGAATCCACCACACAGAAGAAACCAACAATGGAAATAGATTCCTTAGAAAAAATCACCACATTTTAAAATTTATCCATTTTATGAAAAGGGTTGGTGGAGAAAAGAAACAAACAAATACCTCATGAACACTCTTTTATTGCACCAAAACTAACAAAGAAACAACCCCAAGAACAATACCATATAAAAGATCTAGAGAGATGAAAGATGAAACATCAAAATGGGTAAAAGGATCTGATAATATAATAAAATGATGATTCGTCAATTGAAGAAATAAATAACCATAAAGGTTTACTACCTCCGAGAGACACAACACAATTACAATGGTCATCAAACACAGAATGAATTAATTTTGGTCAAATGGAGGATCCAAAAGTCATTTGAGAAGGGGTCTAGGTTGAGATAAAAGTTGGATATAAAAAATTAATGAAAACTTTCTCGATGTCGCACACTAAAATCCCACCTAATAAGAATTGAGTTATGTGAAATACCATTACACATTATGTAATCCACATGGAATAGTTACACTAAGAATCAAATTCCTCTTTATTCTAACAAAATATTTTCACATTATGTATCCTATAAACGTTAAAATTAATGTATTCAATTAATGATGTATATAGAGTTCATGAATTGTGTCAAGAAACCATGTACACAACATGTAACCTCTATACAAAACATGCAATCATTCAACACATAGCAGAAAAATAATATTATGATATAAAACCCCAATACTAACATGATCATTATTTTAAATCAATGAGAAATCAAAAAATTAATTTACACATATATACACCAAATCCATTCATTAAACAAACATATTTTAATAAAATATATGTCATTTTCTAAAGAAAATTAAATCCATAACTGAGAGTTCTAATATTCACCCAAATAAATAGGAAAAAATTAATGATGAGTGAAAATACATGAACCCATGTAATGGGAGATAAACATTCTCCACCATAATACTTTCCTTCCCCGGGAAGTCATGTTGAAGAATGAATTCTTCAGAAGAGGTGAAGCCACTTATTCCACATAAATGAATCTCAATCCCAGTTCTCAAAATAATCTAATTCAAGCCTCTATAACACTATGGAAAATGAAATAGACACCCACACAAAACATTCACTTGAGAGCCAGTGATCTTAACTGGATAGAAAACAATAGAAACATTTTTCTCTATCTCAATATCCTCCAAATTTAATACATGATAGGGGTCAAGAAGATATTTTATGAGATGTGATATGTGAAAAACATCATGATTTTGTATCAACTACGATGACAATGAATTCTAATAAAAACCTATCTAAGACACTCAATGACCTCATAGTGTCTAATATATCATAGAGACAACTAACCTTATTGTTGAAGATGATGGTGAACTAGCCAAAGAGAAACATTCAAGAAAAAAAGTTAACCTATGGAGAACAAAAATGCATGAATCCATTGATCAGAATAATATTTTTGACAATACTACACTATTGCTAGATACTGATGTATTTACGTAGTCCTCGTAAGTGTCTCATATCCCAAACACAGTCCCACAAAACAATCTTCATCCACCTCTACCCAACAAATAAGTGATATCCACAAGATACTATAAAAATACACAAAAGGATCCAATTGAATTGAATACAAATAACTATTGTTATAATAAAATTCAATGAATCCAAAATACCTATACCAAGATTAACTATAATCCAAGACAAAGGCACTCATCATATCTTCATTAATCTGAAAATCACACTTCATCTGACCTTGTATACGTGGATCATAAGTTGTTCTCAAAATGAACAATCTCCTAACCACCTCTTAGAGACTCCTAATGAACCTCCTCGTAATCCTAGGATCCTTATAATTAAAAATACCACAACTAACACCATATAACCTCACAATTTTCGACAAATTTTTTTTTACCAAATTCCTTGACATTTGTGGTGTATTTTATCCAAAGGAAATGAAATTAATTTTTCAACTGATCAATAACCTCCTTATTATTCCCCCTTATGGGAATCCATGGATAGACCATACTGTTTACAAACATGAACTATAAGAGGTTGTAGTAAACCAATGGGTTTCAAATGTACAACCTTTATATGTTCAATGGTGTAACAACGAGACACCTAATCAGCAATGTAATGCTAAATACTTGACCACATGAATCATTGTATCATTATGTTATACATCTTCATAGTTCAATGATGAATATACCAATAATAAGATTTGATATAAAACAAAACAGAGATCCCCACTAATACTACGACAAAAAAATGATCCCCAAATTGAATAATAACATCTAAATATAGAGTCCAACCCAAATTATATCCTTACCATTTTGGGTTACAATAATTACTCTGAATTCATTATCCCCCCACTAACCCTATATAATATACCCAATAAGATATCATGATAATTGATTTTTGGTGAAAAACATTCCTAAATCATCCTCCTAAGAACCTAAGTGAATCTGAGCCTAGTGTCCAATATGGTTCCTCTTTTCCTTCGATTCCTATATATCCTGTTATGGAACATTCTTTCTGAGATCTTGTGCAATAACATTTCCCTTCCAAAGGGTGTAAGCGATGTCAAATTCAATCATTTGAAGTTATTATAACAACTGAATTGATCAAATATTAATGTAATTTATATAAATGATATAAATTAAACTTTCAGGTTCTAAAAAGACTATGAATATTGCTAAAAAAATATAATTCCACCAACACATAAGAGGATGTGTCACACCTAGTGTTTTTAGTTTTGAATTATACTCTTGTTTGATGTAAATTTTTTCTTTTTTGGAAGGTTCTATGTGTGATGAGTTTTATGTTTTGAAGTGTATCTTTTATATGTTTCCCCCCCATGGATGATCATGGGATATTATAGTAATTTCTGGGGAAAGCAATGAAGTATTTCCTTGGATGAACCTGGAACATGGTTTGTGCATGGTAAGGTCCAAACATGCAACAATACCAGAAAACCATGTACCATGTTACAGAACGTACCGCATGGTTACTGCATGGTTCAAAAAACTGTGTACTTGATTCTCATATAATCATATAGGCATTTCCCCAATGGAAAATGGATATCACATGGTCATTTTGTATCTTGTTAAATCGTGATGCTTAACCGTGTGAATTTCCCAATTTTGAATTATTGGGGTATTCCAAGATTACCCCTTTCGAGATTGTTATCCAAAACACTCCCTTTCACTCTAACTCATTTCATTTGGCCCTAGGGGTAAACTAAATTCTTCCTCAAGCCTCCCACATCTTTATATGGTAATTTTAAGAGGGAATAGACAATGGTTTGGTTGGATCACTCAAGGTAAACCCCTCCTCTCAACTCCATCTACTTCTTCCTCTCATTTTCTCTTGTGTTCTTTCACTCAACTGGTTATTTTGACCTAGGGATTTGATTTACCCTTGTTTATTTTCAGGGTATTTGTATTTTGGGGATCTTCATGACATATCTGGGGTTTTGGAACCTTCATTGAGCATTTTTTGTGGTGCGTTGTCATTGTGCCATGGATCTAAGGTAGGTTTTCCCATGCACATTCCTTTATAATTTAAGAATAATTAGTTTATTTCTTTTCATCTAGTAATTTATATTCATTTATTAATATATGATCCTTGATTTAATTTTTTTTTGTAAAAATTTTACATTTAATCATTGTTCTATGATAATTTGTCTAGTTTTGTTAAGTAGCGTACGCGAAGTGTTTGATGAAATTACATATTGGATTCTGTGATTAATTTGTGTAATGTAATGCATGGTTTACTATTTTTAATTAAAATATAACATGTCGAATTATGGATTTGAGATTATTTAAATTTTTTGCAATGGTTTTGTGTTTAAGGATGTGTGTTTTTTCTTTTGAAATCAATTTATTATTTGATTATGAATTATGTCTCAGTTGTCATTTTCAAATAAAATGGTTAATATTTGAAAGTGATAAGGAATTGTTCTGAAAGTGTTCTATAAAAAATGACATAGTAATGGTGTGTTTGACACCATTTCTTGAAATGTGTATTTCATTTTGATAAAGGGAGGTTCTGTTGAATTTACAAGGTCCTGTTTGGCCAGTTTTTGAAAATGATGAAAAATTAATACTATAAAAACCTTAGTTGAATGTTGTCATGAATCATATATGTATAATGAAAGGGATGTAATTTTTTTCTAACTCATCAAAATCTATTATCAGGGTTCCTCAATTGGAACCCTTTGTGATCTATTTATTTTAAGGCATTTGAATGGTCTTTGGGGGGACTTGGGTTGAGGCATGTTGTTAATTATTATTATTATTATTATTATTATTATATATTGTTATTGGATTCTCGGTAGGAATCGGTTTGTTCACCCCCATTATATACATGAGTAATATGAACCTGGTATATTGATATAATATTAGGATAATTATTTCTCAACTAGGTAGGGCATGTACTGACTAGTGTCCCATAGTATGTGGATTTACAAGGTTTTTTCTGTGGGAATTTTTACTCGGTGAATCCTAAAAAGGGTGGTTAAGCGAATTGAGAGTTTTGAATTCATCATGTGTGTCATGATACCATAGATGTGGTATCAGGTATTAGTTTCTTATGGATTATTCTAAATCCCCCGGATTCACCTATGTCTATTAGCTTTCAACAACATGGAAAACGATTGGGGTACAATATGATTATTTCCATTTCCCTTGTTGTGTGAAAACAATATGGCCTTCTTATGTAATTTTTTAATGGAAATTTTTGTGTTAGTTTCAATATAATTTATGATAATCGTTTTAAAATAAAATTCTGTTTATCCTTTTTTCAATAGTTAGAAATATAAGAATCAATTTCCCCCATAGATAAGTTTTTGTATCAATAATGGATCGAATCTCATTTTTCAAATGAATATGGGCAATGAGATTTAATTTGTTTTTATGTAAAATAATTAGCAATGAATTACCTGATATATTTTAGATCAAACTTTAAAATTGATTTTTCTTTAATTTAAATTAATTTCATTGGGAAATATATTATCGGGCTAGCCTATTGAGTTTTAATAATCACAGCAATATTAATTTTCTATTTTCTTCCCTTGTGTAGGTTTTAGATTGAGATTGGTAACCATGGGAAGCATATGATCATGTTTTAGAGTGTACAATGGGGTCACATGGAGATGGTGTAGTATTCTTGTCTGGTTGGATTCATGGTAGTTTTTTTTGTTTTATTGTCATGTTCTAGTATAAATGATGATTATGTTAGATTTGTTTATATATTGGTCTTCTTGTGCATGATTTTACTCATAAGTTTAATGTTTATTTATTTGGTGAAATAATTTCCTTGTGTACTATGTAGGTGTTCGACACTGTTTTCTAGCCCATGGGGATTGGGACCACACTTTGGGTCATGCCATGGATCAGCTCAGATGAACAGTTCTGGGTCAAACTATGTTTTTTTGTGAAAAAACTGTATAATAGGATGTCGGCTCTTTTAAGGGCATTTATTTTAGGATTGTCCTATGCTATTTTGGGATGTAAATGTAGATGAGGTAATATTTTCTATACATGAGGGTTATGTGGGAGAAGATAATCATGAACTCCTGCTTGTTCTGATCCTCATGTTTCAATGGGATGTCCGTTATTTCTCGTTTTGGTTCATTAGGGATTGTTTGTTGTATGGGATACCAATAGGGGAGTTGGTATAATGGTATTTTTTTGGTCTCAGGGCCTAGAAATCCATGTGTAGTTGGTGCATGATCTTACAAGGATCTCGGTCTTGGTGTTGTGTTTGGTATATGGCAACCAACCATATGGTCAAATCATCCACCCACACTAGTTCCAACTTGTGAGTCTCCATAAATCTTCTAGAGTACTCCAATATTGTTTTGAAATCCTAATGTTATAAATTTTTAAATTGTTTTTAATTAAATGGATCGAATTTGAAAAGTGGAAAATGGATTTTCATAATTTACATTTAGAAAGGATTTAAAAAATTGGGTTTTTATAAAACAAGTTTTTTTGTAAAAAGAACTATAAAAAGATGCAATGGAGAATGTTTTGAAAATGTAAAATGTATTTTTAAAAGAAGATGGTTCATTTAAAATTTGTTTTGAATAAAGAAACTATTGTGTTTTTACTAAATTATTATGAATAAAATGAGATTTTTTAAATTTATAAGAACTGATTTTAATAAAAATAAGAGAATTTTGATGGATGTCTGACGAAATTATATTTTTAAGCACGGTAAGGTAGTTTTTCATCTGAAATTACCAAAATGGGTTTTTAATTGGTGGTTAGTGATCCTTTTTGAAGGTACATGGTTTGAAAGTGTGTGGAATGGTTTACTTTGGAAAATTACCATCATTTTTTAGCCTTTGGAATTTCATGGGTGTTTGCATGCACAGTTTTATATAGGACTGTGGATGGATTCCCAGAATGGCATGATCGATGGGTTCCCAATGAATCATGGACTTGTGAATGTGAGTGAGACTCAATGGAACACCATTGGTGAGCATGAAAATCCAATATGTCTGTTCTTCATACTAAAAATGTTTCTAGAATGATGGAGTTTGATTTAAAATATGACCTATTTTCTTATGATTCAATGTTAGTCTCTTATGTGGTGTTCATTTTTAAGGATTATGTAGTTGAGTTAGCCTTGATTGGGTTTTTTCTGTTATTTGATCCGTCATTTCCCCCATGGTGATTTGATGGGTGATCATAGTGCAGTAAGAGGTGATTTCCAATTATGGGAAATTCTGGGGGTCATCCTAAGGTTTTGGTGGTCGAGTTATGGATGGTAGATACAAATCTATATTATAGTCCAGAGGATCCTATCACAATAAAATAGTGCATGTGAGAGATGAAAAGAAAAATAGCCTTATTGTGTTGATGTAGTTGTTGAAGGTTATTTTTTAAAAATTCTTCATTGAAGGTTTATTGTTGAAGTGGTGGAAGTTGGTATAAAAAAAGACTAGTGAGGATCTTACGTGGGAGTTATTCAAGGCTTATTTCACTTGTTAATATTTTTATAATAATGAAATGGGTAAAACTTAATGGAGATGGGTTGATTTAAATAGGGTGATGGATCAGTCTCAGAGTATTTCCATCGGTTTATGGACGTAATTACCTATATTCTGGAGTTTGTTGTGGATGATTCCATAAAGTCATAGCATTTTGAGTTTGGGTTCCATAATGATCCACAATCTATGGTTTTGATTTTTATCCTATTATCATTTTCTGACATGTTGATGGATGATATTCATGTTGAAGCATTAGTGGTGGTTGTTCTTGAGGTGGTCATCCTCCCCATTCATTCACTATCAGAGGTGGGGAAGGTTCTTGTAAGGGGTTGATAATGAGAATGGAAGTTTATATAGTGGGTTGTGAAATCAAAAGGCCCAGATATATTTCATAAAACCCTTCTAGGAATAAGGTATTTATATTCTATTAGTGTAGAAATTTTAGTCTCAAGAGTTCTTGGTATCCCAGTGCTATTAAGCCCATCCATGCTTGTGGATTCTTGGGTCACTTGCAGCATTTCTATTGGGGAATTTCTAGAATGAACTGGGATGTAAATCTTTAGAAGTTAGGTTCCATTATGGGGGTCAATTCCAATTCATTTTTTAAGGCTTCTTTCTTGTGTTTGGGATCCATGGTTGTTGTAGTTGTGTTGTGAGTGTCATGGTTTTTGAGATATAAGGTATGTTATGGGTCTTTCGTTGAAAAACTACTTGAAAGAAAAGTGTGGTTTCTATTATGGGAATCCCCATTTATCTTCTTTATAAATATGTTAAATATGGTTCCTATTTGAATTATCAATGTTTTTATATGATGTAATAGATGATTAAACCACCAGATCTCTAGCCAATGGTATGAGAGTGTAGTTGCTGCGCAGTCAGGAGTGTCAGGTGTGTGGGGGTGGTTGGTTAATCATGTACCATTACTATTGTAGTGAGACAGTTCCTATGTTTCCATTGTGGTTTCTCCATAAACATAGAATCATATCCACACCCTTGTGTGGAATTCCCATGGAATCAGGTGTGTTCTTTGTTTTTAGGAACCCTTATGAATGATTGGCATATGGTTCCTAGTTGTGGTTTCAATTGTTTAATCATTGGGCCTCATCCCTTCCCTCCCCCGTGTGATGGTGGTTAGTAACTCAAGGTGGGGAGTTTAGGATAAGATTAATCACCTCTATTTGGTAATGGTTAGTTTATATGTTAATGTAGTGTTCTTATTGACTTAGGATGATAGGTTGTTGAAAGGGACTACCCGTTAGCTAGTGGGGAAAATGTTCAGTTTGATCTTGTTGAATTCTAGTTTGGTCATTGTTAGATTTTTCTTAAGGGTGGGGAGTCCCATCGTGGATCTCATGGAGTTTCTCCCTATGGTTACTACATTTTAATTTATTTATAGTGGTGGGGAGCCCATTCGGGTCTCCCTTCTGTAGGTGATAATTTTTTGGTTTGATCTTCCCATTGTTCTTGGAATGTGGATCTAGGATATTGTTTTGTTTTTGGAAAGTGGAAAAGTTTTCTGTATGGTCAGTGAAATTTTTACAGATTAAAAGGATGGGTTGTGTTTATGTGGAATCTTTAAGTGTTGATCAATCATCTAGAAAGTGTTGTTTCGTTCAAGGGGCGGAAATCATTATTTGTGCGGAGAATTGTCACAACCATTTTTTCATGTTTTGACATATTCTCCAATATGAAGGTAATTTAGGTCATTTTATTAGTTTATGTGGGTGACTGGTATTATGTTTTAAAGTATCTCCTAGTATATGTTTACCTCATGGTTGGTCCTTGGATATTTTGTATATTTTTGTATAATATATTGAATTTTGTCCCTCGTAGGCCCATGTGCATGTTCGGTGCACAGATAGTGCCAACCCTGAGGTCCGCCCTAGAAAAAATATGGTAGGATACTGAAAATTCCATGTGGTCCATTCCTATGAAACCATGTGTCTTTTTTACTCTCGGATAGTGGCTATTTCACATTCACCACACAATTTGTCAAATTGTGAAAATTAACCAGGCGACCTTCCATGTTTTTTAATTTTTGGGGTTTTCCAGGATTACCCCTTTCTAGATTTTAATCCAAAACACCCCTTTCTATCCCACATAGTTAATTCGGACCTAGGGTCCCTCTCCCATCTTCTTTAATCCCCTAACATCTTTATAGGGTGATTTCAAGTGGGAATATTTTAGGGATTGGTTGGATATATCAAGGTAAACCCCTCCTCTAATCTCTCTCTCCCTCATCCTATCATTTTCACTTGGCATCCTTCACTCCCATGGACATGTAGACCTATGTTTTATCTTTACCCTTGTTTATGTTGGGGGTTTTGTTCTTTTAGATTGCTTCATGGTAGATCTATAGTTGTGAAACCCTCGTGGAGCATTTATAGTGGTGCGTTTTCATTACACCATGGATCTAAGGTATTTTTTCCAATGAAGATGAATTTATAATTTAAGAATCATTAGTTTCATTCTTTTTACATCATATTTTCTATAAAAATATGAATATAAGATCCTTGATTTAATTTTGTTGTGTGAAAATTGTATTTTTAAGGATTGTATTGTGAAAATTGTCTTGTTTGGTTATGTAGATCACAAAATGTTTTCGTTAAAATGACCAATTAGATTTTATTAGTATCTAGTTTTATATAATGAATATTTTTACTATTTAAATAAATATGTATCATTTGGAATGATGGATTTTTGTTTCATGGATTATTTTTCAATTTTTTTATGTTAAGGGAATTATGTATTTGGATTTTAAAATCTGTTTTTATTGTAATGATGAATTATGGACCAGTTGGCATTTTCATAGAAAATGGTATTGGATTAAATGTGGGATAGGATTTTTTTTAAAGTTGTTTTATAAGAAAATTTATATTGTAATGCAGTGTTGGATACCTATTATTAATATATGGATTAAATTTTGATAAATATCTGTTTTCATGAATGTTTAAGGGAATGTTTGGCCACTTTCTAAAATTGATGAAAGATGTTTTTTAAAAAACCTCTATATAATATTCTCATGAATCATATATATAATCCATGGGATGTACATGTTCTGGAATTCCTTGGGATCCATTATGTAGTTTCCTTAATTGGAAGTCTTTGTGATCTATTTATTTTAAAGCATGAAAATAGTCATTGTGGTGACTTGGGATAAGGCCTATTGTGATGTAATATTGTTATAGATAAATATATATTATAATTCGATGCATGGTTGGAATCATTTGGATCACCTCCATTATATACGTAAGACATAGGAACCTATCATATTGAGGGAATAATTTGAGAATGATTTATTAACTATTAGGTCTTGTACTAACCGATAACATATATTTGGTGGTTATACTGGGTTTATTTCTTGGGTATTTTCCCTCGATTTGTCTTGAGAAAGTGTTTGCTGAGTGCATTGAGAATTTTGATTTCATCGTGTGTGGAATGATAAAATATATTAGGTCTCTTATATTGGTGTTTTTTATATTACTATATATCTCATAGGTTTATCAATGTCCATTAGATTTTAGCTTGTTGCAATAATGATTGATTTACTAGAATGATTGTTTTTTCCCTTGTTGAGTGACTAAAATAGTGGCTTCTTAAGTAGTGATTTCATTATAAAGTTATGTGTTCATTTAAAAATGGTATATGATTTTTTTAAAATAATATATTATTTTATCCACTTTCTCACAAGTTAAAAATATAATAATCACTTTCTCTCATAGAAATATTTTAGTATCACGAATGGATTTTACCCAATTTTGAAAATGAAAAAGGATAATGACTTGTACATTGTTTTTATGTAAAACATGTAGAAAAGAATACTGTAATATATAGTAGTTCTATCTTGAAAATTAATTTTTTTTAGTTTTAAAGGATGTGAATATGGTAATATATTATCAGGATAGCCTACTAAGTTTTAATACTCACACCTATTATTCTTTTCGATTTTTAGCCATCATATAAGATTGAGTTTTCTGATCTGTCCCCAGAGGAAACAATTGATCTTGTGTTGGAGAGTAACCCACGAGGTCACATGTATATGGAGTAGTATTCTAATCCCATATTATGCATGGTGGAGTTTGGTTGTTTAGTTAGATTCATTTCTAAATGATGTTTACTTTATTATCATATATATATTGGAATACTTGAACATGCTTATACTATTTAGTTTGTTTTAATTTATTTGGAAAGTCATTCCCTTGTATTCTTTTTTAGTACCCAACCCTAGTTTCTAGCCTGTGGGGATCAATAATTCCCTTTGGTCCATTCCATAGATCGACTTTGGTGACCGATTCAGGGTCGACCCGAGTTAGTTCATGATAGAATGAATAACGAAAATATGATTTAAATCATGAGTAGGATAATTATTTTCATCCATATGAATTTGATTATATTCATATGACACAACATGATCACCCTGTATGATCACACAACAAAAAATAGTGCCAGATATATAATTACAAACCAAATTTACTATACGAGGATCGGGTAGGATCGTAATAGGAGCTCATGTCAAAATTCATTCCAACCCATCAAAAGAATAATAAAACTCTTAATCCAATATAAATTTTACCCCATTCCAGGTAACAGTATTGAAAAGGGAGGCCAATTTTGAGAAATCCTTGAGGACTATAAATAGATACTAGTAAGGCCAAGGAATATCCATATCATAATGTAATTATGTTTTTCGTTCCATAATAAAATATCTTTTACATTCTCAAGATAAACATAAAACACAAGATTAGAAATCACATTCCATATTAACATCACTTCCTGGATTCAGAAAGATCATTTCGAAATAATTTGTTGCAAATGGTGACTCCTTAGGATTTACAACACCAAACTCGAATGGGGTTTGTTCTCTTACTTCGATATGGAATAGAAAATAATTTTATCAATGAATAATACCAAAAAAATTGTGGAGATAATTACGGAATATCTGATTCATCATATCCATGAAAAGTATAGGAATAATATTCAGACTCAATAGAGTCCAAAGATATTATTAATGGACCCACCTGATCATGAAATCCATCTTCAATATATTATACATTATAACCCTGAAATGATGAAAACATGAACAATGATCATTCTTTGAAAACAACTTCTCACCCCTTTACTAATCTAAGATATCATCAAGATACGAAAAATGATAATTTTTCTTGACCATTACACTGTTCAACTTCTGATAATCCCTAAAAATATTATTGAACCGTGTTATTTCTAGGAAATGAGCACCGTGGTTTCCCATAGAAAAACACTAAGGAGAAAAATCCATTTGCAAGATGATCTTCCATATAAACCTTGAGTTCATTTAGCACTCTTTGTTCAATATGATAATAGGTTATTGATATCACCTAAAAAATAGGAACCGGTACAATCCAGATATATGTCCCTCTTTAGATGAATTCCAAAGAAAGCATCTATGAATAACTTCTGAAAATCATAGACAATAATAGGAATATCAACAAAAGATGATATTCCTTCTATCACAGCTTTTACCGCATACAAAAATTTATGATTTGTCGGCTAGAAGGTCCTTCATGACAAGACATTGAATCACACTCTCCCTAAAACATCTATGATCTCACATAATTCATTACAAATGATACATCTTGATGATAACAATCAACCTGAAGACAATGAGAAAAAATCCTAGGTAACATGATGATGATGCTAAACAAATCTTGATCATGAAGAATATAATCCTAGAATAACTCTACATCATCTATTGATAGAGCCCATTGAGTACACTAAAACATATAATCTTTCCTCTTCCCAATAGTTTTTAGTATATCCATAACCAAGGTAATGAGCACTATTAGATGGTAAATCAAATAAAAAAAGGCCATAATAAAGGAGTGGGATGAACCAATATCAAATATACCAACTGCTATCAAATATTAAATAAGGATGGTACCTCTCAATAACAATATACCTATATCTATCTCTATAAGAAACTCATCTAATATGTGAAGGTGCATTGATCTATAGGCCAATTCATAGATCCCCATATTGTTTGAAGCATCTAACTACCCCACAGTAGCATTTGGAGCTGATGATCCAAGACTATATCGTGGTAGAGACATAACATGACCAAAATGATTCCAATTACCATTAAATACACAACCATTACACATATTTGTAGGTGATGTAAAATTACTATGTGTGTGAGTAACTTTTCCACAATGATTGCATGTTATTGGAAAACTACTGGCTAAAACCAGAGTTGCTGAAGAGGCCAGCTATCAAGAACAACCTCCAAACCTCCTATGATGATCCTTACACCTTTTATTTTTCCTAGAGAACCAATGAAGCTTCCACTAGGTGGAAGAAAAATGGGATAATATCCAAAATTTTCATCAATAATTAGTTCTACATCTAAATAATTAGCCACTAACTCCTCATAGGTTGAATTATTCATTATAAATACCCTCAATTTGATATCTAGTCACAAGTCCTATAGATACATCTTAGCTTTCATCTAGTCATTTTTTACAAACTCTAGTGAAAAACAAATCATCTCAGCAATATGATTGGTTTACACTTACATTGAAGCTCACTCAACAGTAATGAGTGAAACCCCAGATAATTATCTATCTTCAGTTGCTATGAAAAATACTACAAGAAGAAGGGACCCTTGAAACCATCCCAATCAAAACCCACATTCTTATCCATATATACCATGGAATACCACCATTTCTTGATGGGATCCTCAAATAAAAATGTTGTGAACATAACCTTGATACTCTTAGGTGTTTCCAAGAAGCTTAATATCTGATTAAACTTTCAAATTCAGTCCTTTTTTCCCTTGAGTTTCATTCAAGCCATTAATTTATTATGTCTCCTCATGCATGGACTCCGATAATCAATATATTTTTCCTACACATCCTAGAATCACCTTAATAACTATGTTATAATCTTGTAGTGAATTCTGGTCGAAAATGATATATTTCTGCATGATATCCTTGGTAAATTTCTTATCCATAATTCGATTCCCATGATGAGAAAAAGTTTCACCCTAATAAAGAACTCTTAGAACAAGTCCTAGATTCATACTACATCACATTGAAATAAAAAAATGATCAGACAATAGTATAATCATAGTTGAAGCTATAATACCAATAAGAAAAAGTGAGATTAATATAAAGAACTAAAAAAATGAGTCACACATCCAAACATCCCTATGTAAATTGATTCTCATCATGGGAAGAGCAGGCCATACACTCCCTAAAATATTCCTCTCACGTATCAATATTCTTACCTCTAGTATACCAAAATCTCCAAGACAAGTAATATGGATGATATAACAACTCTGAATCTAGTCTATAACAAATCAACCTGAATACATTCCCAAATATGTACCCGATCCAATCCTACACATACCCACAGGATGTTCCAAATCACCAAGGATGGTAACTAGATTTTTTGAATCAAACATGAATTTTAGGGAATGACTTCACCAAACCTAAAGCAAAAAACATGGAATATATATCTGAAATAAAGACAATACTAGAAAAAATAAATATATTCCATAACTATAAAATTGAAAAAAATAATGAACTTAAGACTATAAAAAATCCCCAATTATAGGTCAACCATAAAGGCTACCAAAATAGGAAACCCAACTACTACATGTGATAGTTTGGGAAGACTCCCACCATAAAAATATAATCTACACAAATCAGCTAATATAAAACATCATTCCTTCACTATGGTGACTTTTGTTTCCCAATATCAAAAGAAATATATTGGTTTACGCATTGACAAAGGGGTATGAATGGTGTGATCTAACAGGATCAATTGGATCCCACCTATGTGTTCCATAACAATCCTCTAAAAAATAATCTATACATGTTGAAATTTCGTGACAGTAAGGAATTATAACAGTTTAATAGTTTTTATTTCAAAAGAGTTGAAAAATAGTTTAATTTCTAGTTCTCCACATTTCTAAATAAATTAGGAAAATTTGTTTCAAATAATTTCATATTCATATATCGTAGAAGATATATCATGGAAAACCCAAATAATGATTTACATATTATATCAAATACCTGGAAGAACAATTAAAATAGAACAGACCTAAAGTAGTTCAAATCAGCCAATAAAGCATCTCACATCACATAAAGGATCACACTAGGTCATGATATTTAGAACACATGTGCCAAATATAGAAAACTATGTACATTAATCCACTAAACATATGAATCAATTCTAGGGATCAAAGAAACACTTCAACAAGTGAACATCACAACATAACAAACATTTCCCTAGATAAATGGGCCAACTGATAAGAGCAAAGACCTATGGTAACCCCCAAAAATGTAGATGGGACACATTAATAGACTTTCCATTTGAGTACCCATGTATTTCTATGTTCTCTAGTTTCCAAATATATTCATCAATCCATTTCCAACAGACTAAACATTGAATAAAATATCACAAATCAATTTCAAAATTTGTTGAAAACCATTTTCCATATTCCAAAAGTAGGAAATTTTTTTCTAAAAACACATATCCATACACATAGAAAAAATCAGTAATATCATGTCATTTCATTTAATAAATCAATTTATCCAAATAAGAGAAATGTTGGTCACCAATATAGGCTGAGATGAAATAACCAACCAAAAGACTTTGTTTGAACAAACCCGCCACGACACACATACGAAACCGAGAATGAAAATGGAGGGCCTAGAATAAATCCTCAAATCTAATAATATTTTAAATTTATATAGTAGATTATTGGAGAAGATAAAAAAACACCTACATCAAGAACATTGCAACACTACACCACATGAAATATAGATATGACCTGTAAAAAAATATTGCACAATGGACCTAAATAGAAATAAAATAAAACACCACCATATGTTAGTTGATATGAAAACACAACACATCACCAAAATAATGATCAAAGAAATGAAGAAAAAGATAAATTTACTCACCCTAAGAGACACAACCCAATTGAAATGGTGATCAAACAAAACAATAATCAATATAGATGAATATGAGGATCCAAAAGCATCATTGAATAGATCAAGGTTAGGAGAAAGGAGGGCTGTGAAAGAGTGATTGAAAAATAAGTTGATGTTGTACCCTAAAATTAAAACTCTTGAATGATACCAGATGTTTAACCCATTTATATTTCTTGTAATAAAATGGGACCAATTATATCACAAAACCCAACACATTTTTATAAATAAATTATCATTAAACATTACACACCATGTAATCGTTACATAACATTTATTTCTATAATTGAATATACAGAGTTCATAACATTGTCCTGGTGACCAATTAAAGATCATGTAACCCATTTACAAAATGTTTAATCACCTAACACATAATATAAAAACTAGATTATTTCCAAAAAACAAACCGACTCAGGTGATCTCCATAATTGGGGCTAAACCAAAAAATTCAATAACAAATCTATACCCAAACTCTAGTAATTAAAACAAGAATATTTCCTAGAACATTATCTCATTTTCTATTAAAATGTTTCCCATCCACTAGTGTTCTAAGAAACACTCAGATAAAGAGGAAAACAATAAAATTGGATTGAAAATACCTTAATGTGGATACCTGGATGTTACAAGGGTTCCCTATTATTTAGGTATTATGGAATGATGGATTTTCCATCACATAAATTTATTGGTTGGTTCTTGTGTGTGTTTGTCAATATAAATATATATTTATATATTAAAAAGGTATAATTGAACAATACAAATTTAAATTATTATTATATATATATATATATCGTATTATTTATGTAATAAAATTTATTAAGGGGAGAATAAATAATCAAAATTATTAGAAAACAATTTATTATAATGATATGTCATTTTTCTCATTAAAAATAATATTTTCTATCATTTTTTCATAAAAACACTTATTTTCATTTTTTATTTGAGCACCAAAACTGACTAGAAAATTCACTTTTATAAAAATACCCACCCTTAAGTGGGTCAGAAATGGAGCAGACTAAGGGTTTCACCTCAGAAAATGGGAATATAGTTGTTCGTTAAGGAACCAATATAAAAATGCATAAAATTTACTCGCACTATATATCCATTTACTAACCAAATCATCACCTGTAAAAATAGAATGACTTTTTACATATTAAATAAATTAATTTCTCGGAAGAATCAATAAGATTTAAGTTTACTATTTAGGATTATATAATTATTTAATGAAATGGATTTATATATTTACTCAAAAATATTATCAGACGTTCAGAGATAGATAATTATATTTTTACACTCAAATTATGATAATTTTTTTACATATCCATTCATATATATGTTATATGAACCCCTTGTGATTTATTATTTATTATTTATTCAGAAATAATATTTTAAAACTTAATAGGTAAGATTTTTTAAAAAAATGGATGGATGTTAAACATATGAAAAAGGAGAATGAAGATGGTGTTAATGTGTTTATTATTTTTTCAACAGAGAAAGCATAATACACTTCTAAAATTATATTTTTGTGTTTATATGTTTTTTATTAAAGATGAATTAATCCAAAATAGTTTGAAGAACCTTTTATTATTCATCGAATTAATCAAAGTAATAAAATTGAAGCAAACATGGGAGAAATCATAGTGTACATAATTACTTGGATAATACTATGATTTAGGGATAATTTGATATGATTAATCATATAAATGATGATATATATCATATAAAATAAATTACAATGTAAATTTATGATGCCCTTTGTTATTTCCCTATTTTGATTGATAATATAATTAGTTATTAAAAGACACTATTGTATATTGGTTACAATAAATATACAAAAAAATTAACTTCATTGAAGCTATAAAATTTTAATTTCTGTTAAGGGAAGGAGTGACACAAGCATTACAGAACACCATGGTCTATTGAATGACATGATACTAGAAGAAAATTATACTCCTTGTTGAATATCTAATGCTAAATGAATACTATGTTCTATGGGTATGATCAATGAAGAAATAAATGCATGTCCAAAGATTTTATAATGTATTTCAATGACCATGAATCACTCAAAAAATTCCTTATGTTTGGTGTTCCTCAATACAATAATGACAAATCATGTCCTTTTAATATTGTATGGTATTTTTTTACATTCCAAGGTTTTCAAGCCTATATGTATGTTTGGAAACTTCTACAAAATTGACATGGAATGTACAGAAAATAACTGATTATAAAAAAATCACCTAATGGAATCTCCTCAATGAAATAAAATTTATTGTATATATCCTAAACATGGAAATAACTTGAGAACCCATTTTCTTTTATTATCTATAGATGGTATGAATCATTTTGGTATTAAAATTAGTATTCAAATTACATTTTAAGTTTTGTTGGTATGTTATATCATTCCATATTGTTTATGTGTGAAATATAAATAAATTATTTTTTCCATTATTTTCTCTACACAAATGCAACCTGGTATTGATATTAATGTTTTTGGATTGATTGATTGACATTATGGAATTAATACGGGGTGCATGTGTTGCATTGTATGATGCTTATAGAGGTGATGATATAACATAGAGATCCATGTTGTATGGGATGAAAAAATTATTTCTTGTGGAATATTTTTATGATATATAATTTAAAGAATTTTGTGGTGTCCCATTTTTGAAAAAGTTACACACTCTATTTGGTTGAAACATTATTGAAGAATGATTTTTTAGTGCATCACAAATGTTTACACTAAAGATATTAATTCAAATCATGCATGAAATCTTTTTATGGGAATTTATAACAATTTATAATACTATATCCAATAATGAGCGATCAATAGTTCTATAAATTAAAAGATAGTGACACTTTTTTATTTATCATTTGTAAAAAAACATACAAAATGATTTTATAATAATTGATCAATTTCCTTTGACTTTTTTTATACACATTTTTTTTCATTATACATTTTATAAAAATAATAAACAATGAAAACAATTTCTGTTATAGTATTATCAAGATGTTACTGATTATACTAAATAAAAAATATAGAATTAAGGTAAGGTTAGAAATGATTAACATGGGGATAACATATGAGTTGTAATTATTGAATAGTATAAGGTGAACTACTCCTTCTCCAACAACAGTATATATATCATGAAAATACAATTTTAATTTATTATACTCCCTTAATTGTGTGAAAATTCCAAAGTGGAATTCAAAAAATATAAACAATGTCATGTCAATGAATAATTTGATGTTAAAGGGTGTAAAATATCATGGGTCTCTAGTTTTTATTAAATATTTTATGTCTGTTATTTATGTATCATTCTAGCTAAAAATACATGAAATACATTAACACAACTTTCCATTTATTTCAAATCTATAAGCAGGAATGTTATTAACCTTAAGATGTTTCCATTTAGGAATGATGAATTTTTTGTCATACCATGTGACTTGGAGATGTTATTCCCACCACCATTATATGATATAATTTTCCACCTAAAGTTTTATGTGGTTATAAAAAATCATCTATCTATCCTTATAAATTACATGTGGATGTACCATATTAAATTTTATATGATTATTTTGTAAGGGTATGTCATGGATTGAAGACATATAGAATGTATTATTATAGAGTGAAATATTTTCAATGAACCTTTTGAATACTCAATTTAATACATATCATATTTTAAATGAATTGGTCTCCCAAAATCTCATAACAGTCGATACCTTTGGATTTAATGGTTATTTAAAAGAGGTGTTTTTAAAATTACCATTACTGAGTAATATAAAGTTCATCTTTACATTTTACATGATAGTTCAATGGTTTCCCCATATATTGAAACCCAAAATTAAATTCATAGACATTTGAATCAATCATGGGTTGAGAGAGTGTTATAAACTACCATATTAAATAATTTATACGATGTTATTTTAAGTCAGTTTATAATGAGTTTTCTTTAAATATTAATTAAACTACTGAACTAATTTGATGGGTATCCATAAGACCAATTAAAAATGTTATTATAGTAGAATGGTTGTGTAATTAGTTGTTATATGTTGTATACAAAGGGGAAAATGGACTCAATGCAATGTAAAATTTCTAGTTTTTATTTTGGTGGAAGTGATGCATGTATTGAATTCTATGTATATATTTGAAATTTATTTTAATATGTCATACTTATTCCCCATAAATAATATATACATGTTTTATTATACATCATTTAATATTATAATTTTTCATTAAAAATGGAATGAAATGATTAGCTAGTTTAGTACTGTAAATAGGGTTTCCTGAAGGTGAATTTATGTGTAGAAGTGTGTAGGGATGATCCTTCTATAATAGAATCTTAAGTGGTGTAAGTATGTTATTTTCCATATCCTGAAAACAAAAATTAGTTGATAGTTTTATTGGATACAAAAAAATATATTCATTCATATTAAAATTTAGTTATGTATTACCATTTCATTGGGATTCAATATCATTTCATGGTGGTAGAAATATAGATAGAGTCTTGTATGTTATATGGTACCATAAGGATGGTATTTGGATACACAATAGAGTGTCTAAATCCTTTCAACAATTCAGAAAAAAGAGTTCAATAAAAAGTTCTGAGTGTTTTTAAATATAATTTTATTTAAATTATAATATTTTGCGTTCTCTAATGATTTTACATAATATAATTTAAATTCTTAACGACTAATTTTCTAATTTATTTTCCTGTATGTTGATGTTACCAGTCCCGAGGAAGAACAAAATAACATTTTTTAATTGAGTAATTTTAAGGGAATCAAAAAAATGTCTATGAATAAACAAGAGCATTAAAGGGGGACCCTGTTGAAGAAAAATATTATGATAAAAATACAATGAGTAAAATTTTATGATGGATTAAATAAATGTGGAAAAATATTTACCCAAAAAAGATCGTTTTCATTTGTTACATTAACGACATGGCTTTAATGAATGTTCCAATTGATATTGATATGTGCATAATGACTTGTATGTAAGGAATATAATTATCTGGGAAGACATTAGGTTACTATTATGATATACATTATCTATTTTATTTAAAAATTAATATAATGAATCATTGATTTGTTATTCATTAAGCTTGTCAGATTAATTACATTTAGATAATTTCCAAAAGAAGTTTGTATTAATATTCACTTGAAAAACTCCTAAATGTTTTCATATTCTTTTAACGAATTTAAATCATAGGGATTTTGTGTGGAAAGTAAACCCCAACCCACGAGAATTATATGAACACATTACAAAATGTGAAACTTGGAAATTTTTCACTAGTTGTTATGATGAAGAATCATTTAAGGTGAATTATAATAGATAATATATGATTTGAAATTATTTATTTTATTAAATTATATTCAAAATATTTAATTTATTAAAATAAAAAGGTGTGATGAAAATAAACAGTATGAATCATAATCAATATACCACTATCATAATGAAATAATATGATATGATTCACTTGAAAAAATAATTCATGTATTTTAGTTCTATAATTAATATTTTATGATACATGAAAAACTATATGTTTAGATTTTTATATATAGACTACTGAAGTAGAATCTAGGACCACATTCATCTCGTATCCACTGTTATGTGTGTAAATAATAAAGGAAAAATAGTTTTTTAAACACAGATTAATACAAATCATGTGTATGTATTAAATATTATAAATTTATTGTTCATTATAATATTGTTACACAAAAATACATATTTATTATTGTATGTTCTTATATGGTTTATACATAAGAATCATCAACAATTGTACTTAAATAACAACTACTTTTAGTATATTAATAGAAGACATAACAATATGTATGTTAAATGTGAGGGTTTGGGAGTGTCACCTAAAACTTATTTTCAGAAGACAAAAAAACAAGGAGATATAGATGGTATAATAAAACATATGGGACCATAATTATATCCTTTAAATTAAATTATATTCTAGTCTGGTTTGGTGGGATAGTATATGTGAATGTTTCAAAGATACATAATACTAAAAATTGATCAGTACAAGAAGAGTAAAACCCTAATATATTTTTGGATATATATTCCCTTTAGACACCTTCATTACCCAAGGTAATCATATTTTCATAAAACATTCAAATAAATGTTATTCAAACAACTACAAATGATATTATAATAAAAAATTATAGGGTCAATTTGTATGTGATTAATATCTATTAGAACCCACTCATTTATGTTTCGTGAGGGGTATGGTTTACAATATCCAAAGAGACATGATACATAATAAACAAATAAAATAATATCATCTCATAGTGGGGATTTAAGTAGATCAGAAGCTATGTTTTTAGTTTCCTATTCTTCGTGATGATCTAGAATACAACACTGTTGAAGATGTTTTTGGAATATTTATATCACTGTAGTTTATTATTATAATGACACATAGATATACAGAAGTTTATTATTATTATTTTCTAATTAATAACATTTAATTGATGAAGAAAAATGTGAAAAATGATGTTCAATGGTATGAATAAAAAAATTAATGGGAAATAGAATTTAATATTAAAAATATCTAATGGATTAACCATGAATGAAAGATGGTGTTTCAAGAGTACCTTCAACCCACCAGTTTCTCAGCCACATATATTAAAATCACATGTTCATGTATATATAAAATTCAAAGATAATAATATTTACTCTACCGAATATGAAGAATAAATATTTATACAGTCCATTGCATAAGTGATTTGTCTCAATATTATTAATGAAATTATAAATTTTTAATTTCTAAGATTCATAGTAATGAATGCATACATAGCTACATTTTTATAATCTTTTTTTAAAAAAATGGTCTACAATTTTCCTTAATGTTATTAAATAATCTTATTTTATATTGGTGTATTCATTACCACAAAGTAAATGGATAACCCTATGAAGTAAAATTTGTACTAATTAATCATTTTTTCATTTCTATACAAGAATTAAATTTATAAAAAGAGGAAATTGAAAAAAAAATGTGAAATTCCTCAGATTGTTGAAATGAAAATAATAGATAATGAAAACATCATGATGACTATAATATAAGGGTAGAAGTCCAAAATCTAATAATATAAAATATATTATATTTTTTATCATTACTCTTTGGTTTTGATTTTTAAATAAGAACTAAATACACAACACACTTAATTTTGAAACCATGAATGTTTGTTTTTTGGATCCAAATCATTGATTTCACACAAATTAACAACACATGTGGTCTATTGTAAATTTTAAATACACTATAATCAATAATTTAAAGATAAAAATTATTTTATATCTTCTATTTTATGATTTAATGAAATATTATTATCAAAGAGTGACTAAAAAATATCACCTAAATCATGGTATAATGTTTATGACTAAACATAAGTATTTTATGTATTTTCTAAAATAGGGAAATCTGGATGAATATTTCATAATATTTAACATTAAAAAAATATTTTAAAATAATTTATTTATTTCAGTAAATGTTTATATAGTTTTAAAAGTAAAAAAACAATAATTCTTATGCATATTACTTTTGTAAATTAATGAATGATATCATATAACATCAATAAACAAGTGTCCCCAAATTTTTTTCTAAACATAATAATAATGTCATTTAAAAAGTAATTTAATTACTTATTTATTTTTGTTTTTTCAGTGATAATGGGAGTACTGAAACTCTATCTGCTCAAAAAATATATAGATTTGATTATTGATGAGTGGTAAAAGTGTATAGTGTCAAAAAGTTTTCTGAAATCAGTTTATGTTGATTACTTTTCTCTATTTTTAAATAATTTAATATAACAAATATCACAATGAATTAACCTCATTCAATATAACAAACAACATGAAAAAAATGACACAATGTGAATGTTTTGAATATAATATTTTCATTTTTTTGTAAAACACAATTAAAATAAAAAAACAATCATCTATTAACATGATAACTTTTAAAGAAACCAATAACTAATTTTTGACATGTATAAATTCATAAAAATTTTCTCTAAAAATGACATTGTTAGTACGCATCAATGTGAATATTTTCATATTAAATACTTTTTATTTTAAACTGAAACATAGATCATATAACAAAAAATTTGAAAATCTGTTTGTATTATCTTTATACATTAGAAAATATTTCCATAAATCATTAGGGACATATGGAATTCGACCATAGGTCAATCCGACATGAGATGTGGCCGGTTTGACTCGATGTGATTGTTTTCAATATAATTTTCACTTTGGCCTAAAACGTGATTCACATGGAAAAAACATTTGAAACAAGACTTTATTGTCTTGAATCATTAGTAAAATTATCCATTATTCTTTTTTTGATTAAATCAACCTCACTTCAATCTGACACTCGATAAGGATAGCATGACTAATTATGCATGTTTTCACCTTAAAAGTGTCATGTTACTAGAAAACATTTGGAACATAGAAAAAATGAATAAAAAAATTGTATTGTCTTTTTAATGGAATAATAAATCATTAATTGATTTTTATTTGAATAATTCATCCACACATCCATCTAAAACAAGATGTGGTGGAATAAATCAATTTGTGTGTTTTCAGTATGGTTTCATTTTAGTCTAAAATTGGATTCATATAGAACATAAAAAAGGAAACAATATTATCTTGATACATTAGTAAAATAATTCATATTTAATAATTTATGTGCAGGAATCACCTCTACATCCATTAAACACATGATGTTTCCAATATGACACAATGTAAATATTTTTAGAATAATATTTTTATTTTAGACTAAAAAATTATTCAAATAGAAAAATCTAATAATATGATATTTGATAATATTTATACTTTATTAAAATGATCCGATATTGTTATAGACATGTAGGAATATATGGAACATCAATTTAATAGCTAATGTGGCCAATATGGCCCAAAGTGCTTGTTTCCAATATAACAATGTCATTTTAGACAAAAACATTATTCATATTGTCAAAATGGGGAAAAAGTTATGATTATCTTGATACATTACAGAAATGATCTATGATTATTTTTTGACATGTAGTAACTACTCGCACATTAATCTAGAACATGTTGTTGATAATATAAATCAAGGTTACTTTTTCAATAAAAACGGTTAATTTATTCTAAAATAAAATTCAAATGGGCCAAACAATGAAAACCAGATCCAAAATTATTGGAAATTTATTTCAGTGATTTATAATTCATTTATGGTATATATTAATTGATCACATGTCAATAAGACACAATATATGGATGGTATAACTCAATGTTCATGTTTTGACGTTTGAATTTATTGTTTTACTCTAAATCACTCTTCACGTAGCCAACATAAAGATTATTATACTGGATTTTTTAGGTACTTTGTGTCAGAGATCCATAATTCATTTATTAAATTTCTAAAAAAAACTCACATCAATATGTCACATGATATGATTGGTATGACTCAGAATGTCTGTATTCACATTAAAAAGTTGCCATTTTACTTGAAAACACGTTTCACATAGCCAAAACTAATAAAAAAAATCTCGGATGGTCCTAATAATTTTCCAAAATGATCCATAATTATTTTTATGTGTGATTATCATCGTATCTATCAAACACAAGATGTGGATGGTATGAAATAGAGACTGTGTTTTCAATACTTGTGTCATTTTAGTCTAAAATGATAATCACATATAAAAAATAGATAAAAAAATATCTTATTATCTTATAACATTAGTAAAATTATCAATAATTTATTTTTCACATGTTTCAATATACTTCACATCAATCTGTCACACAATGTGGCCAAAATGACTCAAATTTATTTCTTTCAATATAATAGTGTCAGTTTAGATTAAAACATTTTTCATATAGGACAAAATGAGAAAATAAGATCATAATATTTTCTATACTTTAGGATTAAAATCAATAATTAATTTTTTTTAGGAATTGGGCCTACATCAATATGACACTTGTTGTGTTTGGTATGACTCAAATGGCATATTTTCAATATAATAGTGTCATTTTTGTATAAAATGTAATTAATATATCTAAAACCATGAAATTTAGCTCACATTTAATTAATAATTTAGGAACATTATCGAAAAATCAATTTTTTGTATTAGTCAACCATATTTTAATCTGAATCAAGAATTGACAATTATGAATCAAAGTTCTTGTTTTCATTATAAAACTGTCATTTTATCTAAAACATAATTCACATAGAAAAAAATACCAAATGATCTCAGATATTCATGATATTTTATGAAAAATATTTTTAATTCATTTTGTATATGTAAGAACCACCATCAAATCAACTTGATGCACTATGTGGCATATATTTACCAAAGTGCATTTTTCAATATAGAAGTTTCATTTTAGTGTAAAATGTGAATCAAATTTCGAAATCCTAGAATACAAGATCTGTTTTCCTTGAATCCTTATAATAATGATACATGATAAAATTTTTGTATGTAGTAATCTACTTCACATCAATCATACACATTATGTGGCTTGTATGACTCAATGTGTTTTTTATCAATATAAAAGTCTCACTATTTCCAAAAACATGATTCACATGGAAAAAACAATATAAGAAATATCGGAATATTTTGATACCTTATTGTAACATTACATAATTTATTTGTGACATGTAGAAATCAATCAAAAAATCAAACTACCATACTATCTGGCCGATATGACACAATGTTCAAGTTTATAATTTAAAATTGACATTTTAGTCTGCAACAAATTTCCCAAAAAATGATAATTAGAAAACAAGATCTGGTTGTCCTAGAAAATTTTTAAAATGTAGCGTATTTTGATTCTAGAATGTAGGAACTAACCACACATTAATTTGACACATGATGTTTCTGGTATGACTCAATTTTAGTGTTTTTAATCTAGAAGAACCATTTTAGCTTAAAAAGTGTATCACATTTTCAAATACAAAACCAACATGGTGAGTTTGTTTTAAATCATTATGACAACCATCCATATTGGAAAAAGGATTCTTATTAAGCCGGAAAGGAGACCCATGATAGAAGGCATTAACCAAGTCTATGTCTGGTGTGTAAGTAGTAATAAATAATATTATAATTAATGTAATTATTAAAATAAATAACCAACAATAAAAAAACAAATAACTATAATTAATAAATAATAGTATAATTAGTAATATATTTAATATCTTATAATGTAATTAAATTAATAGTAATTTATGATATAATTAATAACAAGAATTTAAGTAATTGAAATAAATAATAAAATAAAATTTCATTAATATATTAAGTAATTGACAATATAATTTATAGAGATGAACAATTATAAATGTCATATAGAATTAAAATAATAATTATTAAATATTAATATAATTTATATTAATTTATATTAATAATAGTATAATTATTAATAATATAATTAATAGTATAACTGAAATTATAAATAACATATTCTGTGATTAATAACAAAATTTATCACTTGTTGATTTTATAGCATTAAAATTATAAGTTTTTTTGTTATTTTTATTTGTACTCTTACAAAAATAAACATTTGTTTCATTGTAGGGACTTGATTTTTTAAATTGTTTTGTTGATAATTGGAGAAACCCTACTATAAGGGTTATATTTCTCTATTGGGTTGTCATAATTTTTTTATTAATTTTATATATTATATCAATGTGATTTTTTCTCTGAGATTCTTCTCTGTAAATTTTTAATTTAAAATATGGTACAATGTAATATTTATTTTCGGGTTCTATTTTATTGTAATATTTAGATTGTTTTTAGGTGCTTTTTAGTTATTTGTTTTCCTATAAGAGTTTCATGTTTGATGGTATGTGATTTATCAATTCAAACAAAAGCACTAATAAATGTTTTATTTATCAGTAATTTGGTTTGTGTTGATAAAGGCTGCATTTTTTTATAGTACTTCACTTTTCATCACATTTTAGCGATAGTAATATCCATTTTGAGTGTTGATAAATTCCATGTATGTAATAGTTGTAACTTCATCAGCCATCTCCTTTTTATTTATCTTCATCATTCAAAATTTTGAAGACAAGGATTCATTATGTTTATCCCTTGTCATAGACATGAATACCTTCTCATTCAATCATCTAATGTAAGGGTCTATGGAATCTATCCAAACAATAGTTCCATAGACCTTTTGCATTCTCTTTTATAATGTAAAAAAATTGAAAAATATTCAACCTCATCCTTGGTTGATACTCCAATCCATAACCTATGACATTCGCATTGACTTTTCACATATCATTGACTTGATATTTGAATAAAATATATTAAGCACAACAAAACATTACTTATTCCAACAAAAATATCAAACCCCCCAAATTTTAAATCAATTTACATTTATTCTTATCCAACAATTCTAATGTGAAACATGATACCCACAAACACAATCCACAATGAAATTTCCCACGTAACTAAATAAAATGATATTCTCTTCTCCGCCCCACTGGTAATTAGTGATAAAAGAATTCATAAAATCACATGCATGTGGTAAAAGAAACAGATAATAAATTAAGAAATCGACATGGTTTGAAACCATTGCCGTAGGACTTAAATTCATGAACATATATTAATAGCATGGTTTTTATAAACTGTGGGACCTATTGGCATTGTAATAGGGTCTACATAGGGCCATATTTTTGAACCGTAGACTTACATAACCTATTTTCACAGTCCATATGGACCATGTATATAATATATCCTAACGATGTCTATTTAAACAATTTAAAAATCCCTGTATTTTGATTAAAAATACAATGGTCAACACTAACAGTGTATTTCACTTATACATATAGCCACAATTTATATTATTTTGGCAGTAGGATTTTAAGTTTAAAATGGATTATTTCGATCATATGACTGATTCACCCATTTATAAGATACATAAAAACTTATATATGATCTCTTATATTAATATAAACATATATACCTATAATATTAAATGATTATACATAATTGGTTATAATTTAAAAACCCTTGCTGGTAGGATTTTATATTATATCTTACAGATTTTGAAACTCTGACCCACTCACAGAGAGGGATAACTCTTTACCACTAGTCCACACCTCACATTGATAATATATATAAATACTTAGGAATATATTAATATATATTTATAAAATAATTTTTTTGAGGAAATGTTGAGTGGTTCTCGGATATGATCATGTGACCCCCCCCCCCACATCACATTGAAAACATTTTTACCTCCTCGAACATCTCTTCTTAAATTTGTGTACATATATATTTATTTAAGAATATATATTGATATGTATATATATACACACATATATAATTATAATTGTTTAACTATTAATAAAATATGAACATTATTTAAGAACGACTCCCCGATTCATTGAATTGTGTCCATAGAAAATTCCATATTGACGTATTTCTAGGGTATGATAAAATATTGTCTATACATAGACCTATAACAAATTTTCTATCAAACCGTGGATATATCTAGATTTACTACCATTTTTTTACCATACCATAGATATAACAATATGTATGTCCATGTTTTATTTCAAACTAAGGATATAGGTTTTGGAAACAATTTCCTATTCAAAAATCATGGTTCATATCACTTTCGCAAAACATAATACTTCCACAATATTCAATAACCATAGTTGTTAGTGTTTGTTCAAAAAATTGAAATATCATTTCCCTAATAGTCCAATATTCATATTATTTACATAAATATGAGTGTATACCTCCCTATATCCATGGATTTCAAAACCGTGGATATAGCTCCATTGGAGTAGGTCCCTTTTGTAGTTGTAATAAATAAGTAAATCACATACACTCTCAAAATAACATAAAATAATTCATTAATAAACACGTAATCATACTTACCTTGGATAATAATAACCCAAAATTCAAAATACCAATTAACCATTTCAATTTTTTTATTTTGACACAATGATAATTTTGGACATTATCCGAAAAACGTTTTCACAAAACCCGTTCATAAAAATCCAATACCTTTGAAGGGAATAAATCCCTCAAAGTTCCCTTATAGTGTTCCTATATTGATTTTCAATGGTGAAAAGGAAGGTTAACAAGGTCAGTTGGGATATACCCACTTCATTGAAGAGAAGGTATGGTGAAAAGTCACCTAGTTATATGAATTTAATATTTAGAAGTTGTTTAGAATGTTTCATGTACATGGTGGGGGTGTTTTCCATCATTTTCCAAATTTTTGGTGTCCATATATTGGCGGAACAAATATGTTTTTGAAAATTTAGAGTTTAATATTTACAATATGAAAATATGTAAAATGGTATGAGTTTTGAGATTATTTAATGTATAATGAATGATTTTTTATTCAAGGAGTAATTTTTTGTGGAGTAGGTATGATTTTCAAAGAATAAAATTAACTTAATGATGCAATATTTTTAGAAGATTATGGAAAAAGTGTATTATCATGAACATTTATTAAAGTAAATTTTATGATGAAATTGAATAGTTTAGTGAATGGATTTTGTAAAGTGTGTAAGTATTATTATGGGGGGGGGAATGTCAATAAATAGGTGGTTTCCACCAACATTGGTAAGAAGAAGCCTTAATAAAGATTCAAGTGACCTAAATTGCTTAAATAATTTCACGAAGTATTTTAGTGCATGAAGGATTCATAAGAACATTAGTTTCCTGAGTTAAATGTGTTTCATGATAATTAAAATAGTTTTTAAAATTTTATCATATTTTTAAAAATATTTATGTTTCATGAAGAATTAGATTTTTTCCTAAATGATCATTTTGGATTGTGCGAAAGTGAAACCTTTTTGAACTATAAGGTTTTTTCCATGAAATGTTGTTATAAAGAGGTATTGATAAATTAGAGTACAATAGAGATTCTTGACACACCAAATGAAGAAAAAATTATCAAAATTATAAAAATAAATGTATTTTAATGGAGTATTTATAAAACATCAATTGATAGAGATGTGAGATTTTAAATTTTGATTCATATTGAATTAGGTGGTATAGTGAGTCTTATAAAATCTTTTTAATAGTTGTTAACTTTAGTGGGTTTGGTACAAAGAAAAAAATCCATAAATGTTCTTTTTAGGCATGGCCTGGTGTGGTGAACCATTTAAAATTATAGCGTCTTGGGCATGTTTTCATTTATTCTCAGACATTAATATGGGAAAGGGATTAAAGACTATTTTTCTACTCATGAAACCAGATACAAAGAGGTAGTTATTTTAATTAATCATACACTTATTCACACCCTATCAAGGTATTTAACCTATTAGGGATAACAACATTAAGTGAGTGAAATTTTGAGAGGTTATAACAAATAAAAGAAACACTGTGAATGAAAAGACTCGAGAATAGTCAATATCTACAATATAAGATTATTATTTGAAGAATGACTTGGAAAAAAATAAAAACCATTGGTATGACGATTTAACATTCATCTAACCTAGAGAAAATTTACTAAACTGATTGAGCATATGATGGATAACATACAAGAAGTAGTATACATCAAAACCAAGGTAATAATGATGGGGGCGATTATATTCCAAATCCATAACAAGAATCACAAAAATATATGAATGATACATAATAATGGAATTAATGAGATTCAGACAACCTTGGTCCTACTCAATGAATAGTACACCACTAAATGACATTTTATAATGAAAAAAAAACAAATTCCACTTTTAAGTAGTGAAACAATATAAAGAAATCACAACAATGTGAAATGAATGAACTAGAGAAAAAATGAAATAAAACTCCTATAGAAAGAAATGGAATAAGATAAAAAACAAAGGTATCCCAATTCATAAGAAAAAGAAAACATGTCAAAATTTCCTTAATAGAGATTGAAATCACATATGAATTTCCCTCTGTAATGTTATAGATGCTTTTCTCCTCTTAAAAAATTTCACTATCACAAGATATACAAAAGAATATTCTCCCCAATGTTAACTGCATGTTTCACCACCATAAATGCCTCACATGAGATCTCATTGATCTAGATCATCTCATCCCCTTCTCTCAATACCCCAAGGATTTAACTCTTTATTATTTCTATTTGTATATCGATTTATAAGTATAGACCTCAGGTACATAAATTACAAAAACCCATCCCTTCGATCAAAATTTAATAAACTCTAAAAATATTGAGTAAAGTTTTTTAATGATATAAATTTGTAAAAATCCACTGAAATAATAATAAAAAATTATAATAATTACATAATGTTCCACTAGCGTGCTACGTGATAACTTACCTAATGATGCCCAACCCAAAATAATGGTTAGAACTTTGATACAAAAAATAGTGTATTTAGTGAGGGATATTTAGGGGGGTTGTGCATAACCCCTATAAATTAAATATTACTATATTTATAGATTTTTACCCAAAATCACGACTAATTTATATATGATTTATTTAATCAAATTGAGCTGGTTTCACCTATATGATGTAAATATCTTATATTAAAGGGGGTTTAACACCTATTATTTTTTTTATGAAATAAAGTATTATAATATGTGTGTGTATTACATAAACAAATTATTTAAATAGATTTAAATACATTATAAACAAGTATATATATAAACACCCTACATAACTACATTGAATAAATACATATACATATAGAAAAAATGTATACACCCACAAATACTTGAATAGATAATATAAATGTTATAATTAAGAAATTTATAAATATATTTATTCTAATATATTAATATTATCTATGGTTTTATAAAAAAAATACATTAATTAAATAAATTTTTATTTTGATTTATATTATAAAAAAATTACATTAAATTATATCTTATTATTTATTGATTAACAAATACATTTATATTACACTATGTATACAAATATATTTAACATATATAAAGATAAATTTAAATAAATATATATATATTATATAATATATTTATTTATTTATATATATTAGTATACCATATAAATTATAAATTAATATTGTAAATATTTCATTTATTTTTATTATATATTCCCAATTAGATGAAAGTATTTAATTTGTTATGTATGTGTTTTAATACCTGATAGAATACAAATATATATAATTATATACACAAATATATATGTTTTTTAATTAAATAATGAATTTATATACATATATAGTTATATATGTGAAAAAAAATAAAATTATAAAAATATTAAAAAAATATTTACTCAAATGTATGTAAATATACATATAAATATATAGTTTCAAAAATATTCTACACATAATAAAATTAAATTTATTATCAAATAAATACATAACTACACAATATAAACAAGAATATATTAATTTATATATATGTATATATATTTTATCTATATAAATAAAATAAAATATATTATGAAAATATAATTTATTTGAATAAACATACAAATATATATCATTAATTCTAGGATTATATATAATAAATGAAATCATATATTAGCAGAGAGGTCAGGGATTGAGAGGTATAACTAGAAAACCATTATTCAATCCATTGTATGGGGGTTTTATAGAATTTTTATAGTGGAAAATGAGGATGTTACGTGTGGGGGATAGTAGGTGCGAGGTTGGGGTGTACACATAGGAAAAGGTGAGTTATTATGAGGTTAGGGGTTCATAAAGGATAATGACTATTTGGAGGAAGAGTTTCAGAATTTAAGGGTGGTTGGGGATGTGAAGTGGTTTATAGGAAGTTGATTAAAAAATTACGGGCGGCTTAAAACCACACCTTCAATTGTATTTAAATATAAAATATGTTTTTTTTTAAAATAACCCATTAAATTTTATTTAAAACTCAATTAGGGGTGGTTCCTGCCACCCCAAAAATGATTAATGAATTAGGGGCTATTGGGAAATTCCACAAAATTATCTTTATTTCGAAAATTTATGGCGAAATTAGAGGGGGTTTAAACCCACTCTAAAATAACCACCACTAATTTCACCTTACCTTACCAACATTTCATGAAAATCATTCCTAAAAAGAGAATTCATCCACTTTATTATATGTTTATCATAATGTTTCCATATATATTTTGTTGGGGTTATGACCCATTCTATTAGGAAAACCCCATTTTACAAATTTTTTCAAGTGTTGATTCTATGTGTGGGTTTCTCCAATACTATGTAAAGCTCACTCAACCATTGTGTAAGGGATGCACAACTCATGAAGTAACAATATAATGTTGGATCTCTAGATTCCTTATCCATGTAAGGTTTAATTTTTTCATTAGTTAAAGGTATCTCAAATCCAATGAAAGTGTAATGCAGCTGCCACACACTTCCCATAAGGTTTAGTCTGTATGTCGATAAACATAGAAAAACCGCTGCATAAGGGTTAGAAAAAAACATTTACGGGTAATAGAAAAACTATATAAATGCATCACAAACATTATATGTGACAAAACAAGCCAATGTTCTGTCCAACCCGACACCTGACCTAGTCTGTGACATGTCTTAAAGAGTATTTTCAAGCCACATGGGATGAAAACTAGTTATTGAGTATCCATAATATACATTGGGAATGGTTTCATCCATGAGTAAAATTGCGATCAATCAAAAAATTAAACATCAAAAAATAAAATAACCAAAGCGATATGAGGAATAATAACTTTTCAGAATCATTATCTTACAAAATTAACCAAGAACCAGAAATTATACAATAAAAAGGTAACAAAAAACTATAAAATCCACAATGTAATAAGAGGGACTTCAACCTAATATTACCACCACCATCACCAAAATGAATTGGGATAGTATAATTTAAATCCTCTATCATCACCTAGGCATATATTTCCTTTACCTAGGTCAAAAAAATTCTATATACACCAAAATGTGTATTCATGGTGTGAGCCAAATCCCATTAGGATTTCACCCAAAATAAATGGTTCCATTATATAACATTAAAAGAAACATTAACAAGCACATTTCCTTTATAGCATTCGAGATATTACTACAATACCATTCTATGTAAAACTCCTTAAATGAAAACATTTTAAACAAGAAACCCTTTTTCCAAATGTGATTCATTGAAATAAAAATATGCACAAGGCATACTATATGTCGATGGCTTGTAAAACATCTCATAGTTTCTTTTCACTAGAGAAAAACATGGGGAAATATTTAAGGGAATCTAGCATAACAAGTCCTCCAGAAATCTCATACCCTGATAAAACATGGTATAGTAACCATAATATACATATTTCTATTTCACTACCACAGAGAGGGAAAATCCATTTGACCTAGTGGTCTCCAATAATCATCATATTTTTTTTCAGTTTTTTAATCATAAATCATTCTTTGTGAATACTGGATTTGGAACTTTTGAGTCAACGAGCATAAAGTAATGAAAGGAATCTAGTTTTTCACTTTATAATCACTAGTGTACTAGTTCTAGTTTTCTCACCTTGGCACCAGAGATTCCATGTTTCCCAATCCATCTATTTTACATTTCACACATAACACCATTTAATCACAAACATGATAAGATATATAAGTAAAATATTAATTCACCACTTTTCATAAGCATTAGAACATTCAGTTTTATAGAAAAAAACAAATTTCAAATACATTTTCCATCATTTGCGTAATTCAGAAATCCCTATTTGGAAAAACATAATAAAATGACACAGTTGATTAACCAATTTTATCGGCCAAGACCCATTCAAATAAACTTGTAAACAATGATCATTTTAAAAAAATTATTCCCATTATTTAAATAATTTAAAATTTATACTAAAAGTGCACAACATGTTAACCAATATTAAAAAATTATCATCTCATTTGGAAAACTCATTCACACCTTTATGTTCTTTTTTAAACACCATTTAAAACAACCTAAACAAAAAAAATATCTTTTTAATAAATTTCACGATTGTATATACAAAAACATAACATTTCTGTGTATGAAATCCACATTTATCATAAAATCATACCAAATAATTTCAAATATATATATTTTTCCACTGAAATTAACTATATAATATTTTTACATACAAAAAATACATGTTAAAATCATCTAACAATGTTATTCCATGGAACCAAGTACCTCAAGTGTAGAATATTGCATAAAATAATTTAAACCTAAACCACCCCACCACAAGACCTTAACAAGGTAATATAAAGCAACAACAATCATTATCCTCACAAAATAACAAGATCAAGCTCCCCTCTCAGCAAATACCATCTAGAAAACAAAACCAAAAAAAGAAGGAAGATAATCCTAATATAATAAAGTGAAATCAAGGGAGAATTCAACTATATAATGCTTTGAAGAATATACAACATATCCACTATTGAAAGGGATCACAAGAGAACCAAGAGGAAGAGAGGGAGGTGCCTAGGGTTTTGGAGGATGAATGGTGTGAGAAAGTGTAGATTTGGGATTAAATCCTAAGATGAAAAAAATTTGATTTTCCATTGTATAATTACTAATAAACCATTTACTATTTTCCCGCAATGTTAAACAAACAAGGAGGAAACCGTACACCCCTCACTATCCAATAGGCACCTAATGCATGTTTATCAAGCATTGAATGACTTACCATGCTCAAGCTGTGTAATAAATTCTTTACAAAACCACCACCTTCTCTATGGTTACATGGGTAGGGGTGTACAGTTCCTGTAATCATGATCCATCCATATGGGACATTATATAAGTCCAAAATTTCCAATTTTCTATAAAATCATAAATAAATCTGAAGGGGAAAATTATAAACAAAAAAGAACTAGAAAATTATTTCGAAATCTATATCTTTTACACCTAGTTCTCGAGAGGAAAACCATGACCCATAAACAAATCATAAATAAGGATTAAAAAATTCATGTTTGAAAATTCTCCCCACTATAACGCTTCAACCCCCAGAAATCCACAACATGTCTTAATTTAAAAAAGAAGCCAATATTTATTCACAGATCAGTGAGATTCTCAATAGAAATTTGAATGAGTAGAAATAATGAACACTACAAAAAGAAATATAGATTCACAAAATTTAACTTAGTAGTCCAGAATAGACTTCCCACCTTATTATTTCTACCGCTAAAAAGTCACAACACCTGTAGTTGATCAGTCAAAGGAAGGGGATCTTCTGAGCTAGATAATTCAACCACTCAAAAACAGAAAACTATATGCCTTTCCAAATGAAACTCATACCTCTTACCTAAAATGAAAAAAATTAACCAAAAACACTTCTCAAAAAATACCTCCACAACCTTGCCTCAACAAAAACGTTTAGAACACTAGAACCCCAACAATTACTCAGGGAAGGGAAATAATTGATTACTCTAAAAAAGTCTACCAACTTCCAAGACAACACCAAAAACACATCTGGTTTACCAAAACATGGAGGCCTAAATTAACTCCCCACCATCTGCAATGAGCTATTATTGATTTACTTCAAAACAAATTTCTGTAATACTTGTGGTGGTTATCCCAACCAAGATATCGAACAATCATAACTGACATTGACAAACCAACAAGGAATACCAAAAATGAAAAATTTTAGAAACATAACGCAAGTCCAGAAAAACAAAAGATAAAAAACCCCTCTATAAGGGATCTAGAAATATGAAATCCAGATCAAATAAGAAGCACTATAAAATTTACAATACCCCAGGATTGTGGTCATCTATAGATGAGCACAGACCAATCCCAAAACCAACTCACAAAGATCATCATCATGAGGATAACCAAACATGGATCTGCTTCCAGAAAGCACAACTACTAGAGTCATAAGAAAACAAGACTACCATACCCCTTTACGAAAAATAATCAATTCCATTCCTATATGATTTTCAATAAATTAATGATTCCAAAAGCACTTTCTAGAACAGAAATCATTCCACGGGGAGGAAACAACCAAAATTAGCTTAATCTATCCCCATTATAACATTGGATAACAAATACATAAAAAATACCCTTACACCCCCATGATTCCTGACTACTATCTAGCTTCACTCTAGGGCCTATGGCTAGGGACTTGATGTTTTATGCATCTCCAAACTCATATTAAGTAGATCATGATCCCCATTGAAAACCTTTTATTTTGGTTCCACAAGAATCCACACATCAATCTAGGTAGAATTAATAGAACTAAACACACCGTGAGACTCACTTTTCCCCAGTGTAGAACATTCATCATGAAAGGTAGTTAAAAGTTGCACACACATCTTCCTCATTCCCCTCAAATGAAGAAAAATAAAAATAAGATTCCCACAGAACACACTTCTATCCAAAATGGATAAAACAAAAAATTTCCGAAGGAGAAAAATGATCCCATTTTATTTGCAGTTTTAAAAACATACTACAATATCATATTTTACATTTTAAATAAAAAACAACACCAAAAAACCCTAGAATAGATGACCATAAAAAAAAGGAATCATTACAAGGTAAGGGACATTAAATTTTGCTATAAATAGCACACCATTCTTATAAATGGGAATGGTGGCTTCTTATGAGGAGGCATAACATTTTAATGGAATATAATGATGCTACACCAAAAAAGCATCTATTGAAATATTTAGATGATATTTTTAATCCTAAAAAAAATTCCATGTTATTCAGACTGATTTCCCATCTCATTAATGGAACTCCCTTAAAAATATCCACATACTAGAGGAAAATCAGCTACCACAAGAACTCATTTCTTACACCAATTCAAAATTATCCAATTGCATTACCTCATTGTAAAAAGAAATAAAATAAGACTCCGACATAGAAAAGAATAAGGGTAATAAAATTCATCTTTAAGGACTCAGACTACTCGAGGATATTGAGGCTTGTCCATATATTCTTTATCAACACTTCCTCTTTGAGAGGATCCCCTTGACCATAAAATGGAGTAGGAATCATCTTCAGAATCACAAGAGGAAGGTCTAATAGGTGAAAAATTAGGTGTATTCTAATATTAAACTACCTATTTTCAAAGTTTGAATATCCTTCGAACCTTACTAGGGGTGTGTAATAGAATATAAATAACCCTTGAATATAATAAAATAAATCCATCGTTCAAAAATTACCCAAAAAAATGTTGGGCACATAGAGGCCAACTCAAAGACATCCGTTTTTTTATTGAAAAGAACCTACGAACCATGTTTTCAGAACTAATTCATCATCAAGAGCACAAAATGGAGACACCATTCAAATAAAAATTATTATAAAATACCAGACACCTTGAAATAAACATTCTCAAATAACATGGAGACACACCATAAAACCACTGGTTATCAAGACATCACACCTTCTTAGAAATGAAATTTTGAGAATGAAACAAGCCGGGTGGATTGGACACATACTAAAGGTATTCTGTGCAGCCTATCACATAGATATTCTTATGCCAAACTAGGAACACATCCAATTTTCCACACATATCCATGCATGTATCACTCTGGGAAATACCAAAGGTCAAAATAAAACATTTCTACTTTCCATGAAAAAACAATCAACCCATAATTCCAACATCTCAATTTACTTCCCACATAATTTTTATTAAATATTTTCAAAACATACTTACCCCTGGAAAATATCCCTTTAAAATCAGAAACATAAAATAATTTCATCTTTTCTTAAAAATAAAATCCAATGGATTTCATTAATCAATCAAATTATTCACATTTCAAAACATTTTTAGCAACATTAAAATCCCATTACACCAAAAATCTTTTAGATAAAATCATTTCCCATCATTTTAAAAAACCTATTAAAACCATATATAAAAAATATTTTTGTTTTCAAATAAATTTTTTTGTAACTATATAGTTTAAATTATTGAAATAATAATATTGTAAACTCATCATTGATTTAACCCAAAAATTAAATTTGATAAATAATACTTTTCGAAATCACCATTCAAATGATTTAGATAAATCATTTTTCATTTTTTCAAAACCAAATAATTTCAACATTTAAATCATGATTTCAAAATTAAAAAAAAGGATTTTCAAAAAAAATCAGAACCCATGAAAAAAAGGATAATTCAAAAAGGGAAACCACTGCCAATGGGTGATTTGTCCATATGGGTGTGGTCCATACACAAATCACACCACCATCACAGATTGTATTCTTGGACCATGTCCGATATCCATATTGATTTTCAATCCCAATGATCTCACTAATACCACTAGCATGACATACATTTCATTTCTCAAACACCTAAAAATTTACAAAAACAAACAAAACCAAATAAAACTAGACTTTAAATGCCGACACAAGTCCCATCACAATATGTTCTAGCACAACACCCTAATAACTACTATATCATCAATCCAAGATAGTCCTTGTTCAAATCAATCCAAACCCTTTATCAAATATTGTGACCCAAAAAACAGTGTGACTAACACTCAAAACATTTTTATCACGAACAAAGCCGAAGTACCGTCCAACCCAACACATGACCCAGTATGATATATGGACCAAATAACGTTCCCAATCCCCATGGGTTGGAATCTATTTAATGGGTATCAACAATATAATTTTAGAAAGATTTTACTCATGTGTACGACCAAAATCCATCAACAAAATTAATCATCACAACATCAAGTAACCAAATGAAAACGAGGAACAATAATTTCATAGACTCAAGGTATTCCAGCTTTAACTAAAAACCAAAAATGATTCCACAAAGGGGGGATAAAAATTCTATTCCTAATCCCTAATTAAAAAAGAGAGAAATAAACTTAATCAACCACCAACAACACCCATACGAAGAGGGAAACTAGCAACACATTCCACCATCATCACCGTGACATATCTTTTCATTACCTAGGTCAAACATAACAATGTCTACCTAAAAAAAATATATATGTAGGGTGTGATACCAAGCCCAGTAAAATTGTACCCAAATTAAAATGTTTCATGATATAACATCAAAAATAAAAATTATCCGGAACATTTCCTTTAAAAAATTTGAAAAAATACAAGTAATTAAATTTAAGGAAATGTTTTTAAAGGAAAACATTTAAAAATAGGAACCCTTTTTCCAAATAAGATTTCATAAAATAATAATATACACAATGCATATAATATGTAGACATATAGAACCACATGTCATAAGTATCATGCTAGAATAGGGAACAATGGGTAAATCCCTAAGGATAGCTAGAATTAGTGGAGATGTTGAAACCATGTAACTTAGTGAAACAATGTATAATAACCCTAATCAACATATTTCTCTAGCATGAGACAGATGAGGTAACCTCCCATGATCATAGTTCTCTCAAATAATCATCCTTAGTTTTTTAGTGTTGTAATCATTAATCATTCTAAGTGACTCTTGGCATTCTTACTTCTGATTCAATTATCATCATGTAACTAGAGTATTTTAGGCCTTCCACCTATGAATCCCTAGTGTAGTAGTTCCATTTTCCCACTTAGGTAAGTAGGATTACCTTGTTCCTAATCCCTCATTTTCACTTTTCATGCATAACATCATTTACACAGACACATTCCTAGAAATATAAATACACTAAGAATTCACCATTTTCCATAAACAAAACAACAGTCAATTTTACACACAAAAAATTCAAATAAAAAACATTTTCCATTACTTACACATTTTATAAATCCCAATTTGAAAAAAAAACCTGTAAATAAACCCATTGATCAACCAATTCTATGGGAAAATCCCCTTTAAAATATACACATAAACTAAGTTATTTTTAAACCATGTTTCCAACCATTTAAAAAATTTACAATTCTTAATAAATTTTCCCAACAAGGAATATAATATTGAAAAATTATCATCTTATTTGGAAAACGCATTCCAACCATAAAATCACCATTTAATGATATCCACAAAAATAATGAAACGTTTTTTATAAAACCACGCAATGGTACATGGAAAAACATTACCCTTCCCATTAAAATAACATCATTCATCAAACATGCATACCCAATCACTTAAAACATATATTTCTCACCACAAAACTGAACTATAAAACATGTTTAAATAAAAAAGAGGCATATTAGATTCATCTAACAATTTGTGGGAATGGAACCACCTTCCCAAAGTGAATAAAATTCATGAAAATGATGAGAATCCTCATTCTTCAAGACCAAACGTCCCTAAAAATGCATTATAAAACAAAAAACCATCATTATCCTCCCAAAAATCACACGATGGAACCCCCAATTATGCCAAATACCCACTAAAAAACAAAACCACAATAAAGGAGGTAGAGGAACCCAATAATAGAAATAGAAACCAAGTGATAAGACACTTACCTTATTTTCATTTGATGAATCTATGATAAATAATCCAATGGAAAAGAGACCAAAATAGATAAGTGGAATATTTTGAGGTACCTATGGATAAGGAGGTAAAATATGGAAAGCATAGGGGATTTGGGGTTAAATCCTCAAAGGATACAAAGGGAATTCCCCAATTTTTTATGACCTGGACATCACACATAGTTTGACACACGGTTTCAAAAATTTTATGGAAATCGTGCACCAATCACTTTTTATGACCCACTTACCACATGGTTATCCCACATATCTTGACTTACTATGTGTAAGTCGTGCGGTATCTTGGGTCCCAAACGACCACATGTTGCACAATTACCTAGGCATGGGTTCACGGTTTCCCCTAACCATGTGAAAACCATGTGCCACATGTTATAAGTTATATTTTTTCAATTTTTATACTAAAACACAAAATAAAACCAAGGTGAAAAATTATAGACCAAAAATAAATAGAAATTTACCTCAAAAATCCGGACCTGTCACACCCAGTTCCCAAGATAAAAACTGAGACCCATAATCCAACTAGAACCATGTATAAGAACAATGACCTAAGTGTGACATTATCATAACTATGAAAGGTTACCTTGATCCCTACATAATGGAAATTACCTATCCATATAATGGTACGTCATGTAAATCAATGTGCATATAAGGGTAACATACCCCTCATGTTAGGGTAACACCACCTCACTTAAGGGTAACATAAATCTTATGTAAAGGTAAAAATTATTCAAGCAAGGGAAATTAAAAACATTCTAAATATGTGTAAAGATAGTTCTAATATAAATGAAACTAAACAAAATTATTAGAAAAAATAAAATAGTAGATTACTCATGACAACAAATATAAAGATAAATTCATTATAATTTGACACATTAACATGCTATGTTTAATATATCTATACCTTAATAAATAAAATGTAAAAAAATAAAAGTTGATATTTTTTAGGCCAAAACAATTATACCCTCTCATCTAGTTCATATATTATTTAATAAAAATATGTTATACTCAAACCTGCTCATCCCAGACCGAATAACTACCTATGATGTACCGCGGTGACACATGTCTACCAGAACCAACACATTTACTACTAAAACTACTAAACACATTCCTAAATAAAAAAAATCTATGTACCTACATTAAAAAGAAACTCATACATTTACATACCTAAGATTCCATGATGGCATTTCCATAACTGTATACCCACATGACATCGTTGGTCTTGGTTAACATTCTCGTGCCTACAGTCCGCCCTAAGAAACCAGAGTATACAAAATATATCAAACATAAAGAAACATGAAAAAAATACAATGTAGAGTTTCATGATAAAAAAAGTGAATTATATTGAAAGTAAGTATGAAAAGAATTATAAAACACATACCATGAAAATGAAACAAAAATTATAGGATACAATTCTCCACTTGAGGCCCAAAAGTAAACAATACTTGACCCACCCACACCCACTCTTCTAACTGGGAGACCTCACAATTCACATGAATAGTTATTACTAGGAAATTAGATGAATTAAAACTCAGAGCTACAGATACTCTAAACTAAAAGCTACTATACATACTCAAAGAACCATAGTACTATCATAAAAAAGTTATAACACATTGTTTTGTGCTACACTATCAATACAAATATACTAAGGGAAAAATATCTTAATGTTGTTTGTTTCCATAATAGTATAAAATAAACATCAAAACCCAACAATAATACTTAATTTATTTTCCTTTGCCCTTTGGTTAAACATTCACACAGACCATCAAAGGCCCAATCCTATCCTCTTTGCCCATCAACTACAAACTATGAATCTAATGATCCTTAGACAAAACACAGTACATAACACCCACTAAAGTTTCAAAATCCAAATCATACATAACGTAATATCTATATTTATTGAATTACTCATCCATGTTATTTAGAACCAATCTATCGTTACCAAATTTATAACATTCATGATCTATATTTGATAATATGACCACCATTTTATTTAAACTATCTAAATAAATCTAGAAAAAAATGGCTGGGATCATTCTAAAAATATAATGTTTGGTTTTTTTAACATTCATGAATGAGACCTACTCATGTAAAGATTATATAACATAAAAAATATAACACTTGAATAAGAATTGTTGACAAAGTCCTACAAAATATTATCCCATGTGGTAAAAAATGGAATATTATATCAATAAAATATTAGTGTTAACATTCACATAAGAAATATAATTATTCCCACTGATAGATATAGTTGTAATTTTATTCTTATAACATTCCAATGCATCATCAAGTACACTTTTTATAAAAAGGGAGTTCATTTTATCTCTATGAAAGTTGATATATTTGTCTCTATAAGTCATCTTAATTTTTAATCTAGATTAAGAAAACTATAGACATTATCAAACCTCTCTATGATTTCAATTTATTATCATCGGTTAGACATAGTGACAGAAAACCCCTATGTTAGAGTAAGTATCACAAAACCCACCCACAAATAGAGACATATGAATATAAAAAAACCCCAAAGAAAAGATACAAAACTAGAGGACAAATTCAACAAATCCCGTGAAACCAAGAATTAAATTAGAACAATTAATTAACTGGGGAAAACCAATAGATAATGATAAGAAATAAGGTTGAATTACACTTATTAGGTTTCTCCCCCACCTATAAAAGTCCCTCCATAATGTTGTGGCTTCTATCCTCCTCATATCTCACATTCTCATGATCTATAAAATATACAAATCTCTCCATATTCATTTATATTTGGTGTTAGTATCAATTCCCCAAATAAACCATCCTCACTACGGATCATCTCCTTCCTTTCTGTGAATCCCATCAGCATTCCCACATTGATATTTTAATCCGCATAACAATTTATATTCATTAATCTTGGGATCCCTAATTCCTAGAATCTATACCTTTAAAAACATTAAAAAGAATCTCAAGTACTTAAGATTGACGTTTAGATGTGAATTGTGTGGATGAATACATTGAATCAAAATCATGAACATTTAGTGCTACAAAAATTTCATCTGGCATGCTTTATAGTTGTAAATATATTTATTATTAGCACCAAATAATGGTTGGAAATGCTTCTGTGAAAGGATCACTTGACCGTGGTTTAAAGTTTACTCAACCACTGTATAGGGGTAACATGAATAGTGAACCCACAACATAAGGGTAACTCACCAAAATCCGTAGTTGTGTAAGGGTCAATCCACTGTTATGAAATGGTACAACAGAACCCACATAAGGGTATCAGGGGTTTTTCAAACTTCTTCTCAGGCTACGTTTATATCTTCATAAATATTTCACAACCCTTACGTAGGGGTAAGATGGTCCCCATATAAGGGTAGCAGCCAACCAAAATAAGGTAGAGAACACATTTCCTTCACTACAGAAGAAACAACCACATAATACATGATATTCAATGCTTGTAGTTATCAATGTAATAAAAAAACACTGATAAAGGGTGGACATTTATCTGCCCTGACAAATAGCACTGATAAAGAAAATATTAACCAGTGCTATAAAAAGTACAGATAAATGTGTACCCATTATTAGGGTTTTTTTCGAATGCTTAAAAAAGTCACCCATTTATCAACACTTTTTTTAGCACTGATAAAATTTACATCTTTATGTATGTTATTTGATAGGAACTAATTATAGACATAGTAAGTAATTTTATAAATACATAAAATCTTATATATTTTTAACAAATATTAATATTACAATAATTATATATATGTAAATACAATTTATAAATACGACTAATATAAAACTTAATAAAAAATGAAAATTAATTTCATAATTATATATATATATATATATATTAACTATAAATAAGATAGAATGTTTGATTGTTTATTAATATTAATTAATAAAAAATTTGAATAGAATTAAAATAAAAAAAATATTATAATATATTATTTAACAAATTACATAACATATAAAAGATATATTTCTTTTAATATACTTTTGTATTGATATTATGGAATTTAAAATATACATACTTGTATAACTACAGGTATGTACGTGTATTTGTGTATATATTTTTCTGTGTTTGTGTAAACTTGTATATGTATGTCTTGTGTATATGTATGTGTGTTTGTGTCTGTATCTGTTTATTGATTTAATATTATTTATTATTTTTGGATATCTCTCTATTTTTATTTTTTTCATTATTTATTAATCTTTAAAATTTATTAATAAATATATATATACTGATTTATTCACCATGTATAAATATTTTTGTTCCAAAACTTATTTATTTTTAATTTAATTCAATTCAATTTAATTATTAATATTTTCTTATGGTCAATATAATTTATTTTTTATATTTTTTCTTTACATAATTAATATTATATATTTATTCATTTTTATTAATTTTTTTGTATCTATAATTTATGTTAATGTTATGAATTGTCATTTTAAAATATTTTTGTAAGTTCATTAAATTTACTTATTCAATTTTAATGTTATTTCATCTATTATTTTTTATTGAGTTGCAATATTTATTTATTTTTTAATTTTCTAGAACTTATTTTTTTTTAATTATTATATAAAATTATTTACTGGGTTTCGATAATTTTAATAGTTTTTAGTTTATAATATTAATATTAATTTAATTTAATTTATTAAGCTTTAATATTATTTTAATGTTTTACATTTATATAATTAATTTATTTAAAATATTTTTTTTATTCTGATAATTTTTTGTATGTGTTTACAATTAATTAATATAATTAATCATACAAATAATATATAATTATTTACTAAGCGTTAATATTTAAAATTTTGTTTTCATTTATACAACCAATATTAATTGATTTTTATTTTTAAAGATTGTATTATTTTTCATTTGTTGAAATTTATATAATTTTCTATTTTTAAATGCATTTTTTAAAATATTCATCATATGTTGTATATGAGTGTTGAAAATTAATTTAATTAGACTTTTGAATTCATTTTTTACAAGTATACAATGTTTTAATTTTTTCAGTATGCAAAATTTTAATATATATTAATTTTTAAATTTTTAAATATTTTATATAACTAAAAATACTTTTCCATTTTCGAATATTATTTCTAAATATTTAATATTAACTATTAAATTTCACTCATGTTTTAGATTATTTAAAGAATATATATTCATTAATAATATTAAATGTTTTTAATTTTTCATATTTTAATTTAATTTAATATGTAATCATTTAATGTTTTTCATTTTTTTTATGTATGTTTCATCAGTGCATATAAAGAAATTGAAAATTAAAATCTTATCAGTTCTAATATAATATGTGTTGATAAAAGGTATCCTTGTCAGTTCTATAATTATAGTTTCGATAAAGATTAGTTTGATCCGAACTTTTATAGTACTGATAAAGATATGTCTTCTCAGTGCTTATTTTTTTAGCACAACTAAAACTAATCTTTATAATCATGTTATTCTAAATAGTTGATAAAACCTTTCATGATCTTAAAAATTATAACTCTAATAGAACATTATTACTTGTTCCATTCAATCTCTCAATAAAGCTGAGATCTACAACCTCTCTTCTTCAAACATCTCGAAGGAATCGATCCACCCAAAATCTATGGTATGGAATTATTTATACTCCTCTTAAATTGACCTATCATCACTCTATCTACATGATCGTCCCATTTTTCTCATGTATGATACTATTTAATCGTCGTCCTAACACATTCCCAAACCTTCCAAATGGATTTATTTTTTAAAATAGGTCAATGTATTAGTGAGGATATCATTGTGATAACCAAACTCCATGATGGATTTTTTCCCACTATCTAGCTTGTTTTGTAGAGGATATTGGGGGGGGGGGGTTTGATATAATGTCATTTAAACTCATCTCCCTTTTAGATATTTTTTTTTTTGAATAAAAAAATTTTTTTTAGGTTAGAACTATGAGAAATCAGATTCTTTATGATTGAGGATTTCAAGTCACCATAACAAATGGGTGATTTGGAAGGAAACAAATGCCACGATGCCACTGTTTTCATATTTTCAATATTACACATTTCCATAATTTTTTTATTCAACCTTCACCCTTTTCTAGAACCCTATATAGTTATAGGTGTCATGATATTATATTAGGCCCAAGAATTTTCAAATTAATTTGTGTTATTTTTTAGGATTTTTATTAGATTTATCCATATTTCTATACAATTATAATTAATTAAAAAAAATACTATTTTTATTAATTTAGTGTAATTTTTAAATAATTTTATTTATATTTTTGTAGAATTATTTTGTTAATTTTTTTTAAAATTTTAGGTAACTAATTTTGATTATCGTTGGAATATAATGGTTTAAAAATTAATTTATTCCAATAAGTATTTATAAAATTTAACAATATAATTTAAAATAAATAAATATATTCCTTATGATTTTAATGAATATGTAAAATTTCTTTTCTTAAAATGTTTTCATAAATCTATAAAATTTAATTAATAAATTTGACTTTGATTTATTTTTATCTAATTTTGGGCCTTGAAATTATAATGATATATTAAAATCAAACATATTATTTTTTAAAACTTTTAGTAAAAATTTTTATAAAATTGGATTATTTATGTAGGTTAGTTCACAAAATGTTTCATCCGTAGGGCTATATTTTATTAAAATTTTCACTCATATTAGTTGTTTTCCCCTTCTATCCCTATTGAGGATTCCATCAATTTCATTTCATCCTCAGCTTCAATTAAAAAAGTGAGTATTTCTTTTTAGAGTATACTTTCTCTTTTCACTAAATGCTTTCATTCTGACCACTATTGGAATTCATTACATCATTAATATTTTACTCTTTTTCCTATATGTATTAGTAGGTTTACCTTACTAAAATAGACCCATGGTTTTACATAAACTCTGATCCTATTTATGAAGGATCTAGGAACTCCTTTTAAAGGTCCACACATGATACCCTTCACTCCTTAAATTGGAATAATGACTAAAATTAAAATTATTCATGTCTACTTATGTGTTATTTTAACCTCACTCCCAATATGGACTATGAAATTTTGACTATGTTGATTCTCTTTTTTTGTTCCACTGAGGATAATTTCTGTTTTAATGTTATTCCAGATAATGGGGCTTCTACTCCAGTAATTTTTGTGAAATAAGTATTAATGGTGATCCCAATAGTAAATTTATTCAGCTTATGTTGAAGTCGATTATTCCTTTTGTTCCCAATAATAATTTTCCTTAATGTTTTTTTATTCTTATCCCATCCTTGTGAATTATTTATTATTAAAGCATTTATGAAACACCAGTTATATTTTTCTTCATTTTTCGATTAAATTTATAAAATGAACCTGAGACATTTGGTTCATTATATTTAAATTCATGATTTTCTTAAAATGATCAGTTCTCAAGACCATGTGACTAGGCCCTATGAACCATGTAATCATTCGAAAAAACAAAAATTTGGTCCCCTAAGAATCCTTTCATTATAGCACCACCAGGACGACCCTATACTAAGTGAAAAAATGAATAAACATTAATTACACACAAATATTGTACTCCCACATAACAAAGTTACATAAACCTTTCATGAACTCTATGTTTTGAAATTGATGATAACATAATTATATTTTTTGCAACATTTTAGATATCACACATTTAATTCATTAAATTATTTATACTGCTAAAAACAATCTCAATATATATTATTACAGACTTATTATCTTAGAATAATGGAATCATGTAGCATAAGTAATTCTTCAACAATGGCATTTTATGGATTCTAATATCAATCATTCTATGTATATATTTATTTTACTAAATATAAATATTACTGAGTTAAATAGGATATACCTGAATAAAAATAGATGGGTTCCAATTGTATTGGTGAAATTTTTCATCATTTCTTCAAAATATGATTGATATGGCCCTTCTCAAATCATCTATTCATGTTTATGTTGTTTTTATACATAAATAATTTGTCCACATGAGTTGTAAGAACAGTTGATTTATCATGTAATAGATCAGTTGTAATGCTCGATCCATGTATCTTAGAGTTGCTACATTCCTTTATTACAATGGCATGATTAAAATGAATACAATAAGGAAGGATAGATCAGTTTAGTTGTATTGGTGAAACTAGATACATACAAGGATCCTATTTTACATTGAGAAATGAATTAAAATATAATACATAACAAGAGATAATAAAATACATCCATGAAAGCCCAATAAATAATCCCTTCTTTATAGCATGTGGATGTAAAACAATTTAAGTGGTTGAAATATAATAAAAAGTATGTGATACATATTGAAGAAGCATGGATCAATAATAATTTAATCATAATCGATTTTACATAATCAATATGCCCTGGTGAATAAATGAAAAATATAGGCCATCAATAAAAGGAGAATGATAAATCATCCATAGATTTTTTTTCATATTGAAAACCTCATGGGATGTAATCACTAGTGTAAAAACATAAATTAACGACTGTTTTTTATTAAATTTTTACATCGGTTTTAAACTAATGTCTATAAAGGCGACATTAAAAATATGATTTCCAGTAAGAGTTTCAGTGTAGGTTTTACATAAAACCGATGCCGAAACAAATTTTAGACTGGATTTTCGGCTTCGGTTTTATCTAAAACCGACGCCGAAAGGTGGTTTGACCTGGTGCGCATTGTCAGTTCTAGATAAAACCGGCATCGAAGACCTGGTTTTCGGCATCTTTTTTATCTAAAAACAACACCTATGACCTTGTATAACTACCTTTCAGCATTGGTTTTAGATAAAGCTGACACCGATGTTCTTTTTTTAAAATCATTCGGTGTTGGTTATTTAAAGAACAGACGCCATAAGCAATTTTTTTTATAAAATAATTACAATTAGACATCCAAAAAATTCAAAACCCCTATAAAAATAACACAATATAAATAAACAATTAAATAGTATTTATCATCCAATGCCTCTTATAACTTCAATTCTTATATCCAGTTCATCAAAAAAATTATCTATACATTGTTATTATAATGTAAAATTAAAATACACATACCTATAGTCAATGATTTCAAGAAATTTTGTATCATTTGGAAGTCCCACGACTCCATCATTTACGACATGCTCATTGTTGGTTATTGTTGTAGCATTTATTTGATTATTAGTAGGTTCAAAGACCAAATATATCAAAAGATTTAGGTTTTTGAACCCATGTGTATTATTATTTATAAATATTAGAATATACATACCTCAAATCTTAATCAGGCTTAACAAATAGTTTGAAAAATTAGATTTAATATGGGTAATATCATATTGGGAATAAGGCTATGAATCATTGAATTCCTACAATAATATTTAATGATATGAAATTAAAAAATAGAATAATATGGCAGAAAATATATAAAAAAATTAATAAAACTAACCTTATGAATATCAGTAGTTTCCCCATATGTGATTATCTCGTATATTAATCGTTGAATATAATAACCACATTCAACATGTCCATTTTTACAATTACACTGCAGTTATAAAACATTTAACTAAAATACAATATATATCAAAAATATAAAAACTAATTACATGTACTTCCACATATTTTATTTTCGTTGGTTTCTTTTCTGACATGTATTCTTTGTTAAAATGTTTCCATGAACTGCAATTTTTTATATATAAACTAATAATACATGTCTAAAAGATGAAAATTAAACATAATGAGCTTATAAATAATAAAAGAAACATACATTGTTAATAAGGTGGAAAATGGTTTACACACTCCTCCTAATAAAGAGAAAAACTGATATATGGTGCATTCACTTGGGAAGAATACACATAACATTCAATGCCGCCTACAATACAAAAAGTTCACAATTAATGACATTATAATGATCATTAGTTCATAATTATGTTGATGTTCTTACATATCATGAAATGGAAAAAACAAGCATTGAATCTTTGTCTGTGTTAATCTCTCGTATATATATTGAACTCTTTCAGGATTCTTCACATGTTTGGCTTCCACGGATATGTACTCTGGATCTATAAAGCGTAAAATGCCTATTGTTTCATTTTATAAAAGAATATTGTGTAGATACATAATTTAAAAAGAAAATATAGTTAGTCAATGACATAATAATCTTTTATTAATGAAATAGAAATTCAAACATCAATTTATTTATATGGTAAAAAACTACACCACACTCTGCCCGATCTCTTCAAAATTATCTAAATTCATGATATCTTCTTTCATTAATTTCAATCCATAGTTTCTTCAACATATATCGGGTGTCATCCAAAACTCACAGATAAAATTCAATGAAGAAGAGGACACATATAATCTTTTTAAACCATAAGAAATATTATTATTATCTACAGCAAACTGTTCCTGAACATTATAAGTAATTTTGAATCATTTTTAATTAATATTTAAAAAAACACATACCTCAAGTGAAAAATAATGAAGAATGGCAGTTGGCCAAAGTAAAAAATGGCCCATACATTCCCCAACACTGGTGATCTCTGTAGGTTTCGGGCGCATGGGAAGCGTGTAGGTGGGATTCTCCCAACTATAACATTAGTGTTAAACAACGTTCAATCTGAGATCCATCATGATATAAAACGCCGGATCTTCAGAATGGAATGAAGAAACAAAAAGAAAAGAAGAGTTCTGGATCCATTGAGATATGATCATCATATTTTGGTTATAATTAATTTAATTAATTCACAAGAATTACTTCGGTGTAATTCATTATTCATCTATGTCTCCGGTCATGCTCATTTGATCCTTTTTGCATTGTAGAATCCTAGTATTGGATTCCTCTACCGGTGATCCAAACGTGCTCCACGTATCTCTAGACGTCGCTGAAGGGATCTCTTGGTGCTAGAGTGGAAGAACTTTCGCTTGCAATGTCTGCCTTCGACCGCCTTGATCCGGTGGAGGATCTCTCTCTAGTAACATGAGGTTGTTCATGGTGGAAAGGTAATTCTCTTTTGTCTTGAGAGTATTTTGAAATCCGTTGTGCACAACAATGGCTCAGGAAAAGAGTTGGGGTTGTGTGGATATTTATAATCGGGTTTGAGGTTAATAGATTTATGACAATAAATAAACGCGTTACACGTTTTATTTATTTCATTAACTCTTATTAATATCCCATGTCAAATTATTAATACCCTGACATGCACCCATGCTGATTATAATTAATATCATTTAATAAAACAATATTATATCCTCAAAATCCCGACTAGAAAACTACATGGCGTGTAATAATTAATACATGGGGTGTACTTTTTTTCCATAAAACTACATGGCATGTATATTTAATATACATGGCATGTACATTTATTTTCCATTTTTCTCCACCACATTTATTAGACCTTGAGTAATGTATATTTCTTTCGTAAATAAATGTAACTGAATTACTTGCTAATAAATATATATTATTTCGCACGCAATATAATCTCTCGAATAAATAGTGTCAAAATAAATGCAATCAGGCATCCTTAAGTAATTATTAAACCACATTCTGGAATTATATTTATTTAACTTGTAAAATTAATATTTAACAGAGATACATAGACACCCTTAGTGTATGACCCTCTAGGTCTCTTTCTCAGTTGCATTAGGCAGATCCTACCTAAAGTCAAAGGTTAGAATCTAGAAACACGCCAAGGCACCCATAGAGAAAGAAGTTAATGCCGCAATGACGTGTCACCTCCTATGAAAGCTTACTGTGTAATATAATCCCTTTTTCTCGATATCTCTAATCAAGTGGGTTGCATGCTAGTGCCATCAACCCATGTGCTCAATTATTCTTTCTTTGAATTCTCAGAATTGAACTTGCCCATACCATACCATGGCCATGGATTTATTTAGGCTATATAAATTCCATCAAAGGGCCTGAGATATGTACTTCTGTTGTGGAACAGAAGGGACAAATCCATTCTCGCATTATCTATTAATGTAGTATTACTTGTGACATACCCAATGTATCCTACCTCGCTGCAAACAATGTGTCATCACAGTTTTCATCCATACATCTATGTGCATGAGTTTTATGACCCAATAATAATAATCTTAAAGTCTAAGGACCAATACACACGTATGCAGATAGGAACATCCAATGACACTATGAAATGTGAATTTCCTACTCGCGGGTCTCGATATCATAATATCCTCCTGGATATTACCAAGGGCAAACACTATGAGAAGGTGCCCCATAATTTTATGAATCCTCACCCCTAATGACATGTATTATTTGTGTCCCTCAAATAATATCATCCTGCTATAGAACATATATTGATGAATAGTGTTATGGCACTTCTGGGTTCTCATCATACCAGCGATCCTCTATGACCCTTTAATGCAATAGATGTCCTTAGGACATTAACACATGCATTGTCATGAATAAGAACAATCATGATGTGATAAGGCTTTTATTAATGAATAAAGTAAAAAGTAGTTGGTTCTAGACCACCAACTCCAACGGACTCCCACTTGGACTAGAGCCAACTGCTAACAACCTTTAACCCACTAGCTCTCACATGATATTCATGCTTCTGCTAAGATAGGCCTTTAGTCATGGGGTCCGTCACATTCTCTTCCATGGAAACTCTGCTCACAGCAACTTCACCCCTCTGATAGAAACACCTCAAGAGGTGATACTTCCAGAGTATGTGCTTTGTCAGTTGATGTGACCTTGGTTCTTTTTCTAGAACCACCACTGCAGTATTATCTCAATACAATGTAATGGGGTCTTTACTTCTAGGCACCACATCAAGCTCCTTGACAAATTTCCAAATCGATACGGCTTCCTTGGCTGCATGAGAAGCCGCTATATATTCGGACTCCACTGTAGAATCATCGACAACTGGCTGCTTTGAACTCTTCCAGCTCACAGCTCCACCATTGAGATAGAAAACATATCCAGATTGTGACGTCAAATCTTTCTGTTTTGTCTGAAATCCAGCATCAGCATACCCTCTGATGACAAGCTCCTCGTATCCTCCATACACTAGGAACATATCCTTAGTTCTTCTCAAATACTTAAGGATAGTCTTAAGAGCATTCTAATGTTTTTCTTCTTAATATGCTTGATATCTCGCTTCCATGCTCAGTGCATAGGCAACATCAAGCCTGGTACATAACATGGCATACATGATAGATCCTATAGCCAAAGTGTATGGGATGATACTCATTCTATCTTTCTCTTGTTGCATCTGAGGAAACATTTTCTTAGAAAGATGTAGGCCATGTGACATTGGAACCAATACCCACTTGGATTATTACATACTATATCTCTTTAGTATCTGGTCAATTTACAGACCCTGACATAGTCCAAGAATCCTCTTGGATCTATCACGAATGATCTTGATCCCTAGAATGTAGGCTGCTTCTCCTAAGTCTTTCATGTCGAAACACTTGTTCAACCAGTATTTAACTGACTGTAAGACTGGTACATCGTTTCCAATAAGTAATATGTCGTCAACATATACTACTAGGATATAGATCGAATTCCCATTAAACCACTAATAAACACATGGCTCACATTCATTCTTAATGAAACCAAATTCCTTTATGGCTTCATCAAATCGAATTTCCCATAACCTGGATGCTTGATTCAATACATTAATGGATTTCTGCAACTTTCAAACCTGTTTGGCTTCACATAGTCTCAAAAACCCTTCTGGTTGTGTCATATAGACATCTTCCTGAAGGTTCATGTTAAGGAATGCTGTTTTGATATCCATTTTCCATATCTCGAAGTCATGGTAAGCTGCTATGGAAAGTATGATTCGTATGGATTTAAACATGGCAACTGGCGAGAAGGTTTCATCATAGTCAATTCCTTGACGCTGTCTGAATCCTTTAGCAACTACCCTTGCTTTATAGGTGCTAAATTGACATTCCATGTCCACTTTTCTCTTCAATACCCATTTGAATCCAACAGTCTTTACATCAACTGGCTCATTAACGAGAACCTAGACATGGTTCTGATACATGTAATCTATCTCAGAATTCATAGCTTCTATCCATCTTGCAGCTTCTGAGATTTCTCATACTTCCTTGTAGGAGAGAGGTTCATCACTATCCAACAATAATGATTCACCATCCTCGGTGACTAGGAAACCAAATCTCTCTTGTTCCCTTACCTCTCTTGAGCTCATACACAATACTTGTGTTTCTGGAACCTCTTCCACAGGGACATGTGGAACTTGTTCCTATACCAAATCTTGTGTTTCATGAGCATCAACTTCATCGAAGTCAATCTTTCTCCAACTATCCTTTTTGAGGATTTACTCCCTATCAAGAAAGATGGATTGTCTAGTGACAGTCAATTTCTTGTCTGGAGGGTTATATAGGTAATATCTTTTCATTTCCTTGGGATATCCTATAAAGATACACTTCGTGCCCTGGGGTGATAGTTTGTTGCCTGAGAAGGCCTTAAAAAATGCCTCGTATTCCCATACACGTGTATGCGACAAAATGGGTTTCTTTCTATTCCATAACTCAAAGGGAATTCCATTTTCCACCTTAGTTGGTACTCGATTTAATGTGTATGCTACAGTTTGTAATGCATAACCCCAGAAGGATAATGGAAGATCCGCATGACTCATCATCGATCTCACCATGTCCAAAAAGGTGTGGTTACTCCTTTCACTTACAGCGTTCCACTATGGTGTATAAGGAGGAGTGAGCTGAGATAGAATCCCAGACTCCCGTAGAAGATCGATGAACTCTTAATTCAGATATTCTCTACATCGATCTGATCAATGTTTCTTTATCTTCTTACCAAGCTGATTCTCTACTTTATTCTTAAATTCATTATATTTCTCTAAGTCTTATGACTTATACCTCATTACGAAAACAAATCTGTATCTACTCAAATCATCAGTAAAAGTAATGAAGTAAGAATATCCACCTCTAGTTTCTGCTGGAAATGGTCCACATACATGCGTGTGTACCAATCCTAGAAGCTCTATGACCCTTTCACCCTATCCACTAAATGGAGGCTTTGTCATTTTACCTTGTAAACAAGCGTGACATCTATCAAGTGGTTTTAGCTCAGTAGAGTCTAAATAGCCATCTTGGAAGAGCTTTGTCAAGCGCTTCTCATTTACATGACTGAGACGGTGACGCTACAACTGGTTGATGTATGAGTCATGTGTGTTTATTTCGTTATCGATTTCCAACACTTGGTTTTCATAATTTAATACATACAAACCATTATTTAAATTTTCCATAGCATAACATATGTTGTTCTTATAAAAGATACAACCCTAATTTCCAAATGTGAAAAGAGATCCATCCATATCCAAACAATATATAGAAATTATGTTCATGGTAACACTAGGCACAACATAATAGTTTTGTAAAACCAAAATCATGCCAGTTGGAAATGAGTGGTGATAGTCGCCAATAACCCACATAGCCAGCCTTGCGCCCTTTGCAGCTCAATGATCCACCTCTCCTCTAGTGAGATTTCTAAATCTACTTAGTTCCTGCATTTGAATACATATGTGATCCCCACAAGCTGTATCTAATTACCAATGTTTTGAAATTGAAAGATTACACTCGATAACAAATGTACCTTTAGCATCCCCACACTTCTGGGTACAGTTCCTCTTCCAGTGGCCCTGCTTTCCACATGAAAAACAAACGGCCTCCTATTCTTTGCCCTGCCTCTGGATCTTCCCCTTCTTGGAGGGACGATGCTCAAGGGCTTCAGACCGTTTATAAGTCTTTGGGCCCTTTTCCTTCTCCTTCCTTTTTCTTTTTCACCATAAGGACCGCGGGTTTGTCATGCCCCATGTCGTTATCTACCTGGTGAATCAATGTCAAAATCTCTGATAGAATTTTCTCATTCCTTCTCATATTATAGTTGACAATGAATCTAGAGAAGATCTTGGGCAGTGATGATAGGATGATATCTATATGCAACTCATCTGGGAATTTAATCCCTAAGATGTCCAGGCATTCAATGTATCCAACAAGCTTGACAACATGAGGCCCAACTGGCACAGAATCTCCATGATTAGTTGTAAAAAAAGAATTTGAGATCTCATACCTCTCCTGTCTCGCCATCTATTGGTAGATATCCCTAAGGTGAGACATCATGTTATAAGCGTCCATGTTTTCATGTTGCTTCAAGAGCTCATTGGACATGGCTAATAGCATTAAAAGCTGGACATCTGTGGCATCATCCATGTGTTTAATATAGGGAGATAATTCCTCCTCACTGGACCCTTTCTCTCGCACAACTGGAATAGGCTCTTCCAACACATACAATTTTCTTTTCATGGCGAAGGATGACGCGTAAACGCCTCTACCACTATTAGAAATTGGTGCCAGTGAGAAGACTTTCCTTATCGTGTATGGTTCGCAATGATATGTTTGAAGTCATTTTATTTGTTTCTACAAATTAAGATGAGCAAAGGATTAGTACTATATTGTAAAACTTAGACAAATAAAAAAAATTAATACATATTAGTCTCCCACTATTTTATTGAAATCCAATAGCCCTCACCATTGATTTCTAACTATTCTATTGCCTGAATATTCTAGTGGGAATGATCTATATTGCCCTTCGCATTACCCCAACTAGGGGTGGTCAAGTAACTTGAAGGGTTTTAGTTAGGCCTTCCAAATGCTGACTAAATTTTCTCGCAGATCCTTGATCCGCTGAGAGGACTCCCCAATCATGAAATCATTTTATTTTGGATTTCCTCCACCTTTTCCTCTTGGTCACACCATGTCCTATTGTGGCAATCAACCCTTGATGTGAACCTATTTAATTCAACCCAAAACCTTGAATTAGAATTCCATTATAATTGAAATCATCCCAACTAGGGTTGGTCAAGAACTTTGAACTATGGTTTGATTCTAACCAAGATTATGGAAGGCTATACTGACTTAATATTTATTTTGAGGGATTTTATCCTTATATGTAAATTTCCATTTTATTATCTTTGATTACATGCTTGTTAATATTATGTGGGATATACTTAAGTGATTAACCATGTCTAAGTTAATATTTATGTATAAGCCAGTTTTATTTTAGTTCCATCCTGCATGCTCGTTTAATTCATTAATTGTGTGATCGTGAAAACACACCCACAATAAATAAACCATGCAACTGATAGAAATAAAATAAATGGTATGATCATGAGATCTTTCTATTGGTTTGTTTATCTAGCAGTTGATAAACTAACAAATGACCTAGGGGGAAACACCTTGAACCTTTCGGGTTCATGTTTACACCTTTCCACATGTCCACCTTTTCATCTCCCTGGATTGGTTTCACCATTGCTCCTGACTTGAGTCGCCTCCACTATCTTGGGATATCCATCCTTTACATATGCATTTATCTCACACGCTGGTGAGGGGTAAAAGGGATTTTTAAATAAAATAATCATTGGGCATGCAGTCCCTACATATTAATGAGGAGATGGCTCGCAGGACAACAAATTTAATTTAAATAAATAAATTAAAAGAAACCATTCACATACAAAGGTCTCAGTCTAGCTCATGATCATCCATATATGCAATGATATTTATGCATAAATAAAACTAGCCTTCAATTCTTTAATCGTTCTTGTTTAAGATAAATCACGCTCGAATTAATTAATTATCATTAAGTAATCAATCCTTTTATCTTAAACCATTTTCTAAACTTCCTTGAGATTCTCATCCATCATAATTTTAACCAAATAAATTCATTTAAAATTATACTTGTACATAACATGTACCTTGGAGGCAACCCAGTGGATTCATGTTCATTACGAAGAGGTTAAATTAAACACATATATTTAAAACACCTATCACTTGTTGTGCCTCATCTTTATGGACGCACCATGGTACACGTCTCAAGGGTTTGTATAATATAATAATAAATTTTAATTAATCTATGAACTTTGGGAGAGTACATGGCGTGTAGTTCTAACTACACGACGTGTACTTTTCTTCACTGTCCATCTGATGTACACGCCTGGGGACAGGGTGTGTTAATGAACATTGGAAATTTTTGGAGTACACAACGTGTTCTGTGGGACACACGCCGTGTAGTTTCCGCATTACATGGTTTCTAGTCGGGTAATCCATGTACGGGGTACACAGACCAACCCTAACATGAAGGGAATACACGCCGTGTTCATTGGACCACACAGTGTGTGATTCAAAAACCATGGGCCACCTATTTCTGGTCAACACATGGTGTCTTAAATTCTTAGAAAGAATCCAATACATAGCCTAATTTAGCGGATCAGTCAATGAAATGAACCTAGACTACACAGTGTGTACTTTCGAATACACGACAGGTATTCTGGTGTTGTATGGCCAGAAAAGTTTGGCTCCTCTAGATGAGTTCTTCTATTTTATTTTAATCATAATTAAATGAAAAATTCATTTTTGGAGGTGAACGAGAAACAACAGAGGAGGAACAAATCTCAAGATTCAAATTTCCAGAACAATTAAACATGAATTGAAATAACTAAATTATTAAATGAGTAAATCACCAATGAAAAAATAAATAATTATAATCAACGATATGACCCTCTAATACAACTTATAGGTTCCGGGCACAGCAAAAGCACGTTGGTCAGATTGGACCAACATTAATTTTAGCGTTAAAACGTTCAATCTGAGATCCATCATGACATAAAACGCCGGATCATCAGAATGGAATGAGGAATGAAAAATAAAAGAAGAGTCTTGGAATCATTGAGATAGAATCATCATATGTTAGTTATAATTATTTTAATTAATTCACAAGAATTACCTCGGTGTAATTATTTCATGGTCGATGTCTCCGGTCACTATCCTATGATCAATTATTGCATCATAGAATCCATGTATAGAATTCCTCTAGCGGTGATAAACACGTGCTCCTCATATCTTTGGGAATCGCCGAAGGGATCTTCGGGTGCTAGCGTGGAAGAACCTTCACTTGCGATGTCCGCCTTCGACCGCCTTGATCCGGTGGAGGATCTCGCTATCGTAACATGAGGACATTCTTGTTGGAAAGTGAATTCTATCTTGGCTTGAGATTATTTCCAAATCTGTTGTGCACAACAATGGCTCAGGAAAATTTTTGGGGTTGTGAGGATATTTATAATCAAGTTTGTGGTTAAATGAGTTATGACAATAAATAAACGCATTACGTGTTTTATTTATTTCATTAACTGTTATTGAAACCCCATGTCAAATTATTAATTCCTTTACATGCTCCCACAATGATTATAATTAATATCATTTAATAAAACAATATTATATCCTCAAAATCCCGACTGGAAAACTACACGGCGTGTAATAATTAATACATGTCGAGTTCTTATTTTCCATAAAACTACACGTTGTGTATATTTAATATACACGGTGTGTTCTATTATTTATGATTTTTCTCCACCATATTTATTAGACCTTGAGTAATGGCTATTTATTTCTTAAATAAATGTAACTGCATTACTCGCTAATAAATATATATTATTTATCCCACAATATATTCTCTCGAATAACTAGTGTCTAAATAATTGCGACCAGGAATCCTTAAATATTTATAAAACCACATTCGGGAATAATATTAATTTAACTTGTAAAATTAATATTTAACTGAGATACATAGACACACTTAGTGTGTGACCCTCTAGGCCTCTTTCTAAGTGGCATTATGCGGATCCTGCCTAATGTCCAAGGTTAGCATCTAGCAACATGCCATGGAACCCATAGAGAAAGAAGTTAACGCTGCCATGACGTGTCACCTCCTACGAATGCTTACCATGTAATATAATCCCTTTGTCTCGATATCTCTAATCAATGGGTTGCATGCTAGTGCCATTAACCCATGTGCTTGATTATTATTTCTTTGACTTCCTCGAATTGAACTTGCGCATACCGTACCATACCCATGGATTTATTTAGGCTATATCAAATCCATCAAAGGTCCTGAGATATCTTCGTTCGTTATGGAACAAAAGGGACAAATCTTTTCTCGCATTATCTATTAATGTAGTATTACTCGTGATGCACCCAACGTATCCTACCTCACTGTGAACAATGTGTCATCACAGTTTTCGTCAATACATCTAAGTGCACAAGTTGTAATACCCATTAATAATAATATTAATGTCTAAGGACCAATACACACGCCCGCAGATAGGAACGTCCAATGACACTATGAAATGTGGAATTCCTACCGGCGGTTCTCATTCTCATAATATCCTCAAGGATATTACCACGGGCGCACACCATGAGAAGGTTCCTCAATGATTTATGAGTCCTCACACCTAATGACCTGTATTATTTGTGTCCCTCAAATAATATCATCCGACCATAGAACATAAATTCAAGAACAGTGTTATGGCACTTCGGGGTTCTCATCATAACAGGGATCTTCTATGACTCTTTAATACAAAATCTATCCTTAGGACATTATCAGGTGCATTGTGATGAAAAAGAACAACTAAGAAGTGATAAGGATTTTATTAATGAATAAAGTCAAATGTATTTGGTTCTAGACCACCAACTCCAACAATATCCACAGTAGGAAATGGTAGTAAAGCAGTAGGATATAAAATAACATGTACTCATACTCTAACATATCCCATCTTCATAGGCTGATGATGTACTGAGTCCCCCTAAAAATGAACCCGTCCTAACACAATAATATGTTTATGAGGATCTACCACAAACAACTCACAATATAGGGCTTGATCTGAGGGAGGGGTGGAGGCTCAAAGTAAGCAGGTGGGGAAGGGTAGTCCGAGTGAGGAGGCAAAAAAGGCATAAAAATGAAAAAGTAATATTACTGTTTAAATTTTATAAAATAGAAAAATTGATAAAAATAAAATAATATACCAACAAAGGTTGCGTAGACGGGGCAGGGTAAGTAGATGTGGCAGGGTAGTCCAGGTGAGTAGGTTGAGAATGATGAAAAATGAAAATGTTATATTAGTGTTAATAAATTATAAAATAGAAATATTGATGACAAATAAATAATATACCTCGCAAGGCTGCATAGACGGGGCATGGTAAGCAGATGGGGAAGGGTAGTCCATGTGGGCAGACTAGGAAGGTTGAAAAATAAAAAAATTATATTAGCGATTATAAATTTTAAAATATAAAAATTGGTGACAAATAAATAATATACCTTGGAAGGCTGCACAGACTGTGAATGTCTTGCCAAGTGTTCTAATACAACCTTCTATGTCTTTTGATTGCTTACTCTAACCAAAAACCATCCGAATACTAACACCCTCCTGATATCCTCTAACACGGTCGAGGTGTTCTGCTTTTCCCAAAGTAGTGGCTAAGATGTTCATCCAACCCTCAGGGATAAAAGAGCCCTGTGTCTCTTGCTCCTGATGTTCATCCTGAAATGAAAAATAAAAAGGATATATTAGTGTTTATAAATTATAAAATAGAAAAATTATTAACAAATAAAAAATATTTACATACAATTATATCATCCACTTGATGAGATTTCTCTGTAAGATATAGTTAATTTTCTCTTCTTCTTTCTTGTTTCCATTTCTCATGGAAAGTGGGAGGAGATGTAGGACCAAACTGGACCACTTCTGAACCACTAATTGATCGAGCTCTTAATGCTTTAAATTTTTCATCAATCATTATCTACTCCAAATATGAATACCCTCCACGTGATAAAGTATGAGGGTATAACTTTTCAATTGGATATCTTGATGAGATCTCATGGAGGCCTATTATATAAAAATAAACTACTAAGTAATAAGAAAAGTATAGCATAAATTTTTTAATATAAAATAATTACCATGCCTGAAATTTCTCTTCCTAATGACTGTCAACAATTCGTTTCAATGTTTTTTTCATCTATAAACGGATACTTCATACATGATATTTCAAACCTTCTCTTTCCAAAAACATAATTTCTTGTCATTTTGGTTTTAAAATCTCTCCATCGAACCGCTGCTAAATAGGGATTTCTTTTCTTAATTTATTTGGTTTCTTCAAAATTGAATGTCATCTGTATTGAATAAATTAAATAAGTCATTTAAAATATATAATATTCAAAAAATGAGATAAATGAAATAAATTAAGATATTTTACCGTCACGACCTCCCATTGATGTTGCTTCACCATCCTATCCACTGACTTCCAATCTGGATATAAAATATTAATCCTGCAATGGCTCTACATCGCTATATAACTATCAAAATAAACTGCATTTGGGAAAATTACACTCTTTTTATCATCAAAATGGATGTGTACATTGTTATCATCATGAGAAAGTGATAGTTATGGTAAATGTTTAATACCACGTTTACCAACTTGAGAACCTGTTTATTGAGTAGTAAAAGGAGAAGTCTCCTCCACCGAGGATGCATCAGTAGTCCTATAAATTATTTTTTTTAAATTAACAGTTTTATTTCAGTAAATAAGTAGATTAGTGAATATTTCATAATATGTCAAAATATATATACCTCGATAACCACTCCTCTCTATCTATATCTGACATTGCTACTAGAATGTGTAATGAAATTTTGTGTACCTTTATATCATTATGAAAATTTAATAATTAGAAATAAGGAAGGAAAAGATAAATATGTAAAAATAGAGGCATGCATTTGTATTTTTCAAAAATGGAATGAAAATATAAATATTTACCAGAAAAATTTGTAGACTATTTTATTATTTTCCCACATGCCTTCATCATGATCAGTACGTACTTCATACACTATGTCTTTCTTATACTCATTGTAATCATATAGAAATTGCACAATGGATGAATAAGGCTCATGTAAATCACTAACATCATCAGAATAATCCTCATCACCCAAATGGTATCTTTTTCCTTGTAAAACAACTGACCACTGATCATTCGACGGATTGATGACATAAAATACGTGTTTTTCATGTGTCGCCAAGATAAATGGTTCCTCATTGTAATTAAATATTTTCAAATCAACCAGTTTAAACCCATATTCATCATGTTTCATGCCACTATTACTATCATCCCAATTACACTTAAAAATAGTGACTCAAAATTTAATATAATCAATTTCCCATATTTCTTCAATAACTCCAAAATATGGAGTTGATGGAGAAATTGGGTCTTTATCTTTGGCACTCTAAAAATTCACTACTTCAATGAAAACCATCACAACACTATTCTGAACGGTACTCTTATCATCCAGGTTTTTTGGGTAAAACGTGTACCCATTGATATCAAAACCAGTCCATGTGATTGCATTAAGAGATGGTCCCCCTGCAAACCACATCAATGTTTCTGATACAGATATATCTGGGGTGACTTACCCTTTAAACCATGAAACAAATGTCTTCTTCTGCTCAATCATCAACCAATTTTCGTTTCTTTTCTTATGTCGTAACTTTAATTAAAGAATATGTGAGGATATATATGGTTTAACCACATCTGTGTTGTTCAAAATGTATAAATGTGCCTGCATAACTTCATCACATGGAATGAACATTACTATTAAGCCTCGAACCCCTCTACCTTCACTATCAACTGTCATATGTCAAGATACATGGATACCAATATGCTCCACCTCATTAAAATAATCATTACAGAACTCTATCTCTTCTTCTGATACAAATGTTTTAACAATAGAGGCCTCTGGTCGATAAGGATTTTTAACATATCCTTTCAAAATTTTCATATATCTTTCAAGAGGATACATCCATCTTAAATAAACAGGCCCACATATTATTATCTCACGAACCAAATGAATCAAAAAATGAAACATTATATCAAAAAATGTGGGTGGGAAATTCATTTCTAATTGAAAATGAGTAAGAATTTCTTCATTCTCCAAGACATCTAACAAATTGGGATCAAAGACATTTCTACAAATGGATTTGAAGAAATTTCATAACCTGATGATAGTCTTTTTGACAGCTTTCGGTAATATACTATGCACTGCTACTGGTAGAATTTGTATCATCAACACATGGAAATAATGAGATTTCATACCTATTAATTTATATTCCTTTAATGACACAATATTATTCACATTTGAAGAAAAACCACTGGTACATTAATACCATGAAGACACTGAAAAAAATTCTTCTTTTCAATCTTTCTTAATGTGTGACAAGCCAAAGGAAAATATGTTCTATTTCCTTTCATAGCGGGAGCTAACTCATAATGTATTATCATTAATATCAAGTCCAATCTAGCATGAAATCCATATTTTGTCTTTCCCTTTATGTCTAACAAATTTCTAATCAAACTGTCACATATCTTTTTCTCAACATGCATAGCATCAATGTTATGTTTTATCTCTAAAAAACTCCAATAAATTAGTTTGAAAAAAATAGACTGCTTCTTCCAGATATGTTTTTGAAAACTAGAACTTCTTCTCTTTCCAATTGTCGAATCAATATCTTTCACACTTTCATAATATTCTTTAGCGGACAATGGTCGAGGGGGGAGGTTGTATTCTTGTAAACCGTTAAATGCTTTTTTCAATCGATGATAAGGATGATCAATTCGCAAAAATATTTCATGTCCCTTGTACGCTGTCATTCTTCCATTCTGCAATGGATAATATGAAGTTTGTTCATAACAAATTGGACATGCTTTATGTCCCTTAATACTATATACAGATAATTTTCCATATGCAGGAATGTCATTTATAGTGGACATTATCATAACACGCAAAAGAAAATACTCTTTCTTGTATGAATCATTAACTTTAACAGTTTCCTCCCATAGTAGTTACAAATCATCAATAAATGTTGTAAGATACACATCAATATCAAGTCCTAGTTGTTTTGGTCCAAAAGTCATCATGCTCATCATAGAATATTTTTTCTTCATACATAGATGTGGGGACAAGTTGTAATGTTCCAGCAAAACATGCCATGAAATATGTTGGCTATTGAGGCTCCGATATGGATTCATTCCATCAGTACACAATCCCATTATGATATTTCTAACTTCACTTCCTAAATCATGAATCTTTTTTTCAAAACACTTCCAATGTGGTGAATCGATAGGGTGATGTAAGTTACCATCATAGATGCACTCATCTAAATGTCATCTTATCCTTTTTTCTTCAATTGAATTTGAAAATAGATGCTTCAAATGAGGAATTATTGGAAGGTACCAAATTACTTTAGTTGTAGATTTGGTTCTGGTACCTAAAAATAAATCAGAATTGAATTATCAGTATTGTATGCAAAAAATATAGGTTGATATCATTGGAAAGTACAAAATTGATTTTTCATGACGTCACATGACATCACCTATGAATGAATTTGAGTTGACTTTCTCATCTATATTATATCATGATTTCCCACATGTAGGACAACTTGATAAATGTTATTTTCCTTCCTATACAGTACACAATCATTGGGGAAAGCATGTATCTTTTTATACCCTAATACCATTGGGCATAATATTTTCTTCGCCTCAAAACTGGAATCTGGAAGCACGTTGCCTTCTGCAAGTAGCTCTTTTAAAAGCTCAAGTAAACATGAGAAAATTTTATCACTCCACCCATTTTTTCTCTTTAGTTAACTAATCTCAAAAGTACTAATAACACTATATATTTACTGCAACCTGGGAATAATTGATTCTCAGAATCTCCATAAAATCATTAAATATTTTGTGTTTTTTTTATGGTTTCAACACATAAACCATGAATTAATTATTCAATACGATCCCCTGCCTCATTATGAATATCTTCATCAACATTGGATGTTGAATTTTTAGTTCTTTCACCATGAAATATCCAACGTGTATAATTAAGGCTAAAACCATAACAAATGATATGATCCTTGATTTATCTGGAGTTTAACATTCTCATATTTACACACTTCAAACATGAACAGAAAATCAAATCAATAATTTGAAGATGTTGTTTAGAAAATTCTTAAAAATTATCAACTTTTTTTCATATTCACTAGTCGTTCATTGTAAATAAACCCAATTACAATCCATTAATACTTGATATCACAATATAATTGATGAATATTTTAAACATATAAATATTTAAATATCTATCAGATAAATTTTAAACAAAAACATATTTAATAAAAACTATTGATAATTAGATAAATGTCATCAGATATGAAACCCATTTACAAATAGAGTAAACTGTTTATTTTCGTATTATATACTTGTGTTTTATATTGATATTATAATTTAATTATAATATCATTCTTTTAAAATTTATTAGTTCGTTTTACATAATTGCAATATTTCAATGTTGCATTTGTCAAAAATATTCAAGATTACATTAATTTAAAGGATGCATTAAGTGTATTGGGTGAAATTTGATAAGAGACAATGTAAAAAATACAATTTCTTGAAAGGATATTTAAGAATGTCTGCTGAAAGAATATCTAAACATATCCTAAAACATTTAAGAAAATATAAACTAATAATTAAAGAAAATCAATAAAAAAACTGAATGATAAATGATTTATCTATAAAATTTAAAAAAACATACACAATTTGAATTTCAATCCAAATGTGGATATTCAGTCCAAAATGTGCTCGGAATAATGACTTCGAAAAAAAAACACTACATGATCTATACCAACAATGATAATAAAACACAAAAATAATGATAAAAAAACTAAAATCGAACCAATATTGAAAATAGTGTAAAATAGGGTTATGGAAGAAGAAATAAACAATGCAACATGAAACAAGAGATATAAAAGAAGAACGCAAACCTGAAATCGTGCAAATGGAAAAAAAACCTTCAAAATGGCCTTCCAAGATCACAAATGAGCTTCAAAGGTCACCGGGAGTCCTAGGTGCCCCAGCGGGTTTCGATTTCAACGATCTAACAAAATGAGGGTTTCGGACCCCGAGTAATTTTAAAAGGCATTCGGCGTCGGTTTTTAGACAAAAAACGCCCGATATTTAAAAAAACATTTGGTGTCGGTTATTGTCAAAATGGACACCGATAATCATTTTTTTTATTTTTCCTGTCGGTTTGGGAGAAAACTGATGTTGAAACTACACCTTATGGAGTTTTTTTTTAGAAAAACCGATGCAAAAATGTTTTTTTAAATTTTCGGCATCAGTTTTCCTCATTACCGTCGCCAAGTTATTATTATTATTATTAGCGTCAGTTATTAAAAAAACCAACGGAAAAACATTTTTTTAAGATTTTCAGTGTCGGTTTCATGAAATTTGATAAAACATATCAACGAATAATTGTTTTTGGCATCGGTTTTACTAAAAACTGATGCTATAAATTTCCCTCACATACTGTTGGCGTCGGTTTTAAAAAAACCGACATTATTACATCGACGTTAAATCCAGTATTTCCACTAGTGAATATATATTAAATGAATAAAGGGAAGGATTTTTATTTATAATTAATATATGTGGAACATTATCAATAACACTTTATAGAAGATTTATTTCTATGTGTAGATATCGGTGTGATTCTGTTTTAGAATCAAACTTGAAGGGTCTGTCGAAAACTATTTTTTCTCATCTGATATATCGAATCACCATGTTGATTTAAAGGGCCATACCAATCACTTGAAGTCAAAATAGTTCTTTATAAATGGTTTTAATACATTAATAATATGCCTTTTCAATATTCATGTTGATTATAGAATATACATTTATCAGATCATCCAAAAGAACCATTGCATGTAAAATGGTATACAACTTTGACAACAATCATATCAATGTAACCAGAATTTGGATATATAACATATTTAAATATTCAAATGAAAAATTATATCAAATGGGTAGTAGATACACCATATAATAATGATTATGTTAACAATATTATGTAAATCTCATTGAAATTTAAATTGAGACAATGTCCCTTTCTACATTGTAATTAATCGAATTGTATGAAAAAAATGAATAATCATAAATTAATCATTGAATCCCATGAATATAAACTAATCCCGATACTATATATCAATTTTCATTACACATACACCACATACATGAATCAAATAGTGAACAATGTAAATCTCATAGAAATAAAAGTGAGACGAGAAACCCCTTAGATTAAGAATGAATGTATGCATCACATGATCATAATGTCCTAAATAATCAAAATATATTTATTATTTATAAATTATATAACGTTGTCTATATGTAATATACTTATTATATCTTCATTAGGTTCATTTATGGATATTTATATGGTTTAAGAGATTCAATTTCATCATTTGGGAGTGCACATTTTATAAGTTTTCATGATCTTTTTTCTTTTAATGGAGTATGGAAGTTGATGAAAAATGAAAAATGAAAACCATAATTGAAGTTATGAATTTTAAAATATCATTTTTAAAGTTAAATTATTGTATAAATATTTAGGTTTTTTGGGAAATAATGGATCATTATATAAATCATTAATGATAAACCCTTGGAATATTTTGGTGCTTTTTTATCCCCACGAAATAATTTTATTTAATAATTAAATACCATGTGTATAGAATGTTATAAATACATTAAATATAATAAATCAAAAATATTATGATCTAGTTCAACCATAAAAATGTTTTCATGAACATAATTGATGACAGTAATAGAAATTTAAAACATTTTATCCTTGAATGTGGTAAATTAACATATCCCAGAGGTGTAATATGTTTTTAGAGGAGGGGTAAAGAGTGATGATGATGAAATACTCCATTATAATAATAAAAATATAGTACTTTTAAGTTAATTTAATTATCAAAAAAATTTTCTATGGGTAGGTGTTGAGAGCGAAACAAAATAATGAATGTTCAAAAAGAAGTTGAAAGGAAAAGGAAGAGATGTTTACCTCTTGACTCCTCCATGAGAATCTCCTTGAAGCCTTTGTTTTTGGCCTTTGGGTGAGACCAGTAGGTCATGGATATGGGGGAGGGATTGGGAAGTGTGTTAAGAAGAACATTATCAAGTATTAATGCTACAGTGGTGTGAGAGGAAGAGGGTCTGAGGGGGGTGGGGGGTTATATAGTGTAGGAGAGGAGGGTTTTTGCATAATTTTAATAATTAGATTATTATTTTGCCTCAATAATTTGAATATTCTTGATTATTGTGACTAAAAATTTTAATAAGTGCATGCGAGTTTGAAATAATGGTTTTTAACATCATATATGATTAAAAGAATACTGTATTTATCTCATAATCTATATACACCATAATTACAGTATTTTATAGTTCACAAAAAATTCATGTACATCAAAAAAATACCAAAAAGTCTATTTAATATTTTTTGAACTAGTATAATAATAAATTTAATCCATTTAATGAGATTAGTTTTTTAAATATGTGATGTTTAATATTAAATTATTATCATCATTTAATCGAAAAATACCAAGTTAAAATTATAACTCATTTTATGACACTTTGGAAAATTAAGTAAGGTCTTATTGAATTATCCTAAAATCATAGGGATTAAAAATTGATTTATGAATTCATTTTATGAAAATTAATTGTCTTTAAAACCATTTTAATAATTATAATATTGTAATTATATATTTATTACTTAAATAAATTCCAACACATAATTAAAATTATCACCATCATTTATATGGTGGTTACATTTTATTTATACACTCATGGGTAAGGATTGCAATCATGATGATCATATTACTATTTTTAAGGGTATCGTTGATATTAATATGGTTATATTACTATTCATAAGGATATGTTACTTTTCATAAGGCTAGGTTAATATTTACTAAAAATTTAGATGATTCTATCTAACTCTATATATCTTACTGAACACAATTATATATGTCTATTTTTTGAAATTAATATCAGAGAAGTGGAAAAATTATGGTTAATGTCTAGGGTATTACTATACCTTTAACCTAGTATTTTTTTCATAAAGACTTAGTGTTCCATGAAATATACTCTATCAAATGAATTGAAATTCTTTAATTATAAACATACCAAATAATATTTTGGTGTTATATTCTTCTCTCCATCAAAAAATTAAAACCTTGAACTTTTTTTTCTATAAATCCAACTAAAAATATGTGTGTGGTTATTCTTCATAACATCCTTAGGTTCCCAAATTACTTCATGAATTCAATGATTTCTCCATAGAACATTTATCAGTCTAGTCGTCGGATTTCTCAATACTTACTCTCTAGTGTGAATAATCTTGATATGAACTTTAGAGTAAGAAAATCCATATTCTAGTTCTATTTCTTCAAAGGTGAGTAAATGCATTGGGTGTACCGTGTTCTTTTTAAAAAAATACATGTTTAATGCATCATGAAACTTAGGGAGACTTTATGGCATCGCAAAATCGAAATCAACTACTCCAATTTTATCCAGAATATCAAATGGTACGATGTACCTAGGGAATAGTTTCCATTTCTTACCAAACCCTATGACACCCTTATTTAATGATAATTTCATAAATAGATGATATCCTACATGAAATTCTAAATCCATTCTTCAATTATCTGCACAGATCTTCTTCCTCCTAGGAGATACATTAATATGGGCCTATATTTATTTTACCGTTTTCATTGTCTCTTCAATTAGATTTGGTATTAGATATTTCTTCTTACAAACATCATCCCATCAAGATGGAGTTCACCTTCTCTTTTCATATAATACATCATGTGGTGCCTTTTTAATGGTTGAATAGAAACTATTATTGAAAAAAATACACAAATGGTAAGAATTAATCCCAAATTACTTGAAAGTCAAGAGGGCATGATCTCAATATATATTCTAATTTTTGAATAGTTTATTCAGACTTATTCTTTGTTGGGGGTGATGTGTTATACTCATTTTAACCTTAGTATCCAAAGCCTTATAAAGAATTATAAAAATTTTAATGTAAATCAGCGATCTCTATCGAACACAATCGATATAGGTGCACCATTAAGTCTTATAACCTCATTAATATAATGTTTTTACAAGAATACAAGTGGTCAATCCTCTCTTATTGTAAGGAAATTCATTGATTTTGTAAGATTATAAAGAATTACAGATATTACATCATTACTTCTTGATTTACATGGTAGTCTTGCAAAAAATTACATCGTAGTTTTACCACACATCCTCATCGAAATAGGTAGATGTTTCATGAATGCTCAAAAATGTTTTTTGTCTTCCTACACTTGCTAAAAATGTAGACACCATGACTCATGGTAAACCATTTATCTCTTTTTTTATCCCACAAAATATATTTCTTCAGATTTCTATAAACATTTTCTCTACCAAGGTGTATAGTGAAATTTCATCTATGAGAATCATCTAACGGTTCCCTTTTCAGCTCAGGTATATATAGTACACATAACCTATATCTAAATTTCAGACCTCTATCCTCATACATCAAGACTGCCATTCTTCTATCATTAACAATATCAATTTTCTTTGGAGGCATCCAGAGTGGGAGTCGGCTACAGGAGAGGATGAATCCTGCATGGGTTTTGGGGATGATTACGGCTATTATGATGTTTAATACTGTGATCTTCTATACCATTTACGTTTCTTCTTTTTTGTATGCAGATTCTTAGTTGGGGTACTGGCCCCTGTTAAACCGGCCTTCAAAAAGGGAAAAATGATTTGATGGTGCTTTTATAGATTATTATCATCAAGTTGAGATATTTTTACCTTCTCTAGTAATGATGTTTTACCAATCATTTGAAAAAGGAAATTTTTTCCCATTTATAACAATTTCCATATCTATCTTTAGCATATCAATGAATATATAATCTCCCTCAATACTTGTTTGGTTCAGAATTTTGTGATATTTACTACTTTATGCATCTACTATGTTATTTTCCTTTCCCAGGAGGTAGTGTATTGAATAATAATAATCTTTGTGTACCACATGCCATCTCCTTTTCCTCATGATGTGTTCTTTCTATATAAAAACTTATTTACACTCTCGTGATCCATATATATCTCATATCTTTCACTCTATAGATAGTCACTCCTTATTTTTAGAGAAAATATTACTAATGCTAACTCATGTTCATTATTTGGATAATTGTTCTCATGAGTCTTCAACTACGTTGATGCATTAGAAATAAAATTTTCTGTTTTGGAAAGGACCCACCCCATTAAATTCTTTGATGCTTCACTATATATCAATAATTCATCATATAAATATTTAAGATAAAAAATTAAGGCATTGAACAATCAACATTTAAATTCATAAATAAACTATATATATGCTTTTTTCCATACCAACATAAAATCTTTTTCTGTGAGATAGGTTAGTTAGTTAACAAATTAGGAAAAATTCTGAATGAAATGCTGATAATAACCTGTTATTACTATAAAACTATGTACCTTGGTTATGTTCGTTGATGTTGTCCATTAATATATTTCCTTTTTATTTATTGGATAAACAAATATTACATCCCTAGAGACAATAATGCCCTGAAAATAAAAGAAATTGAAATAAAAAATCTCAATTTCTAAATTTCCCATACAATTAATTTCTTATAAGTGCTTTCAGAATGATCCATAAGTGATTCAAATGGTACTCGTATCTGTTGGATTAGAGCAGGATGTCATCGATAAATACCACAATATTGTCATCAAGATATTCCTTGATTACTCTATCAATTAAATCCATAAATATAGAGGGTATATTAGTATGTCAAAAATGCATTAATGTAATCTTGTAATACCCATACTAGGTTTGAAATGGTTTCTTTTTAACATGTTCATTCCCCACACACACCCAATGACATCAAGATCAAAGGTTATTCATAAAAAAATATTAGTCTCCATGAAGTTGATCAAATAAATCATCAATGAGTGGAAGAGGTTACTTTTTCATTATTGTAAAATCGTTGATCTCCATGTAGTCAATTTACAGCCTCATAGATCTATCATAATTCATGAAAAAGAGAACATGGGATCCCCATGGGGAAACAATAGCATGTATAAATCCTTCATCACTAAATTATTCTAGTTGCTTCATGATTTCTACCAATTCCACAGTGGCCATCCTATAAAGAGTCTTCAGTATAGGTCATTAACCATGTATTAAATCTGTAATGAACTCAACTCCCTGCTCATGATGATTCCTATGTAAATTCTATGAAAAACATCAATATATTACTGTACAATAGGCACATAGTCAATTTGTGTAACTCCCTAACAAAAGAATCCTAGATTCAGTGCATTATTACGTATCCTTGACATGATCACAAAAGATCATGTCTCGAAAGATTGATTAGTTTAGTATTCATGGAAGTATTAGATACATTCACAAGGTTAACATTACAACAAAAAATTGAAAACTACAATAACATTGTTTCCATGGAAAACACTGAGATCCCATAGAATATCCATGTAGGTCAGTAAAAATATACATCTTTGTATCCTAGGAAAAATAAAACATAGAATGGGGTGATCTTAGATGCTCATTAAGGATAATAATATAGCGGAATCCTTCATAAATATGCATAAACACTGAAGGAAATGTATAAAACAAAAACAATAGCCTTTTCAAAAAAACATCATCATAATATGCTAAATATATATCAAAGTAATTCCATTTACATACTCACATGGATATTCTACAAGTCTAATAAAAAAAATATCAATAGCCACTTTCATAATGATGGAATTCATAATGCTAGACATCATAACCACATAGTCACGGCCTTGTGCCAAGAAAACATATATGATTTTGTCAAGGACTGGTTCCAAGACACTAGTTTTTCTCATGACACCTACTGATGCATCGAGGAGCTATAATGGGCTCCACATGTTAATAACTAAGTCTAATGCATTCCTCATATGAAAAGGTTTAATCATAACATAAAAATTCGATGAAGAACTAGCATACGAAATGTCAATACTTTATCCATAAACCATGAATGATATAAAAATAACACATCTATAGTCAAACATATCAAAAAACTTTTAATACAATATGGAAGCATTGTATAATAATAAATCAACTTCAAATAAACATTAAATCCATAAAAGGATGTTGACATTGATGAAATCATAACACTTTTTTAGATAAATATCTCTTTATATTTTGAAATCATTTAAAAGTTATATAATTATAAAAGAAAACATTTATTTCTAAAATATTCATATAATCTTGTAATGGAAGCTTCAATGATGTTATAATGATGGAAAACAGCCGCACCTGTGATATATGTTAAAAAAACATTCTTACCTTAATTTTTTTGAAAAGGCCATAAGGTACCTTGTTTGGAAAACGATGGAAAGATTCCCTTAAACCCATTTATAAAAAGTCAAAAAAGGGTATAAATGACTTTAAGCCATAATCTAGTAAATTGTAAAAATGTTTTGTAATACATTTTTAAGAAACATGGACATGGATGATAAATAGGTCCCAGTAGTCACTTACATAAAATCAACCTCAGATAACAAAGAGATTATATAATTAACCCATACCATGTACTTTTCCTTGGTCTAGGGTAGGATAACTTCCTGTATAGTGGTGAAATAATCATTATTAAATTGTACATGAACCATATACATTAATATGATATCACATATGATCTTCCAATATTGATGTCAGTGATATTTTAGTAGAATCATCATTTCAATTGTTAACTGATTTGTTTTTCTTTATATGATTAGTAACGTAAGCCATGATTGTTATAGATATAGTGTATTTGATTAATATACATAATTATATTATGTTCTTTAAATACTATTTTAAATCATCACATGAACATTATTCTTAAATGATTGTGATTGGATATGAATCTCATCGGGTTTGTGGAGATGGTAATCTGTACATATGCACGACCGACAATATCATTATTTTGTAATTAAAATAATAAGTAAATGGATGATGTATCATATATACAGAATCATTAACTTTTTATATCTATTATTTACATCAATTATACATAATTATTATACCCATCCAATTAATAATGTATTGAATAACAACTATACCACGACGTGGAGACGGTAAGTCGTACGTACGCACATATGGTGACATTTTATTCGTAGGATGGATAACATAATGAATATGGATGTAACATTTTTATAATAACGTCACAGTATATAGAAGATACTGTATTTATTATTTTATAATGGAAACAGCAAAGAAATAGGAAGTGGAAGAAGAAAATAACATGAAAGAAGTGCTGAGATATTTACATCTTCTTCAGGTTCTAGCTTTTGATTTGGTCAAAAGGGATCCATAGGATGGCTTTAATACCAAACTAAGGCCTCTAGGATGAAGGATTGAAAGTGGAGAGGATATTTGGGTAGGTAAAGGTCAATCCAAATGGCTATTAAGGTTTCAATTTGAGTTAAGGGGAAGTTCCCTTTTATAAGAGGGGTGAGGCGCACCGTAGGAAAATATTGAAATATTATTATATAATAAAATCATGTTTGGTTTCTAATGGATCAAAAATATATTATTTAAAGTCTAACGTGGGAATGGGTCTAAAACAACTCAAACAATAGGTTTAGATAGGTTTGTGTCACTATATTAACCTTATCTTTTAAATTTTACTCTTAGCTAAATAGTTTGACATTTACTATGTCTATTTGAATTTTTATATTATATTGTTAAGAAACATATTATAAACTTTTAATCGAATCCCAAGTGGTTAAATAATGACATATATAAAATTATATAATCCCATTGGCTAAAACATAAATTTTTAGGAATAAAATTCAAATTAATATTATAATATTTGTTTTAGAAACACTTTTATGTCAATTTTTCCACAATCTGGTATTTAGTTTTTTTTCAAATTCATAACAAAATTATTACTTCGAAGAAAATTCATTTATTCCACCCAAAAAAGTCATATTATCTCAAAAAATTAGTGCAATACATAAAAAGTCTCAAGATACATTTATTTGGGTATTTATAATATCAATTATTTTAATATTTTATTAATAAGGTAAATAATGCATCATCATTGTGTCACAAATAAATTAAATTGTTTAATGTCTCAAAATTAGAAATAAAATACCATTATTTCAGAAATTTTTTTAGATTTCTATGTAATATTATATGTTGAATTTATCTTATGTATAACTCTATATTTTAAATGGTTTAGTTGTTAAACTTTGATTTTTAAAATTTCAACTCTTCTTTGTATTAAATATTTTAAATGTCCTAATCTAATAAAAGTAGACCTAAAGGATCATATTTTATTCCATAGGTTATTTATGGTCAAATAACACTTATACAACAGAATTATCACATGGGTTAGGGTAATTATAATATCATTTGTACCTTTGGTTAACCTATTTACTTTTAACCACGGTAAATAAAAGTCAAAAGTAAATATTCACAAAAAATTATTTTCCTATAATTGAACCACCTTTTACTTACTAATATCAACTGCGTCTCTCAGATTTTCGAAATTCAACTCACAAAAATGGTAATATTATGTTTTACGTAAATTTTCAAATGCTCCTAGGAGATGCGTAAAAGACTGTAAAAGGTTCAATAAAAATTTTATATATCTAAAATTATTATAAGCTGACTATAATGAATTACATTGAACTTATATAGGTATTATGTATCTATTTTGACCTAAAATAAATTTAAATAAAATAAATAATTATTTATATAAAAATTCGATTTTAAACTATAACTATGTGTTTTTCACTATTCTTCAAAAATTGAATCTTTTCAGAAAAATAACAAAAAATCACCATAATATAATTTCGATATTCTGAATCCAAAAATGAAGTCCATTTTGAATTATGAAATTTATATAATTTTAAAAGTTGGAATTACTATTCATAATAGCTATTTTGATTGGTTTTGGTGTGTTAGAACTCTATGTTGCGTACAACACACGCTATTGTATTATTCAAAGAGAAGAGTTCTATAGAAGAATGGGGTGTTACATTCTCCCCTCATTCAAATATTTTCATACTCAAAATTTCTATAATATTACTGCATATAAATACTTGGGTGGTTCTTCATCATAAGTTCCTCGAGTTCCCATGTTGCCTCTTACATCTTATGGTTTCTCCATAAAACATTAACCAGACGAGTCGTCTGGTTTCTCCGCACTTGTTCTCTTGTATCAAGAACCTTGATAGGCTCTTCGCAATATGACATATCGGGATAAAATAATAATTCCTCATAGTTGATTACCTGTGTTCGGTCAGGCATGTATTTTCTCAAAAGTGATACGTGGAACACATTGGGAACATTGGAGAGACTTGGTGGCATTGCCAACCCGTAAGATGCACCCCCAATTAGTTCTAGAATTTTGAAAGGTATGATGTAACTAGGAAATTGTTTACCCTTGTAACCAAATCGTATAACTCTCTTCCATGGAGATACATTAAAGAAAACATGATCTTCTACAAGAAATTCCAAATCCTTCCTTCGGTTATCAGCATAGCTCTTCTACCTATATTGTGATATTTTGATGTGGGTTTGGATAACCTTCAGCTTTTCTATCATTTCATCCACATGTTCTGGGCCTACGAGTTTTCTTTCACAAACAACATACCAACAAGTTGTTGTGCGGCATCTCTGTCCATATAATGCCTCATATAGTGCCATCAGAATACTTGAATTGAATCTATTTTGTATGAAAATTTTACCAGAGGTAAATATTGATCCCACATTCATTGAAAGTAATGTGAGCATGATATCAACATGTATTTTAAGGTTTGAATAGTATGTTATGTTTTTCCATCAGTTTGGGGGTGGTAGGCAGTGCTCAAATTAAGATCACTATCCAGGGCTTTCTGAAGACATTTCTAGAATCTTGATGTAAAACCTGGATCAGGATAAGAAAAAATTGATAGGTGTACACCATGAATTATAACAACTTCATTAATATATAGTCTTTATAGACATTAAAGTGGTAAATCTTTTCTTATATAAAGAAAATGTGATGACTTTGTAAGATGATCAACAATGAAACATATTGCATCGTTCCTTCTAGGAGTCTTTGGTAGTCCCATGACAATGATCATCGTAATATTATCCTATTTCCACTCAGGTATGGGAAGAGGTTTCATGACTCTTCCTGGATTTTTCCTTCTTGCCTTCACTTGTTTACAAACCATACATCTTGAAACAAAATTATCAATCTACCTCTTCATGTTGTCCCACAAAAAATGGCCCATCAAATATCTACACATCTTAGTGATATTAGAGTGTATAAGGAAATTGGAACTATGAGAATCATCCAAAAATCCCATTTTTATATCACATATATCTGGAAGACAAAGTCTCTTCCCAAATTTAGAAAATTCCATTTTCATACACAACGTCACTCAATCTCCCATCATTAATAGCTTTAATCGTCATTTGGGACTATTCATCATCGGTTTTAGAACTCCTTATCCTTCCTAGTAATGATGGTTTGGAAAAAATTTAAATAAGTTTTGATGTGTCACATTCCTTGGTTATCCCCATGTCCAACTTTACAAGATCCTTGTATATAGGATCATTTTCTACTCTCATCTTGATTTGAACTCCAGGATAATTTATAATCAAAGCATCTGCCACCTTATTTGCCTTCCCCAGGTGGTAGTGTGTGGTGAAAACATAATCCTTGAGTAGTTGAAGACATCTCCTTTGCCCCATCTTCAGTTCTTTTTGTGAGAAAATATACATTAAACTCTTCTGATTAGTATATATCTCACATTTTTCACCATAGAGATAATGTATCCATATCTTCAATGCTCTGATTAAAGATTCTAACTGAAGATCACAAGTAGCATAGTTTTTGTCATTAATTTGTAGTTGTCGTGAGGTGTAGGAAATAACCCTATTATTCTGCATAAGGAAAAAACCATTTCCTTTCATTGATGCATAATTATAAATAACAAACCCATCATTCTTCGATGGTAGAGTCAAGATATGATCATTGATTAATATTCTCTTCAATTCTTTATAACAATCCTCAATCTCTTTTCTCCAAAAAAATATAACCCCTTTACATGTGAGCTTCATTAATGGGTTAGCCAATAGGAAAAAACTCTGGATGAAAAGCCAATAATAACCTGTTAAACCAATAAAACTACATACCTCAGTTATACTAGTTGTTGCTGGCCATTATTGGATTTACTTGGTCATATAAGGATGAATAAATATTCTATCCTTAGAGACAATATGGTAATGAAAAGAAATATCGTGAAGCCAAAATTCACAGTTGCTAAAATTCCCATATAATTCATGACTTCTATGAGTTCTTAGAATAATGCGCAAGTGCTTTTCATGATCTTCATAGCTTTTGGAGTATACCAAAATATCATCAACAAATACCACAACAAAGTCATCATGATATTCCTTGAAAACTCTATTCATTATATCTATGGGGACAGAGGGTGCATTAGTCAATCCAAAGGGCATCGCTGTAAACTCGTAATGCCCGTACAAGTTTCGAAATGTTGTTTTCAGATTGTATTCCTTTTTCACACGCAACTGATGATATCTAGATTAAAATTCAATCTTTGAAAGATATTGAGCCCCAAAAAGTTGGTAGAATAAATCAACAATGTGAGGTTGGGGATACATGTTCATTATTGTTATAACATTGTTCTCTCTTTATTCAGTGCACATCCCTATATATTCTTCTTTCTTCTTCACAAAAGGATCAAGGTCTCCCAATGGAGAAACACTAGGGCAAATAAATCCCTTATTACTCAATTCCTCTAGTAGTTTCTTCAGTTCCACTAATTCAACAATGGCCATTATATAAGGGGTCTTCGATATGGGCTTCAACCATGAATTAAGTCAATGTAAAACTCAATTGATCGTTCTGGAGGATGTCCAGGTAAATCTTCTGGATACAAATCAATTTTTTTCACAATAGGTACATCCTCTATTTTAACATTCTTTTCCTTACCCATAGTTATTTCATTATCATAGTCCCCAATAATTGATCTTAGTAGAGCTACTGTGGGTAGATTTAGATAAGAATCAGGTGGTGAAGTTTTCACTCTAAAGATAATATACTCCTTATCATCATCTAAAATTGTAACCTCCATATTATTACAATAAATTTTCACACCATGGTCCAAAATCCAATACATTCTGAGGATTATATCAAATTCAATCATGGTTATGATGATGAGATCAGTAGATAAAGAATATTTATATGACATAATGGGAACTGTTTCATACTTCCCTTAGGATTTTTTACTAACAACTCCCTTGTTAAATCAAATTAGAAATATCTAATTTTCATATCAAACTGGGAAGATATGAAACAATGCGATGATCTATAATCAAATAAAGCATTGGCTAATCCTGAAAGAACCATAAAATAACCTGCCACTATGTCTTTTGGATCATCAACCTCAGCAGTAGTGATTTCATATGCTAGGCCTTGACACCTTACCATTTTCTAAGGTAATTTCCCCTAATTATAAGGAAATTCATTAGAATAATATCCCTTTTCTCTACAATTGTATCATTCAACATTAATAGCCTTTTTCTTCCCCTTGCAAGCATGATCATGGTAGAATTTTTCACCACACCTATAACAGTCTCAGATTCCCATTAGACAAGTACCAATGTGTTTCTTCCCACATTTACTGCAATATGGATATTAAACTTTTCCCTTCTCACCCTAATTTAAATTTCTATAGTGTTCAGCAGATCTCTTTTTCTCTTGATTTTTTTATGTCGTAAGACATAGAGTATTATTTTTCTGTCTTGATAGCACATAAGACAATATCTTCATATGACGAGAAGGATTGTAAGAGTAATGCTCGATGGAGAAATGGTTTAAACCCATCAAAGAGATGATCGATCTTACTTCGTGGGTTATGTATATAATCTACAACATGCCTTGCTTACCATGTAAGGTTAGCTTCATTATTTGTGACATTCTCATCCTCCTTTTGCCTCAGAATCAGAAATTCTCTTTCCATATCCGCTAGATGGTAATGTGGAAAGTATATTTGTAAGAAAATTTCTTTAAACTACCTCCATTATATATTTGATACTTCATCATCTTCCTTTGTGTTTTGAATCAATGAACATCATTGATCAGCATCTCCAGTGAGGTGGTAATCTGCCATGACAACATTTTCCCTTTCGCTACTCCCAAAGTCATAAAATTTATTCTATATGGAATTTGTCCATTATTCATCTATAAATGGATTTTTACCCAAATTGAATGTTGGTGGTTGTCACCTCATGAATAGTTCTAACATTGATCCTCCACGCTGCGGATCAAGGTCCTCCAAATGGGTAAGGATATTATTCATAACCTGAGTGAGTTGTCCCACTATAGTGATATGCTGATCAGCACTAGTTGTATCACCAACTCCACAATAATTATCTTGAGCAGGAGGGAAATCCATACATAGAGTGCACACATTTATACTTTTCCATTCCTTCCACTAAGTCCCATTTTTAAAAAATGACATACACTAGATTAGTATATGAATCACAATACATAATTCCAAACTTATAACATAGTTAACAAAAATTGACCATCTTATAGATTTAATCCATACTCATAAAAAAAGTTTTATTTAAAGATTTGTATACTCATAAATCCTTAATAATGGTTTTTAAATAAAATGTGGATTATTCATATCATATCACCCGGGAGTGCATAACCAAAAGTGCAGCATGGCCCATTGTCGTGCACTGGTTCCCTTTTGAGTCTACTCAAAGAGGTGTTTTCAGGTTTTATCATTAGGTACATCTGTGCTAGAGCTTCCTCTAACTTCTCATATCCAGATGTGGATGTATTTCTTGGAATACTCATAAAATCTCTACAGTACAATATTGTAGGAAAGATCTTATATACCAATCCTCAAAGTCAATCTTAGGATAACATGCTCTAATCCGATTTTTTCTAAATATATATTCCATGGATTGAACTAAACATCCTATGATACCAATTTTTACGCCCCAACCCCGGAAACCCAGATTTGGTGCATTATTACGTATAATTTTAATGATCACAAAAGATTACGTCTCGAAAGACCATTTAGTTTAGTATCCTTGGATGTACAAGATACATTCATAATGTTTACATTACATCATTAAATGGAAAAATACGACAACATTGTTGCCATAGACAACACTGAGATCCCATACACTATCCCTACAGGTCAGTCATAATTCACTTCTTCACATCCTAGGAAAAATAAAACATAGAAAGGGTTCAGCTCAGATTCTCAGTAAGGATAACAATACAGCGAAAAAATTCATAAATAAGAATAAAAATTTATGTCAATGTATAAAACAAAAAAAAATCTTTTTCAACATAAAATTCATCATAATATGGAAAATATAAATCAAAATAATTCCATTTACTTACTCACATGGATATTCTACTAGTCAAATAATAAAATGCAATATCAATATCGACTTTCAAAAGGATAAAATTTATAATCCCAGAATTCATAACCACATAATCAAGGCCTTGTCCCAGGACTACAGATTATATTTTTTCAACACCTTATGACAAGACACTATTTTTTCTCATGAGACCTACCGATTCATCAAGGAGATATAGTGGGCCCCACCCGTCACTTACTATGTCCAATGCATTCTTCATGTGAAATGGATTGAAGATAACATAAACATTTTTCTAAAAACTAGCATACGAAATGTCAATACATTATCCATAAACCATGAATGGTATAAAAATATCACATCCATAGTAAAACATATTACAAAACCATCAATACAATATGGAATTTTTGTGTCATAATAAATCAATTTCAAATAAACTTAAAATCTATCGAAGGATGTTGACATCGATGAATTCATAACCTTTTTTAGATAAATATTTCTTTCTATTTTGAAATCATTTAAAATTAATATAATTATAAAAGAAAACATTTATTTTTAGAATATTCATATAAACTTGTAAAGGATTATTTGATGATGTTATAACGATAGAAAATAGCCGCACCCACCGTATAATTTTAAAAAACATTCTTACCTTAATTTTTCCGAAAAGGTCATAAGGTATGTTGTTTGGAAAACGATGGATTGATTCCTTTAAACCCATTTATAAAAACTCAAACAAGGGTATACATGAAATTATTACATATTCTAGTAAATTGTAAAAAAAAATTGGAATAATTTTTTTAGAAACATGGATGTTGATGGTAAAGTGGTCCCAATAGATACTTATGTAAAAAAACCTTGGATAATAAAGAGATTGTAGAATTAACCATTACTCTGTACTTTTACTTGGTCAATGATAGGTTAATATCCTATATAATGGTGACATAATTGTTATTAAATTATAAAAAACCACATACATTAATATGATATCATATATGATATTCTAATATTGATATTTAAATGATATTTTAATAGTATCACCGTTTCAGTTGCCAACTGATTTGTTTTTATTTATATGTTTAGTTACATACTCCATGATTTTTATGGATATGTTTTATTTGATTAATATCCATAATGATATTAAGTTATTTAAATATTATTTTTAATCATCACATGAAAATTATTATAGAATTATTACGATGGGGATTGAATCTCATCGCGTTCGTGGAGACGGTAATCTATACTTAGCGTGAGCGACAATATCATTCTATTGTAATTATAATCATACGTAAATGGATTATAAATCATATATAAATAATAATTAAAATGTTATATCTAATTTACATCAATTATACATCATTATTGTACCCATCCAAATATTTATTTATCGAATAACAACTACACCATGACTTGGGGATGGTAAGCCGTACGTACACACATATAGTGACATGTTATTCATAGGAAGGATAACATAATGAATATGGTCATACCATTTTTATAATAAAATAATATTATATTGAAGATATTGGAGTTTTTATATTATAATTTAAACCACACAAAAAGAGGAAGTGGAAGAAGAAAATAACTTGAAGGAGGTTGTGAGATATTTACCTCTTCATCGAGTTCTTCCTTCTGATTTTGTTAAAAGTGATCGTTAGGTTGGCTTTATAATCAAAATATGGCCTCTAGGATGAAGGTAGGATAGTGGAGAGGATATCTGGGTAGGGGTTTTCCAAGACAAAGGGATTTTAATGTGTTAATTTGAGAAAAGGTGAAGTGTCCTCTTATAAGAGGGGTGAGGGGAACCATAGGAAATGATTGAAATATTATTTTACAATAAAATAATTATCGGTTTATAATGACTCCAAAATGAATTATTTTAAGGATATGGTGGTTATGGGTAGAAAAACACTCAACCAATAGGTTTTAGACAGGTTTGGGTCACTGTATTAACCATATCATTTAGATTTAACTCTAGTTAAATAGTTTGACATTTACCATGTCTCTTTGTATTTATATTTTATATGGTTTATAAACATGATATATACATCAAAAAGAACCCCAAGTGGTTCATTAATTACATATATAATATTATTTAATCAATTTTTATGAACCGTAGATTTTTAGGAATAAAATACCAATTAATAATATAATATTTGTTTTAAAAACTCTTTTATGTCAATTTTGTCGCTATTTGGTGTTTTGTTTTTTCTATATTTATAATAGAATTATTACTTAAAAAATAATTTAATATACCCTAACATGTCATATTAACCTACAATATTAGTGGAATTCATTAAAAGTCTCATGTTTCATTTATTTGGGTATTTATAATATCAATTACTTTAATATTTCATTAATAAGGTAATTCACTGCATCATCATTGTGACATAAATAAATTAAGTTATTTAATGTCTAAAAATTATAATTAAAATACCATTATGTAGGTAATATAATTTTATTTCAAATAAATAATTATAGTCTAATTTATCTTATGAATAACGTTATATTAAAAATGGTTTAGTTATTAAACTTTCATTTTAACACTTTTTACTCTTCATTGATTTAAATAATAATAAATGTCCTAATCTAATCCAATTTGACCTAAAGGATAATATTTTATTCTTATAGTTGTTTTTGGTTGAATAAAATTTATATAATAGAAATGGTACATGTGTTAGTGTAATTATAATATCATTTTTACCATTGATTACACAATTAACTTTTAACCATGGTAAAAAAAAGTCCAAAGTAAGTATTCAACAAAAAATATTTTCATCTCATTAAAACAAATTTTGCATACAGATTTCAACCGTGTCTCCAAGATTTTTGAAATTCAACTCATAGAAGTGGTAAAATTATGTTTTACGTAAATTTTCAAATGCTCCTCAGTGGTGGGTAAAAGACGGTAAAAAGTTCAATAAAATTTTTATCTATCAAAAATTATTAGAAACTGACTTCAATGAATTAAATTAAATTTATATAGGTATTATGTATCTATTATGATCTAACATATATTTAAATAAAATAAATAATTATTTAAATAGAAATTAGGCTTTAAACTATAACTCGATGTTTTTTAACTATTCATAAAAAATCGAATGTTTTCAAAAAAATACCAAAAATTCACCTTAAGCTAAATTTGATATTTGAAATCCAAAAATGAAGTACAATTTGAATGTAAAGGTTTATAAAATTTCAAATAGTGGTTATTACTATTCATAACGTCTAGTTTGATTAATTGTGGTGTGTTAAATTCGATGTTGCGTACAACACACACTATTGTATTATTCCAAGAGAAGAATGTCATAGATTCATAGGGTGTTACAATTTGAATATTTCATTCTGCACTCATAGATATCACATTTTCATTCTTCATAGGAATTTCATTCAGTAGATCTATAAGGGGTGGATCAATATAAGAATCATATAGGGAAGTTTCATGTCTAAAGATAAGGGATTGTACATCATCCTCAAAAAATGTAACTTCCTTCTTCTGAAAATAGATTTTTTTCATCAAGATATGAAATCCAATCCAAAACAAGGATTAAATCAAAGTCAATTATCATTATTATTATAAAATTAGTAGATAATTCACATTTAAATTCCATAATGGGAACTGCCTAACACATATTTTTTCAATGATACTCCCCTTATGAGTTTTTATTGTCAATTACTTTATTAAATCATATTAGAAATATCAAAATTTCAGGGAAAACTAATAATATATAAAGGAATTAGATAATCCAAAATCAAATAAATTATTGGATTTTTTTGAGAAAACAATGAATGTACATGCCACCACATCATTATAAACATCAACCTCCACATTTGTAATCTCATAAGCTTTAACTTACTCATGTGGCCATTTCTAAGGAAATATTACTTGGATATTAGGTCACTAATTTTCATAGTAACACAACTCATTACAATTGTAGCAATGAATTTCATTGACTTTTTTTTACATTTTCATTCATTAGATCACTGAAACTATTCTACACACTTATTTAATACTCACATTCCTTTCAAACATTACCTAGGATGAATAATTACTTAGCTATTATATAATTGGAATTTCTTTGTTCCCTTCTTCTTCTTTATAGATTATCCTTTTCCATGATCATTATAAGATATCTTCCTCTCTTGATTTCCCATAAAAAAATTGGATCTAGAAAATTCACACTCTATTTTGATGGAGCTTAATACGATCTCATCTTATGATGATAATGTTTGAGATGTCAGTGCCCTTTGATTAATTTTTTGAAGAACTTTGAAGAAATGATCATTCTTTTCTTCCAAGTAACGTACGTAATCTATAGAATACTTGTCTAGTCTTGTTAAAGTACCCTCATACTCTGAGACACACTCTTCTCATATTTGTTTTGAGCTATGAAATTTTCTCTTCATCTCAATCAATTTTTCAAGAGGGAAATATTTGTCAAATAATTCATCCTTAAAAGTTATCCATTACACATCACTTATTTCATATTCCTCTATGGTTTTTTGGATCAAGAATTACCTATGTTCTGTATCGCCCTTGAGACAATATACATTCAATACAACCTTTTCATTTTCATTGAATCTTAATTCCAGATATATTTTTACAAGGGGCTTGATCCTCAGCTCAGCTACAACTGAATTTGTAGTTCCAGTAAATGATGGGGGTTTCTGTCACATAAAATGATCCAACATAGGTGTTGAATGGTTATTCATCACATTTTGAGTATGTTGTCCAAATATTTTTGTGATCTGATCTGGTCCAACACTGAATGTGTTGAGTTGATTAGTGGGGAAATCCTTATATTTTGCACTAATATTTATTTCATTTATTCCGTCAGGCTCCACCACGAAACAATGGAATACTATAAATTAGGTCATAATGAATATTTTATAACTAGAAAACATTTAACTTAATTTTAATATTAATGAACAACTAATCAATTTATCAAAAACATTGTTTTTATTTCCTTTTGAATCCTTAATATTTTTTTGTAAAATAAAATTTGAATTATTATAAGCATATCACCAAGTACTATCAAACCATGTGCATAGTAAGGCTCATTTTCATGTTCCAGGATACCTTTTTTCAATCCCATAACTCTTTATTAAATTTGTTACTCCTATATACATTTGTTCCAGAACCACATTCTCTTGTAGGATCTAGATAGGGATTTATTTTATAGGAAGACCCAACTAGGATATACCTTACAAAAATAATAATATGTTACTCTATTATTATCCTCAAATTTTATCTTTTGGTTATGTTCCCTATCTTTGTTTCCTAAATCTATCCCCTAAGGTTTCTACTAAACTTTCTTCGATACCCACAGTAACATCCCAACACCTATAGAATGGAGATGATGCATTAATTAATTACATTACCATGATTACAAGGAAAAAACTATTTATGGACCAATCAGTTTAGTATTCTTATAGAGACAAGATACATACATGGATCTAATTTTATATTTGGAAAGAAAACAAAATATCCTACATAGCAAGTGATAATAAACTGTATCTATGAAAACTCAATAAATCATCCCTTCTTCATAACCTATGGAAGTAAAACAAATAGATTTTGTGAGATCAAATGCCCAGTATGTCTTACATATAATATAAGTATGAATCAATAATAAGTGAATCATAATCAATTTTACAAAATCAATAGGGCATTATGAATAAATGAAAAACGCATACCATCAAAAAATTGATAAGGGTAATGCATCCATAGATTTATTCATAATAAAAACCACATGGAAATTAAAAAATGTATAATGAATAAGTATAGTGATTATTGTTTGGACATCATGTATCTGAAACATGGACAATAATTCTATCCAGACAGTTTAATTCTTTAGTTATATACCCATCTGATTCTGTTTTGGAAACAAACTCAAAGGGTTTGACGCCAACTGTTTTGCCTCATGGGATATAGTGATGAATTGTGGGGATATAAAAGGCCCCAATTATCAACAAAAGTCCAAATATTTATTTATATAAGAATATAGTACAAGAACAATATTCCATTTTAATATCTATATTGATTAGAGGATACAGATTCATCATAGAATTCAGAGGAACAAACTTATGTAAAATGATATACGTTTTGGAAAATAATCATATCAATCAAACATGAATATGGATATATAATATAACCACAATTTGAAATGAAAGGTAAATTTAAAGGGGTAGTATATACACCATATAATAATGATTAGGTGAACAATATAACATAAATCTCAACGAAATGGAAATTGAGACAAAGTCCCTTACAACATATTAATCAATTGAATCATATTATCAAAAATTAATAATCATGACAAGAATCATTGAATACCATGAATATAAATAGAATCATGGAATTATATATCAAATTTTAGTACACATATACCACATACAAGAAATTAGTGGAGATTAATGGATATCTCATAGAAATAAAAGTGAGATTCGAAACCCCTTACCTTAAGCCAGAATGTATTCTACACATGATCTTAATGTGCTGAATAATTAAATTAGATAAATTTATTATGAAGTAAAAAACCATATCTACAAGTAATTTATTTATTATATCTTTATTAATTATATTTATTTTCCTTTATATGGTATAAAAGATTTAATTTCATTGTATGGGAGTGCATATTTTCTTAGTTTTCATGATCATTTTCTTGTATAAGAACATATAAGATCATGTAAAATAGTCATTGAAAATCAGAATTGAAGATATGCATTGTTAAAGATAATAAAGAAGTAAAAATGATCGTATAAATCCATTGGTTGATTTTTGGTGGCGATGAATAATTATATAATTTTAATCATAAATTCTTGGATTATTTATGTGGTTTTTCGATCACTATAAAGTCATTTGGTTTTATAATTACATATCATGTGTACAAAATGATACCAGAAAATTAAATATTATTTATTACCTATATTATGATTTGGAGAAACCATAAAAATGGTTTCTTGACAAAAATTGAAGATAGTAATAAAAATTTAAAATATATCGTCTTTGAATGTTATAAATTAACACATCTCAGATAGTGTTTTCATTTTTAGTATATGATAAGGGGGAAAGAGAGAATATAGTGAAATATTCCATTAGATTAGTAAAATTTAATTACATCTATGTTACTATAATTATCATAGAATATGGATGAGGGAAGGTGAGGAGAGGGAAAAAAAGAATGGAAATTGTCAAAGAAGTTGAAAGTAAAATGAAGAGAGGATTACCTCTTTATTACTCCTCATTGAGGATCTCCTTAAGAAATTTTTGGAATTTTGGTGAGACCAGAATGTCATGGACGTGGGGGGAGGGCTTGAGAATTGTATTTTTTAAGAAATTAGTAAAGGATAAATTCATGATTGGTGTGAGTGGAAATGGGGTGAGGGGTGGTTTATATAGTGGAAGAGAAGATTGGTTTTTCATTATTTTAATCATTAGTTTATTATTTTTTCCACAAAACTATGAACAGTATTGATTATTTTGATTAAAAATATAATTATGTTCACTTGAGTCAGAACTAATGGTTTCTAAAATCATCAGTGATTCAAATAATAGTGTATTTATCTCATTGTGTATTTATATTGTAAATATTGTATTTTACTCATCATTAGAAAATCTAGTATTTCAAATAAATCTCTAAAATTCACCATAACCATTTTTTAACATATAGAATCCAAAAATTAACTTCATTTTATGAAAATAATTTTCAATGTATTGGAAATTTTAATTTTAACTTATTATAATAAATTAATCAAAAATACCAAGTTAAAGATTATAACCAATTTTATGACACATTGAAACATTAACTATGGTCTCATTAAAATATCCTAAAATCATAGGGAATGAAAATATTTATTTATGATTTCATTTAATGAATGATAATTATCTTTTAAATTTATTTTTAAATATATTGTTTTATATAAATATTTATTACTCAAAATAATACAAACACTTAATTAAAATTTTATGCATCATTTATATGGTGCATAAATTTTCTTTATACACTCATGGGTATGATCAAATTTTATAAGGGTCAAATTAATATTGTTAAGGGTAACAGAACTATTCATCTGGGTAATATACGATTCATAAGGTTATGTTACTACTCATATGGTTACGTTACAATTCAAATAATATTATGTTGATTTTATTAGACTATAAATATTTTTTTGAACAAAACCATGTATATATATTTTTTGAAATTCAAATCCTAGAAGTGAAAAATTTATCTATAATTGTTATGTTATAAATATATCCTACAACCATGTGTTGCTTCACAAAGACTCAGTGTGGCATGTAATATATTATATGTAATGAATTGAAATTATTTAAGAAGAAATATACCATATAATATTTGGGTGTTATATCAGAAATATAAATGTTGGAATAAACATGTGGAAAATCGATTGTAGCTAGTGATAAGGATAACACTACATTTTATTTATCATCTGATACGAATAAAAGTGGGAACAATGATAAATACCCTATCAAGGATATAATTATTGGTTATAATGATGATGTAGATCATATTGAGTAAATGAAAATTATATTTCAAGATAACTTTTTCATTGTCAAAAATTGATTGTGAAGTTAAATAATTTTCTAAATAAGATAGTGTATGCTGGTTATACTAAATATAAAAAATTTTCATCAATACCAAATCTATATATTTTGAAATTTGAAAATGGATGGATTGAAGATATATTTAATGAACTAATTTCTCTCTTGAATGATATTCTCCCATAATATTATGAAATTCCTTTCCGAACATATGATTTTAAATGAATATTATGATCAATGGGTATAATCTATGAAAGAATACATGCATTCCAGGATGTATGTATAAATTTTAACAAATAAAATAGGTCGCATAAAAAATTTCTAATGTGTGGTGTGTCTTGATACAAGAAATATGAATTAGTTCCTTAAAAACATGTTTGAAATATTTTAATCATTCTAAGGATTCCAAAACAACAAGGACGTGGGTATAAAGAAAGGAAATTGACATGGCGTGAAGATATAAGAAATAAAAATGGTAAATTTCATCACCCAATAAACTCTTGTCAGTAAAAGAAAATTGAACATGATTATTATGAATTTTGAAATTAGTTGATAAAACAAAAACATATGCTATCTATTGACGGAGTGATTCAATTTTATTTTCAATGTTTCACTCATAGTATATGGACGTTTATAATTGTAAACCTCAAATTTTTTCTATGGTTATAATTGAATTGAAAATAAATTATGATATATATTTATATATTAGGACAAATGTAACTGAGTAATAATATTTATATTTATTTCGATCAACTGATCAATGATATGACATTATTATGGGATTCATGTGATTCATTGTTGTAGAGTACATAAATGAATATTTAGTGTTGAGAATAATGTTGTATGGGATGATAAATGAATTTATTGGTTTCTGTAAAAAATTTTTTGATTTAGAAATGAAGGAAATTAAGGATGATCCTTTGATGAACATGGTACACACACAATTAGGTTGATGTATTCATCATAGAATGTTTTCTAGGATGTCATAGATCTTTACCCTTGTGACATAATTACCAATATGGGAAAAAATCATTTTATGGGATTTTAGATAATGGTAAATAACTTTCTCAACTAAAACATGATCAACTATTTGAGAATATAAATGATAAGGACAGAATATTTATTAATGATTTTTTAAAATCTTATGAAATCCAGCTATAAAAAGAGATCAATTTATTTGAATTTCAAAATTGTAATTATTAATACATCAAGAATTTTATTGATTTCATTGAATTGGAAAATGAATGTATGTGATAGTATCATTGGTATGATACAAAATGAACCAAGAAAAAAATGACAGAATATAGTCTTGTCGAGACATGATTGACATTGATATACAAGAATATTTGGCTCTAGTGAAGTCTCAAAAGAAAAAAAATCATCCAACTCATTACACTCTTTCTATTATAGATATATATCAGTTTTGAAACTTTCTAAAGATTATAATTTTTCCATAGGGGTATTCATCAAATATGAAGAATATTGTTTCTATAGAAGATTTAATGTTAAATGGTTTGAAATATAATGAATTCCTTGTTTTGATGAAATATATAATATCTATAGCATTACATTTTTTCCGAAATTTTTCATTATATATTAACAGATATATAATTCTTTATCAAAACAATATGATGAAAATATATAAACCTGGAAATATTATAAATTTTGGAATATGAAATTTTACTAATATTATCAAAATTAAAGATGTTCTTCTTTCAATGACTCTTTTATATAATGGTTCACTTAATGGTTAAATTCATTTGAGATATTTGAATATTTAATCCAATAAATAATACTTGTGTGTAATAAATTCAATAGTATATAATTATTTTTAATGTGTATGTTAAAAAACCCATTCGGATAGAAGGTTCTATTATAGAGTGATATGTTTTTGAGCAAGTTAATTAATTTGTTACTGACTGCCTATATGATTTGAAAATCATTGTTCTAACGAAATCTTTTAACACCTAGTGGCTCATTATTGAAGGAAATTCCAGAATATATGTTTTTTTAATTATCATTATAGAGTAGGAGTTGGAAAATATTATATTTTCTCATAATTGTTTATAGATTTCACTATATGTTGAATCCCAAATAGTAATTCATAGGATTTAAAATCCATCAATATATGAAAGTTGGATATCAATGAACCAAAATCAATAGTTTATTGGATGGTTTCAATACCAAATTTTTATGTATTGAACCGTAAATATGAATTCAATTTTAGAATATATTTGTTCGATAACCAGAGGATATAGTAGGAATGTATTATAATATAATTTTTATGAAATTAATGGTGGTTCAGTATACACAAATGAAAAAGACGATTGATTCACCTTGAATATTATTAGAGTTATACTTAGGAAAGAATCAATTAATATATCTTTTACTAGGGACATAAATCCAATTTTTAAGAATATATTATACTACATGATCATAAAAAAATCATGGGAGTTGGATTATAAAACATTCCAAGAACTAATTTTTATATGAATATAGGTTGATAACATGAGTGTAGTTAGAATAGATGAAAAGGGATTTTTGAAGGTTTATTTTATTAAGGAATGGTATACATATGAGTTTTTTATAATGGAATTAGTTGGAGTATGATTATTTTATATTATAGATCATGTTGACTGACAGTGGTAAATTTTTCTATTATTGACCAAAACTAATGAATTTCACTTGTCAATTCCTCTGAGGGTGACCCTTTCATTAGGGAGTTACAATAATTTTTGGTATTCCCAACATATACGTGGTCTCGTAATATAAAGAAGACATTAATTAGTGGATTTGGATACTCAATAGAGGGGTTAAATTCAATAAACCTTTAAAAATTTATTTCAATATTCTTGTTTTATATTCTTTGTAATATAAATTATATTACATTGTATAATTATCTATAAACTTCTTAATTTATGTTATATAATCTAAATTTTCATCCCCTTTTACAGAAAATTACATATAGACATGTCAATTATTCCAATGGAGAGGAAAAACATGTTTCACAACATGATGATTCTCCCAATATAGAGGAAAAAAATAGATTTTTCACATGATGATGCTACCAATCTATTAGAACAACATAATAATGATGATGAAGTAGAGGAAATTATATAAGGTGAAAAACATGTTTCCAAGGAAAAAAATGAATGTTAATTCTTGATATAGTTAATAAAAATTATTAATCTTAGAAAATATGAATCAAATTTAAGATTGGAAGGAATGAATGAAGCCAACATATTAACCCCAACAAGGACATGTTGTGTAGTCACATTTAGACCACCACTAGAAATTATATGTCTATTAATATCTATTCATGACACAATTTCATTCCCCCGCTTAAGGAACTTATTTGGGAATATATTAAGAAAATATTATGATATAATTTCATTATATTTTCTAAAAATGTAATGAAATTTTGATTTAATCATCATTATCCCTTGAAGAGTGAATTTTTAGTAGATGATTTCAAAATGAAATTTGTATTAAATCTCAATATAATGGATCATATAATATTTTAGAAAATTATTAAAAATTAATTGTTGATGAAGAGAAAATAAACCTCTTCCCACCAAAATTGTATGCACACCTGATAAACCCCGAAAACATCAAATGTGTCATTAGTCATCATTTGGAGACACCATTTAATGTAAATTTTGATTGGTAATAAATTTCATTATAATACATGTATTAATCAAATTGATTTATATTTTTTAACAAATTAAACTGCAATTAAGTGTCGATAATTAGCAACATGTGACAAAACCAAAGTAACCCTACAATTAAGAAAGGATGGGATATGCGTCAGCGAAAAAAAATAATTATTTTAAATCATTAGTAATACAATAATTTGACATGAAAAAAATAACTATGTTCATTTTATTATATATATATATATATATTGTGGAATCAAAATTTAAATCCACTCCCATCACATATCGTGTTTTATAGACTGAGTCTTGTGTAAATGATGATATTATAATAATATATGACAATACACAAAAATTATAAGAATCTGGTGTAATAATGAAATAATAAAAATATTTCATGAAATCAGCATTACATAACAATGATTACTTATATTACTATATTTATTATTTGAATTAGTTATAAGAATCATCATCAGTTGTATCCGATGAACAATAACTGTCAACAGACTTGAAGGGGACAAAATAGACTGTTCGTGATAGAGGTATAGGTTTTCTGGTCTCATTTAAAGCATATTTTCAGATAAGAAATGAACATGTGGATACATATAAGAAAATGTATGAGATGATTAAATAATTAGAAACTCTAGAATAAAAACAAATCTCATAGTATTAGTTGTTATACAATGTTTTTGGATGGAATTAAAGGGAAAAGTAACACAAAAATAACCAGTTCATGAAGATACCTCACCCCCAAAATCATTGAGGTGATTTATTACCATAAAAGGAATGACTTACTAGTGGTAATAAATTTTGTCATAATTTTATCTATAAATTATAAACCAGGAATATAATAATATTTTTTTTCTAATATTCTATAATGTGAAATAATTTTGATTTATATCAATTAGCACCCACACAACTCCTCCTTGAACGGGGAACAATGTACAATGTCCAAAAAGATATTATACACAGCCAACAACTACCAATAGTCCATGTGAGAGTGGGGATTCATGTATATCATAACCTAAGCACTGATCTTCCAATTTAAATTAAATATCTAGATATTCATATGTTTGAAAATTCTATTGAAAAATTCATGGTATAACTTATTTATCATGTAAAAAATACATATTGATTAGGAGGTATTCTATTCCAATTTATGTTTTGTGCAAATAAATTAATAATTTATGAAAAGGCATGGACCAATGAATGATATTATAGATAGAGAATTTGAAGGGGGGGTGTGGCAGGTTGAATCCAAATGATCTAACAAATAAAACAACCAGTTAAAAAGATATTCTAAAAGTACCATTACACTGACAATTCAAATTTCAGGTTTATTAAAATCAAATGTTCATACTGATGTAAATTAAAAAAGTTTTGACATGAAAATAATTAACTTTGAAGAACACATCTATATATTGTTCACTAAGAACTATCTGGTTCTTGATAATGTAAATGAAATCCTCAACCATGAATGTGATAATATTTATCAATTTTAAATACACTACCTGCAGAAAATTACCAATAAAAATTAATTTAAACATTTTATATTTTTTAATAAGTATTCTATTATGATACAGTGGTGTTTAATTATTATCAAAATCATTCTATATGGACATCCCATGAGAATAAGAAGCATATTAACCTTTACTCCTTGATATGTATTTGGATATATATAATAATATTTCTCAATAAAAAAATAAATCAAAAAATTACATATTTTATCAATGTTTTTATACTTACTAAAACAAACTAGTTGAAATTATTGTGATTAATATGTTTTCAAAATTATTAATGATATTATTTTCCATTTCTAAAAATAGAATCACTATAGAAGTATTTCAATTTGTCATTATAATTTCATTTAAAATATTTATTAACCCTTTTAATGTATATTTTTATAGTATTACCAAAACTGTCAAAATAAAACATATTAAAAAGAAGAAATAGATTTGTTTAGAAATTATTGACTTGAAAACATTGTTTTAGAATGTATACATACATCATGAAGATGTGATATCCTAATACTTCTATAGTTAAATTTTTCATCATTTTATCTAATATATCAGAGATAATTCCATTAGCATTTTTATTAGATATTTATTTTAATAATATTCATGACGAACATAATGAATGATGATCTACCCAGGACGAAATTGTGTACATTGATTATGCATCTAGCAAAAATGATGACCTCATTTTGGGGAACTTTTATTTTTATTTTTTATTGTATTAATCATTCCAGGTTATAAAGGAGAAGTATTTTTATATAAATATTAATTTTTAATACAAATTAGAATAAAAAAGACAAAGTGTGATGTGTAGGAATCAATAATTCAATAATTAGAGACATGGTAATCTTATAATTTTTTAATGATTACATTTTTGAAAAAAAATTAATTTTTTACTTCATGAAACACATTAGAAAAATCAAAAGGGTAAAAAAAATACATTTAGATTGTTTTTATACTCTAGTAAAATGATTTATAAGTCATTTGGGACATGTGAGAATTAGTTATTCCTCAATCCAACACATAGAGTTCCCAGTATGACATGAATTGTATGTTTTATGATTAAAATTTGCACATTAATTCAAAATACATGTCACTTTTTAAACAAAAAAATCATATTGTTTTGAAACAATACTAAAGTGATGAATAATTTATTTGTGATGTGTTTGAATTATACTCACATCAATCTGATATGTGGTGTACCAAGTTAGACTCAAATAGTATGTTTCTAATTTGAAATTGTCATTTTAGTTCAAAATGTGTATCACTCATTGAAAACTGAGGAAGCAATCATATAATTCCATAATACATTATAAAATTGAATAATAGGTTATTTTTATGTATATAAATCATTCTCACATCAAAATGAAACATGATGTGATTGGTACAAGTCAATGTGTTTGTATTCAATTTATATTGAAATTTTTGTAAAAAGGACATGTGGCCTACAAAAAACTGAGAAATTTCATCTGAATTATCCTGAAACATTATAAAAATGATCCTTAATTTTTTACATGTAGGAATTAACATCACTACAATCTAATAAACTTTGTGATAAGTATAAATCCAATTATATATTTTTATTTAAAATTCGCATTTTGGTTCATGTCACTTATCACGTACTCAAAACCAAGAAGAAACATCTGTATTATTTTATTTGAATTAGGTTAACAATACATGTGGCATTTTTTTACATGTAGGAATAAACGACACATAAATCTAATTCATATTTTTATTGGTATGATCTAATGTTTAATTTATACATTTAAAATTGTAATTTTAATTCAAACCATGTGTCACACACTAAAAACAAAGAAAACATGCTTATATTTTCTTGTTAGTTTATAGAAATAATTCATAATTCATTTGAGATGTTTCTGAATTAGTCTAATTTCAATCCAAAAAACTATTTGACCAATATGACCTAAAGTTAATTTTATACATTGAAATTACATTTCTGTAAATACCAAATGTGTAATAATAAAATCTAACCAATAACAGTCATATTATTTTTATACCATAGGAAAATAATCCTAAATTCATTTTTGATGTGTTGGAATTAACTAAAAATCAATATGATGCACAATGAGACTGGTACAACTCCATAAATAATTTTTTCATAAAATTTACATTACAATTTGCAACAGATGTCACAAAAAAAATTGGAAAAATAAATAAATAATGATATGACACTTTAAGAATGCTATCCTTAAGTCATGTTTGAAGGGTAGGAATCATCTACATATTAATTTGATTCGTAGTGTACCTGATATGACTCAAATTTTCTATTATAAGTTTAAAATTAATATATTAGTTTAAAATGTTTTTCATTGACATAAAATAATAACAATGAGAATAGGTTGTCTTGATACATTAATATAATGATTAATAAGTCATTTATGATGTTTAAGAATTAAACTCAGATAAAATCGAAACCCAATAAGACTAGTATTACTCAAAGTTAATGTTTCTAATTTAAATTTTCATTTTAATAAAAAAATATTTGTGGAATACTCAAAACCGATCAAACACAATTGAGTTATTTTGATATTTCGTAATAATAATAATGAAGTCATTTTTTTGTAAGAATCAAATGGACATCAATATGATGCAATGTGTGATTGGTATGACTCTTGATGTGTATTTTTATTTAAAATTTCAATTTTAGTTCAAAAAACATGTTACATACTCAAAAATGAGGAACATAATAATATTTTTTGATAAATTAACAAAATGATCCCTAAGTAATTTCTGACATAAAAAATATACTCCACCCCAATGTGGTACACTATTTTTCTCTAAAGACTCGGACTTTATTATTTGAGTTTCAAAATAACATTTTAGTTCAAAACATATGTGAGATAATCTAAACACACAAAAAATTAATCATATCCGAACACAGGAGCCAATCAAATTGTCCCTCAAGCTGGTCGGTCACATGGCCTCATGCATATCTCCCCATTTACTAGAGGATATTGACTAGCAGCAAGATTCTAATAATTGTATTGTGTGGATATTATATCCTCATGATAAATCTATCAAAAATGCATATTATATTAATTATAAAACTAATCATAATAACTGAAATGAATTATTAAAAAATCACATCAATATAAATAAATAACCTAATCCATTAATACTATCATATATAGAATTATTCCTTGTTTATAAAAAAGTAAAACATGTATAAATGGTAGTAGGATTACAATACCCAACATGAATAATGAAATATACAAAATAAACCCATGGATATTTCCATTAGAGTACTAAGATCTATCTCAACCCTATTCTCCCAATATCCCTTGTACATGAGTAACAACTCATAGGATAAATCAATGATCCAAATTCGTCAACTACGAGGTATGCATGGGTACCCTAGAGAAATTGAAGACCAAATAGGGTGTAAGATATACTTAGTAGGCCACCACTAAATTTTCCTAATGCAATATGATCTATGAGTATAAAATAAAATAGTGTACATATATAGTACAAAGAAAATAAATTATTAAATGAAAATAAGCCATGATAAGGTACCTCAAATGACACATATCCAACCATACTCTCTTCAACCTAAGTCAGAATACCATTGGGTACATGTCATCATATATATATATATGTGTGTGTGTGTGTGCGAGAGTATGTGTTTATATATATGAACTGTATCTGTATGAATATATATATATATATATATATATATTTGTAATACTATGTAGAACAAGAGGTTTAACATATGTTTCCATGTATAATTATAAGAGTATCATATTTTAAATAAAGGGATCAGTTCTCAAGTCTCACATTTAATATAGGATGTCATGATGAGTATCGTGACTAATATAAGTATCTATTTTGAATATCATTATTTATAAAGTATTTCATGTCGATTATAATGAATGACCATGAGAAGGGTCATACCCATTCTCGGAATCGAGGGTGTGTGAATCGAAATATCCTGAAACTCATGTGATATGAAATTACATCTCCAACATCCTCAATCAACAGGTTTCAAAGCACCATGAAAATTCCCCTTAGTGTGGTCCCTATATATTAATATTGTATAAGGAAATTCTACTTTCCCAAAGATCCCTTATCATATGCCTTCTATAATAAGTAACCTTGCATCACTCAAGGCGAAGCGTACCACCATTATCAAAATTAATTTAATATTATAACATTTACCATGATACTTGTAACAACAAGAGATTTTATGAGAATTATTCTTTTTAATATCTTTGATGTCTTTTTTTTGTACGCTACGCCAAGATTATCTTTCACTATACGCAACACCGTATTAACTTGTAGTACACACAACACTATTCTTGGATCCTGTTACACACAACTTCTTGTTCATTTGATAGTAGTTATTCTATGCAACATTGACTATATATATATATATATTCAATGTATAAATGAAATATGGTTAGATTATGTTATACGAAACAAAAAAGGAATCTTGCACTACACGCAACCCTGACTTGGCTTACATTACACGCAATCGTGACCTTCTTCGATAGCATGTGTAGTACAAAATAGCGAGTTTCACTAAACGAGATATTATTATAATATTATTATAAACTAGCCGTTATAAATAGTAATACCCAATTTTTGAAATTTTATAAATTTTATCATTAAAAATGGACTTCATTTTTGGATTCAGACTATCAAAATTAGCCTAGGGTGAAATTTTGGTATTTTTCTGAAAAATTTCAATTTTTGATGAATAGTGAAAACACTTGGTTACTATTTAAAAACCAACTTTTTATTTAAATAATTATTTACTTTATTTAAATTTATATTAATTCAAAATTGATAAAAAATACCTATATATGTTCAAAGTAATTCATTGGAGTCATTTTATAATAATTTTAGATATATAAAAATTTTATTAAACTTTTCACCGTCTTTTACCCACCTCCTAGGAAAATTTGGAAATTCACATAAAACATAATTTTACCGCTTCTATGAGTGGAATTTTGAAAATTTGAGAGACACAATTAATATCAAGGACTAAAATTTGGTTCAATGAGATGAAAATAATTTTTGGTGAATAGTAACTTTTTACATTTTTTTACCACGGTTAAAAGTAAATAGGGTAATTAAGGGTAAAAATGATATTATTATTACCCTAACATGTATCCTAATTCTATTGAATAAGTGTAATTCGACCAAAAACAACCTTAAGAATAAAATATGACCATTTAGGCCCACTTGGAATAGATTAAGACATTTAATAGTTTTTTTAAATAATAGTTAAAATAGTTAAAATCAATGTTTAATAACTAAAACAATTTTAATATATGGTTATAAATAAGATAAATTCTACTATAAATATTAATTAGAAAGCTAAATATATTTCCTACATAATGGTATTTTATTTATAATTTTTAGTCATTAAATAATTTAATTTATTTATGGCACAATGATGATCCAGTAATTATCTTATTAATGAAATATTAACATAATTGATGTTATAAATACTCAAATAAATGTAATTTCAGACTTTTTATGAATTATAATAATTTTATAGGTTAATATTACATGTTTTTATTTATTTAATTAAATTTTTTCGAACTAATAATTCTGTTATGATTTTCACAAAAATCAATTACTAAATAGTGTCAAAATTGACATAAAATAGTTTTCAAAACAAATATTATATTATTAATTTTTATTTTATTTCTAAAAATATAATGATCGGCCAAATGACATAGATAAGGTTATATATATTAGAACTAAACAGCTTGGGGTTCTTTTGGCTTGTTATAGTAAGTTTATTAACCTTATAGTGTAAGAAAATAAGAAGACATAGTGAAAGTTAAATTATCTTACTAAAAGTTAAATCTAAATTATAAGGCTAAAATAGAAACCTAAACATGTCTAAATTTTATTGGTTGAGAGGAGTTCCACCCTTACTCACCTTAGCTTCAAAATAAATCAATTTTAAGCTATTAAAAACATAATATGAATTTATTATAAAATAATATTTTATGTTTTTCCAAAGGTGCCCCTCTCCTACCTTATAAAAAGGGCACACCTTCCCTCTTCTCTTCACACCGTTTTGAGCATTGAAGCTCGGCCAAACCCTACCCATTTATCTTCTCCACTTCCCTAGAAATTTTATGGTGGTTCTGGTCTTCTCAAAAGACCAACTCTACTTCTTTAAGGGAAGTCTTAAAGGAGGTGCATCGAAGAAGAGGTAATCTTTTCTTCCGATTCTCTCAAGTTTCTTTCTTCTTCTACTTCTTCTTAATTAGTTGTCTCATAATAAAGTAATAAAATCAGTTTTAATTATATTCTTATATGTTATTATAAATATTAAACAACCCTATTTCACCTTCTATCCATCCTATGGAAAACGAAATCACTACGCGTGCGTACGTACGGAATAACGTCTCCACGCCATGGTGTAATCTGTTTTTGACCACCACCTTACTTGGATGGGTATAATGGTGTAAATAATAAACTATATATGATTATAGTTAATTGATACTGATTCTGAAATATTATACATACACTTAAATAAAATTCCATGATCATCGGAATGATATCATCACTCGGGCGTACATACGAACTACAGTCTCCATGATGCGATGAGATTCATTATCCATGTTAACCATTAATGAATGATTATAAAGTATATATATAATGAATAATTATTAAATATATGACATAATAATGATACTGTATTTATGTATATATATTTATGACGTCTATTTAATTCCATTCAATTCAATAAGGAAATGAAAACAGTGTTCATGCATACGTACGACCTACTGTCTCCATGAACAGTGTATTTCTTTCCATTTATCGATCTATCATTTATATATGTATATGATGAATATAAATGTTACATATATAAATCATGTTTTAAATTATTGAATTATGTACATCTGGATATAAGTAATAATATGAAGAACAACATGTCGAAACACGTACGATAAATGAAACGATTTTACCCAAAACACTACTTTAACATGAAATTTACAAAAGAACGGGTAATATAAATTTATAAGTGAACCATATATGATATCATAAAAATTAATATGATTCTCTAATAAGTTAATGAAATTATTTAAATAATTATACAAGAGGTTCAGATACGTATGAAGCATATCAGACCTAAGGTAAGGGATAATTATTCCAATCTCATTCTTATCCGAAATTGTTTATTCGTAAGTATTTACTGGGGTTAAGTTTATTATCCATGTCCATATGTTCTCCAAATATTTAGTAAAATGTTTAATTTTCTTCCATGTATGTGTAAAGTCATTCTTACCTTTTTTTACCTTCACAACCTTGTATGGAAGGAATCTTTCTTTTGTTTACCATACGAGTTACTTTATGACTTTTTTGACAAAAGTATGAGGAGAATGTTATTTTTAACTTATACGCCGTGAACAGATTTTTACAGTTTCATAATGAATGATTTTCATGTAGGTTCCTCTAAAATATTGCATGATTATTTTTAACAAAACGCTTTTCTTTTAAAATTTCATGGAATTTTGTAAAAATAATAATGATTTTTGAAGAAGAAAGGATATTTTCCTCAAGAATTAATTTCAAGTGTTTTATCATAACTATTTTCCATCTAAGAAGACATTATTTAGTATGTTTATGTTTCATGTATAAGGTCTCTATGATATACATGGCTTCACTTCTCTTATGATGAAATATCCATTTGTTTTATATGGATTATGTGATTATGGGATAATGTTTATGAAACCCATTTTATTCTTTGGGTTATGATGAATTATTTATGTTTATGTTGTGGCATAAGTAAGAATGATTTCATTATGGGATGGGTGGGACCTATATATCCCTCCAATGCATTGGGAAAATATTTATATCTCATGAGATAGACATGGCTGGAATGGTAAGTTAATCTGGTTCAGTGATACAGGACTAGAATGTGGAGTGAACTCGATTCAGAAAGGGACTTTGTCCACTATAATGGTCTTGGCAGTAATGCCTTGGCTACTATGGAAATCATAATAGGTTCTGAATGGTTTCCACAATGACATGACTTATTCCCAATGCTATTTTATCAAGATTGATGTTCTATTATGATATATGCCTTACGTACTTCTAAGATTTATGTCTTTGCTCAAGATTTTGATGTTTAGATTTTATGTTCATGTTCTTGCATTCAAATGTTTATGGATTGTTATATGTTCTCTATGTTTAAACTTACTGAGCATTTGAGATCACCCTTTCTATGTTTTCTTTTCCCCAGGATATAAATAACGATTTTAGGTAAGAAAACTAAAAGGGGAAGATCTTTATGGGAGATCTTGAAGATCTTTTACCATGATTAGAAGATTTCGTTCTGAGTTTCCAAAGACACTAAACTAATACGGTCTTTGGGCGTCTGTTTTTGTCATGTATTAAGTATTCCGCAAAATTAATGTAATTTCCATGTGCGTCAAGATTTCGGTCTCTACAGTTGGTATCAGAGCGAAGGTTTTGTTAACCTTTGGAAACTTCGGTCTCTACCCCTTGATTATGATTTTTTCCTCTCATAATATTCTTTTGGGGTTTTCAAAAATAGCTGGAAACAGGAAGATTCCTGATAATGGAGGATATATTGTACAATGGAATGATATTCTTCATGAGCAACAAAATGAAAAGGGATTTGCATGTCCAAATATTGTTATTATTCCTAATAAAAAATCTCATAATATGATCCATAATCTCAACATTGGTAAGTTTTAAAACTCAGCTAATAATAGAGAGATGGAGTTTCATGATGATCATAGAGGAAAGAAAGTTCAATTTCTCTCATGTAAATCATGTGGGAAGATGCGTCAAGGTGAATGTTTCAAAGGAACTGGATAATGCTTTGGGTGCGGAAAAGAAGAACAAAAATCCAGTAAGTGAAAAGGAAAAGGTTCAGTTAACACCATGGATAAGGATAATGGTATTTCTACAACATAAACAATGATTAGATGTTTTAAATGTAGAATGTATGGACATTATGGAAAACAATTCCCTAAAGGAAAATCTCATAAAGAGAATCTGCATGGTCATATGGGAAGTATTTATGTGGATGATGATGAATAGACTACAAATGATATATGAGATGAAAGAAGTGTTGAAGCTTTGTCTATGTTTATGAAGTTAATGGAAGGATTTATGTTATGTTGTATAGTTAATGGTACTATGAAATAAAGAATCATCTACAGATTCTTACACTATTGTTTTTCATAAAGTATTTGAATGTATATGTTGAACGGTACCGGTAAACATGAAAGGTTATTAAGATATTTTTTTGAAAGAATATGATATGCGCATAATGAATGGATATGGAGAAAATAATATGTTTGATAGTATCAATGAGCTCATGACTGTTTTATGTTCAAGGTTATATCATTGTTTTAGTATATAGAATTTTGGATTTTGGTATGAGGAAAGAGTTAACTTTTGACAGCATTCATGTTTTCAATATGGTTCAATGGGTATTCATATTTCAAGAGAACACATGATTAAGTTATTCACATGATTGGAATGTGACCAACAAGATATATGAGGGATAAATGATGGTATTCATGTGCCTGTTATATGACCTTTTTAGAAATCGTTCTCTTTAAAATTTGAGTTTGGAAAGATGTATTTTGGATAATCATAAAGATTGGAATGGATTATGTTGAACATAACTTAGTATTATTAAAGGCTATAAATGTTTTCAATATTATTGATATAATGTTATAATACAGTAGTTTAACAAAAGGGACAACTTGCAGAACATGCGATAACCCATCACATCGGACAGGGTTGTGGGAATCGAACCCACAACCGATGTGTGACAGGCCTTTATCGCCCACCACTGGCCTATAGGAAGTCCCTGGTTAGTAGAAACTAGTTTTATTTTATTAGAGGTATGGTATATGATGTATAATTCCATTTTTGGAACCATATCCGACTAATCTCCCTGTAGATGGACTTATGTATATAACTTTTGCTAATCCTATGGAATGACCTATCATTCTATCGCATAATCTGATTAAACTTTGCAAAAGACAAATTCAACATCATTTCTTTAAGAGATGATGTCAAAATTCTTCAACACACGAACAACGGTGAGATTATACCGAAATAAAGTATTTATTTCTTCTAATTAATATTCTTCAACTTTAGGGAAATGATCTTGGAAACCAGAAATGTTGTTCTAGTTCCCTTATATCCGATGAATCAGATGGTACCATAGATCATCACAAATTTATGGATTTGTGATGATTGGATTTTTCATATCCATGTTCTCTACCACTCACCATCAGAACACGATGGTTAGATTTCTCTTCCATATACATATTTTCACCTATGTTCTCTTTTGTGGAAACCCAATAATTAGTTTATTTGGGAAACCATTACATTTCATACTTTTGTTTTTAATGTTAACTTTTTTTATTCCATTTTACGATGTCAGTTTCAATTAAAGAAGATTTCATGTAGAAAATCATTTATAACCCCGACGAATTTTGAGGGCAAAATTCATTTTAAGGGGGTAGAATGTAACAACCCGAGATTTTATGCGAATTATTCTTTTCAATATCTTTGATGTCTTTTGTTTTACACTACACCAAGATTATCTTGTGCTATACGCAACACCAAATTATCTTGCAGTATAAGCAACACTATTCTTGGATCGTGTTACACACAATTTCAAGTTCATTTGATAGTAGTTATTCTACGCAACATTGAGTATATATATATATATATATATATATATATATATATATATATATATATATATATATATATATTCAATGTATAAATGAAATATGGTTGGATTCTTTTATACGCAACAAAAAAAAGAGTCTTTCACTACACGCAACCCTGACATGGCGTACATTACATGCAATCGTGACCTTCCTTGATAGCATGTGTAGTACACTATACCGAGTTTCACTAAATGAGATATTATTATAATATTATTATGAACTAGCCATTATAAATAGTAATACCCACTTTTTTAAATTTTATAAATTTTATCTTTCCAAATGGACTTCATTTTTGGATTCAGAATATCGAAATTAGCCTAGGGTGAAATTTTGGGATTTTTCTGAAAAATATCAATTTTTGATGAATAGTGAAAACACTGGGTTACTATTTAAAAACCGACTTTTTATTTAAATAATTAATTATTTTATTTAATTTTATTTTAGGTCATAATTGATACATAATACCTATATAAGTTCAATTTAATTCAATGGAGTAATTTTATAATTATTTTAGATACGTAACATATTTATTGAACTTTTCACCGTCTTTTACCCACCTCCTAGAAGAATTTGGAAATTCACATTAAACGCAATTTTACCGCTTCTGTGAGTGGAATTTCAAAAATCTGAGAGACACGGTTAATATTGAGGACTAAAATGTGGTTCAATGAGAAGAAAATAATTTTTCGTGAATAGTAACTTTTTACTTTTTTTACCACGGTTAAATGTAAATAAGGTAATTAAGGGTAGAAATGATATTATTATTACCCTAAAACATGTCCTAATTTTATTGGATAAGTTTAAATAGACCAAAAACAACGCTTATTAATAAAATATGACCATTTAGGCCCACTTGGATTAGATTAGGACATTTAATATTTTTTTTTAAAGAATAGTTAAAATAGTTAAAATCAATGTTTATTAACTAAAAAATTTTAATATAGGGTTATACATAAGATAAATTCAACTATAAATATTCATTAAAAATCCAAAACAATTTCCTAATAATTGTATTTTATTTATAATTTTTATACATTAAATAAGTTAATTTATTTATGACACAATGATGATGTAGAAATTATCTTATTAATGAAATATTAACATAACTGATGTAATAAATAATCAAATAAATTTAATTTGTGACTTTTTATGAATTACACTAATTTTATAGGTTAATATGACATGTTAGTACTCATTTAATCAACTTTTTTTGAACTAATAAATCTGTTATGATTTTCACAAAAATCAATTACCAATTAGTTCCAAAATTGACATAAAATAGTTTTTTTTAAATATTATATTATTAATTTTTATATTATTCCTAAAAATCTAAGGTTCGGCCAAATGACTTATATAAGGTCATATATATAAAAAATGAACAACTTGGAGTTCTTTTGTCTTGTTATAGTATGTTTATTAACATTATAGTTAATGAAAACAAGAAGACACTGTTAAAGTTAAATTATCTAACTTAAAGTTAAATCAAAATGATAAGGTTAAAATAGAAACCTAAACTTGTCTAATTTATTTTTTTTGAGAGGATTTCGACCCTTCCACACCTTAGATTCGAAATAAATCAATTTTAAGCTATTAAAAACCAAATATGTATTTATTATAAAATAATATTTTCTGTTTTTTCAAAGGTGGCCCTCTTTTTCCTTATAAAAAGGGCACCCCTTCCCTCTTCTCATCACACCCTTTTGAGCCTTGAAGCTCAGCCAAACCCTACCAATTTCTCTTTTCCACTTACCTATAAACATTCTGGAGGTTCTGGTGTTCTCAAAAGACCAACTCTACTTCCTTAAGGGAAGGCCTAAAGGAGGTGCGTCGAAGAATAGGTAATCTTTTCTTCCGATTCTCTCAAGTTACGTTCTTCTTCTACTTCTTCTTATTTAGTTGTCTAATTATAAAGTAATAACATCAGTATTAGTTATATACTGATATGTTATTATAAATATTAAACAACCCTATTTCACCTTCTATTCATCCTATGGAAAACAAAATCACCGCGTGTGCGTACGTACGGAATACCGTCTCCACGCCGTGGTGTAATCTGTTTTCGACCACCACCTTACATGGATGGGTTTATTGGTGTAAATAAGAAACTATATATGATTATAGTAAAGTGATATTGATTCTGAAATATTATACATACACTTCAATACAATTCCACGATCATGGGAATGATATCATCGCTCGTGCATATGTACGGACTACCGTCTCCACGACGCGATGAGATTCATTCTCCATGTTAACCATTAATGAATGATTATAAAGTACATATATAATTAATAATAATTAAATATTAGACATAATAATGATGCTGTATTTATGTATATATATGTGTGACATCTACTTAATTCCATTCAATTCAATAAGAAAATGAAAACATCGTTCATGCGTACGTTCGGCCTACCGTCTCCATGAACGGTGTATTTCATTCCATTTATCGATCTATCATATATATATATATGAAGAATATATATTTTATATTTATAAATCATGTTTTACATTCTGGAATTAATTAAATCAGTGTATAAGTAAAAAATCAAGAACAACATGTTGAAACACATACGATAAATGAGACGATTTTACCCAAAACGTTGCTTTAACATGGAATTTACAAAAGAACGGGTAATATAATGTCATAAGTGAACCATATATGATATCATAACAATGAATATGATTCTTTAATAAGTCAATGACATTATTTAAATCATTATACAGGAAGTTCGGATACGTATGAAGCATATCGGGCCTAAGGTAAGGGATAATTATTCCAATCTCATCCTTATCCGAGATTGTTTATTCGTAAGTATTTACTGGGGTTATGTTTTTTATCCATGTCCATATGTTTTCAAAATATTTTCATAAAATGTTTACTTTTCTTCCATGTATGTTTAAAGTCATTCTTACCTTTTTTTACTTGTACCACATCATATGGAAGGAATCTTTCTTTTGTTTACCATACGAGGTACTTTTTGACTTTTCTGACAAAAGTACGAAGAGAATGTTATTTTTAACTTATACTACATGAAAGGATTTTTACGGTTTCATAATTCCACATTTTCCTGAAGCATAATCTAAAATATTTCATGATTATTTTCAACAAAACCTCTTTCTTTTAAAATTCCATGGCATATTGTGAAAATAAAAATTATTTTTGAAGAAGAGAGGATATTTTCCTCAAGAATTCATTTCAAGTGTTTTATCAAAACTATTTTCCATAAGAGATGACATTATTTAGTATGTTTATGTTTCAAGTATGATGTATCTTTTATAAGAAAGGTTTCACTTCTCTTATGATTAAATATCCATTTTTTTATATGGATTATGGGATGATGGGATGATTTTTATGAAACCCATTTTATTATTTGGGTTATGATGAATGATTTATGTTTATGTTGTGGCACAAGTAATAATGATTTCATTATGAGACGGGTGGGAACTATAACTCACTCCAATTCATTGGGTAAAGATTTATATCTCATGAGATAGACATGGCTGGAATGGTACATTAATCTATTTCAGTGATACAAGACTGGAATGATGAGTGAACTCGATTCAGAAAGGGACTTTGTCCACTAAGATGGTGTTGGAAGCAATGTCGTGGCTACTATGGAAATCAGAACAAGTGCTGAATGGTTTCCACAATAACATGATTTATTCTCATTCTATTTTATCGATATTGATGTTCTTTTATGATATATTACTTACGTACTTCCAAGATTTATGTATTTGCTCATGATTTTGATGTTTAGATTTTATGTTCATGCTCTTGCATTCAAATGTTTATGGATTGTTTTATATGTTCATCCTTAATGAGCATTTGAGCACACCCTTTTTATGTTTTCTTTCCCCAGGATATAAATAAAGGGTTTAGGTAAGAAAACCAAAAGGGGAAGGTCTTTATGGGAGATGTTGAAGATCATTCACCATGATTAGAAGATTTCATTCCGAGTTTCCAAAGACACTAAACTAATACGGTCTTTGGGAATCTGTTGTTTTCATGTATTAAGTATTCTGAAAAAGTAATGTAATGTCCGTTTACGTCAAGATTTGGGTCTCTAAAAAACAACATTTATTCCATTTAAACATGATTAATTAAAATCATTAAATATAATCAAATATATATAATTAGAAATGGATTTACAAAAATGTATTCCATATCACCGCTCAATTATAAATTATGAAGAAGGTCGTGACAGTAAGATTTTAATTTACTATTTCATAGATCACTTTCTGATTTTTCTCATTTTATTATAGATATCAATGACCCTCATTAGTGGTTAAATTATAATTCGGGGGAACTTATATCAAACAAGTTTCATCTATCTCATTTTAATTAACCATTATAAGTGGGATCATTTATAGCGACCTGAGCCTTTTTTACAGTAATGTTACATCATTTAAAATATAAACAACATAATAGTATTACACATAGAGGATCCAAAGGTTTAGTTTCTTTGGAAAACTAGGACATCACATAACAAATACAACATCAAGAATAAGCATTTATTTAATTTCTTCTTCTCTAGCTTCTTATTGGCACTTGTCCTATCCTTAGTACATGTACCCACCTAAGGATATACATCAAAAGGGGTGATCTAGAAGCCATTAAGCGGATAGATAAGAACAATATAGTAGGGGGTGATCATAATCCTAGCATGGGAAAAGGATCATGAACATGAGAATAGCATTAACAAAACACTTTAAATGTGGCAATGCATAAAAATGAAACATCATGTCCTAGTGGTTAACTACTACACATACTTGTGATCCAAGCTAGCATCTTGTTCACACATCATTTCAAATTTACTCATGAGATTTATCAGTATTCCAAATGCATTAGAGTGTTGTATAATTCTAGGAACACCCGTCACATTTAAACACTCATATTGCCCTATATAATTCTGGGCACACCCATCACATCATAAAATTATCATTTATCATGCATGCCACAATGAACTTATAACATAAATTTTCATAATGAACCCATGAAAAGGAATGGGTTTCACCTCATAAGAACAAATTAATAAACATTTGGTTCCCAAAATAATGAGGGAATAACATACATGTTACAAGAACCGTCAATCTTGAATGAGAAGTAAAAGGTTTGTTCTTGAAAGAAGAGTTATTTTGGAAAACAATTGGTTTTTCATAAATACCAGTGAAAAACTTTTATATCCCAGAAGAGTAATGATAATTATGATAAAAATATTTTTGAGGAGTAACCATATCAAAAATGATTGAAAGAGGGAGAACCTGAAGGATGAAAGTTGGGTTCGAGAATTTCATCTTACCTTCTATCTGAATGCTTCTTTCTCTTCAATGTCATGTATAATGAAATTATATTCATTAATTAGAAATTACAGAACCTTTTATATGTTAATAGTGTTCATTCTATTTTCATTATGTCATTTTACGTTCCTTGGGATAACTTATAGATTTTAAAAACATTGTTTGGGAATGTTCGTTTTTATGGTTTTTCGTGGGTGGTTCACTTGTATTCATAAATTGATGTTCAGGTAGAACATGGTTAAACATCCAGAAATTATATTACATGTAAATAATGATATTACTGAAGTTTTAATGATATTATAATGAATTATATTAGATCCATTTAGATTAATAATTAGATAAGAATTAAATGATGGTTATTTGGGTCAATTTGGGTGGTTTTTGGATCACAACGAACTTATTTTAACTTATCACTTAGTAATTTGGCCATAGGTTTTTTACAGAACATTAAATAGGACATAATACATATAAAATATTCTGGTTCAAAAATAAAAATGTTTTCATGACCATATCTGAAGGTAGAAATAGAATAAGAAATCATATCGTTCTTGAACGTGATAAATTAACACCTCACGAACAACATTATCATTAATAAAATAAAAGTTAGTGGGAAAGGGGGTTGTATGATATAATATACCATTATCATCATAAAAATACAGTAGATGTATAATACAAGAGTTAAAATACCATTTTTATGAATATAAGTGGGGATAGATCATGAAGAGAACATGAACATGAAAGGAAATTAAAGGAGAAGAGGGAGAGAAATTAACTCTTAAATCTTCCTATTGAGATCCGGATTAAGGGCCTAAGATTGGTCTTCTGATCAGACCATATACTCTTGAACGTGTTAGTTGGGCTAGGTAAGGTGTTTGGACTGAGATTAGAGAAGGCTTGGGGTTTGAGAGGTGTGAGGAAATGAGGGTGTGAATGGGGGTTTTATAGTGGAGGGGAGGGGGGTTTTCTTAATATAAAATAAATTAGTTTATTATTTGTTCACATGACAAGGAATAGTGATTATTCCCTAACCAAAAACAGTACTTTTATCATTTTATCCCGAACCTAGTGGGCTTACATCAGAAGAACACCACACGTGACACTATAATTAGCTTATTTAGCTTATTTATGTAAATTATGGTATTTCACTATTCATAAAAAATTCATGTATTTCAGAAAAATCCCAAAAATTAACCCCTACCATTTTTCAAAGTGTAGAATCCAAAAATTAAGTCCATTTTTCAAAATTAATTTTCTAATTTTTATAAATTTATTATTTAATTAAAATCATAATTTACTTTAAAAACAGTTTTTAATATTAAAAATGAATTTTTAGTGCTTTCAAAAATTACGTAGGGTCATATAAAATTATCTATAAACTATAGGACATTGATTTGATAAATAATTCATAAATTTTTTTAAAATACATTTTCCATAAAATTAATTTATAAATTATAATTATTTATTTATGACTTACAAAATTCCTAAATGTTTTACTAAGGTCCAATTGTCACTTTATAAGATGTCTAAATTTTATTTAATTATTCATGGGAAAGGATAATATTATGTGGGATTATTTACTATTCATAATGGTCATAATACTATTGATAAGGGTTTGTTACTATTCAGAAGTGTACGTTACTATTCGCCAAAAATTATTTTTGTTTCATTAGACTCCGAGATTCATCTTGAACACAATCGTGTATGTTGGATTTTCGAAATTCAAAACATATAAGTGACAAAATTATGTTTAAAGGTATCTTATCACTTAGTAGTTCATAATGTTGTGTTTTCATGACATAATTATAAGAAGGGAATTTCCATTGAAAAACATTGGGTCGTTACATTCTTCCTCCCTTAAGAAATTTTGCCCCCGAAATTTTACATTACATAAACAGGTGAGGGTAATTCCCCTTCACTATCTCTTCTGGTTCCCATGTTTCTTCCTCAAAATTATGGTTCCTCCACAACACATTGACAAGATGGGTTGTCTTGTTGCATAGAACCTTATCCCTCCGATCCAGAATTTTTACTGGCTACTCCTCATTAGAGAGATCATCTTCCAGCTGCCCCACCTCGGACCTTAGTAAATTTGAGGGGTCTGGTATATACTTCCTCAGTAATGATACATGAAACACATCATTATCTTGTGCCATATTCGGTGGAAGTGCAAGACAATAGGCTACGGCTCCTATGCATCTTTGGATTTCAAAGGGGACAATATACCTTGGGCTTAGCTTCCCTTTCCTCCTGAATCGCATGATATTCTTCCATGGAGATATTTTAAGGAAGACATTATCTCCAACGTCAAACTTCGTGTCCCTTCGACGGTTGTCATCATAGCTCTATTTCCGACCTTGAGTAGCTTTGATTTGTTTCTGGATGACATGAACCTTTTCTGTCATCTATTGAACAAGATCGCATCCAAGTAGCTTTCTTTCTCCAACTTCATCCCATTATGTTGGAGTTCTACATCACTTTACACATAGAGCTTCATATGGGGCCATCTGAATACTCGAGTGGAAGTTATTGTTGTATTAGAAATCAACCAATGGGAGATGCTAATCCCAACCACATTTGAATTCAAGAGAGCAGGCTCTTAGCATTTCTTCATGTGTCTGAATAGTCCTTTCAGATTGGCCATCTGTTTAGGGGTGATAGGTCGTGCAGAAATTTAATTCTGTACTCAATGAATGTTGAAAGATCCTCTAGAATTTAGATGTGAACCTCGGATCACGGTCAGAGAAAATTGAGAGTGGAACACCGTGCAGTCTTACCATTTCCTTCACATATATCTTTTCAAATTGTTCAAGCGAGAGATCTTCCTGAATAGCGATAAAATAGGAATTCTTGGTAAGTCAGTCAACCACAACCCATATCACATTATTTCCTTTTGACATCTTTGGGAGACCCATGAAAAAGTCCATAGTAACATTTTTCCATTTCCACATGGGTATAGGCAATGGATGCATCATACCTTAGGACTTTTTTCACTCAACATTAACATGCTGACATACCAAGCACCTTGATATATATTCCATAATCTATTTCTTCATGTTATCCTACCAAAAGTGTTATAGGAGATCATGGTACTTCTTGGTACTCCTAGGATGGATTGAAAAAGTTGAGCTATGTGCATTGTAGAATAGTTCCTTCTTTATCCCGGGTGATGGAGGCACACAAAACTACATTCCAAACCAAATCACACCATCATCATCGATATGGAACTCTTGTAGATTCCCTTCATTTACTTCATTCACCCTCTTTTATATCTCCACATCATCCCTTTGTGCTTCCTTAAACTTATCCTAGATGGTTGGTTGTGCAATCATTTGGTCAAGGTAGGATGTATCCTTTTCCCTTATGATTTCCAAATCCATTCTTTGCATATCCATGAAGATAGGGTCTTTCTCTATCTGCAGCATGGATAGAGTAGCAGGTTCTTTTATGCTTAGATCATCAGTTACCTTGTTCGCCCTTCCTGGATGATAGTGAATAAAGAAATCATAATCCTTTACTAGCTCTAACCATCTCTATTGATGCATGTTGAGCTCTTTTTGTCTGAATATATACTTTAGGCTCTTGTGGTCGGTGTATATGTCACACTACTCACCATAAAGGTAGTGTCTCCGGATTTTCAAAGAAAAAATCACGGCTTCCAACTCTAGATCATGTGTCGGGTAGTTCTGCTCATGGATCTTCAACTATTTTGAGGCGTAGGCTATCACATTGTCATTTTAGATGAGTAAAAAACCCAAGCCTTTCTTTGAAGTATCATGGTATATCACAAAACGTTCACCACATTTCAGTAGTGTGAGTACATGTGTAGTGATTAGCCTTCTCTTTAACTCCTTGAAGCTTCCCTCACATTCTTCCATCCATTCATACTTTACCCCTTTCCTTGTTAATATAGTTAGTGGGATTGAAAATCATGAAATATTTCTCACAAAACGTCAGTTTTACCCATCTAATCCAAGAAAAATACAGATTTCTGTGACACTAGAGGGTCGGGGCCATTTCTCGATTGCCTTTTTCGTTGAAGGATCCACAGAAATTCCCTCACTTGTGAACACATGTCCCAAGAACATGACTTGTATTATCCAAAAGTCACACTTACTGAACATGGTGTACATCATCTCCTATATCAATGTCACCAACACAAGTCTTGGATGTTTTTTATGTTCCTCCTTTCTCTTGGTGTAGAGGAGAATATCATCAATAAACACTACCACAAATTTGTCGACATAATGTCTAAAGACTATTCATCAAATCCATTATGATTTCAAGGGTATTAGTATGTCTGAAGGGCATCACCAAAAACACATAGTTCCCATACCTTGTACGGAAGGAAGTCTTCTGAATATCTTCCTCCTTCACCTTTACCTGATGATATCCAGAATAATGATCCACCTTTGAGAAGTATTCATATCCTCTTAACTAATCAAACAAGTCATCAAACCTTGGGATAGGATACTTGTTCTTTATGGAGATCATGTTGAGTTCCCAATAATCGATACACATCTGAATTGTTACATCCTTCTTCTTTACAAAGAGAACTGGCTCACCCCAAGGTGATGAACTAGGACGTATGAACCCTTTGTCCAGATGCTCTTACAGTTTCTTCTATAACATCTCTAGTTCGATAGGAGCCATCCTATAGGGACACTTAGAGATAGGAGTAGCTCTAGGTATGAGTTCAATTGAGAACTCTACCTCATGATCCAAGGGAATTCTGGGTATCTCTTCATGAAATACATTGTCATATTCCTTCAAGATAAGCATTTCTTAAAGGTTGGAACTTTCCTTCAACTCAACCATTTGGGCGAGTTATGATTCTTTATAGGAAATCAACACCCACACCATTAAAGGATTTTTCAAATGAGATTCATGATATTCCTTCAATTTTTATAGGAGCATGGGATGCTTCAGAATATGAAAAGATATTTCCTTTTCCCAAATGTTGATATGTGCTCTATATAATGAGAACCAATCCATCCCCATTATAGTGTCTAACTCCTCAAAGGGAAGTATTACGAGATTTTCTGGAAGAATATTCCCACATACACCAATAAGAGAATAGTCAAACACTTGGGTTTCAATGATTGCACCACTTGGTGTTTTTACAGATATCTCTAATTTAATGTTTTCGGCCTTCGATTCTATAGTTCTAGCAAACTTCCAAGATATAAAGTAATGCGTAGAACCAGAATCGAATAATACTTTTTCCATTCTTGAGTGTATAATAAGGGTACCTTGTACAACTTCATTATCATGATCCACTTCCGCATTAGTGATGGAATAAGCCATCCCTTGTTTCTTTGGCTTTAGTGGCTGTTGACGCTGATTACCCTCCAGAACTCGGGGTTTAGTTCATTGGTTTTCTTAGTGCCCTAGATCCCTACAATTGTACCATTGAACCATGAGTTGTTCTCTCCATTCATCGGCTACATTCTCCTCCATTTTCATGTATTTTCGACACTCTTGAGCATGGTGTCCTTCTTTCCCACACATGAAGCATTTCCCCGCCCCTTTGAGGATGTTCCCATTGTGCAGCATCCAACATTTTTGGAATGTGGGTCGTTGATTTTTCTTCCCACCTTTGACATTAGATCCACCAGAATGAAACTCCATCTTTATTTTCTTATCACCATATCCATCGGACCATTCTGAAAACTCCATCTCCACTTTGAGAGTACACCGAACAACTACATCATAACTCCCAAAGTCTCTAATTGCAAGAGCCTTTCGAAGGTGCGGTTTTAATCAACTATAGAATCTATCAATTTTGCTTTCGTTGTGGATAACAAAACCCAAATCATACCTTGCAAGACTTGTTAAATTCACTTCATAGGTTGTGAATGATTCTCCTTCTTTAATATTGAGATCTATAAATTCTTTCTACATCTTTGTGCAAAGTGTTCTTGGGAAATACTTGTTATGAAACATTATCTTAAAGTCTTCTCATTCCATATATTCAATTTCCTCTATTAGCTAGGTGTTCTTAATCAAATTCCACCATTTATTGGCTTCTCCATCTAGAAAATAAACCTCTAGGGTCACCTTCTCCATCTCAGAACAGTGAAGAACAAAAATGATCTTCTCCATGCAGTTGACCCACTGTTCCACAACTAGTGGATCAGAAGATTCACTAAACATCGATGGTCGTTGCCACATAAAACATTCGAAAGCCAGTTACTCCATATTTGGTGAAGGAGGACGTTCCCCATTATTATGGTTATTTTTCATATCTTGAGATAATTGGGTAATCATCACCATGAATTTTTGAACTCCACCTCCCAAATCATTGGGGATGTCATTCGGGCAATCATTGAATTGGCCCTCACACTAGTTGGTGGCCTGATTTCTTCTTGTTCCCACAATTTTCTAAAATATAAATGGTTAGAACAAAATAAAATTAAACAAGACATGAATAACTTATTCATTTAACAAATTTATATAAAAAACTTAACATATGGGATCCCTATGTAAATATTATTTTGTGCATATTTGTACTTAGTATCATGCTATATGTTTTCCCTAGGGTTCACTAATCCTAATTCCCAAATTTACTAATCCTTTAGTCTCATACCAACTATAGTGACCCAATCATTTTGTTACATTACTATTAAATCATATTAAATTTTAACAACATAATATTATTATACGTAGAGGATCCAATGTTTTAGTGTCTTTGGAAAACTAGAACCTCACATAACAAATACAACATCAAGCAAAAACATTTATTTAATTTCTTCTTCTCTATCTTCTTATTAGAACTTGTCCTCTCCTTAGTACATGTACACACCGGAGGATATAGATCAAAATGGGTGAGCTATAATCCCAGTATGTGGACAGATAAGAACAATATATCATGGGGTGATCATAATCATAGCATGGGAAAAATATCAAGAACATGAGAGGATCATAAACAAAAGACATGAAATGTGGAAATGCATAAAAATGAAACATCATGTCATAGTGGTTAACTACCACACATACTTGTGAACCAGGATTTAATCTTGTTCACAAATCATTTCACATATACTCATGAGATTCATCACTCTACCCAATGCATTGGAGCGCTGTATAATTCTGGGGACCCCCGTCACAATTAAACATTCATATTGGGCTATATAATTCAAGGCACACCCATAACATCATAACATTATCATTTGTTATGCATGCCATAATAAACATATAACATAAATTAACACAATGAACCCATGAAAAGGAACATGTTTCCTCTCATAATAACACATTCATAAACATTGGGTTCCCCAAAGAATCAGCGAATAACATACATGTTTCAAGAACCATCAATCTTGAATGAGAAGCAAAAGTTGTGTTCTTGAAAGAAGATTTTTTTTGGAGAACAGTAGGTTTTTCATAAATACTAGTGAAAAAAATGTATATTCCAGAAGGGTAAAGATAATGATGATCAGAATATTTTTATGGAGTAATCATATCAAAAAGGAGTGAAAGAGGGAGAACTCGAAGGATGAGAGTTGGGTTCGAGAATTTCTCCTTACCTTGTATCTGAATGCTTCCATCTCTATAATGTTCAGTATAATGAAATTATATTCATTAATTAGAAATTACAGATCCTTTTATACATTAATATGGTTAATTCTTGTTTCATTATGTCATTTTATGTTCTTTTGGATGACTTATAGAGTTTAAACACATTGTTCGGGAATGTTTGTTTTTATGGTTTTTCTTGGATGGTTCATTGTATTCATAAATTAATGTTCAGGTGGAACATGGGTAAACATCCAGAAATGATATTAAATTTCATTAATGATATTACAGGAGTTTTAATGATCTTATAATGAATTATATTAGATCAATGTGGATGAATCGATAGATAAGAATTAAGTTATGGTTATTTGGGTCTATTTGGGCGGTTTTTGGATCACAGTGAACTTGTTTTAACTTATCACTTAGTAATATGGCCATATGTTATTTACTGAACCATAAATAGGACATAATACATATAACATATTCTGGATCATCCATAAAAATGGTTTCATGACCAGATCTGAAGGTAGAAATGCAATAAGAAAGCGTATCGTTCTTGAAGGTGATAAATTATCACCTCATGAACAACGTTCACTTTAATAAACTAAAAGGAAGAGGGAAAGTGGGTTGGATTGTATAATATACCATCAGCATCATAAAATTCCAGTATATGTACAATAATAGAGTTACAATACCATTTTGATGAAGATAGTTGGGGAGAGATCAAGAAGTAAACTTGATGAGACCAGAACCTCTTTAACGTGGAAGAGGGACTAAGGAGAGTGTTTGGGAAGAGATTAGATAAGTCTTGGAGCTTGAGAGGTTTGAAGAAATGAGGGTGTGAAGGGTGGTTTTTATAGTGGAGGGGAGAGGGGTTTTCATAATATAAAATTTAGTAGTTTATTATTTCTCCACAAGACAAGGAATTGTTAGTATTACCTGAAAAAAATAGTAATTTTATCATGTGATCCTGAAACAAGTGGGGTTACATCCACAGAACATCACACATGACACTATAATTATCTTTTTTTAGCTTTTTTTTGTAAATTATGGTATTTCACTATTCATAAAAAATTCATGTATTTCAAAAAAATACAAGAAATTTATCCCTAACATTTTTTGATGTGTAGAATCAAAAAATGAAGTCTATTTTTCAAAAATAATTTTCTAAATATTATTAATTTAATATTTAATTAAAATCAAATATATTTTAAAAAAAAATTAAGATTAAAATTGATTTTATAGTGATTTCAAAATTTATGTAGGGTATTATAAGATTATCTAAAAACTATAAGACATTTATTTGATAAATAATGAATACATTTTATGAAAATAAATTTCCTCTGAATTAATTAATTAATTTTAACTATTTATTTATGACTTACCAAATTCCTAAACGTTTTACTAACATCAAATTGTCACTTTCTAAGATGTCGAAATTTTTTTAATTATTCATGGGTAAAGTTACTATTATGTTGGATGATTTAAAATTAATAAGGTTCATAATACTATTCATAAGGGTATGTTACTATGAAAAAGGGTACATTACTATTTTAAAAAAATTATTTTTGTTTCATTAGACTTCAAAAATAATCTTGAACACAACCATGTATGCAGATTTTTGAAATTAAAAACATAGAAGTGACAAACTTATGTTTAAAGGTCACTTATCATTTAGTAGTTCATTATGTTTTTTTTAATGACATAAATATAAGAAGGGAATTTCCATTGAAAAAAATTGGGTTGTTACATCATTCATCACACCTCAAATGGAAACCATGAGTATGTAATAAATTTTAATTATAATAATTATAAATAACAACCAAAGAGGTTGATTAAATCACCTAGATGAAGCATATTTCATTAACATAATTTTAAAAAACACAACAGGGTGGTCTGTATTGAGGATAATACCACCAAATATCTAAAGTAATGCATAATAGATTTTTAAATATTTAATTTATAACATTAATTCGTAGATTATAATTTGAGAGGTGGTTCATGGAAATTCAGCACATGACATGGATGTATAATTCATAAAACAATGATACCTTCCAAGAAGATACATATTCCACATGCCTTATACCAAGGATGCTACACTAATTCATCATCGAGCTTTAATTTGATCTGGTTCTAGATAAATAAATAAAATAGAAAAGTTATTTGAAAATAGGGGAAATAGGTTTCATGGATTTATTATCAGATACAGAAATAGAAAACAAGATAAGAAGAAATATAATCATTATACATAGGAAGGGTGATCCAATGAAAATGAAAACGAGTGATTTTGTGCTCGTATGTGGAAGATAACTCAAAGCCTATACGAGGGAGAGAGAGATATCTAAATCTATGGGTTTTTGTGTAGATTTATTTAAATTTGAATAAAGGATAAGGCTAAAATAAATCATGGGGGAAAGGGTAAAATAACCCCAAAATCAGCTATGTGGTTTGGCTAAAATGTGCACTGACTATTCATGCTCACTGCCTAAGTGGCACTCAATATATGGGCTAGGTGAACATTTTCTAAAACCATGTGCATCACATGTTCTCCCATCTTTATTATTCTATAGAAAACCTCATACAGTTTGGAATTTTTATGTGAATAGTTACAAAACACTGTGACACCCTTTTTTACCATGGAATTGGCAACATGGTTTCTCCGGGAGGGTCGTATGGTTTAAAAACCCCAAAACCCCTGTCAGATTCCCCTTAAATGTGGGTTTTTGGAGCCTGACGCCCCCACAACTCATTAAATATTTTGAGATACCTAACAATACTTAATCAAAATACAAAAAAAACATAAATGTGATCCAACATTTCTATTTATATTCTAAGGGTCAATTTAATATTTGGACCATCCCCCAAACTGAATATTCGAATTAACGTGATAATTTCATCCCATCCAAAAAAATGGTATGCTACAATCTTCCACCCATAGAAATTATCACTTGTAATAATATTTGTGAAAAAATATACAAACAAATAACCAAAAATTGTCATGAAAAATTCCACTGAAATGGTCACATTACATTTCCCATTCCCAATACACCTCTAAGCGCTACAAAAACAAATAGTATTTAAGAAAATAAAACCTACACAAAAGATTGTATCCAAAACTAGTAGATCATGAAAGTCCATAACAAATTCCTTCCATCTTCAGAAACAATTACACCATCATCTCATTCTTAATCCAACTCTAAGGGATTACGACTAAAGGTTCTAACAGTTATCATCCATTTCGAAATCAAGATATTCATAACATTTGAAATATCATAAACAATCAATACCTTATCATTCTATCAATGCTAACATCATGATTCTAGACTTGATTGATAGTTAAAATATAAATCGACTACAATTTTCATGGATTTTACATCGCAGACCCAGATGCAACGTAACTTATGCCCCGAACCATGTTGGTCACATGACTCCTAGCATGTCTACCCAAAGTCCAGGTGTTTTCAAAAAAAGTGGCGGTGTATATGGTAGCATAGTAGAGATAATATATTCCCATGTCATAGTAACACATATGATACAAAAATAGTAAATAATACTGTAAGTATAATAAAACCAATAGATACATTGAACAAAAAAATCATGATAATCATCTAAATAACGAAATAAAAGATTACATAGATAATTGAATATAGTAACCCAAATCCTCAGGGGCCATGTTTGATAAAAACAATTATTCATGACAATATAGTAATATAGATTGAATAAGAAAATATTATCTTTCTATAAAATTGATCAAAATGGATGAAAAGGGAAAAAACAGATCCAAGATCTTCTTAAGCCTATGCTCTATCATGTTCGCCTAATCATTAGCTAAGATGTAAAAGTAAACAAAATGTCAAATAGAATTTACACATTATAGTTTAGGTAGTTACACAATATTCTCAAGATACAATGGCGGCTGATGTAGGGTGATAGGTAAAAATCTCACTAAGATACTTCCAATAGTGTCTACATGCAATCTGAGTAGGTTCTTGTAACTGTAAAATTATCAGCAATAAGTACGTATGTAAAAACGTGCTAAATATATTAATAACATCAAACTCATGTTCCTAATAGTTACATGGAGGGTTTACATACTTCATCCTAATCCTTGTATGTCTAATCATGTATGAATATAAATTTTTTTATACTGGTGAGTTGGAATGGAACATAATGCATATTCCTCCAACACAAGTATCTGAGCTAATTAACTATACTCATGGGGTAGTTAGACTGATGATGATGTAATGTGATCTTGGACAGACATTCCATACTGGGGCCATTAACATAATTCCATAATATATAACTAACATGAGGAAAATTACCTCCCACCAATACACATATTTATTTATATCATAACTGGAATAAGTTAAAAATTCCTCCCACCCATACATTTATATATACCATTCATAGGATATCAGTAAGCTCAAACCACTAAGGGCATCCCATTTATAAATTAACAATATTCACATGGCATTGACAAAGGCACATATTCACAATCCATATATCACGTTCATTTAACAAAATAACTCATATCATAGAAATATTTTTGAAATAAAACATAGAATGGAAGGGTCAATCCATCTCCTAAAACCATTCCATTAAAACCATTTCATTTTTAAGATTCATATCCATCTCATCCTAGATTTCATATACATGAAAAACATTCCAACATTCCTTACCTGGAAAATTATTTTCAAGGTAAATGTGTCATGGCCAAAGCCTCATTGTCAAATACTAACATGCATGTTTGGACAATTCCAATTAAAAATGATTAAGAATCATTTATGAATATTGGTGTGCATCAATTACACATATTACTAATTCAATTTCAATTAAAATTCACATTGGAATGTAAATTGGTTTCCAAGAATTTTGGTCACTTAGGAAAAAATGACCATTCTATAGGTGTAACTCCTAGGAGAGTCAATAAAAATAATTTTTGATTTATACTTTCTGAAACAAGACAAAATTAACATGTATCTAGGAACTAGAGTTTGTGATATATAATGGAAAAAAATTTGAAGATTATCATGAATGTATGACATATTCCGTGAGGAGAATAAAAAAATACCAAACTCAAACTAAAAACAACATGACCACCTACCTTAGTGTCGTAGATGATTTGTCGCTTGATATCAACCTCATATTTGAATAATGTTAGAAGAGATCTATGTTTCATTCCAACACCCAAACAAATATAAAGAATTATCCAATATCTAAATAGTGAAAAAAATGCATGACTAACCATGGAAGGATTAGTATACTAAGTTATCCTAACCTTGGGCTATCTGATTCTTTAGATAGTTTTAGAAATTGGTGTCAGATGAATGAGTTTTAAAATATTGAAGTTTGAGGTATTTTGGAACACCCAAGATGAAGTAGGTAAGAACATAAACTAGAAAACATATGGGTAGGAGAACTAAGGTTAAAGGATTTAGGTTGGTGGAATTGTAATTTTCATGAAAATCCTACTGCACATAGTTTATGAAAACAGTTTATAAACCATGTCTTAAGGCACTATCCTTCATTTTCAATAGGTCGCATTGTCATGCCCATGGTCCCAAAATATTTAAGCCAACCATGTGGACCTACAGGTATCCCTGACTACAGCTGCATAGTTTAGCCAAACTGTACGGCCTAGATGATAACCCATATTTATAGAACATTGAGCTCCTAAAAATCCCATGACGCTCCTCATGTCATCCCTAGGCCATATAATTACATTAACCTGACTAAAAGAAATATTGAAAAATATAATGTAATGAATCGTACCTTAGTCAAAAGGTGGTTTGTTACATCCTCCCCTCCTTATAACCAATCTTCCCTAAGTTTTCCCTATTTGGGTAAAGAGGTACTAAATTAAAGAGTTCTAGCCCCTATGATTGTAAACCTACTTCATTCTTCTAGATATCATCCAGTACAAATACGTTCTTCTATAGAACTCGTACAAGAACAAATGACATTCCTCGGAGTTTCACCCTGCTCCAATTAACTATATACACCAGATAATCACTGAAAAAATAATTCATATCAAATTGGAACTCATCTAACTGAAAGAAATGGTTTGGGACTATATAGTATTGGAGCACATGAGATATAATAGTGACATCATGTATAGACCTGTATATCTGAGGAAGCGTGAGATGTTAAGCCACTGGTCCGCTCTACTTCTCAACCTCGAAGGGTCTAATTAATATCAGTTATAGCTTACCCTATTTCATGATACATATGTTCACCAAACACTGTGATACAATCAAGAAAACTCTATCTCCAACCACAAGTTCAATAGTTCATATGATTCTATTGGAATACTAATATTGTATAGATTCAGATATCAACATGCACTTCTTGATCAGTTGGACCTTCTCTTATGTCTCAGGAATGAATGTGGTCTAAGAACATCTACCTCCACAACCTCTATCAATCACATAGGTGAGTGACATGGCCTTCCAAAAAAGGATTCATAGGGATCCATCTAAATGGTATCATATGATCTATTTTTATAAGAAAACATGACGACATGAATGTGTTTCTCCCATGAAACCCTAATGTAAAGAACTATGCATAGTGCATATCTCTAACACCTAAATTGTGCACTCTGTCTGCTCATAGGAATGTGGGTGATATGCCATTATGTTAAGAAATTTGACACCCAAGGCCTTATGTAACCCCTACAAGAACCTTAATGTGAAATGAACATCTTTTTTAGAATGAGAAAATTTAGAGATCCATGATGACATACCACATCCTTGATGTAAACCCTCCCAAAATAATCTATTGGGGAGGTCTCTCACATGGTTAATACGTGTGATACCCCTATCAAAAAGTCAATGAAAACCAACACTACATCATTTATCTGGGTGATATTGGTATACTAATCATAAAGTACATCAAAAAATCATCACATTTCTATACAGGAATGGGTAATGATTAAAGAATCCTTAATGTACCTAGATGTTCCGCCTTCACCTGCTGATAGGTGGAACATTGCAAGATGAAATTTATTGTCTTATGCTTCATGATAGTCCACCAATATTAACATCATATATCTCGATAAATGTTTATGGCACTAGTTTAATATCCCATTCTGATTTATGGAAATCCTATATTTACTCCCCTTAAATGTTTATTTGAACCCATACATAGCCACAAAATAAAATAATATCATCCCCATTGACTATCTAACTGAAATATTTATTGTCATATGATAGGCTTTCTGTTAGGAAACATCCTTCAATATTAGATATAAGTATCAACCATACTCATTACAAAACAGTTAATGTCACTTCTAAGGATGAAAAAATAGTCTTCTCGTGGTCCTCCTGAACTTGAACTTGGATCTATAGTAATATGGCCATAATCCTCCAATCATCATTGGATTCCTAAACCTTCTATTTGTGATTCTTCTATCTTAGCGCTTCGGCTACTGAATTATTATTTTCTAGAATATAGGAAAGCTCGAAATAAAACTATTTTAGGTACTCGACCATCTAAGCTACCTAAGTTTCATATCCCACTATATGAAGATGTATTTGAGGATTTTTTGGTACGTGAATACCACAAAATTATCTCCCAAAAAATAGTATTTCCAAATGTATATGAAATGAGAAACAACTATGATCTAGAGGTCGTGCATCGGCTAATTCAACTCATGAGGCCTTAACTAATGAGAACTATATGCAAGGACTATCTTTTCCAACATTAGAATAGCTAGAAACCCTGACACCTGATGTGTCACTATATATTGTGTAGGACCTTCATGGATTTAGTAAAATACGGATAAGAACTAAATCTAGTATTCCCTTCACCTCCTAAAGGTCTTGGTCATAAACTTCAGAACAAACATATTTCAATCCCTTATTTTTATGGCCAGTACGTGGCATTGCAAGATGTGAGAACTCCAGAAAGAAGCATTTATAATATCAATAAATACATTATAAACACAAATTAACAAATACATTATTGGGATAATTGCAATAAACAACATCCCTAAATTTCTCCAGGTCAACTGAAACATCTAATTCTGAGTAGATATAGGCTAGGAAGTAGACTTTGTGAATCCAGAAGTGGCATTTACTAATCATGGAATATATCTGATTCTCTATTAGTTTATTCATCACAATATCAATATGATCCTCATTGACATGTCCAGATTGAGAATACACCAAGATATTATCATAAAAAACCACAAATGAATCTAGATATGGGTGGAAAACCTAGTTTAGAAGATCCATGATTAAATCATGTGAATTTGTGAGTCCGAACAACATAAAAAGGTAATCACAGAGACCATTACTACTTCTGAATGTTGTGTGTGGTATGTCTCATGTCATGAGAAGAACGTGATGATATCCCTAATTCATATCATTCTTTGAAAACACCATTTACCCTCTAAACTAATCAAATAGAAATTCTATTATACATAGTGGAAAACAGTTCTTGTTTGATAATTGATTCAACCAATGTTAATCTACACAAAGACTAAGGGTAAAATCCAGCTTCAGGTAAAATAAGACCGGTGAACCCTAATGAGAATAATTTGGGGAATGTAAAGCATTTCAAATATATATATTCCAACAGCTTCTTGACTTCTAGAATCTCCATAGGTTCTACCCTATAAGGAGGAATTTTCAAATGTTCTGAGCATCAAACAAGATAGATGGTTAACTCTACCTCTCTCACTCATGGTTGATAAGAAAATTAAATTGGAAAAGCATTCTCTGAATGACTCCACAACAAAAGGAGAGGCATTGGACTATAACCCCTAGTCATTAAGATTATGAGTGAATTCATTTTCTTTAACACTACTCAGCCTTTTCCACTAAAGTGAAGCTCGTGTTTCACTAACAACCCATTCTCCCTTATGCACTTTCATAATTCCCTATGGTGATATAAACATCAACTTTTGAAGATCATAGTAAATTCAGTCTTTTTAGGGAACTATCAAATCAATACCAATTATTACATCGATTCCTTTCATGTCAAGTATTTATAGTTTCAATATAAAAATGAAAATTCTTACCATAATCGGAAAATTCAGACAATAGAAAACACCCTAGGAATGGATACCTAAATGCATGTCTTGTGTAATAATTCCATGATTGTAATTGAAGTCGAGGCCCCAAATCTCAATGATTACCTCAGATATATACAATCATGTACCAAATAAACATGACATTAATGTTGAGGTAAATACAATGGTACCTCATATTGTAGATGTTCTAGAACACTGCTCTTACAGTGTAGGCTAGACTATATGAAACTAGCATATACCCAGACCCTGAGTAACTACTTGATAACCCTATCCAGTCTCGAACTGTTGGTGATGAGAATCATATGTCTGGTAACCTAGGCCTCAACCACCACCTCATCATGATCGTTTAGTGGTATTCCGGCTACCCAACTATCATGGTATTGTTGACCGCACTCCTGATCACGGAGTCGGTGCAGATCCCCACTTTCTTGGCCCTGGAGGGAAATGGCTTCAAAAGTTATAGATATGACATATTTCCCAATAGCCACTGAAGTCAACATGATTCCACCGACAATTTTCATTGTGTTTCCCTGGAACTCTTCACTAGTGACAGATAATAGAACTAGCCATGAAATGATGCTGACCACTTCTACCCCCATAATATTCTTCATAGCATTGTTTCCACCCAAATGAAGATTCATTGCAAGAATTAGGTGCCAAAATTCACAGGATCCCACCATCCATCTCTCTTAATTTCATTGTGTAATTATGGAATAGTTGGTGACATTATTTATGGTTTTTAACCTAAATAAACTTACCTTCTATTGAACTGAATATCCCTGTGAATATATTAATCTCCTAACTACCATGAGATCATCAGTTGATAGAGATGTAATGAAACACTATACTTGGTTACATGGGTAGATTACTCCATAACTTATATTTTACCCTTCTACAGAATCATGAATTTTTTATCCCTATCATCCCACAATGTTTTTGGAAATATGTATTCAAAGAAGACTGCCAAAAAGTCTTCCCTGATTCTTTCCCAATGTTTTCATGCTTGGGTTAGGACATCCCACCACCTATAGGATGAATCCTGTAGAGTATACGCAGCTAGATTTACCTCCATTATGTAGAATTATATAGGTTCTCAAATATAGATAGGTTCTTCACAACCATGACTTCACATAATGTGGTTTAATATCCCCAGTTAATGTAGAGGATTCATCTACTAAAACTCATTATACAACTCTAACATAATCAGGGTATGCCTCACTCATCATTGTATGTTTTGAATCATCTGCATGAAATCCCCCCAAAACATGGAATCATTTCCCTTATCAAGTACATGAAGATGATTCACAAGTTGATCAATTGAAGGAATGTTTGGAGGTCCGAGGCCCCCTAGCTCAGAAACATAATCGGCCTTGCCATATTAGCCAGTGGAATGATGACGTGTTGATGGAATAACAATTCAATACCAACAAATGTCTCAGAAATAAATAAATTGATATATAATATTATATTTAACTATCTAGTAAAGGTACAAAATCCTTCCTATTAATAGACCACACCTTCCTTCCTTCTTCCTAAAAAATAAATAGATTATAGAAAATAAAATAACAAGATATAATAATGATAAAACACACACTACCCACTACTACGGTTGGGTATGGGTCAAGATGTTGTGATATACATATGAAATATTTTTTTTCTCAAGTTATAATTGATTTCCCTTTTGAAAATGTACTCATTTGGACAGTTAAAACTTTTGAATCATCTTAATCCAATGACTTACCAATTAATAGACCATAAGGTCCCATACAACTTATGAACTATAAATTGGAATTAACTTGTATATAATTTTCATTTAAATTATGCTCGTACATTTAATTATACAATTTTTGAATAGTTCAGAACATGAGAATTCCATTTTCCAATCCATAAGGGCCAATAAAATTTATAAATCAAAGTGTGGCACCTATTAAACTCACACCATAGTAAAATATAAATCCTACAATAATTTTTAATAAAATTGTATATATATATATATAACACAATGTACAACAAATATGAAAAGAAAAATGATCTATAAAAAATTAAATGTGACATTGAAAAAATGCATGGAATTTTCATAGTATGCCTGTCATGATGCATGAACTAATGAAGATCCCTCATATCATTGGGAAATAGTAATGAAATTTTAATATAAATGGCCTAAATATGATTAACATCACATTTAATGTGTATCACCCAGTGCTGAAATCATATCAATAGTAAATAAAAGAATCGAAAAAATTCATAATTATGGAAACATGTTATTTACCTAGTACATGGGTTATTGACTCCAAAAAAATACATATGACTATGTCCCTTGCATTCCCCATCTCTATAATATCATATCCAAATAGTAATAAAGGACGTAAAAACATAAACAATACTTTCTAACATCCTAGACCAAAATTCCACATAAACTATGCACTGAACCTGGTTGGCCACATGTACCATTTGAAATCTCCCCATATACTAGGGGTTGTCGACTAATCATGTGTGTATATTGAAGTGTAGAAGGGAGAATATACCACCAATATAGAGTATCACAATGGATTCAAAAAATATAAAATAGTAGCATAAGTATAAAGAAATAGGTGAATATAGTAAAAAAAGAAAGCATGAAAATCAAAAAAATAACCAAACAACGAAAGTGATTGATAACTGAATATAATAACCAAAATCCTCAAATAATGTGTCTGATACAAACATGTATGCATGGCATAATGGTAATGCATAATGTACTAGAAGACACAAACATGTTATACAACAGTAAGAAATATAAACAAAAACACAAAAACAAGTCAAAAAACATCTTGAGCCAAAGCCTGATCTTGTGTTCCTAAGATCCAACTAACAAGTACTTGTCAATAACCTATAAAGTGGTTATACCCTTTCTAATACCTAAAACAACCTAATAATCTTGGGTACCAAGGATGACTTGAGTAGGGTGTGAGATAAAAATCATAGTAGGCCACCACCAATGGTGTCTACGTGTAATCTAAGTAGACCCTATAAAGTAAACAGTGTGACATAATAAGAATGTAAGTAAAATAGTGTATAATAAATGAATAATTTTATGTTCGAGTACCTAAAATATACCTACCAGGTCTACCTACTTCAGCGTAGGGCTGGTAAGTCCGATTTCGTAACCACATATATATATATATATATATTGGGCTAGACCAAGATGTAATATGCAGGGTCCCAACACTAGTCATTGAGCTAATAATATATACTCATGGGGTAGTAAATCTGATGTTTAGGTAAGGAAAGTTTGTGTCACCATGCCCTGTAAAGGCCCTATCCATCATTCCAGAAATGATAACTATCATGTGGTAAAATAACTCATACCCATATATGTGTGTCTATATATATATCATAACTAAAAGGGGGTAAAAATTCCCCCCACTCGCACAAGTATATATAGAACATTCATATGATATCAGCAATCTCAATCAATTAATGTCATCTCATTTATCATTATACAATTTACAGAATTCATTGACAAAGGAATGTGTTCACTATCCATATATCATGTTCATTTAACAAAACAACCCATTTCATATGAATTCTTTACAAATAAAACATGGAGAAGGGAAAGGTAATTCTATCCCTTGAAGCCATTTAATTTTCTAGATTCATATCCATCTCATCCAATCCAACCTATATAAGGGAATCTTGGAGACTTGACTGACATAGAAAATTCATTTCATGGTAAAGGTTTCAAGTCTGATGTCTCAATTTATACTCAAATGCCCATTTGGACAATTAAAATTAAAAAGGGGCTACACACTATTGATCAATATCTATATACATCAATTACGCATGGGATAATTGAAATTTGAATTAATATTAAATCTTTAAACTAAATTTGGTTGCATGAAATTTAGGCCATTATGCCAAAATGACCATTCTCAATGCGCTATAAAAATTGGTGTCCATAAAAAACATTGGTGATTACTAATTCCATAAACATGTACTAGTTAACATGTTTTTAGGAACTACAGTAAGTGAGACATGAAGGAACACACCACATTGTAGATGCTCTGCAAAATATAGCATATTGAACAATGGAAATAAATAAGAAATGGGTGATAATCAAAAGGAAATTTACATTGACACATACAGTAGGTTCATAGATGATTCCATACATGATATTGACCGATTATTTGAAGTATGTTGGAAGATATATATGTTATATCCTAACACCATAAAAACAAGGTGAATGAGCATAAATCTAAATAGTGTAATAGAAGGAGATATTAGCCGATGAAGCAATAGTATTTGGGGTTAGCCTTACCATGGAATATGGGAGGCTTTTGATGGTTTGAGAAATGGGTGTTAGATAAAGGAGATTCAAGAAATTTAGCATGAAAATATTTTGGAACTCATAGAAGGAAGAATGGAAGAACAATATTAGGAGGACCAAGGGGAATGAGAATTAAGGATAATGAATTAAAGAGCAGAGACATTAAATTTTTTCCCCAAAATACCACCACGTACGGTTTACAAACCAGGCATTAAGGATTTGTCCCACATCTATAGCAGTTCACAAGGATATGTGGGTGGTATCTCATGGTTTTAGATATACCATGTAGACTTTTAGGTTACCCTATCAATAGTAGCATGGTTTAGTCAAACTAAGTGGCATGGGTTACACGGTTTCCACTAAAAGAGTTGCCCAGTCTACAACCCAATTTTCTAAAACTTCGGGCTCCAAATAATCCTCAGACACACCTTTTATCTTTCTATAGAACATTTAATACCGTTATAATGATTAAAGTAATGAATCAAAAAAAAACTAATGATATCTACCTTTGATAAATAGGATGGTCATTACAATGGCCACCGCAAATTTTCCATAAAAATACTCAACTAAACATTGTAATAAACCTATCTCATCCTAATGAGGTCTCTGATGTAGTTCCTTGTTAATGACACTTACTAAAATAACATAAAAGAAATGGGAGAAAATGTTGGCTTTTTATTCCCAAAAACACTATATTTTAAAATTCGAGGCATATTTAACTAAATTATGATGTCTTTTTCCAATTCACTCAGATATTATTTTTAAGTAACTCACTAAAAATTGTTATCCAACTTTAAATGGATTATCTATCCCATCTGGTCATTTATTTTTTCATGTCGCAGTGCAATCATTAGAGTTTTCCTAACCCAGCATCCATGGGCCATTATAAAGTAAATATCATGCCAGCCCAATTGTATGTCCGGGTAACCTCAGAATCAACTTCTAAAGAACATGGAGCTCAAAAAATTTAATCCATTATGAGTAATTTATCAGTGAGATGTTGGTACATAGTTAAGACATCCATACATCAAAACACAAATTGATCCCAAATATCAGTTCTTCTCTTAGAGGTTGATTTAGATAATTTTCTATTATCCATGATTCCATCAAAGGATTTCATGTACATGAATCCAAATATCACTCAAGATAGGACACACCTCTAAAATTATCCACGATCCTAGATTAAAACTCTAAAAGATACTATTTATATATCGAATTGTTTTTAATTTCTCCCTATATCTCAGTGTATATGTGTCACCATATTAGTGTACTCTGGATGATGTCATAAAAATGGAAATTATAATCACATGGAAAGGGTTATAATAAGATGATATAAAAAATTACCAAAAATACTGAAGATAGTCCCATTCAATAAACATGATGTTCTCATCGTCTTGTCCAACCATTCAAATCTAAATACACATAATAAATAATTGTTGAACCAACATTGTCAAACTTCCTTTGAAGATATCGTCTTCATCTACTAATATGTTTGAATTACCCAACTACTAAGACATACAACATAGGATATTCCATTATCATTCTAAAAGACACAAAATCCTATTCTTGGATGATGGTGTATCCAAATGTCATTCTGACCATGTTCAAATGACATTTTTCAGTTTCACACCCTTTATTGGAAGGACACACTAAAACACTTTTGATTTGATTCTCCCCACCTTTTTAGTGACCTATTCATCAATTACTGAGACTAGGAACTTTTCCCAAGTAATATCAACCATCCACCATTGAGTACAGGTTTTGGATGTGTCAAATATTCTTTTAACAAGAATATAATTGATAAAAAATTTAAAACTAGCTACTTAAAAATGTGATAGATCAATTTACTGTAAACATACATTTGACTCTCTCCCAATGCTTACTCATGCATGTCAACAAAATTAATAATATAAAACAATACAAAACAAATTGGTAGTGTTACTATAGTCAATATATTTCTAATGACAGCTCGAGTATTGGAGATCTCAATTTCCTTTAAAATCTAGGTTACACTACCTTAGATATGACATGAAAATGTCGCATAATAGGTCAAGGTTTTTACATTATCCAATAAAATCAAAAAATTCACAATAAAATTTTACCAACATGGATCTTACACATGTATTTATCCATACTACCCCAATATTTAATCAATAAAATTGATCATCAATTGATAGTATCCATAGTATTATAGTCACTATGCATCCCTGTATGTGATGTCCAAAACAAAATATGTATCACAGATTTATATTAGTCCATATGAATACTCTTTTTCCTAATGACATATTGATTCATTAATCACTGAGGAATAATAATTTTCACAATACTTACTAAGAAATAGACCATTCCCTATGAATGAATAACTCATTGAGCCTAATAATTACTTAATCATGACCATGTTAATAAGGGTAAACTTCCCTAATGACCTTCCATATTTCTAGTGGTTGTCATCTCATCACTAAGTGCCCTAATAAATATAAAAACATGAATAAAACCTTTTATTTGAAAAATTTCACAATTATTCTAGCTTTGATTTTATGTTTTGATGGTGCAACATATCCTAGTCTAGCCTCCTAAAAAATTGTTGATCTGGTAAAATCCATTCCAAAAATTTTAATATTATTACCGACCAAAACAATATGATTACTAGAAAATAAAAATGTCATCAATGACTTATGAGTAATGTACCCATTATCATCCATGTAATAACTCACATAGAGATTTATCTACCCATACACAAAGGTGTAAACTAAAAATTCCACATTAGGGTTTCATTTAATCCATTACACTAATTCAACATTGAATATTTTATTATATTCAAATTCTCAATTTAATAACTTCAAGTACAAACTTTTGAAAGAATCTACACCTAGTCCTTTTATAACTATCACCTCCAAAGAGTATAGAAAAGTTATATCAAAAATACATTTAAGAATTATTTTTTTATCTGACATCAAGTAAGATCTAGATAATATCTCTAATAAATTTCTTTTATACATTTTTTTATTACTAAGGGTTCTCATAAATGGGATTTGTTAATGAGAATTATAATTTCATACTATAGAGGGATAAAAAAATTAGGTTGTGATTGGATATTTTATTCAATAACACCTTATAAATTCTTAACATAAAAGAATAAAATACGTATTTATTAATTAAAGAGGATAATATTATTAGGTTTTCATCATATGTTTATATGTAACCCGTAAAAGTGGTTCTTGAAACATAAATTAATCATCCCACATAACATGAGTATACACACATGGGGTTTTGTACTACCACTTATCAATATAAAGGTAAAAAATGGGGTCCAATCAATCCAACCTTGGTCAATGTAAAAGAAACCAAATTATAGTTGACTCACTAAATATTAATCAGACCAATCGTCCACTTATCAAATAAATAGTGTTCCATATGTGGCCTACAGGGGTCTTATTGTGTATTTATGAATTTAGTCCTTCATTCCATTATGCTCAATTTATTGGGGCACAAGAATTTACATATATATATATACCATGGATGAAGTAAAACTCTATAATTATAATGGTACATTTTTTATATGTTAAAATTGGCATGAATATAGCTACAATAAGGTTTTTAACATTGATTTTAGAATATAACAAGTTCATATCTGATGGATCAATTATAGTTCCCCCATTCTCTAATTTATGAGGGCACATACACATTTTAAATCGATCAATTGGTGCCCATTTAGTTGCAATCATTTATGTCATCCCACACAATAAATTGATCCATGTATCAAAATATCATGATTAGTTATTTAAGGTGAAACCATCAATATATATAATAAAAACTATTTCAGTTGATGCATACACTTTAATAACCAATCATTAATCAAAATTTTAAATAACCATGTTGTTACTTGATAAGAAGGAATACTAAAATATTACCAGTAAACCAAAAAATTATGTAATGTTGAATAATATTGATAAATAATCAACTAAACCTGGTATACAAATATGAATGCTTATAAACCACAAAAATCACGTTCAACATGTATCAGGTAGTCAAGAAATTCTATATATATGGCATGTTAATCTCTATGTTCCTATAATGATGCATTTACCAATACATCTGTATAATGTTAGGATAGTGGTAAACTAATATACATATCCTAATAAGTATGTAATAGTATGTACCAAAATAACTCATAGAAAAAAAATTAATTATAAAAAAAAATAATAGTCACATCCCTGGCCACATGACCTTTTCCAATGTATTGGTTTATCACTCACAAACAAGTCCATTTAAAAAGAACTGAAACATTCAATGTATCCAATTTACTAGTCAGATTTATGTTAGAGAGGAAAATTAATATCTAATACAAAATTATAATGTCTGGACCCATGAGTCACAGAAACGGTTCCCCAAACATCTGGGTCGTATAGAATCAACCACACATCACCATATTCCAGGGGCTATAGACTAGCAGTGAGGGTTTAATGATGGTACTATGGGGATATTATACCATCATAATCTGTGTAACAGATTGTAACAGGATAATAATGAATAGCATAAGCATAATAACTGAGTGGATGTAAAAAATAAATTATCTCAACAATAATATTTTCCCAATTCCCCAAGAAATATTATATATAAAATGATGTCGTGTTAACACAAATGGAGAACATGCATACAAGGAAGCAAATATACAATACACAACATGCATCATGAAATGAACAAAATACTCTAATTATTATCTATATGGGAATTCTGAGATCTGTATCCATTATGTGATTCAAAGTTTCTACGTGCATGAGTAATAACACATAGCCTAAATCCATGACCTTAAACCTGAATCCATGAGGTCAATTCGTGTATCTATGTGAAATGTTGACCTTAAAAGGGTGTGATAAATACATAATAGGCCACCGCCAATGATTTATAATGTAATAAAGTCCTTGAGTATAAAATACAGTAGTGTGAATGTATAGTAATAAGACAATAAAAAATTAGATGTAAATAAGTGGGGTTTGGATCCCTCAGAGGACTCCTGACCAACCACACCTACTTCAGCCTCATCCAGAATACCTCTTGTTACATGTCACGATTACGTATATATATATATGTGTGTCTGTGTGTGTGTGTGTTTATGTATATATATATGCAATATATATGAAGGATATCAATAGAAATATATAAATACACACACACATAGACACACGTAATTTTAGCTAACACATAAGCAATAACTCAATCATCCATGTATAATTAAAGAGTCTCATATTTAATATAGCAGTCTCTATGTATATGTATCATATTTAATATAGGGCTCTAAATATAGTATCATAATTAATATTAGTTTCCATGATGTGTATAATAATTACCATATGATTCCATTCTGGTTGTCATGATTATCCTTGGGTATGGGAATTCCCATTCTTTGACTCTTGGGGGCATGAAATGTTATGTCCAGCAGCCCATGTGTTGTGAAACTACATTTTACACATCCAAGACAAATGGTATTTTAAACACCATTTCAACACAGTAAGCACAATCCCTCTGAAATAATCTAGTATAAGGTTAATCCCCATTACCTATGAGTACATAACCAAGGCATTCCATAAGGAGGAACACAACATCGCTCATGGAATAATGTGCCTTCATTATCATAATTCATTTAATAATATATAAATGTACATAAGAAGAAAATTCATTCTATTTAAATATAATTCATCATAATCATTAATTACAATTAAATATAATTAGTAAGAAATTACATGCCAATAATCATTTCATCTCAACAGTTGATTATAAATTAAGAATAATCTCATGACCATAAGCATGTCATTTACAATTTCATATTTTTCCACATGATTTCCCTATTTTATTAGAGAATTCATTTCACCACATAAGAGGATTAACTATAAATTGAGGGAAAGAATATCATACCCAGTTTATCTAGCTCAATTTATTTATCCCTTTCGAGAGGGATCATTCATCCCACCTCAATATGTGACTAAGATTATTCAATGAATTATAACTGATTTCATTTTAAAAATAACACAATGTGGGAAATTGAACAGCCTAGACAAGAAATGGTCATGAGAATATTTTCAATTAATATAATTATCTTGATCAATTTGTGGGGAAAAACTGCCATTGGATTAAATTAATGAATAATGGATATTTAAATATATTTGGGAGGAACTAAATCCATTTTAGAATAACAACACTATTTTGACAAAAATATTGTGAAAATAAAAAATTTTAAAAAAGTGAAAAAAATAATAGTAGGAAAACATATTGGAACTAGAAATACAATACGGTAAAATAATCCAATGATGTGAATTAAAAACATGGGGAAACCCAGAATACTGATCTACGAATCAAAAAGTACGAAATAACGTAAAATACTGATTCCTAATTTGAAATGGGATCATATAAAGCCTATGTGAAAATTCACCACCTAATACACCACTATCCTCTCATTAATAATTTCACAGGACATGACATCACCCATTCGAGATCAAATCCGAACACATGGAATTGTTGATGAAAATCGCTGGACCACCTAATTTTTCAATACTCAAAGCCTCCCACACCCAAAACCTTCAATAGTGTATCAACTTTATGCCACAATTTATGACACCTTACCATTTTATAGGACCAAATAAGCCCCATTTTCTCTCTAAATATGTAATAAAATATATTTCTCCCTATGTACCATTCTTTTTAAAAGTTATCTCCTAATGAAGATTGATATGAAAAAATTATTTTGAAAAATCAATTTCTTTAAATCAATGATGAACACGTAAATCCAGGATGGAACCCAACAAGCTCCCCCTTTATACAATCAATGAAGGATGTAATTTCCAAAAAAGATCATTTATAAGTATATCTAGTCGTGTTTTCATCCACTATCAACCATTGTAGGAAATATGTTGACACATTATTTCACCTCTAAACGAAAGATGAAAGATCTACCTATAAATAAAATCCAAACTCTAATGTCCTTATCATACATATGTCTTCATTTCCAATACCATAAATGAAAATATCTTTATCCCTCATAATTTTTTTCACCACATAATCAAGATCACCGGCAAGAATAAATTGATCCCTCTATTTAACAAACTGTGAATTGTATTAGACTCTAAGCATGCCATTTCTGTCATTTATTTTTATTACTTCTATACTAGTGATGATATATAAATAAAATGAATTAGGTTTAATACCTGAAACACCTAACCTATCAATATTCATCTTACAAACCCTCTTCAACTTTGTTGATGGTCTTCAGCTTATGCATGATGACCGCTTTTACCACAAATCTGATGAAGTCCTATTCAAAACTTCATTCATCATATCACTACAAAAAATAACATTGATATTATCAAGTGTGTCACTAATTCAAGAATGAATATAAACCATCAATACTTTATAGAATTCAAATCTTCCATTCCAAAAACAAACACATGAAACCTTAATTTTCAAGATCACAAGAACAAAACAAATAGTTGTGTATACTTGGCCCAAGTCACATATATGTCAACATTACTTTTTAAACAACAATGATAGTGATAAAATCATTACAAACACTAATGGAATCATAATAATATATATTTCCAACAATCAAAATCCCAATTTCATTTTCTACATAAGAAGACAGAAATTCCATCTTCAATGTAACTTGGTTTGAAACTAATGAATCGATCACACATTAGTTGTATTGGTATGAACTACATTAATAAATTTCCTTTGAATGTAAATCATCATCACTCTATATAATATTTATTTCCATTTCCTCATAATTGGTTTCACAAACAATCAATTCTTCTTTAATGTCTTTTAAAGCATAGTTGTTTCTTTGGACATGACCCCCCTAGTCTAAAATGAAGAAATTAATCAATATTCTAGTCTTCATCCGAACTCTCTAATGGTTGTTAACATATATCACTACCATAATACCTATATTGACTATGTATTATACATAATTTGTCTTTTTTCGAGACTATTACATTAATAGTTATGAAATCATATCATCAAACATCAATGTACCTTTCTCAAACAACAATGTGGTGATGATATTATCATATTAATCAAAAAAAGAACCTAAGAGAAGATCATATGTTTCTTTTTATTCCATATAAATAGTTACTTCATTACCTTTATCATGGATATTTGGAGCCAAATATGATATTACTGTCATAATTTTAGTGAAATCAACCATATGGTTAATGAAATCTCAATTATCTGTCATTCTCAAAAGATACAATCATTTTTTCATATATAAATGATTTGTGTTGGATATCGATTTATACCTTTATTCAAGATTCACCTAGATCTACTATAGATATATCTGATTCATCAGTTCCTATTGGTTATTATCATCCAAAAACATATGAATCATTTTTATTCTTATACTTTCAAATCCATCCAATCACCATCACTCATAATCTCCATCTTCTTTGATTTTTTCTTTAGAGGCATCACTTTCTTCTAACAGACCAATTTTTTAAAAAACTATATTTCTATAGTATAAGATCAATATTATTATAAAATAGTTCAATGTGAGTATAAATATCATGGCATGAATCAATCATATCCAGCAATAAATAAGGACAAATTAATCCTAATGACATAAGTTTTTATGGAAGAAACCAATCAGTTTTGGGATAAAAAATCAGTTGCGACATATATATTGTAAGAATCAACAATGTAAACATAGTAGAAACAAATAGTATCATTAAATTAAATGGGGAAACAAAAATATATAATAGAACTAGACTCCAATGTATAGGATTAAAGAACCATGGTAAAAATGTATATTCCAAAATTAATCAACGAGTAAAAAATAAGTAGAAGCCAAAAATATTAATTTCAAAGAGAGTGTATAAAAAATATATGGATATTGAAACACTAATACACCACTATACTCTGACTGATAATTGCATATGATGATGAATAATCCATCATATATAAAAACTGAATTTCTGGCATCATTGCTACACTTTTTTAGGGAACCCAATTATTTGTAGTTCATGGCTGCCCACACAAAAAAAAGACACCCACATTTCTGTTGCACACTAGAAGTGATGGATATTTCCCTTTTCATAATTCCTTATAATCCCCATATTTTATTCAAAAATATATAAAAATATCTCTCCCAATGTATATTTCCTTTTATAAATAAATCGTAAAAAATATACATATAAAAACATATCTAAAAAAATATTATCTAATTCCAGATGATCCCCAAAAATCAGGTTATACCACATTAAAATATTGGCTTAGAAAATTCATACATAGATTTTATTCTAAGAGGAAACACATGGAGAATATAGCATGCATAAAAATAGTGTAATTTATATAAAAAGAGAAAACTTAGTGGAAAATACACAGTCCACCCTACTTCTAACAACAATTATTCTCTCATTTATTATCAAAATTTGATTCAAGATGATACAAGAGAAGTTGATGAAATATACAAACAAACAAAAAATTTGTCACAATAGATCACATGTATTTATTATAAAATATTTAAATATAAAATTTGATAAGAAACATGTGGATCATTAGAAATATTGAGGGTGATCCAAAACAACAAATAAATAGTGATTCTAAGCTTCTATTTGAAATATATATCAAATCCTATGTGAGAGAGGAGAGATATATCAATGTATGGTATACTGTGTGGTAACATGGACATGATAAGGTAGTATATGCTAAAAAAATAAGAGTGAAAGGGTAAAAATGAACCTTTTAATAAACTACTCATTTTGGTTAGACCATTTACCAACTATGAAGATAAACTATATGAGTATCACTAAGTGTGTGGGCTTGGCGCATGGTTTGGAAAACAATGTGTAACCCATGCACTCCCCTAAAATATTTTCTACAGACAACCTTTAATGGTAATACAACCTATGAATAATGGTAAAACCAACAATTGGATTCCTTTTTCTCCCCTGGACCATGCCATAATGTTACTACTTGAGGGTCGTATAGTTTAAACAAACTATATGCCCCTACCTAATTCTCCTTAATTGTATTTTTTAGGATCCCAATCCCCCAAAACAAATCAATTTTTTTCAATAACCTCTCAGGTCTTAAGTCTCATCAATCTTATTATATAGAGGAGTTCCGGTACTCTAATTTAAATTTCTAGTCTCATTTTATGATTTAGTTTATCCCCTAAATATAAATTTATATTTCTTATGATAATTTCAATATATCCCAAAACAATAGATTCTACAAATATTTATAATGCTTTGATACATTATGAAAACAATCCCTGAGTCATTTTTGATATGTAGGAATCAGCCACATGTCAATTTCAAACATGGCTTAACTGATTTAACATAAATTTTGATGTTTCAGATTAAAAAATACATTTTATTAATGTATTATTTTATATTTATGATTAATTTATTAATTTATAGTATTTATAACATAAATGTTTTTCTTATATATATAGATTATTTTTCTAGAGTTATGGTGGTTTTTTCAATAACTCATACCATGATTGGCCATTTTTATGATAGGTGGTTGCATGTGAAGGAAAATTAATCCATTGAATTTTTTAAATGTTTGGGCTAAATTGAAAATCAATATATATTTGTTCAAAATAATATCTAAAATTTATATAACATATTATTTAATTATTTTAATTTTTATGTAATTTTTATGTCAATTAAATTATCATGTTTTTATATACCTATATTTTTTGTTGTAGTGCGCTATAATTTTAACATCACACAACAATAGTATGGACATTATCAATTTTATTTCTAGAACTAATAAAAAAAATTATTAGCATAATAAAATTGATGATAAACGGAATTTCTATTTTAGGACACTTAAAATAACAATGTTTTTCAAGAATTTAAAAATGTTTTTTATAACTAACTATAGCTTAATATGTACTGTGGGTAAAATGATTTCTTTGTAAAGGTAATAAAAACCTGCATAAATGTAATCTCTTCCAAAATAGACTCATTGAGGAATATAATACCCTTTACTTAGGGTTAAACTAATATGAAGAACAAATTCATAAGTATTACGTATGTGAAAAACCAATTTAAGTAAGATTAAAGAAAAAATAAATAATTTTTATAAACAAATATGAAAAAAACATGAATTTACATGAAACAATAAATTAACCATGACATCAGATAATCAAAAAACAAATGAATTTTATTTATTAATATTAAAATTAAAAAATTATTAGGAAACAAAATATATGTATTAAACAACAACCTCGAATAGAAAATATCATTCCACACTGTGTAAAAAAATTGATATCCATTTATCCATTCATGTCCCTTCATATGTTTTTAAAATGACCAAAATACACAAAATCAACAATATATTAAACAATAGAGAAAAAAAATGATGGTAGAAACTAGTAGCTTTGAAATAGCTTAGAATAAAGAAAATAATTAAAATAATATAAACAATATGGACTAATATGTAGATAACTAATGCCCAAAATCAAAACCATGATTTTCTACAATATCATCAGTGATATAATTAATTGTAGTCAATCAACTTACCAATATTCATAGACCTCAAAGACAACATTAAATGTGATCATAAACCTACAAATATTTTTCTCTAATCCATTTACATGATAATTGACCCCACTTCACCCCTGTTTTATCCCATTTCATTTGATCTTAAGCGTAAAATAATGTTTATAAAAATTCATTTCATATAACATACCAAATAAATTCGATGATCACGTCACTAATAACCTTTATGAACATGACCATATATAGTGTAAAATAAAGATGATAATGATATTAAAATAAATATATATAAACAAATTACCATATTTACATAAAAATATACTTTAAAATTTATAAACCATATTCATATAAATATTTGTGATTCAATTTTTTAAAATTGATAATAATTGATTTTATATATATTATAAAAATGTATTTATATATATATATATCCTTATATGGGAAATTTATATATAAAAATATATGTCTAAATAAAAAATATATATTTATGTGTATATTTTCAAAAACTTTAAATAAATACATATATCTAACTATTTCTGCGTGTTTGTAAGAAATTTAAATGTTTCTATCAGTGCATAAAGATGTCTGTGTACCTGTGTAAATGTGTGTGTTAATATTGTGTAAATACATCATATATAAATGTATTTTTATAAATATACATATCATTAAATATTTTTTATAAACACATTTTATGTAAATATTTATAAATACATTATAAGAACTTATATCTATATAAATATTTATATGTAAATATGTATATTTATTTATCCCCACATAAATATAATTGATATAATTATATCAATTTGTCAATAAAAATTAATTTCATATAATATAAACCTAATTATTTCGATGATCATGTCAGTACTAATCATTATGAACATAACAAACAACACTATAAAATAAATAAGTTAATCGAATATAAACGAATATATGAAAATATTTCACCATATTTAAATATATATTTATTTAAAAATTTATATATTGTATGTGAACATATATTTATTATTTAGTTTGTTAACTATAAAATAATCTATTTCATTCAATCATATAAAAATATATTAATATATATAGACTTATAAGTCTAATATTAATAAAAAATAGGTTTCTTCAATTGAAAAATATATTTTAATATATATATTATAAAATTTGTTTATATATAGATATATTCATGCATTTGAAAAATATAATTTTGAATATCTACCATTGAATGTGGGTTTGTGTGTGTAAATGTTTGTGACAATATTGTGTAAATACTTCACCTATAAATTTATTTTTATAAAAGTAATTATCATTAAATATATTTTACAAAATTATTTATAGTATATATTTATAAATACATTATAAAAATATATATCTAAATATAATATTATATGTAAATATTAATAAATAGACATTTACAAATAAATTCATATATATATATATCTATATGTATAAAATATTTTCATAAATATACAATATATAGTTATATTATAATAATTTATTTAAAAAAATTATATATATGTGTTTAGTTATATAAATATTGTTGGGGAATAAAGCTTCATGTTGTCCTTTCAGTTTTTTTTGGTGTGATTTTGTTTGTTGACAAATTCAGATGACTATGAATGAATATTGTTGGTGTTTTTTCAAACAAGTCATCTTAAGGAGGCAAAGTTTTCCAATGTTTTCCATATTTTTATTACTCATAGTCAATAGTTGGTTTTTCGAAAATGATGGATTTTCCTTTAGGAGTGAATAGTACATGGAGAATGAATAACATTTCATGGATCGCATAGGGTGGTATGAAGAATGAAAAAATAATTTAGAACATGAATTATTTCTACGTAGTAGCGCTAAGCGGACCGCGAAGAACGATATACAGACAATGAATGAAAAATTGTTCTTCGGTCGAAGCTAGTTATTGGGAAGAATTTTTGTTCATGAAAGGAAAAAAGATATATTGGGGGAATTATCATTAGTGAAAGGAGGAAGTGATTTGAGGAGTCTGAAAGAGGTGGTACACAGAAGAAATCGGCCTCCACGAAGGAATAATGAATGTACACAAACCGCATTGGGATGAATGGTTCATTGGAGGCTCAATATGCTGTGAAGACTGAACCACATAAATGATTTGGATAAATAACATATTAGCAGATTACCCAATTATATATTTTCCTACATAAAAATATATAATCACAGCATTTTAATAAAGATCTTTTTTCATTTGAAAACATCTTCTCTTTGAGAAGAAATTCCATTAATTTTGAAAGAGTTCATTGGGAGTCTGAGTCTGTGAAAGGGAAGAGGTTCTAGAGGAGGGTTACATGAATGGATAATGGGTTCATGGGAAAAATGGATACCATATATCAATGAAAAGGGTAATTCAACAGAGTATCTACCTATAGTTGAGGATGCATGATTTCAGAAACAAATTTGGACCTACAAGTCTATAAACTGTGATTAGATACCTTTCCAGAGCAATGAGAAAAGGAAGAGGAAGACAATGATCTGTGTTGTTGAGTCAATATTTTTTCTTATGAATTTTCCATTCCTTTATGTTTTGAAAATCACAAACACAATTTCTTAAGGAAAATTCTCTTTTTCTAAAAAACATTTTCTTAAGGAATATTTCTTTTCTATAAGAATAGTTTTTGACTGTACTTATGATCTTAAAAGACTCATCCAATGTTTTATAAAACCTAATCTAACCAAATTTTTCAGAAATTATAGGATTGTAATAGAAATCAGAATCGTATAGTTTCTTATAATCTGATTTTTCTTATAATTGTTTCTTCGATTTCTCTAGAAATCATATTCCAATTTCTTTAGAAATATGACACTGATTTCTTCTAAAATTGGACTCTGATTTCATCAGAAATCAGACTCATATTTCTTCTAGAATCAGACTCTGATTTATCTAGAAATCAGAATGTGATATCAAATAAAAAATGCTATGATTACGTCTGAAATGAGACTCTGATATCTTTAGAAATTGAACATTGATTTCTTTATATTTTATACTTCGATTTCTTCAAAAATTGGACTCTAATTTCACAGGAAACCATAATCTGATTTCTTCTGATATTACACTATGATATCTTCTAAAATAATATTTTGATTCTCTAATATTTCATCACACAATTGAAAATATTTTACAGACCCCATTTTTCATTATCTTATGAATTTTATTAATTTATTTTCTTACAGTTACAAAATTTTCTTTAAGTAACGTTACATTTTATCAGATCCTAAATGATTCAATGTTTCATAAGTATGGTAATGCTTATCATTATTTTTTATCTAAAAAATTTTATCTAATCTATTTTAATATAACTGTTTTATGAGTGCCACATGTACATGGCCCTCATAAATTTATGGAAAAATTTTATTGTTGGAGGAGGAAGTCGACTGTTGGAATCCACACCTATAAATACATAGTCATTTTAATGATATTAGTCCTGATTTTTCTATGTGTTTGAGTTTTCATTGAAGATATATTGATCTATTGAATGAAGTTATACTCTGTGAGAGATCTATTGAAATCGTCCTTGTGAGAATGTTGTGAATAATTTGTTCAATATGAAAACAACTTGTTCAACCTGCCGAGTGTGATTCTGATTGTTACTGATCAATCGATGGATTCCAGAGATAGAAAGACAAAGGCACCAATCACCTTAGATATCGATATCTTGTGGGGATAACCTGATAGATTCTAATGTTAATATTGAGGGCTTACCCTGTTGGGGGTAATATAGTATTTCATTAAAGTATAAATCCGCGGACATTTATCCAAGGTTTCTATATACACTTATTTTGTGTTAAAATATATCATACTTGTCCTATTTTGTTTAAATTTTTATTTCTACTTAATTTTTTTAAAGATATGATGTGTACCTTTCTTAGAATATCTTATTCGTATATACTTCGATTTTAATAAGATTCTATATGATTTATGGTTTAACCATTCCCTATGAAATATTATCTTACGTTTCACTATCAGATCCATATTTTCAGATCCTACGTAAGTTTGTTTATATGTTTAGAACTAGAGGGGACCTGTAAATTCAACTTGATTAACATTTTTAAACAAATATTTTCTTAATTATAAAAATTATAGTTTTTAAACTTACAAATCACCCCCTCTTGTTATTCAGAAAACCCATATCCTATTTTGATTCTACACATTCCACCAATAATGAGGAAGAGAAAGAGACACAGTGAGTTACCAAATGGAATGTACTGAGAAGACCCTAAATATTATAACATTAGTGAGTCTCGGCATAGAATTAATCTTGCCTGAACATCAGTATTGGCAATGAGCCTTAGATAATTTGGTGCAATCTTCATATTATCATTGTATCCTCTTTGGAAGTATCCCTGTGAGGGTGAACCACGTAAAAATTTATGTTTCCTTGTGCATGATTCGTTACATTAATATCAATGCATTATCATCAAATAAAATATGAATGTACACAACCAACATTAACATTAAATAGTATAATAAGTGGCTCATTTGATATTGTTATTAAGATGTAGTGGTGGACGAAGAAGTTTAAAAATAATATCCATACCTAGATTCACCCCCATATGGTATCTAGGACCCATTTAGTCCTAGAATATATATATAAATTAAAATTATATATATATATATATATATTATATGATTGATTACATTCACTAATTTGGAACACAATGAAAGGGAACAAACTGATATAAACATGCATTTCCAAGGATGTGACCCCGCTACCTGCCCCTCACATCCAAAACCCTTACCACCCCACCATCGCAGATGGGGTTATATATATATCTGTGTGTGTGTGTGTCACAAAATATTAATAAATTCATGATGGTGTAGTTGTAAAGGCATTGTGATAGAATGGTATGTAAGGTGTTCAAATCTAGGTGTACGTAACTCTGAAATCAATATTGTAAGAAACACTAATAAATGGGATTGAAAACACTGATAATGGACCCTAATGAGGGGAATCATACTCATGAATGCTATGAGGTGTGTGTTCGATGCATATAGTTCTGATTAAGGTGGTGGGAGTGTAGATAAAAGGTATTTTTTGAATAAAATTTATAAAAATATATATTTATAATTTATTAAATAATTTTTAAGTGATGATATTGGTGACTTCTTTAGGAATTTTATTATCATTTATAAAACAGATGGGAATTTAAGGGTGTGTATCCTATTAATTCTTTTATTTTTTTGCTGAAAATAACTTTTTTGAGAACTGATAATAGTATCTTTTTTGTAGTGACACCGTAATTACATTTTCCACACACACACACAATTCATTACAAACTGTTTCAATTTCTAAACAACTATAAATGAATCCCATATTTAGGACTCCATCTCCAAGAATCAAACTAAATCATTCGAAAAAAAAAATACTTCAATAATAAAAATTAATGCTTATTTTAGTAATATTAAATATATAAATAAATAATTGACTAATATTATACAATAATTTATAAATGAAACATAAATTTAATGCATAACAGAAATGATAAAAAATTTTATATAAATTAAAAAGATTACATAAAACATAAGTAACACATATTATAAAGTAAGTCACACATGTTTTGAACTAAAATATCTATTTTAAACTAAAAACATGGTCATTCAATCATAAAAGACAGACAATGTGTCAGATTATGTTGATACTGACTCCTACACAACACAAATGAATTATCAATAATTTTTTAAAAGTATCATGATAATCAGAGTGTTGTTACCCCCTTTTTGTTATATTGTGACATTTGTTTTTTAATAAAACTTCACTTCAAAACATAAAATTTTAACATCAAATCATACTGTTCACACTATGTGTTGGATTTATGAGGGGTTAATTCATACACATCAAAAATTAATTAAGGATTATTTTTATAAAATTGAAAAATAATTTGAGGGAATTTTCTTAGTTTTGAGTATGTAACTAATGTGTTAAACTAAATTGTCACTTCTAAAACAAAGCTTCTATTTTAGAAACACTTGCCTCACAATGTATTGGTTTGATGTGATGTTAGTTCCTACACCTTAAAAATGAATCATGAATGATTTTCTTAATGCATCGATAAAATTTGAACATGTTTTATCTATTTTGATTATGTGATCCTTATTTTAAACTAAAATGCCACTTTTGAACCAAAGACACAAATTATTAGTCATATCAGAAACATTGTGTGTTAGATTAACATATTGTTAATTCCTATACATAATAAATTAACAATTCAACTTTGTCGTAAAATACCATTTTTATATATGTGTTGTCTCATAATTTTGACTATTTGACATGTGATTTGAACTAATATGTAAAATTTAAACCAAATTCATGCTGGTTGAGTTTTTTGGCCACACCACATGTTAGATTTAAATTTTTTTTGATTACTACACATCAACACTGAATCATGCCTCATTTTCCAAAATTATTAAGACCATAAAAGAACTTTTTCTCCTCTATGAGTATGTAACATGTGGTATGAACTAAAATATATATTTGAAATGAAAATGCAAAATTTCAGTCACACTTTCCACACCATTCCTCATATTGGCATGTGTTCAATTTCAACACTTCAAGAAAAAATTATTTATAATTTTCCTAATGTTAAAAAGAAATCTAACTATGAATTCATAGTCTGGAGTATGTGACAAGTATTTTGAATAAAAATATCACTTTTAAACTGAAAACATGAATTTTTTTTCATATCAGCTACACCATGTATTGTATTAATAAAAATTTTATTCCTACATATCACAAATGATATAGCTTTAATTTTACTAATGTATCTAGAAAATAAAATCATGATTTATTAGTTTTGATTTTGTGATTTGTGTTTTTAACTAATACGTCACTTTTAATGGAAGACGTTCACTTTTAGTCACACTGGACAAACCACAAATTATATTTATGTGTTGTTAATTACTACACATCCAAAATAAATTATCAATCATTTTCATAAAGTATTAAAATATTAGGAGCATGTTTCCTTGATTTTGAGTATAAAAACATGTTTTAACTAAAATGACACTTTTAAACTAGAAAATAAACATTCACTCATGTCGATTAGTGTAATGAAATGAACACTGAAGTCCATTAGCCTAGTCATCTAACCCCATGGGTCCACAATAATACATTGGTTTCCTTCCCAACACATGATAGTCTACTACACAATTTGGGTAACTTAATAGACAAACAATTATCCCAACATGCCAACACTTGTTATTTTAGTGTGTTTTCCCTCACTAACACTCACACACAACATGAGAAATTTTCCTAGAGTTCACCTATCATTCCATTATTGTAGACCAATAATTATCAACTATGATGTTTTAATTAAATGTGATTTTGAAAAAAAATAATCACCTTATTGAAATAGATAATGTCATTTAGTCTTTTATGTGTCAATTTTCCAATAGTGTTACAATCCCCTATTTAAAGAAAACCCCTCTTTATAGACCGAAAATAACAAAACCAATATGTGAATATATAATTAAGTTGGTATATTTCATTAGATTTAATTTTTCTCATAAACCAATCAATGCCAACCATAAACCAATAACCTGAGATGACTGTTGTTATACTTGATGAATGTTCTTGATTTCTCTAGTTAAGAAACTGGTTACTTGGGTATCATATATATACACATGGGAATTAATTATCATAATAAATATGATCAAATAGATGATGAAATTATTCCATCATTTTGAAACAATCCATCTATAAGTTGGATATCCATGAAAATAAAATATTTAGATAAAAAAAGGATAATCCAAAAAAGGAATAATAAAAAAATTAACATACATCAAAACAACCATAACATAAATGTTGTGGAATGAAATTGAAAAAATACCATCTTAGATAATAAGAATGAAATGTACAATTCATCCATGAAACATGATAGAAAAGGTAAATAAAATATAAATGAGAAAGAACATCCCTTTGACTAGTGGTCCCTAGCCAATGTTATCGCTCTAGGAGAGACCTAAACTATAAAGGTCCCGCATGGGTTTTCCCAGAGACCATGAACCTAAATATGAAATGCTTGTTTTTTTTTCAAAACAGCACCATTTTGTAATTACAGAACCACAGCCATTCATTACCTTTAAAAGTAAAATATATTAATACTTGTTTAAAAATATAACTCATAATAAATTTTTCAATTCTCACTTGAAACTAATAACATATTTCCATCATTGAAATTCATTTCATTTTAAAACCATAGATTCCCATTATATCCAAAAAATCAAGATTAAAAACCTATTTATAGGAAATATACATTAAAATAAATGGAACTATTTCAAATACAAAAATATTTTTTTTCAACCACATTTTTCGTAAAAATTAATGTAAAATAACTCAAATTTAATGCACACATATAAGAAGACATAAAGTAAGAGAAAACTACATTTACAAAATAAATATGTCATAATGGAATATGATAGCAAAACAATTATCCATAAATGTAAAATATTAAAATAAATAAAATATAAGAAATATAATGTAAACCATTTTCAAGGGTATTTCCCAATGAAACAATTTTCACAGTGTCCTAGTATATTTATACCCATTAGATCAAAGCTAACATTTTTAAATTATTATGTGAGCCCTTATGGAGTATAAGAATTGGACTAGTGACATGGTAACACATAAAAAATTAATCCCATATAAATATGACACCACTAAATTATATATTTAGTTTCTTTAGTGATTTTGTGCGACACTAAATGGTAAACTGCAAAATATTATAATTTATTTATTCTTTTATCACAATCTTAATCTTGGGTGTAAATCCTATAACTGGTGTTACTTTTCCTCACATCCCCTGCTTATACACCATAAGTTCCCATAACCAATATATGGGGTGGTAAGTGAACACAAGATTCAACCATATAAGGAACTAATAATATATAAAATAGCTACCCATTTTTCAATTCCATCAAAACAACCCCCACATTAAATCCACACCAATAATTATCAAAAATAGTAAAATCAAATGGATAATCAAAATACACATTTATAATGTTCTAAACAAGCTTTGATACCTATTAAAGAATAAAAAATATGAACTTCAATTAAATTTTTCTAAAAAAACATTTCATAACTATAAAGAGAAAAAAATATTCATCATGGGTCAGTAAATAAGTTCAAAGATCCAATCATGAATTTAATCGAACAGAAGCCATTCATGAATTTTAAAAACAATTTTTAGACTCTAATTAAAATTGAAATCATTTTTCATTTCCTAAAACCCAAATTATACAAACATATTTTGGTAAAAAATAATTAATTTTTTAAGTGTAATAAATCATTAAAAACAATGTAAGATATCCCATGAAGTCAATTTTTTAATGTTTAAACCATTATGCATGGATCGAAATACCATAAATCTAGTGTAAATGGAATGAAATCATTGAGTGAAATTATAGTAAGACCCATGGAATTATATGACACCATAATCTCATGTAACAAAAGGTGTTAAGATGAATCCCTTCTCTAGGTTTCAACTAATAATGAATAAATAGTAAGAAAAGGTATAACATGAAAAGAGAAGGGAAATATGGGAGTAATTAACCTAAAAACTTGACAAGTATACATTTGATTAATCAATAACGATTCAAAAAAATGAAAGACATAAGTGGGAGTTCTTTAACTAGGTCTCCCTTTAGTTGTTCCTTGTGAATGAATGAGGATAAAGACTCAATAGTGTCAAAACTGGGGTGGGATAGAATAGTAAATTCAAAAAATTAATGTCTAAGAAATTTACATGATATAGAATCATGTTTTAGAAAAATTAGGGCCTATCATACACCCTTTAATAGACTCTCCTATATATTGGAACAGTTTTGCATCATGATTTTGTAAACTATACAATGACCTTGAAAAAATTTCTTTTATGAAATGAAGGATTCGGTATGGTTATGAATTACCAGGTGATAAACTGTTTCTATAAGCCAAAACTCAAAATATTTTTTTTCTTAACCATAAACTAAATTATGAGTCAAAAAATGAATTAAAATTAAAATTAAAAAAATTTGGATTTCTGGGAGTGATAATTATCACAAGATAAAAAAATTCATCAAATAGTAATTTTATAATTTAGAACCGATCAAGATGAACAAGATTAACATAATAAGAGATAAGCTAAAAATAGAAACAACCTAGAAATAAACCCTACCTCAATAATACATGTATCTAAAATTAGGTTTCATAAAAATTCCCAATTTTACGATAGATCCAAAAGAAGTCCATCCTAATTTGACAACATCTCAAAATCCACAAACTTCCATAATTATTTGATCATATCCTCAATCAACACCAACATAAGTTCTACGATGGATTATAGAACAGAGATTTGAGAGTCATAATTAGTCTCTACATAATAAGGAATCTACATAGGAATATTTCCTATAGAAAAGAAAAATTTAACCTGGAAAATACCTCAATCAAAAAGGTGATCTAAATAAAAGAATCTCACTGAAACATTCAACTGTGGACACAAAAAAACAACCAAAAAAATCATATAATTCATAAAAAAATGCATGGTCAAATATATATCATGTTGTGAAAATAAAAAAAGGATTTCAAAACAACGAAACCTCTCTCTAGCCAGTAGAAATTTAACTCAAGGCCACGACCAAATGGATCAAATCCTCAAATGGATCCAATTTGGTTGATAAAACACCCAAACCATGTCATGATTAAGGCCTCTTATAAATAATTAATTAGTAGTTATTAATAGGATTAATCAAATTATGAAATATATTAAAATATATATTTATAAATTAAAATGTAATTTTATTAAAATTTATATTATTCTATATAAGAATCATCACTTTTATGCATTATTGTTTTTTCTAAATAAAAATAAATATATTTTTTGAAATTATTATGTTAATAAAAAATAATATTAATTAATTAATTCTATCTGTATTGGGGTTTTATATAAATAAATTAATATAATATGTTGTATTTTAAAAGTTTTATTCATATTAAATCAGTTTTTTAATATAATTTAATATTTTATTTAAAACATAAATTATATAATATATAATGTTGAATCGAAAAAATGAACTTAATGTTTTGATTTATTATAATAATATCATATTTAGATAAATTTTTCATAATTATGAAGAATTATTAACTTTATAGTGAATAGTGAAATATTCTGTTTTAACAAATCTCTTGCCTTCTATGGAAATATATGTTTATAAGTATGATATTGAAATTTATGAAAACCATTTATTAAATCAATATGTATTTTATAGATTAACTTATTTATTAAATATTATATTATTATCTTTAGAATCCTATATTCATTATTTCAAAATAATATTGTTATTTTTCAAAAAAATAGTTTTAAATAAGTCTCGCAATTATTACATTAAAATTAAATTTTATCACTTTTATATATTTAATAAAAGACAATAGCTATGAAATTTATATATAGAATGACCATGTTATTTTATAAGGGACTTTTTATTTTATTTATAAAGGGTAAATAGCCTTAGATAAAATCTATTTTTCATGGAAAATTCTATAATTGTAAAAGTGAAAATATTATTGTAATAAGTTTAAAACATGTGTGGGAATGGGATTTCAATGCCTAGTTCTTAATAATCTCTCCCATTTATATTATTTCACAATCATGAAGCCACTATTCCTGAGTGTGGCAATCCATTATTAAAACCTATTGAGTTTTTACAAATATTCCATCTAATTTGACATATAAAATTGGTACTCCTCTCTCCACATTTGCTCAAACAACAATCCTATTATTTAAGACCAAAATAATCCAAAACATATCCTAAAAATTCATATTCACATTAATTTTTTTTCACCCCTAAATAGTCCATCCCTCAAATGATAATCCTAGTTTGGTAGAGGGGACAATCTAAGTAATGTTGTATATATTTCTAACTACTCCTTTCTCTTTTCTATTTCATTATGTATATTTATTATTTATAAAATTACATTAATCCATTTTAAAAATAATATCATAGGCATACTTACTATACTATTATGTTATTAAAATTATGATACAAGAATTAAATACCTTTCCCTTTCCTATAGAGTAAAACAAACGCTCCATTTATGTGTTGTGATAATTACAACCTCCATGAAACAACACGATTCATTTTCAATCACTGCCTTACAAGGATAATATTAATATTTAATTTAATATATATATATTAAAATAATGAATTATTTTATCTTATTAAATGACAAATTATAATATTCATTTTCCCAATTCTTTGGAAACAAATATCATCATTCATGCTACGTGTGGACTGCCGCCTCTATGAAACATGCGATAGCTATTTTGATTTTCATCACTACCATACATGGATTTTAATGATAATGGGTTTAATGTGTAAATATTATGTTTATGTAATGATTAATTTTATTTTAAGAAAAAATTAATGGCCTATTAATTTTATAAAAGATAAGAAAATGTTATAAAATTAACAGTTATAAAATAAGAACACTAAGAGGAAAATCAACTATTCATTCTATGTAGCAGCTTCATAAAAATTATATGATATTTAAATCCCTTTTTAATTCCTATATATTACAATAATAAATACTAAATAAATTCTTTATACTTTTTTATTGTGATATTACAGCTTAAATCCATCATAATCCTCGATTAAATTACTGTATTTTTTTGTGGGATTGACTACCCTCATTAACAATGCTATAAAATAATATCATGTATGAGTATGATAACTAAATAAATGATAATAAATTTTATAAATAATTATATAATTTTTTCTTTAATGGAATAATATTATAAAAATAATAATTTATGATACCACTATTAATAGGAAAAAATTACCAAAACATGATTGGGTTATAGTTCACCATCATGGATCATATTCAAAAACTACTAAATAATGAAATTTTAAATTTATAAACAAATAATTATTATTTATTTACATTAACATTAATGGTTCATATTTATTAAATTTTGGATAAAAATAAATTGCAACACTATTATTATGAAACTAGTTCAATACATTGAGGATTACTAACACCTAATATCAAAAATAGTTAATAACTACGAAATTAAAATGCAGATAATTATTAAAAATCATGTTTATAAAAGGTTATATATGTGAAAAATGTTTTGAAATGGGTTATTACGATAGTTCATTATTTTATACATGATGTTATACTTCAAATTTACTAAGCAGAAAATGAGATAATAGTTCTTTGCATCAATATTGATTTATTTTGGACATGTTAATATTACATAACCTGTTTTCTTATTCATGGTTAAAATAATAAAATATTTTAATTTTGTATAATGAATATATTATATTTCATTTTATTTGTGTTAATAATAAATTTTATATTACTCATTAGTTTTTGATTAAAATGTTTTAATCTCAATGGGGTCTTCTTTGTCTCAATTACGATTCTTTGGGACATGTTAAATGTTATGAACCATGATTCTTTTGGATAGTGTTTTAATAATTCACAATACCTTGAATATATTATTTCATTTTCATTCATTAGATATGTTACTCTAAACTAGGTTATTTTATTCAAATGTATTTTGACTCCAATATTACCCCAGTAATATGAGTTTTTGGTAACCCAATTTTTATTCACATAGTTATGATCGTTCTCTAATTAATAATTCATTAAAATTTGGTACAATATTATGTTTTATTATATTATTTAGTACTCGCTCATTTTTTACATTTTTATCAAATATAACCCTATTCAAATATTTTATGTTTCATATAGTGTGTTTCCAATATTGAATATTGATAACTCAAATTTCATTTCATTCAAAAATAATGTTTTATATTGATCATTTTTCTTCCATGAATTGGATATCATAAAATAATATTTTCTTATTTGGTATTTTATAATCATACTTGGGAAATTTAAATTTTTTATAAAGTGAATATTTTATATCCATTTTTATAATGTAGGTTTTTAAAAAAGGTAATATTAATTTATTTAAAAAGTTTCTTCTATCATCATAAGATTTATATATGGATCGACATTTTTTAAAGAAAACAATATGTGATTTTAATGGTTTTATTATTATATATTAATTTTAAAACTAAAAGATGTAAATTTATTTAATTCCACCTTTGTAAAAGTTATTTTGGAATATTTCATGAAAGTGTTTATTTTACTTTAATGATAAAAATGTTTTATAAAACTTATTATATGTTTTTACAAATATTTTCACGTTCATTATATAGATGGATTTACACTCATGAGATTTGTGTTACATGATTTTTCCTCTAATAGACGTATATATTTATAATTCCAGGGATTGGAACCACAAAATTAAATATTTTGATCCTTGAACCCTTATGGTGTTGTATAATTCAATGAATTATTCCTCAAATGTGTTTTTCATCTATGTCAACATTATTTTGAGTTTACTTCATTACATTGGGAATATGTTCTTTCAAAACCATGCACATTTTTTCTCTAGACAGATGATGTAATTATATTCCCCAGTAAAGATGTTAACCATGTTTTCTTTTTATTGGATAGTCATTGAAGGTTTATAATCAAAAAAGTTCATCCAATACTTCCCCTCTGTGAATTATCTCTTTTTTCATATTATTGAATGGTGTTCATATAGATTCCACACATAGATTTGTTGATAATATTATTGAAATAATCATATACCATTAATTAGTATGTGTAAATACCATAATAATTATCTTGGTTGAATAGTATTTATCTATAATCTTACATGATTTAATTAGATATACATTTAATTTTCATAGATAAATATTTTTATAACTATTGATTGCATGTTTATGTGATTCTACTTGAAATGAATATTATATCAATTTACATTTTAGGGGTTTATTATGATGTCTTGAAATGAATATAATACCCATTCATATATGAGATTATTCCAAACCTTAATATATAGTTCATGATCTATTATTTGATGGGTATATGTTTCTTATGTATCCAGATTATACCTATATTCCCATATTTTGTTAACTAATATTATTTCCATTACTAGGAATCCAATTTCATCCCTTAATATGTTTTATTTATATAGGACAAGTTGATGCATAGTAAATGTGAGATTTTGTGAATGATGGTTTGGATTTTAGTAGTTATGATGAATTGTTTTAATGTTTGGTAAAATAATTTATTTGCATGGTTAATTTTACAAGACATGAAATTGTTGGATCCATTATTCCTGTTAAAATTTTGATATCGATTGATTATACATGTAAAATAATGACATAAATTTTCTTATTTCGTTTGTGTTACCTATGTTGGTATTAGAGGAGGTTTTATTTATTTTAGGGAACAACCTTGAGATATTTAGTAAAACCCATTTGGAAAGCACTGATGGATATGTCTAAGTATATGATAACTTAATGATGTTTTGGTAATGTTGATATTTTTTGGTTTTCTTGAAAATATCATCCACTTATTAATAATATAATTGGAAGAAATATCTAGAACAAATATACCAAGGGGTAATAAACAGTAAAATGGAATGTTGGGTATTAACCCAATAGTTACCTGTTGCATAAAAAATTAGCATAACTGAACACCTAGATTGAAAATACTATGACAAATACTATATTTATTTAAAACTATCTCGAGTGAACTGTTATAAATATTTTGAGTTAAATATTATTTAATTTTATTATAAAACATAATTTTGAATTACTATAGATAAATTAGATTCAAATTCATAGATTCTTATGTTTAAGAAAATATTTATTTATACCCACTTGTATGGATAATTGGTAAGTCTGTCTTTTAGTGAATATTATTCCATGATTTTTATTTTTATAATATTATAAGAGAGTTTCTTATAATTTGATGAAAAAAAATTGTATTAGGGTATGAAATACAAGTGAAACAATAATAAATAAATGTAGATTGAACTAAATCTATCATGAGATAAAACAAAGGATTCATTAAATAATAAAACATGATATTGATGTTTTTGATATTCATATTTGGGATATTATCATAAAAATTTGGGTTTTAGTATGTGTTTTTAATGAGATATAGGAATTTAACATAGAAAGGTATGTATCTAGAAAATGAAATATTTTATAACATTATAAGTTTGAATATGTAAATTATTGATAATTATAGTATATAACTATTATGGTGAAAAAATATGCTTCTTAGTTTTACATAATGTAGCGAGGGTGATATCGTAATTAAAATAAAATCATTACATTCATATATAGTTTAATTAATGAGTTATTTTGTTGATGGTATTTTACTATATTATATTTTTTAGGATTATGTGAAATATATAATGATTAATCATCATTAGTTTTCTTTTAATGGTTTGGGAATTCATATGAAATATTATTAATAACCTCAAAATTTTATTTTTTATTAAAATATTAAATATTTTGGGATAACTATTATTGAACACGTGATTGAGGTATAGAGAAATCATTATTTTAATATTTTATTGATGTTAAAGTAATAAAGGGTTGATTATTTTTGAGGAATTTATTATTTATAGTTGTAAAATAGATTAATGATTTTGTAAAATTAGGATCCCTAATATTTTTAGTGATGTTTATCTAATTTTTGGGATTATGATAATGATTAGTACAATTAATGGTGAAATATAGAGTAAATTTTTGGGTGAACATATAATTTAATAGTGGTTTAATGTATGGGATATTCAAATGGTTTTGGGAGAAGTATGTTATGGATAATATTTGTTTATTGTATATCCATACTGGTTTATATGATTTTATGAATTGATAATGATGATTATGTGAATACAAGTAACTTGATATAGCTTAGGAGAGTAAGGTAGTAGTCATATTAGTTTTATAAATTTTATTATTAATACTTTAATATTATAATTACCTACTTTTATTAGTTATGTGTAATTAAATGTGCGAGGATACAATTTATTTTGGGTAGAATGTTTCCACTAGAGAATTTTATATTTTTTTTACTCTAATTAAGTCCAATATGTTCTATAGATTGTTCCATAATCTACGCTGAAATAAAATGAAACCATAATATATATATACCCATAATAAATATAGAAACCAAAACAAGTGGTTTAATACATATGTATCAATAGGAGTATCCTAATTATGAAATATATTATGAAATATGTCTATATATAATAGTTATATTGTACAATTTTATTAAATTCTTTTTAAGAATATATATTTTTATGCAGATTACTATTTATTAAATAAAAAAATTTATATATTGTTAAAATGATGTTGTTAATAAAATAAAATATTTATTGATTAATTATTTCTTTATTGGTGTTTCATATAAATTAACAATTACACAGACATTTATTTTAAAAACATCGTTATATATAAAAAATGATTTGAACAATACATTATTATATTATTTTAATGTTAAATATATATATAATGATGATTTTAAAAAATAAACTTATTTTTTGAATAAACCTAAAAATATTATATTATGATATTTTTTTATTTTTCTACAAATATTGATTTTGTGATGAATAGTGGAATATACCATTTTCATTAATAGCATTCCCTTATTAGATTTATTAGTTTATAAGAATAAATTGGGAATTTATTAAAACCATTCATTAAAAAATATTTATTTATATGTGACATTAGAAATATTAAAATTTCATGTCAGTTTCAGAAACCAATAATTGACATTTTATAAAACTAGTAATATTTTTATAATTTTTTTATTAAATTGTACATTTAATATTTTAAAATTGTTTTTTATCACTTTTATAAATTGAATCCAATATAATGGATTTAAATTGTTGAATCATTAGGTACAAAAAATTTAATGAGGTACATTTTTTCATTAATGGTAAATTACTATAGGTAAAAACTACACACCATGTAAACATGTTAAAATTATAATAGAAAAAATACAATGGAAAAGAGTTGAAAAATATTTAATACATGTGTGGTAATCAGTTATTGAGGAATATAACAACCATTTCACTTCTAGTTTGCATCTTTTTCTAATTTTTTAGACACTTTTTATGAGGGTCACTTCCCATTATTAAAACCTTTTGGTTTTTTCAAAAACTAATCCCTTTTATGTTACAGAAGGGGTTCTTCTCTACTCCATTCCCCTAAAAATACCATATACATAGTGAAAAAACTACATAAATATCTCATAAAAATTCATATGTACGCTCATGTTATTTTGGTATTCTTAAAATACCATCAATCAATGGATTGTTCACCCTTTTCAGAGAAAATAATGTAATAAATGATGTATAATTTTATAACAACTCATTTTTAATTTCTATTTCATAATCTGCACTTATTCCTCATCATATTACATTACACAATCTTAAAATTATATCATATTTATCCTTTTTATAATGGAATGTTATTATAATGATGCTATAGTCATTAATAACCTTTCCTTTTTCAATTGCGAATAACAAAACCACTATTAGTGTATCATGTAGACTACCACCTCTATGACGCAACATGTATTGTTTTCCTTCACAAACTAAAAAGAATGTTTATAATAGGGGATTTATTATTTAACTGTTATATTTATAAAATATTTTGGACTCATAAATGATGAAAAATATTATTCATTTTCCCATTCAATGTAAAATGAAATAATTAACCTTCTGTATGTCTAGTCTACCGCCTCTATTGAACTATAACATTCAATATTTATTTTCACCGCATACATATATGGATATTTATGTGAATTTTTTAAATTATATATAATGTTTATTTAATTATTAATGTTCTAGAAAGATAAATTTGATAACCTATTAATTATATAAATAGTACACAATCATTATAAAATTAATAATCTTAAAAAAATACACTATGAGGAAATGAAATTTTGATTTTAAGAACCAGATTTGAATAAATTGTATTCTCATTATAATTATATAAAATTATAATATATAAAACCAATTTATATTGAATAACATCATTAACAATCTATTATAGTGATTTCAAAATATAACAACGTCTTAATATTCTATTAAGTTATGATATGTTTTTGTTTGGGGTGGTTTTACCACCAAATTAATAAATTCTACAAAATAATATCATTAGAGATTAAGATAAAAATTATATAAATAAATATATTATAATTTTTATTGGTTTTGTAATGGTATCATAAACACTAAACTCATTAATTTAGCAATCACCATTCATTGTTAACAATCAGCTAAATATGCTTATCGTTGATCTCACCTTCAATGATAAAACCTAAAACCCATCATATATTTGGATTATTACCATATAAATTACCATAAATAAACAATTATATTTCAATTATATCTTTAATAATCATTAATGTTTATAGATTAAAAAATAACATCCCTATTATAATGAAACTAGTCCAAAATGATCATTATTACACACAACTGGCTTCGAAAATAGATAATAACATTCAAATATACATGTTGAGAAGAATTATAAATGAATATTTTAAAATTTTATAAATATAAAAAAAACTTCCTAATATGGGTGATTGATATAGTTGATTTTTCATACAAGTTTTTAGGGAATATTTTAACTAATTAGAATATTTCTTAATGGTTTTTTATCTCAAATTTCAATTCCTTGAGACATTTTTATGTTGTAAACATATTTTTTAATGGATCAATTGTATTTTTATATTGTTACTATATTATACTTCATTATAATCACTTTTCTTTGTAAATTTATACCGCGTACGTGGTATTGATTCAAAAGATACAATGGAAAAAATGTATTCTTTCCTCAATTCAGATTCTTTGAGACTTGTTTAATGTTATGAACCATATATAATTTTGTACAATTTTGTTTTGATTTAGAATCCCATTAATATATTAATTCCTTTAATTCATATGATATTATAATCCAAATCAATTTCTTTTCTTCGAATGGTTTTTGACTCAAGTGTACCCCAGTCATATGAGCTTTTGATAACTCAGTTTTCATTCATTGACTTATGATCAATATCTTAAACCTATTTAATATAATTTGGTTAAATTACACCATTTTATTATTATTTTTGGTACTCCATAATATTATAAATTTTTATTATATAAACCCATTTTTGAATATTACATACTTCATAGAGTTTTATTCCTTTAACAGATATTGATAACTCAAATTTCTTTTCTATGATTTATAATGATTAATATTGTACATTGTTCTTCTATAGTTTTGTTCTAAAACCGTAATATTTTTATATGGTATTTTATAATAATATTTTTATAAATTAATTTTGTATACAAATATTATTTTATTACTATATTTATAATGATTGTTTTTAAAATATCTAACTATAATGTATTCAAAACGTTCATTTCAAAATAAAATTTATTATCTTTGGATTCACATTTTCTATAGAAAAAAAATTTTCATTTTCAAGGATCTGTTACTGAATATTATGTCTTAATGTAAAATTTGAAAATAAATATTTTACTTTATATTTTCAAAATTTACATTTAAAAGTGACATTTAAATCTATAATTTACGTTAATGTTATAATTTTCTTCTAAAAGATCATTTATGTTTGCATATAAATTTCTCCTTTTATATTTAAAATTTATTTAAACAGATGTGATTTATCCTGTAAAAAATTATTAAATAATTATATATATATAGTAATAATTAACAATCGGTATAAAAATGATTATTGATCCCTTTTTGTAGTATATAATTAGAAGAAATCATTTACAAAGATGTTTTTCACCAATGTCAATATCATTTTTAGATTCCTCTGTATCATTGTGGATATATTCTTTTTCAACAATCCTTGATTATTATTTGGATGTATAAAGTCTGTTTATTCTATATCAAATATATGATCCATTACAACATTTTCCTTTCCTATACATTTAATGATTATAAACATAATTTTTCATGTAATGACTTACCTCTATGAATAACCTATTTTTGATTGTTTTTATTGAAGGATTTTCACATAGATTCCATTCAATTATTTATTGGGGAGAAGATTAAATTAACCATATAACCTTTATCTATATAGTTTAAATACCATATGCTTTATTATGACAGAATTATATTTACTTAGAATGTTACTTGATGTAATTAGATACCCATTTATTTTACATGCATTAATCTTGTTATGGTTATTTATAAATTCATTATGAGTTTAAATTTCCATATAATATGAAGTCCATTTTATTTAAATGGGATAATATTAAATTTTTAAATGTAACCCAATTTATTTAGATGGGTTATTTATTATATAAAATTTGAATTATTATAATTTAAGTTATTAATTAAACCCAATTTATTTTTATGGGTTCTTTATGATGTAAAATGACAATAATTTTTATGTGGAATAATTATATATAGAAGTTAAGGAGTGGGATCTTATATCAACATACAATGCATTGGTTAAGAGTTTATATCTTTTTACATTAGTATTAAAATGTTCATTTTAGTTTCTCTTAAGCATGTGAATTGATGGTGTTGCTCATAAAAGTAATGTTCCCTATATAATTGTATGTTCAACAAAATTTTGTTTTTTCTAATATGTCACTCCCTCATGGTTCGTTTTTATTTATTCATTATTTAATCATACTTTTAATTAATTTATTCACTTATGAAAATCATTATTCTAAAATTCATGATCTACTATTTGTTGTGTATAAGTTTATTATATATCCTGATTATACTAATTTGCTCATATTTTTATATGACATATGGTTACCTTTAGTGAGCATATGAGATCATGCATTTATTTTTTTCATTCCCAGGGATATAAATATAGGTATTACATGGTATATTTATTTAAGGGGTTATTAGAAGTGAGGATTTATGAATATATGTTAAAGATTATTGTAAAATTATTCCATATGTGGACAGTCATCCAAGACAATAAAATTTATGTTCTATGGTTAGTGAGATTATTTTGATAATGGAATTCTTATTCATGTAAAATAATGAAATTGTTGTGTTTATTTAGTTTAGGTCTCTTCATATAAAATACCTTTTTGACATTCCTATAAATCCCCAAGATTTGAATCCTTGGGGTCACATATCATACTAATTATTGTTTATATATGCTAACAAATGTTCTATTAGTGATCTTTTTACTCACACACATAAAAATTAAGAAACATCCAAGGAGGTCACCAATTTTAACACAACTCTAAGAGAAAAATTGGGATGATATTGAACCAGATACCCTCACAACCCAATACCCACCCTGAAACATCATATACCAAATGAGAATTCTTTATCAATACAGTTGGAGACTATTACCCGAGCATCAAAAGTAAATATAGGGAATGACTTCACCCAACCTAAAGTAGATGACATGACACACACACACATATATATACATGAATGAATAAAATATCATAAGGGAAAACTAAGAATACATATTATAACAACCCAAGTTTTTCTAAAAATAAATTTAAATGCTTGAAACTTTGTTTTATGTAGATATTTATAAGTATCCTTTAAACATAATTATACTACTTATATGTTTTTAATATCGATAAAGAACTATCTACAATTGTGTTCAGTATGTTATTTTGTGTCTTTGGGAACCGAATTGTTTTTTTGGTGAATTGTAACATACACTTATGAATAGTAATATCAATAGTAATATTTCCATACTTAATCGTAAATTATATTATTATTTTTTTCCTTATGTATTTAAGATGATGACAAGTTGTTTAATTTTTAAATATGATATTAAAGAATTTATAGTTATTAAATTATTAATTTTTTAATTAAGTATGATTTTATAAAGAAGCTAACTTAAAAATTTATGGAAAATTATTTTCAAAAAATGGACTACGTTTTTTAATTCTACATGTCAATAAAATGTTAGGGTGATTTTTGGGGAATTTTTTTGAAATAGTTAATTTTTTGGTGAATAGTAAAAAAATACATTTTGAGTTTTGTTATGATAATGACATCATTAATTATGTAATAAGGATGTAATAAATCTGGTTTACTTGTGTACAGTAAAATATGTTATGATGGGTCCTATGTGGCTTATACCATTGGAAAATACCATGGTCAGGACCATGGTTTTTCAAATACCACTAATGAGGTGTCCTTTGAAAATTATTAAAATAATACCTTACTATTTCTATAAATACCAACACATTCCTTCATTAACATCATTCCAAATTCCTCATAAATGATGATCTGGCCTCCTTGCCTAATTATATTCCCTCCCATGTTTTCCTCAAGCCCCAAGGTCCCAACCTTCATGTTATAGGAGTAAATCTATATGGTAAGAAAATTCTCTATTTATTTTTTCCCAATCATGTTCTCTATAATGTGTTATAACATTCATGTTTCCATTCCATGTTCATATTTCCTTTATATTAATGATCTATTATGTTTTATGATTCATTTTTGGATGGGTGACCTTTGTCCCCTCCAATTTTAATATTTTCTAAAACCATGTGGCAAAGCCATTACATTGTTGATGTTTTGTTAGAGATTTCACAATATTCTGTTTATTTTGAGTTCCTTTATTTTCTTATTCTTTCTTCATATCCTCTTACCCAAGAGGCATGAAATCTCCATGAATCATGTAAAATATGGTTTTTATCATGTTCATGGAAAATTCACCATTACTATTCTTCTCCTGTCCTATTTATTCATGGAATAAAAACATTTTCGATGATGTGTTGAATTATTGATGTCGTGGACAATGTGATTTCAATTTCCATTAATTCTTTCATCTCTGGTCAGAAAACCATTTATATGGTTAAACTAGGTTATAATATATGTATTATTTCTCATCCATGGTTCTATAATTATATTATACGCCTAGTAATAATTTATAATACAAAATGAAGTTGTTATTAACAAATAACAACTAAAATGATTTAAACAAACATCATTAATGTTTTATCTTATTAATAATCCTCATATAAGACATAAAAATGATAAATGGTATAAATTATGGTATAGTAAATATTAAAATACCTTTACATTACAAATATAGAGTTTCACTACCAATAAAAAAGTACATCCATCATGAACCAATCATGGAAATCATGTAAGGAACTCACCCAAAACAGTGCATGGAACAAAATATTTATAATTAAGGGGTGAAATGAGGATATGAAATTATTATATAAGATGTTATAAAAATGAATATTTTTCTGTAAAATACTAATAAAACTTTTTTAATAATTATACAAGATGTTTAATCAATTTTGAAGTAATACAAGCTAGAGGTAAGGGAATTCATAACCTGGTTTCCATCCTTTGGGGTAACCTTATTCTTCATTATTGATGTGAAAATTAAATTGTTTGTGTGATGACTTTGGATTATAATATGTTTAATAATTTATATTTATAGAGTATATACATATTCCATTCAATCTATTATGTATCACTTCATTTATATGATATTTAAAAGGGACTTTTCTTTTAAAATACCATTATAATATTTTGTTTTAAAAAAATTAAAAATCAATGTATTTATGATAATATTCATGTTGTATGATTCTGTTATGGATATTGAAAATTTTATATTATGAAGGGTGGGACCTATATTTACCTCCAATTCACTGGTTAGGTTAATGTTCGATGTCATCCGTAAGGTTACTCTATGTGTAACTGTGACGGTTACAAAAATAGTAAAGTAGTTTTGAAGGTTAAAAATTATAAGGTAGCCGAGAGGGTTAAAAGATTTTTTAAGTAATGCCCAAATATACCTATATGGATCTACATATGTTCTTAGGTATTGTGTAAATTTCATTTCTTACATTGTAAGAATATATATACTGGTGATAGGTATGTCTTATGAAAATGATTTCACACGTTACTAGTATTCATGGACTAATGTGTTATTTCCTTATTTTTATATCCTTTACTGAGTTTTTGTGATCATTCCTAGTTATATATTATTTTTCATTGGTTAATGGATGTGTAAGACCAAAAATTAAGCCATGTTAAATGTTGATGAATTTTCTGGGAATCATGTTTTAATATTTAATGTTTTTAATTTTGAAAATTATGGAAACTATTTTTATGGTATCCATTATGTAGGATTGGGTAATGCTATGAATGTATTATTTCCCAATTATCTAAATGTATAAACATGAAATGATTCTCAATTAAAAAGGATATGTTTTCATGACTATATTTAAGATTATGCTTGTAATAATGTTAGTTCCTTTTATTGGGTTTGGGAAGATGGTTTAGATAAATTTAGGGGTTTGGATGATGTAAAAAAAATATGATAAAAGATAAAATTCGGGGCTAGTATGATGTTAAAAAATACCATAAATTTTTTTTAAACTATCCTTAATTTAAAAATTTATATCATTTAAATATTACCATGTTACTTTATCTATGATATATTTGTTCAGAATGGTTGTCCGCAGAAGGAACATGGATGCTGAAGAGGAGGGGCACAGACAGAATGGCATCCTTCAAGATCTATAGCCGAAAATGGTAGGGATTGGAACAGAGCTGTTTGTGACAATAATGGATCATCTAATTTATGAAATAAGTAATGGTTTCAACCATGCAAGAGAACAAATATAGGTACCACAACAGGACATGACATTAGTGGAACATTTTATGAGATAACACCTTCATGTTTTCCATGGATCTTCTTACATAGTAGCAACTGAAGGATGTATCAAATCCCTTGAAAAGATATTCAATGTTATGGGATGTTCAAACAATAAAAATTAAACTCATTCCATTTATCTTTTTGAAGGAGAATCTAATCAGTGGTGGTCAATGGTAATGAATATCAGGGGTATAGAATATTTTGATGCCTCATAGTGGGATGAATTTAAAATTATTTTCATTGAATAATATTTTCCTTTGGTTATGCGACATCGGATGGAGAAGTAATTCCATGAATTGATGAAAAAGAAGAGGTATTTAGTGGCTCTGTATGAAGTGAACTTCACCCGACGGGTGAGGCATGCTCCAAATTTTATTCTAGATCTTGATAGCAAAATCAGCCACATTTACTTGAGACCGAAGCCAAGATATCAAAGGTTGTTGGAATCCCATGAATTCAAAAGTTATGAGAAACTTGTCTAATGAGATGAGAGGGAAGAGAATAAGTTTTCTGATGATCACGTGCATTTTGGAAACATGGACAATAAGAGGCCCAGGTGGCAAGGGATGGGTAAGAATCAACAAAAGAAATCTGATGGTAAGAAAGTCCAGTATAAAGTTTGTAAAAATTGTGGAAAGAAACACCTTGCGGAATGACATTGAAAAATTGGGAAGTGTTTTAAATGTGTTATGTTTGGATATATGGCTTGAGATTACAATGAAAATGATCTTATGACTAATCCTTATAAGAAAAGGTTAATGTGTTTTAAATGTGGTGAGAAGGGTCATTATGAAAATTCCTTCCCAAAGAGAGATCCAAATGAAGCAATGAAGCTAAACTATAAGAAGAAAGGTGTTGTGAGATCCTTTTTGTCTAAGCCAATATATGTCGAGCCATCCAATGAAGTTGTATCTGGTACATTGTTTTTTAACTCAAATCTTCTAATGTTTTTTTTTTGATATGGGGTCTAAAAATTCCATCATATCTGATAAATTTTTGTGTAAATTTGAAATATCCCCTCAAAAATTGAGAGCTGAGCATTTTATTAATACACCAGGGGAAATATAATAGCATAATGGAATTATTAGAATCTTTATATTGTTGTATGTGGAAATAATTTACCTACAAACCTTGTGTTTTTACCCTTTGTCGTGTTTGATGATATTCCGGGAATGGATTGGATTTCTGTTTGTCATGTTAAGATTGACTGTAGAACAAAATAAGATGTTTTTCAAAAAGAGTTTTAGTTTTTATACAAGAATGAACTCATAAAATAGATAAAATATCATGAAGATAAGAAACTATTGAAATATGGAAATGAATTTTATCATACTCATATTGTTGATAACAAGGGAACTGTTTAGATTGATGGTGTACCTATGTAAAATGAATAACCTTTGGTTTTTCCTGATGAGTTAGCTGGTGTCACACATAATCAGGAAGTTGAATTAACAACTGACTTAGTTCCTAATTATAAAATAATTTCAAAACCTCCATATCATATGTCTCAAATATAAATTCTTGAACTGAATAATCTGCTATAGGATTAGTTTGATAAAGGCTTCATTCATCCTAGCACATCACCATGGGGAGGTCCTGTTTTGTTTGTTAAAAAGAAATATGGTTCCATGAGACATTGCATTTAATATAGATATTTTAATAACATCACTGCAAAAAAGAGGTATCTCTTTCCTTATATCGATGACGTGTTTGATCATCTCTAGGGAGCTCAGTAATTTTCAAATATTGACTTGAGATTCAGACACCATAAATTGAAGGTGAAGAAGAATGACATCCCAAAAACAGTGTTTTATACTATATATGGGAATTATGAATTTTTTGTTACGCCCCATTGGTTAACTAATTCACCTATTGTATTCCTGAATCTTCTGAAAAGAGTATTTCATGAGTTCTTGGATAAGTTTGTGGGTGTATTTATTGATAACATTATGGTATTTTTAAAAATAAAAATGAGAATGAAAAACAACTATGGGTTGTTTTTCAAACCATAAAAAGGGTATCTTTATGGAAAATTCAGCAAGTGGGATTTTTGGTTGTAATTGATTTCTTTTCTTGGGAACATTGTAAATAAGGATGGAATAATAGCTGATCGTGCCAAATGGAAAAGTGGTTTATGAATGTCCAAGACCCAGAAATGTTACATATATTCTTATTTTTCTTGGATTCACAAGTTATTACCAATGTTTTGTAAGGCACATAGCTGGGTTATCCATCCTGATAACTAAGTTAACATAAAAAGGGGTTAAATTGTTTTGGATAGAAGAATGTGATTTTTTTAGGAACTGAAAAAGAGATTGGTTAATGCTCCAGGTTTGGCCCTACATTCCCAAAATGGTGATTTCACCATCTATAGTGATGCTTCATTGAAGGGGATTGTTTTTGTTTTAAAACAGAATGATAAGGTAATTTCTTATGCTTGAAAACAACTAAAACCTCATGAGTTAAATTATCCGACACATGATTTGGAATTGTTAGCTGTGTTTTATTCATTGAAAATTTTGAGGAATCATTTATACATAGCCAAATGTAAAATATATATTTCACTTAAATTTTGAAGTGTATATTCACTCATAAAGAATTAAACATGAAGAATGAAAGATAGCTAGAACTGATAAAATATTATTACTGGAGGATCAATTACCATCCTAGAAAAGAAAATAAAATGTAGAATGAAATGAGTTGAAAAAATCATGTATCACTAACCATGATATGTTTGGAACATTATCCCTTGATTAATTATTTGATGATTATTGGATTATAAGTTGTTCTTTTAGAGAATACATCTGTTTTGTTTTATGTTTTAGTGATTTCATCATTTTCGGATGGAACTAAAAGAGCATAGATGGAAGATCATGAGCTACAATAAAATGTAGAATTGTTTAAAATGGGTAATCATCCAGAATTTAAACGTGATAATGTTTGTGTTTTATGATTTGGAAAAAGGTTTTTGTGTGCCATGTGATTCTTAGTTGAAGAGAGACTTGGTGTGTAAAGCTCATAGTTTACCATTTTTTGTTCATCCTAGTAGTACTATGATTTATAGAGGCATTCTGGAGTATTACTGGTTGTATGGGTTGAAAGGGAATATTAATGATTTCACCATTAAATATTTGATATGTCAGCTTGTTAAAGTGGTGTGGTAGTTACTGAAGGGGATGCATCAGGCTTTTACAGTGCCAGAGTGGAAGTGGGAGTATGTAATCATGGACATTGTGGTGGGACGACCTAAGACATCTCAAGGTAAAAATTCAATTTGTGTTATTGTGGATTAGCTAACAAAATCTGCACATTTTATTTAAATTCGAGATAAATTTTTTCTAGATCAATATTCTCGATTATAACTAGAGGATATTTTCATGTTTCATGGAGTTCCTTTTTCCATTGTATCTGTCCAGGATCCTGGGTTCACTTCTAAATTTTTGAAGGGACTTCAAGAGTCAGTTAGAAAAAAGTTAAATTGCAGTAGAACATTTCACCCTCAATATGATTCTTAGTCAGAATGAATTATTCAAACATTAGAGGACATGATTCGATCATGTTCAATAGACTACCAAGGAAATTTGGATCAACATTTATCTTTAGTTTAGTTTTCTTATAATAACATTTTTCATTCCAGTATACAAATGGAACATTTTGAGGATTTGTATGGAAAGTGGTGTTGGCCTCTACTATTTTGGGATGAAGTCGATAAAACAAAGCTTATGGGACCAGAATTAGTAGAGTATGTGGCTGAGAAAGTGAAGATGATCCAGTAGCACATGAGGAAAACTCAGAGTAGGTAGAAAAGTTATACAGATAACAGAAGGAAATATAACTCTTTAGAGGTAGATGGAATTATTTTCCTTAAAATATCTCATTGGAAAAGTTTCATTCATTTTAGTAAGAAAGGACAAATAATATTGTGGTTCATTATTCCTTTTGAAATACAAGAGAAATTTTGACTATTTTGACACTGAGTAACATTCCCTCCCAGTTGGTATCACGTGCCCAATGTTTTTCTTGTTTCGATGTTGAGAATATATTTACTAAATTGGACTCACGTTTTGAGCCTAGAAGCAGTTCATCAGGAGGAGAACCATTTATTTGAAGAGAAATTAGTTCAGATTGTTGATCGAAGGGAACTGGTATTATAGAAAAATGTAATCTATAGGGTAAATGTTTTTTGGAGAAACCACATGGTTGAAGAAGAAACCTGGGTGTCTGAAAATGTTAGGAGCGAAAGGTACCCTCACTTTATTAATAAGTAAATAAAATATTGAGGACACAATTTCCAGAAGGTGTGAATAATGAAATACACTATGGTTTTCAAAAAAATATTTAAATGAATAAATTTTTATTTAATATAGATATTTATATGTTTCCTTTATACATAATTTTACTACTTCTATGTTTTGAATTTTGAAAAAAAAAATTATCTACAATTGTGTCCAGTATGTTATTTGAAGTCTATTGGAATAAACATGTTTTTTTGTGAATAGTAACATACACTTTTGAAAAAAATATGAATTTTAATATTACTCTAATAAATAGTAAATTATATTATTATTTTATTTTCTTATGTCTTTAAGATAATGACCTCTTGATTAATTTTTAAAAGTGTTATAAAAGTAGTTATCGTTTTTAAAGTATTAATTATTTAATTAAGATTGATTTTATTTTGAAATTAAATTAAGAATATTTAGAAAATTATTTTTTAAAAACGGACATCATTTTTGAATTATAAATGATGATAAATGGATTGACTTAATTTTGGGGATTTTTCTGAAATAGTTGATTTTTCAGTGAAAAGTAAAAAATATAGTATTGAGTTTCAGTGTGTTAATGACATCATTAATGATGTAATAATGATGAAATAATTTGGGTCAACATGTGTATTGTAAAATAAGTTATAAGGTGTCCTAGATGCTTTATACCATGTGAAAATACCATGGGAAAGCCCATGGTTTTGCAAATACCGCTATTGAGGTGCCCCTTGAAAATTAATAATATAATCCCTCATTTTTCTATAAATACCAACCCATTCCTTCGTTAACATCATTACAAATTCATCATCAACAATTAATTGGCCTTATTACCTTCCTGTTATCCCTCCCAAGGTTTCCTCAGGCCCCCAAGGTCCCAAAATCTATGTTATAGGTGATACTCTACTAGGTAAAAACAATTATAAATTTTTTCCTTTTTCCATTCAAATTCGCTTTTATGTGGTATAACATTAAAATTTCCATACCATGTACTTAATTCATTACTATAAATTATATCATCAGTACAATGATTCATTTTTTGGATGGGGGAAACTTTTCCCATCTTTTTTTAATAGTTTCTAAAACTTTGTAGCATACTTATTAGGCTGCTGAATATTTGAAAGGGATTTCTCAATTATTCTTTTTTTGAGTTCCCTTATTTTTATTATTTCTTCATCTCCTCTAATACAAGAGGGATGACATATACATGAAACATGTATATTATGGATGTTCTATTTTTCATGTAAATTCATCATCACTATTCTTCTCATCTCCCACTTATTCTACGAATAATAACATTGTCTATGATGTGTCAAATTACCGACATCATGGACGATGTGATTTCAATTTCCATTAATTCTTTCAATTATGGTCAAGAAACCAATTATATGGATTAAAAAGGTTATAACATAACTATTATGTCTCATACATTGTTATATAATTCTTTTGTACTCATGATTTTAATTTATTAGACAAAATGTGGTTGTTATTAACAAAGAACCACTAAAATGATCAAAAGAACATCATTAATATTTTAACTTATTAATCATCCTCATATAAAACATCAAAATTATAATTGGTATAAATAATGGTACTCTAAATATTAAAATACCTTTCCATTCCGATTACATAGTTTCACTTCCAATCTACATGAACATCCATCATGAACCAATCATGGAAATCATGTAAGGAACTCACCAAAAATAGTGAAAAGAACAAAATACTAACAATTATGGGGTGAAATGAGGTTATTAAATAATCATATAAGATATTATTAAAATGGAAATTTTCCTTTTAAAATACATATTAAACCCTTTTAACCATTATACTGGAATTTTAAACAAGTTTTAAGTAATACAAGACTGAGGTAAGGTAATTATTAACCCAATTTCTGTCCTTTTGGTTATCCTTAATCTTCATTATTTATAATGTCTTTAAATTGTTTTTGTGATTAATCCTAATTATACTTTGATAATTATGTATTTTTAATGAGTATATACATATTATATTCACTCTATTATATATCACATCAATTATATGATATATATATAAGGGACTTTTTATTTTAAAATTTCTTTTAAAATTATGTTTTACTTAATTCAAAAGATACGTTTTTATGCTAATAATCATATAGTATGATAATTTTCCAGATCATGGGAATTTTTTAATATGAAGGTCGGTACCTATATTCTTCTCTAATGCATTGTGTATGTGTAATTTTTGAGGTCGGCCATATGGTTACTCCATGTGTAACTGTGACAGTTACACAAATAGTAAGGTAGCTGTGAGGGTTACAAAATAAAAAGTAGTCAAGAGGGTTACAAGATTATGTATGTGATGGCCCAAGATACATTTGTGGTTATAATTATGTTCTTAGGTACTGTGTAAATATCATGTTTTAGATAGAATGTATATGTATATAGGATATAAGTAATTATTTTTAAAATGATTTCATACGTTACAAGTATTCATGGACAAAAATGTGTTTTCATTCTTTTTATATCCCTTTATTATGTTTTTGTGCTCATCATGTGTTTTAAATGAATTTTAAAATGTAAATGTATGTGTAATACAAATAAGGAAGACACGATACATGTTGAATAATTTTCAAGGAATCATGTTTTATGTATTAATGATTTTAATTTTAAAAAAATGGAAACTATTTTTATAGTATCCACTTTGTAAAAATGTGTTATTATATGAATGTATTATTTCTTTATTCTCTAATGATCTTTAATTGAAAAGTACCTCAATGTAAAAGGATTTTATTTCTTGACTAACTTAAATATAATGTTTTTAATAAGTCCGGGTCATTATATATATCATATCAAAATGGAATTAGTATATGCTATACAACTCAAATGTAGCTAAGAAATCTCCACGGTGCAAGTCAAATAGCATTTGACAACTAAAATTGAAATAACCAATCCCTGTGATATTATTGGAAACCTACCATAATCATTGTAAACATCTAAATGTCTCATATATATATATATATATATATATATATATATATATTACATATTAATAGATTAATATCCATTAAATAAAAAAATAATACATTCTATAATCATATTAGGTCTAGTTCCTTTCGAAACATGGAAACATAAGATTCTCTTCCATATGTGAGCTATGTCATAATCCATTATGTTATTCGTATCTAGAACCCTTTTTCGAAATATCATATATAATACCTTTATTAAAATATTGGATATGGGAAATATAAGAAAGGGTGAGATAAAATGATCAATAATTGTAGATAAGGGATATATTTATAAAACATCAGATTATGGGTACAAGAATAACATTTTAAATCCATACCATGTATATTATAGATCATTAACATGATTCATGGTGTATGTCTTGTAAATTCATAAGAAATGATTCATAATTAAATAAATTAATATCAATGATGTTAGCATAACATTGTTATAAGAAATATAATAATTGAATATCCACAAGAATATAAAGTTTTATTTCATAAATACCCACAAATACATTCATAACATGGTTGGTTTGGTTAACAACCCGTGTACCCTCATTGGGAATTGAATAACCTCCCATGTACACTCATTTGGGACTAGGATAACCTCTCATGTATCTTCTTTTGATATAGGTAAAACCACCTATATACCCTCTTTTGGGCATGGTTTAAACTCTCAATTCCTCTTTGACATCATATAACATTAATCATTACATAATGAAATGGATGGGGATATAGGTTCTACCTTTCACATACTGATTATCATAAATACGTGCACCATAAGATAAAAAAAATTAAAATATCATAACAAATGAAAATAAATGGGTTTCATAAATATTTAAACATAGCATAACCTATGGAAAAGAAATGTTCTACATAATCATTTCATCATACCATAACCCATGGAAAATTATTTTGGTTTCATAATAATTTTATCATGTTATAAACCACGGTAGTAAAATAGGTTTCATAATGATATTGTCATAAAAACATAAATAATTTAGTGACATAATAAGAATGGTTTCATAGATAATATCGAAAATAAATAACAAATAACATCAAATGATATCAATGTAGATGGAAAATGATTTTGAAAAATCACATGGGACATTTCTTGAGGAAAACATCCCCTTCAATTTAGAAAAAATTATTTTTAAAAAAATAAAATTACTTCTAAATAAATTTAATTGAAAATAATCATTGAAAACATGTGAAGGAATATTTTAAATAATTTAAAATAATTCTTGATGAAAATATCCTTCCCATTTTGGAAAAAAAAATTACATAAAGTTACACATCCGTATAATTGAAAATGAAATTAAAAATTATATTTTAATATTAAATGAAATCAATAGTTTGGATGGTTTGAAAATATATTTGATTCAAACACATTAAAACAAATATCTCTTTCACATGTTTCGTAAAAGAAAAAAATTCATTGGTTTGAAAATGACATGTAGATACTTTTAGAAACATGTTTTTAAAAAATTATAACTTGGTTAAAAATGTATTTCAAATTTTTTTTGAATAACATTAAAAAATGAACACATTTTAGAAAACACGGTTTTGGATGAAGAAGAATTTACAACAACGTAGTGAAATAAAGAAAATATTTCTTTAAAAAAATCTTCTAAAATCATTAGTTCATATGTAATGGCCCGGACCTCTCCGGCCAATTCCTTTGTCAAAAAGGAGGTCAAGAAGTGTTCTGGAGGGTAAAATGGACTTTTCCCACACTTTCCAGAATTTTGAAACTACACGCCGTGTAGTTTGAGTACACGCCGTGTACCCCCTTTCCGGGTATACCTCGTGTTGCAGGTCATGTCCTCGCTGTGTGAAATAATGGGTGCACGCCGTGTTCCCAGTTCTATACGCCATGTAGTCCGTCCCCGGGTACGCGTTACCAGTCAATGGTCATGTACCGTGTTGGAGTTGTGTCCTTGCCGTGTGCAATAAATGAGTACACACAGTGTGTATAAACTACATGCCGTGTAGTCCTTCCACGCATATGCATTACCCTCAAACCGTGTGTTGACCAGTCAACAGCCACAAAGCCGTGTTGGAAGCCGCATGGAGACCGTGTGAATTAACCGAGTACATGCCAGGTACCATAAATTACACATTGTGTACTTTTCCTTTTCTCGCTTATAAAAGGAGGGGTCCCCTCCTCCTTTCAACTCACCCCTCTCCTCCCCTCTCCTCTGAGCAGAGCTATCTCAAGAGACTCGAAGGCTCTTCCTTCCATAACTTCTTCGTCCGAGCTCCGATTTACGATCCGTTAGCAGCCACGGGATCGTGACGATGAGGCGTAACTTCCGATCTTGGATCTGTTATCTTCCCATCGGACTTTCCTTTCCGACTTCCACCCGAGGAGGTTTTTCTGGGACCCGACAGAGGTGACAGACGCCGACGGACTTCTTCAAAAGAAGATCTGGGTGAGAACTGTGATCAGAACCTGTTGAGGTAGGGATCTTACCTTTGTCTCTCTCTCTTTTGTGCATCATGCGGGGTGGTTATCCTCTTGTTTTCATAAGAAACAGTTGAACCATTAAATAAATATAATAACTGGTCGAACAACGGTGTTGGGAAGTTTGCGATTTCTGTTACTTTATATCCTATTGATATGTTATGAATTAAATGTGATGATGCCTACTGAAAATAACAGTCGTTGGGGGCCTTTTCTTGCGTAATTAAATGTTGCCCTATCTTTTAGACCGTTTTTTGGATGGAACCTTGTGGAATGTGGAATTTGGTTAATCACGTAAAGTTGTCTGATTAAATGAAAATTTGGAACCCTTGTGTGATCACCCCGGCTGAACAAATATGGAATAATGAACATGTGGGTGTTGGCTAGGATACGTGGCATGTGATGGGGGTGTTTTGTGGGTTTTTTGTGGATAGGGTGAGCAGAGGGACTGCGGTTGGCTTGGTTATGGGTTGGTGTGAATACTATGTTAGTGATGGGAAGCGGGGCTACAATAAATTGTATTAAAGGGATAATGATGTACGAGTTTCAGTGCGGTTGTGGTTATGGTGGTTGGCAGCAGGGCTGCGGGGATGGGTTGAATTTGAACGGACTTTTGGTTGTGGTTAATAAAAAAATGGAAGAGTTAATGAATGGTGGGGCTTGGTAACAGAACGGAGTTAATAATCAAAGGGGTTGGTTGGTTGATAAGAAGGGCTTGGTTGTGTTTCTTGTGTTTTCCTAACTTGATTTGTGGATGAAAGTGATATGTTTTATGAATGATTGATGTGGATGGTTGTGGATAGTTTCCCAGTAATTAAGGAACTAATAAACTAATCATGTTGAAACGTGAAAACCTAAATGGGGTTGGGGTTGTTTGTTGTATGCATGCTTCGTAGTATCTGTGCCGAGGCACGTGCTCAGTTTCTCTGTTTAGAAGCCATAGGTTGGGCTGTGTGGTTGGTATATATATATATATATATATCTGTATCTTTTTTGTTTTATCTCACCCCACCCATGTTGAGCACTTAGTGCCGAGCACTCCCATTTCATGGGAGAGGGTGTTTTTCCCTTAGTTACTAGCTCTTTCCTGCTCCTTCTCCCCTAGGTTGTGATGGCTTGAGGCGACCTTACACCTAAGACTCTTCAGTTAGGTTTCTATTGGGGTGTCTTTAGTCCAAGACTTTTCGGGTAGGTTCTACTGTTTCCCAAGAATCATTGGGATGAGGCCCAAGTGTATGCAGGTGGGATACATGGTTGTGAGGCCCAGGTGTGTGCGGGCGGGAAATGTGGTTGTGAGGCCCAGGTGTCTATGGGCGGGATATGTAGTTGTGAGGCCCAGGTGTGTGTGGGCGGGATACGTGGTGGTGAGGGCCTGGTGTGTGCGGGCGGGGAGAGTGTGGCAGCGTCAGGACGTTCGTCGTTAGGAAGAGCAGCTAATTAAATGGAACTAGTTCAAGGTACCCAATACTCTTGTTTCTTATATACTACTACCTGTTGTGCTTGTGTTTTTGTGAGTGTGGCTGGTGAGGTTGGGTGGATAGAATTTCTTGCTAGGTTTCTTCTGTTGTTCTCAAAGGACATGAGGATGTCTCCCCACTTGTGCCCGAGAGCTTTAGGTTTCCCTAATGAGTATACATGTATGCTCACCCTACGTTTACTTTTAGGTTTCCAGGAGGACTACTAGGGCCGTGCGAGACCCTACTAGTCGGACAGTTGGAGTTTTTGCAGTTTTTGTTCTCTTGTTTTCTTTTTGTATTGTACTTTGAGCTTTCTTGTACTTGTACGTTGTTATAAAATTGTTTAAACATGCATGTGGGTTTGGTTTGGGTTTATTTCAATACACTTGTTCTCTTTCCTTTTTGGTGGTTGACTTGTCCTATTTCTCGATCCTAAATAAATAAAAAGGGTAATGCCTCCCATACTTGTGAAAACTCATACCCTTGGTGCTAGTCGCCACCCCGAAGCCTACTGGAGGCGGGACTCGGGGGTCATTATCTCTCGTTCACCATTGCCAGCTCAGGAGGGGAATCTTTGGTGGGAGGGGGTCGTGACAGAATGGTATCAAAGGATGATGGTTGAGAGATAGGATGGAGTCTGGAGTTAGGCATAGTGAGGATTGCATGGGATGGTAGGGTGACAATGTTAGTCAATCTTGGTGCGTGACATAGGCCAGGGAATACCGGCTAGGACACAGGATTTTAGGGCCCCTCGTGATCCGATGCAAGGAATCTAAGCCTACCGAACGACCAAGTGAGACTACATTGATTGCAGGGTAGAGACCCTAGGGAAGTTACATGCATCATCATTCTTGTGTTTTACTTGATTTGGGTGTTTGGGGAAAGAAATTTATATAAAATGATAAAATAAAACCTTGAGTTTTCCTTACTACTTGGGCTTAGGAAATCCTTGTTTACCGTATAGCTATGGCACCTGGACGTCATCCTCGGTGGCTCAGACGACCGAGGCCCAGCAGATTCAGGCGGTCGATCAGCTGAGGATTGACCGAGAGGAGGAAGATAGCCAGTGGCAGAAGACTCTCTGATCTTTCCAGCGACAGACCCTCAAGAAGTACGAGGGTAGTACTTCGGATACGGAGGCAGAGGGGTGGCTTGAGGATCTAGGGATTTCTTTTACCTTGATCTGTGCTCCGAGGGAGTATTGGGTTTCCCTAGCAGTCAGTCAGCTGAGAGGCACGGCGCGACAGTGGTGGACACTCTACCTCGGAGAGAGGATAAAGGCAGAGGTTCCCTAGGATAACTTTGAGAAGGAATTCCGAGAGGAATTCCTTTCTTCCATGATCATGGTGGAGAAGCGGTAGTATTTACTCTCCCTTCAGCAGGAGAGTATGTCAGTACGAGAGTTGGGGATCAAGTTCAAGGATCTCTTGCGCTTTGCTCCAGATCTCTTTCTGGATGAGGATTCTCGGGCGAGACATTTGGAGGAGGCGCTCCGTCCTTCGCTCCAGTATATTGTCACCCCATTCACCCTACCGACGTACATAGTGGTACATAAGAAGGCAGAGGTTGTAGAGAGGATGCACTCACAGGGAGGTGAACCACGAGAGGGGATCTAGCCATGCTCGTCGAAGGGGAAGGCAGTCAGCAGCAGGCCTCCTGCGACGGGACCTTCCAAGTTCAGGCCAGTGGGGAGCAGGCCCCAACATTTTCAGTTCAGATCTTCAGGTCCTCGTCCCTTTTTCACGATCCCAGGACCGATGTGTTTTTCTTTTGGGGGATTTGGGAATGTTCAGAGTTGGTTCCCGACCTGAGCTCAGTACGGTGGAGGTGGGCAGGTTCAGCACCCTCCTCAGCAGCACCAGTTGCCGGCGAGGCCCTTCCAACAGCAGCAGGACCATTCTCCACCGAGGGAAGACTTTGCGGGAGGAGGTCGACCTCATGGTGCTCCTCAGGGACCTTGACCAGGGCGTGGTCGGGGAAGTGGATTCCATCAGAGAGGTAGATGAGTTGGGCGTGGACAGTTGTACGCAGCAGAGTTGACAGCTCCAGCAGGACCAGAGGTGGTGCGAGGTACGATTTGTTTGTTCATCACTCTTGTTTCTGCTTTGTTCGATTCGGGAGCTTCGCACTCCTTTGTTGCACCTGGTCTAGCCCATTCTGTGGGACTAGACGTAGAGAGACTTTTTGTACCACTAGTACAGAGTACACCAGGTGAAGGCCCGACCAGCATATCTTGTGTTTTCCAGGGATGTGGGATGAATTTGGGACCACATCGATCTAGTGGGGACCTTCTTCTGTTACAGATGCAGCCATACGATGTCATCCTAGGCATCGACTCGTTGTTTTCTGTTGGTTTCGTTATCGAATGCTTCCAGAGAAGAGTCATGTTCTCCGACGTGGATGGGCATCGTGTAGCTTTTGTTGGCGAGAGGAGCTATCAGGTGGGACGCCGACGTGTGGAGCCTCTCCTTTCCTTGTTAGGTGAGATATCAGTGGTTCTAGCTGATATAGAGATGATGGTTGTCCTAGAGGTTGTTGGGGAGTTCCTTGATGTTTCTCCTAAGGAGGTCGTGACTCTACCACCCCCCCCCCCCAACGTGACGTTGAGTTCGGGATAGACATACAGCCTGGTGCCCATCCGATTTCGATGTCCCCTTATCGGATGGAACCTTATGAGTTGCGGGAGTTGCGGATTCAGATTGGCGATCTGATGGAGAAGGGTTTTGTTTAACCCAGCATATCACCATGGGGTGCTCCAATTTTGTTCGTGAAGAAGGAAGATGGTGGTCTCAGGCTATGCATAGACTACCACAGGTTGAACCAGGTAACGGTCAAGAACCGATATCCCCTCCCAAGGATAGATGATCTCTTCTAACAATTGAGGGGAGCAGGTTGGTTTCCCAAGATTGATCTACGATTTGGATATCATCAGCTGAGGGTAAAGGACAGTGACATCTTGAAGATGGATTTCAGGTACAGGTATGGGCACTTCGAGTTTGTGGTGATGTCGTTTGGAGTTATGAATGCACCGGCTGTGTTCATGGGACTTATGAACTTTGTCTTCCGGGAGTTTCTGGACCAGTTCGTCATTGTGTTTATCAATGACATCCTGATCTACTCAAGGTCAGAGGAGGATCACATTGAGCATCTCAGGGCTGTATTGGAAGTCCATCGACACCACCAGCTTTACGGGAAATTGTCGAAGTGTATGTTCTTGACACAAGATGTACACTTCCTTGGGCACGTGGTGTCTCAGCATGGAGTGTCAGTGGACCCATCGAAGGTGGAGGAAGTTGTTTCTTGGGAAGCACCCAAGATCATGGTAGAATTTCGTAGTTTCCTGGGGTCAGCAGGTCACTATCGGAGGTTCGTTTCGGACTTCTCTCTAGTTGATGCTCCTTTGACAGCTTTGGCGAGGAAGAACCAGGTCTTCCTATGGAGCGAGCAGTGCTAGAAGGCTTTTGACTACCTGAAGAAGAATTTAGTCAGTGCTCCCGTACACTAGTTTCCAGAGGAAGGGTTGTTGTATGAGGTGTTTTGTGATTCTTCTGGCCTTGGTCTGGGGTGTGTGCTGATGCAGAAGAAGGGAGTGATTTGTTATCGGTCTAGGCAGTTACGCCCTCACGAGCGTAACGATGCCACCCATGACCTAGAGCTTGCAGCAGTAGTGTTCACAGTGAAGTTTTGGCGACATTACCTTTTTGGGGAGAGATTTGTGGTCTTCTCAGATCACAAGAGCCTGCGTTATATCTTCTCCCAGCGTGCCTTGAAATTGCGGCAGTGGAGATGGGTCGGGTTTCTCCAATACCATGACTTTTAGATCTCTTACACTGAAGGTAAGGGAAATGTTGTGGCTGATGCCCTGAGCAGGAAGTTGCATCAGGAAGTAGTTCGGGAATCCAGTGATGCTTGGAAGTAAATGGGAGAGTTGGCCACCTTGCACTTGGATGCTAGGGTAGAAGGTGTTAAAGGCTGTTTGTTTTAGATGAAGGTGCATTCCTCCTTGCTGCAGCTAGTGGAAGAGTCTCAGTGGGGGGACTCCGAGGCGGAAGTGATGCGGGATCGTGTCGAACAGGGGAAGGCTCTAGAGGGGTGGTCCGAGGATATCCGACATCAGATGCTATTCCAGGGAAGGTTTTTTGTTCCGGAGGAAATGCATGAGGGAGTTCTCCGTGAGTTCCATAGCTCAACCTTGGCAGTACATCCTGGAGTTTCAAAAATGTACCGAGGCCTGATGGAACAGTTTTCTTGGCTTGGGGTGAAACGGGCAGTGGCGGAGTTTGTGGCTAAATTCCTAGTGTGTCAGCAAGTGAAGGATGAACACCGTTTTCTCAGTGGTTTGTTGCATCCTTTAGATGTCCCCGAGTGTAAGTGGGATGAAATCTCAAAGGACATCATCACAGGACTACCCAGAGCTCAGGGTGGTTATGATGCTATATGGGTGGTGGTGGATCGACTGACAAAATTAGCTCACTTTTTAGCAATCAAGGAGTTGGGCCTGGTGAGTACCTTAGAACATAGGTACGTAGACGTGGTGGTGCATTTGCATGGAGTTACGAGGACTATTGTCTCAGATCTGGATACTCGGTTTACCCCACGAGTCTGGAGGGGGTTACAACATGCTTTTGGCACCCAGCAACGACTTAGCACTGCTTTCCACCCCCAGACTGATGGGCAGACGGAGTGGACTATCCAGATGTTGGAGGACATGCTATGAGCATGCGTTCTCGATTTTGGAGGATCATGGGTACGACACTTGACATTATTAGAGTTCCCCTACAACAATAGCTTCCACTCTACTATTGACATGGCACCGTTTGTGGCTTTGTATGGAATACCATGTCGTTCACCCATTTGCTGGGAAAAGGTTGGTGAGACAGGTGCTCTTGGGCCAGAGGTAGTGCAGAGCACCACAGAGAAAGTCCAGCTTATACGTGAGAGGATGAAAGCGGCTCAGGACTGACAGAAGTCTTATGCTGATCGTCGAAGGAGGCCCTTGGAGTTCGAGGTGGGAGATCATGTGTTATTGAAGGTTTCCCCTTGACGGGGGTAGCAGAGTTTTGGGAAGGGGAGTAAGCTCTCACCTAGGTTAATCGGACCTTTTGAGGTGTTGAGGCGGGTCGGCGAGGTGGCATCTCAGTTGGCCCTACCACCTTAGTTGGAGAAGGTTCATGACGTCTTCCACTTCTCCCAGCTTCGTCGGTACTTACATAAAGACTCCCACATTATCGACTGGGGAGAGCTAGATATGGGAGACGACGTGACCTTCGAGGAATGACCAGTCAGAATCGAGGATCATAAAGATAAGGTGCTCTATGCACGAACCATTCCCTTGGTTCGTGTGTTGTGGAGGCATGGTGACCTCAAGGAGAGCACTTGGGAGTGGGAGACCCAGATGCACACTAAATACCCGGAGTTGTTTTGACTTGTGTTTTTTCCTTGTTCTTCTGAGAAATGTGTTGATGTTGTACTTTGTACCTTTGATTTATGGAATTCTTGGCTTGTCACTTGTGAGACCTTTTGTTTCCTTGCCCCCTTGTAGTGTGTAGCATGTCCGGATGTGTGGGGAAGGGGAAAACTTGACCCTTAATCGAGAGGCATTAATTCGGATGCGATTGAACCCGTGCAGGTGAGTCAGTGCCGCCTAAAGCGGATAATATCTCAACATGGGAGAAGGAATTTCCCAAAACCACGTGTTCGGGCAGTGTGTTGGTTGTGTGGTGTTGGGGGTAGTGTGAGTTGAAAAATCCTAATGTATGAAAGTGGGAAGACCCAATTCTTAATCGAGACGCATTAATGAGGATGCGATTAAACCCATGCTGGCGATACAGTGCCGCCTAAAGCGGATAATATCTCAAAATAGGAGAAGGAAACACATATGATTAGGGTTGTTGGTTGGGTTCCTGTTATAACGAGAACCCTAAGAGGTATCTTGTTGAGTTTCCTCTAAGTTGGTTTTGAATTCTCAGGGACGAGAATGTTTTAAGAGGTATCTGATGTAATGGCCTCGACCTCTCCTGCCCATTCCTTTGTCAAAAAGTAGGTCAAGAAGTGTTCTGGAGGGTAAAATAGACTTTTCCCACACTTTCCTGAATTTTGAAACTACACGCCGTGTAGTTTGAGTACACACCATGTACCCCCTTTCCGTGTATAACCCGTGTTGCAGGCTATGTCCTCGCTGTGTGAAATAATGGGTTCACACCATTTTCCTAGTTCTACACGCCGTGTAGTCCGTCCCCGCGTACGCGTTACCAGTCAATGGCTGTGTACTTCGTTGGAGCCATGTCCTTTCCGTGTCCAATAAATGAGTACACACCGTGTGTCTAAACTACACGCCCTGTATTCCTTCCCCGCATATGTGTTACCCTCAAACTGTGTGTTGACCAGTCAACGGCTGCAGATCCATGTTGGAAGCTGCGTGGAGACCATGTGAATTAACCGAGTAAAACCATGTACCATAAAGTACACACTGTGTACTTTTACTTTTCTCGCCTATAAAAGGAGGGGTCCCCTCCTTCTTTCAACTCACCCCTCTCCTCCCCTCTCCTCTGAGCAGAGCTCTCTCAAGAGACTCGAAGGCTCTTCCTTCCATAACTTCTTCGTCTGAGCTCTGATTTATGATCCGTCAGCGGCCACGGGATCGTGACGATGAGGCGGAACATCCGATCTTGGATACGTTGTCTTCCCTTTAGCCTTTCCTTTCTTACTTCCACCCAAGGAGGTTTTTCCGGGACCTGATAGAGGTGACGGATGCCGATGAAATTCTTCTAAAGTTGATCCGGGGGAGCGTTGTGATCAGAGCCTGTTGAGGTAGGGATCTTACATTTGTCTCTCTCTCTCTTGTGTGCATCATGCGGGGTGGGTATCCTCTTGTTTTCAAAAGAAACAGTTGAACCATTAAATAAAGATAATAACTGGTCAAACAACGGGGTTGGGAAGTTTTTGATTGCTGTTACTTTATATGCTATTGATATGTTATGAATTGAATGTGATTATGCCTATTGAAAATCACGGTCATTGAGGTCCTTTTATTGTTCAATTAAAAGTTGCCCTATCTTTTTGACCGTTTTGTGGATGGAACCTTGTGGAATGTGGAATTTGGTTAATCACATAAATTTGGCCGATTAAATGAAAATCTAGAACCCTTGTGTGATCACCACGGTTGAACAAAGATGGAATAATGAACATGTGGCGGTTGGCTTGGATATGGGGCATGCGCTGGGGGTGTTTTGTTGGTTGTTGTGGATAGGGTGAGCAGCGGGGTTGCGTTTGGCTTGGTTATGGGTTGGTGTGAATACTATGTTAGTGATGGGAAGCAGGGCTGTAATAAATGCTATTAAAGGGATAATGATGTATGGGTTTCGGTGCGGTTGTGGTTATGGTGGTTGGCAGTGGGGCTACGGGGATGGGTTGAATGTGAACAGACTTTGGGTTGTGGTTAATAAATAAAAATGAAAGAGTTAATGAATGGTGGGGCTTGGTAACAGAATGGAATTAATAATCAATGGGGTTAGTTGGTTGATAAGAAGGGCTTGGTTGTGTTTCTTGTGTTTTCCTAACTTGATTTGTGGATGACAGAGATATGTTTTACGAATGATCGATGTGGTTGGTTGTGGATAGTTTCCCAGTAGTTAAGGAACTAATAAACTAATTATGCTGAAACGTAAAAACCTAAATGGGGTTGGGGTTGTTTTTTGTATGCATGCTTCGTAGTAGCAGTGCCGAGGCACGTGCTCATTTTCTCTGTTTTGAAGCCATAGGTTGGGCGGTGTGGTTGGTATATATATATATCTGTATCTTTTGTGTTATGTCGCACCCCACCCATGTTGATCACTTAGTGCCGAACACTCCCATTTCATGGGAGAGGGTTTTTTACCGTTAATTACTAGCTCCTTCCTGCTCCTTCTCCCCTAGGCTGTGATGGCTTGAGGCGACCTTACACCTAAGAATCTTCGGGTAGGTTTCGATTGGGGTGGATTTAGCCCAAGACTCTTCGGGCAGGTTCTATTGTTTCCCAAGAATCTTCGAGATGAGGCCCAGGTGTGTGTGGGCGGGATACGTGGTTGTGAGGCCCAGGTTTGTGCGGACGAGATATGTGGTTGTGAGGCCTAGGTGTTTGTGGGCGGGATAGGTGGTTGTGAGTCCCAGGTGTGTGCGGGCGGGATACATGGTGGTGAGGCCCAGGTGTGTGAGGGCGGGGAGAGTGTGGCAGCGTCAGGACCTTCTTTGTTAGGAAGAGCAGCTATTTAAAGGGAACTTGTGCGGGGTACCCAATACTCTTGTTTCTTATATACTACTACCTGTTGTGCTTGTGTTTTGGTGAGTGTGGCTGGTGAGGATGGGTGGATAGTATTCCTTGCTATGTTTCTTCTGTTGTTCTCATGAGACATTAGGATTTCTCCCCACTTGTGCATGAGAGATTTAGGTTTCCCTACTGAGTATACATATACGCTCACCCTACGTTTACATTCAGGTTTCCAGGAGGACTACCAGGGTCGTGCAGGACCCTACTAGTCAGACAGTTGGAGTTTTTGTAGTTTTTGTTCTCTTATTTTCTTTTGGTATTTTACTTTGAGCTTTCTTGTACTTGTACCTTGTTATAAAATTATTTAAACATGCATGTGGTCTTGGTTTGGGTTTATTTCTATACACTTGTTCTTTTTCCCTTCTTGGTGGCTGACTTGTCCTTTTTCCTGATCCTAAATAAATAAAGAGGTTAATGCCACCCATACATGTGAAAACTCATACCCATGGTGCTAGTCGCCACCCTGGGGCCTACAAGAGGCAGGGCTCGGGGGTCATTATCTCCCTTTCACCATTGCAAGCTCAGGAGGGGCATCTTTAGTGGGAGGGGGTCATGACATCACAAATCAATTAAAATGACAAGGAAAACATATTTTCATGAAATAATTATTGGATATAAAAATTAATTATTTTATTGATATTTGTATCATAATATTTCATTATTGGGAGGATAATCATAAATAATCCTGAAAAATGATGAGATTGTAACCATAAACTCTTACCACATTGGTAAAATTAGATATGAATACACAAGGAAAAATACCCTTAAGTGAAAAGATAATATAATGAAAAGAAAAATATTATTTATTTAATATACCAATGGGTAGTATATGCACCTCATATAAGAATATAGAGGTATTACATAACTTCTGTCCCAATGAAGGAAATTTGAGACACAAAATCCCATATATCTTTAGAATCATTAAAATTATAGAACCCAAGAAGGAGAGATCAAAAAATGGATATTTAAATCCCAATAAATTTATGGATAATAATCATAAGATAAATTCGTGGGAATTATATATACCACATTAAATAAACACATGGTGAAATGACAGATGTCTCAATGAAAAAAAATTTGAGATATAAATGCATTACCTTAAGTCTCAACGTTATTTTTACACATGCAAAGCCACAAGTATAAAATATATAATTTTATTCTTAATACGTTATATAACCATACTAATATATATCATACAATATATTATTTACATATAAAAAATTATTTTCTCTTTGTTAACAATTCAATGATAAAGTCACGTCTCAGGAAATAACATCATTGTTATTTGCATGTGTTTTGATTTTTTTTTGGAAATATTATGTTGATCATGGTTCTACAATCTAACTAATTTTAACAATGATATAAATAACACATATATTTATTATATATGTATTTATAGTTATTGATTAATGTTGGAGATATAAAATAAAATACCTCGTTCATGGAGACTATAGGTTATATGTACACAAATACACTATTTCCATTTTCAAGATGAAGATAAATAAATAAATTTAAATATTATATTTCCATTATATAATAATAATAATTTCATACATATAACATTTTTAACAAAAAAATACCATCATTACATTCTATGTTAGGTGGAAATGAATCACATTGCATCGCGAGGCGGTAGTCGTCTATAGACATGAATATTGACTTCATAACCTATTTGGTGGAATATCATAATGATTTTTGTTATTATAGTAAAATATTATCATATTAATATATTTAAGATACTGAGTTTAATATATAATAAAATACTAATAATAATAGAATGTGATGCTGGAAGAAATAAAATAAAACACTCAGTTTGGGATGTTACCTCTCCTTTAGGGGAATTTATTTTATTTTGAGAAAAATGATTCATGTGTAAGATTTCAGACCAAAATAAGGCCTCTAGGATAGGATTAGGGAAGTAAGGAACTGATTTTTGAATTTTAATTATGATACAATGGGGTATAAATGTTAAAATTCGAAATGAGAGGGGTGTCCTTTTATAGGTAATGTGAGTGACACAATTGTAATTCTTTAAAACAAAAACATGTTCCCATAACTTTCACATGAAAAAGGATAAAAAATGGTCCATTGTAAAAAAAAAAGATATTTGGTCAATATATGTCCTAAAAATTTTTTTTACTAGTTTTTTTGTATTTTTATACCTTATCATTTTAGTTTAAACCTCTAGTAATCCAATTATTACGTTAACCACATCAAATATTTTTTAAATTTTTACTGCGATTTTGGTCAAAAATTAATTTATACCATTTATATAATTAGGATGATATTTAAAAAAAAATTTAAACTCCACTTTTCAATTTCCATTAACATAAGTGGAAAATTTAAATTTATGATTATTTCTATTGAGGTGATGAGAAAGATGGTTTTTAAAGATAAAATGTTAAAAATTTTAAAAAAATTTTCTAACAAAATTAAAAATTAAAATGATTAAAATTTAATAAAATTGATTAATATATATATATATATATATTATTTATCTAACATTACATTTAAGATGATATTATATAATTTCTAAATTTATAAATTATTTAAAAGAAATCACAATTCATAATAAAACAAGTATTTTTCCCTATTAATTAACAATTTATCAACTCAAAAAATTATTAAAAATTCACTATATGTTTTTTTAATAACAAATTTCAATTTTTCAAAAAACTATTCTAAAATTATAAATATTAATTTCACGATAAATGTGTGTAATGCGATGGAAGTTCTTTTTAGAAAAACATAGTTATACATCATAAAATAGAATCTATTATTAACTCATCCCCTGAAAACACATAATAAATTTTTTTAAAATTTTATTTAACATATAATATATAATTTTAGTTTAAATAATTCACAATAATAGGTTTATTTAATTTATTGAGATTAAACATGTTTGTGAACAAAATAAATTATAAAATAATTCCATTTATTTTCAAATGGATTTATTTTAAAATATAATTAAAAAATATTCAATGAATTAATTTTATATACATGTATAAAAAATTATTATCATATTTTTGTCATTCCAATTGACACTCTTCGTTTCAATGGCTCTGTGATAACCATCATATTAAGAAATAATATTTTAATTGTTTTTCACGTTTTTTTATTAAATTTTGCATTAAATGTTGGATAAACTAATTATTTCATATAAAATAAGTTAAACATGGAATTTCATGGAATGGGAAATATAAAAAACCTTAAATTTTTTCAATGAATTATATTTCAAAAATTGTTGTGGCCTTAAAATATCACTACCATCTACCAAGAAATACTAAAAGAAACCTCAGTACCTAACATTAGCACCTTTCCATTTCCTACATCGAAAGAAATATGAAGCTATAATAACTGATGATGGGTTCTTAGGGTGTGAAATAAATAGTTTTGGTATAATCCCACCCTATTGTTTTCTATAATGTCTCTGTACAAGAATCATAACACCCTCAACAATAATTAAGGAAAGAAATGATAAACAATTAGACAATATTTATATTAAAATCTTGGTAAAAAAATCCCCCATTTTCCACATTACCAAATAATAAAGGTAGAAACATTTAAAATAATATCACAAATATAAATTTATTCCAACAAAAAAATATATTTCATATCATCTAAAATCCAAAAAATTGCTAACCAAAGCACAGGTAACAACACATAAAGAACCACTACATGTTAGGGTTGCTAGAACAATTATACCCATACATAGTCAATCACACACATCATGTCTCTAGACATATGCATTGAATCTAGATAGTAGAAGAACATCCTAGAAATAGGATCACCCAACAAAAATGATACTAACCTAGAACAATGGACCGAGTGAGAAAATAAACATGCAAAGAGTGAATGTTGGGAAAATATTTATAGATGATGCATATTACTACACCTTCCCCCTATGTCCCCAAGGCATCCCATGTGCTAAATTTTCAAAATTCGTTCATCAAAACAATTCATTGAAAACCATTACATAATTCTACTTCAAACCACATGTAATATACTATTTCTTTTACCCAAATAATTGTAAAACCACCTTCTATTGAAAATCCATTTCCAAACCAAAAATTTAATAATGCAAAATAATTTATAAAACAACTTATAAAACCTACAAAATAATTTTCATTCAATATATGATATAAATTGAACCATCTACCTAAAACATTATTCACATGCACATATAATTGGATCCACCTATATGGAATAAGGGAAAATATCCATGGAGGCCCTATAAAAAATAATTATATATTATAAACAATTAAACAATAAAAATTATTGTTGGAGAAGCTAAAACATGAAAAATCTAATGAAACACACACACTGCACCATAAACAACCCAATGGTTACAAACAAGAGGAAGATCAAATAATTGATCTAGAAAAGATAAATAATAATCAACACCACAATACAAATTGAACTAAAAACATTGAAAACAACTCTACTAAAACCAAAGGTATTGAATAAGCAAAAAATTCAAATGCCCAGTAAGACATTTCACAATAACAATGATGATAAATCACAAAAAAAATTATCAAGAAAGAGTTTAGTTCACAAAAAAATCATGGAGAGAATGTTGGATCCAAGAAACATTATTTCACATTAAATAAAATGAAAATCAAATGTTTATTATAGTTAAAAACACAAATCTGGAAACATTCACAATGTGAAACCATTTCCTGATACTAATTTCATGATTTTTATGATAGAATGAAAAATGTGTTTCCTTAGATTAAAAATGAAATAGTTCATATTTTACATGATGTAAACTGTTTTCATGGCATGTAAACTTCTCATGCTCTTATCCAGTTCACAACATGATCCCAATAATACTTTCAAGTCTTGTGACCACAATATGATGTGAAAGTGATTACAAGGATGATTAAACAGAACCACATTGAAAAATTATATGGGCCAACCCAAAACCAAAATGACAGCCAATTAATATTTTTTTAAAACTATAAATTGACTCAATTGATTCCAAAAAATCATATATCTATATAATTTATGTTGTTTTCTTTAGAAACAACTCTCTATCATTATAAATAGTACAAAAAACAATTTTAAACAAAAAAGAGATATAATAAATACATGAATAAAATAAATGGGATGTTACAAACTCCACATAGCAAGACCTTATTTCCCTAGTAAGTCATGTTAAATAATTAATTTTGGATGGAGTTCAGGCCATAACTCACTCATTGATAACTCATTACCTATGCCTTGGGAGAATCTGGAATGTTTCTCTATAATACCCTGACCAATAGAATCAATATACAATGAAATTCTTTCCTAATATATTAAATAATCTGGACGTGTTACTCCACAATAGAAATGTTATGTTCTAATTCAATTCCATATCAAATACAAATGTCCGATGGATTAAGATGGTAGTCCATGAGATAAGATATGAACTCATATGCTCTAAATTATATTAGGGATAAATTTACCTAATTTTCAATTTGATAAAGAATCACCTGAGGATAAACTTTTACGAAAAAATATATCAACAATAGAAAACTCTAAAGGAGGATTCTAACCGTTGGAATATGATTTCTATTGAATCTGATCAATAACCAAATTTTGATGTATATCATGACTCCTTAATGAATATTCCTAAATGATACTCGGTCTTATAAGTGATTTCTTTCCTACATATTCCCAATATTGAGGTGACATACAAAAGAAAAAATAAAAATAAATGAAGGGGTCCATTCTCATCAATGAAAGAAAAATATTCTTATAAGAAAACTCAAATAATCCTAGATGGCTATCTCATGATCCTAAAAAAATATAATGCATGTATGAAGCATACCCCACCATGTTCTTAACGGAACACTTCATCTGACCACATATCTATGGAATGTAAGTTATAATCATTTTGACCTGAGTCCCCATAACTTCCTAGAGACTCTTCTAGAATCCTATGGTGCACCTAGGATCCTCATCATAAACAACGGTAAAAGGAATCCCATATAACCTCAAAACCTCATGTATATATAGTTTTCCCATGTCATCATATATAATTTTGTCTTTATCTTGATGATGTGAGATGACTTTTTAACTTGATTATTCACCAACAATATAGAATTCATCACTCAAATAGTCTGTCATATTCCAAAAATAAAATCCATGGACACCTCATCCCATTTATAAACCTACATAAGAAGATGATAGGGCAAGCCAAAAAAAATTATTCTCTACCTTTACCTATTGGATGGTGTAACAGTAGGGAACGTAATCCATATTTTCATTCTTTAATCTTGGATGCTATAATCATAGCATCATGTCATAATACATCTTGATTGCTCTCGAATGAATGTCTTGGAAATAACTCTAATAATAAAAAAATTAATCTTTTCACAAATTCTTGGATGGAAACCGATCAAAAAAATAATGAATAACATCTGAAGAGAACAAATAATAAGAAAATGTAACCCCGCCATATTAGGTTCCCTAATTCCTCAGAACTATTCATTCTTATTCTGATCTTATAAATAGAATCAAGGAGAGATGATGTTAATTGGACACTATTTAGAACCATGTATGAATCATCCACCTGGGCATCAAGGAAAAAATAATAGAAGACAGCTATAAGTTTCCAATCCACCATCGATTCCAGAATATACTGTGATGGTATATTCATATTGAGAGCATCTGTAATGACATTCCCCTTCCTTGGGGTATAGTTGATGTCAAATTCAAATATCTGAAGGTATTACACGCACCACCTATGACTGAGATTTATGTGTTTCTAAGAAAGAAAATATCTCATAAACTTATGATTAGAAAATACAATGAACCTATACTAAAATATATTGGTTCTCCAACACTTAAGTTCTTGCAAGACTTCAATAATCCAAAAAACATGATTGTGGTAGTTTATTTCATTAATATATATTATGAGTTTCATGAGTCGCAACCTGATCATACTATATATAATAAACAACCTAGACTATGACCATAACCATTATATAAACCACATACTCCTTACTCAGAATATGTAATATCAAAATATGAGTGTATAAAGATGTAATTTTATCTCATAGAAAAAAGAGAATCATTTTCCATCCCATATGAATTTCACCCATTTCCTTGTCGGATAATTCCAAGTTGAATCTAACTAGAAATATCATTGATGATCCATTTGTTGTACATAAGACAAACATGAAATCATTGAATATAAATGATGTTCTATGTCTCCCCTGAAAATAAAATCATCACATTCTCATGATAAATAGATAATCCATAATTCAAAATCATGTGTTCCAAAAACAACACATGATGGATCCAGAAACATCATTTAAAAAGCTTTCCAATTTTTTTGACTACTTAGAATATTCATAATCAAAAGAAAATATTTCTATATCTCATTTGAATATCATGAATATACAAAAATATTATATGAAAACACTACCACAAATGTTTCGGGATACTCATAGATATGTAAGTTATAAAATACATACATTGTATAAGAGTTTCATTTCTACGAAAAGGAATCACATGATATATTCAGTGTCTATAATTGATTCTGAAAAACATATTTAGTATATAATTCTTTGATAATCAAGGAATCTGATAACCTGATAGATTATTGATCTTAAAAACCCACTTCCCTCAATTAACTAGTGATACAAATTATCCAAGGGGGGAAATGGATTCATATTATTAACTATTACCCATTCAAATTGTGATAGTACATACCAAATATGTGTGAACCATTTTTCTTCATAGAAAACTATATAGGGAATGCCCAAGTAAAAACACCACAGAAAATTAAACCTTTCTCCATCAGACCATCTAACTAAACCATGAACATTTTTAGATCCACATGTTCTATACAATAATAGGGTATCGATATATGATGAGTTTTTTGAAACAGGTCAATAATAAAGTCTACCTTCGTCTCTATAGTAAGACCAGTGATATCATCTAAAATTTTTTAGGAATGTATTAAAAAATAGTCGGGAGATCAGAAAAAAAAGAAATATCCTTAGGATAAATAATTCATATGAAAAAAATCATTTGGTCTATGTTTTGGAAGGTCGTACATGACCATACCTCAGATCCCTCTCTCCATAAAACAGATGAGTGATTCTATCATAAGTATAGATAAAAACAGACAAATAATAAAAGTTAAAATTATCATGATGTGAAATAATACAATCAATCATGAATATGATTAGAATATATAAAAATATATAATATAGAAATAACAAACTAACTCTACATGAACCATGAATAGTGAACAAGAAGAAGACAAATATATGTACTATTTCCTCTTCCTACTAGGTTTAACTAGCTCTATAAAAATGCACATGAGATCTATTGTTTGGTTATTTATATACATAATACATTATGATATAAACTTATTAACGGCACGTAAATCAAATAAAGAAATCAATACTTAAGATGCCTTAACGGCGGTATCTCTCACTATCACCAAACCTGGATCTACCACCACCAGGAGAACATTCTCTTAATTAAGGATATTCACACCCAAGGCCTAAGGATGGTCCAATATATACTTTGAAGTATCTATCTATTCCATAATTTTCTGGTAGATAATAAACATTTACTATAACATTGCATTGACATAGCCTTACATCAATAGCACCCACAACTGTCCCACAACTACATAGGTGAAGCACAAGAATTTCAGGTGTTCCCAACCATGGAACACTAATATAAAGTCAAAGAAATTATTTTGTTTGTACCTGATAGTGGAGAGGAGGATATATATAGTGAACTACCCCAACCCCTCCTATAATGATCATGCAACTTCCTCTTCATCCCATTTGAACCACCAAAGCTGTCACTATGTGGAAGATTATGGGATGAATAACCCACCTTTACTAACATGTTTATATCAGACATCATATCCAAATATACTATCTCTATATTAGTATAAATATTTTTCATAAATACCAATGACCTAATATCTGATCAATAACCATGTATTTACTTCTAAGCCTTCGCTTGGCCCTTCATTACTCCTTCCAGAGTAAAACAATGTAGCTCCATGAATCTATTGGTGTACAGAAACATTGAATGTTCTCTCTATTGTAAAGAGTGGAACTCTATATATTTCACCATCATCAATGAATAATGAAAATACATATGAATCATGTTAGTCTTGAAACCATTTCAATCCAAGCCCACATATTTTCCCTTGTATACCATGGAATCCCACCCCCCCCCCCCGTATCACTTTTTTGGACCCACAATTCTTACTGAAAAAGAATTCCCCACTATATTATTAAGTGTATATTGGAATTCATATACCTGATCAAACTAGCTTAGATAGATATGTTCTTTTTTCCTTTTATTCATAACTTTAATGTACTGAGTCTTCTCATGTCTGAACTCCCATGATTGACCCCTTTCTACAGTGACTCCAAGATGTACCTCAACAACTACATTCTATACTTCAGGTCCCTTTTTCATACATCAAAAAAATTCTTCAAGATAAACATGGTATTATTCTAATCTATATGTGTATTCCCTTTTGGAGAATCTACTTCACCCTCCATAGTAACCCATTGGAGGTGGCTCAGAGGTAGAATACTGCACATAAAAATAGATCAAAAAATCCTACAATAGAATAATCACAGTTCAAACCAGAAAACCAAATGACAAAAACTAATATTAAGATCAATAACACAAAATAAGAGACGATAATCTCATATTCCATGATAAAATGGGGTTATAAGGGATTTATTATGTAATAACTCACTGAAACATACTATTCAATTCCTAAAAATTCTATCTCAAATCTATCAACTTCTAAAAATTAAGAAAGACCATGATATGATATTGAACAATGATGCACTCTACCCGTATACCCTCACAAACCAGTACTCAACCCAAACATTCACATACCCAATATCCATTCCTGGTCCCCACAATCCATATAATAGAACATGGCTTTCAATAAAAAACAAAGGCAATTATATCTACTAACCTGAATCAGAAAACATGAAATAAACACAGACACACACACACACACACACATATATATATATATGACCGAAAGAAACAATGGACAATTTAAAAAATAACTTCTGTTATATTAAAAAAGTATCAAAAGAAGTGATACAACTAAAATGTAGATAAAAATATCAATAGGTAAATTTCCAAATGAAAATGATTACTTTAACTGAACCAAATAATCTATTTCATATCATGGGGAAACTCCCACTATCACACCCATAGATTCCCAGACATAGTTGAAAAAAACATCACAACCACATAGTGGTTCCTTTTCCATTCTTAATTTAGAAGACATAAAATGGTCTCCATACAACCGGAGGTGTGCACATGATGTGATCTAAATAAGACTAATAGGATCTCACCCAGGTTTTCTATATAATATATATGTTCAACAATACAAACATAATAAACTAAAAATAAAACAATGAATGATAAATAGTTAAAAAAAATTATATCAATGACATGGTAAATAAATTCAACTTTTTCAAAATTTATAAAAAATATAGGTAAAACACATTCAAATAATATCTTAAATATCAAATCATTCAAACCAAATAATTTATTAAATATCATATCAAATACAATATAGAAAAAATGAAACCATAGTCAACATTATGTGATGGATCACTACAGTTCATGATATCTAAGACACTAATACAAAGACATAGAAAATCACATTAAACAATATAATGATATATACATTGAACCTGGTGATTAAATAATCCGACCATCACATGAACCTCCCAAATGATCTAACAATACCCTATAACAGTTGGCCTAGGGAGTAGAGGAACACCCCATGAGTGAACCCACCAAAAAGTTTTAATGGACAAGGCCTGTTACTATTTCCTTAATTTAAGTACCCAATGATTCCCAAGGGATACAATTTTCAAACAAGTTCATAAATTCCATTCACTGAAAACCATTTCATAAATTAATTTAGTAATACATTTAAAAGGACTTCTATTTCTTCAAAATTATTAGAAATCAACTTTTTCTTAAAAACCCATTTCCATTAGAAAAATTCAATCACCACAACTTATTTATAAAATATTTATAAAAACAAAGCAGTAAATTTCATCCATCCTAGGAAAGAGATTGTACTACCACCCTCGAACTCAGGTAACAGATGCCTGCAACAGGATCCAGCAATGTAGAAGATTTGAATACAATAGTAGAGGTCCTTGACTAAAACCTTAAATCTAAAAAATAATTCATTCATAAAAATTGTCAGTGGAGAAGATAAAACAACATGTACCTAAAAATCACATGATGCACTAAAACCACCATAGAAGGTCACCCTTCAGAGGAATATTACATATTGGATCTTGAATTTTTCAATAATAATCAACAATAGAAATCCAATGATCTAAAATCATACCATTATAGTGATAATATTACAAATAATATTTCATTATTAAAAATATCACATACCCCAAGAGATGAAACATAGTAAAATAGAACATCAACAACCAAAATAAATGATACGGAAAGATTTTATATCCCCCAAAATCACATGGGATAGTTCATAGGGTTTCATAAGTAAGCCTACATGTTATATAAAAATGAAATCAGGCTTTTAGCAAGGTTTAAACCAAAGATCTCAAACACAGTGACAATGTAGAACCCATTCACATTGTGAATTTAACCATTTTAATGAAACATTGAAAAATGAATTACCTCATATTAACAATAAATCTAATTAAAATTTACATTAAGTAGACCAGTTTCACGGTGTGTAAACTATTCATGCTCTAAACCAGTCAAAGGCATGGGCCTGGCAATAGATACATTTTGTTTAACCACTTCATTCCATAAAAGTGTTATATATGAATATTCTATATAACATATTTGAAAAATAATTTTGGATAACCCATACCCCAAAATAAATACTCTTTATAATTTTTCACAGTTATACACTACACAATTAATCCCAAAAATCAAACATCCCCTATCATAATTTTATTTTCCAAAAAAAATGCTCTTCGTCCTTGGAAAACAAGCCCAAACAATGATTGAAATGAAATGGGAGATGAAAATTACCATTAAGGAGATAATTGTGTTATACAATAATTCATAAATATGGATTTTTAATTATGTGGGTTCCCAATAAGAAAGGCCATCTAGTGAACCTGAGTAGTACCATTTATTATTTTATATATCGCTTTTCTTGAGGTTTCATTCTCTCCCCCCCGTAAAAGAACAACGAACTTATTGTGGATACCACACCTAAAACCTAGGAAGAACCTCTACAATTAATGAATGGTATTGGAATAGATAATATATTTTTCAGAAACTAACCCATGCCACCCATGAACCATGCATCTAAGCCGACCACCGACATACCCAAGGCTCATTCCTGGTCACCCTGGGTTGGAAAATCCGGCTAGGGGAATCATATATAAACTGAGAGTAAAAATTTCAACTAATAAATATTATAAAAATTATTGTGTATCATAATAAACAATACAATGAATCATGTATAATTCATATGTCTATGAAAAATAAATATCCAATTTAAAAATAAAAAACAAACCAATCAGAGAATAATAAAAAATAAACAAACATAGAACATCAAAAACTTATAATAAAATAAATTAAAAGAAAGGAAATTGAATGTTCTAAAATATTTCTAACTTGTAAAATACATCAATGATTCAATATAAACAAAACTAAACTATGAATGTAAATAGAATCTACTTCCTTATGACATGTGGTCAATGAAAAATGCAATAGCTCCTTGATAATGTTAGAATAAGAAGTTCTCACAAGGAGTTTCCTTATAATCCAAAAAATGAAAAATTGTAATTTCAAACCAAAATTATTAAATATCCATGTGGTTATGTTAAAACACCTTGCATTCATAATCATTAAAAAATCCTTTTATGATAGTTTATAAATACAACTTAAAATAAAGGTTTACATTTTATACTTAATCGAATCATATATATCCATATTTGAAATTCATTTCCTTTAAAAACATGTTTCCCATTTAAAACCCAAAAAAATATTCGAATACTTTTTAGATGAAATGAGGATTTTATGAAATGGAATCATTTAAAATAAAAAATCATCTTTTTACTAACAAAACATTTGAAGGAAAGTAAATTAAAGACACTTACATTGAGACATGCACATATAAAAAGATGTTAATTAAAAAAACAATAGAATTGATACAACCAATAAGCCCTAAAAGATTCTTAAAATATATGAATGAAAAAAAAATATAAAAAATTATAAATAATAAAAGATAAGAAATTATAACTAAACTATTCTAATGGGAGTTTCCTAAGGAACCTAAGGTCAAGGAGTCCTCATATCATTATACACTTGACAATTGAATCTACCATATCCAATTTCACATGCTAGTCCTTATAGAGTCCATGACATTATATATTATCATAGTGAATGTGAAAACTATTTAATAATAGAATAAATAAATATTATAATTTATAATTATCTATTTTCTGGATTTATATTAATCATTGTTTTATAAATAATTTTATAATAGTTTTCAGTTGAAAAATGAATATTTTTTTAAGAAATTCTTTTGCATGAATTACATGGGTTAATATAAAAGTTAAATTTATTGTTTTTAGAAATTGAATTAATCTTTAGAATAAAAATATTAAATATAAATTAAAAAAAATTCTCTGATTTTTTAAGATTTATTTTTGAGTCAATGGTAAAAAATGTCATTTTTGTGAAACTATAATTTAGTTTCATTAATTAAAGAAATTTAAAAGTACCATAGGATTATGGTGTTAATTTTGAATTAAAATAATATTAATTAAATTAAAATAATTTAAGTAATTCCATATGAACCAAAATGACATTCTATTTTGGTATAAGTTCATTTTTTATTTTGAAATATATTTTCTAAAATTGATTTCCATTATGTTTATTCGTTTATATTAAAAGAAATTTTCTCAACATAAAAAAATTGAATTGTCAACAATGCATTACATATTTTGAGTCATGATTTTCAAATTTAGTAATGAATAATAGTTATTTTTTTTATTATGAATAATATCAATTGGAAAAATGTGTCACCGTGGTAAATGGTGCATTTGGTTAATTAATTTTAAAACTAAGTGTTATGGAAAAGAAACAGTATCATAATAATTATTTAATAATGTTATTTAAAAACTTATCACCTTATATTATATATTTGATATTTTTTCCCACTTTTCCATGATTTATATTTTATTATATTTAAATGTTTTTGAAAAATTACATAAGTGACAATCCCCTCATTTATTAATGAGAACCTCCTCTACCCATTTCTTCAATCATTTTGAGCACTCTATTTCATTAAATACCATCCAAAAATGATCTTCAAAATCAATCCATTTACACTATAGGTCATCGAATTAAAAAATTAAAAATAATATAAGGATTAAAGATTAATATAAAGGGATATATCTGTGGAGAAGGTGGAAGTCGTAACAAACCAATTTAAAATTTATTTCTTATTCTATTTCTTTAAAATAATTTTCAAAGTGATGAAATAATATAATTTGTATGTTACATATAAATAAATATTATTATTATTCTGTTACAAATATTTTTTGTGATCTTTTATATCTTATTGTAAATGAAAATTTCACTCATGCTTATGTGTGGAATACCACCTTCACGAAGCGTATTGTATTGTTTTCCTCATAGGATCATATGAAATCTTATAATTAATTAATAAGTGAATATATATGATATTTGGGAAATAATTATAATTATTTAAGTATAATAAATTAATTATTGTTATACTCATTTCATCTATTAGAAATTGATAATATCTCTCATGTGTACGTATGGAATACAATCTATATAATGTGTTGTGATTCATTTTTTATTTTCACTGTATATAGATAGTCATAAGGATGGAACTAGTGAATAAATATTACAAGAATAAAAATATTTTGGATTTTTGAAAGGTATTATTTTTTATAAATTATTACTTTTCCATGTTTTATAAAAAATGAAAATGTTGCTCATGTATACGTACATACTATCTTTTCCAGGAAACAATGTGGTTCATTATCCAGAACCGACTTACATGGTTGGTTTTTATAGTGTATATAATGTATAAATAAAATAAATATAACTTGTTTAATATTATATAGATAATTTAATTATAACCCCTTTGACCTCGATCAACACATTGATGTGATTTTGATGTTTTAAACTAAACGGACCCAAAATATCGAACAAGAACATAACCATTTTAGTAACTAAATAAAATATGCCAATAAATGAAATAAAACATATAATTAAAAATAAATGAACCTAAAGAGGTTATTAATAATTATAAAACTAATTAATTGTATTATTCAGATGTTGGAAAACATATGAAACTATATGGAAAATAATGTAATGGACTACTCTTTAAAACCTTATTTAAAATCATTCCCTTTAAAATAATTTTTTTTCTATGACCATGTTAAATAAAATTTTTTAGTACAGTTATTATTTTTACATTAATGTACTTTAATGTAAATTAACAACTCATATTCACATTTTTAAAAGGTTACTATTAAAAAAATATATTAAATGGGCCATTTTGAAATTTCTTAAAATGTAAAAAATGAATTTTAAAACAAATATGGTTTTATTGATTTTTACCACTATCATAGATATTATTTACAATAAATATTACTTTATAAATATTAATTTTTATTTTAAAATAAAAAATTTCTCTCAATTTTTTTGGTGAATTTCAATTATTAATTTTTTTTATGAGGAAACAAAAATGTTTTATCATTTTTATCAGATAACTGAGAGTGTTATTTCTAATGGGATTCAATATCAATTAAAATATGTTTAATAATTTAATTTATATTTATATGCATTTTATTCAATATATTATTATTGGACAATTTATATTAATGATGGGTTTGTATAACATATCTATAATTATGAGTGATCCCAATATAGATATTTAATGTATCAGTTAAAGTCAATAATATTACTGTTTATAGTTTACTCATAATATGAATGTTAATTATATTTTTGTGTGATTCTATAATAATATTCCTTTTATGGGTGAATTTAATAATAATTTCCCATGTTTCCAACTTTATATAGATGTAATTGTTTATAAAATAAATCATTTGATTTCAAAATGAATAAAAATGAGATTAGGTTTTTATAGATAGTTTGTTGAATTCTTTATAAAGGATAAAGGATTGTATTTCATAGAAAGGTATTCATGAGTTCTAACATTTTCTAAGAAAACCCTAATGATTGTGAATTTTTCATTTATGATTGAATATAAAATGTTTTATGAAATATATCATTAATGTAATTTTTTTTCATGGAAAAACAATTTATATTTTAGATCAAATCATTATTTTGAAAAAGTAAAACATTATAAATTATTTTCTTGTTTATAAATAGAATATGAGATTATATTACTTTATACACCATACATAAATTAAAATTTCTCCTAAAAAATATTCAAATGATTTTTCCCAGGATTAAGAATGGGTAGAAATCTAATACATTAATGTATGATATTTTGGAGTAATCTTGAATAAATAAAGTATGTTTAAAAATAAAATTTTTGTAGGATGAATTGATTCTCTATGAAAATTTCAAATTTTATATTTAATGTTTTACCTAATACTTTAAAAATATAAAATTAAGAAAAATTAGAAATGTGAGAAAGTGAAACTCGTGTAATAAATAATGTAAATATTGGTAATTTAGGGTGTGGCTATTGTAGTTGGTATATAATTAAATTTTTAGATAAAATTTGAATTTAGGATCATGTTATAATACACATTAAATATACTCTAATTTATGGTCATATTCTCATTAGATAATTTGTTATTTATTTTCAGGTCCCTTCATATAATCAATATCTATTCAGAATGGTTTTCAATATTGGACGTGAGATAGATATGTTAAATTTGATATCAATGGGATAACACCCTTCTAAATTAAAAACATATAATGGTTATAATAGATGAATTTTTTGTAGTTTTTAAATAGTTTATTGATGATAATAATGTTGTCACCCATGAAAGAGAATTATCAAATTCCTTAAATAGGAAGATGTATTAATTGTAGAATTTCATAAAATATAACACTTTATCATTATGTGTAACATCAGACCCAGTGAAACCTCAAGGATTGATCAACGTGATATAGAATATATTTTATGTTTTGGGATTTTTAAAACATCATAATGTAACCCTTTAAATTTTCATTTGGATAGTGAAATCGATCAATATTGGTATATTATTAATAAATCTAATGAAATAGAAGATATTTATTTGATTTATTAAATTATATTTCAAAATATATTCCCTGAAAAGTATTTCCATTCAATTGTTTTAGTTTTAATCGAATGAAAATTCCTAGAATTTTAAAAAAATAGAGAATAATCTATTTCCACCCAAGAAGCTAATTTTACTAGATTATTTAGGTAAGAAATAAATTTTATTTCTTAATATGTATGTAAAGTTAATAAATTTATCTATGGATTAAATATATTCCTATTAAGGGGTTTAGTAACTTATTATTGTAGATTTTATGTTGAAATATTAGGGGTTTTTAGAATATTTGATATAGAGGTTGTGTACTATTGTAATATTAGTAATAAGAATTGATCTGAATGGTATGAAATGGGGAAGCGATCATCAAAAAAACCTTAAGGTTATAAAATTAAATTACCCACTTTTGGTAAGAGTGTAAATAATTTTTCTACATAATAACTTATGAGTTTTTTATTTGATACCAATGTCTAAATCACAAAAACACAGCCCATGCCTAAAACAAAAATAGGAATGGAAATGGTTAGAAATGTAATGGAAAGAAGGTAGTGAAATATTATAATTACTATGATTTGGTTCATTACACTTAGACATGTGCCAATGAATTTACTCTATGTATGAATAATCACGATCGGAAAATGAATGTTGTTTCAATATCTTTTTCTAACACTATCAAAAATATGTTAACCTTAAATAACGTGGGGATGAGTACATTACTTTTTTTATACTATTCTAATTTCTTTTTTTTATTTGGGATACACACATTCATTTATGTGTAATAAATTTAAAATTAAAATAGAAATACCATATCATAAAATGATACTAGTAATTTTTTTAAAAATTCTTAAGGTTTATATTAATGTATTAATAATTTATAAATCCACCTTTTATCATATATTGAATGGTTTTTCCTAAAATCCATTTTATATTTTCCATTTTAGAGTTTTATGATATTTGGGGTATGGATTGGATCTCAGTTTATCCTAATATGGTAGAGTATAGTTTTAAATAATCTATTCATTATAATTTGTTTTTATATAATAATCATTTTTTATATAATAATTAGACTTTATCTTTGATAACAAATCAAGAAGTTAATAAAATGATAAAATATGGAAGTGAAAATTATATTGAAGATGTTAGTAAATAAAATTTTGTGTTAAATTTTTTTATGATATAATAATAAATGAATATAGGATGTATTTCACAATTATTATCCAGGAGTAATTCTAGATCAAGAGGTTGATTTTACTGTTGAATTAGTTCGTAATGCTAATCCAATTTTAGAACCTGCTTATCAATTTGATTCAATTTATGTGTTAAAATGGAAAAATCAATTACTAGACTCTCTTGATAAGGCTTTCAACCACCATAGAACGTTCTTATGGGGTGATCCTTTTGTTCTTCAAGAATAAAGAATGTTCTATGTAGTTTTTCATTGATTATAAATCACTTAACACAATCTTTGTCAATAACATGATTTTGTTGCCTCATATCGATGACATTTTGGATAATCATGAAAAATAATAGTATTTTTAGATAATTGATATATGGTCTGGTATTACTTGCTGATGGTAAAGGATTAATATAATTTATGGATCCTGTTCCATACTAGGTATAGTCATCCGGAGTTTTTGGTTATTCCTTTTGGTTAAACAGACAAAACACATTATTTATAAATCTTATTAATAGAGTTTTCCATGAATATTAAGATAATTTTTTTGTGTTTTAATCAACTATTCTTTATTATAATAAAAAATCATTGAAGGTAAATATTAAAAAATTATTATTGTTTGGAAAACATCAAATGAAAACATTTTATATTGAAAACAATTTAACTATGAATTATATGCCCGAAAAATTTCTCTTCTTGGGAATATTATTTGTAAATATGGAATTATATTTTATCCTATTAAAACTTAAGTGTTGGAAGAGTAGAAAAGGCCTAATAATTTAACTGAGATTCAAATTTATCTTAGATTATAGGATAAAAACTAAATTTGAGCTGAGAAACTTTCATTATTATCTATCCCACAAACTATGCTTACTCAAAATGTATTTTAAATTATCTGGATAATGGAATGTGATGATTCTTTTCACGAATTGAAGAAAATATTTGTTAATTGCCCTCTTTTAAACATTATGACAAGAAATATTGATTTTTTTATATTTTTCTGATTATATAAGGGTACTTGGTTGTGTCTATAAATAGAGAGTTATCAGAAAACACCAAAAATTTATTGAAACTAAATTCTTATATCCCGATTCTAAAGTATAAGTTTATTTTGTCAAAATTAATATATAAAAGTTTCAATTATTGGATTTAAAAATGTTTCTCCATTAAAATTCGGTAAAATTGCATTATTTGAAAAATAATTCTTTTATCTGAAAAAATGAATTTGATCTTAAATTATGTCTAAGAAACTCATAATATGGATTCTAAAATTATAAGGATTATATAATGTTCAAAATTTAGTTAATACTATTCATAACCGCTTTTGAACGGCTAGTTTGGTAAGTCGTGATGCGCTTGAACTCAGTGTTGCATGTAGTGCATGTTATTCATTACATTGAAGAAATAATGTACTATAAAATATTGGGGTGTTACATCATGTCATAGAAAATTCGGCCTTATATCAATATGTTTTTTCCTAAAATAATTTATAAGATTTTTTGAAATATTTATAGTACTACTATTACCACATAAAGTAGGTATACTATTAAAATATAGTTTCAATTCTAGTAGTGTGTTTTTTCACCGACAATATTTGAGCACATGAATTCCAGAAGAAACATATTCTACCTCAGCTGTTGATAGAGAAATTGGGTGTTGTTTCATACTCTTCCATGACTCTAAATATTTCCCTAAAAAGTGATAAGATTCTGAGGTTCTTATTTCTAACTAATCTGCGACCTTCACAGTCAACATATAAATATGAAATTAAATTACAATCTTAATTTTTGGCATAAACAAGATATTAAAAAATAGTTCATCTTAAATACTTGAATGTACTTTTAACACCAACAAGTTGATTTTTTTTATTAGAATGAAATTTAGCACAAAAACATAATACAAATAATGGTTGGTCTCCTACAATAAGATATAACAAACTATCAATCATACCTATACATAATTTTTGGTCAACTAGTTTTCCAGATTCATTCAAATCATGTTTTATAATTCTACCCATAGAAGTTGAGTTTATATTATTATTCTAACGTCCAATCTTTTTCAATAAATCAATAATATATTTACATTTATTTAAAAAAAAATTTTAATATTTTTGTTATTTTTAAATTCTATAATGAAATGTACCACTCCGATTATAATCATTTAAAATAATTTTTCATTTGTTTTAAGAAATCATTACAAAGATTTTTTTTAATATACCAAAAATAACATCATAACCAAAATTTTTTACTAATAAAATATTAGAACAAACTGTTTTCTAAAATAGAATTGGATCTTCTAATCTAACAGTAAATCAATTTTTTAAATGAAAATAACATAATATTTTATACAAAATTATAGGTGGTTGTTTAGGATCACAGAGAGATTTAGAATGCATAAAAACATAATATTGTTTATGAGATATTTAAAAACTAAGAGGTTGTTGAACATATACTTACTTTACTAAAATTTCATTTCAACAACCATACTTAACATCCATCTGATATAATTTAATATTCACATGATATGTGTAAGATATAAGGATTCAAATGGATTCTAATCTAGGTACGAGGGAAAATGATTCATCATTATCTATTAAATATTTTTGATTATATCCTTTATTTTCTAATATAGATTTATTACTGGTTATGATCCCTTGATCATCCTTTTTATTTCTTAAGAAGATTTTTATTCCTATTACTAGATAATTGGTTGGTGTTTTTAATTATTTCCAAACAACATTACTGATTGAATTGGTTTATATTTTCTTTCATTATTAACATAAAACTCTCATATTATTAGGATTCTTAAATGGTCTTGTGTTCTAATTGTGATTGAAAGGAATAAAATTCATATAGGCTTCCTAAAGTTTTTCTAGTTCAAATTCCTCGGTCTAGGACTTGTATTATGGTTTTTAAGGGATCATTCTTTAATACTATAAACTATCATGGAAATAAACATTCAGGATCTTCAGTTTCATGTTCTATTGAACTGGTATAAATTTTATTAACATCATTTTCAAATTCATCTTTAAGAGTTTCATGTCTCTTATAATCAAATGAATCAGTAAATTCATCTTTTGGAATGTTCTCTTTGATAAAAGGGTTTGTTTCATCAAAAATTAGTTGAACTGATTTTTTAGTAATCTGTGACTTTTTATTAAATTCTCTATAGGATTTAGAGGTACAAAAATATGACAAAAATAGTCCATTGATAGCTTTTGTATTGAAAAAACCATGGTTTTCATGAGTAGTCAATATATATGCATACATCCCAAAACATTAATGTAATTTATATTAGGTTTTTGGTTATTACAAAGTTCATAGTGAGTGCTTCTAAAAATATTCCTTATTAAAATACTATTCATGATATAGAAGGATGTTCTTACATTTTCTATACAATAATAGGTAACACGAATGTATTCATTTAGCATAGTACATTAAATTTAATGAATTTTTTTATTTATTGTTTCAACAATTAAATTTTCTTGAGGTGTTCTGAGTGCAGAGAACGTGTGTTTAATACCCATATTTGAGAAAAAAATTATTGAATTTTTTATTCTCTAATTCTCAACCATGATGATTTCTCAAGGAAATTATTTTAAAAACTTTATCATTTTTAACAATTTCAAAAAAAATTCAAAAATATTGAATATATTGATTTTGAATTTTATAAAATATTCCCTTGTAAATTGAGAATTATCATCAACTAAAACATAAAAATACAATTTACCAGCCAAACATGATATTATTGATGGTCCAAACAAGTCCATGTGTACCAGGTTTAAAAGATTAGATGTAGAAATTTTGTTAGTATATTGGAATGAATAATTTTTTTTGTTTTACAATTTGGAATGCCTCATAGAATCTATTATTATCAAATTTAAGGCTGAGAAAGTCAGAAAAAATTTATTTATTAAATACTTTATGTAATGAATATACATTGCAATGCCTCTATCATCTTTTCCAAATCCATGACTCATTTGTCTTAGTTGTTAAAAAATAAATTTCATGTTTACCAAAGGAATTTAATTCCAATTTATAGAAATGTTATGTTCATGATGCTTTAAATTTATGTAACATTTCTTCAATGAAAATGTATGAATTTTTAGAAAAATATTCATAAATAAAATCATCACAAAGTTAAGAAATAATTATCTGTTTTCATTTTAATACTTTCACATAAAATACTTTGTTTATTTAGATAGTTTTTGGATATCCAAAATTTATAAATCCAACAATATTTTCTTTTTTCATTATCACAAAAACTATCTAGTCCTCTGTTTATTTGAGTGATTGTATAGAAATTTGATGATTCTTACCTCATGTGCCTATAACTACAACAAAACATGTACTATATGGTGTTTCTATTATTGTGTTTTGTTTCCTGCATAATAAATTAAAAATTTATTTATTTCGATACCCATATTTTTTTCCATCATGTATTGTTTGAGAAAAATGATCCGAGAATCCATATCTTCCTACTTTTAACATAATTTACATCACATTCATTAGATATTATTTTAGAAAAAATATCTTTCACAATAACACAAGTTTTACGATTTATTAAATAACATTTTTAGTGACATTACCTTTTCATCCACAATAATAATAGGTAGCATTATTTGAATTCAGAAACAAGTAATTATTATACAGTTTTTTATTTTTCACCCTTTCATATTATTCCAATTCTATCTCTTTTAATTACATAATTTCTTAGAATATCATTCAATACATTTCCTCTTTTTGTAAACATAAGAGTAATAATTTTATTAAACTCTACTTCATCATGAAATTATATAATCCTATTTTCATTTTCAATACAATTTGATGAAGAAGAATAGTATTTTTCAACTAAATAATAATATTTTTTTGAATGTTATATATTTATCCTAAAACATCATTGTGGATATATTTCAATGACTAATGACTATTTAATAAATAATAATATATTTCTATTTATATATAATATTAGGCAGATATTTTATCATTTGTGAAACAATCAATACCAGAATTAGAAGAGTAATGAGTTTGTTCCTTTTCTTCGTCGTCTATAATGCATTTGATGGATTTTAGATTTGATGCTTTTCTTCAGAATCAGATTTTAAGGAGATATTGGATTCTTTATATACCCTCTATAAATTTTACATAAATATTTTTCTTTTATTCTAATAGTCCTTATTTTTTTTAAATTTCAATTTATTCCTCTTTCTTTCATCTTTTAGTTGAGGGAAATTAGTTATAATTTACCACTATTTTTTCATAAATAAAATCTATCTTCGCTAGGTTCTTTCTAAACCTTCATGAAGGATTTTATGAAGTCTATATTGTACTAGTAAATTTTTTTTGAAAATTTTGGAAAATTGATCCAGTTCTATTTCAGAATATGAAGAATCTGAATTTTTCTATATTTTTGTGTTCTTGTTTTTTTATTGTTGTTCTAAGATATTAATTTCATGGAATTTTTTTCTCTTTTCAATACAATAATATGTTCTTTAAATTCATCAAGAATTTGTTTTCATACATTACTAGTGTTCCAATCAATTCCTCCATTGTCTAATTATTATATGTGGTGATTAATGAATAGTGATAGATATTCCATTCCATAAAGATAGAAGTACTCTGAGTAATTTCTGTTCCTAATCATATTGAATTATTCGATCTCCCAATGAATTAATATTATTGAAAATCCCAATTAACCTTCCATACATTTGTGTGATTAATCCCCATCAAACATTCATATGTTTTGAAACATTTTCATTACAGTAACATATCTCATTTGCCTTATATTGTCTATTCCATCATAAGAAACTATAATAGACGACCATATTTCATAATTAATAGGGAAATATATTATTTGATTAAACTCATCATGATATGTTTGTAGATAACAAAATTCATTTATTTTGAGTTTATTTCACATTCCACTTCTACTTTTTCAGTAGAAGTCTTTTGTTTTTCTAGAATCACATAGAGAATAATGATCATAGAATATACATTGAATCAATGATTCTTCAAATCGATAATCAATTGAGAATTACAAAATCCATAATTTTCACCATTAATGTATAGTGCATGTACAATAGACATTATTTATTTTGGATCATCCATTGACATCTTCTTTGTATAGACCTTATACTTTTTATCTTGCTAATTGTTTTCTAAAAATACCAACATTGATGCAAATTTTTAGAGCGGAATAATATAAATATAATTCAGGAGGGGGAGAATTTTGTCTTTCCAATAATCTTAAATGATTAATTCTTTTAAATTAATTTATTAATTATGCGAATATGGAACATTTTCTTTTGTAATGTGATTTAGCAGTAGATAAACATAAAGAAAGGGCACCAATTTTTTTTGTTTTCTTGGGCACAAAGATTCCATAATCCACTACACCAATCCACTCTCTAAAATCTTAGTGAATTTAACATGAACAGTCCTTTTATCATAAGACTAAAAATCCACAACAGAGTGTAGGAAATTGAAACCATTACAACTGCACTAAACTAATCATGCATGGTCTTTTACAGGGAACTGACTATCCAAATCTTAGTATAAGAATAGGAAACCTAACCACAACTAAGTATGATATATTGATACTCCACTAAATCCAAAGAGTTTTATTTGATGGTTATGGAAGATATTCATAGTTTCAGTTGAAATAAATGATAGTAAATAACATTCTTCTTCATAAATGAAAATATTTATGAAAGTGTAATTCTGAAGCAATCCCATTTCCAAATGATCTTCATTATTAACATCAACAAAAATCAGTAGTGATATTACAAAAAAATGAGGTTTTAACATGTATATCTCAAAATTGTTACATCTTCTACAAATTGAATAGTCAATAAATTTTTTTAGAGGAACTATACAAGATATACATAATAATACTACCACATGTTCGAATGACTAAATATTGTAACGAACATATCAAATATATCAAAAAAATCACACAACATGATTCTTAAATACATTGATCATATAAATAATTATCTTACTCTCGAACAGATCCTAGAAAATCGCTAGATAGATCGTAATATTACAAAACATGATTGACCAAGGGAGTGTTAAATTCCATTAATAATATGAGTGATTTTCTCTGATGAAAATAGTTCTTTGAATCGATCATAATGAGCATTGAATTATTCATAAAGAGTATTTCAATTAGAATGTAATTTTTTCAAGACTGTTGCATAAAAATCATATAAAATCATGAATTTAAAAATCCCTTATTGAGTAGAATAAATTAAGGTTGAAAAACATAATGTAGGTTTTATTTGGGTATCATAGGGTTCCATAACATTGCCTAGGGTTCCTACAAATGTATGGTTCTCTGTCCATACTATCTTCTACATGTTATGTAGGTTTCAATGTAATATAGGGATGATGATCCATATGTTCATCCTTTCAGAAAAAAATCCAAACACATCGTCAAATAACCATATGTTCAACTTCCCAAAAGTAGGGTATGCATTTTGTTTCCAGACTGTAACATATCATTGATATTCAATATATTCATTTAATGAACATAGGGTGGCTGGTCCATGTGATTAATATTTATAATAGAGTAGGGATGATGATCTATACATTTATTCACTAAACATAGGGTTTGAATAGTTTTTCTAAAGCACATCTCATAGCTTTTCATTTTTTCAAAGATAAAAACATTATATATATACTTCAATATTTTTTAGCACAACTTTATCAAAAATGAGATAAGGGTATTTGTGAGTTCAAAATCATTATATAATAGAGTGTATTATTGAGACAATACATTACCAATAGAAACATCACATCAAGAATATGAGTACAGAACATGAAACTCACTACATGAATTGATGGGAATTTAAGAATTCATTTTCTGAAAACATTATCCTCGACATGTTCATACTAAAATGGATATAGATTTCTTAGAGTTGAAACAAAAGGAGGATAAATCCATTAGTACTTATGAATAAATTTTTAAAATACATTAATGTTACTCCTATTTTTATATAATCAACCCTAAATGTGATATTGATCACTTATTTATTCCTTTCCCACCTGGATGTTACAGAAAAAACATCCAAATGTTTATTGGGAGTCTGTCACCCTACCAATATGGGAGGGGTGTCATTTGGAAATTTCATAACATAAAATATAAAACATAACTATTACCTACACGATTAGAATTAATACAATCTTAGGCATAGTTGTAGTTATATTCACCCTAACACCTACCTGACACCCATATGTAATAGGCATTATGTTAGGATACAAGCATACAAGAAGACCTAATTTATTTATTTCTTAGATTTTAAATTTTTTTCATTAGGTTAATTCCACCAATTAACCATTAAATTTTCATTTTCCATTTCATTAATAAGATCCCCAACTGATTCACATTCCCAGTATTAATTAAATACATATCTGATGGGTACTCAATATTTCCACTAATTCCATTATAATAAGACATGAACCCTATAGCTTAAAAAATTATTATACTTTAATATTCAATAATTCAATGGTCTCTAGGTAATATTCCAAGAAGACATAAAATATATTCATAACTATGGAATCTAGAAAACCCAGTCAGTAAGGAACGGAATTTGGAAACAAGAAGCCCATCTATGGGGACTCTAAGTGGGTTTATTAACCCAAAATCATCATTGATTTAATCACAACAACAGAAAATTCATGCTTTATCTCATTTAAACAAACATGGTGGCATCCCTAACATCGTCATTCATATCACCATGCATCTCACTAAGTCATAAACCAACTACTTCCACAACCCCACGCCTCCCTATTCACTTTTAATCAACTATCTTTCATCTAATGATCACCTCACATTTAAGAGAAAGTATCAGGTCTATAGAATAAAAAAAAGGTAGGAAATAATAAGAATATTCAATAGGGAATATAGTCATTGAAAAAAAGCAGATATCCTTTATATGTAAATCATATCACTCATCCCCAAGAATTTATCTATATCAGATAACTAATTTTATTACCTTGTTTCATTGACTGTATTATTTATCATAGGTTAAAGATATGAGGAAACTAAGGAATTAAAAATTGAATGATATTAGTTATTTAAACACTCTTCCAATAATAACATCCAATTTAAATAAAATAAATAGAAATATTTAATTTAAATTATATTTTACCATATTCCAACAAAAAACATTCCAGCTTCATGTTATTCATCCAATTTCATTAACTTATAGAAGTACAATTCCAATTATGCAGGAATTAAGGATCACGTTGATTTCTAAAAAAACATAAGAAGTTCGGTTTACTAAAATATTTCCTTTTAGTTTTTTGGCCTATATCATTTAAGAATTTACCTTATTTAAATACTTTCATGATAACAAACAGGCTAGCCCAAACCATAACATATATATCACAATATCTAGAAAGAAAGAGGCAAACCATTATCATGGTTGTAAAACATATGTGATCAGTAGATCAAAAAACCATGTTTTTTCTTTAATAAGATTTTATATTTATTAGGGTTAATTAAACCATTGTTCAAAGAGATAAAGTAAGATAAAATTAATATTCAATATAAAAAAAGATTACTCTTGAATCCCCTTCTTAAAAGTAATCAATATTCCTCAAATGAGAACAAAACAAAAAATTGTATCTTAAATCACCACTCCTATAAGGAATATAACACCCTCCAAGGATTTCATGCTATAGATAAGGTAATAAAAAAATGAACCCCATGATAATAATGTAGATCAACCTCTACCGCATGGAATGATAGGAAAATAGTAAAACATTACAATTGAGAAATATAACAAAAAATATGGGAAAACTCAGTTCATATTACAATGGATTGAACATGTAAATATGGTGATAAATATTTTTCATAAGGGATTCGAAGTACTATGTGAGATCTCCTTTACACACCTATGTTTTAGATTAATTCTTTAGAATTTTTTAAAACCATGGGTGAGATTTGATATGTTTGTACACATTTCGATGAAAATTCATATCATTAATGGGTTATATATGTTGAGAATAGCAAGGTTTATAAGAATTGGTGAAAAATATATTTCTTTGATCGAACAAACTAGGATTAATTAACATAATGAACATCATTTTCACATAATTATTTTTTAGGGAGATATTTATAAAATTTAGTCTTCTATATTTCTATGTCATGAACCTCTAATTCATATAAAAAATCACACCTGATAAATCACCCTTAAGAGGCCATGAAATAATATTTGTGCTGTGATCTATTTAATTAGGTCATAAAATTATAGTAACATTATAAATGTCATCTAAAACAATATTTAATCTCCCAAACTCCACTGAATATTCCTCTGGCCACCTCCCAGAGATATGCGCATCAGAATCATTCAAAGAAACATGATATAATGATCCAATTTCATAAATAATATTTTTCTAAAAAAATCGATCCCTGTATAATTTTAATAATTAAAATTTTTAATGAAAATAAAAACGGGTCATTTGAATAACCACCCTTCAAGATACCTCTTAAGAAACTTTACATTCCAAGTGATCAACCACCTCCCATTGATGAAAAATCACAAAAACATTCAATAACAGAAACCATCTCCCAAAAACTCTCCCATGGTATATACCAACTAAATAAGATAAAGGAAACACCTAGGGGATCATGGAGGTGGAAAATTTCTCATAAACTATATAAATTTTAAAATCCAAAAATATTTGAAAATTAGATTATCCAAACATCAAAATGATCCAGAAACGAAACATGTATCTATGACATTAATTCCTCGGTAATATTTCACATGCCCCCATGCCTTCATTAGATACAAAAGAAATAATAGGATGAATGTGAAAAACCATATCCGTGTGGTCCTGAATATCCATCAGCTGGTCCTTGAAGTTCACATCATCCTCCGCCCAGTTGGCGAGGAAACAGAATGTTCATCATAGTGACTTGAGATCAAATTCGGATGAAGGAATATTTATCGGTTAATATAGTAGTACATCAGTAGGGACTATAGAAAGAACGGTAGAATATATTATAGCAGGTACTGTTTGGTATTGTTACACTCAGAACTATTTATAAATAAGGGCCTTCAGGGAACCGATTTGGTCCTCAAGTCAATCAAGGCCTACGATTCACCAAAGGCCTTTAGGTCAATAAGTCTTTTGTGGAAACTAAATGCCTTTGGGAAACATCATGGCCATCAGACTACAGGACACAATGTTGATCCAACCAAACATACTATAATGAACAATCCTCCAAATGTGTATTCAAAAATGGAACATTCACTAGAGAAGAGCTAAACGGACATGGAAAATTGAGAGGGTATTTCATTTCCATCAGTACTAGGCATGTGTACCTCTTCTCGAGTCGATTATCTGACCAGCCATGCAAAGGCATAGATATGACATCACAATATTTAATAGGGAGGTGTAATTACTGGTTGTCTTTTTTGAGATGATTTTCTCTAAGACCTACAGCTCATGTAATATGTCACGTAAGCCATTGGGCATTGCAATGGTTCCCCATTATCCATTTAACGGGGGATTATAATAAAAAAATGTCCTTCGTCCCATTTAGGGGTAGTACAATATTCATGAAGATGAAAATGAGGCAATGATAGATTAATGATTTCATAAATCTTACTCATCAATGAAAAGGTTCTATCTGATACACATTGACTCCAATAAAATCCAACTCCATAAAGGCCCAAAAATTGTGATAACGCTTATAGAAACATCTAAATATTCACTTCAGATGATGAAGAATCTACATCTAGAACACATGACTAAAAAACTCTAGAGGTCTCATATTGTAATTGTAATAGGTCTTCTATTAATTTTTGACTCTATGAAACCAATATTGCACATCATATAATTTCAAAATTCAGTATTAAAATGTTTCAAACTAATCCATATCAATGGTGGAGTGAAAATTATTTATTTATGAATAATAAACCATAGTTATGTGCCTCATCTAGGAACCTCAAAAATCATAGTAACATGAATCCAATAGGTCCTCAATATTCAGTACATCTTTATTTGTTTGACCATATATATATGGATGAAAAGTAGTGATAATGAACAAATGAGAGACAAAAGAATAATTGTTTCCTATGCATGACCTGGAGGTAAAAATAAGATCATTGTTACAGATGATCATATTTGGGATTATGTGGAGTCTGATCACCTCCTCCAGTTAATTCCATAAATAATACTCAACCAATATTTACTTTTTAATACCTATATATTGATTTGATTTTACCAAACAACCCACTATAAAAAATATAGATTCATAGACGTTATGATATCAAGTTAAACCAATGATTAAGTCCACAAATATGTCCTACCATTTCCAATAAGTAGCATCTACTGGATGGATAAAATTATCTGGGACATAGTGCCAAAACATTACCCTCTAGTAGAGAAAACAATAAAAAATAACTCTGCAACAAAATGATTCAACCTAGGCCACCAACACTAACATATCGGTTCATTGTTAATATTTTATATTATATGATGTAAAAATAATTTTTATCTATTAAAATCATGTTGAACCACATAATAATTCATAAAAGTGACAAAATATTCTCACAAAAACAACACCTGGTGTTGTTCATCCTCAGAAAAAACATCAAGGGAATCACTAAAGATAACTTGGTCTCATTAAAAATCCAACCTGGAGTCCCAAAACTGGGAATCCTCTACATGTTTTACTAAATATAAATACAATTTAATATTGTAAAATAAACATATACCACCAAAAAACCCCATATCTTGAAAAAAATCACATCTCTTTGATTACACTCTAGGAATCTCTAGATTAATGCATAGTAAAAATATGTTATATCTTACACAATGAATCTACAAAAAATTACCCATAATTGGTTTATAGGAAATATCATAGTCATTTTCCTACAATAATTCCTCCCAGTTTCACAATCACATGTTTATTTCATGTATGGAGAAGACATTATATAAGATCATATGATCTGTGAAAACCATAAAGCGCTCCCTAATGATGTAATGGTGGCACAACATCATGAAAAAAAACTTTTTCCAAATAAAGATCATGGATTCCATAGATACAATCATGGGGGAATGACTAATGATACCCATAAGAAAAAAACCAATACACGTTGAATCAATAAAAATCCAAATACAATATGTGATGCATGACAAAAAAGATCAAACTCAACTCCCTCTTCAAGAAAAAGATGAATTAGAGCACTAACCAACTACACCTCTAGGAACTCAAAATCTTAATAAATCTAGATAGTCCTCAATATCACCTAATAATTTATTTTCAAGGACATAAAAGTAGTCTCAACACTAAATAAATCATCATAGAACATCATATAATAGCTTTCACGAACATAGAAGCTACGCTCCACTAAAACATTCTGGGGACCCGTCCAGGATACGAATACAACAATATTCAAATATTATGTAGATACAGTACAGTAAGACATAAAATTCCCCTATAAAAATTCATAAACCCAAAACTAAAATATTGATATAATTCATAATAGCTTTTTATGTTAATGAAATTCTCAAAATTTCCACAAATTTTAACTATTCTCTTCCATAAATGCAAAATATTTATGGATTCAAATTATGAAAATGACCAAAAACAAATCCAATAACTCTAATAAAACAGTATTCACAAAACCCATGAATATTTCTAGAGATTTTTAAAAAATAAAGAAAATCACAGTGAACTCATAATTATCATGTAAACATTATAAGGAGGTCTTGTGAATATCCCCATATTTTACCCATATCTAATGATATTCTTACCGTAGATTTATCTTTGAGAACTAGCTAGCTCCCTTTAACTCATATAATAGATCATAAATCCTCAAAAGAGGATAAAATTTCATCATTATAACATACTTTAATTGAAAATAATTTATATAGTGACATAGCCTAAAACTAATTATTACCAAAAAAATTAATTAGAGCACACAAAGGTGACACAATCTACTAAATAAAACCTCTCTACAAAATATCATCAATTTGTTCTCACAAATCTAAATGAACCATTCTTTAAATAGACATCAAGATTATAGAATCACTAGAGTATATATTTATACCAAAATATATCTTTCATGTAGTGGGTATGACCACAAATGTCTTAGAAAATATATCAAGGTGCCCTTACACAACAATAAGAGACATCATCGATTGATCTAATGATGGACACAAAATTAGTTTTTCTATAAAAGTATACTTGAACTAAAAAATCCACTAACCAATACAGGGGTCTCTATTACCATAGATCACAATAGATTCCCCATATTCTTCCTAGAAAATAATATTCCTCTTGATGAAATCCATAACATCCCTCACAAAATATATGTAGTATATTACATGGATGGTTTCAAATGGTTGTATCCATATATATAGTATGTATCCCAAAGAGTAATGGTTCCCCATATTTATCTCATAGTATCAATATAATTCATACAGATAAGCATGAACTCTGACAATTATAGTGAATGAAAAGGTAACTAGAATCCTTTCCACCTCATGTTCCAATGCACTGACTAGTGTGGGTTATATAAAATAGAGTGTGTCTCTTGAATCAAATAAATCATAAACCCAAATAGGGAATTTGAAAAGGGTACCTTGAATGAGGTTGAGATCTATTGACACTGGAAACAATAAATAAGGTACCAGCTCTATAGCCTATTATAACTTGATAGAGACCACCAAAATAGCCAAAATCTACTATTTGAGTATAAGGAGAATCTTATATCACCCTATTACCTTTATATCAGGTATGTTCTTATCCTTGTTTCTTATTCCCTTTTTCTTTGGGATATATTATCACCTTTTAATTGGGGGGATATCAGTAATAGTGAAGTTAAGTATTTTTTGGATTTTTCGATTTTGCCTTATCTTTTATACTATTCACAATGATGTTACACTACATGTAATCTGGTATCACAATGTTCAATTCTGGTCATACTCATCCCATGAGTTGAATTCAAAACCTGAGAATTTACATGATGTGTAATTGTTACATGTATTTTAATGTGAAAACCCATATTTAAATTAAAAATGAGATTTCATTTTTTTTATACCTTTAAATAAAATGGATTCTCAACATGTACATGATTACAACCCATGTAATTCCCTGATATAGTGTTTTTTGGATGTTTTGGTGTTTTTCAGGCTTCATTTGAGTTTTTATCCATCTCCTATTAGTTGTATATATTACATTAAATGATTTTGGGTGTCTTCATTTAATCATGATCGATTGGTTAAGTGATTGATCATTAGGATTTAAAACCTAATCTTTCTGGGTAAGAAATATTTTGGAATTCCCTTCTATTTGTGGCTGTGGAATCATATGTTGTAGGGAATAATAATTAAGTTGTGGTTTCTATTAATACATTTCTGTATTTGGGAATTTATTTTCATCTGAAGGAATATCTTGTGGCATACATTCCACTTTGTCAAATGCAGTCAGGTTTTTTATGCTCTTTAGGTAAATGTATATATTTAATTGTTTTAATCTCATAATTTTTTTTATTGTCTATATTGATTAAATAATAATTTACGTGGAATTACAAGTGTTGAAATTGAAAATATATGGTGTTATTATATATAAAGTGTTATTTCATTGAAAATATAGTATTTTTGAATTGTAATTGAAAAATATATTTTCAAACATTGAAGAAGATTGGATAGGATTCGAAATTGTTATAAACTTTTTTGAGAATTGTTAAAAAATACAAATTTGAAATCATTTCACTGTGGGAACCTTTAGTAAGTTGAGATATAGACACAGGTAGCCTTAGTGTGCATGACATCACTAAGAGGTTACCTCTTTTATGTCGGTGGTATGTGTTAGGAATTAATGTTAGTTGGATCCAATATTATTTATTTTTTGGATCGCGAGTGTCTATTACGTATTTTCCCATAGGCAAGAGCCCCACTGGTAGGTAGATTATTGTTTCTTGTTGTTTATTACATTATAGTTTATTTAATAGATTTTATCTCTCATATATTTTTACATTTTGGTATATATACCTTCTTGTTTATAGATTTTTAAAACATGTCATGCAAATTGAGAAAACTCAATGATTTTTTGAAAAAATATTTCTAAGTGATTTACTTATAAAAGAGGTTGTAAAACAATGTTTTTGTAATGTGTGGACTTATGCATTATTGTAATTAGAATGTGTATAGATACATTGGTGTTATCCTACTAGGTGTTGTTTGTCACACCCTAATTTTTCTTGTGTGTGGCTATATGTCTTTTCTGTAGGATTTAGGTAATGGAAAGATAATTCTAGAGAATTCATGCTTCTCTATACGTTGTTGTTTTATTTTGGGATAATTTTAGGTTACGTTTAGTCACAAGGAAAATATTTGTTTCTAGAATTATAATTTTTTTATTTTAATAGGTTCTTATTTGTTATATATACTATTTTTATTCTTTTTTAATCTTGTTTTATATACTTTTATATTTTATACAAGACTAATTTTATTATTATATGTCTACCCAACCCCATGATGGGATGACTTGGGTGACTAGTCTGGTTGACTCAGGAAGGTATATTAAAAATTGGTATCAGAGCCTGGTACTATGAATGAAGTATGTTAGCACTACCTGAGATGGTTAGGATTCATACATATATGGGAGTAGTATCATTGGAATTCATATATTTGGTGTGGAATAGGGGCCTGGCTTGCCCACTCTCATTACTGAATTTTAGTTTCTAGGTGTGTATAGAAAACCATTACTAATTGGAAGATAAATTATCAAGGTTCATTTAAATCATAGTTATAGAAATTTTAATTAAATAATATTATCTAAAATATATGAGTACTTGTCATGTGAAGTTCCATTTTAATAATATATGTGTGGAGTTTATTTAGATTGACCAGTTCCATTAAAATGTTTTTCCTTATTTTCCAATATCAACAACTTGTTTTAATTATTTTTTTAATGAAGTTTTTGGTTTATTTTTATGGCTTGATGGCTATAGAATATTCTCACAAATAATTGGTTGTTGTATTAGGTTTAACTAACAATTCCCCAACAATATCTCTTCCAAATACAAGTGGGTAAGACACAAGGTAGATTCTGTAAGAAAACCCACTAGTGAAAACATCTCTGGTTAAAGCATTGGTTCATACTATTATGACCCTAGGGTCAGTGGATGTAGTGAACTCGATTTGGGTAGTAAATCATGGTTAAGAGTTTACCATGTAGAACCCACCTGTCATTCGTGGTGAAAAAAGGACTACAAGTGTTAGATGAGTGGGAAGAATTTATTGAGAGGATCATCAATATACTGAAAAATACTAATGATTCATAAATGGTTTTTTCAGGTATATAATCATAGGACTAGGAATAAAAATTAGGAAATTGATTGTTCTAGATAACTCACATGAATTACATACCTGGGTATATTTTATGACATATGTAATAAATATTTATATCCATAGAATTTATGTGTGTAAAAGACCCAATAAATTGGGATGTTGGAGCAAGGGGAGAGTACCGTTATGGAGTACTCCACCTGCCTTATTGAATTGGTTCATCTAGCACCAGATCTTGTAACCAATGATTATTTGAATGCCCGATGGTTTGATATGTGGATGAGGAATGATTTTCTATGAAATATTTTACTTTTGTTCCTTTAATGCCTTTTTATGGTAGTGAATAAATATAATTTGTATGATGCAGATATAGATGGATATGAAGTCTTGAGAGAAGTTTTTATGGGTGCAACCATTATCTAGGGGTCCTCTTCTGGTATAAAAAGAAATCACAAGAGTGGATTGTTTTTTTAGGATGAGTTTTTTGGGTTTATAAAAGATACAAATAGTTTTTTTTATACCACTCTAGGAGGTTTGGCCACACTAGGTCCAAGTATATAGAGACTCCAATAACATGTCATTTTTGTGGGTTTTCGGGCCATCTGAATTATTTTTATAATAGGATGTACCAAGGTAGTAATGTGGGATCCACTTTTAGTAAGGGGGTTAAGTACATGTTGATGCTTCCAAGGGTGGTAGGTATCATTCTCATAATATGGGGGATGTCCATGTGTGTATCAATTTATGGATCTATGTAGTATAGTGTGTTTTATGGGAATCTAAAGTAGGGTCTGCTACTATAGAAGGTATGATGTTTATTTCAAATTCAACAATGATTGATTTGTGTTTTAATAGGTGATAGACATTGTTTTATAAATTCAATGTTGGATTACTTGTTGGTTGTGAATTCAGTGCTTATTCTATTTTTATTGGATCCTTTCAAACTGTTGTGAAATGGGATCTAACAAAGATCCAAATGCCCATATTTTCTAGTGGTAATAGGTGACTTTGAGGTTCATTGGGACTTCTTAGTGCTTGATCTACACATATATGACTTTATTATTAGCATAGATTAGATTATTATCATAATGGAGCATGTAGAGGGTTTTTGCATCTAGTAATTGTTCTTATCTAATGATGTGTTCAATCATTTTTTTTGTGAGTGGAACTCTAGATCGAGAAGGGAAGGACTGGTTATTCCTTATGATAGTTTAATCTCACCCTAGCAGTCAAAAATTCTTCTGGTTGAAGTTAACTATTTCTTGGTTAGTCATATGCCTACTATTATTTTTTACTATGTTGAAGTCTTTTTAGATAATTTTATAGTTTATTGGCAGTGAGAGATGTTGGGTTTACTATTGACCTAGTACCTGGAATGATGCCCATTTCTATTTCATCATAACAAATGGAACCTAATGAGTTTGAGGAACTTTAATTCTTGCTTCAGGACATAGAGGTGAAAGTGTTTATTTATACTATTAGGTCAATATTTTCTTCTTCTTTAATCATTTCTATGATGGTATAAGAAATTCAAAGACAATTTATTGAATATCTAATGTAGAATGAGGTTACCATTAAGAAAAAACATACTTTACCTGAAATTGATGATATCGTTGATCCGTTAAGGGGGATCATTGGTTTTCTTCAATTTAATAGAGAACATGGTAACACAATTTGAGTTTTTGAGAACTAGATATACACATGACCACATTTTATAGTTGATATGAAAATATCTAGATTCCGGTCTTGCGATTCTGACTCACAAACACTCATCCGGTATTCATTGCTTGGATAAAAAAATTATTTCATCGGTTCTTGGACTCATTTGTTATTGTATTCAAATATGATATCGTGGTTTACTCTAATATATGGGTGGATCATATATAAAATTATAAAAAAATTATAGTAAATTTTAGGGGCCATCTTTTACAAGGTTTTGAGGCAGTCGAATATCAAGCGGTGGTGAATAAAGTCCATAAGATTTGAATATCGATGGTAGAATGTTTCTAGTTGAGCTATTCCAAACTAATGGATTTTGACCTCTAGGGATATTGGTTATTTTATCACTGCATGATAAATTGACCTTAAATATCATGATAAAGTCACATTATTAATTATATTTCTTTCTAAGAACATGGATATTTTATATTCATTCTTTATTTAGATCACATAAATAAAAGAAATAACAATAATAAAATATTGAATTGAAATAAATCGTATTATGCACAAATTATTTTATAATGACGTGGTTAATCACTTATAATAAATATTTCTAATTTTAAAAAATAAATAAAGGGATAAAAAATAAGATTTATTCATTGTTATGAAAATATACAAAATTATTATTATGTTAGAAAAAAATGCCATTGTATGAGTTAAAAAGGACCCTTAGTTAAATTGTTACTCAATCCATTGTTGGGGAAATATTCAATAATCGAGGAATATAATTGAGATAATGAGTTGAAGGAATAAAACTTATTGTGAATTCCATAGTCATTGTATTTATAATATAAATTTTTTGACAATAATTGAGGATATATGAATAACAATTTTATGACTGGGAAGTACAATAAATGTATCATGAAGCATCAAGAATGTATTTGGTAAGTCTACCAACATTAATACCATTTGATTGTGTTCATGAATATAGTATTGGTTATGAGAATTGAAATTTTCTTCCATTACACTATAATGTCCAAATGATATCATATTCCATGTCCAATTGTGGGGATTTTTGGAAACAATAAAATTTTTTGGGAGTGATAGGATAATTAAATGTGTTTCATGTCACATATTTTTTATTAATATCAAGTTATAAAAATATAATTTAATTCTATTAAATAATAAAATTGTGCTTATATCACCAATTATATGACTATGTTCTTTATTATAAAAAATAAATTTCCATAATGGTAGTAAAGTTCAAGAGTGGTACAATTGTTTTCACATTTCACAACATTGGTAATGAAAGATTTTTATGGCCGAGTTCATAATCCACGATCTTACAGCATAGTAGGTGAGTGAAGTGGGTATTTCATTCTAAATAAAACACTTGGATAATTTTTTTGATGTATTTTGTTTGGTGTTATTATCAATATACAATAAAATCTATATGTCTCATGAGAGAATGAATGCATGTATTATGCTTAAGAATCTCTATGATTGATATCCAGTGATAGATATAAAAAGGTAGGTTGAGATCTATAAGGTGCTCATTAGATGTAATTTTTGAGAAGGATAACTAGTTGTTCCTCGTGTAGTCAAAAAGATTATATACAATGATATATTAGATATTCTAATGTTTAAAAAACCTGATCTATTATACATTATTCATGTACATTCTCCACCCCTTAGATATTCTATGATATTTTTTGATTTTTAATATGAGAATCATTGATATGTATCCAAAATATCTCCCCACTCTACTTTTATTTATTGACAAGGACATGAAGTGAGAGAATTTTTTTATACTAATAGTGAAATAGAATAATGAAATGAAAAAAGTCCTAAATACAAACATGAATTCTAAGGATTATTTACAATGATCGACCAAGAGGAGGAAGATGATGGGGAAAGAAAATGAACATGATGTTATTTACTTATAAAGTGGTATTTAAAGCCATTGTAAGATAAAATATAATTATTTAAACATGAGCCTACTAATTTATTTATATTAATTTATATATTTACTCTTTTTTTATTCTTTTTGGTTAAATATAATATATTTTTCAAATATGTATTCAGTAACAATGAATGTTAAAATAGATTATGATATATTGCCTCCATTATTAAAAAATTTGAATATGGTTGATTCTTATATATGTATATGTAAATTTTATAATTTAATGATATCCCTATAGATTCAAGTTAAATATTTTTTTTGGATTATTACTAGAACTTATGTCTAAATTTAAAATAATATACAATGATGGATTATTTCATATTTTGAAGGAATATTGTAATGGTATTTCATATATATAAACATTAATATAATTATTATATAAAAAATAACCTAAATTAGAAAATGATGATGAATATTTATATAAAACTCAAGATACATCACTGTGGAAAAATAATTCCTCTTTAATTAAAACTGATAGTAGTTATGTTTTTTTACATAAAATGGTGTTATAGTATCTTTTAATCTAATACACTAAAGATACTAAATAATTCACTAAAATGTTTTTAAAAAATAAAACTATTAAATGAAATTTACACCAAAATTCTAGTTGATTTAGTTCTCTAATACTGTATAAATCATTCTAATGGTGAACCTAAATGGTATGTTCATATACATATTGATATTCATTTTAGTGATTTTAGGATTTAAACAGTGAATAAATGAATACACTAGGTAATGTATATTGGATCCTCTGGAAGGGATTTTCATTGTGCGTCAAGAACAAGTATTCATCAATCATTAACTTTCTATGTGAAAGTGATCTCAAAGTCAATTTAAATTCCAGATGAAATTTTTTATGGGAGTATATGGTTAGTGATAAGAATATATTATAAGTATTTAAAATATTATATAATTTCTTCTAATACATTTGACACTAAAATAAAAAAATTAACAAAACAAGTTCCAATGGTATTTAAAAATGGATAGCATATTAATTAAAAATGTGATCCATTATGTACAACTTATTTTATTTAATGAGATCCATTTATAAAAATTATTCATTAGCTATAAATGAATATCAATGAATCACTATATTTATCAATATTATTTATCCTTATCCACTAGTAATTTTAATATTCATTATTAGTCCAGATCAAAAATATTTCTATTAGAGGGAATCATATATCATTTTGATATAGTGGGAGTATACTGAACTTCAATGTAGTCTAGAACTTATAGCACCTGAGAATTCATAGGAACACACAATTCACTAAACTCAGTGGGATGAGTTATTTAAAGTGATAACTATTATTTAGAAGGATAAAATAAAATAATTGGGTTTTTATTCACCAGGATCAGTGATATATTAGTCAATAAGAATAGATACTCTAAAATATATGTAATAAATTTAAGCATTATATCATTGAAAAGTATGTATGAATTCAATAATAGAATCCTTGTACCAAAATATTGGGGCTCTATATCTTGGTTGTTTAAAGACATGATACTACTATTGATTATTCCATATAATAAATATATTAGTGGTATAATATGGTAGCAACAAATATTGGTTGATTATTAAAACATTTTAATGAAATTTATTCGATGGTCTTTGAGTAAATCATTACACCAATCATTTTAACAAAATACTTTTGGATTTAACATTTCATAGAAACATCTTTTGATCATTAAAATTTTCAGTTCGATTTCGAGAATAATTTTCTTATTACGGACATTATAGAACATATCTTTATGATATTGCCAAAATGTTTCGTGTCACTAATAAAGGTAAATATGATTTAAAAATTAAATTTATCTATTTTAAAATAGAATCTTGTATAATGATCATATAATATTCATTTGTAATAAAGGTGTTAAATGTTCATAAAAAATGTTAGTGGTAGATCTACTATTATCTTTTACAAATATGTTGAGTAAATATAGAAAATATATAGTTATTCATCCCAGTTTTCTATGTATGATGAATGAATTTCTCCAAGAATTATATTAAAAATAACTAATGTTCTAGGGAAATATATATATTTATTTGATAAATTTATATATATAATATATGCCTATAATGTATTTTAAAATACATTATGGAACAATGCAAATCTTAATTGTTTCCTAAATCACATAGTATAGAATCTCTCCCAGATAATATGAGTTGTCATACGAGGAGATTGTTATTATACATATAATTCCATAAGAATAAGAAATACAAGTCTCTATATTAAATTGTAGAATCTACTAATGATTGATATTACATATGAATGTTCCTTATAGTTGAAATATCAATCTAAACTGGAAGAACTTCATAGACATATAGACAGAACAATCCAATAGTACATGTGAAAATATAAATGGATAAATTTGTATTAAATATGGAAATGGGAATACTAGTGATCACAGGGTATAAAAAGATTTTAATTTAAGTTCATTTTTATTTGTGATCATAGTGATGATAAATAAATATACAATTAAAAGTTATTATATAATTTGGTTTCCATATCTATAATAACAATGTTCTTTGTGTATTTTAATTTAGCTTATGTGGAACTTTTACAATGAGTTAGTAAATTTTGTATTTTTACAAAATTATAATTGTATTTTCATAATTATGATAAGCATTAACTATAGAAATATATATGATTTCATGTTTATGACAACGTAACAAAGGCTAAATACTTGGGTATATTGTCAGTTAGGGGATTTTCTCTTGATAGTGCATTTACAATAAGCAGATTGGAAATAAGCACATGTTATAAGACATACCCTATCCATGAAAAATGTTTTCAAATTTGTATTTCCATACTCAAAATAATAATATTTAACATTTGTGAAATAACCAAACATTAGATTTTGGTTCTACTAAATATTGGAGTCTATTGGAGTTATTTCCCTATAAACCCCTTTTTTAACATTAGATTATGTTTGTATTCAAATATTTTAATATTATTAAATAACATGCCCCAAATTTATTTTTATTATACATAAAATTAATTTGATAATATACCTGAGTATCTACGACATTAAAATTCCATTACAATTCCCTTCTGTGATGAGAACCCTAAAATTCGACGGTGATATTTTTAATATTTTTTCTATAGTAGTGATAACATTCTATAGTGGGACACATAGTATGTTTAATATCAAGTGTGTTAACAAAATAATATGAGGATTCATTTCATGCAGAATTAACTAGATAATCTCCCAGAAAATATATTATAAGTTGAAACATTTGAGTAAGAATTCCACATGTACACATTTCATTGGATATTCTGATATGTGAATGTGTAATGATTATTAAACCATTGATTATAATTAATGTATATCATGAAACAACTATATTGATGTATTTTACAAAACTATGACAATATATGCTCATAGAGAATTATTATATAATGGGTTCATTATGAGTTATATTACATTAATGTGTATGTAAATATAGGATTTCAAAATCAGTTTAACGATGTTTAATTTAGATATCATTGATTGATTGAAATTATCAAACTAAATACACTACCATGTTCTATGACAAGTTCATTAAATATAGGTAAATAAAGAGAAATATATCACATTGGTTGATGAATCATGTATATGGACTTCTTTATTATGGGATATTGAGAAAAAGGAATTATATTACACTGTGAGCCTTGATATGTGGTTACCATCATTGTAAAATTTACTTCCACCTCTATGGGTGACTTTATATGTTACTAGATGTTGATATTGGTTTTTAAGAAGTACCTCCCCACATAACTGAAGAATATTCCTAATGGAGATAAATATTTTATGTATCCATAGATCTCAATTAATTTCTATAAGTGTATAAAAATAATAATAACTATTATTTTTTAGCCGGATGAATATTATTTTTTCAGGATTTTTTACCACAAATAATAAATAATTATATTTATATGTGGGTTGAATATTAAATTTATATTTACTTAACTATTGAATTATTTTAATGGTAATTATAATTATTTATTATTATATAACTATTTATTTAGTTATGTAAATGTTGAAATAAATACTTGTTCTCATGACTGTGAATATAATACTTTTTTATTTATTTAAATAATAATATTTATAATATAAGGAATGGTAAATAATGAGAACAATGTGCGAGACCATTTAAAGGGATTAATGGGAATGATATACTAAATATCATTCAAATAAATATTGATTTGTTTATTTGAATAATGATATTTATTTGATATATGATACATTCATGCATCAAATAAATAACAAGGATAATAATAATAATATATATAGGGTTAACATTTGATTATGAGAATAATTAATGGCCTATGTACATTTATTTATTCTCTAACCTAGCTCTAAATAAAACCTGTTATGTATTATATACTATGGTGGTTTTGAGAGACATTGTTATTCCCAATGTACCCTCTCTATAGAATTCCATCGTAATATTGAACATCTCTAGATCTTATATCATGATTGAGATAATTTCACCTCTTTAATCCTTTATCTCTAGAATGATATAACATGATAAATATAATCCTCAAACATAATTCATTGTGTTGAAATCAACAAATTCAATAAAAATAAAACAAATCATATTCAAAGCCACCAATAATTCCATTAGTGTAATTCATAGGTTGAGGAGCATATGGGGAGAACCAATAGATGGATTTTATTTTGAATCCTCACCATGAACTATAATTATATCCTTAATGAGGTTCAATTAATCAATATTTATGATGAATAAATAACCCTGGACATGGTATTTTATCGTTATAAAATTAATGATAAATTTTACATAAAGGATCATCTCTCTTCATTCTAATACACTTTTTCAATTATTTATTTATCTTAATTAAAAATGTTGATTAATTTTCATATTATGGTGGATTATTCATCAAACATAATATAATCAAATATGGTAATGTTCTTGACTATTTCTTCGGTTACACCCAATACATTTAATAATAATGCATTTGACGAATCTAATGTCAATGGTGAGGGTTTCTTGTCATTTATGACATTGAATTCAAATATTTTGGTGTATAAATTCGTATTTGGGGAAATTGTTTCTTCTTATAATCCAAATATAATTCTATTATCTTATCCTATAGATATTTCTAAGGTTTATATGTCTTCCTATAATTTCATTTCTCTTAGTTTCCTAACTCAACAAAAAGGTTACTAGTAAGTTTAGCCAGCCTTGTCTCTTATTTTCGATCATTAGTTTTTATCATGTATATATATATATTCTTTATTTTTATTAATTAATATAATTATTTATAAATCAATGACTATTTATTGTCATGTCATATTGACATTGAAATCTTTTTCAAAATTTTAAAGGAATATACTTCACCTTTTCCACATGATTAATTTTTTACTTACATTAAAAAAATGTGAAAATATTATTTTTAATATTTTCCACCAGAACATATTTTACAAATTTTATAATTTTTTTCTTAATGAAGCTTCATGTTCAATGTTAAATGGTTTTTTAATGTAAATTGAATTCCAATTGATTTGATAATTTTGCTTCTTATGATAAAATTTATCAAAATAATAAGATATTTCTTCATTTTTATCAATTAAATTTCATTGCATAATGATAATGATTTTTTATGTATGTCAATAACCTTTAAAGACTCTTATACTTCCCTGTCGGTATACTCTAATGATACTATCCACCCTCTTTCCCTTGTAATCTTATAATAATTTTATTTGGATGTTTTCATGAATCACATTTATTTCACAAGAATTAATTATGATATGATGGATTTATAAATGTTTTCATTTTCATATGGAACACATATTTATTCTCATGACCCATAAGAGGTGCCCATTCTGCTAATCCATGAGCCTGAATCCAATAGGTAAGGGGATGGAAACTAGCGCCAAGTAGGAATGTCAATGACATGAGGGGACTAAGCCTATGTACCTGTACTAAGGCACACATTTCCTATATTCTAAAAAGATCAAATGTAAAAACAACCAAGAAACAATTCATGCATACATCTAAATACCAAAATCATAATTTGGAATGATGTAAAGGAATGTAAACAAGGATAAATACATTCCCAAGACAAATATTCTGAAACACAATTCCAACCTAAATGTAAAATCAGGTTATTACATTTAAAAAGTAAAAAGATAAAATATTTTTATTTCTTCTATCACTCAGCATTGTATAAACCTATTCCCTCAAGGACACCATGAAATGGTCGATCATCTTCATAGGACATGACATGAGTGGACAATGCCTATGTAGGGGTGTGTGTTACAATACTCAGTGGGACACCCCATAACCATAAATCATACAATAAAGGAAATATACTTATATCTAAATAGGTATATATCTATAGAAAAAACAAAAATATCCCGATATACTCAAAAAAGATGCATAGTCAGAAGGTAAGTCACAATGGATATATTCCAGCTTAATATTCTAGCTCAATGATTCCACAATGAACTTATCTGAGAGAACTCATTCCTCAGTCTAATTTCCCTAATGACGTCCATCCATGAGGTAGTGATATTTGGGTCTATCCATTAGAAATACATGTGAATGGTATGGAGACATATGATATATAGATGAGGGTCACACCCAAGGCCATGGGGTGATACCAAAAACTCAATATTGATTTACATAATAAGTAATTGATTAGTTCTGGAATAGTGTTGTTCACGATGATACCAATAACTCCACCTTGAGGATGATGATTGATAGGGGACCCCACTCCGGGCCTTATAAATGTATTCCAATGACTCTATCCAATAAGTCCCAATAATGGTATCATTATGCTAGGATTAAGAGTTGATTCCATACTACCCATCAGGAAAATGATAAGAGGAACTCACCCTATTAAGAATTTTAAAACAAATGGAGGAAAAGGGATCCAATCCTTGCCTACAAAAGTACACAGTGTGTAGAAGGAATGAATTTTCTGTCCCTTGACCTCAAGTTTTTATAGTTTAAATAGACCATGTCTCATGTCTTGTCCTTGTAGAAGCCCACTATGTATAGGATTATCGTGTAGTCTATATATGCACATGAAAATGAATTTAGATTATATAAATGTGCATGTGTCTTACTACATGAAATAGTTAGTGTATTCTAGTCTAGGATATGTCCATGTTGGGGAGTATATGGTATGCAAAAACCTGTGTACTCTAACCCGTGTACTACAACCCATGGTTTTGTGCCCCCCGAGATACACAAAAGGTATTTGGTGAGATACCACACACCATGTGATAAGGTCACACACCATGTAATACTTACGTATCTCATGAACCTATAGTAAGTGCACTGGGGGTCCGATAAAGTGTGTAGATTCAGTATAAATGTTGTGTAATACCAGATTTTACAAAACCCAAGATATGGAATCCACACATATTCTCATTCATCCAATATTTGATCTGGAAACGTCTTTTTTGGGAAAATTTGAATCGTGTTCTGAAGTTCATGCCATCATTGAACAATATGATTTGACACATTGATCCACTCAAAAAATAGGTTTATACATCCTTCTTTATTGTGCACCGATGTAAATGAAATCGATAATCTACATCATCTTATCCATTTTCTCTACCACCATCACACCTCTATCATGTCACTATAATATAAAATCTATGATTTTGGATTGTTGAGAAAGGAAATGGGTGTGAAATGATTCATTCATTTGGATATGTCAAAACATAGGCAAATCAAACATTTACTTTGCTTAAAATAGAATCATTGGAGAAAATAACAAGAAGAATCAAGAGAATTAAAATTTAATGATGTTCATTTTGATATCATTTTTTTCCATTATAATGACATTTAATAATCAACAATCGCAAATAAATTTCCAGATACAATCCCTATAATAAAACACATCCCTAAATACACATGATATTTAAATCAAGATGTTCAATAATTTATTCTTGTTCATTGTATAAAATATCAATTGGGAATGAAATTAAAATAAAAAATTCCCTACCTTGATTCAGATCAATCCCTGATGAGTAAAGGAGAAGTCCCATGACTATTGGCAGGATCCATTGAATTTGCTACATATCCATTGTCTATCCATGATCTGGTCACAATTATTCAGAGAAAAAACCTCTATATATTTCTCCAATTTCTCTCCAAATGTTAGTGGTTTATGTAGCTTACCGTATAATTCCAACAGAACAGTTTATTTAATTATTATCCAATCGCTATATCTATAAAAAGTTTTAAAAATATTTATTTAACTATCTTATTTATTTCAGTGATTGTGATTTATTTTTGGTAGATGACCTACACCGAATAAAGATAAGTAGAATATATGGTAAAACTCTCATTTTGTACTCAACATTGCTCTCGTATTTCTAATCTGAGCATTATTTTACATTTTATTCAATTTTTTCAAAAACAACTTCTAGGACATGTTATTTAATATATTTAATATATTTAAAAAATTTATTCCAGGATCTCCCCACCTCAGAATAATAGATCATCATAGTGTATTCTCTAAAAATTAAACAATTACATATCAAAAATATCACATTAAAAATATGATTCATTACATTCTCCCCAACTTGTGGCTTTATGTCACGAAAATCCAAAACAAGGGACACACAAAAGAGATATGTTATTGACCATGAATTTGAGGCTCTTGGTCTATCACACTCCAACTTAGGTTTTTATTTTATTATTTCATTGTCCTTAAATATTTTTTTGGGGTTCAAGTGGAGTCGTAGATGAATTTTTTGAGCATAGGTTAAAAGGTTCACTTTTTTGAGGCGTCATCGTTTTTCATGCGAGTGGTATATGTTTTTCAAACCCATAGTGGCTCCACATGGGAATCTTCACATCCCATTGTCTTTAGAAAATTTCAATAAAATGTTTTATATATAAAACACACAAAAATTATTGTTAATTAATATTATTATTGTTGCTAAAAATTATATTATCCTTAAAATAAATTAATACATTTATTTTTATATTTTATTAACATCATGATTTTATTATAATAATAATAATAATCACAATAACAATAATAATAATTATTTTATTAATTAAAAATTATCAATTAGAATTGAATTTTATTATATATTAAAATATATGAATATAGAATTTTATTTTTTTTATTTTTTTAAACCATTTTTTATGGTTTCCAAGATTCTACCCCTTTACCCACCACCCACTTCTCAGCCTCCTCATTGAAACCATCTGCATTCAAATTTCCCTCCTCAGAATGGAATCCTGCCGCCCCGGTTCCCTCTTCCTTGATAGTGCATCGCCACCTGACCTCCTGCTCACGATGGCCAACACCAGTCGGTCCTCCTACCCAAGACCAGCAGACCCCTCTCAGCATTCCTCCCATTCGGTGCACTCGGTGACTTCGCCTGAGGACAGCCGACATCCTCCCCCCTTGGCAGTGTCACACCACCCATGCACCCTCTCCTCTCCTCCTCACCGGCACACCCCACCCTTCCACCGGTGCTCCTACCCAGAATCGGCCGCCTGCACCAAACAATGCACCATCCTCCTGATGGCTCTCTCCTACCAGCCTCTCCCAGCTCTTACATCCCCTAAAACACACCCCAACACCCCCTCGTACCCCTAGCGTCTTAGTGAATTTCATTCCGACCTGACCAAATTCCTCCCCGACCTTCCGGATTCCACCCAATCTTGCGACGAGTAGCTGACCCTTTCTTCCAGCGTGCGCAACTCCCAACCAACGGGAGAACCATGGTATACCCATTTGTTTCGTGATCCATTTGATATTTATATTTGATATATATATATATATATACATTATATGGTTTGATTATAGTTTTTGGTTAATTATGTGATTTTTGGGGTAAGTTTTAGATTTTAGAACCCGCATAAAGCAATTTTGGGTTATCATTGTCATTGCACCTTGATTCTGAGTGAGTTTTGTCGTCACACCTAGATTTCGAGCGAGCGTTATTGTCTTCACTTGGTCCCAAGGTAGGTTCCCATATAAATTCCTTTTATAATTTATGTTGTATTTATTTCATGTAGTCCATGCCCTATATATATGCTAACTATTTTATTTAACATTTAGTTAATTTATTTATGATGGAATATGGTAGTTAAATTCTTTATTTTTGAAAAATGAGGACGTTTTATTAAAATTGTGCACATTGTTTCATTAATTAAATGTCTCATTTGTTTTCCACATGGATTGTGACTCTTTGAACCTGAATTTTTTATTTAAATAATTTTTTCGTATGGAACTTGTTTTTGGCATATTGGTGGGTGTTAATTTGATACTTTTTTAATAAACATTGCATACACCGCTGATAAATGGGCCAATTGTCATGTTTGTAAAAATATTGCTTCATTTCAAGTTTTCTTGGTGTGTTTACAACCCATTATAAAAAAAATCATGTTTGAGTTGGTAAATGTGGGTTTTGTGAGAAAAAATTTTAAATGTTTTTAAATTAAGTGGTATAGTTGGGGCTTTTTAATCTATAAGACGTGAAGTGTTGAATTTTGGCCTTTTTGATATGTGTGTGTAAAAGTGTTTTGTACGGATGTGAACTGGGAATTTTATGATGAATGCTTATAAATGATTTGAGAGGAAATAGTGTGCTTGACCCCGCATTTGGAAAAAAAAATTCATTTTGAGATAAATAAATTGATTGTGTATGTTTAAGGGCACGTTTGGTCATTTCATGAAGTTTGTGAAAAAAATATATATTCTAAAAACCCTCTTTGGTTGATTCTCACACGTCGATAGCATGAAATGGATGGGAGGTCCTTGTTAGAGATTCTTAGGATCCATTTTTAGGGTACTTATGTTAGAACTCTTTTTAATTGATCTAATTAATGCCATGAGAATGGTACTAGGGGAGACATGGGGTGAGAAATGTTGTGTTTTATAACAATTATATAAACTGTGATTGGATGCTTGGCTAGAATTTGCTGGCTCACCCCCTTTCTAAATACTTGAGACATGGGAAGCATTCATTTTGACACAATATTCTAAGAATGATTGTCGCACTGGTAGGTTATGGTACTGACCAGTGGCCCATAGTAGGGGCTATTTTTGGGTTCATTGATATGGGATTTCTCTAATCCTACTGAGAATGGATATATGTGTTTTTGAGGGTGTTGATTTCATCGTGTATAACATGTTAACGAGGATGATATCTCATGTATTGGTGTCTTCTATATTATTATTTATCTCCTAGGTTCACCCATGTTAATTGACTTTTAGTTACCTCCTTTGATGAATATCTAACATGTATATATACCTTCATTTCCTTTATTGGGTGATTTCTATTTATCCTTTTTGTATTTGTCATCTTGGAATGTTGTGAGCTATTTATTCTTTGGTTTTTTGAAATGGTATTCAAATAAAAAATTTATCCTCTTTATAAAAATATGAAAATGTAAACATCAAATTCCCTTTCAAAATTTCACTAACACTAATGAAAAGAACCATGACATGAAAATGGTTACGGTAAATGGTTTGTACATTGTTTTTATGTAAAATATTTCAGAAAACAAACATTTATACATTTTAGTTAAATCATGAAATGGTGTTTATTTTCATTTAAAGGTTTTGCATTGGGAATAGATATTGGGATAGACTACTAAGATTTAATACTCACACAATTGTTTTTTTATGTTTTTAGTGTTTGTGCAGGCTCTAGTTGGGTGCACTTGCCTTGGGAGATGCTTCATCATTGAGTTATAGAGTGACATATGGGGTCACACAGAGATAGTTCGGTCATTGATTTTGGATAGTGTTATCTTATTCCGTTCTTGATTAGTTGTGTGTTTTGTTTATTTATTATAACCTACTCTTTATTATTTCTGATACTTTATTTAATTATTTTGGGAAAAATTGTTCCTATTCATTCTCTTCGGATTCCCTAATGCTTGTCACCAGCCTAGGAGGATTAGCAATGCCTCTCAGGCCTTGTTGCTGATTGGCTCGGGTGACCAGTTCATGGTCGACCTGGGTTGGTTCGTGACATGGTCCAATGTATTCTAAAGAAGATTCTTTTGCAACAACCGGACATGAATTAAAGAATTTCTCACCCAAAAAGGATCCTCTCTTGTATATCCTCAATATATACCAGATACTCGTCAAAGGTTCCTCTATCCTCGAGGCCCAACTTTCCCAAGTTGAAAATGTGTAATGGTTCATGCACGTAACTCCCGATCTATGCCACGTGGAAGACATCATATACATGGTCTAATTGAGTAGGTATATCTATGTGAGATTATACGTATCCAAATCTATGAATTATCAAGAATGATCCATTGATAAGTGATATATTACAATCCCGACCAAATATCATTATTCCACATCGAGGAGAAACCTATATTAAATCATAGTCTCCTTCCTTGAAATCCAACAGACTCTATCATCTGTTAGCATAAAACATATGATGTATATGTGAAGTCATCATCCAATCCTATATGTTTTTCACCTTCTTAGTAGTTTCTTGCTCTAACACAAGGCCCATGAGTGCCTACTCTCCTGTATCATTCTATAAAAGTGTTGACCTATAGGGCCACTAGTAAAAAGTCTTGAACAGTGCCAAACCGAGGGTAGATTGTTAACTTTATTTGTAAGAAAATTTCCTCAGTGTAGGTGATCCTTCCAACCTTGGACAATGTCTAACACACAATCTTGTACCATACCTTCTAGAACATGAATGGTCTCCTTAGTCTGGTAGTTAGTTTGGGGTTGAAATTTTGTGCAAACGAATAACTATGTCCCAAATACCTCCTGTAGTACCTAGAACAACATGGAAAAAAAGTTAGAATAACTTTCATAAACATTAAATAATTAAATTTATGGATTCAAACTATCCACTACATGTAGAGGCATCCCAAATACACTATTTAATTTTAAAACAAAATTTCTACGAAGTGGACTGACATGGTGAGTCATCTATGATCACCTAGATATTATTTTGTCTACTGGATATTTGTTGTAAGCATGTCACAATGTCTGTGGATATCTTATAAAACATCCATTATGGTACATCAGAGGGGTTGAGATAAACCTGATAGAACATTTTTCTCATTCACCAGTTACTAAAAAGTAAGGCATTTAGGGAGAAACACAAAAAACACATTCTTCATCCTTGGAAAATAAAACTGGTACATATCTTCCAAGCATGGATGCATCGACAAATGAGGCATATGAAACGTGATCAAAACATCCTCATGCAAACATCACTAGTTACATCATGTGTTTTATGAAATCAATGACATGATATCAAACTTTATAAAATCCATCAGGAGAATTTCTAGTGGATATCAATGTACCTTATGTATGAATTTCAACATCCCCAATCTATCCCACCCTAACACGCCGTAAGAGAGGAGGGGTGGCAACCATTGACTCATGGTCATATTCACTATCACTATCAGTAATGGATAACTACATTGAGTATAAAAACCACAACACATCATTCAACAACTGTGTACAAGATCTACTACTATGAGTAACTACAACCATATTCCCCTTCTTAGGGGTATAGAAAATATCATAGTCTTGATCCGGGAAGAACTCTATCCATAGACTGAATATTAGTTTGGGGTCCTTGTGAGAGAATATATTCATGAGACTCTTTTGATAATAATAGATGGCTAATCTCTAACACCTCAGGAAACAACACTGAATCTTTAGTACAAAGACTATCACTGCTAAATCAATATTTTGGGTCATGTAGTTCTACTAATGTGGTCTCAACTAGTGTGAACCATAAGTAATCACCATCATCCTCTGCCTCAAAACATAAAAAATATTTTTTCTTGATTTATCATAAAACAATACATACTCTACACCCTCATTTAGAAATATCATTGTAGGAGTGATCTTCAATCTCTATCTCAAATGCTGAAATCCTATTGACACCTCTCCACCACATGAAGGTCTTCCCCATTCATGTCAAATCTATCATGAATTCTGATATTCTAGAGATATTAGGTTTGAATCCCTAATAATATACTACCATCCAAAGGAAGTTGTGTATCTCCATCATTCTCTTGGGTGGATAGTAATCTAACAATTCCTTGACCTTGGTTGTGTATAATTCCACTCTATCTGTAGATATTTTTTTTCCAAGAAAGTGATCACTTGTATCAAAAATGGTCACATTTGAGATATTTCTGTAATGATGGTTCTATCGGATTTTGTCCAGAACCATCCTCAATTGTCTAATGTGATCATCATTGGAAATAGGGTACATAAGTATATTGTCAATGAATATTACCATGAACCTGTCTAATAAAGGCCAAAATATTAGGTTCATGATTCCCAATAACTCTATTGGGACGTTCATCTTGCCAACATGAATCACCATATACTATGATTGACTGTAGTAACATCAGAATTTCATCTTTGTTATATCCTCATCCTAAACCCACAAAGGGTGATAGGATGACCTGAGGTCAGCCTTCGAGAACCTTAACATCACTCTTAAACGATGAATGATGTCATCAATCCTCAGTAGTGGATACATGTTCCTCACAATCAACTGGTTCAACCATCGGTAGTCTATAGACAACCTCAACCTCCCACCCGCATTATTGTGGAACAAAACTAGGGATGTCCATGGTGAAACACCGGGTCTAACGAATCGCTTCCTCTATAAGTCCTCCAACTCCACCATCTTCTCATGATGTATTCTGGAAGCTATCTAATATGATAGGGTAGATATTGCTATCATAAAGGGTTATAGGTTAATGAAAATGTCCATCGTAAAGTTGGGAGACAAACCCAAAACATCCTTAAGAAATACATCCACATACTCCCCTACCCCTACTGGAATCATTGAACACATAAATTCCACTAAACCATGTGTTTTTTCAATCCAACATATGAGTAATAGATTACACTATCTTATGAATGAGTCAATACTTCACTTCATGGGTTTCTCTTTCACTAATAAAGGAGAAAATGGTCTCATTCCTATCACCACACCATATCATATTCCTAAAATAGTTAATCTGGGAATTAACTAAGGATAAACTATCCATACATAGGATGATGTGTGGTAAGATGACAATGCTACTAACAATAGATCCCATAAAACTCTCACCACCAAGAGTTTGTTCACATCATCAGTAGAAGTGATTGATCCCCGAGTCTTCTATAGTGGGTGTGTCCAGACATAAGGGTTAGGCCAAGGGATCAACTGAATCTTAATATCTCATATAAGGTAGGTGGAAATAAAGGAATGAAAACAACATTTATCTACTAGCACTTCAAGTAAGGTATAAAATACAAATATCATACCTACATTCTTTCTCAGAGCCTCTAGGATATAAGATTCGATTGCCTGCATCTCTCCCCACCCCTTTCCTCTGGCTCCCTATTCCTAGCATATAGCACATATGGGTGGAAGTGGTAACAGATCGAAGCATTGACCATTTAATTATACTCTCTCAACTCCTCTACCACATTCAATAACTTGCGAACCTTCCTCCTCCTCCTACTTACTCTACCCCATTATCCTATCCATGTTATCTATGATTGTTTAATGGTGGGTCAGACAATATAGTGAAATATTTCCCCTTCTATCACATTGTTATCCATTAAATGAGTAATTTATTAAAAGGCCTCTAGAAAGGGTGAAGAAAAAAATAAACTACAGATTCCTACAAAATTAATCCAGATAGAATCACCAATAAAAATGCTAACCCCGTTGAAGAGAAGTGACCCTAAACTAGAAAAACAAGAAAAAGTATTATTAAGATGATTTTTAGAAGAATTGTAGTCATCTTCTCTAAAGTTTTCATGTCAAGTGTGGGTAATCCCCATGAACCTTCATATCAATTTCTTCTTTTTTTAATATGATACAAGATAAACCATGGAGTAGAGCCTATACCCATAATATTCCAATGAATGATTTTTTAGTCCATATCCAAGGCTACTAATTTAATGATGTTCATACTACACTAAATTAGGCTAACCACGCTAGAATTAGCTTCTGCATGTAAAAATTTTCCACTGCAGAAGAATGCCATGAATGAAAGGATCACAGAACCCCATCAATCCCAAACAAAATCACCCCTAGGAATGAATCCCAATGAAAATGAACTATATGTATTGAGATTCAACGACATTTAATCTAGGATTCATATTATTCACTGACCAGAAAGGGAAATGGGGGCAGGAAGAGTGACCAATTTGGGGCCCACATTTGAACAAAATGAAGAGTGGGGTCCGAATTTGGGATCAAAAGATAAAATTTGCAACCAGTTATGTTGATATGGAGAAATGGTTCTCCACAAAGATGTTTTCCCATCAAAACATGCCTTATTCCTAGCTAGACAGAAACACCAGCTTCCAGGTGAGAGAACGATCACACAAGATTTAAGCTTCATGGTTGTCCTCCATACTACATAGAACCAATAGTCAAAGAAATTGACCATCAGGGGATCATAATGCAGTTCACCAAAAAATGCAATCGTGGAATGAAAAACCCAGCTTTCCCAATGCCTATAAATGATATGATGGAGAATGGATTCCTCCATATGATTGTTACAACAATTGCAATGAGGCCCCATGCTGATACAGAAATTTTTTCATTCTTGTATGTGTAGAGATATTTATTCTAGATTCTCTATACAATATAATTAAACATGGATGTGATCCCCTCACACCACAACACCTCACTCCACTCAATATGATATGTCAGGGAACACATCATCATGATGTGATCCTTCATTGAAAAATCTATTTAATATTACACATTAAAACACATACATCATGGGTAGACAACAACTCAATGAGGTCGATCACAAACCACTCACTCTTATCCAAGGTAGTCTGGATAAGCATAAGATGTTTTCTAGCTTGAGGGATGGTTAGGATCGGAGTGGGACATCCAAAAAATACCAACATATCAGTAGCCATGTTATGAAACCAGAGTATAATATCCCCATAAAAAACGATCAAATGGGAATTACATTCATGAAGAGGGATATGAAGTTGCATTGCATTACTGATTCTTGAATCATAGCCCTACGGAGGCCCATGATCACCCTCATAATTCCTACCCATGAAACAATCCCAGAGGATCTTACCATCCAAAACATCCCATTCCAATTTTTCATGAAAGACATGTATAGTCATTGAAATAATTCTAAAAGGAACACCACTCTTGGTAATAGGATGATCCAGGGTACCATGGGATGCCTAGTGATGTTAACCCTCTGCATGGGAATCCAAAATTAAAGAAGCCATCATTTTTCAAGACTAGAAAAAAATGTGTTAGGAACATAATAGGTGGAATATACATGTATAGTAATAGAAGATGAAATGTTGTTAACCAGAGTGAGCCTCACTCTGGTGGAATGAGAGTTACTTTTCTAGTTTCTGATCATATTTAGGACTTTTTCCACCATCTTGTCGAAGTTATTCTCGCAAAGGTAGCCTAGAGAGATAGGAAAAACATGTTACTCCATTGGAAAGCCTCTTATCTTGAATCTCATGATATATACAATATCTATCACTCTTATATCTTAGAAATGGTCTTGAAAAATGACAATGCTTTTCCAAACACACTAATTGGTTGCTCCATTTATTAAATTCATTAATGACCTCCTTGATTCCATGAATAGAACTCTTGTATCCATTAATAAACATCATGGTGTCATTAGGGAACATGAAGATAGATAATATCTAGAAGTGTGATTTTCACTTGAAAATGATAACTCTTCTTGCATCGATCACCTCATTGATTTCTCTACAAATAAAATCTTTCATTAAACTGAAAAGAGTTGGGGGTGAAGGATCTCCCAATTGAAGGCCGTAGAATAATTCAATCAAACTGTGAGTCTTCCCCAAAAAATTGATTTACATCCAAGGAGAGCTAAAACACTAAAAAATAACATCAATAGAATGGATAGAGAATCCCATGGTAGAAAAAACTTTGATGATGAAGGGCTACTCAATATGGTCATACATATTGTCCATTTACAGCTTAATGTTGATGTTCAAGATGATCAATTCTGGCCAAGGTCAAGAATCATTTATTATTCTAAGAAGGTTTCAACCTGAATTGACCTACCTCTAACAAAAATGTGTTGTTCCTTTGAGATCCAGTAGTATAAATGGGAAGAGATCCTCCAATTAACCACAATATCTAGGATTTTATTGGAAAACTTCCTAGTCTATTAGGTGTATTTTTCTTATAGTAGTAGGGGTTGTTAATCCTCAAAAGTAAAAATAGTGAAGTTACAAAATATATTCTAGGGATTATACCACAATGAAAAACGTTCTAGATAGCCCCCACAAAACCCTCTTTGATTAGATCCCAAGAAAAAATATAGAAGAATCATGTGAAACTATCAGGACCTGGTGCACTAGAGCCATTGAGATAAAGCTCGTAACCGTAGATTTTGAGCTCATCTAGACTAGCTTCCAAGAAAACATTATCGAATGTCTTCATCATTTTGGGAATCTGGTCTAAAATTGATTCCTAGATGGATGGGTTACCTGCAAGCATATGGGGATTCAAACCAGAGTGAATATCTTTGAAAAACTCATACATCATACCTCCCACTAATTCGTGGTCAATAAAGAAGGACCCATCATCCAAAATAAAATTTGGTCTCATGAAATAATTTTTCCCTTTGTCAAATTCTTGAAGAAAATAAGTTTTTTATAAGTTTCATTGAAACATTGAATCCTAGATTCCTCGCTAGTCAAATGTTCCTCTTCTAGAACATTCCCACCAAATCACCCTTCTTCATAATGAATTTCTGGAAAATATCATTGTTCCAATCATCATTAAGACCCACCTCCATGTATCCCAAATATGCATTTAGATGATCCAGATCCCCACAGCGATGAGGTTTTTCACAATACTAGGTTTGTAGATTGAATTTGAGTCATATTATTCTATATGAAAACTGATCTATATAATACTTTGTGAATGTTTTTTCCATGATGATGTGACAGCCTGATAAAAAACCATGAAAATGGATCTCTCTATAATAAGATAGGAATCTACCACCATTGATATTCATTAGATAAAGATTATGTCAGAGAATAGAATAATCAGAAAGATCCCATGCACTATTTGGGACCCAAGCGTCTAAAAATGTTGAGATGCCTTGGGGCTTAATTAAGTAGTGGTTGAGTCTAAAATTGGTATAACATCCCCCCCTATGGTTATTTCACCATGTATACCGATATCCCATGAATACCTACTCCAAATAACACTTTCATTACAAGATTGAAGAGAAGTCGACGCTTTCCCATCTAAGAAAAGGTCTTCCACCATTCATCTAAATGGGATATATAAAAGCATTAAAATCTCTTCCTAAGTGCCATCCAGAAGCTCCTTGGTTGAACAATAGAAGGTTCAACTAGAAAGACACTTTGGATTAAATGTCATACCTCTAATATATAAATTTAAATAGGAAATTATGAACACCTTTGTTGATATTTGATGTACGGTACTGGTCTGAATCTTCCACCAATGTAACTATAATATTTCATTTTTAGAGGATGTGTATTTGATGATATGTAGGGTTACCATTTATGAATATTGAAAAAACGATTTTATGAGAAAAAACATATATCTTTGAAGATGATTTTTTGGTATAGGAATTTCTATGATTGTCACATTTTTGTGTTTATGTTCATGGTATAGTAAGTCATTTTTAACAAGGTCATCAAAACCACATGAGTTCAATATCAGAATGGAAATTAATTTATGAAAGGGTAATTAAGAGATTTATAATGACACAGGGGAGAAGCTAGTGGGGGAAAACAAACACATTTTGGAAGATGTATTGAAAGAGTTGATATCGGGAGCGGTATCTTCCTCCATCTTCTGGGAGGATGGGAGGGGATGGTGAAGACAAAAACAGAATTAGAGATGCGAAGCTTATCGCCACCCAAAGGCCCAGGAATATCATCTGAGGTAGGGAATAGAGGTAAGATATAATTTTCTTCCCCTTACAGAACATAATTTTATAGGGGAAAGGAGGTGGATCATCCAAGGAGAGGCTCAGATCCTTAAAGAGCATCATGGCATTGCATGGGTTTCTAACTGAAGAGGTAGGGATAAGATGGGTCAGAGGGTGGGGTAGTAGAGGAAAATAGGAAAATAGGGGAAAACCTCTATATAGTGTGGATGATTAGGGGTAGGGGGGACAGCCAGGAGGAGGCTAAGATAAGGGGGGATTTGGAAAATGCTGATGAGGTAGAGGGCATGACATTTGAAGAGGGAGAAAGAGTGGTGAGGCCGAACAAAAGTAAGGTAGAAGACAAAGAGCCCCCACCAAAAGAAGAACATGTGTGTGAATCTTGATAACAATACCTTCTTCTTGCCTGAGATGAGTTCCCATGATGATTGTAGTTAAAAAAACTGCAGCTGAGACATAGGAATAAACTTCTGTAACCAAGATAAAACCAGACCAGCATGTAGCAAAATGAAATCAGGGAGAGGCGACAAGAGGTTATATTCAATGAAAATATTGGACATCAAATCATCATGCATCTTCCAACACCTCTCTTCAATGCATAGAAATGTTTCCACCACATCAATAATTTCACTCGTTGATTAAACTTTATGAAATGGAAGAGGACCACCTAGAATGATGAACCAAATTACCACGAGAGGGGGGTCTCATCTGGAATGCACATATACCGACCAACGAAGCATATTGAAATGCATGTTTCCACATGTTCGTATAAGAGACTGCCCTGATTTCATGAAATACTCATTGTAGTGAAGAAAAATTCTAAAATATTTACTATTTAGAACCGAGACCCTCATATGAGATGCCCTGTCACAAGAGTCATCCAACCTATGAATGATTAGAAGATAGGGTGATCAAGGCCAAAGTGTGCTGCCATAGTCCGTTGAAGATGCTGGGAATCCATGTTGAACCCTTCAATTGGTAATTAGACGCTCAAGAAACCATCCACATTTAGATGTTCAAAATTATACAAAATAACATTTAAGTAAGTGGATGAATAAATTATCAGAGAATGGGTTTTATGGAGAATAATCTCCATCATCGAGGGGCCACCACACAACCCCTTGATAGACTGAGGGAGAAAATAAGAAAATTGTGGCACTGAATAAATCATCAACATTCAATCCCAAGATAAGGGAACGCATAAGCTAATATTGGGGCCAGTACACCATTTCTAGACCAAGCTAGGGGCTTAACAATCAATTGTTTTTAATTGACGGAGGTGCATTCTATGTGTTCATTTAGAATAATTGAAACTAGATTTAGGTGGACCCACATTTTGAGATCGGAATCGCAGATCCTTTGTATTGGGACCTCATCCTAGATGGTATCATACATCCTAGTCCCTAAGATAGTTATTGGCACCCCTCTATTCCTGAATTCCAAATACCAACAACTATTATCTATATATCCTCATTGAAGGAACAATCATCCACTAATTCTCCCTCTAACAACCTAGAAATGGTCTGAATGCAGAGAGAGATGATAGTAGCCTAGAAATCTCTAAGAATAATACACATCAATGTTTATGTTTAGAAGAACTGCTTGTGGACCATATTCATCGAGTACCTGGAAATGTTGGTAATCATTCATGATAATTAGATGTTGTTGTGATGCCCTAAAAACTATAGAATCTCATAGATACGTATGACCCACAATGTGGATACTAAGAAATCCTCTATGAAAATGAACTCATAATTTGTACACCAAATAATCACCTCATCATAATATTGGGTCAAAACTCCCACTTCCACCATATTATTCCATGAAAATGGTTCATAGCCAAGACTACCAATAGATCTGTTGGTGTCTAAAATAGATGAAAAACTTAGTTCACCCCCTCAAGCCAGTTCTCAACTACCTATGGGATGGTCCTTCCATGGAACCTGAGGGGTATGTATCACTAAAACTAGTGAAGTGTTCTCATCATTCACACCTCATCCATTTATATTATGGGTTCCACATGCTGCTCTATAGGTGGTGGTTTAGCAGGTGCACCACCTTGAGGTAACACCTTGGGAACTGGTCTATGTATCGATTCATCATCCGTGGGGGGATCATACAGATGATCATGATGCTAAATCCTAGATGAAATATGTTACAGATGGATCCTAAAATAAAACAAAATATTACATGGTCAAATAGTATATCAAGAGAGAAGAATAAAAAATTACTTGGAAACCACAACCCATTCCTATAATATGCATGCTCTATTTTTTCCCGGAAACAAGTGTTCTCAGGTACCGAGTAGAAAATCTGGTGATTAGAGTCCTTGTGTACAGATATATCATTTTCTTCACCCACACTGGTGTCTTTATCCTACAATCCAAACTCAACACACATAACACTATATCTTCAAATATATCTCACAAACTCTCAGTCCAAAGGTAGAACCAAATCCATTAATACCAATCTTTCACTACCCTTAGCAGGGGGGGCTTCTGTAGTGACTCCCAAGCCTGCCTCTACTAGGATAACGGCTGGTGACTGGTGCCAAGTTGTCATATCACTGGCATCAAATACCTTATCCATATCTCCTTTACACAATCACACACTCCAAGACTAAATCATAATGATATATAAAAACAGTTGAAAACCAATGCAAACATACATCTAAATCAAACAATAACTGTACGAAAGGAAGTAAAGGAAAGTAAATAGTTCCAAATAAAATCCCACCATAAAGAATCTATGCCTCAAGTCCAACAATATTATAAGAACTAGGTATAGATGTCCAAAATCAACAACAACACAACTCATTATGTTCAGTCCAACTAGGCACTATATGGTCCTAGTTTTTCTTGGACTCTATCAAAAGGTCATTCATCTGCACAAGACACAACACGTGTGGGAATTTTTTATGAAGGGATGATTATAAAAATACTCAGTAGGAAAAAATGAATCCAAAAAGCATACAACAACAGAAATATAGTAATCTATGCGAATTTATTGTTCTATGGAACATAGAAAATGAGTAACCAGATATACTCATCAAAATCACACAGTAAAAAGATAAGTAAAAAATATAGTATGTCATGCTAGGATTCAATATCAATGATTCTAAAAATGGCTTGTCTAGGAGAACGCACTCCTATGTTTGATATCCCTGATAACATATTTTTAAGAGGTAGTTCTTGAGGGACTCACCATTTTAAAAACGCCACAATGGTTTGAAGATATTCAATACACGGATGAGGATCACTACCAATGATGTGAGGTGATACCAAATAATCAATCCCAATTAGCCTTATAAGAATAAGATTAGTTCCAATGTAGTGTTGATCATATTGAAAATAATAAATCCTCCTAGGGAATAAAGATTATTATTAGATTACACTCTATGCCTCATAGAGGGATTCCAACAAATCTATCTAAGATGTCCTGATAAAGGGATCATGGTCCTAGAAGAATGTGATTATTCCATACTAACCCAATGGGAAAGGATAATGGTAATTCCTACAATGAAGCATTTTCAACATAATAATGAAAATGGATCTAATCTATTTATAAGAAGGTACATGACATGTAGAAGGCTTACATGCAATTTCCTTTTACGTTAGGATCTTCTTTTGTAAATGAAATGTGTCTCAAGCCATGTCTCTCTAGAAATACATGGAATGTAGGCTTACCGTGTATTATATCTTTGTGATAGTACACAACTTTATCCCTTGTAAATGATCCCATGTTGTAGTAAAAGACATATCTAGTGTAGTTTGGTCAAGGTCGTGTCCTTGTGGGGGAGTATACAACATGATCTAACTCAGGACTCTAACCCATGTTAGTGTACCCTCGAAAGTACACACCAAGTCTCTAGGGAGATAAAAAAACACCATGTCAGAGTTTCACAAACCATGTGGTACTTAATTATCTCTTGAATCCATATCGACTATACTGGGGGCCCACACAGTGTGTACATCAGGTTTACATGCCATGTAATGTATGATTGTATAGAATCCCAGATCAGGAATCTATGAATCTTTTCCTTTATCCAATGTTCAATATGAAGTCCTCATTTTTGTAACATCATGAATCATGTCCTGAAAAACATTTCTATCACTGAAAAAAATATCGATCCCTTTGATCTACTTGAAAAATGGATTTATTGATCATTCCCCATTGAATGCCAAAGAACATAAAATCTGGTATCTACATTGACCAATATACTTCCAATGACACAATCACACATGTTTCATGTTGTTTTGATATTGAATCTAAAATTTTGGATCATTTTGCTATGAAATAGGTTCACAATGATCGATTCAATGGTATATGACAAACCACATGCCAAATGAAAAATGCTAATAGTGAATAGAGAATTAGGGGAGAAAGGAACAAGATAATTAAATAGGAATTGACATTAATCGATGTTCATATCGAAATCATTTCATTTACATTAGAAAAAAAATATAATATTCAATAATAATAAAGAATTATCAAGTTTAAATCCCCATAATAAAACTCATCCCCCAATATTCATGAAACATAAATTAATATATTTCTCAACTAATTTGTTTTCGTCATAGAAGATCATAATAGTGAATGAAATAAAAAATAACTAACTCCCTACATTAATTCAGAATGATTTTTGATGAAGGATGGTGCTTCACCATGACCATTGGTGAGATAATTTTAATCAGTTTCATATTGATCATCAATCCACGATATTGTCACCGTTCTTCTATGAGAAATCCCCCAATGCTCTACCCACTGGCTCTCCAGCAGTTTTAGTGTTCTGTGGATATCCATGGAATTCCAATATAATAATCTATTTTAGGACTTTCTAATTTCTATTTCAACAAAAATAATTAAAATAATTATGTAATTAAATTATTTATTTTGGTGCCCATTATGATCATTATATAAACGACTCATGCCTAACATGGTTAAGTCATTCCTATGGTAAAACCCACATTCTAAACTCAATGGTTCCTTCATATTTACAATTTGTTCACCCTTATAGATGTTAGTCAAATTTTTCTAGAAAATTATATTCACATGTTATTTAATATATTAAATATATTTCAAATATTTATTTCAGACACACTAGGCCTTAGAATCACAAGTTTTCCCTACACCAGGTCTAAAAAATATTCCATAAATTATCCAAAAATAATATATAGAAATTATAATTCATTAATTGTATTTTTTATTATTATGTGATGGGTGGGTCGGTTTGTAAGTCCAATGTCTATTTAGATCACTGAGAGGGAGAGTAGTTGAATAAGTGATCTCTTTATATATTATGAGTTAGTCTCTTTTAACCCAACTTATTTAACCTGTTAAGGTTCTCAATGTACTCAATGATTTATCTTGGTAATTTTATTATTCAATAATATAAAGAAATAAAAAAACATATAGTTTTTACTAGGATTAGATAAAACGCCCACTCTTTAAAATGTTGGTTATAACACCCAATATGAATTCTTCAATATCTACAAAAATCATCTACAACACAGAGTCCATTGTACTCTCCACCACATCCAATAAATAATGGAGGATAAGAATTTAAATTATAAAAATATCCAATAATGATATATTTCCATGTTCTAGTGTTTTTATACACCTATGGATATAGATCCTCCTCCAAGAGTTGATGAATAATTGAAATTCATGTATAATCCCCAAAGAACATAAATAGTTGTGTTGGTGTTGATACTTCCTTCAGATCATGAGTGATATGGATCATCCTCATATTTTATGAACACTCAACTGCAAAATCTATTGTTTTTATGAAATCATCATGGCTTTAACTCCACAGTTTCTGATAAAAATATGTATCAAGTTCACAAAATTTTCTAAGTGTATATGAGTTCTCAACATATTTTTCTAGTTTATTCTTTCGTAACCTATATATATTTACACCCAAATTATTTCATGAAAAAATTTATTTTCTATTGGTATTTATGAAATACCTCAATATTTGGAAGACATAATACATTCATTCAAAATTACTTGATTCCAGGCCCATAATCCTCATTTAAGTCAATCAAATAATGAATTGTTTTGTTATTTCAAATCCTCTATAGTATTTTTATTCTTTAAACTCATTCAAAATCCTCACCAGCTTGGAGTCACATGTTTTTGTAATGTGGACCTCAAACATGTGATGTGTGAATCATCTTAGCACATTCTACATTTATATTGAGATCTTAACTTTGTAAAGTCATAAATAATTTTATTGAATCCTTTTGATGAATAATTTAATCAATTGTCAATGTGTTAAGATTCAAAATTATTTCCATTAAAAAAAGTTCTACAATAATCTATGATGATCTATAATCATGCACTTTTACATTTTTCAAACTTCAGAAAAGTATTATGTTGATGTTTTATAATCTTTATGAAATGTATTATAATCAGGGAAGACCATTTGTTAGTTTAAACTCCAGATTTTAATCCTCTTATGATTTTTTTGGGATTCATCAAAGAAACTACTACCATTCTGAGTAAAAAATAACACCTATAACATTAAGCATATAGTTTCTCTATATACACAAACATGATACATTATTTTCATTAAATAAAATCACTTAAATTATCACATACATATCGTAGAATATATAACCTATTAAACTCATCACTGAATCTTCATCTCCATCACCAAACACATATCAACATATTGACGACAAATGAAACCAAATACTTAAGGTCATAACAATACCTCTGTTGTATTATTTAATAATAACCATGATCTTATTTGAAGTCAATATGTGTGTGTATTTATTTCTCCCCCCTTATTTACAATCAAATGGAAAGTATAATTAGTGTTATGTTCTTATTTTATATAAAAACTAGCCTCATTATTTTAATAAAACCCTGACCAAAATATAATGGAAAGCTAAAACCACATTCATTTCATAATCAAGAAGAAATTAATTAGTCCTATCCAAGTATATTTGGGCTATATTTTTGTATAAAACAAGAGGGAAATAACCATGGTTGTCAAAGATGACAATAAAAACCCCACCATGTTATAACATAATTATAATTTTGTCTTTTTTAAATTTAGGGATGTATAAAATAGATTCATTTTTGGGAAACCAGTAACATTAACACTTCTCAATGAAGACATAAAATCAATTTATGTGCATGTTAAATAACATATTATTTTCTCATCATTTAATCATTAAAAAATACCCATATTATAATTTCATTTAATATAATCATTAAAAAAAGTTTTAATTTCAATTCGCTTAGCTTAAATATTAGATATCATGGTAATGTTTATATATTCCCCAATTTTTATGCTCACAAGGTTTTGAAACATTAATAGCACCATCAATATCCCCACCCCCTAATAGTATGCATAGAAACTTCACCTTAATAATATTTAAAAAAAATACAACTAATCTTTTTAGATATAAAATTGTTAAATATCTAAAATTATTCAATTTCCCACATGATAAAATAGATAAAAATAAAAATTGTGAATAAGGAGGAAAATTATTATTTTTTTGGTGGCAACATTCATTCATGGAATTTCCTCTCAACACAGGTTATGATTTTTTTTAAATATCCTCTTAGAAATATTTATTTGGAATCTCATTTTTTTGACTCTCATTTTTATTCCTATATCATTTTTTCTATTTGGTATATCCTCTATGTGCAATATATTTTTCCAACATAGTATTTTTTGAATCACACTTTTAAATTTTATCTATTTTATAACAAGTGTCTTGAGATGAATTAATTTGTTTTTAAAATATCTCCAACTATCCAAAAACCATATTATTATTTTTTCTGATATATACTATGATATTTCTTACTTGAAACACATACACTTATTTCACTTAGACATTCCACTAACTGGATGATTCACCATTCATTTATTCAAAAAATAATGTTTTTTCTTTTACCTTATTCCTTGACTTCTTGAAATCATTAACATAAACACTTATCTTCTATTTTCTCTTCAAGATATAATCTTTTTTATTTTAATTGAAATTTTTATTTAGATTAGTATATTTTCTCATTTATCTATATTTTCTACCATTTCGTGTGGATTTATATTATTTTCAGTAATAGACATGTTATGAAAACAATATAGTGATTTGGGATAATTTTCTAGTAACACTAACAATATCCAATGTACCACATTCAATTTTTTATAGTTTAATCATCAAATATTTCATAATTAGTATATCATATTATTTTGATTACACCCAACCTATTTTAGAATCTTAATGGGGAACACATATTAAAGAATATTCTCACATTCAACCTTGATGATGTTTTGTATTTTTAATAAATGTTTTCCATTTATATCTCCTTAGAATTATATTTTAAACATATACCTTTAAGTGAAATGAAATTAGTACAGTAGACAATATCTAGGTTATTGGATATATTTTTCTTGGAAGATGTTGACACTTATTTATAGGTTTTTCTCATGATCTTATTTCTATTTATTTGAGATCACATTGAGCCATGGATTTCAATACAAATATTCATGGGTGAATATTTCATCCAAATTCCCTAGGAAGGTTTATCTTATGTGGACTATAGACATCTCAACCTTACTACAAGATCATAGAAATTCAAATTGAGGTATTTATTTTTAACCTCAACCAATATCAAGTAATTATAAAACTATTTTATTTAATTAATGTGTTCCTCATGTACTTTATGTAAGTGTTACAAAAAATTATAAATATTTTTTATTTTTTTCTTATCCTACAATTGAAAATCATTTACATACATAATGAATTTTCATCATTTTCTATGTTCATGGAAAGCTTCCCCAAAATTTTTTTTAATAAATATTTTACTCTCATGCATAACTTTTTTGTTCTTATTCAATAATGATATATCTTTCAAGAAAAGATAAAATGACTGGAAATTAATTTTCTAATTTTCAAACAATTTAAATGGAATTAGAGAAACCATGAATTATAGGATACAAGGATCAAGTACCATAGGAGACTGTGTAACGTCCTGGTTATTGGAGCCACCTAGAGGTGACCCGTACCCGATTGGTCACATGGACCTATGTGCATTTCCCAGAATGCCAAAGGCTTCAGACTAGCAGCAAGGTTCGTCGGTGTGATAATGGGGAAACTATTCCCTCATTGGCAGAGTAACACAGTGGAAGTAAAGAAGATATCCACAATAGAAGCAGTAAAACATTAAATAAGTAAACAAAAAAATTAATAAACAACAGGAGCACACACACACAAATATATATATATATGATGCATGATACATATGTCAGGGAAAGAGTCCAAAAAAATCACAATGCTGGAAAACAGTACTAAACCAAAGTATAAAAGAAAATCAGGTAAACAGCTCCACAACATTGGCAGCCTCATCTTGGTCTTATTCCCCCTGCTCCACATCAATCAAGGACTTGAAGTAAAAGGGCACTTTCCCATATCTATACCTATAGGAAAATAACATTTCTGGGCCCAAAATTATGACCCAGACAAGGTGTGATGAAATTACTAGTATGATACAACCCAAAGACTTGTGCCTAGCAGTCAGTGAATATATATATGGAAGACAATAAGAAAAAAGGGGCAGTGAACATAGAAGTACTCAAAAGTAAATAGTACTACAGTTTCATTTACAAACATTTACTTTTATGTATTTAATCAATCAAAAACAAATTCAAGCAACCCTTTGGGTAGTTATCACAGCCTATCCCCTCTGGTTCGTAATACATGATAAGATATAGAAAAGACACTCTAAGGAAGAACTCACCATCAATTATCCCCATTGTCCTTTAATAGAAACCTATATGAACTCTAAGGAAGTAGTCAATGTCAATTACACATGTGGCCTCAAAATGTAACTATAAACACTCTCAAGGATCACTCAACGTCAATCGATCCTTTGGTCTTGCGGCGTGATAATTAAAACAGACACTTTGGGAAAGCCCTCAATGTCAATTTTCCCCTATGGTCTCACTACAACAGATTCCTACAGCCTCATGTAGAGAAATATTTCACAAATGATAATCAGTAGCAAAATTAAACCTTAATAACTACATGGCTAAACAACTACAATATATCATAGCATGTCAAATAATAATCAATACACCTATCAATACAAGGCCTGGAATACAAGAAGCAGCCTAACATGCAAGGCTAGACAAAACGGTTAAAACCCAAAAAACATGTGAAAAACATCCAAAGAATGGAAAAGATAACCCTTTCCTCTAACAATTAACCTCTATCCAATCAATCAAGGTGTTACAGGAAAATAAAAGGGCTAAATCTATAAACACACAATACCTCGAACAAGGGTATTATGATATTTTGTACATATAAATCAAAGACTAACTATAGAATGGCACAAACCACCTACCTCAGCGTTGTGAGATTGATATACATGAACCTCGGGCCTTGAATTACCCTATAACTACATAGATCTACAAAAAATCTTATGACCTTCAACCGAGGATACCTTGCGGAAGAGGATAATTAGGAGATAATGTTCATGAATAAGGGAGAACTCATCGTGGTTATTCTAACGCATTCAATGGAATTTGATTCTGATAATTGGTGGTGAGTCGAGGTATTGGAAAATATTTGTGGTCGTACGAACTCCCCTAGATGAGATATATCATGAAGAAGTGCGTTATGTTTTTAAAATGCGACCTTGGAATATTTACTAAAAAGAAATATTAATTACACGACATGTTCTATAAATGTACATTCTGCATACCCGCCACTTCCAGCCTCCTCTTTAGGTAGTCTCAAGGTCACCACACATGACCATTTACTTGGCTGCTACCCTGCCAGTATGCAGTCAAACATGACAACTGAGTTCACGATGTGTACTTATAAAGTCACGGTGTGTACTCCTAAATTTTCTAGAAACTCCACTTTTTCCTCAAGGGAAACCAGAAAAGAAAACATACCTGAAAAGAAGAACCGTGTTTATAAAAACATCCCCCATTAAAGAAACTTGTCCACTAATTTCCCAAGTAAGAAAATATTGAAGAAGAATCAAGGAAAAACTCCAGCCACTACAATCATACATCACCCTCCCTATCCTAGGTCCCATCTTATACTCGGATGTACTTACATAGAACATGTACTAGAGGAATAGATAAGCCACGGAGAATCTTTTCTCCTCGATCAACAATATGTATAGGATGCTCTCTGAAAGAAGAATCCACCTCTAGCTCAACCTTTTTGGGTGGGAAAACATGAGATATGCCTGAGAAGTGATGTCAAAACTAAGAAATGTGGAAGATTTCATGCATTTCTCGTTACCTCTAAGGTAATTGTAACTGATAGGCAAACAAACCAACACCCCCAACAACCTGAAACAGCCCGACATATATTGGTGAAATCATACCATGTCTTTTTATCCTCTTGTGTCCCTAACTCAGTGTGACACATAAAAAAAACCAAATCATCGACTTTGAAATGCAAAGGACATCTCCATCAATCAGCATAAGACTTCTATCGTGACTGTGCAGTAACCATCCACTACTGAAACAAATCTATCTACTCTATGGTCTCCTGGACAAGATGAAGTCCCATCATTGCTACCTCTCCAGCCTCTAGCCAGCATAAGGGTGATCGGAATGACCTACAATACAAAGCCTCATAATGTTCCATATTAATAGTTTCTTGAAAAACTATTATAGTATGAAAACACTATAAGAAGACTTTGCTTCTCCCACGAACATCCAAAATCTATGATTCATGCCCAAATCATGTCCTCAATCACCTAAATCATACACTGGGACTGCTATTTGTCAGGGGATGGTAAGTTGTACACAGAAGTACCTGTGTACCCAAAGACCTCTAAATTCCCTACCAGACCTGAGAAGTAAAATAGGAATTCCTATCTAAAACAATAGAGTTTGTAACTCCATGTAAACATACAATATCACAGATGTACAATATTACTATCTCATCAATACTGAAGGTCTCCTTGATCGACAAGAAGTGAGAAACCTTAGTGAGTCTCTCAATGAAAACCCAAAATGAATCATTCCATTGCGGTGACATCGACTAACCTATCATGAAATCCATCGCAACATCATTCCAATTCCACTAAAAATGGGTAACTATTGTAAAATCCTTGCTGGTCACTGATGCCCCGCCTTCTCCTGCTAATCGGTGGAACACCTCATGAAAAAACCAATTTCTCTCTTTTCATACCTGTCCACCAATAATGATGGTGTAGATCTCAATACATCATGGTGACACCAGGATGAACTTCCCAATCCGAGGAATGAAAATCTCACTACAACTCCTCTTGTATGTCGTCTCACACCCAAACACATGCCTAAAATTGAAATATCTCATCCTTGACTAGTATCCATCCAAAAATAGGATCATATCTTGAAACACACTCTCAATGGAAATGGCCTTTATAATTTGATAGTTTCCCCATTGACACTCGATCAAGTAGAGTAGAGGTAATAGCCACAAAAGAATGAAATGTCTACCACTAACTTTAGTGCACCACCAAATGATTCTCAGTCAACAAAGCCATAAGATTCCACTCACTACTGGAATCTTGAACTTCATGTATCTGAGTCCTCATTCTCAATGCATCAATCACATCATTTTATATACCAGTCGTGAATGCATGCACAATGTTAAAGAAATGAAGGTACTCAACTGACCTTCGCTATCTCAAATTCAGATTGTGCTGAGTAAAGATATACATGAGACTCTTGTGGTTAGATAAAAACACAAAATTATTTCCTAGAAGATAATGTCTCTAATAGTAATTCAAGAAGAAGATAATCCCATTGATACCACATTGTAATGTCCCAGTTCCGGATGCCGCAAAGAGGTGCCCTATACCCGGTTGGTCACATGGCCTCAAAAACATTTCCCCAAACACTAATGGATGCCGACTAGTAGCATAGGCCTTGGGTGTCATAGTGGGGAAACTATGGCTTAATTGGAATAGTAACATAGTGAAAGTAAAAAAGATCACAGTAGAGAAAGCAATAAAACATGCAATATGTAAACATCAGAATTAATAAACAATTGGAGCACACACACACACATATATAAATAATTCATGATACATATGCTTAGAAAATAATCGAAAAATCAGAATGCTAGAATATAATACTAAATAAAATAACAAAAGAAAAGCAAGTAAATAGCTCCACAACATCGCAAGCCTCTGCATGGATCGATGCTCCCCATCTCCACAATAATCATGTACCTGAAGTAGAAGGGCACATTCCTGTATCAATACATGTAGTAATATAATCGGTTTGGGCCAAAAAGCATAACCCAAATAGGGTGTGAGACTAATCCCAATAGGCAAAAACCCAATGATATGTGCCTAATAGCCATTGAATATATATATGAAAGACAATATGAAAAAAATTAGTAGTGAACACAGATGTACAAAAAAGTAATCAGTACTACAATTTCATTTACAAACATTTAGATTGAGTATTTAATCAACCAAAAACATATATAAGAAACCCTCTAGTTAGTTCTCATATCCTAACCCATTTGATTCACAATATAAGAGATGATATAGAAAAGACAATCTGAGGAACCACTAACCGTCAATTCCCCCTTTAGTCATGTGTGGTAAAAGACTCTTTGAGGAAGCACTCATCGCCATTTCCATATATAGTTCTTTAAAAGTATCCTACAGACACTCTGGGTAAGAAATCAACATTAATTACACCTATGTTCTCATAATGTAACTATAAACACTCTCAGGGAGCACTCAACATCAATCCCCCCTATGGTCTTGCAGTTTGATAATTAAAATAGACACTTTGGGAAATCCCTCAACATCAATTTCCCATATGGTCTCACTACACTAGGTTCCTACAACCATGTGTAAAGAAATCATTCAAAAACAATAATTATAAGGCCCCAACCTTAAACCTTACTTAATCTTGAGTTATTACAAGATTACACATTGAGGATATTTTTGGGTTTAGAGTTTTAGATAATTTGATCATAAAACGTGCATTACATTCCACATATAAACAAAGTGGTTACATAAAGATAGTATTCTTATTTCCCATCAATGGACACATATTTAAAATAAAACATGGATTCTTTCTTGAAACTTCCTTGACACTATCATCATATCATGTACCTTTCCCATCACCTGTGAAAAACATTTCAAAAAAAACATGGGATGAGCATAAAAAGCTCAGTAAGGGATATAAATATATGGAAAGGAATCATGGGTACATATATACATAAGAATGAAATCATACATTACCCATAAAACATAAGCACTTTAACATACCTCATCAAATCATGAATAAATCCTAGAAATCATAAGACATAAAGGTAACTTGAGGCATTCATATCATTCTTACGTAAGGAGTAACCCTCTTGGTTACGTTTGAAATACCCATCACAGTATATTCCCTAAATCTCTTCGGATAAACCTTAACGTTTCACTTCTTCGTGTTACTCAATTCATTGGAGAGCTATATCGGGCTCACCCGCCCTTAGTTTATCATAGAACCACCCGTCTTCATAATAATGCCCAAAAACCTCAACATAATCGTATCACATAAAACATGCATAAAGGAAACATAACATTTCCACCTTTCAATCACAAGATATCAATACAACACTTTGATATAAAAACATTATGAAAACCGTTTTCAATACCAAAATAAAAGAAAAGTAAAACATGGTATTTATTTTTCTTTTAAAAAAAGGTATGGCTTGTAGAGGAAGCTGAAACTCAAATAATGGTCACGGCGGCCAAGAAGTCGTTGTTGCCGCATACGTACGACAAAAACATTCCCTTTTGTCATTTAGTAAATGCTTCGTATAAAAAAGATTCCTTTCGAATAAACGTAAAGGTCAAAGTGGTTTATACACCGTATAAAAGAAGGTTGTGTATAAACCAAAATATGCCTCAATGAAAGGAGATTGAGATGAAGTCCCATACCTTGGGTCCGACTTGACTCGATCGTTCTTTAATGTCCTGAATAATAAACTTGAGTTAATTTATACTTTCTTAAGAACCTTTTTCAAGTTCATTATTCCTTTTATATCACTTATTTCCAGGTCATGAACACTATGTAATTATTTAAGTAAATAACAGTTGTTTTAACGATCAGTGGTACATGAGTCAAAAATAAACCCTTTATAATTACAAGTTGTTAGTGTATCCATTATATCCAGAATTATAATCATGATGTATATATATCATATATATCCAGTATATACATGCATTTATAATATTACAAAATCATTTAAAGGTAAGAAATGAAATGCATCGTTCATGGAGACGGTAAGCCGTACGTACGCATGAACGCTACTTTCATTTATATTTAATATTTTATAGAATGGAATCATAATGATATAAAGGTATATTATAAATCCAGTATAATATCATATATAATATCATAGTTCCATCCTTTATACGTCCCACATATGGTATTTAACGGATCAAATCACTTTGAGGGGGCGATAGTCCGCACTTCCTTAAATGAAGATATCGCGTTTAGCCACAAATGAAACCAAAAAGGTATGCCCAAAATGAAAACTATAGAGGATTAAGGAAAACATAAACATATTATATATCATATATAAATATAGTGACATAATGCCCACATTTGAAGGTGTTAAAAGAATGTTGAACAATCATCGTTTTGGGAGGCATAAATTCACCATCCACGAAAATAGTATGTTCTTTAACCATTAGATGTAGGTGTGTGTAAGTGTAGCTCAAATCCTTCTTATAAAAAAATCCTAGTATATTGAAGATACTGTATTTGATACAAAATAAATGAATAAAATAGTGTTTAGGGGGTTGGAGAAGCAAAATAAAACAAAAGGACTCAAGTGAATACATTACCTTAAAATCGGGCAACTCCCTTTGGTTTGAGCTCAAAGGCTTCCTTGGGAAGACTTCTGCCCAAAGTGAGGCTTCAAGGAGTAAGAGAGGGATGTGGAGAGACAAAATGGGCAGGGTTTGGCCGAGCCAAAGGCTTTGGGAGTGTGGGTAAAGAGGTAGAGGTGAGGGCCTTTTATAAGAGGAGAGGAGGGGCACTCTCGGAAAGTAAAGAAATGTTACTTTATTTTAAAATGAATTTTGTATATTAATGGTCCCACATTGATTTGTTTCGAGGATAAGGTGATAAGGGTTCGAAATCCACTCATCCAATAGGTTTTGGACATGATTAGGGCTTAGATTTTACATTATCTTTCAATTTTATTTAAATCTTTTATTAATGAGGTAATTGCTGCATCATCATGATGTCATAAATAATTTAATTTATATAAAGTCTAAAAATTATAAAAAAAATATCATGGTGTAGGAAATATTTTTAGATTTCTAATTAATATTTATATTCCAATAGATCATTTATTTAGACAAAACTAAAAATATTTTACTTAGGTGATACATTCTTGTTATATTTACTTTCGTTAAAAAAAATAAAAAGATAACAAGTCACTTTCCACAAAAGTGATTCCATGGGGCCCCCAAGATTGGCACAAGGAATTCCATGGTCTTCTCGGAGACAACCAGTACCCTTAGGACACATGTTGTGGTCTTTTTGTATTATTATGATGTCATTTTATTATCCTTAACTACCCGATTACTCATTAATCAAGATAATTAAAGATAATTACCGGTGTTACTATTCATAATGTCCAAAAACAAAAGAGTCTTGATTACATAATTTGGACCTTCTGATTCCAAATATTTAATCCATTTTACCAAATTCCAAACACATAAATTGCAATAATTTATTTAAAAATAATTCCCGTTGTCAAAACAAATAGCGGGTTTTTTTGAAACAATATCTATGAAACGTTTGGCATTAGTTTATGACCAATTCCAAAGTGAAATTAATCCTTATGACCACCATTGGATTAAATGGTATAAATATATTCATATTACACTTTAAGAACAATTGAAAAGATAATCTAACCATATAATTAAATTAAATGAAAAAAGCAGTTTTAATGTAAAATGCAGTATTTTTTACTATTCATTAAAAAATGAACATTGTCAGAAAAATAACAAAAATTTACGCAAAGTAAATTTTGATGTCCCAATCATAAAGAATAAGTTTATTTTGACAAACATAGCTTATAAAATTGTCAAAATATATATTTAAAAATGGTTTTCTATCAAAAGGCAGTAAAACAATCATTTAAAAAAATATTAGTGTATTCCATGCTTAAGATTGGATTTATTTTCATTTTAAGCCTCTAAAAAACTATCTAATTAATTAATAGACATAGATAAAAATATCTATTATTCATTATTTACATGGGATGTTACATCCTTCCCCCCTTTAGAAAATTTCATCCCCGCAATTTATTTACTTATCGAATAAATGGGGGTACTTATCCCTCATTGCATTTTCAGATTCCCATGTTGCCTCTTCCATCACGTGGTTTTTCCACAAAACCTTTACCTAATTAATCACCTTATTTCGTAACACTTGATCCCAGTGGTCAAGAATCTAGACCGGTTGTTCCTCATAAGATAGGTTCTCTTCCAGCTGAACTACCTCTGGACTCAAACCATGAGATGGATCTGGCCTATACTTTCTCAACATCAAAACGTGAAAAACATTGTGTACCTGAGATAAACTTGGAGGTAATGCAACCCGGTATGCAACTGATCCAACTCTCTCTAGAATTTTATATGGTCAAATGAACCTTCGACTCAGCTTTCCTTTCTTACCAAATCTCAGCACACTTTTCCATGGTGAGACTTTGAGAAAAACATGATCACCTACCTCAAAAGTTAGATCCTTCCTCTGGTTGTCTGCATAACTCTTCTGCCTACTCTGAGCTGTTCTCATGTGTTTCTGAATCAGCTGAACTTTTTCTGCAATCTCTTCTACCAATTCTGGTCCCATCAACTTCCTTTCACCCACTTCATCCCAGAAAGCTGGAGTTCTACACCACTTCCTATATAATTCCTGAAATGGTGCCATCTGTATACTGGAATGAAAACTGTTATTATATATAAATTAAACCAAAGAAAGATGTTGGTCCCAAATTCCCTAATAATCCATCGAACAAGCTCGTAGCATATCCTCCAAGGTCTGAATTGTTCGTTCTGACTTCCCATCTGATTGAGGATGAAATGCTATACTAAAATTTAATTCAGCACCCAACGACTTCTGAAGGCCTTACCAAAAGTTAGAAGTGAACCTGGGATAACGATCAGATACAATGGAGAGGGGAACTCCATGTAACCTGACTATCTCTTTAAGATACAAATGGGAAAGTTGATCTAGGGAAAAAGTATCTTGTACAGCAAAGAAATGAGCAGATTTAGTCAAGTGAACAAAAATAACCTAGATTGCATTATTACCTCGAGATGTCTTCGGTAATCCCACAACAATGTCCATGGATATATTCTTCCATTTCCACTCTGGCACTGGAAAAGGCTGAAGCATCCCTTCCGGTAACTGCCACTATACTTTAACATGTTGACATGTCAAACACTTCATAGTAAAATCAGCAATATCTCTTTTCATTTCATCCCACCAGTAATACTCCCGCAGATCTCTGTACATCTTAGTACTGCCAGGATGAACTGAAAATGGCGAACTATGAGCTTCACATAACAACTCTCTCTTCAACTGTGAATCACAAGGCACACAAAATCTCTTCCCAAATCTCAAAACACAATCATTATCAATGTTGAATTCAGGCAACTTACCCTTCTGAACCAACTCTACTTTTTTTGCAACTCACTATCTTGCTTCTATGCTTCCTTGATTCTGTCTGATAGTGATGATCTCACTAATACCTGAAACAAAACAGAAGAACTTCCTACACCAACAAATTATATGCCAATGTTCATCAAATCCTTAACCAAAGGATCATGTTCCAAATGCAGCATTGCTAATGAAGAATTACTTTTTCGACTCAAAGCATCAGCCACTTTATTTGCTTTTCCTGGATGGTAATGAATTGTACAATCATAATCCTTGATTAATTCCAGCCATCTCCTCTGTTTCATGTTTAACTATTTTTGAGTGAATATATACATTAAAATTTTGTGATCAATATATATTTTACACTTTACTCCATACAAATCATGCCTCTAAATTTTTAAAGCGAAAACAACATCAGCTAATTCCAAATCATGTGTAGGGTAATTTACCTCATGAGTTTTCAACTGTCGTGAATCATAAGCAATTACCAAATCATTCTGCATTAGGATGCAACCAAGTCCTTTCAATGAAGCATCACTGTAGATAACAAACTCACCATTCCTGGAAGGTAGTGCCAAAACTGGAGCATTCACCAATCTTCTTTTCAAGTCCTGAAAACAATCATCACATTATTTTTTTCAGATAAACCTAACACCCTTCCGAGTTAGCTTAGTCATTAGACTAGATAACCGTGAAAAATTTATAACAAACCTTCGGTAATAGCTTTCCAAACCAAGGAAGCTACGAATCACTGTTACATTTGTGGGTCTTGGACATTCTTCAACAACCGTTGTTTTTACAGGATCAACGGTTATCCCATCTTTAGAAACAATGTGACCAAGGAAATAAATTTGTTGCAACCAAAACTCACACTTGCTGAATTTCCCATAAAGTTTCTTTTTTTAAGGTTTGTAAGATAACCCTTATATGTCTTTCATGCTCCTCTTTACTTTTAGAAAACAGCAAAATATCATCAATGAAAACCACCACAAACATATCCAAGAACTCATGGAAAATTCTATTCATTTAGTCCATGAATACAGCAGGTTCATTGGTTAGCCCAAAAGGCATTACTAAAAATTCATAATGGCCGTATCTTGTATGGAACGCGGTTTTCAGAACATCTGATTCCTTTACCTTCAGCTAATGGTACCCCGATCTCAAGTCAATCTTTGAAAAATACTGAGCTCCCTGGAGCTGATCAAACAAATCATCGATATGAGGCAAAGGATATTTGTTCTTAGCAGTGATGTTATTCAAGGCTCTATAATCAATGCAAAGTCTCATTGAACCATCTTTCTTTTTAACAAATAAAACAGGAGCACCCCATGGTGATGTGCTAGGTCGAATGAAACCTTTCTCTAATAAATCTTGCAATTTATCCTTCAACTCTAAAAGTTCAATTTGACCCATTCGATTAGGGGGTTTTGAAATTGTCTTAGCATCAGGAACTAAGTCAACAGTAAACTCAACTTCCCAATCTGGTATTATTCCAGGAAACTCATCAGGAAAAACATCAGGATACTCATTTTCCACTGCCACATCATTAATCTGAACAGTTCCCTTTTTTCAACAATGTGTGCAAGGTAACATTCATTTCCATATTTTACAAGTTTCTTGGCCTCTTGATAAGTTATCAATAGTAAGGGTTCATTCTTGTACACAAATTGAAAGTATTTTTGAAAAGTAACTTCTTTTTCTCTACAGTCAATCTTAGCATGGTAAATAGAGAGCCAATCCATACCCAGGATAACATCAAACTCTACTAGAGGTAGAACAATATGGTTTGCAAGTAGGTTCTTTCCACAGATAAGGATAGAAAGATTCTTATAAATTCTTTTTGCCTCAACATTTCCCCCAGGTGTTTTTACCAAAAGTTCAGGAGTCATTTCCGGAGATGGTATTCCCACTTTACTAGAAAAGGTTTCAGAGATGAAAGAATGTGTAGACCCCGAATCAAACAACACACTGGCATAATCTAAAAAAACAAACAAAGTACCTGATACAACTTCATTTGATGGCCTGACATCTGCTGAAGTAGTTGCAAAGGATTTCACCACCCCTTTCTGCTTGTAGTCTAACTGCTTCCCATCACCCAAGCTCTTTGTCGGACACTCATTTGCATAGTGACCGATCTCATTGCACTTAAAACATTTCACTAACTGTAAATAAAATTTGGTCTTACCTTCACCTTGATCTTTTTTAGTGCAATCACGAGCCTTATGTCCCATCTTACCACATCGGTAGCACTTTCCAGAATTCAGAAGACATTCCCCAGCATGCCTTTTTCCACATTTATCACAAACTGGAAACTTAGATTTCTTACCATCAGTGTTTATTGAAGAAATCTTCCCTTTCCCCTGCCACCTTGGTCTCTTCTTCTGCTGGTTGTTATAGAACACTTGATCATCGGCAAACTCCATTTCCACCTCCTCATCACATAGAACAAGCATTTCATAACATTTAATCTCACGAGAAGCTATTGACCTTCGATATTTTGGCTTTAATCCTGAGTAAAAATGATTGATTTTACTATCATGGTATCAGATATAATTTGGAGCATACCTTGCCAATTGAGTGAACCTTTCTTCATAGGTAGCCACTGAGTCTTCCTCTTTCCTCAATTCCAAGAATTGTTTTTCCATCCTAAGTCGAACAGCCTTAGGAAAATACTTTTCATTAAACATACCTTTGAATACATCCCAGTCGAGAGCATCAATCTCATCAGCGTCCCTGATATTTTTAACCATCGACCACCACTGATCTGCTTCACCCTCCAAACGGTAAATAGAAAGACTAGCCTTTTATTTTCTGAACACCCCATGACATCGAAAACCATCTCTAGTGCTTTAATCCACCCTTCAGCTAGCATAGGGCCAGGTGATGCTCTAAATGATGGGGGATGTTTCCTCATTAAATGTTCCACCACTGACATGTTCCTCTGCGGTTGATCGAGCTGATCTCGTGCATGGATACCACCACCATTTATCGCTTGAGTCAACTGCGCCATTACTACAACAAACTGTTCAGTTCCAATTCCGACCATCTCAGGATGCTGATTCAGAAGGTTATTTCCTTCTGCATGCCTTCCTAGTACTGCTTCACTGTTTCCTCTGTGGAAAACCATTCTGTACAAACTTTTCTTAGATGAAGAAACATGGTAATATTCAAATCCTATATCACTTCAATTTGACCATAAAAAAATATTTTTGGATAATCATTTAATATAATTCTAACTCCTAAAGTTATCTAAACCGACCATTGATACCAAATATAAGGCCTCAACATTAAAACTTACTTAATCTTGAGTTATTACAAGATTACACATTGAGGATATTTTCAGGTTTAGAGTTTTAGAGAATTAGATCATAAAACATACATTACATTTCACATATAAACAAAGTGGTTACATAAAGATAGTATTCTTCATTCCCATCAATGGAAACCTGTTTAAAATAAAACATGGAATCTTTCTTGACACTTCCTTGACACTATCATCATATCATGTACCTTTCCCTTGACCTGTGAAAAACATTTCGAAAAAAACATGGGATGAGCATAAAAAGCTCAGTAAGGGATACAAAAAATATGGAAAGGAAACATGGGTGCATATATACGTAAGAATGAAATCATACTTTACCCATAAAATAAAAGCACTTTAACATACCTCATCAAATCATGAATAAATCCTAGAAATCATAAGACATAAAGGTAACTTGAGGCATTCATAACATTCTTACGTAGGGAGTAACCCTATTGGTTACGTTTGGAATACCCATCACAGTATATTCCCTAAATCTCTTCGGAGAAACCTTAACATTTCACTCCTTCACGTTACCCAATGCATTGGAGAGCTATATCTGGCTCACCCACCCTTAGTTTATCACGGAACCACCCGCCTTCATAATAATTCCCAAGAACCTCAACATAATCGTATCACATAAAACATGAATAAAGGAAATATAACATTTCCACCTTTCAATCACAAGATATCAATACAACAAATTGATATAAAAACATTATGAAAACCATTTTCAATACAAAAATAAAAGAAAAGTAAAACATGGTATTTATTTTTCTTTAAAAAAGGTATGGCTTGTAGAGGAAGCCGAAACTCAAATAATGGTCACGGTGGCGGAGAAGTCGTTGTCGCCGTATACGTACGACAAAAACATTCCCTTTTGTCCTTTAGTAAATGCTTCGTATAAAAAATATTCCTTTTGAATAAACGTAAAAGTCAAAGGGGTTTATACACCGTATAAAAGAAGGTTGTGTATAAAACAAAATATGCCTCAATGAAATGAGATTGAGACGAAGTCCCATACCTTGGGTCCGACTTGACTCGATCGTTCTTTAATGTCCTGAATAAAATACTTCAGTTAATTTATACTTGTTTAAGAACCTTTTTCAAGTTCATTATTCCTTTTATATCACTTATTTCCATGTCATTAACACTATGTAATTATTTAAGTTAATAACGGTCGTTTTAACGATCAATGGTACTTGAGTCAAAAATAAACCCTTTATAATTACAAGTTCTAAATGTATCCATTATATCCAGAATTATAATCATGATGTATATATCATATATATCCAGTATATACATGCATTTATAATATTACCAAATCATTTAGAGGTAAGAAATGAAATTCACCGTTCATGAGACGGTAAGCCGTACGTACGCATGAACGCTACTTTCATTTCTATTTAGTATTTTATAGAATGGAATAATAATGATATAAAGGTATATTATAATTCTATTATAATATCATATATAATATCATAGTTCCATCCTTTATACATCCCACATATGGAATTTAACGAATCAAATCACTTTCAGGGGGCGGTAGTCCGCACTTCCTTAAATGAAGATATCATGTTTACCCATAATGGAAATCATAATGGTATTCCCAAAATGAAAAATACAGAAGATTAAGGAAAAAATAAACATATTAAATATCATATATAAATATAGTGACATCTTAATGGCCACCTTTGAAGGTGTTAAAATAATGTTGAACAATCATCGTTTCGGGATGCATAAATTCATCATCCACAGAAACAGTATGTTCTTTAACCATTAGATGTAGGTGTGTGTAAGTTTAGCTAGAATCCTTATTATACCAACATCCTAGTATATTGAAGATACTGGAGTTGTAACAAAATAAATTAATAAAAAAGAGTTTAGGGGGTTGTAGAAGCAAAATAAAAAAAAAGGACTCAAGTGAAGACATTACCTTAAAATCGGGTAACTCCCGTTGGTTTGAGCTCAAAGGCTTCCTTGCGAAGACTTCTGCCCAAAGTGAGGCTTCAAGAAGTAAGAACGGTATATGGAGAGAAAAAATGGGCAGGGGTTGGAAGAGCCAAACGCTTTGGGAGTGTGGGTAAGGAGGTAGAGTTGGGGGCCTTTTATAAGAGGAGAGGAGGGGTACTCTTGGAAAGTAAAGAAATGTTACTTTATTTTAAAATGAATTTCGGAAATTAATGGCCCCACATTGATGTGTTTCAAGGATAAGGTGATAATGGTTCGAACCCCACTCATCCAATAGGTTTTGGACATGTGTAGGTCTTAGATTTTACATTATCTTTCCATTTTATTTAAATCCTTTATTAATGAGGTAATCACTACATCATCATGATGTCATAAATAACATAATTTATTTAAGGTCTAAAAATTATAAAAAAATATCATGATGTAGGAAATATTTTTATATTTATAATTAATATTTATAGTCCAAAAGATCATTTATGTAGACAAAATTAAAAATATTTTACTTAGATGATACATTCTTGTTATATTTACTTTCTTTAACAAAAATAAAAAGATAACAAGTCACTTTCCACAAAAGTGATACCATGGGGCCCCCAAGTTTGGCACAAGGCATCCCATGGTCGGCCATGATACAACCAGTATTTTTAGGACACATTTTGTGGTTTTTTTGTATTATTATGATATCATTTTATTATCCTTAACTACCCGATTACTCATTAATCAAGATAATTAAAGATAATTACCGTCGTTACTATTCATAATGTCCAAAAATGAAAGAGTCTTGATTACATAATTTGGACATTCTTATTACAAATATTTAATCCATTTTACCAAATTCCAAATCCATAAATTGCAATAATTTATTTAAAAATAATTCTCGTTGTCAAAACAAATAGCAGGTTTTTTTGAAACAATATCTATGAAAGTTTTGGCATTAGTTTATGACCAATTCCAAAGTGAAATTAATCCTAATGACCACCATTTGATTAAATGGTAAAAATATATTCATATAACACATTAAGACCAATTAAAAAGATAATCTTACCATATAATTAAATTAAATGAAAAATCAGTTTTAATGTAAAATGCAGTATTTTTCACTATTCATTAAAAATGAACATTGTCAGAAAAATACCAAAAAATCACACAAAGTAAATTTTGATGTCCCAATCATAAAGAATAAGTTTATTTTGACAAACATAGCTTATAAAATTGTCAAAATATAGATTTAGAAATGGTTTTCCATCAAAAGGCAGTAAAACAATCCTTTAAAAAAAATATTAGTGTATTTCATGCTTAATATTTGATTTATTTTCATTTTAAGCCTCTAAAACACTATCTAATTCATTAATAGACATAGATAAAAATATCTATTATTCATTATTTACTTGGGATGTTACAATAATCATCATCCAATGTAAACCTCAAGAACTAATTGGATAAACATCTATAATATATCATATAATTTCAAATAATAATCACTCCACCCAAAAATATTATGCATGGAAAGAAAGTAGTAGCCGAATAGGCAATGCTAGACCAAATAGTAAAAAACAAGAAAACATGGAAAAAATATCCATACATTGGAAAAGATAACCCAATTATAAAATAGTTATCCTCTATCCAATAAAAAAAGGAATAACAAGAAAATAAAAGTTCTAAAACCATAAACACATAATACCCTGAACGTGGGTATTGGGCCCTTTTTAACATATAATTCAATGACTAACTACAGAAAAACACAAACCACATACCTCAAAATCGTGAGATTGATATACATGAACATTTATTTATGAATCTCCCTATAATACCATATATATACAGAAACTCTTAAGACGTTCAATTGAGGATATCTTCCAAAAGAGGAGAAATTGGGAGATGATTTTTAAGAAGAAGGTAGAACTAACCGTGGTGATTCCAACGCAATCGACAGTGGTTGATTTGGGGAACGAATGACGATCCAAGGGATCATAGAATATCTAGGGAAATATGGATGCCCCTAGATAAGATAGGATGAGATGAAGTGTGTTTCATATATTAGATGCGACCTCGATCTATTTAATGAAAAAAATTAAAGTACACAGTGTGTTTCTCAACAGTAAATAACATGTACTTGCCTTTTATAGCCTCTTATTTTGTCGGTCTCCCGATCACTACACATGGCTATGTACTCGGCTGCTACCTGGCCAGTACATAGTCACATGCAGCAACCGAGTACATGGCGTTTACTTATAAATGCATGGCGTCTACTCCAATTTTTTTTTTCAGAAAATCCCTTTTTTCCTCAAGGACAAACAGAAAAAAAACTTACATGAAATAAATATATGTACTCTTATAGATGGTCTAGATAGTAAATTATAATATCATCCTATTAGAAAAAATTTCCTTAACAAATTTCTAATGGATACTAGTTGCCTTTATATCCAGATCATCCTTCATAATATATTCCAACCAAAAACCATATTTCCTTATGTTTGGATGTACTCCTCTAGATTTATTTTCCCTGTATTAAAACAAATTTTATGAATATGTCATTTTTTATCCCCTCCATATTCACTTTATTTTTTCCCAAAATTATATGTATCACATCCATCATATTAAGATCCTATTGTGAATATGAAATTTGAAGTGAATCTTCCAACATATCAACCTCTGAATGAAAAACAATGTCCCAATATTTATCATTAGTTGGAATTTCCATGAATTTTTCTCACTACTAGATGGTGGTTTATCCTATATTAAGATCAACCTAATTAATGGAGTTATTAGTACCAGATTTTTCTACCACCACTTGAGAATCATGTAACCTATTTTTTTCTTCCACCACACCATCCATTTGATTTTTACTATTTAATAGTTAACATCCACATTGAGCCTTCTCATGGATATTCTCATTAATAGTTTCCAATTCCATATCTTTTGTCCTATTTTTAATAGAATATCTTTTCCCCATTTTTTGGTATGTATGAATAGTCTTTTAAGCCTTTGGTTTTGTTTTTTTCATAATGATGCACCATTCATATTCCTTGTTTTCTTCTACCACTTCTGCCTCCTTAGATTGTAGGTCCCTAAACCATAACTCCACCATGCACTAACATTTGAATATATGTTGTAGATCTAATCACTTTCCTTTACACTTGATAAACCTTACCTTCATATGAAACCTCATCCTTTATTTGTTTGTGTTGATCTGGAACTAACCATTCAATAGCCAGACCATCTAACCAGTGGCCTGACATAATACTTGACATGGCCTTCTTAGAGCCAATAATATTGGTTGGATCCTGAACACCCCCTAGTGATTGAATTATGTTTTCCATATCAAACACTATTAATTTTTCAATTTATAATTGGATAGCCACAATAGGATAATAGACAGGGTCATCACATGCTTCGCATGTCCCCTAGAGCCCCTCCTTGTAGTTGGACTCATTGAAAAATCTCCCGTCCCTTGCATATATATCTTCCCTGGGTATGGAAGAGTATTTTCATCTCCCATACCTTCAAACACCCCACTATAAACCTTCATTATATTATTTTTATCTCATAATAAATATCACAATGTTTATTGTCATAATCATATCTTAATTAAGATTCAATAAATTGATCAAAAACAAATGAAATATTATAACTTGTATAACTATTATTGTCTTTATTTATTGGTTTCCCTAATTATACTTTTTGATTCTTTGTAATCCTCTTTACATATCTATTATTCCTATTTTTTCTATCTGAGGAATCTCAAACACATCCCAAAACCCACAATTCATTAAAGATATAAATAGTAATAAGGGAAAATGTGGTTTATTAGGAGGAACTTGGGATATGTCACGAATTTTTATTCATAATTATGATTGAAACACTAGGATGAGGAGTGTGAATTAGTGATATATATACTTTTTACAAGTCATTCCATACTTAACAATCATATTGAATCTGTTAAGCTTCTCAACCGACTCAATGATATCTCATAGTCTAACCATCATGTCTAACAATTGAATGAAGGAGAAAAATATATAGTATTTATATTTTTTTATTATATTTTTACACCAACCCATTTTGGTTATACCCCTCAAGATGGATTATGCACTCTTACTAATTATCATCTAAAATAGAGATTCTATTGTTTTCTCCCCCACAAATATGGAACATTATAATATATAATGGTTATTTAATAAAAAGATCCAATAAATAATGACATATGTCTCATAGATTTCTTTAGAAACATTGGATGTCGATTCTCCTCCATGAGTAGATGGATCATCAAGTCTGCACCTGTACTCCCTCAAAAAAATTAATAGTATTCTCAATCTAGAAACATCATGAATTTTACGAGTGATATGGATCTTCCTTAACGTCCAAAAACACTCAAGGGAACATTATCCTTCTACATAAATGGGGCCTATGTTTTGAAACTACTCTCTCCATGATAAAATTTTTATTAGGTTCTCGTAATCTAAATAATATATGTGAGTTCTCAATATAATTCACCACATTCTTCTTTCCTTACCATAATATATCTATACACAAATAATTTCTTATGAATCACTATTTTTCATTCACATTGAGAAATTTCATCAATCTTCAATATATTGAATATCCTCATTCAAACATAATTTATTCTTGGTCAATAATACTCATTTAATCCAACCAATGAATGTGGGGATTCCTTTTTCAAAATCATCAAAAATATTTAATTAATTTAACTCAATTTAAACCATCATGTTCTTGACATGACTTATTTTTTCAATGTGTACCACTAGATTGTGATGTGGGATTCATCTTAGCACTTTATTCATGTATATGAACATTCCTAATTTTTTAAGTCTATATTATTAATTTTGATGCTTTGTGGTAATCATTTTTTGTGGATTATCAATGTTTTACAATGAAACATTATATTTGAATTCAATGAATTATGATTATTCTTGAATACATAGAATAATTGAATTATATAATTTTTTTATGTAGTAAAGGCTAAAATTGAAGATTTTTTATCTTTAGGAAAACAATTTTAACCAATTATATTGTCATTTTTTATGTTTTAGATCAATATTTTAGACTTCAGTTAAAACACAAATAGATTTATTCAAAGAAACTCTATCCTTTTTCTAGGGAATCCTTTGAGCGTAATATGATGTATAAAATGTATCTAAATTCAAAAATACATAAATTTAGTTCCATAATAGAAAAAAATATCATTCATGTCTTTCATATCATAGAATATGTAACCCATAAAAATAAATGAATAATCATCATCTCCATTACCAGACACATATTTACATATTTATAGTACTATAAACCAAAACATTTATATCATAACATCGTTATTTTCCTCCAAAGAATTGGTTAGTGAACTATCTCCCTTTATATAACTTTTAATGGATAGGATTTTAAATCCAATCCAAATCTAGAATCATTCCATTAATATTTATAAGAATGGTATTTATACTCAATCCATTAAGTTACATTATCCACAATGTGATGATAGTATTCACTATGAACCTTAAAAAATAAAATAATTTTTTAATGCCTATGTTTCTTCCACTCTTTTAATATAAATTTTTATACATATGTTATGTTTTCAAGACTTTTGATTTTGGAATTATTTATCCACACCCTTATTAAACATGTTTTTTTGTTATATCACAAATTCACATCATGAATCATGGTTTATGATAAATGTTTTATTTTATATTATTATATTATATTATTTCTAAGATATTTGAAAAAATTATTCTACCCATATTCCCATATTATTCTCACTTAATATATTTAATTTATATATCTTATTTTTACACTTATAGTTAATTTGATATAATGTTTTCATATGTTTCCATTTCCCAGTTGTAAAAATGAAAATATAATGTATAAAATGCCTCTAAGGGCATTATGTGTGAAAAATATATGTATGTGATATTAAATATGATTCAAAAAAAAGTTAGAGATGCATGTAATCTCCAAATAAAATAAACATACTGGTTGTGTGGTGTATTGTGTTGTGATATATAATAAATATTCATATAGTATTATTTAATATGAATATATGTTATGGTTGGGTCATAATACTCACCATGATTTAGAACAAGAATATGATAAATTCTCTATGATACCAATGTGTACCCATTCACTTTACTTAGACTATGTTATTTCATTGTGTGGACTTTGTGACACATGTTTTAGAAATAAAAAGTAAATATTAATTTAAAAACATGTAATTAATGTTTCTATTTTCAGAAAACACTATTATTTAAACTCTATAACTAATTCAATTTTTTTGTATCATATAAAAACGATTTCAATCCCATAAAACTAAAATAAAATCTATTAACAATAATAGTCTATGATATGAAGATTAAATAAAGTATTAGTAGATATACTACCAAATTATTATCATTATTATATATAAAAATAAAAAACATGATATTGAAAACCCCTTTCATGATGACTATAAACATTTTAACATCATCTTAGCTACTCACATATTTTTTTAAATAAATTAATTTTCCCTTTTAATTTTTTATTTTATAAACAGTAATAGTAACACAGAAAGAATATATATAAATAAACATTTGAAAAATATTTTAAATAAAATAGTAATTACATTCTAATTTATATATTTAGGGATGCTGGTTTGTGTATTAAATTTTATATCTTCTATAAATTGATAATTTAAAATATCACAATCTATAATATTTCACTCTATTTTCTACTATAGAATCAATGAAAAAAATATGTAATTTTTTTGATATATTTTTTTATTGTGTAATATTACTATATATACCCTAATACTTATTCTACTATACAAATCTATAGGGCTTTTAGGCACATTCCTGGTCCTTGTACCATTGTTTTAATGAAAATTTTATATTGTACCTTTATAAAAAATTACTTTGTAAAACATAATATAAAATTATAAAATTATGTTTATTTATAAAATATTGATTATAGATCACTATAAATATATAATAGGAATCATGTGTGGGAAATTTATTAGATATACATAAATTGGATAAAAAATTATCTTTGGAGTATAAATATTAATAACAACGACAGTGCAATGACTTTAATAAATAAATAAGTAATAGAAAAATTTATAATAATTTATTTTGTGATTAGCGTATATATTTCTACCCTTTTATTGTATATTTTTAGAATAAACTGCCAAATTTAATTTTATTTTTATGAAATTTAATTCCTTTGTGAGATCTTAGAGAAATTTCATTTTCATCAATTAAATATTTGTATATAGAAGTGACACAAGAAATCACAAATAAAAAAAATTCTTCACAAGTTATTACCATAACATTGGCATGATATTTATTCTTGTAAAAAAGTATAAACTATATTAAAATAAAATGATAAAAGTAGATAAATTATTAAAAAACATTTATGAAAATAAACCTCATGTAAACATTCAAAATCATAATCCAAACCATTTATTCATGAGATTTTAATTTATATTATCTTTACTATTCAATCATGTAATTATGTCTCTACAAATTGGTTCATTATATTCAATGTAGACTATATTTTTTCCAAATATATCACTTTTTTGAACATATAACATTAATTAAATATGTAATGTAATGGGTGGGGTAATGTTACCCTTAGCGTGTCCTTTTAATTTATAAGTTGATCCGTTAGATTGTCCTGAGTTGACCATCTATTTCCTATTCTATTTCTCCTTCATTAATAACATGCATAAGTTTATTATTTTCATTAAATAGGATTTTATTTGTATATTAATTAATAGGAGAGGATATACAATAATATCATCATTTATCATTATTATATTAAATAAACATGTTATGAAATGTAAAATTAAATGTTCATTGATAAGAACATTCAGATCATCAAGGGGTTTTTTATCTTAGTGATCAGCAAATGATCTATACAAATCCTTCTTCTAACATGATTTTTGAAATATTATTTATTTGTAGAATATTACCATGGAGAGTGTAAATTGTATCACCTTCAACATAGTGATGTGTGTGTGTTGGAAGATATTAGTCATAATCAAATTCACCCACTTGAATATTTATATATTAAATGTACTAATAATTTTTTGATTCACATTTAGTAGAAAATCATACTAAATAATTAGTTAACTTTGTTATGTAACTCCTTTGAGTGGAATGGATAACCTCAAAACTATGGTAGTGTGGTAGTTACCACAATGGTTTCTAATGTGTGGATTATTCGTTTTTATCCCTTTGATGAAGTTATTTTATCACATCATCCCACCAACTAAATTATTGCTATTATAAAAGTAACTATTTATTGAAGGTTTTTTATTTAATTATATATATCAATATATGTCTTATTTTTTGAAATATTTTTTGGGAAGACACAAAAACTAGCACCACAAATTTAAAAACTTCTACTATGGACACATTAAATCCACTCAAAAAATTTCTTTGGAAACAGAATATAATGGTTATTAAATATAAAATGTATTAAAATTATTATAAACATGTATATTTTCCAATTTATTGATATTATATAGAAAAATAAATTTAAATTATAACATACATACACATAAGTACTATAATGTTTGTTTAATTTCTTACAAAATTTACCCTTTTAATTAACATAGGCTTCATTCTATAAAACATGTAACATGATGGATGTAGCTGGAGATTTTTATTCAACAATTTGTATGCAAAGATTTGGAAATATTTCTTTTTCAATATCACATAAAATATTTACTATAGATTAAGAATACATACCAGTTTTTCATGTGAGGCATAGTCCAGCCATTATTTAGGATATGGTATTGTGGTTTTGTTGAATAAAACTTATTTTCATCACTAAATTAATTTTTATGAGAATTAAAAAATATTTATCAATTTTATTAATACATTTATTTTCAAATATTATAATAAAAATTATAATATACGTAAAAATTTTCCACCTCCCATTGGTCCATGACGGAATCCATGTATGCTTTGTTTAATATTATTGTGTATAAATTTTGTGGCTTGGGATTAAATTTCCCTTAATCATACCTAATATATTTTTTCATATGAAGTGTTTTAAATGATCTATGATCCTTTTTTCTAGTCATTATATTGAATTCCATTTTAAATTATTCAAATAGAAAAGCACACTACAAATTATGTCAAAGAGAAAATAAATGTTTAATTATTTTATTTTTTAGTAAAATTAAGAATGTATATAATAATGTCACCCTAATGTATTCTTAAATTATTTTATCAAATATGGGAACAAAATTGTTTGACATATATGTATCAACTGATATGTGAATTTTAGTATTGAACCCAATATAACTAATTAAAAAATGGACTTGTTTTGTTTAAGAGGTTAGACATGTCCATTTTATCCATCCTTAATATTTTGATCTATACTTCTCAACAAAATAATTTTTACCAATACATTATTGCTACATTACAAATTTCTTCTTCCAAAATTATCCATTTTTTCCTACTTTCTAAAATTTATGTTTTTGTCACCTCAAAAATATTTTGAACCTTCTAGCATTTTCTCCATTTCAATATCACCTCTATATTGTTCCCCAATATTTGTAGAATAAGTATGAGAAAAATACATCATATGCATAACATGTTGCAAATTTATTTTTAATATGTAAATATAGTTTGTATTGTTTAATAATATAAGGTGAAAAATCATATATAAATAATAATCAGTCATTTTACCTGATCATGAGGATCTATTATTTTAGTTAAAGGTAAAATAGATTTACGGCCTCAATCAATTATCAAAATCACCACCTTTGTTCTCCATTAACATATAAAAACCTATCAACATTTACACCATCCATAATGAAAATTGATTTCCAAATGAAATGGTATCCATTGATGAATTTGAATTGACCCAATAGATTTTTTTAGTATCTAATAGAATAATAGATAAATAAAAGTTTTTAGGATCTGTGAGATTATACTACCTTTTATGCATTATTATTGGTTCATCATTGTAAACATCCTTACTAGAATTTCATTTCAAGAATCCTAATTCATATATTTTAACAGAATTCCAATTTTAAAACCATTTTCATCAAAAAAAAATATACATTGAATATTTTATAATCTAAATCCCATATTATTTCAATAATTTTAAAGTATGATATTTTACTACAAATTATAATTATAAAAACTCTACTAGATAAAATCATCCCATCCTCTATAAGAGTAACTCTGATTTTTTACATTATACTATGTTAATATTATTCCATTTTAAAGAACATATGACTGTTAATTACATAGCAATTGTAGGATAATACATGTACACTTGGTAATATATTTTACCAAAGAATTCATTCTAAAATTAAATTCTTATTGTAATATAAATCCTAAAAAATGATATTAAAAATAAATTATAATAATTTGATTATTTAGATTTAATAACATGATTTTGTCATATCATGGATTCAAATACCTAATAATTACATTTTGATTATCAACACATGGTGTGGAAATTATAGTGTTACTTAAAAACAATAGGTAATTATACTCCCACTATATAAATGTAATTATAGGAACATCCCTTATTGAGATTCCACCACCAATATGGTGTTTTTTTGTGATTATATTTTTATAGACCAATTGGCACCACATACAACAGGTAGTAAATATATAATTTAACAGAATCATAATCAATATATCACATTTTAATAAATCCATTTGGATGACATTAATTTTTTTATATACCGTTTAAATATACATATTATATATTTCAATGTTGCATATCCATTTTATTATTTGAAGTTCCTTATATTCAGGTCTCATTATCAATATAATCCTATATAGAAATTAATGAGGATTGGATTAATATCTCCAATTAACATAATATGATAAAATTTCCTTTTCCATAGTTGGAAACATATTTATGTCAATAATTATCTAAATATATCATTGAAAAGTAATTTAATATTTGTTAATTTATGTTAATAAATTTATGGAATAATTATATGTATATAAACATGCATAAAATGTTATATCAAAACATTATTTTTACCTAATTTTAATCCCTTTAACTTCAAATCAGTCATATGATGAATATGGGGTTTCACTAATAAACTGATTCATATTATGAAGATCCCAAATGATTGGGTTTCATTTATTTTAGTATATGTTTTTTATGAAGGATAACCAAATTGTTCTATTTAGGATAAGTGAGTTGCTACCATTTTGATTAGAAAATGTGATATTATGTTGATTCTTGAAGAACATTAATTAACAAATTTAATATTTTTAGCCTATAAACCTGATGTTTTTATCATGATCTTAAATGGAATCAGTTTTATGTGATTATTGAATTGAGATGAACGAGATAAAAAATAAAAATGATTTTAAAGGGGATGATATGGCTTTGAGATCATTTGAAGAGGTTATAAGATAATTATATCACAATATGAAAAAAAAGACAAAGCATATGGTTAATGTAAGAGTTCACATGTATGTGTCTGAAACCATGTTTGATATTCCATTTAAATATGGGACATAACATTATATTCATCAACACATATGTATGGATTGATTCAAAATCGTTCTTTTATGCAAAAGGATATATTAAATGGTGAAGCTCGATATAAGCCTTAATATATGTATGTGTAATAGACATCATAAAATAAAATGCCATGCATGGTGAAAATTTATAATATGTAGATATTGTGTATTAATTTTTATGTGTAATAAGTAATAATTCAAAATTTAGACATTGGGTTAGTGTCTTCTACATAAGATGTGAGGCTTAATAAGGTAACCTTTTTGTAACAATCTATTTTGTAAGAAGAGACATCAAATAACATAAGTGAATCACATATGATATAAGGATTTATAAGAAAACTATTATCTTATAAAATGAATGATGAAAAAAAAGAATTATAATTATTGAATAAATTATTTTTGAGAATTAAATTTCAAATTAGATTATTCTAAATTCTTGTTATTCAATGATCAAATATCATGAACATTAATATTTTATAATATAATAAGATTTAATGAATTAATATAGAGAGGTTTTAATTTGGAGTGTTTATTGAGATGATTCTGACACTAAAAAAATATTTCCATGTCACATTTCTATTTACAAGTAAATTAAATTCCAAACAATTTATTATAGTAGCTTTTTTGGATAAATTTGAAGGAAGTAAATATTATAATGTGTTTAGAAAAGTTAAATGAAGAATATGGGGATGAGAGTTTGAATGATATAAATAAAAAATTCATTAACCAATCATAAATGATATTATTTAATTCTTCTAAGGATAATAGCATTTTCAAAATTAAATTATGTCATCTGATATACAAAATTTTAGTTTTTGAATATATATGTGAAAAAACTAGAATAATGTGTTGTTGTGAGCAATTTGTTAGAAATTTTCCCAAGATACATCATTCTCCATCCAGTCCACAAGGAACAATATCCTTTATTATCATGATGATACCCTAATTGTAAAACCACTATGGGGAACCAATACTTTGATCAGGCTCGAGTCAATCCAAAAACAATATCAATCTTCTTAAGCTATTACTACTTCTATAGACCAGATATACTACTCTATATTTTATTTTCTAACACTGAAAAGAACATAACATTCTCTTCTAATACTCATCCTCCTTATCAGAATCGACCCTATAATAATCAACATGTTAATCCTTCTAAACCTCCCTTACTCATAGTAGATACATGCAGGGATAAATTTGCATCACTCCAAAAAAAGGAAGTACACCTATTTTTTATAGGAATGGATTTATTTAGATTTATATTATTATTTAATTTATTTATTCCTACAACCACCAATTCAAAATAGGACTCAATCATGTTTGATGGATATAACACTCATAGGTCTCTACCTTGAATGATGAATCACATTCCTCTTTTAAAGTTAGATATATTATGTTCCTCAAATCAGATCATAGGGGGGGTTTAAAATCCCATGTTTCAAGATAGACTCCCATACTGCCATACAATGGTATGATTGGAAAACACTAATTTCCTACCAATAAATTCAGTCCTAATTGCTGCCTTACAATAAATTACCCCTTATTTATTAATCAACAACTTTGATTCCACTCCTTCATAACCCCCTACCACTCTATTAGTACCCCACCTATGCCGGAAGTAGAGTGAAATATTCGACATGTGAGTCCTACCTCCATTTGTACATAAGTTAGGGACTAGAAATTAGGGTATATCACACAAATATAAGAGAAATTACCATTTATTGTCGATTAAAAATTTGAAAACTACCACCATTTAATCACCATTCAATACAAATAAACCAAAATCAAAGACAAGAAAACCCAAATTGCATTTATATAATATAAGAAAAATGTAAAAAAATAATATAATAATAAATGAATCATGAAAAAGAAACCAGAATAACTCATACCCCTTGATCTAGTACTCCTCGGGCCAATTAAATTAGTATTACTAGAAACCTGAAAATGATTTATATATACATTGGATGAACATAACATGTATACTTAGTATGATCAAACCCAAGTTCTATAATAAAAATGTTAATGGAACATGCTAATTAATCGATGAACAAAAATAGAACATTCAATTATCAACAAAAATTATCTAGTTTATAAATCATCACCAAGTACAACCCATCCAATAAAACACGCAGAATATTAAAATAATCTTTTTATAATTTTAGTTATGGAACACTGTAACTACATCCCCATTGGAATTAAACACTCAACCAATGTGCAGAAATAATTTTCCCTCATCCCTTATATGCCATCTAATGAGGGTTACAACCATATATCATTTCCTATGACTCCAACCATACATTGCATATTTCATATGGAACTAAAAATTACTTAATTATATAAGTGGAATTTTATTAACATGTAGTAAATAAATCTCATTCCATCTTCCAACAAGGGATGACCCCCACCAAATTTCTCATCATAAAAAATTATTATCACTAGAAGCTTCTAGTGAATATAAGGTGAAGGACAAGGTTTTATTTATCCATATATACCCTTCCCATCATGAATGACATGTAAAAAATCCCTATGAACTTTGGGTGTCATTCGGTTATTTGACTCTTGTCAGGTGAATAAAAAACATAAGAAAATATAGTTATATAAGAGTCTCACACAAGTCCACACATATATATCCATATAAAAAATACCAAAAAATCCACAGTGAACAAACTAATGATATAACTCCACCTTGTTCTTCTAGAAATTCTAAAAAACAACCCACAAGTATCAAACAAAGGGCCACAACCCGAGTTCCATTTCCAATTATTATATTTAACAATTCAACCACAAAGATTTATCCCATAAATTATTCATTTAAATTCAAACATATAATTTCCTTAACTATTAGCACATAATTTCAATCAAACAATATGGATATTTATGTTAATATTTTAATTTATGTAGTTAATGTATTTAATATTATAAAGGATGTTCTAAAATAAAGAATACATAGCAATGATTAATTCCATGACAGACATAAACCATCAGACATCAATAATGATATCAAATCAAACCAGTAACTATATATGAATCACACCACTCCCTTTCAATATGACTAGTCTAGTTTATTATCTTCATTAATCCAATCAATACCATTTATCCAAAATAAATCAAAAGCAGGATAATATCACAAAATCACATATATAGGTAGTGAGGTAGAGAAATATATAACATGAAACACCTTCTTCAAAAATATCATTCTAATATACTATATATATCCTAAATCAATATATGATGAACCACAAGGCCTAAATTAGACAATGTTTCCAATAATAAAACTAAAATTTTGTGATGGCTCAAAAAAATTATTTTATAAAAAACAATTTAAAACAAAATAGATAATATGAATCATATAAAAAACAAATATGAATCCATATACAATGAGAATGACAAATTGCATTGAATCAATGATATTGAACCTCAAAAATTGAAGGAAAAAAAATATCATAGTCTATTAGGGATCCCAAAATCACATAGGGTTCACCTAATGTCTTAGAGTTTCAAAGAGAGAATTAGGGGTATTGGAGGGTTAATGGTATTTATAAAAACCATATAAATAATCCAATTCATAATTTGAAGGTATATTTAACATTAGGATAATTAAATGGTTCATATATTCAAAAAAATTCTTTATATACTAAACTCAAGATGGATTTCATGCCATGGTGAAAAATTACACACCATAAAATCATTTGAGATAGGACAACCAAAAAAACATTCCTTGATCATACTCACTATGAACAAACATTCACAATATAAACTACCTCTAGATATAAATTCAAAAAATTAGGTCTCATAGGATTTGAGCCTCAACCAATATGGGAAACATTATTAAAATCTTTAAGAGGTGATTAATGGTGTGAATCACCAATAATAGTTTTATATTCAACAAGAAACCATCATCTTCATTCCATAAACTTTTATAATGGATTACAATATCCAAAAATCATAATGTAATGTTCTATATGGTTCTTGAATATTACATAGAGTCTCTAAAAATTTAAGTACCAAAGTGAGTGTTTTGGAATAGATGATATCATAATGAAAGTAATTTAATGAAGCTGTTGAAGGTATATAGGTAGACCAATTTATCCATTTTATTCATGGAACGAGATCAATTTGTATAAATGAAATATGGATCTGAATGATATTTTTTTTGGAAAATATATTTATAGTGGTATGTGGGAAGAAGCATTTTCTAGTGGGACTCTAGAAGTGGAAAATATTGGGAATTGGTGTTGATAGGGTTGGGATGGTATTTTTTGTAACCACATAGAAATATAGTATAGAATTCATGATTTGGAATACTAACCAATCCTGAAAAGCGGTATGATTTTATGGATGATCTTTATAAATCATTGTACATAATGTTTTCTCTATATACTATTACATATGAGATTAGGAAAATTTAGTTAAAGATTAAGATGATCATGACATTAACCTATCTATGTGTTTGAATTAAAAAAATTCAAATAACTCCCATCTATGTTGTACATAACTACAAAATAGTTAATATGTGGTATCAAAGCTAATCTCGGAGGAATTTAAGGATCCTAGTCACATTGGAATATAAGGAATTTAAATTCATTGAGAAACAATGTTGTCCTACTATTGATGGAAAAAACTACCACGACAATAGGAATATTATGTTACCATACCCTATATCACTTAACATAGAGGTTAAAGATAATATAAACATTAGTTTTCCACCCACTACCATGGGATACCCCATTTTCTTTTGTGAAGAAGAAAAAAAATTCTAAGTTGATTTCAAATCCCAAAAATCCTTTTTCTTCTCGTTCAAAAAAAGTTATAAATAATGGTCACATGATATCAAACAATAAAAATATATTTAAAATTAATAGAATAGTGGTAAACAAGGAAATATAAAATTTAAATTGGAAAATTTTAAATTGCGATGGATAAAGGTAAACAATATTAAAATGGAATATGATAAGAAATTTGATGAATATTTAATAAAAAATAATGAAATTGTGAGTAATTTTTGGGGGTTTAGTGAGAAGCTGGATGAATCTATCATTGTAAAAACATAAAAAAGATATTTCCAATATTATTTGATCCAAAATTATAATCACTAGAGGATATATAATTCCCTTTATTGGATTAGTTATATAAAATACTCATTGCATAAGAATTGATAAATTCCCATGCAATCAAAAAGAATGAAAAATACATGATGGACTTTAAATCCTTGAGAAATAAGAAATATATAGATGAATGAGTAGTGTAATAAGGTGTTTATAAGGATGAAGAAGAATATAAATACATGAAAAATATTGTTTCACTTATTTAAATGAATTTTCGAACAAAAAAATAGAGAATAAATGGAATGAAACCACTAATGTGCTAAAATTATAATGGCACTAAATTATTTTCTATAAATATCCCAATTAAAGAGAGTAATGAATTTGAATCATAATATTTTTATTCTCAATATATGAAGTAGAAAAAATTTAAGAGTAATAATAAATACTCCAATATTCAGAAGAATTTATTGAGTATGTAGGAAAAAACTAACACATTATCAAGAATTCCATTAAATGACGAAGTGTAATTTATAGATCATGATAATAGGGTCTTTGATTCCTAAATAAGTGATGATCCAAAAGAAAGGGTAAAATTCGAATACATGATGAAAGTTAAGTTGAAATCGTATCTTGATAAGAATAAATATCTCAAGATAGAAAATAGGATTTTATTATAAGAAATGTGTAAAGTGGATAAGGATGATAAAAACTTGTTAAAATGGAAGAATATTATTTTTATGAAGTCAACAAGTAGAATATTATTTCTATTGAGTAGGAAAATACATTTCTCTATCATGAGGAAAATATGGTTGTTATATAAGAGGAGTTTCCCAACACACAATCTATTGTCTTTATAGCTCAAAATGAGTTGACGAAAATTAGAGAAGTATTCTAAAACGATTTTAATATTAAACATGAGTTACCTCATGTTGCTGATATCAAGGGTACCAATTTTAATGTTAAATATGCACATAAATAATATAGGGAAAATTCCTGATCATTTTGAAGAAGGATAACAATAGAAACTATAGATATATTTATTATCAAGTAGGAAAACAAACTTTTATAGGGTTTTTAGGTTTTATGGAAGGTATGGATAAAATAATAATAATTATAATCTAACGTGTCTATTATAGGAGATAGGCATGAGACAAGGGGAATATATTCTAGCAAAGTAGGGGAAATCCAAAAAAAATAAATCCATGAATAGAAATATAACTAATCTGTAACCCAAAATAAATTTGATTATTTAAAATATATGTGTGGAAGATATGGAAAGGAGAGACATAATTTTTATGTATGCTTGAATAGGATACCATTTTAGGATTAATATATTGCTAAAAAGAATGAATCATAGAATTAAAAATTTAGCATGTGAAATTGTGATATGGTTTCTACAAAACCATTTAATGAACCCAAATAGATTGAACAAATAAATAATTAGTGCCTATAGGTTTGGATATCCCAACTAGAGATGGATAAGAAAATATACAATTCAAAATGACTGCTAAAGGTAATGAAAAACAATTTTCATCATATGGGAAGACTATGTTTGTTAAGATATTTTCTATAACTGATTACTTAATAATTAAATAAATTCACTACGATAGATGCACTCAAGAATTACATTTTATATAGGACTATAACGTTATCCTTTCATCCAAAGAATTATTTAGAATTAAGCCGATTCATGCATCAAAAAATGAGTTATCAATAATGATTAACGTGACGAAAATTTTTATACACAGTGAACCGGTTTAAGAAAAGAAAATGATCATCGAGTCTATTATGTCTCATAATATTAATGGAATACTAGAGAAATACTTCCATGCAAATATTTGTAGGGATAAAGATTATTGGTTTATAGGAAAGTCTCATCCTTTATTTTTCTAATATGTAACTAGTAGGTCCATCTTTATTGACTTATATTATTTTCATTTTTCATAACACATAGGGGATTAAAGGAGAAATATGTGAGTTGTGTCTACTGCAGCAGAAATAAGTCATTCTTCATGAAGATTACTAGATACCATGAAAATGTGTATGTGTGTCAATCTATTAAGAGAGATCATAAATTGGGTGAAATTATCAAATTATTAATATTAATTGAATCAATATTTTTTTGTCTTGTTTAATAAAATAAAAAATATCTATTAAACAGACACTTATATCCAGGGTTTTGATTAAAAAAAATGGTAATAAATTTTGAGAGTTGTTTGATGAAAATATGATATAGGCTGAGTGATAGCTGTGGTTTTGGTTGAATCCACACTTAAATTGTGAATTTTATAGATTTCAGGATGTTTTCCCAATTCGTGGTTAGTTCAACTATAACAAACCAGATCATGATTCCATCCAACCCGACATTGACCTGTTTCACCAAAAGGACGAAATGTCATTCCTGAGCCCCATGATATGGTGACTAGCAACTGTGCATAACCAAATACCTCTTGGAAAGAATTTCTCATCAAAAAGTTAAATTATAGAAAAAGATATAAATCAAATAATTGAAATACAAAATAAAATTCAAGCATGATATTCAAAAACAAAATATCTATAATAAACAACTCCAAGAAAGTATTAAAACTAACCGAATCTAGTTAATACCCAAACCATCTCCACCTGAATCTCCCCCACACCATCCATGAAAATCAAATTGAATCCATGGAGAACCTAGAAGTATATAGGCATGAGATAAAATATTGGATGGTCTCCAAAACCATCCAGAACTATAAAATATGATCATTAAGGCTTTACCTCAATGTTAGTTTAAAAATAATGATATAATGTAGGATTTTAATATATAATTATCTCTAGTAAAAACAAGTAAATTCTGTATACAACTTCCAAAACATTTTAGCTTCCATTTTGAATTCCAAATACACATGTTTAAAAAAATCCACATTCTGAATCCATATCGTAAACCACAAAAATTATTATTATTTTTCAAAAACAACCCTAAAAATTATTTAATTATACTAATAACTTTAAAACATTTTACAACAATGGTAAAATAAACACCCATGGACATTTTTTCACAAAATGATCAAGTATCTACAATGAATGGAAAAATATGACATATTCATCAATATATACTCAATAAACGAAATGGGGATAACATATCTTAGTAAATTGAGTCAAAAAATAAAATAAACAAAATACATCAAAAAAAACAAGCCCAAAAAAGAAAAAAACAAAAGGGATCTGAAATGCCATTTTTGGTCATTCTATACTCTATGTCACATGTTTGAAAACATGGATCATGTGTTAAAGGAATGAAATGGTTTATAAGAAAAAAAAATCTCCATTATCTAACAATATTTAATTTAACAATTTTCATAAATATTTCCATTTCTTCAATTATATCCTTTTCACCACTTAATTCCCTTTCGTTTCATGTTCCATGTGATAAAAGTTTACATCATTTACACAATGGCCTAACCTATCATTTACTATGAAAACAGGAATAACCCCAATTCTCCTTCTGTAAGGGATACTCACTTCATAAACAAAACAACACACATATGTTGGATCCTCAGTCCATGTAGTCTCATCAAATGCAATGGATATGGGAATAGAGCCTCAGTCCTCTTCCATAACCCACACATTATAAGGTGGGGATTAGAGCCTTATTTTAACCAGATTTATGTCTATATAACCCCATATAAATACCTGACAACTATTAATCTATGTGCATATTCTTCATTACCCATTTACCACAAATACCATATCACAACTATTGTCAAATAATAACACACATTTTTAATTCATAATTAACAAATACATAAACCATTCTCATTCCATAACCCATGAACACCTTACCATTTGAAAAATGTTTCTCATTAACCCATTAACACAACACATAACACTCCCTTATTTCCTACAATCAATTATTCATAATTATCATAAATTTTATTTGTAACCATTATTAACCAACTAATCCAAATTCATAAAATTTACATTCATAATCCCCTGTTATCATGTTAAACATAATAATCTAATGTTTATCCCCTTATTATCGACTATTTTTCTATTTAACAACTTGAACCGAAGTTCATTGACATCACACACCCCATGGGTAACCTCAATCCCAAACCTAACATCATCCATGCATCACATGGGGATCATGAGGGTTTAAATTAATTATTTAATAAATTAATCTAACCTTTCTCGCCAATCGAACTTAAAAGAAAAATAATAATAGATCAATATCACATCCTTTTATCCCGTCGCAAGAATCAACCACATGAACAACATAAAAACTATCTATAAACATAAGGTTTCAACAAAGGGAAGCCAACAAAAAATCACTAGTGACAATCTTGCCTTCAATATTATCATATAAATTTATAAATCCCTTTCTAAAAAATATTAAATTTCAAACACACATCAAAAGATAACCATAAAATATTCCAATCACTACCACATAAGTCACGATAAACTATATTTTCAGTTATTAAAACCCAAACAATCATTTCAAAATAAGGAAACCCATCAAATTCAAATAGGATTCCACATTAAAAAACCCATTGGGGATAAATATTAATGATTAAATGCATTTAACAATGAAAATCATATTTTTAATTTTTAACAAACATGACGAATGCATAAAACCACATTCTGAACCCTGTTCCACCCCGTAATGAAATTCACCAACTCTTTCCTATGGACAAAATCAATACTTCAAAAAAAATTAAGGTCACCTCTATAAAATGGATCTCTTCGTTGAAAATATAGAACAAGGACAGATCCTTTCTTTAAACACAGTTTTAATAAAATTTTACTTTATACATTTTTAGAGGTTCATAAAAATCCTTCATTTCATAAAATAGTTCAAATTACACTATTAAAAACCAAAAATGCAATAGTCTCTATTCATTTTCATTAAACCACCTTTAAGTAAGACAAATAATCATTTCCAAATAGTGTTAAAACACAATCACATTAAAAATCACCAATTTAATTAAAACTAAAAACTCTTTTTTAAGTCATTTGAGATCAACACCTAAATTGAAGACCAATTTCCACTTCAATGATTAGCATCACATAACGAAAACCAAAACTGGTTTAAAAACCATTTAAAACTCATCACCCATTTCTCAAAACCATTTTAAAAGGGGCCAATGTCATTTAATAATAGATATGTATAACTAAAAACATCATTTCAAAACATAAACATTAATTGCACATGAAAAAAAACCATGGCATGTAAAAAACACATCGAAATGGGTTAAACACAACATAATGATATTGATATATATATATATATATAATTAAATATTAAGATAATTTAAAAAGGAAAAACATACTTTAATTCCAAATGGAAATGAATTTTATAGTTACACATACCTCAAGGGGAAGAGGATTAAGCCAAAAAAAATCAGCACATGAAACATTCATCGAAGAACACTCAAAGATACTCCTTCCCACCCCCAGATAAATGCACCTTCACATAAACATACGGTAACCTATCCCATATTATAATAGTTTCATGGTCATGAATATGTGAATGGGGATCTTTACATATATAGTAATATATTAATATACCCATTTCTACTAAAATGCATATGAATTTTTCACATATCTACATAAGAAAACCCAACCTAATATTTATAGTCTCCACCATGAGTGAATATATATATATATATATATATAATGGTAGAAATTACACACACAAATATATATATATATATATATATGTCTACCTTTGAAAATGATTTTAAGTATCATTCAACCCTGTCATTTCAAACTCACCTCAAGGATAACAAAATTATCTATTAAAATTATGTGGAACCATAAATCACCAAAAGGACCCAAATAAAAAGAATGCTAAATAAAAAATTTAGAAGAAATCATACATAAAGTGTTAGAAAAAAACTAAAGTGATCTAAAATGCCTGATCCTTGTTTGTGAATACAGAGCACACCCAAATGTGAATCGAGGAGCCCATTTCACAGTCACATGTTTTCAACCCTGAAACCAAAATAATTCTGGTGGAATCACCAAAGAAGATAGGTTCTAGGGGAAGGGTGGTTGTGTGTGAAAATGAGGAGGGGAGTAGGGCCTTTCATTATTAACTGGAAGAGAAGAGGGAAAAATAGATGAATTAAAATAATGGGAAAACTGAAATAAAAAATAAAATAAAAATATAAAAAAAATACTAAGAAATTGTATATTTTGCAAATGGTGTACAAGACCATGTGCTAACTATTCGAGGGACACTACCTTGTCCATACATCCAATTAATGATTACTAGTAAGAAAATGAATAATTTATAAATCAATTAAAAAAATATGACACTCTTCAGTTTCAACTTATATATCTCATTTATACCCTTTACATATAGTTTAATATAACATGTGTAAGATGCATGCCGCACCACTGAATCACCTGAGAACTGCATGGGCACCACACGGTTACTACTAACTCTGTGGGATAAATTTTCAATATCGAAAAAGAATAAAAAATAAATAATTTTTCATCGCACTAACTATTGAAGCTCATACCCTATCAATAATGAGATATGATAATAAATAATTAAAACATTGGTACACCAGAGGTATTGCATGGAAAAACTAGGAGAAATTAAGTGACTACATTTAAAAGGTGGTGTTTTTAGTATTCTTTCTTCTTCAATACTTTATTCTACATGGGTAAAACGTGGCTGGATCCATGCCATGAAAAATCTAGGGGGAACTGTGTGATATTTTGTTGAGTCTATGAGTTGGTGAAAATCTTTTGTATTTATAAAATAAACCATATATCTATCAAGAAATTGTGTTGGAAATCATAACAAACACATTTTTCATTGATGAAACATAACTTCAAAACTATGTGTCCAAACTATGATAGGGTGGTTTTTATATCCATTGTATGGCACACAGTTGGAGATGGGTTTGGTAAACCATTCATCTAAATGGTATGACTTTCCCATAACTTTTAAAGGATGGAATATCCCTTTTTCCCTCCTATTATTTTAATCCAAATTTGATTGTATCCCTCCCCACTTATACGAAGAACCACTTAAGAGGGTTATTAGTCGTTCTCCATCCCCCCATTGGATTTGGCACTCTTCTAATATGATTTGAAAGGGTCTTCTCTTTTTTATACCCTTATTTTCCATATCCTTACTTCTTTGTCATGTTTTTATCTCCATTATTGGATTTTTTTATGGGTAAACCATAAAGTGACCATTGGACAATGTGTATTATTTATTTTGATTATAGGGTCTGTGGTTGGTTCATTATGAATTTTTCCTTCTATATTTAAATTTTTTGTTTCATTAACACACTACTGTGGTAGGCGTCTCTGTTCATTTACTTTTTAAATAACCCAATAAAATGCATGATTATTTTGAAACACAATTTGGGATGAATTTATTATGTTATGGATTTTTATATATTGTCTTAGAAATCTTCTTGGTTTGAATGATTATTTATAAAAGGATCTTCATAGGTTTTAATTCTCATATTTATATATAAAATTTATATGCTCACAACATGTTTTATAAAATTAATTTGAATCATTTCTAAATGGTTATTTTTGTTTTAATTGTCATTTTACCCTTAATAAATTTATGTGAAATAGTTTTTATGGATAAAATGTATATTGTTTTTTTACCATTTTTTATTATTTCTCTGAAAAAATCTTATTTTTTACATTCATATATATATATGATTGTGATATGTTTGTATATATATGTACACATATGTCTAAATATAAATATTTCTATGTATACGTATATATAAATATAAATTTCATGGAATGCATTCTTTAAAACCTTGGTCTTATAATTTTATCTCTTGGTTAATAAATGTATTTTTGAATGTGGTTTCCAATGTGTTATTTAAAATGTGTATTTTGAATCATATTTGGATATGTGGATAAATGGTTTCTTGTTTCTTCATGATTTGAAATGGTATGAATATAAGAAAATTTTTCTTCAAAATTATAACTTGTTCAAAATTGATTTCTTATCGGGAATCATCAAATAGTTTTCCTGAAATTAGAACTCCCTCTTGGAAGGCGTATCTTTTGGTTATGTGTTATGTATTTATGGGTGTGGGTAAGTGGGTTAAGCAATGTATATAGATTATAAAGATACTTGATTATGATGTTTTACATAAAGGAAATCCATCTCTTAGTTTTATTAACATCATGGGATCCTAGGCATCTTAGTGAGGGATGAAAGAAATTTATATATATTCTTAAAGATTCATATTAGATCCCCCAAAGGTATGTATGTACATAGTCCATGGGGGGTGGTCCACCACTGAGGCTAGATGAGAGAAATAGTCTGGTTATAGACCTAGATTCATCAACTAAGTTGGTAGATATTTCACGCCTGTGTACGTATAGGGCCTCCCCACATGATGATTATTACTTTCAAATTATAATATATATTTTATTTTTAAAACACCAGGTAATTATATAATAAATCTCATTCATTTTTATTAATATAACTATATTCACTATAAAAGTAATAAGAAAATTTCCTATTAAAAAATGAAATAGTTTTAAATATACACTATTAAAATAATGTTATATTTTAAATATTAAATTATAAAATATAGATATTTTAGTTTTAAAAATAAATTTTATTTTTGAAATGATACTATAAAAATTAACATAAGTTGTAATTTTTGGACTTTTGAAAAATATTTATTGTTCTTTTAATAGTGAAGGTTTCTAATTTTGTCAAAAATATATTTCATTTCCAATAAATTAATATTATATAAGTTCCATTTTGTTTTAAATATTATTTAATGTATTATAAGTACTATTTTTTTTAAATAAACATATATAAATTTATATCGAACTTTTATTGTATTTTTGTATAAGTTAGTTTTGGATAAAACAATATTTTTTTGAAAATTATTTTAAAGTACATGGTGTTTCTCAATTTTATGTAATTAAAATTCTACATGATATAGAATTATTAAAATTAGTTATCTATTTAATATATAAAAAAATATAAATTAATATTAATTAAATGATTTTTTATATTCATAGTGTAAATATAAAATCATCTTTTTTTCAAAAAATACAATTGTTGATATCCCGCTTTTTGTCACATTTACAGGTTTTTCATTAAAGATAATATTTCCAATTAAATGAATTTAATTTGGTAAAATTTATTCTATATTCCTAATTAGAATTATTTAAATAAAATTTTTAACATATTTAATCATGAAAATAGTAAAAAGAAATTATCCCGGTTGTGGTAAAAATTTATTTATCGGGGGTCAGACAAAAATTTTAAAGGATAAAATGAATTAAAACTATAAAATGCTTATTTTTTAGTAATATATGGAATCATTACCTTATAATTATTTATATATGGTCTATTTTTTTCCTTTTATCTTGTGAAAAAATAGGGTACACCTTTATCATTTCAAAAAATACAATTATGCCACTCACCACACATATAAAAGGCCACACCCTCTTCTAACCTCTTAAAATAGTAAAAGAAATTTGTATAGGTAAATAAATACCAAAATATATACTTTAAATACATCCCTAGGACCTATATCCCTTATATTGCACATAAATACAACATATTATTTATTTTGGTTCTTATGTTAGGAGGTTTCCTTAAGAAGAGATATCATTTTAACACATTATTTTATTTCGTCTTCCACCTCATTAAAAACTTATTAAATTAAAATTAAAAAATAAAACCAGTATATATAATATAATTAGATTTATTTATGTTACTATAATATCATAAATCAATCAACTCTTCTATCAAATGAGATATAAAATCATTTTTTTGTGTTCAATTTACTATCACCGCATGAACGTATATCATTTGATTTCCATCATCGTAACTCATGGATTGTTGTAATGATGGATTTATGTTTTATATATTATATTTCAAACATGTTTATAGATTTTTATTTATTATATAACATATAAATTCTTACATTCTATTTCATAGTGGATACGATCACATCGCTCAAGTGTACGGTGGACTTCATCCTGGCAAAGTAATGTGATTTGGTTTTCAATAACTCATTAAAGTTTAAGTAATAAAGATATATTTGGATAATTTTGGTTATATAAATGTTATAAATATGACATTAATGAAACATTTATCATTCATAAAATAAAATATATCATTGTATTCCTAACACTGAAATGTGATAATATTATTCGTGTACCGATGGACTACCAAAAACAATAAGCGTGTGATTTATTTACTCATCACCACACCAAAATAATAATATAAATAATTATATTTAATGAAATTGAGTTTTTTACATTATATAATAATTATTATTTATATATAAAATATTACTTATCTCTATTCCATAATGGTCGTTGAAAAACAGAAATGTAACACATGAATACTTTTTCCTTATCATCTCCATGAACAAAATGTAGTACATTTTTCGTAACCATCATAATGATTGATTTTAAAATTTATTATTTATCTATAAATATTATAATTATGTCAGTATATACTGAAATACTCACCTTTTATACCAATATTAAACCTTTTAAATCCATTTTCAAACATTATCAAAATATCATCAAAATATTTGATTTAAACTAAATTTATTACGAAATTTTATATGGAATGGTAATAAGTTAAATAAAATGAATAATAATACCCAAAAATTTATTCAATATATTAAATAACTAACATAAGTTTATTATATATGATATAATTAACAAACATGGTGAATTCAACTCAATGTAATGGTCTTCGTCTCAATATTATTTCCATGAGAAATATTTTGATGTTATTTACATATATTCTTTTATAATGTGTATATATATCCTCTTTGACATGCTATATCAAAAAAAATCAATTAAAAAGTTAGTTTATGTTTTTTATTGTGATTATTTCATTGGTATTATGATTCAAATATTTCCAAATTGATATGTAACTTTTCATTACAAATATATCATTTAATGTTTTCTATATATCTCACTTTTTCATCAATATTAATTCTTTTAAAATTATTCAATAATAGACATGATAGTTTTTTATTGGTAATTTTTTTATTAATTTTAATGCTTTTTAAAAAAAATAATCTTTTTAAATAATGTTTTACTTTCATTAAAAATAACTAAATGAATATTATTTTTTAACACATATGGTTATAATGACTTTTACTTCCACCATAACCATTATTTGATTGTTAGATTTATTTTCATGATTTCATGTTTTCTTAAATGAAAATTCATAATTACCATTTTCTTGGAATTTTGGTATTGAAAGTGTTTTTTATAATAAAAAAGAATTTTTTTATCTAAAACATTTTGGTAAATGTGTTTAAAAGTTTTTTAAATGCTCTCGGATGAAAAGTTATAAGATTAAAATATTATATTAATTATATGATCCTTGTAAATTTTCTATGATTGGTGCACCCAAATAGAATTGGGTGACCCCATTATAACTGATATGATGGTTATGGAAATATAAAACTCCAATTAATTGGGCAATAATTATTTTATCTAAAGAATTATATTAAAACATTTCTAAATAAACATTCCAATGTAGAAGTGTTTTATAAAGCTTCTATGAGATGAAATATCATGGAACATAAATGTATTTCCAATTTTCTATAACGATTATTCATGGAAATAATTTGATTTTAAAATGAAAAATAATAATATTCTTTCAAAGAAAAGGGATTCCATTTTTGGGGAAATGATATGTTTTTAGGAAAACAAATTTCATGGGTTTTATTGTTTCTATCGTGACTATAGGAATTATTGTTTTTAATTCCCTTATTGACCATTTTTTTATCATCACACATTTAAAAACAATAGGGTTTAGGGAAGGGTAATGTAATATAAGTAGTCATGTTGAATGTCATGAAATGATTTCATAAAAATAAAACTAGTTTTATTTTAAACATTTTATATTATATAAAATATGGATATTAATAAGAACTTCACACATTTTAATTTATGTCCTTCGTGTTTAAGAGTTATAACAGAACTATCTAATACAAAAAATCTAAATAGATCATCAAATGAAATATAGAGAATTCTTGACATAAAACAAAAAATTATGTAATGGTTAAGGATATGTTCTTATAGTTTGTGTGAAAGGATGGTTTAGTTATCATTAAAGGTTATGATAACATTAAAAACCTTACTATGAATTTTTTTCACAATATGTTAATTTGAAATGATATTGTATTTTATAATTATGATGTTTTTTTGTCTAAACTCTATCTGTTTTGAATTTTTCATATAAGAAACTAGAAATCCATAATGGGATAAAATTTATAGCAAAATATCCTTCCAAATAGTCATATTAAGGTGGTTGTAATTGAAATACAACATTTTCTTCAGTGATGGAAAATTTGAAAAAATATTTAAATTTTGGTGGATTTAATTATAGAGATGAGACTGATCATCAATCAAGGAACATATTTATAATATACCATTTAATGAGGCAACATCCCCAACCATATAGTGGATCATCTTACCAAATGATAACAAAATGACGGATCAATGTTCTCCAAAAGATATTTGAAGTTAAGGGATGTTTGGAACGTCCTAATTTAACCCCTTAGATTAATTATTCGAAAGGTGAATTTTATAAATGTTCATCTTTTGAAAATAATACCATAGAGAAATATAATCGTGATTCCACTGAATTTCAAACATTTAATTATATTTTAATTGAGAAATATTTTCCTTTGGTTTTATGAATTCATATGGAAAAAATAATTCCTAAAAAGGAGGAAATAATATAAAGATGATATGGCCATGTATGAACCTAATTTTAAAATACTATCCACTTATCTTCCAAATTTTATTTGGGACACTAATAGAAATATTAATTGATTTTACTCATGGTTAAAAACAAGATTACAAATATTATTTATAAATATGAGAATTTAATATTAATGAGAAAGTGGATGATTATTATATGAATAGTTGAGATGGAAGTGTTTTTGAGTTATGTTGTCTTGATGATAAAATTAATAAGAGATTATGATGGTTAGTTGCGGGGAAACATAGATCAAAGAAAAATGGATGTTAGAATGAAAGGATCCCATATTTTGATAGGTTTTGTAAAAATCCCCTTGGATAATGTCTTCTGAAATAAAGTAAATATTACTTATATGGTAGTTTATTCCATATTAACCATGATTCTAAGGAAAGGAATACTGAATAACTCAATAATGGAGTATAGATATCCATCCAACGATGAACATTTTTAGTTGTAATGAGTTGGTTAATTATACTAATGCGTTCCCAAAGTAACTAAATCAATCTAAATATCATCAATATAGGAAGAAAAAGGTTATGGGAAAATATTTTATTACTACTATAGTTGTTTTTGGACCATCAGATGATGTTTTGACAGGTATGTAACTTTTTTTATCCAAACTATGAAAATAAACTATTTAACTCTGGTTCTTCAAATTAATTCATTTCTAATAAATATTCAAGTAAAATATGTATATCACTAAAGGAATATGAGAGATATTTTTTTTTGAAAACACTGGTTGGAAATGTTAAAGCATCTATGATTTATAAGAATCATTAGGTTATTATTTGTGAGATGGCCTTTCTTGAAAATCATATTGAACTATCCATTATTGAATTTTTATCATCATTTTAATGTATTGTATTTTAGTTTATTATTAATAGATTCACTAAAACAAAATTATAGTTATTTTCATTGAATTCATGCCTCTTATAATATACTAAGAAGGAGACAAAATGATTATGGATGACAATGAATGTTACCTAGTTCATATTATTGAAAGTTAAGAAACTATTCAAAGTAGATATTTTTCAGTAGTGAATGAATACATAGATATATTTCCTTATGATTTTCATGGTGTTATTTTTAAGTATTAGGTTGAGTTTAATATTGACGTATTGACTGTTGATAATCCTATTTATAATCCCTCCATATCGAATAGATCGCATGTAACATTTCTTACTGAAAAAAATTGCATGGGTTTCAAGATAAAGGTTTCATTAAACCTTTATCATTAGCATGGGGTGACTAGAGTTTGAATGAAAAAAATAACTCAATGATTATTTTCATTGATTATAGTTCCTTGAATAACCTCATTTAGAAGAACAAGTGTCATTTTCGTCACATTGATGGTTTTTTTATTATCTCCATGGAGATCAATAATTTTTATAATGTTGATCTCTGTTTTGGGTACAATCATGTGAATATAAATAAGGATGAAATTACAATGATATCATTATGAATTAGATACTGAAATATTGAGTTTTTAGTTTTTTCTATTACATTGTCCAATGCATCTACTGTATTTATGGACCTCATAAATATAGTTTTCCATGTGTTCTTGGATAATTTTTTAATTGTATATATTCATATAATATTGGAATATTCTAAAATTAATTAGGAACATGAAAGAAAAAATGTATAATTTTGGGATAAATAAAATAAAATAAATAATATGGAAAAATTTTCAAGTGAAAATTTTGGTTTAAAAAATTGCATTATTTGAGAACATATTTTATAAAGACGGAATATGTATTGACACTTATAAAAAAATTATTTAATAATGGACAAGGCAAAAAAATATCAATGAGATTCTTAGTTTCTTGTGACTATCGATTTAATATCAGATTATTGATGAAACTATTTCATGGCTGTCCTTTCCACAAACTATGGTAATATAACAATGAGTTAAATTAATTTCAAAACATGAATGGAATAATTTAATTTTTGGAACTAAAATTATGGATGGAAAATTATCTAATTTTCAACATCAATTTTAGAAATGAAAAATTTTTCATATACAATGATGCTTCAATTATGATTCTTTGTTTTTCCCTAAGGAAAAAATAATTAGGTAATTATCTATGCTTTAGATCAGTTAAAACCTCATAAGTTAAATTTACCTATGCATGATCTGGGAATAACTATTGTTGTTTTTTCATTGAATGTTTTGAGAAAGAATTTTTTTATTAATGTCTAAAATTTATATTGAAGAAAAATTTGATATATATATTCACTCAGAAATAATTCAACAAGACAAAGTAATTATTTATAGAACTAATCAAGGATTACTATTTCATGACTCATCACTATCATGGAAAATAAAAAATAAGTGGATGCTACTCTGAATCAATAAAATAATGCTAAATTAACCACGTTACATTTAAAATGAGACTTTTCAGATAATGACATGACAAATTTCTCCAAATACATTATGAGTGTAGGGAAATACCCTTTTTTATTGTTTTAGTGTAATTATTTATTCAGATGGAATTAAGAAAAATCAAAAGGGGGATATGATATATTGATATGGTATAATCTATTAAAAGGGTAGGTTTCCAAATTTTAATATTGATGAAAAAAGTTATTAATGATTTTGAATAATATTATTTGTGTGTTTTGATTCCTAGTTGAAGAAAGAGTTCATGAGTGAAGTCAATAATATCCAATTTTATATTAATATGGGAAACACTAAGATATATACAAACTTTCTGGATTATTTTTTGTTGTATGGGATGAAAATAGATATTATAGTCTTAACTAGGATGTTTCTAAATTATTTGTAGGTATAATTAGAATGAAAATTACGAAAGGGTATTATTCAAGATTCTCTAATGCCTAAGTGGAAACGGGAAAATATATCATTTGATTTCATGGTGGGATTACCAAATAGATCTGAATGTAGCATTGTGATTTAGGTTATTACTGATCAATTAACTAAACATATGCATTTCCTTCTTATTCAATATATTTTTTCTTTAGTTATAAGTACTCAACTGTATAAAAGGGAAATTTTTTGGTTATATATAGTTCCATTATCCATTGTATCAAATTATGATCCCATGCTTAGAAGTAATTTGGGAATGATATTAAAAATTATTTTAATACTGAATTAATTTTTTGTATAACATTTCATCCTCATAATAGAGGTCGCTATTTTTTAAAAAATCATACCATGGAAGTTATTCATTTTTCTTGTCAAATGGATTTCAATGGGAATTCGCATCAATACCATTCTTTGGTTGATTTTTCCCATATTAATAATTTTCATTCCACTAAATAAATGGTACCATTTGTGGCCTAATATGGAAATTGGAATATAACACCATATTTTTGGGATAAAGTAAGAAAAATAAGATGATGGGACAAGAGTAATATAAGGAAATGGTAGAAAGGTTTTGTTGATGCCTATATAAATTAGGAGAGCCCAATGAATGAATAAAATTTATATAGGCAATTGGAGGAAATATCCTCTTTTCAATATAGATGATCATGTTTTTTATTGAATATCCAAGGAAGATGTTGGTCTCATTAGTATTATAAATGGAAAGATAAGATGATAGAACATTAGAATATATGAAATCATGGAAAAATTTGGAACATTTGTATACCAAGTGGATTTTCCGCCGTGTTTATCCCTGTTACAGAACATTTTTCATGTCACTATGTAATGTAAAAATGTGATAGATTCATCTAATTTCATGTTCCTGTAATTAGATCAATTGGAATTGAAAAATTCTTATGAGTAATATCCCACTCTATTTCTTGTACATAAAGATCATGTTTTTCAGAGTAATTTTATTATCTATGTTATAGTTTTATGGAAAATTCACATAGTTGAAGGGGTATCATGGGAGCTAGAAAATTCTATGGGGAAAGTATATACCTACTCGTTTAAAAATGAATAAAATTATAAAGAGTTGATTTCCAAAATTACTAAAGAATGTAAAAACCTAGGTTATGATATAAGAAAATACTTTTATGTTTTTTAATTTATTTTTATTCATTATAATAATATTAATTAATAATTTAAATAGAGAAAATAGTTTTAATTAATGTATTTGATTATATAATTTTTAAAAAATATTAATTTTTAAAATATAGACTTTGAATTTAGAAAAAATAATTTTTTCCTTTAAATAATCATATAAAAATTAATATAGGGTGAAATTTTGGGTCTTTTCAAAAAATATTGATATTTTAGTGAATATTAAAAAATAAAAAAAAATTTCAAAAATTTCTCTTATTTTCAATAAATTAATACATTTAAAAGAAACATTTTGTTTTTTAATTTTTTTTAATATAAAATTTTTATTTATTCCTATTTACTACACTTATCAACTTTTTGACCTACATAACATTGAATTTTAGTATATGTTTTTTTGGGTATAAAAAATATTTTTCAAAAAACAGTTCTAGAGGGAATAATGATTATCAATTTTAATTAATTAAAATAATCCTTAATGAGAAAATTTTTAAGTGAAATATATAGTTTATATAACAATAAATATTAATTAATATTCATACAATTATTATTAATATTTGTGGCTTTAAAATAAAATTATATTTTTCATGAAAAATACACCACTTTAAAAACCAACATTTCGTCGAATCTGTATATACTATTTTAAATTCAAATTCTGACCATGTTTAATTTAATTAGTTAAAATGGGTTAAATATTTTAAATTATAATAATATATATTATCTAATTAGTAAAACATAATTTTTTACATAATGAATATTGAAAATGATAAAAAAAAATTATCGTGGTTAAGGTAAAAATTTATTTACCAATGGTTAAACTGAAAATGATAAGGGGTTAAATGACCTAAAAACGTGTATATATTATATTTAATGAACATATTTACACATTATCATGTTTAATTATCTGTAATTGCTTATTTTTGGCATTTTAGATTGTGATAAAAAAAGATTACACATTTTTCCTTTAAAAAATTCCATGTGTTCCACTCACCTCAGTTATAAAAATCCTCCCACTAACCTCTCATATTAATACCTTCAACAATAATTGGATAAAAAAATACCTACCCAAAAATATTCCTCAATTTCTTCAGTATGACATATATACATTATTTATTCCATTAATCTTTCCAAATATTGATTTTGGTTCTTACCTAAATAGTTTTCTCGAAGATGAGGTATCTTGCTTAATCGAGTGTCTTTAATAAATTTATTCATCTTACTATTTCAAATATTATTAAAACATTATTATATAATAATAAACCATATCTACAATATACTATATTTTATTAATTTATTTTTATAAACTAAATACATCTCTTATTTCATCGAATGTAATACAAAATCACCATTCATGTGTACTACAGACTACCATCTCAAGAACCAATGTCCTTTGTTTAACATAATCATCTCTCATGGATTTATTTAAACATGTATTTGAAGTATATATATTTTAAATTTGTAACATATTTATATTTATGGAGTTATTAAATCCCATATTACTTCATAAAACCCATTATGTGAGGGCTCTAATAACATCATTTGTGTGTACGGTGGACTAACTCATCTTTAAGTGATTTGAATCATTTTTCACTAATTATTTACACTGTAGGATTTGGGGATAAATTTAATAAATATATGTAATATAAATTAATAATAATTATATAAATGTAATATTTATTTTATAAAAATATAATATAACATGTTCATTCTTATATGGATAAATGATAACGTCATACATGTACGTGTGGACTACCACCCCCATGAAGTGATGTGATTTGTTTCATCAGCGCATCACAATAATGATATAAATAAGTATATTTAACAAAATATTATGGAATATATTATATAATTATCATTATTTAATGATAAAACATTACATACCTACTTTCTATAAGGATCATCGAAAAATAGAAACATTACTCATTCATATGTACGACTTGTTGTCTCCTTGACTGTAAAGTATATCATCTTTCATAACCATAACCATGTTTTTTTTAAAAAGAATAATTATTTAATAATATTTTAATTAATTAATACTGATTATTCTTTATATTTTGAAATAATTACCTTATATACTAATATTCAACATACTAAAATCATTTTGACAACTAATATAAATATCATCAAAACATCATGTGTAAACATACTTGATTAAGTAATTGTATATAACATTGTAATAAGTCAAACAAAATGAGTCAGAAAAATAAATTAGGATCTTAATAAATTAAATAATTAACATATGTTTATTATCTATGATGATAAATAATTAACAGGACAAATTGAACTCAAGGTAAGGTACTTCTTCTTAATGTCCTTTCATTGAAGCATATTTTCATGTTATGAATCTATATAATATTATGAGGGGTATCTACAACCCCTTTGACTTTTTATATCATTAAGATACCTATTATAAAGGAATTTAGTTAATTTTAATTTTATTATTTCATGGGGATTATGAATCAAATATTTCCAAAGTGATTAGGGACATTACTATTAAAAAATAACATTTAATATTTTTAACACTCTTTTTCTTCCATTTCCATGTTTTTAAAATGAATATAGTATAGAAATTGAGTTCTATAAAAGGATTTTTTCCCTAATTTTAATTTTTCATAATTAATATTTGTATATAATATTTTTTTTCACTTTACATAGGATAAAATGAATGTTTTTTAATGTAGTCAAAAATAATGAATTTTCCAGCCAATATAAGAAATATTTTAAAAATGTATTAATTCAAAAGATTTCAATTTTTCTTCAATGATGAAAAATAATACTTTCATTATTTTGGGTATTATCTTTATAAAAATGAATATTTAATAGAAAATGTTATTTTTTTAATCTGAATTATTTTTTAAAATGGGTTTAAAAGAGTTTTTATGGATTTTATGATGAAAATTTATAAGTTTAAAATTTTTTAATTATGATATAGTGGTGGAAAATTATTTATAATAGGTGAACCCTAATATAAAAGGGTGATCCCATTATAGTGTATGTGATGGGTTCACCTAGATATCCATCAAATTTATTTAATAATGATTATGTTCTCTAAAGAATTATATTTGAAGTGGGTTGTTTGGTTATTCTAATTTTAAGGGTTTTCAAGGGTTACTTGACAGGATGTACTAAGGAAACTGCATGATTTTACTATGATTTATAATGAGTATTTATGGAAATATTATTATTTAAAAAGTATATATAATGATATTTTTTAAGGAAAAGGCTTCCCTTTCTACAAAAAATGTATGATTTTATGAAAATGATTTTGATGGATTTTCAATTTTATATTTACTAAAAAACTTTTTTTTATGTCCTTTAAAAAATATTTTTTTTCTTCTATCAATTTTTTTGAAAAAAAATATTACTGTTTATGTTTGGTTAATGTAATATAAGAATTAATTTTTAATGTTATGAATATTTTTCATGAAAATAAATCATGCTTCTTTAACAGTTTTATAATATGGGAAAATGGGTACTAATTTCCAGTTTCCAATTTGTAATTTATTAATTTTTTATGTATGAGTTATGAACTAATTATCCTAACCACTAATACAAAATTTATCCAAAAATTTATGAGAATGAATTCGTTACTTAAAATGAATGATTATATAAAGGAGTATGTTCGACTCCTTATATTACTAAAAAATTACTTCTTTTGGTTTTGATAATACTTCTTAATTTATGGTTTTTTATGAAATGAATGTCATTTCTTTATTATATTTAACCCCATATTTTATCACACTTCTATTAATTTGGTGTAATTTGGTGTTTTTTAAATGTTATTTTATAATGTTATATGAAATGGGAATGATTTATGAAATATTTAAAAATATTCTTCAGTACATGTTTGAGTTTTAATGATTTGTTTTTGAAAATCATGTGGTTGTTTTTTATAATGATGAATACATAATCTCTATATATATTTTTATGAAAGTTGTTATGATTTGTTTTAGGAATGTATGTTTATGTATTGTGTGGTTCTTATCTTCTATGATTTTTGTGCACACACCGTAAATGTGAAACTAAATGTTAGTTGAACCAATGTGTTTTATTTTTCTTAGTTCTTATTCTTGACCACACTTATAGTGGGTTGGTTTTATGGATGGATGTATATCCTATTGGTCATATCAAGAAGATTTTGGGATTTGGATTTTTTGAATCGCATTTGAATCAAAATGATTGGAATTATTTATTTGGATCTTTTTTTTATTTGGTTTATGAGTTGGTATGTTTTTATTTCTAATACGCCATGTTTGAACCAATATATTTTTCATTTTTGTTATTTTCACTACACATGGAATATTTATTTACAGGTTTCCCATTCTAATATTCCTATTATAACTCTATACATTATATTTAATTTCAAGAAAGATTCATCCCTAATGACTGTTTTGTGATTCCCATGACTCAAATCAACATGCTATAGTGATCATGGATTCCCTTATGTATGTAATATGATATCTTGAGTGTCACATTCATGGGTTAGTTTGGGCTAATTTGTGAAAAAATGTTATCATAGATTAGATTTTTTAGATATACTATGTGTCATTCCCACTTTTTAATTTAGTATATCTAATATAATAGATTTTAGGACTGTTTTTACTTGACAGATAGGTGCATAAACAACATCATGAACTTTTACTCAACCTGAGCCTTAAGTTACTATAGGTTGTTAGTATTGGAGTCCTTATTAGTGGGTTATGACATATTTTGGTTCTTGTAGATGATATTACGGATTATTTAAATGATTATGTGTTTTAGAAAAGAAAATTGGGAGGAACCGACATCACATGGTGGTAAATCCTGGACTATAAAACCAGGTGTATCCCAAGTGCATTGTTTGACATGAATTACCATGATGGATTCATGCTCGATACATGGTATGATAAACATTTTGGCTACACCATGCACTATCACTAGTCCCATTTAACAAAAATTTTGTTTTATGTGATGTTTTAAGTCAGATTTATTTTTTTCCTTAGATTATATATGATAATAAATGATTTCGTTTTAAAACTAATAAGGAGGATTTTTAGGATAAAAAATTATGTTTAAAGGTAAGGATGGGTTTGGAGTTATGAAAAGGGTATTTGGAATTCTGAAATTTATGTTCAAATGAGATTTATGGATATTAATTTAAAATTTATTTGATGCCATTGAATGTGGGAATAATTTTGAAAAATGATCTTGTGTTATTTTTAAATAGATTCCAAATGTCATTTTTGTTTAATTTTAAAATAAGAATTGTTTCTCAATTTATACTTGATATTTTTTTGTAATTTTGATTTTAAACTGTTAAATTATTATTTTGATTTGATATATGTTTTTGGTTTGGATTGGATTAGATTTGAATTTATATTTTCATTGTTTTGATCCTATATATTCATGTTATTTAGATTATTCTTCCTATAAAGGTCTCAAATTTTATTTAAATCCTTTTTTAGTGGTTGTCATTGCCCAAAATTCTCGTACAGTGGTGGATAAAAAACATTCCAATGTTATTAAATATTTCATGTTGAATGATGTTTGCTATAGAATAAAAAAACGATATTTATGTCGATGATATCATCAGGCCCTTGGGAACACAATAATAATTTCGTGCGAGATATTTATCCAGATTGTTTTGGGTACTTGTTTAAGATTAGTTGAATTTTGTCATTCTATCCTCATTGTAAGATATAATTACATGGGATTTTTTCATGAAATATTTTTTAAAATGGATTATTCCTAAAGTGGTGAAGGAGAGGAAATTGGAGGATTGTTTAGGTATATATCATGCTTAAAAAATTTTGAATTATTACATTGAACACTTCTTCATGATGATTCCATTTTCTCTAAATATATTCTTGAGTTACTCAATAAGGACACACATGTTGATGATGGTTCTTCAACATGATGTTTGTGATTTAGTACTCTTATATATAATAGTCTTGTTTACATAATCGGTATATAAGTTGTTTCTCACAGAGATTGTTTATAGAGGGTATTCCATAATAGGAGGACTCCATATTATCATCATCTCCAAAGAAGGATCCCGGTCAACTAAAATGTAATATCTTGAAGAACATATTTTGGAGGAGTCTCTTTATTTTATTTCTGTATCCTCTAAAAGGAATCATTTTAATTTGTGCTTCTAGTGTAGTTAGTTTGGGACCTTCATAACATCTTTAAATATTATTTGAAAGACCTTCCAATAGTGTGGTTGACTATTATAACTTCACAAGTTTTTTTAGAGAGTATCCTAATAAAATAGAAAGTAAATCCCCCTATTTTCAAACCTCAATATCTCTCTCATTTGATGTTTTTAGTAAACCCATTATAGATCACCATTGTTTTTATTTTCCTTCCATGTTCTATTATTTAACATTGATTTGTGGGTTTCTTATGGGTGATTTGGCATCCTAAATTTTATTAGTGACTAATATTTACTATGTAAATTACGAATCATGTTCAGATAGGGAATCCCAATTATATTTTTATAGTTGGAATCCCTTGAAATGGTATGATGGAGGCCCCCTTCAGTGTTTTTTCTAATTGGGCCACCATGTTTTTCGATTTATAAATAATGCGTAGATCTATAATGGATCTCTATTTCATTAAATATGAATCTATTTTAGTGTCACATGTTAAGTTGAAAATAAAAATACGTTAACTACTTCCATTTTGTATGGGTTCAGTTTGCAGATTTTCATTTGGGGGGTTTCTATCATTCAATGATGAGAATTATTTTCACTTAGTCTCATATTAAATTCTTAATTTTCTATGTGAATAATGTTTTATAGGGAAATAATTATCACACCATAACATTTTTTCCATTATTATTTTATATTTTTATTTGTCATTTATATCTCTGTTGTGTTTCATGTTTAATTACCTCTAATGTTTTGTGTTTTTTAGTTGTAAAGTATTTTTTATCAATATATAGATTGTGTGAATGGTTTTGGGTAAACCATGTGAGTAAATTTACACCCAGTGTTTAGTTCATTTTCTATATACATGATCATTCTACACAGGTAAATCTATTTAATTCTGAAACATGTTAAACCCATGTGAAATTGTGCAGGAGTCTGGTGAGTATGGGAGTAGCCTCATGACTTTCGCATACTAAGAATAAACATTGAGATATATTTTATTGTAGGTCTATAATTTTTTTATACATATTTTAAAAGGTTTATATATAGTTTAAAAACTACGTATTTAATCAATGTGATATTTCTTTGTCTATCCATTGTAGGGTGGAAAGTTGGTGCTTTGTTTGGTAAGACTTTTAGAAAAAATATGTGACATTATAAGAACATTAAAATGTTATAATTTACCTTTTTCCTCATTCAATATTAATCCAAAATGGTCCTCTACCACCCCATATGTGAGATACACCACATGGGTGGGTTTTCAACAGGCCCCTCTACCCCTTAAATTTTGATCTGTTAATTCGTGATTTTAAAGGGGTTTGTCCTATGTAATAACTTCTAGCACATCTCTTTATCTATTTTGGTTATTTTTCTATTCATTCTTTTCAATGTTCTATCTTGAATAATTCATAGTATCATGGTTTCAAAATGAGTGTTGGTTCATTTAAGGTTATCATATGGGTTTTATTCCATTGGGCTTATCCCCGTTTATTAAAAGGTTTCATTGGATTTTTAGACCATTAATTTAGGTGTATCTGTCTATTTTATTATCTAATATAAATCATGAAATTATTTTATATTTATGAACCAAATTTTTGTTGAATTTATTATGGTAGATATTTTTAAAAATTGTTCAATAAATCTTATTGAGATAATATTTTTCATATAAAAGGATCTTCCAAGGTTTTAATTCATTTTTTTATATGTAAAATATATATGGAAACTAGATTAAATCTAAAGTGACTCAGTGTCATTTAAAATGGTTTTGAGTTTTTTAATTGATATTAATATTTCAATCAAATAATTTTAGATGGTGTGTGGGGTTAAATTTTGATTTTACTGTGTCACATCAGCTTTTTTTGGTTTGATGGTTTTACATGGAAATTTATATATTTTTTAAAATGTCTTTAATTATACCTATTTATTTGAAATTTTAAATTATTATGAATTTTCATATATATATATATATATATGAGTGTGATATATTTATATTTATATGTACATTGATGTGGAAATTTATATATGTACATGTATATAAATATAAATTCCCTGGAATAATTTTTTTAAAGACTTAGTCCTCTAATGATACCTCTTGGTTCCTAAATGTCTTTCTAATGGATGTTTTGAAAGTGTTATTTCCAATTTATGATTTATATCCAATTTTTCACTTTTGAGAAATTGTTTGGTATTTCCTTAGGTTTTGAAATATAATTGAGAAAAGAAATATTTTTTTACAAAAATAATTAATATTTCAAAATTTGAAGGCATGGTTAAAACCTTCAAATAGATTTCCTGGAATATGTGAAACCTCATAGTGTCCCTCTTTTTTGGAGAGGTGTTTATCAATTATTAATGTACCGAGGTGGGATAAATAAGATACATACTTAATGATGATTATTGATTTTTATTCTCTATATAAAGCCTAACCCTAATCACAATTATATTATCCCCTAGGGGAAGGATTTATCATGGTCATATGGATGTTTCACCAGTGAGGATAGTTGAGAGAAGTGAGATGGTTATAGACCAAGGGTTATTGACTAAACATAAATATGATTATATCCCAATTACATCGTGGTTCTCCTCCTAGGTTTTTTGGGTATATCCTAGGATTATGTTTATTTTAATGCATGTAGTTTATTTATTTTAGTTTCTCTAATACTTCATACATTTATGTGTTTTTTTTATATTCTTTTCATTTAATTAATATATTTCAATGCATATTTTAAATAAATTGATTACTGTAATGTGATTTTTGGTTTGTTTTAAAAATGTATATTTAAATTTGAATTTGAAAAGGAATTTTTTATGAAATATTTAAAAATATTCTTTAGAACATGCTTGAGTTTTAATTATTTTCTTCAGTAATTATTGATGATGTTTATTTAAAATAATGAAAACATATTTTCAACCTGTATTTCTAAACTAGTGGTAATAATGTTCTTTCAGAATAAATATTTGTGTATTTTTTGGTTTTTACCTAATAGGTTTTTTATGCTCAAACTATTATTATGAAATTACTATTGGTAGACCCCAGAAATTATATAGGTCCATGTTCTATTACTTGGTTACTCTTGTAGAATGTTAGTTCTATGGATGGATGGCGACCTTGCAGGTCGCATGGATATAAGGATGGGTATTTTGGGTTGGGCTAGTTTGACCTTTTGTATCTGGATTTTATTACAATTAATTTTATATATGATCTATTAGATGATTATGTTTTCTATAATTTATTTGACTTATTGTATATTTTTTATGGTTATTTCATCCCTCATATATATCTAATGTATAGGTTTTCAATTGAGGGTTTCCTGGAGAAAGCACATTCTTCAAATTCTTTCTAAATAAGTCATCCCTAATTATTGGATTTTAATTCCCATGATGCTTGTTGTCATACCATAGGGATTTGGGACACACCATATGTTTTTAATAGGCCTGCTCAAGTTTCATGTTCTAGGTTTATCCAAGGTTAGTACATGGCGCAGATTGCGTGTGATTATCTAAGATGCTTTCTCAATTTAACTAGGAAAATATTCCTTGATTCCAAGAATAACGTATAACATCACATCAAGTAACTAATATAGAAATATGTTAATTCCACATGGAAAATAATTTTATATTAATTACTAATATTTAATATAATACATATTTCTAGATATCTCATAAAACATGGTTCACACCTATATCATCAACATATATTCTTGATTTATCTTTCTATGAAAACCTAAAATGAACTAATTAATAAACGTACATTAATAGGTAATTAATTATACAATTTCATTTTAATCAAAGGGATTGTCATATCCTATTCCACAGACTTAGAAAACAAAAATATTTCATTGAGTCATTTAATTGATGTTGTATCACTTATGAAAAACCTAATGAATCCTACTTCACTAAGATTTTATGTCATAATAGTGTTTGACAATTCATCATAATATATTATTCAACATATAAAGTAATAATTAGATCAATTCTATGTACCAGTACATATTTCTAGGTAAATTAATTTTCAATAACACATAAAATATTTTGAATTCCTATTAGTGGTTCTTTCATCATGACCTCTCATCCTAAAGATTAGTGTGTCTGAAATTCATGATATGTAGACTGACCTATTTATCTGCATCAATCAACTGACGATAAAACATTATATATGTACCATCCAGAAATTTATTCTAGACCATGTGACAGATGTTAAATAATATTTTATGGTCATTTACTTGTTCTCATTATAGTTTGGATATTATATAACCTTTTAATGTGAAAAATACATTGAAATATATTATTACATTAATGTTAAATAGAATAACACTCATCATATATTTCTATTAATTCAAAATAAAAAATTAATTAGTTCTAGGGTACCCACTCTATAAGACTCAAATTTTAAATATAGTAAGATGATATAAACATTTTTTCTTCTTGATCTCGCATGAAAATCATGATTTTTCTGATATAGTGATTTATTCAATGGGTCCAAAATTTTTCATTCCATGCATACTCCACTCGCTGTGATCGACATCCTATAAAAAAATCCATCAAGAGTTGATACTTATAAATAATATGATTCATTCATTAATGTAACATTGGCTTATTATCTAGGACCGCCAAAATAGTATTGTCATAATGATGTGGTGATAACTTCCTTGCTGCTAGAAACAACATCATGTTTATGCATGAAATTGAATATCAAAAATATTTTGTCAGTATTATTTGTAATAAAAAATATCCAAACATAATAAATAATTAGAAGCCATTAGATATTTAAAACATTTCCATCTCACTGCTCCACCATTAAGGTAGAATACATATCTCAACTATGATTTTGGATCATTATAATCCATGTGGAATATAGAATAAATGTATCCCATGATTAGTATTCCCTCATCTCCTCCAAAAAACAAGAACATATAATTTTTACACCACATTTGAATCATTATAGTCTTTACATCTACAAATGTGGATCATTTGGGTTTTATTGATATCTTCCAACCATTTTCATTATGTAGGAAACATAAATCCAGGTATATATCATAACATAAATAATGGATCCTATAGTAAATTCATAAGATATTCTAATAATTATATATTTATTTTTTTGTATCCAATGACAAATATACTGGGAGGGATGTATTCCATGTGACAATAGAAGAAATCATACCATATATTGTTCAATATTGAATCACATTAATACCTTTTCAATGTATCTATCTTTAATTATTCCAATAAGCCTCATAAATATATCACAATGGATATTGATCCAAATAATGCAGGCTAGTTCACCTAAGTATTTCATGGGGTACAATTTTTTTAACAATATCCTAACTATATTTAATATTGGTATCTCATTTCAATAATTAATATATCACTAAATTATACTATTAGGAAAAAAATACACTCACAAAACAACTTGTATACCTAGTGATCAAATTCATTATTTATGAAAGTAAATTCATTTATGGATTCATCAAAAGAAATTTTCCACGCATTGATGATTTCTTAAATCCACAAAAGAATCAATAGAACATACATACCCAATTTGAATACACAATAGTCAGAAACCCCTATTGTTGGCTGATATTTATATCATCCACAAGGTTATTATTAAGGAATTCTGTTTTGATATACATTTTCCAAATATTATAATCATAGTAAGGTATTATAGATCGTATAATTCTCATGAATTTAGGTATAGTTACTAGTGAAAATTTATCATCATTGTATATGAATTAACATTTTTTAAATTGTCAAAAAACAATTCATGCTTTATAGTTACTAAATTTAACATCCATGTCCAACTTTTCATGAATACCCATTTTCACCCAGTAGGATCTACATCAACAAGATGATATAAGAAAATATATGCTCAGTTTTTGTACATGGAATCAATTTTAGAATACATGGATTCATTCGACTTTACATCATCTAATACACTTAATATTTTTTTATAGAATAGTGGTTTATTATTATCAACTAATAATCTTTCACCATCCCTATTCACTAGAAAATAGCATCTCCTTGGTTATCGGACCTCCTTAGTGATCCTCTACGGTAATTTTTTCTCTCAAACAACATATTTAATTTGTATTTATATAATTTGTTAATATTACAAATATTATGTATATTTATCATTAACTTAATTGTTTTTTATCATTCTCCCAATATATATTTTGTAGGTATACTCCATTTCATGAAAGGTGTTACATATATAAATCCTGATATTTTTATCTGAGTGATTACATAGATAATTTCCTTGACATTAATTATGATATTCTTAATGATACACTTCATAACTTGATATTCTTGTATGTTTCATGTTATAGCACAATAATTCATTAGATTCTCTTATATGAATATATGGAAAAATTTATTTCTTCATAATTATTAACATGAATAGAATTCCATTTTAAAATTTATTTATAACACGGTTCAATGTTTGTTTTGGATCATGTAATATATATCCAAAAATGGATAATAAAATATTCCAATTACTCATCATCAATCTCACCATGTCCAGTATTATGTGGTTTCCCCATTCAATAATATCATTCTACAATACAGGTTAAGATATGTGAGTTGATAGAGTATCTAAAACATTATTATATAATTTAAGAGCTCTTAATTAAGTTAATAGTAACCATCGTTTGAGGGGAGTTTATTTATTTTCATACCAATATGATTCTATACATAATTCTTGTATTCCTTAAACTTTTTAAAGTAATAAGAAATATAACTTATTTTGTAAAAATATTATTATTTACTCTATAATTTGGTATAAATAATTAATTAAGATAATATACCTTTAGAGTTAATTGTAAAAGGCACATACTCAAAAAAATGATCAAATTCTAAAATATATATAGCAATTTCACAATTCTAATAAATTGGTCTTTAATCGGGTTACCTTGTAAACCATCATGACATATATTGATGGGTTGAAGTTTTAATGAATCTAAATATCCATCTTGATATTTTTTTTCAAACTCTTTACATTTACATTAAAATAATGGTTATACTAGAAATGGATTTGATATGATTGATGGGAATGTCTTTTATTATCAATTACAAATTATTAATTTTAATTATTTAGTATATAAAAAAATTATTCAATTGTTCTATTCCACAACATATGTAATCTTTATAAAATTATTAACTCTTATTTCAATGCTGAAGAATAAGTACATATATATATAAAATATATATATACATATATTATGTTTTTGGTTATATTAATTATATAATAACTATCATTTAATAATTGAATCGATCTAATAAAAATGTGATATAGTAGTCTCTAGTAGCTTTCATTGAAGGAATTTATCTATTGGATAATCAAATATCAAGCTCACCTCTATTAATCATTTATAATATATGTGGATTATATATATGGATACTTTTATATGTGCCAGAGGCTCTACCTAATAGCCAATAATTTGAAATGGAGATATTACATTCAATAAAGAAGAAACTTAAATATTCCATTTGTTCCTTAACTGAGGCCCAATTATTCTTCTAGTGTTATTTCCTGGAAATAGAAAACTCACTACACCATGCTCATTATCATACCCATTCATTCTCATCCCTATTATATGGTGGTTTGAATGGGACAATCATTTGGAATTATACATAGATATTTTCTCCTTTCCATTAATATTTTATATCGTATATAGGAAGGGATTTTCATGTTTTATGTCTTTATCTGACCAGAGAATGGGAGTCAGGATATCCAACAACCATTTATCTATATTGTACATGTTAAATTCAATAATAAAACTAGAGAATCCAAAAGGATGTAAGATGACTAGGAGGTATGTGCATAAATATTTGGGAAACTGGAAACCAAAGATTTTAGGGCAATCAATATTGTCTATCATCATGAATATGTGATGTATTATTAGCGCAAATTATCTAATATTTCATATAAAGTGTTAAATCTATATTTTTTACCACTTTTATTTTTATTTCTCCAAATAAGGATAATATAGATGAGAAAAATAGTGCATGAATCTTTCTTCTCATAATGCACCTAGTGGTCACGAGTCATGGATTATAGAATGATTCCTTATACATCCAATTCACATTCCACACATTTCTATAAAATATAATTTTATTCCTCACATTCATCCTTGGAATTCATAGTAGGGATTGTGGTCTCTATAATGAATGAAATTTTCTATTTGTGTTGAATGATGCATAAGATCTTATACCAATCCTTGACGTTAGAGTTTTTCATGTTATTATCTTTATTTAATATAGATCATAGGGATATAATGTAATAGTTATATAACATACCAATTTTAGAAAAATATAGGATTTTAATACATTATCTTCATTGAAAATATGATGCTATATATTAATATCCTTAATCTCGTATTATTTTAACAAATCTGAATATCCCACATCAGAGGATTCAAAATATCCTATTATGTACATATTCTTGTTGAAAGGATCTATGTTCCCCTTCTCTTAAACTACAATGTATCACTATTATTTACAAAAGATCTCTTAGGTAGGCTATATTTCTAACTAAATTATCTCACAATTCCATGATCTGTTAAACAGACACCCCAATAATAAAATCATGAACACTTATTTCCTCAACACATTCAAATTTATTTTAATAATTTGAGTTTCCATTTTATCCTAAATACTAATTAGGTTGTTCAAAACCATTATCCTTGATAATAGTTGTTGATAATTGAAAATATTCCTTGACTTTATACTAAATATCCATTTAGCTATCATTTGATCTTAACACATAAATTGAATGATGTAATCAGAATTTATATTTCCTTGAGATTTTTATCCATGCATATAAATAATTATTTTTTATTTTATCCTGTAAATTCTTCTTATTATTATGTCGATTTTATGTAATTAGTTTACCATGTATAATAAAATTATTTAGGAATAATTCTTTTATTTTATATCATATTGTATTATTGTTAATTCATTCACATTATATGACAATGTTTAATTATAAAATAAACATATCATAACATGTCACGACCTGTCCCCCAGGGCCCGCATCGTGACAACCCCAATCCTGCCATCCATAAGCCAGGGGCTGGCAATTAGAACCAAAGGAATAATTCCCAAGAACTGGGAAGGCATTGCCTCTATAAAAAGTAAACACACACACAACCAGTGAACAAGAGGAAGTATAAATAAAGTAAAGCAGTAACAAGTGTGTTGAAAGTAAAAAGGTACTAGAAATACAATCCCAATAGAAAGGTACAGCTACAACTGGAAGAATGTACAACTAAAAATACAAATAGGTGAATGGAGAACCAGCTTCTGGATCTTCCATCGGGTTCTTACCAGAAGGGTAGGTACATATGTCCTCCTCAGCACTTCTCATTTATCGGTCTGCTCTGGGTGCCATCACGCAAAATGTCCACCTCCGGGTATCATCCAGTCCTCGTACACTCTGCCTTGGTCAGCACTGTCTGTCATCTGCATCTAACACAACGAGGTGCGGGAATAGCCCGTGCTGGGGTGAGTATAATGATACTCAGTAGGGACCCCGAGACCCTCAAGGTCTCACAAAATCTAACAAGGATAAACAACAAAGAAAAATCTCAACATATATCCTTTACTTAGTTATATGCCCACACATATACCTAAGTTATCAAGTAATCCATCTCAATCATGAGGAAAACACAAAGGCCATTGACTCAGCTCAAAAAATAGTTTTATTCATGAAACCACGGTCACTGGAGAACTCCTCCTCTGTCGAGTATGGATATCCTGTCGTGACTCTGAGGTGCTACTCACAAACCTTAGACTTCTAAGGTACTCCTCCAATCGAGTACTGCGGGTATGTCTCCCCAACACAGTAGTGCTCCCCGCCATGGGTCTGCCTCCAAAACACAGTATCCCTCCCCCTAATAGGCTACAGATGTACTCCTCCTGTCTTGTACCACGAGTCTATAACCCCAAAACTGTAGCTCTCCTCTGCCATGGGTCTGCCGCCCAAACACAGTGGTGCTCCCCACTGGGCTATCATGTCACTCCGAAACGAATCGGACAAGCAGTCATGACGTCTACAACTACTAGGTCTCCGCACTCTATACGCTCGTATCCGGGAGGGTCAGCTCCATGAGCTACTGGTCGATACTTCCATGTGTCACGTAATCTCATGTGGAAGTAACTCAAAGGTCCGCCTTGTCATAGGGGTCTCAAAACAACAGATGGTGCGTCAATAGGACTCTCGGTCTATGACTTATTAGCATTTCCGTTCCAGGGGGCCAGTTGAATTTTGGGTACAATCCAACCTATCCATACTCTAACTGCGTTCAAACCCCAAGTGGGGTATTCCAAAATAACTTTCTCATCAAAATAAATTCAACATAGTCAATGAAACGTCAATTGGACGCCTGGTCCTTTAGTTATAAGAATTTTTTCTCCAAGGGCCCAGTTGGAATTACGTTCATTCCAAACCTGTCCATTTTCCAAAGTCATCCAAAACTCACTTAGTGTACTGCAAAAGGACTGCCTCAACGCGAGGGTACTGGTGCCACAGAGAGTGTGTCGATCAGACACGCGGTCTTCATGTTATTCACCCTTAAGTGAAAATGGGCCTGACTCGTTAAGCCCAGTGGGCTGGCGGGTCGGATCAACCCAGTTTTGGCGGGTCTGACCTAGCAGGGGGTCAAACTGGCCCAATGAAATGCAAGACTCGGCCAGAGGGGCGTGGCACGGCCCTGTGCGGCGTGGCCCGGCACAACCCGGCGCGGCGCGACCCGGAGTGGCGCGGACCGGCGCGGCGCGGCCCGACACGGCGCATCCCGGCCAGCGTGGCCCATCCTCGAGCTGCCAAGCCCGGCACGGCCCGTCCCGGAGGAGCGTGGCTCATTCGACAGGCTGAGCGGCTAGGCCCGAGGTGGCCTCGCGGTCCGAGATGGGGGGTTCCGGCCCCACGGCTACCCGAACGGCAGCGCCATGCTGCGCCGCCATCCCTAACCAGTCAGCCAAAGCCGGCCGACCTTCTTGGAGCAGGCGGCCCGCATGGGTGGGCCTCAGTTTCTCCAGCGCGGTGCCCTCCTAGGGTCGTGACATTCCTTTGACCGGCTGTCCGACAAGCTAGCTAGTTCTCCTGTCGAAGCGGCCATCGAAGCAGGGCACGGTTCATTCCGCACAGCCGGTGCGACGGCGTCGGATTCCTCCACCACAGCCTACCCTGGTAGCAACTCTGCGTCCTCGGCAAGACGTGATGGCGTCGTGCTTCCTCTGTCGCAGCTTGCTTAGCTGCATCTTTTCATTGTGTGTGCGACGGTGGCCCTTGTGCCGCTGGCCTCTTCCGCGTTCCGCCTCCAGTCGCCGATTCCAAAAAAAAAAAATCAATATCCAGTGGAGGGTCGTCGGGTCGTGTTTGTTCGGCCCTCTCCCTCCGTGTTAGATGATAGAAATAGGCCAGGACAAACTAAGATATTAAACGGCGAATGAGGCACAATTTTTATCCATTAAAATTGAACACAATCCCCCTACCTGGGAAAATCTTTGTGGTAGTCGAGCATCGTGGATGATGGTATCGATTCTGTCGTCGTCGAAGTGTACCTGAAGAAGAAGTGGTGTCTCCTCTCTTGTCATGGAAAAAAAAGAAGGTGTGTCATCTTCCTTCGTGGATTTGGCGTTCTTCGTCAAAGAGAGTGTCGTTCTTCATCGAAGGCGTTCTTCATCGAAGATGGTGGTGTTCATCTCTATTTCTCTATAGCTCCACCAAATTCCAACACAACAAGTTCAACCATAAAATAATAGCTAAGCTATTATTTTATTCACACAAGTAATTCAAAATTCAAAAAAATTAATTTAATTAATTGAAGAGTTTGAATTCATTGATTAACATGTGTTGGAAAACATTAAAGAGGGAGAGAGTGAGAGGAAGAGTTCTCATAATTAAGGAGGGGTTGTCACATTTAATTAAGGGAAATCAATAGGGAAGTTTAAAGAGAGTTATGGGAAATGAATGGTTGGGGCTCGTGTGGGCCCCACCTCTCAAATATCCACACATGGGAAGTTAGGTGGGTGTGGGTACCACCAATTACATCCCATGGGAGAAAATAACATCCATAGATATATAAAATTGTTGTAAACCATTTTATTTATATTCTTAATTAAACACCAATTTTTAAATTTCAACCCGCATAAAACGCAACTGTAGTAAAGGTCCCCTTAAGCAATTACCGGCGCTACGAGTTCATCGGTGTCCTCAGATTTCAATTCCAAGCAACGATTCAAAATATAGAAAAATATGCACGTATGTTTACTGAACATACCTGAAAAATCTTTGGAAATTTATTATGGGAACACCGGGCCTCATAATCATGTGTCGTCAGAAACCGCAGACTCGCAAGATTCCAAAGTATTTCTGAAAAAAAAAATTCCTTGAAATTTCTGGGTCTTTACGTTACTCACACCTCAGGGATTTACGTCCTCGTAAAGATACAACATACACGAGGGGTACAAATGAGGGTACTGAGCATGCATTTGATCCTCCCACTCCCATGTGCTCTCCTGGAGGTTTCCGTACTGCCAGCGAATGTGCACCAGAGAATTCGATCGTCCTCATAGGAATTGCTTCTGTCAATTCACAATATCTACTAGAACCTCTGTGAATGTATCCCCATCATCGATATCTAGATTCCCATGGTCGATGACGTGTGAAAGGTTGGGCACGTATCTCCTCAACTGAGATATGTGAAAGATGTCATGCACCCAGTGAAACTGAGGTGGAAGAGACAAGTAGTAAGCCACCTCGCCAAACCTATTGACGACCTGTAATGGTCTGATGAACCTCAGAGATAACTTTCCACCCCGATCAAATCTTCGTAGACCTCATCGAGGTGAGACCCATAGGAATACATGGTCACTATCCTCGAACTCCAGTGGTCTCCGTCTCCTATCACCATAGGACTTCTGTCTGCTCTTTGCAATTTTCATCCACTCATGGATGATCTGCACCTTCTTCATCATAGCCTCAAGATTGCATACTAGTCAACCTCTTCCTCAGCTCTTGAAAATCTTTGCAGGCATCTCTCTGACCACACAAAGGGTTTCCCCTTCTTCGCCAATGCTAAAGGCGATGCAGCAGCTCTAGAGAAGTCTGGCACAAATCTAAGTCTGGCTGATCCATGAGTGATCGACTGCACCCGTTTATGCATGATTCCATCATGTGAAGCATGGGGTTTCTTTTTCGCTGACCAAGGAAAACCCATCCCAACATTGTAGGAAGACCACTACCTTTTTTCCTAATATAGTGAATCTATGTATGAACTGTGGATTCCATGTCCATACCCAAACTAACGTCGTAGGGTCTCGATGCTACCACCAAGAGGTTCCAACTGAAACTCGTGCCTCAAGGGTCAGATCACACCATCTATGTAAGCGTGTTTATCGAGTCTCCACCCAAAGGTATCTCCAAATAAGAGGGTCAAGTCAACGACTTATGTAACACCCCGAGCTTCCATGATACGCTTCTCATTCAATAATGCAATAGCTTGCATTGTACGCAACTTCGAGTTCTAAAACACCGCGACTAATCAAAGTAGTCGTTATGAATAGTAATAACCACTTTTTAAAATTATATAAATTTTATATTTCAAAATGGACTTCATTTTTGGATTCGGAATATCGAAATTATCCTATGGTGAATTTTTGGTATTTTTCTGAGAACTTCTAATTTTTTATGAATAGTGAAAAATACTTAAAACAACTTTTTTAATCAAAATAATTTATAGTGATAAGTTATACTATTTAGTTGTTTTAATGTATAATTAGAATATATTTTTACCATTTTATCCAATGGTGGTCATTAGAATTAATTTCACTTTGAAATTGGACATAAACAATTGTCAATCTTTTGATATAAATTGTTTCTTAAAAACACGCTATTTGTTGTGACAGCGGGAGTTAATTATAAAATTAATTAATGAAAATTATATGTTTGGAATTTCATAAAATAGAAATCATTTTTTAATTTGGAATATCAATTATAGCTTAGGGTGAAATTTTGGCATTGTTCTGAAAAACTTCAATTTTTGATGAATAGTGAAACCACTAAGTGGTAGTTAAATAACTAATTTTTCATTTAAATGAAATATTACCACTTCTGTGATTTGATTTTCAAAAATCCGACATACATGGTTGTCATTAAGAAGTAAAATGTGGTTCAATGAGATTAAAATAATTTTTTTTGGTGAATAGTAACTTTTAAGTTCTTAATCGCGATTAGAGGTAATTAGTGTAGTTTAAGGTACAAATAATGTTTTAATAATATGAGATGAGCATGACACTTGTCCTACTCCTATTGGATGAGTAATGGCCGACCAAGACAACCCATGGGTCAACTTGGGGACCCCATGGAGCCACTTTAGTTGGAAAATGACATTAATATATATTTATTTAATGTTAAAATTAAATTGACACAAACATGAGTTGTTTTACTAAAACAGTTTTTAAGTGGGGCTAAACAAGTCCACATTTTGATTATAAATATTCATTAGAAAGCTAAAAAGATTTCCTAGATCATAGTATTTTTTTTATAATTTTTAGACATTAAATAAAGTAAATTATTTAGGACATCATTATGATGCGGCGATGACATCATTATTTAACGATTTAAATAAAATGAGAAGATAATGCAAAATCCAAGGCTTACACTTGTCCAAAGCCTATTGGATGAAGAGATTTAGAGCCCTTATCACCTTAGCCTAGAATTATATAAGTTTGGGACCTTTAGAATCCGAAAATCATTGTTTAATAATGTAACATTTCAATCTTTCCAAAAGAGCCCCTCCTCTCCACTTATAAAAGGCCCCCACCTCTCCCAGCTTATTCACACCTTCAAGCCATTTGGCTCGGCCAAACTCTACCCAAATACCCTCCCAACATCCCCCTCCTACTCCTAGAATCCTCACTTTGGGCAGAACGCTTCCCAAGGAAGCCTTTGGATCAAATCAAAAACTGTTACCCGATTTTGAGGTAATGTCTTCTCTAATGTTGTTTTGTTTTATTTTTCTTCTCCAACCCCCTAAACTCTTTTTATTCATTTATTTTGTAACAAAACCAGTATCCTCAATATACTAGGATGTTGTTATAAGAAGGATTCGAGCTACACTTACACACACCTACATCTAATGGTTAAAGAACATACGGTTTCTGTGGATGGCGAATTTCTGCCTCACGAAACGATGATTGTTCAACACTCATATAACACCTTCAAAGGTGGCCATTAAGATGTCACTATATTTATATATGATATATAATGTGTTTCTGTTTTACTTATGCTTCTGTATTTCTCATTTATGGCATACTTTATGATTTCCATTATGGGTAAAATGCGATAATTTTATTTTAGGAAGTGCGGACTACCGCCCCCTCAAAGTGATTTGAATCGTTAATGCCATATGTGGGATGTATAAAGGATGGAGTAAATGGTATTATACACTATATTATACTGGAATTATATTATACACTTATATCAATATGATTTCGTTCCATTAAATATGAAATAGAAATGAAAGTAGCGTTCATGCGTACGTACAGCTTACCGTCTCCATGAACGGTGCATTTCATTTCTTACCTATAAATGTTACGTAATATTATAAATGAATGTATATACTGGATATATATGATATATATGACATCTAAATAATTAATATAATTCTGGAGATAATGGATATTCTACCACATAAACAACTTGTAATTATAAGAAATTTATTATTGACTCAAGTACCAAAGATAGACAAAACGACCGTTATTAACTTAAATAATTACATAATGTTCATAACATGGTAATAAGGGATATAAAAGGAATAATGAACATGAAAAAGGTTCTTAAGTAAATATAAATTAACTCTAGTTTATTATTCAGGAGGTTAAAGAACGCTCGAGTCAGGAAAGGACGCAAGGTAAGGGAATTTCTTAAACCAATTTCCTTTCTTTGGGTTAATCTCCTACTTTCAAATTATGTCATGATATTATTATGTCCTATCTTGTATTTGTACTTTCTTTATGTGTACTTATAGTGAATACACATAATAGATCTATTTTATTTTAAAATTGTTCTTTTTAAGGACTTTGTCTCAATCTCCTTTCATTGAGGCATATTTTATTTTATACACAACTTTCTTTTATACGGTGTATAAACCCCTTTGACTTTTACGTTTCTTCAAAAGGAATCTTTTTTATATGAAGCGTTTTACTAAACGACAAAAAGGGAATCTTTTTCTTTCCGTACTTATGCGGCGACAATGACTTCTCCGCCGCCGTGACCATTATTTGAGTTTTGGCTTCCTCTACAAGCCATCATTTTTTTAATGAAAAATAAATACAAAGTTTTAGCTTTCTTTTATTTTGGTATTGAAAATGGTTTTGAAAGAATTTTTATCAATGTGCTGTATTGATATATTGTGATTGAAATGTGGAAATGTTATGTTTCCCTTATGCATGTTTTATGTGATACGATTATGTTATGGTTTATGATATGTTTAAACATATTCGTATGAGGAATGTATTGGACTTAATAAGTGACGGGTGGAGCCCGCTATAGCTCCTCGATGCATCGGTAGGTCTCATGAGACAACTAGACGTGGAATTGGCCGAGGCCCTTTCCCAATTTGATTTATGGTTTTGGCCGAGGCCTTAATCATTTTAGACGTCTTGGCCGAGGCCTTGAAAAAGTGTTTCAGAATTTCTGGAATTATACATTCCCTCATTATGAAAGTGGTTTTTGATATTGCATGTGATTATTCGACCAGTAGAATATCCATGTGAATAAGTGAATGGAATTATCTCATTTTACTTTGTCATATTATGTTGAAGTTCATGTTTAAAAGGATTTTGTTTTAGTTATACATTGCCTTAAATGTTGATGTTTATTTATGAAAGCTTCCGCAATATTGTTATCCTTACTGAGCATCTGAGCTCACCCCTTTCAATGTTTTAATATTTTCCAGGATGTGAAGAAGTATTATATGAATGACCTGCAGGGATAGTCATAAGAGGATATGAGTTTGGACTATGAAGACTTTGTTATTAGTTTTTCACTTTATGATATAATGTAACGTTTACGAATGTATCTAGTGTTTCCAAGGCTACTAAACTAATCGGTCTTTCGAGACTTGATCTTTTGTGATCATGCCAATGTTACGAAGTAATTCACCGACTCTGGGTAGCTGGGGTCGGGGCGTTACAGTTGGTATCAGAGGCAGTTTAGTACTAACCTTGGAATCTAGATTTAGATAAACTCTGATTAGAGCACATAGCCCAAAGATAGACTTTGAGGATTAGTATAGAAGAACTTCCTAGAATTTTGTTATTATAGAGATGTTGTGAGTTTTTCGAGCAATACATCCCTGTCTGGATACGAGCAGGTAGAGGAGGCTCTGGCACAGATGTACCTAGGGGTAAAACCCGAAAACACCGCTTTGAGCTTGACTTGAACGGGAACTGGTGCACGACAACGGGCCTTGCTGCACTCTTGGTTACGACACTCCCAGGGGATATGCTTTGGATAATTCTCATTTTCTTTACAAACCACTATGAAGGGTTATGAGTATATACATCCTCAAAGAAAACATTTATATGATTATGGATTATATCCATAAATAGTTCAATTTATGTTAAGTATTTTATAAGTATGGAATTATGTATTTTGATTCATAAACTAATCTAGTTTATGCCATTGTATAGAAATGGCGCCTAGTGGAAGGAATGGAAACCGTATCAATGCACGAACTTTGTGTAGGGATTGCCCTCCTGCTAAAGATAATTAATGTGGATCTGGAGATACAACTCGTGCTGATCAACTTAATAACATACTGGGACAACTCACTCAGGTTATGAATAATAACCTTACTCGTATGGAGCACCCTGATCCGCAACGTGGAGGATCAATGCTAGACCGTTTCATGAGGCAACAACCACCAACCTTCAATGGGAGTACAAATCCTATAGTAGCTGAGCAATGTATAAATTCCTTAGAGAAAATATTCCATGCCTTAGGGGTTAGTGAAAGGGAGAAGGTTGTCATGGCAGTTTACCGCCTCACTGGAGATGCCGATCAGTGGTGGTCGCTGATTCAAAACACAAAGGAAGATGATGACGTATCGAATATGGAATGGAGGGAGTTCAAAGAGCTTTTCTTAGAAAAATACTTTCCTCGTGACCATCGAGCAGATATGGAAAGGCAATTTCTGAATCTGAAGCAGAAGGAGGATGAGAATGTCGCAAAGTATGAGGCTAACTTTACAAGGTTAGCGAGGCATGCTTCCGATTATATACGTAACCCAAGGAGTAAGATTGATCGTTTCTTTGATGGGTTAAAACCATTTCTCCGTCGAGCTTTAGTATCACAATCCTTCTCATCATACGAAGATATTGTCTCGTGTGCTATCAAGACAGAAAAGGAATTCTCTAAGTCTTATGACAACAAAGTAACGCAAGAGAAGAAGAGAACGGTGGAACAAGAGACAGATAAAGGGAAAAGGGAAAGAAGGATTTTCCATTATGTGATAATTGTGGGAAGAATCACCCTTTTACTTGTCTAAAAGGAATGGGAGTTTGTTATAAATGTGGAGAAAAGGGTCACCATGCTCGTGATTGCAAGGGAAAGAAAGAGGATATCAAAGTTGAATGCTATAATTGTAGAGAAATGGGTCATTATGCAAATGAATGTCCTAAGCATCAGGTAAAATTACCTCAGAAAAGGCCAAGGGATCAAGGACAATCTTATGTCGTTACTACAGTTGAAGCAGAATAACTAATGTATTGGTGCTTTTGGACTGATGGATTATATTTCGGTTATTAGAATAATGTGATATATATATATAAGCATTGTACTGCAATACTTGTTGATTTCAGTAAGGTTTTAATATGATGAATGTAATTATATTTCTAATATGTGACAATAAGAGAAACTTTACTTTGAATGGGGAATCTGATAAATTGATTTTGGAATTAAGAGACCTTTTAGAGAAAGTCTGGACAGAGGTATTTTGGATAAATATAAAGGTTGGAGTGGATTAAGTTGATCTTTGGATAGTATTGTTTAAGGTTAAAGCATTTCTGAAGATTATTTTTGGAATAGTATAGTACTATATTTTTAGGAAAAGGACAACCTGCAGGGTGGGGCATAACCCGTCGCGTCGGACAAATCTGCAGGAATCGAACCCACAATCATAGTGTGACAGGCCTTTATTTCCTACCACTAGCCTACAGGAAGTCCCTGGTTATTACAAAATAATTTTACTAATATAAATGGTATGTGTTAATATTTTGAACCTTATACAATTAGGATAAATATAATATTTTTGTGTTCTATTATCTTTTTGAGTGAAAGATGAGTTGAAGGATGAAACACTAATTGTCAAGCATAAATATATATATACCTATCTCTTATTCAATGAATAAATTAATTCTTAAACTTTCGTAAAGGGATATTAAAACAAAAAAAATGTGTTATCCTAATATCTTATGTCTTGTTGAACTGATGATATTTTAAATCAACATAGATTGAAGTCTTTGAGGCCCTCAATTTGATAGTTGATTGTGATTGATGACCTCAATCACTCCCTATAAATATATACATTTTTCCTCCAATTATATGTCTCTAATTGCCACCAATGTTCTCCTTATCGAGATCATAATTTGGTGGTGACTTTCTTATTTCTATTTCTCTCTTATTAAGACTAAATTTTATTAACCTTATTTCCGATGTGTGTTTTACACAAAGGTATTTTCTATTTTCAACCTTTGATGAATAGTGAAACCACTAAGTGGTAGTTAAATAACTAATTTTTCTTTTAAATGAAATATTACCACTTCTGTGATTTTATTTTCAAAAATCCGACATACGTGGTTGTCATTAAGAAGTAAAATGTGGTTCAATGAGATTAAAATAATTTTTTTGGTGAATAGTAACTTTTAAGTTCTTAATCGCGATTAGAGGTAATTAGTGTAGTTTAAGGTACAAATAATGTTTTAATAATATGAGATGAGCATGACACTTGTCCTACTCCTATTGGAAGAGTCATGGCCGACCAATACAACCCATGGGTCAACTTGGGGACACCATGGAGCCACTTTAGTTGGAAAATGACATTAATATATATTTATTTAATGTCAAAATTAAATTGACACAAACATGAGTTGTTTTACTAAAACAGTTTTTAAGTGAAGTTAAACAAGTCCAAATTTTGATTATAAATATTCATTAGAAAGATAGAAAGATTTCCTACATCATAGTATTTTTTTTATAATTTTTAGACATTAAATAAATTAAATTATTTATGACATCATTATGATGCGGCGATGACCTCATTATTTAACGATTTAAATAAAATGAGAAGATAATGCAAAATCCAAGGCTTACACTTGTCCAAAGCCTATTGGATGAAGAGATTTCGAACCCTTATCACCTTAGCCTCGAATTATGTAATTTTGGGACCTTTAGAATCCGAAAAGCATTGTGTAATAATGTAAAATTTAAATCTTTCCAAAAGAGCCCCTCCTCTCCACTTATAAAAGGCCCCCACCTCTCCCACCTTATTCACACCTTCAAGCCATTTGGCTCGGCCCAACTCTGCCCAAATACTCTCCCAAAATCCCCCTCCTACTCCTAGAATCCTCACTTTGGGCAGAACGCTTCCCAAGGAAGCCTTTGTCTCAAATCAAAAAGAGTTACCCGATTTTGAGGTAATGTCTTCTCTAATGTTGTTTTGTTTTATTTTTCTTCTCCAACCCCCTAAACTCTTTTTATTCATTTATTTTGTAACAACACCAGTATCCTCAATATACTAGGATGTTTTTATAATAAGGATTCGAGCTACACTTACACACACCTACATCTAATGGTTAAAGAAAATACGGTTTCTGTGGATGGCGAATTTCTGCCTCACGAAACGATGATTGTTCAACACTCATATAACACCTTCAAAGGTGGCCATTAAGATGTCACTATATTTATATATGATATATAATGTGTTTATGTTTTACTTATGCTTCTGTATTTCTCATTTATGGCATACTTTATGATTTCCATTATGGGTAAAACGCGATAATTTCATTTTAGGAAGTGCGGACTACCGCCCCCTCAAAGTGATTTGAATCATTAATGCCATATGTTGGATGTATAAAGGATGGAGTAAATGGTATTATACACTATATTATACTGGAATTATATTATACACTTATATCATTATGATTTCGTTCCATTAAATATGAAATAGAAATGAAAGTAGCATTCATGCGTACGTACGGCTTACCGTCTCCATGAACGGTGCATTTCATTTCTTACCTCTAAATGTTACGTAATATTATAAATGAATGTATATACTGGATATATATGATATATATGACATCTAAATAATTAATATAATTCTGGAGATAATGGATATTCTACAACATAAACAACTTGTAATTATAAGAAGTTTATTATTGACTCAAGTACCAAAGATCGACAAAACGACCGTTATTAACTTAAATAATTACATAATGTTCATAACATGGTAATAAGGGATATAAAAGGAATAATGAACATGAAAAAGGTTCTTAAGTAAATATAAATTAACTCTAGTTTATTATTCAGGAGTTTAAAGAACGCTCGAGTTAGGACAGGACGCAAAGTAAGGGAATTTCTTAACCCAATTTCCATTCTTTGGGTTAATCTCCTACTTTCAAATTATGTCATGATATTATTATGTCCTATCTTGTATTTGTACTTTATTTATGTGTACTTATAGTGAATACACATAATAGATCTATTTTATTTTAAAATTGATCTTTTTAAGGACTTTGCCTCAATCTCCTTTCATTGAGGCATATTTTATTTTATACACAACTTTCTTTTATACTGTGTATAAACCCCTTTGACTTTTACGTTTATTCAAAAGGAATCTTTTTTATATGAAGAGTTTTACTAAACGAAAAAAAGGGAATGTTTTTGTAGAGACCCGAAGCTTATCGTACATGGACATTACATTACTTTTGCGGAATACTTAGTACATAACAAAAACACACACTAAAGGATCGTAATAGTTTAGTGTCTTTGGAAACTCGGAACGTAATCTTCTAATCGTGGTGAAAGTTCTTCAATATCTCCCATAAAGGTCATCCCTTTTTTACCTAAAACCATTATTTATATCCTGGGGAAAATAAAACATAAAAGGGTGAGCTCAAATGCTCAGTAAGGGTAAACAAAAGAAATATCAATCACATCATATATATAAGAACATAGCTTTTGGAAATCTTAACCTGCAAAAAAGCTCATAATATCATAACATGGGATAAATCATAGAAGTGAAATGTAATCCCAATAATCAAAACGTAAAACATGAAACTTTGTGGCATACACACATAATCATAGATAATCATTTCTTGTTAGTCAAGACTCAATGCCAAGACTATCTTAGTGGACAAAGTCCCTTTCTGAATCGAGTAACCCTCGTTTCAGTCCTGTTTCACTGAACCGGTATAACCTACCATTTCAGCCATGTCTATCTCATGAGATATAAAATCTTTACCCAATGCATTGGAGGGAGATATAGGTCCCACCCATCTCATAATGATACCATTCTTATGTGTGCAACAAAATCATAAATCATACATCATTCTATAACCCATGTAATAAAAAATGGGATTCTTGAAACATCATGACATCATAAAACAAATCATATAAGGTAAATTACTTCATAAAAATAATTCTCTCAAAGCATAATCAAATCAATTTAATAATTGGGATAAAAATAGAACCCTATATTATCTTAGATGGAAAATAATTTTGATAAAACATTTGAACTCCATTCTTGAGGAAAATATCCTTTCTTCTTCAAAAACATTTTTCCTTTCATAACATGCCATACAACTTTAAAATAAAAGAAGTTGATTAAAAATAAACTTGAAAACTTATAAAGGAAGCTTCTTGGACATAATGTTTTAAAAATCCATTCATGCCGTATAAGTTAAAAAAACATTCTTCGTACTTTTGTCGGAAAAGTCAAAAAGTACCTCGTATGAAAAAAACGACAAAAGATTCCTTTCATATTCTTTACTAAAAACTCACCGAAGGGTAAAATTGGATTTAAACTATTGTAAGTATATGGAAACAATATTACATATTGAGGGAACATGGATGTGGATGATAAAATACACCCCAGTAAATACTTACGAATAAACAATCTCGGATAAAACTGAGATTGTGATATTTCCCTTACCTTAGGTCTGACTTGCTTTGTAACTGTCCGAACCTCCTGTATAATGATTTAAATCATGTTATTGACTTATTACAGAATCATATTCATTGTTATGATATCATATATGGTTCACTTATGACATTATATTACCCGTTCTTTTGTAAATTCCATGTTAAAGAAGCGTTTTGGGTAAAATCGTTTCATTTATCGTAGGTGTTTTGACTTGTTGTTCTTGACATCATTATTACTTATATTATGATTTACTCACTTCCAGAATATAAAATATGATTTATATATCATATATATTCAGTATATATATATATATAATAGATAGATAAATAAAATGAAAAACACCATTCATGGAGATGGTAGTCCATACGTACGCATGAACGCTGTTTTCCTTTCCTTAGTGTCTTGAATGGAAGTAAGTTGATGACATACATATATATATATATACATAAATCCAGTAACTTTATAATGTCATATATTTCATTATTATTTATTATATATACTTTATAATCATTCTTAAATGGTTAACATGGAGAATGAATCTCATCGCGTCGTGGAGACGGTAGTCCGTACGTACGCACGAGCGATGATATCATTTCCATAAATACTGAATTGAATTGGAGTGGATTATACAATATATCAGAATAAATATGATGTTGTAATAACTATGTATAGTTATTCTTTACACCATTATACCCATCCATGTATGGTGGTGGTGGAAAATAGATTACACCACGGCGTGGAGACGGTATTCCGTACGTACGCACGCGCGGTGATTTCTTTTCCCGTGGGATGGATAGATGGTGAAATAGGGTTGTTTCAAACTTATAATAACATATAAGTATATGAGTGATACTGATGTTATTACTTCATAATGAAACAACCTAAGAAGAAGAAGTGGAAGAAGAAATAAAGATGAAAGAATTGGTAACGGTAATTACCTCTTCTTTGAAGCGCCTCTTTGAGACCTCCTCTTTGGGCACTAAAATTGGTCTTTGAGGAAGACCAGAACCTCTAGGATGTTTCTAGGGAAGTGGAGAAGAGATTTTGGAAGGGGTTGGCCGAGCTTGAGTGCTCAAATTGGTGTGAGGAGGAGGGGGAGGAGGTGCCCTTTTATAAGGGAGGAGAGGGGCACCTTAGGAATATCTCAAAATATTATTTTATATTAAAGTCAAAATCGGTTTATAATGGTTCCAAAGGGTCTTATTTCGAAGCTAAATTGGGGATGGGTCTAAATCCTATCAACCAATAGAATTTAGACAAGTTTAGGATATTATTTTAACCTTATCAATTAGATTTAACTCTAAGTTAAATAATTTAACATTTACCGTGTCTTTTTGTTTTCATTCACTATATGGTTAATACACTTACTATAACATGCCAAAAGAACCCCAAATTGTTTATTATTAATATATATATCCTTATCTAAGTCATTTGGCCGAACCTTAGATTTTTAGGAATAAAATAACAATTAATAATATAATATTTGATTTAAAAACTATTTTGTGTCAATTTTGACACTATTTGATATATGATTTTTGTGAAAGTCATAACAGAATTAAATGTTCGAACCAAGTTGATTAAATCAACATTAATATATCATAGTAACCTAGAAAATTAGTGGAATTCATAAAAATTTTCAAATTACATTTATTTTGGTGTTTATAACATCAATTATGTCAATATTTCATTAATAAGATAATTACTGCATCATCATTGTGTCATAAATAAATTAAATTATTTGATGTCTAAAAATTACAAATAAAATACCATAATGTAGGAAATATTTTTAGATTTCTAATGAATATTTACAATCGAATTTATCTTATGTATAACCCCATATAAAAAATGATTTACTTATTAAACTTTGATTTTAACTATTTTAACCTTTCTTTAAATAAATTAATAATAAATGTCCTAATCTAATCCAAGTGGGCCTAAATGGTCATATTTTATTCCTAAGTTTGTTTTTGGGCGAATTACACTTGTCCAATAGAATTAGGACATGTGTTAGGGTAATATTAATATCATATTTACCCTTAGTTACCCTATTTACTATTAACCGCGGTAAAAAAAAGTAAAAAGTTACTATTCACCAAAAATTATTTTCATCTCATTGAACCACATTTTAGTCCTTGATATTAACCGTGTCTGTCGGATTTTCAAAATTCTATTCACAGAAACGGTAAAATTAAGTTTTATGCAAAATTCAGTTTTTTAACCTACCACTTAGTAGTTTCACTATTCATAAAAAATTGATGTTTTTCAGAACAATGCCAAAATTTCATCCTAAGCTATATTTTATATTCCGAATTCAAAAATGAAATCTATTTTACCAAATTCATAACATAGAATTTGCATTAATTAATTTTATAATTAAATCCCGCTATTAAAAAAATAGCGTGTTTTTAGGAAACAATATATATCAAAAGATTGACACTTGATTATGTCTGGTTTAAATGTGAAATTACAACCAATGGCCAACATTGTATTAAATTGTAAAAATATATTCTAAATATACTTTAAAACCACTCAAATTAATAATTTATCACTATTAATTATTTCGATTAAAAAAGATGTTTTTAATTATAATTTAGTAATTTTCACTATTCATCAGAATGTGAAAGTTATCCGAAAAGTACCAAAATTTCACCTTAGGCTAAATTCGATACTCCGAATCCAAGAATGAAGTTCATTTTGAAAAATAAGATTTACAAAATTTTAAAAAGTGGTTATTACTATTCATAACGGCTAGTTTTAATAATATTTTAATAGCATATCATTGTTTCGTGAAACTCAGTATTACGTACCACACACGCTATCGAGGAAGGTTGCGATTGCGTGTAATGCAAGGCAAGTCAAGGATGCGTGTTGTGCAAGCTCCTTTTGGTGTAGCGTACAACACAAGACATTAGTGAAATAAAAAATAATATTTTTCATAAAATCTCGGGCTGTTACATTCTACCCCCCTTAAAATGAATTTCGCCCTCGAAATTCGTCGGGGTTATAAATGGTTTACTATTCGAAAGTTTCTTTAATAGAAACCCACATCGTAAAAAGGAATACCAAAACTTGGCTTTAATAACTAAAGTATGAAATGTAACGATTACCCAAATAAACTAATCACTGGGTTTCCACATAGGTGAAAATATGGATATGGAAAAGAAATATAACCATCATGTTCTGATGGAGAGTGGTAGAGAACATGGCTATGGAAAAGCCAGTAATCACAAATCCTTAAATTTGTGACGATCTAAGGTACCATCTGATTCATCAGGTATAAGAGAACTAGGACAACATTTTTGGTTTTCAAGATCATTTCCCTAAAGTTAAAGAATTTGAATTAGAATAAATACTTACTTTATTTTGGTACAATCTCACTGTTGTTCGTGCCTTTAACAATTTCCACTTCATCTCTTAAATAAATGAAGTTGAATTTGTTATTCGTGAAGTGTTAGCAGATCATGTGATAGAATGACGGGTCATTCCATCTGTCTCAAAAGGTTAGAAAAATTTATATACATAAGTCGATCTATAGTGGGATTAATCATATATGGTTCCTAAAATGGGCTTATACTTCATATATCATACTGCTTAATATAATAACACTAGTTTCTACTAAACAGGGACTTCCTGTAGGTCAGTGGTAGGCGATAAAGGCCATTCGCACTTCGGTTGTGGGTTCGATTCCTATAGCCTTGTCCGAAGCGATGGGCTGTCGCCCGTCCTGCAGGTTGTCCTTTTTATAAAACTATATTACTATAACATCCCATCGATAATATCGAAAAACAAACAATAATCCATTCCAATCTTTAGGCTTATCCATAATACTGGAGTCCACTCTCATAGTGAAAACGATTACCAGAGATTTAATACCATCGTTGAACCCCATATATCATAAGATATGTTTTGTTGGTCACATTCCAAATATTCAAAGTCCTTAATCATGTATTCTCTTGAATACCCATTGAACCTTAGTGAAAACTTGAATGCAGTTAAAAGTTAACACTTTCCACATACCAAAATCCTCAAAATTCTATATACTCAAACCATGATATCACTTAGTCCTTATATCAATCATGAGCTCATGAATACAATCAAACATCTCATTATCTTCTTATCCTTTCATTATGCACTTATCATCTACTTTCCAAAAGTATCTGAATAACCTTTCATGGTTACTGGTACCATTCATCATACACTTTCAAAACATAAGGAAAGACAACAGTGTAACAATCCTTAGATGTATCCTTATTCCATGAGATTACTTATACAACATTACACATGATAAACATGTAATCATTCCACTACATTCTTAGACCATTGACCGAGCTTCAACATTTCTTTCATCTCACATATCATTTGTAGTTTCTTCATCATCATCAACATAAATACTTCCCATACGACCATACTGATTCTCTTCATGAGACTTTCCCTTAGGGCATTGGTTTTCATAATGCCCGTACATTCCACATTTAAAACATTTAACCATTGTTGATGTCGTAGCAATACCATTATCCTCATCCATGGTGTTAACTGAACCTTTTCCTTTGCACTTACTTGCTTTGTGTCCTTCTTTTCCACACCCAAAGCATCTTCCAGTTCCTTTGAAACATTCTCCTTGATGCCTCTTCCCACATGATTTACATAGGGGGAATTGAACTTTCTTTCCTCTATGATCATCATGAAACTCCATCTTTCTCTTATTAGCCGAGTCAAGAAACTTACCAAATTTTACTTTATTGATCATATTATGAGATTGCTGATTCGGCATAATAATGATGTTTGGACTTCTTAATCCCATTTCATTATGAAGAATATCATTCCATTGTCTATCATATCCTCCATTATCGTGAATCATCTTGATTCCAGCCGTTTTCTAAAACCCAAAAAGAATAGTGTGAGAGGCAAAAATCATGCTAGGGAAAACAACATTATAAAGGGGGAGTACCTTCAATATCTAACATCTTAGGTTTAATTCTATGATCGTTAGTGTAGTTCTAGTACTATAACCTATACGTATACTTAACCTTAGGGACATCCCTAGACATACCTTAGAAATATCTCTAGGGATCTCACTAAAGTTCTCGCATCCTAGTTTCCAAAGGTTGACTAAACCTTTCCTCTGATACCAACTGTAGAGACCCGAATCTTATCGTACATGGACATTACATTACTTTTGCGGAATACTTAGTACATAACAAAAACACACACTAAAGGATCGTAATAGTTTAGTGTCTTTGGAGACTCGGAACGTAATCTTCTAATCGTGGTGAAAGTTCTTCAATATCTCCCATAAAGGTCATCCTTTTTTTACCTAAAACCTTTCTTTATATCCTGGGGAAAAGAAAACATAAAAGGGTGAGCTCAAATGCTCAGTAAGGGTAAACAAACGAAATATCAATCACATCATATATATAAGAACATAGCTTTTGGAAATCTTAACCTGCAAAAAAGCTCATAATATCATAACATGGGATAAATCATAGAAGTGAAATGTAATCCCAATAATCTTAACTTAAAACATGAAACTTTGTGGAATACACACATAATCATAGATAATCATTTCTTGTTAGTCAAGATTCAATTCCAAGACTATCTTAGTGGACAAAGTCCCTTTCTGAATCCAGTAACCCTCGTTTCAGTCCTGTTTCACTGAACCGGTATAACCTACCATTTCAACCATGTCTATCTCATGAGATATAAAATCTTTACCCAATGCATTGGAGGGAGATATAGGTCCCACCCATCTCATAATGATACCATTCTTATGTGTGCCACAAAATCATAAATCATACATCATTCCATAACCCATGTAATAAAAAATGGGATTCTTGAAACATCATGAAATCATAAAACAAATCATATAAGGTAAATTACTTCATAAAAATAATTCCCTCAAAACATAATCAAATCAATTTAATAATTGGGATAAAAATAGAACCCTATATTATCTTAGATGGAAAATAATTTTGATAAAACATTTGAACTCCATTCTTGAGGAAAATATCCTTTCTTCTTCAAAAACATTTTTCCTTTCATAACATGCCATACAACTTTAAAATAAAAGAAGTTGATTAAAAATAAACTTGAAAACTTATAAAGGAAGCTTCTTGGACATAATGTTTTAAAAATCCATTCATGCCGTATAAGTTAAAAAAAAATTCTTCGTACTTTTGTCGGAAAAGTCAAAAAGTACCTCGTATGAAAAAAACGACAAAAGATTCCTTTCATATTCTTTACTAAAAACTCACCGAAGGGTAAAATTGGATTTAAACTATTGTAAGTATATGGAAACAATATTACATATTGAGGGAACATGGATGTGGATGATAAAATACACCCCAGTAAATACTTACGAATAAACAATCTCGGATAAAAGTGAGATTGTGATATTTCCCTTACCTTAGGTCCGACTTGCTTTGTAAGTGTCCGAACCTCCTGTATAATTATTTAAATCATGTTATTGACTTATTACAGAATCATATTCATTGTTATGATATCATATATGGTTCACTTATGACATTATATTACCCGTTCTTTTGTAAATTCCATGTTAAAGAAGCGTTTTGGGTAAAATCGTTTCATTTATCGTAGGTGTTTTGACTTGTTGTTCTTGACATCATTATTACTTATATCATGATTTACTCACTTCCAGAATATAAAATATGATTTATATATCATATATATTCAGTATATATATATATAATAGGTAGATAAATAAAATGAAAAACACCGTTCATGGAGATGGTAGTCTGTACGTACGCATGAACGCTGTTTTCCTTTCCTTATTGTCTTGAATGGAAGTAAGTTGATGACATACATATATATATATACATAAATCCAGTAACTTTATAATGTAATATATTTCATTATTATTTCTTATATATACTTTATAATCATTCTTAAATGGTTAACATGGAGAATGAATCTCATCGCGTCGTGGAGACGGTAGTCCGTACGTACGCACGAGCGATGATATCATTTCCATAAATACTGAATTGAATTGGAGTGGATTATACAATATATCAGAATCAATATGATGTTGTAATAACTATGTATAGTTATTCTTTACACCATTATACCCATCCATGTAAGGTGGTGGTGGAAAATAGATTACACCACGGCGTGGAGACGGTATTCCGTACGTACGCATGCGCAGTGATTTCTTTTCCCGTAGGATGGATAGATGGTGAAATAGGGTTGTTTCATACTTATAATAACATATAAGTATATGAGTGATACTTATGTTATTACTTCATAATGAAACAACCTAAGAAGAAGAAGTGGAAGAAGAAATAAAGATGAAATAATTGGTAACGGTAATTACCTCTTCTTTGAAGCGCCTCTTTGAGACCTCCTCTTAGGGCACTAAAATTGGTCTTTGAGGAAGACCAGAACCTCTAGGATGTTTCTAGGGAAGTGGAGAAGAGATTTTGGCAGGGGTTGGCCGAGCTTGAGTGCTCAAATTGGTGTGAGGAGGAGGGGGAGGAGGTGCCCTTTTATAAGGGAGGAGAGGGGCACCTTAGGAATATCTCAAAATATTATTTTATATTAAAGTCAAAATCGGTTTATAATGGTTCCAAAGGGTCTTATTTCGAAGCTAAAGTGGGTATGGGTCGAAATACTATCAACCAATAGAATTTAGACAAGTTTAGGATATTATTGTAACCTTATCAATTAGATTTAACTCTAAGTTAAATAATTTAACATTTACCGTGTCTTTTTGTTTTCATTCACTATATGGTTAATACACTTACTATAAAATGCCAAACGAACCCCAAATTGTTTATTATTAATATATATATCCTTATCTAAGTCATTTGGCCGAACCTTAGATTTTTAGGAATAAAATAACAATTAATAATATAATATTTGATTTAAAAACTATTTTGTGTCAATTTTGACACTATTTGATATATGATTTTTGTGAAAGTCATAACAGAATTAAATGTTCGAACCAAGTTGATTAAATCAACATTAATATATCATAGTAACCTAGAAAATTAGTGGAATTCATAAAAATTTTCAAATTACATTTATTTGGGTGTTTATAACATCAATTATGTCAATATTTCATTAATAAGATAATTACTGCATCATCGTTGTGTCATAAATAAATTAAATTATTTGATGTCTAAAAATTACAAATAAAATACCATCATGTAGGAAATATTTTTAGATTTCTAATGAATATTTACAATCGAATTTATCTTATGTATAACCACATATTAAAAATGATTTACTTATTAAAATTTGATTTTAACTATTTTAACCTTTCTTTAAATAAATTAATAATAAATGTCCTAATCTAATCCAAATGGGCCTAAATTGTCATATTTTATTCCTAAGTTTGTTTTTGGTCGAATTACACTTGTCCAATAGAATTAGGACATGTGTTAGGGTAATATTAATATCATATTTACCCTTAGTTACCCTATTTACTATTAACCGCAGTAAAAAAAAGTAAAAAGTTACTATTCACCAAAAATTATTTTCATCTCATTGAACCACATTTTAGTCCTTGATATTAACCGTGTCTGTCGGATTTTCAAAATTCTATTCACAGAAGCGGTAAAATTAAGTTTTATGCAAAATTCAGTTTTTTAACCTACCACTTAGTAGTTTCACTATTCATCAAAAATTGATGTTTTTAATAACAATGCCAAAATTTCATCCTAAGCTATATTTCATATTCCGAATTCAAAAATGAAATCTATTTTACCAAATTAATAACATAGAAGTTGCATTAATTAATTTTATAATTAAATCCCGCTATTAAAATAAATAGTGTGTTTTTAGGAAACAATATATATCAAAAGATTGACACTTGATTATGTCTGGTTTAAATGTGAAATTACAACCAATGACCAACATTGTATTAAATTGTAAAAATATATTCTAAATATACTTTAAAACCACTCAAATTAATAATTTATCACTATTAATTATTTCGATTAAAAAAGTTGTTTTTAATTATAATTTAGTAATTTTCACTGTTCATCAGAATGTGAAAGTTATCCGAAAAGTACCAAAATTTCACCTTAGGCTAAATTCGATACTCCGAATCCAAGAATGAAGTTCATTTTGAAAAATAAGATTTACAGAATTTTAAAAAGTGGTTATTACTATTCATAACGGCTAGTTTTAATAATATTTTAATAGCATATCATTGTTTCGTGAAACTCAGTATTACGTACCACACACGCTATCGAGGAAGGTTGCGATTGCGTGTAATGCAAGGCAAGTCAAGGATGCGTGTTGTGCAAGCTCCTTTTGGTGTAGCGTACAACACAAGACATTAGTGAAATAAAAAATAATATTTTTCATAAAATCTCGGGCTGTTACAGTTTTTCTTTCCGTACTTATGCGGCGACAATGACTTCTCCGCCGCCGTGACCATTATTTGAGTTTCGGCTTCCTCTACAAGCCATCATTTTTTTAATGAAAAATAAATACAAAGTTTTAACTTTATTTTATTTTGGTATTGAAAATGGTTTTGAAAGAGTTTTTATCAATGTGTTGTATTGATATATTGTGATTGAAATGTGGAAATGTTATGTTTCCTTTATGCATGTTTTATGTGATACGATTATGTTATGGTTTATGATATGTTTAAACCTATTCATATGAGACAACTAGACGTGGAATTGGCCGAGGCCCTTTCCCAATTTGATTTATGGTTTTGGCCGAGGCCTTAATCATTTTAGACGTCTTGGCCGAGGCCTTGACAAAGTGTTTCAGAATGTCTGGCATTATACATTCCCTCATTATGAAAGTGGTTTTTGATATTGCATGTGATTATTCGACCAGTAGAATATCCATGTGAAGAAGTGAATGGAATTATCTCATTTTACTTTGTCATATTATGTTGAAGTTCATGTTTAAAAGGCTTTTGTTTTAGTTATACATTGCCTTAAATGTTGATGTATATTTATGAAAGCTTCCGCAATATTGTTATCCTTACTGAGCATCTGAGCTCACCCCTTTCAATGTTTTAATATTTTCCAGGATGTGAAGAAGTATTATATGAATGACCTGCAGGGATAGTCAGAAGAGGATATGAGTTTGGACTATGAAGACTTTGTTATTAGTTTTTCACTTTATGATGTAATGTAACGTTTACGAATGTATCTAGTGTTTCCAAGGCTACTAAACTAATCGGTCTTTCGAGACTTGATCTTTTGTGATAATGCCAATGTTACGAAGTAATGCACCGACTCTGGGTAGCTGGGGTCGGGGCGTTACAGTTGGTATCAGAGGCAGTTTAGTACTAACCTTCGAAGCTAGATTTAGATAAACTCTGATTTGAGCACATAGCCCAAAGATAGACTTTGAGGATTAGTATAGAAGAACTTCCTAGAATTTTGTTATTGTAGAGATGTTGTTAGTTTTCCGAGCAATACATCCATGTATGGATGCGAGCAGGTAGAGGCGGCTCTGGCACAGATGTACCTAGGGGTAAAACCCAAAAACACCTCTTTGATCTAGACTCGAACGGGAACTGGTGCACGACAACGGGCCTTGCTGCACTCTTGGTTACGACACTCCCGGGGGATATGCTTTGGATAATTCTCATTTTCTTTACAAACCACTATGAAGGGTTATGAGTATATACTTCCTCAAAGAAAACATTTTTATGATTATGGATTATATCCATAAATAGTTCAATTTATGTTAAGTATTTTATAAGTATGGAATTATGTATTTTGATTCATAAACTAATCTAGTTTATTCCATTGTATAGAAATGGCGCCTAGTTGAAGGAATGGAAACCTTATCAATGGACGAACTCTGTGTAGGGATTGCCCTCCTGCTCAAGATAATTATTGTGGATCTGGAGATACAACTGGTGATGATCAACTTAATAACATACTGGGACAACTCACTCAGGTTATGAATAATATCCTTACTCGAATGGAGCACCCTGATCCGCAATGTGGAGGATCAATTCTAGACCGTTTCATGAGGCAACAACCACCAACCTTCAATGGGAGTACAAATCCTATAGTAGCTGAGCAATGGATAAATTCCTTAGAGAAAAAATTTTCCATGCCTTGGGGAGTAGTGAAAGGGAGAAGGTTGTCATGGCAGTTTACCGCCTCACTGGAGATGTCGATCAGTGGTGGTCGCTGATTCAAAACACAAAGGAAGATGATGACGTATCAAATATGGAATTGAGGGAGTTCAAAGATCTTTTATTAGAAAAATACTTTCCTCGTGACCATCGAGCAGATATGGAAAGGCAATTTCTGAGTCTGAAAAAGAAGGAGGATGAGAATGTCACAAAGTATGAGGCTAACTTTACAAGGTTAGCGAGGCATGCTTCCAATTATATACATAACCCAAGGAGTAATATTGATCGTTTCATTGATGGGTTAAAACCATTTCTCCGTCGAGATTTAGTATCACAATCCTTCTCATCATACGAAGATATTGTCTCGTGTGCTATCAAGACAGAAAAGGAATTCTCTAAGTCTTATGACAACAAAGTAAAGCAAGAGAAGAAGAGAACGGTGGAACAAGAGACATATAAAGGGAAAAAGGGAAAGAAGGATTTTCCATTATGTGATAATTGTGGGAAGAATCACCCTGGTACTTGTCTAAAAGGAATGGGAGTTTGTTATAAATGTGGAGAAAAGGGTCACCAGGCTCGTGATTGCAAGGGAAAGAAAGAGGCTATCAAAGTTGAATGCTATAATTGTAGAGAAATGGGTCATTATGCAAATGAATGTCCTAAGAATCAGGGAAACTTACCTCAGAAAAGGCCAAGGGATCAAGGACAATCTTATGCTGTTACTATAGTTGAAGCAGAATAACTAATGTATTGGTGCTTTTGGACTGATGGATTATATTTCGGTTATTAGAATAATGTGATGTATATATATAAGGATTGTACTGCAATACTTGTTGATTTCAGTAAGGTTTTAATATGATGAAGGTAATTATATTTTTAGTTTGTGACAATAAGAGAAACTTTACTTTGTTTGGGGAATCTGATAAATTGATTTTGGAATTAAGAGACCTTTTAGAGAAAGTCTGGACAGAGGTATTTTGGATAAATATAAAGGTTCGAGTGGATTAAGTTGATCTTTGGATAGTATTGTTTAAGGTTAAAGCATTTCTGAAGATTATTTTTGGAATAGTATAGTACTATATTTTTAGGAAAAGGACAACCTGCAGGGTGGGGCATAACCCGTCGCGTCGGACAAAGCTGCAGGAATCGAACCCACAATCATAGTGCGACAGGCCTTTATTTCCTACCACTAGCCTACAGGAAGTCCCTGGTTATTACAAAATAATTTTACTAATCTAAATGGTATGTGTTAATATTTGGAACCTTATACAATTAGGATAAATATAATATTTTTGAGTTCTATTATCTTTTTGAGTGAAAGATGAGTTGAAGGTTGAAACACTAATTGTCAAGAATAAATATATATATACCTATCTCTTATTCAATGAATAAATTAATTCTTAAACTTTTGTAAAGGGATATTAAAACAAAAAAAATGTGTTATCCTAATATCTTATGTCTTGTTGAACTGATGATATTTTAAATCAACATAGATTGAAGTCTTTGAGGCCCTCAATTTGATAGTTGATTGTGATTGATGACCTCAATCACTCCCTACAAATATTTACATTTTTCCTCCAATTATATGTCTCTAATTGCCACCAATGTTCTCCTTATCGAGATCATAATTTGGTGGTGACTTTCTTATTTCTATTTCCTTCTTATTAAGACTAAATTTTATTAACCTTATTTCCGATGTGGGTTTTCCACAAAGGTATTTTCTATTTTCAACCTTTTATTTTCCAAGAAAAATTTCAAATTGCGAGGACGCAATTTATTGAAGGAGGGGAGAATGTAACACCCCGAGCTTCCATGATACGCTTCTCATTCAATAATGCAATAGCTTGCATTGTACGCAACTTCGAGTTCTAAAACACCGCGACTAATCAAAGTAGTCGTTATGAATAGTAATAACCACTTTTTAAAATTATAGAAATTTTATATTTCAAAATGGACTTCATTTTTGGATTCGGAATATCGAAATTATCCTATGTTGAATTTTTGGTATTTTTCTGAGAACTTCTAATTTTTTATGAATAGTGAAAAATACTTAAAACAACTTTTTTAATCAAAATAATTTATAGTGATAAGTTATATTATTGAGTGGTTTTAAAGTATAATTAGAATATATTTTTACCATTTTATCCAATGGTGGTCATTAGAATTAATTTCACTTTGAAATTGGACATAAACAATTGTCAATCTTTTGATATAAATTGTTTCTTAAAAACACGCTATTTGTTGTGACAGCGGGAATTAATTATAAAAATAATTAATGAAAATTATATGTTTGGAATTTTATAAAATAGACATCATTTTTGAATTCGGAATATCAATTATAGCTTAGGGTGAAATTTTGGCATTGTTCTGAAAAACTTCAATTTTTGATGAATAGTGAAACCACTAAGTGGTAGTTAAATAACTAACTTTTCGTTTAAATGAAATATTACCACTTCTGTGATTTGATTTTCAAAAATCCGAAATACATGGTTGTCATTAAGAAGTAAAATGTGGTTCAATGAGATTAAAATAATTTTTTTTTTATGAATAGTAACTTTTAAGTTCTTAATCGCGATTAGAGGTAATTAGTGTAGTTTAAGGTACAAATAATGTTTTAATAATATGAGATGAGCATGACACTTGTCCTACTCCTATTTTAAGAGTCATGGCCGACCAAGATAACCCATGGGTCAACTTGGGGACCCCATGGAGCCACTTTAGTTGGAAAATGACATTAATATATATTTATTTAATTTAAAAATTAAATTGACACAAACATGAGTTGTTTTACTAAAACAGTTTTTAAGTGGGGTTAAACAAGTCAAAATTTTTATTATAAATATTCATTAGAAAGCTAAAAAGATTTCCTACATCATAGTATTTTTTTATAATTTTTAGACATTAAATAAATTAAATTATTTATGACATCATTATGATGCGGCGATGACCTCATTATTTAACGATTTAAATAAAATGAGAAGATAATGCACAATACAAGGCTTAAACTTGTCCAAAGCCTATTGGATGAAGAGATTTCGAACCCTTATCACCTTAGCCTCTAATTATATAAGTGTGGGACCTTTAGAATCCGAAAAGCATTGTGTAATAATGTAACATTTCAATCTTTCCAAAAGAGCCCCTCCTCTCCACTTATAAAAGGCCCCCACCTCTCCCACCTTATTCACACCTTCAAGCCATTTGTCTCGGCCAAACTCTGCCCAAATACTCTCCCAACATCCCCCTCCTACTCCTAGAAGCCTCACTTTGGGCAGAACGCTTCCCAAGGAAGCCTTTGGCTCAAATCAAAAAGAGTTACCCGATTTTGAGGTAATGTCTTCTCTAATGTTGTTTTGTTTTATTTTTCTTCTCCAACCCCCTAAAATCTTTTTATTCATTTATTTTGTAACAACACCAGTATCCTCAATATACTAGGATGTTGTTATAAGAAGGATTCGAGCTACACTTACACACACCTACATCTAATGGTTAAATAACATACGGTTTCTGTGGATGGCAAATTTCTGCCTCACGAAACGATGATTGTTCAACACTCATATAACACCTTCAAAGGTGGCCATTAAGATGTCACTATATTTATATATGATATATAATGTGTTTATGTTTTACTTATGCTTCTGTATTTCTCATTTATGGCATACTTTATGATTTCCATTATGGGTAAAACGCGATAATTTCATTTTAGGAAGTGCGGACTACCGCCCCCTCAAAGTGATTTGAATCGTTAATGCCATATGTGGGATGTATAAAGGATGGAGTAAATGGTATTATACACTATATTATACTGGAATTATATTATACACTTATATCATTATGATTTCATTCCATTAAATATAAAATAGAAATGAAAGTAGAATTCATGCGTACGTACGGCTTAATGTCTCCATGAACGGTGCATTTCATTTCTTACCTCTAAATGTTACGTAATATTATAAATGAATGTATATACTGGATATATATGATATATATGACATCTAAATCATGAATATAATTCTGGAGATAATGGATATTCTACCACATAAACAAATTGTAATTATAAGAAGTTTATTATTGACTCAAGTACCAAAGATCGACAAAACGACCGTTATTAACATAAATAATTACATAATGTTCATAACATGGTAATAAGGGATATAAAAAGAAAAAATGAACATGAAAAAGGTTCTTAAGTAAATATAAATTAACTCTAGTTTATTATTCAGGAGGTTAAAGAACGCTCGAGTCAGGACAGGACGCAAGGTAAGGGAATTTCTTAACCCAATTTCCATTCTTTGGGTTAATCTCCTACTTTCAAATTATGTCATGATATTATTATGTCCTATCTTGTATTTGTACTCTCTTTATGTGTACTTATAGTGAATACACATAATAGATCTATTTTATTTTAAAATTGATCTTTTTAAGGACTTTGTCTCAATCTCCTTTCATTGAGGCATATTTTATTTTATACACAACTTTCTTTTATACGGTGTATAAACCCCTTTGACATTTACGTTTATTCAAAAGGAATCTTTTTTATATGAAGCATTTTACTAAACGACAAAAAGGGAATGTTTTTCTTTCCGTACTTATGCGGCGACAATGACTTCTCCGCCGCTGTGACCATTATTTGAGTTTTGGCTTCCTCTACAAGCCATCATTTTTTTAATGAAAAATAAATAAAAAGTTTTAAATTTCTTTTATTTTGGTATTGAAAATGATTTTGAAAGAGTTTTTATCAATGTGTTGTATTGATATATTGTGATTGAAATGTGGAAATGTTATGTTTCCTTTATGCATGTTTTATGTGATACGATTATGTTATGGTTTATGATATGTTTAAACCTATTCATATGAGGAATGTATTGGACTTAATAAGTGACGGGTGGAGCCCGCTATAGCTCCTAGATGCATCGGTAGGTCTCACGAGACAACTAGACGTGGAATTGGTCGATGCCCTTTCCCAATTTGATTTATGGTTTTGGCCGAGGCCTTAATCATTTTAGACGTCTTGGCCGAGGCCTTGACAAAGTGTTTCAGAATGTCTGGCATTATACATTCCCTCATTATGAAAGTGGTTTTTGATATTGCATGTGATTATTCGACCAGTAGAATATCCATGTGAATAAGTGAATGGAATTATCTCATTTTACTTTGTCATATTATGTTGAAGTTCATGTTTAAAAGGCTTTTGTTTTAGTTATACATTGCCTTAAATGTTGATGTTTATTTATGAAAGCTTCCGCAATATTGTTATCCTTACTGAGCATCTGAGCTCACCCCTTTCAATGTTTTAATATTTTCCAGGATGTGAAGATGTATTATATGAATGACCTGCAGGGATAGTCAGAAGAGGATATGAGTTTGGACTATGAAGACTTTGTTATTAGTTTTTCACTTTATGATGTAATGTAACATTTACGAATGTATCTAGTGTTTTCAAGGCTACTAAACTAATCGGTCTTTCGAGACTTGATCTTTTGTGATAATGCCAATGTTACGAAGTAATGCACCGACTCTGGGTAGCTGGGGTCGGGGCGTTACAGTTGGTATCAGAGGCAGTTTAGTACTAACCTTGGAAGCTAGATTTAGATAAACTCTGATTAGAGCACATAGCCCAAAGATAGACTTTGAGGATTAGTATAGAAGAACTTCCTAGAATTTTGTTATTGTAGAGATGTTGTGAGTTTTCCGAGAAATACATCCATGTCTGGATACGAGCAGGTAGAGGCGGCTCTGGCACAGATGTACCTAGGGGTAAAACCCGAAAACATCGCTTTGAGCTAGACTCGAACGGGAACTGGTGCACGACAACGGGCCTTGCTGCACTCTTGGTTACGACACTCCCGGGGGATATGCTTTGGATAATTCTCATTTTCATTACAAAACACTATGAAGGGTTATGAGTATATACTTCCTCAAAGAAAACATTTTTATGATTATGGATTATATCCATAAATAGTTCAATTTATGTTAAGTATTTTATAAGTATGGAATTATGTATTTTGATTCATAAACTAATCTAGTTTATGCCATTGTATAGAAATGGCGCCTAGTGGAAGGAATGGAAACCGTATCAATGCACGAACTCTGTGTAGGGATTTCCCTCCTGCTCAAGATAATTATTGTGGACCTGGAGATACAACTGGTGTTGATCAACTTAATAACATACTGGGACAACTCACTCAGGTTATGAATAATAACCTTACTCGTATGGAGCACCCTGATCCGCAACGTGGAGGATCAATGCTAGACCGTTTCATGAGGCAACAACCACCAACCTTCAATCGGAGTAAAAATCCTATAGTAGCTGAGCAATGGATAAATTCCTTAGAGAAAATATTCTATGCCTTGGGGAGTAGGGAAAGGGAGAAGGTTGTCATGGCAGTTTACCGTCTCACTGGAGATGCCGATCAGTGGTGTTCGCTGATTCAAAACACAAAGGTAGATGATGACGTATCGAATATGGAATGGAGGGAGTTGAAAGTGCTTTTCTTAGAAAAATACTTTCCTCGTGACCATCGAGCAGATATGGAAAGTCAATTTCTGAGTCTGAAGCAGAATGAGGATGAGAATGTCGCAAAGTATGAGGCTAACTTTACAAGGTTAGCGAGGCATGCTTCCGATTATATACGTAACCCAAGGAGTAAGATTGATCGTTTCTTTGATGGGTTAAAACCATTTCTCCGTCGAGCTTTAGTATCACAATCCTTCTCATCATACGAAGATATTGTCTCATGTGCTATCAAGATAGAAAAGGAATTCTCTAAGTCTTATGACAACAAAGTAAAGCAAGAGAAGAAAAGAACGGTGGAACAAGAGACAGATAAAGGGAAAAAGGGAAAGAAGGATTTTCCATTATGTGATAATTGTGGGAAGAATCACCCTGGTACTTGTCTAAAAGGAATGGGAGTTTGTTATAAATGTGGAGAAAAGGGTCACCAGGCTCGTGATTGCAAGGGAAAGAAAGAGGCTATCAAAGTTGAATGCTATAATTGTAGAGAAATGGGTCATTATGCAAATTAATGTCCTAAAAATCAGGGAAACTTACCTCAGAAAAGGCCAAGGGATCAAGGACAATCTTATGTTGTTACTACAGTTGAAGCAGAATAACTAATGTATTGGTGCTTTTGGACTGATGGATTATATTTCGATTATTAGAATAATGTGATATATATATATAAGGATTGTACTGCAATACTTGTTTATTTCAGTAAGGTTTTAATATGATGAAGGTAATTATATTTTTAGTATGTGACAATAAGAGAAACTTTACTTTGTTTGGGGAATCTGATAAATTGATTTTGGAATTAAGAGACCTTTTAGAGAAAGTCTGGACAGAGGTATTTTGGATAAATATAAAGGTTGGAGTGGATTAAGTTGATCTTTGGATAGTATTGTTTAAGGTTAAAGCATTTCTGAAGATTATTTTTGGAATAGTATAGTACTATATTTTTAGGAAAAGGACAACCTGCAGGGTGGGGCATAACCCATCGCGTCGGACAAAGCTGCATGAATCGAACCCACAATCATAGTGCGACAGGCCTTTATTTCCTACCACTAGCCTACAGGAAGTCCCTGGTTATTACAAAATAATTTTACTAATCTAAATGGTATGTGTTAATATTTGGAACCTTATACAATTAGGATAAATATAATATTTTTGAGTTCTATTATCTTTTTGAGTGAAAGATGAGTTGATGGTTGAAACACTAATTGTCAAGAATAAATATATATATACCTATCTCTTATTCAATGAATAAATTAATTCTTAAACTTTCGTAAAGGGATATTAAAACAAAAAAAAATATGTTATCCTAATATCTTATGTCTTGTTGAACTGATGATATTTTAAATCAACATAGATTGAAGTCTTTGAGGCCCTCAATTTGATAGTTGATTGTGATTGATGACCTCAATCACTCCCTATAAATATTTACATTTTTCCTCCAATTATATGTCTCTAATTGCCACAAATGTTCTCCTTATCGAGATCATAATTTGGTGGTGACTTTCTTATTTCTATTTCCCTCTTATTAAGACTAAATTTTATTAACCTTATTTCCGATGTGGGTTTTCCAAAAAGGTATTTTCTATTTTCAACCTTTTATTTTCCAAGAAAATTTTCAAATTGCGAGGACGCAATTTATTGAAGGAGGGGAGAATGTAACACCCTGAGCTTCCATGATACGCTTCTCATTCAATAATGCAATAGCTTGCATTGTACGCAACTTCGAGTTCTAAAACACCGCGACTAATCAAAGTAGTCGTTATGAATAGTAATAACCACTTTTTAAAATTATAGAAATTTTATATTTCAAAATGGACTTCATTTTTGGATTCGGAATATCGAAATTATCCTATGTTGAATTTTTGGTATTTTTCTGAGAACTTCTAATTTTTTATGAATAGTGAAAAATACTTAAAACAACTTTTTTAATCAAAATAATTTATAGTGATAAGTTATACTATTGAGTGGTTTTAAAGTATAATTAGAATATATTTTTACCATTTTATCCAATGGTGGTCATTATAATTAATTTCACTTTGAAATTGGACATAAACAATTGTCAATCTTTTGATATAAATTGTTTCTTCAAAACACGCTATTTGTTGTGACAACGGGAATTAATTATAAAATTAATTAATGCAAATTATATGTTTGTAATTTCATAAAATAGACATCATTTTTGAATTCGGAATATCAATTATAGCTTAGGGTGAAATTTTGGCATTGTTCTGAAAAACTTCATGTTTTGATGAATAGTGAAACCACTAAGTGGTAGTTAAATAACTAATTTTTCGTTTAAATGAAATATTACCACTTCTGTGATTTGATTTTAAAAAATTCAACATACATGTTTGTCATTAAGAAGTAAAATGTGGTTCAATGAGATTAAAATAATTTTTTTTGGTGAATAGTAACTTTTAAGTTCTTAATCGCGATTAGAGGTAATTAGTGTAGTTTAAGGTACAAATAATGTTTTAATAATATGAGATGAGCATGAAACTTGTCCTACTCCTATTGGAAGAGGAATGGCCGACCAAGAGAACCCATAGGTCAACTTGGGGACCCCATGGAGCCACTTTAGTTGGAAAATGACATTAATATAGATTTATTTAATGTTAAAATTAAATTGACACAAACATGAGTTGTTTTACTAAAACAGTTTTTAAGTGGGGTTAAACAAGTCCAAATTTTGATTATAAATATTCATTAGAAAGGTAAAAAGATTTCCTACATAATTGTATTTTTTTTATAAGTTTTAGACATTAAATAAATTAAATTATTTATGACATCATTATGATGCGGCGATGACCTCATTATTTAACGATTTAAATAAAATGAGAAGATAATGCAAAATCCAAGGCATACACTTGTCCAAAGCATATTGGATGATGATATTTAGAACCCTTATCACCTTAGCCTCGAATTATATAAGTGTGGGACCTTTAGAATCCTAAAATCATTGTGTAATAATGTAACATTTCAATCTTTCCAAAAGAGCCCCTCCTCTCCACTTATAAAATGCCCCCACCTCTCCCACCTTATTCACACTGTCAAGCCATTTGGCTCGGCCAACCTCTCCCCAAATACTCTCCCAACATCCCCCTACTACTCCTAGAAGCCTCACTTTGGGCAGAACTCTTCCCAAGGAAACCTTTGGCTCAAATCAAAAAGAGTTACCCGATTTTGAGGTAATGTCTTCTCTAATGTTGTTTTGTTTTATTTTTCTTCTCCGACCCCCTAAACTCTTTTTATTCATTTATTTTTTATCAAAACCAGTATCCTCAATATACTAGGATGTTTTTATAAGAAGTATTTGAGCTACACTTACACAAACCTACATCTAATGGTTAAAGAACATACGGTTTCTGTGGATGGCGAATTTCTGCCTCACGAAACGATGATTGTTCAACACTCATATAACACCTTAAAAGGTGGCCATTAAGATGTCACTATATTTATATATGATATATAATGTGTTTATGTTTTACTTATGCTTCTGTATTTCTCATTTATGGCATACTTTATGATTTCCATTTTGGGTAAAACGCGATAATTTCATTTTAGCAAGTGCGGACTACCGCCCCCTCAAAGTGATTTGAATCGTTAATGCCATATGTGGGATGTATAAAGGATGGAGTAAATGGTATTATACACTATATTATAATGGAATTATATTATACACTTATATCATTATGATTTCGTTCCATTAAATATGAAATAGAAATGAAAGTAGCGTTCATGCGTACGTACGGCTTACCGTCTCCATGAACGGTGCATTTCATTTCTTACCTCTAAATGTTACGTAATATTATAAATGAATGTATATACTGGATATATATGATATATATGACATCTAAATCATGAATATAATTCTAGAGATAATGGATATTCTACCACATAAACAACTTGTAATTATAAGAAGTTTATTATTGACTCAAGTACCAAAGATCGACAAAACGACCGTTATTAACTTAAATAATTACATAATGTTCATAACATGGTAATAAGGGATATAAAAGGAATAATGAACATGAAAAAGGTTCTTAAGTAAATATAAATTAACTCTAGTTTATTATTCAGGAGGTTAAAGAACGCTCGAGTCAGGACAGGACGCAAGGTAAGGGAATTTCTTAACCCAATTTCCATTCTTTGGGTTAATCTCCTACTTTCAAATTATGTCATGATATTATTATGTCCTATCTTGTATTTGTACTTTCTTTATGTGGACTTATAGTGAATACACATAATAGATCTATTTTATTTTAAAATTGATCTTTTTAAGGACTTTGTCTCAATCTCCTTTCATTGAGGCATATTTTATTTTATACACAACTTTCTTTTATACGGTGTATAAACCCCTTTGACTTTTACATTTATTAAAAAGGAATCTTTTTTATATGAAGCGTTTTACTAAACGACAAAAAGGGAATGTTTTTCTTTCCGTACTTAAGCGGCGACAATGACTTCTCCGCCGCCGTGACCATTATTTGAGTTTCGGCTTCCTCTACAAGCCATCATTTTTTTAATGAAAAATAAATACAAAGTTTTAACTTTATTTTATTTTGGTATTGAAAATGGTTTTGAAAGAGTTTTTATCAATGTGTTGTATTGATATCTTGTGATTGAAATGTGGAAATGTTATGTTTCCTTTATGCATGTTTTATGTGATACGATTATGTTATAGTTTATGATATGTTTAAACCTATTCATATGAGGATTGTATTGGACTTAATAAGTGACGGGTGGAGCTCGCTATAGCTCCTCGATGCATCGGTAGGTCTCATGAGACAACTAGACGTGGAATTGGCCGAGGCCCTTTCCCAATTTGATTTATGGTTTTGGCCGAGGCCTTAATCATTTTAGACGTCTTATCTGAGGCCTTGACAAAGTGTTTCAGAATGTCTGGCATTATACATTCCCTCATTATGAAAGTGGTTTTTGATATTGCATGTGATTATTCGACCAGTAGAATATCCATGTGAAGAAGTGAATGGAATTATCTCATTTTACTTTATCATATTATGTTGAAGTTCATGTTTAAAAGGCTTTTGTTTTAGTTATACATTGCCTTAAATGTTGATGTTTATTTATGAAATCTTCCGCAATATTGTTATCCTTACTGAGCATCTGAGCTCACCCCTTTCAATGTTTTAATATTTTCCAGGATGTGAAGAAGTATTATATGAATGACCTGCAGGGATAGTCAGAAGATGATATGAGTTTGGACTATGAAGACTTTGTTATTAGTTTTTCACTTTATGATGTAATGTAACGTTTATGAATGTATCTAGTGTTTCCAAGGCTACTAAACTAATCGGTCTTTCGAGACATGATCTTTTGTGATCATGCCAATGTTACGAAGTAATGCACCGACTCTGGGTAGCTGGGTTCGGGGCGTTACAACTTATCCCAAAACTCTATGTCTGGGACAAGATTCGTGGAAGTATGGAATGATTCGTATGAATGTCTATTGTTACAGCATCTAGTAATAGACACAAACAGTGCCTCGAATCATTCGTAGAGCCCTTGGGTAACACTCCTTGACCATATGCAGCTACTCTATTCTCATTCCCTCCTACTCCCTTAGCCTGGCGGGGACTACAAAGGCGGGTGGTTGTAACTTGTCAAAATGCACACCACCACATGCTGCCCTCCTAGCTCTGCTTCCACGTCTGGAGCTCTGTAGATTCATATGTCCTTCACACTTCCTCTTCTTAAAACATTTTACATGCCCATTTTTCTGAAACTAGTGTCAGTTCCCTGCTTTCCCAATGCTAACATTCTCTAGCTGTATCTATTCAGCCAAAGAATATTAAACCACAAAGCTTATCTCTAGCACTCTAGTATAAGTTGGAATGCATAGAGTAAAAGTGTTGGCTCAGATTTCTTTTAAACACACCTTGCTCTGAGTTCTGATATCTAAGGAACTGATTTTATTGTAGTCATCAAGTACCAGGAACAATCAGTACACCTCGATGAATTCTTAGCTATTGACATGTGGTCCTGCCAAAGCTGTATAAGCTCTAGAAAACTCTCATCCTCCTCCTCAAGATAGTCCTCAGACACTTGTGAGTCAGGCTCGCCTCAGAACCGGAGGGGTATCTAATGCTGAAACACATGTAAGGCACTTAATGTACAAGTGTCATCTACTGGTACCACTAGTTGTAACTGCTGACCAACAGGCAGTGTTATAGCAAGCACACTACCCGAAAGAACTATCTCAGGCATCGGTCCACGTACTGAAGCCTCGTCACTATGCGGACCAACCTCATAGTCACTCACTGGAAAACACTAGTAGCTAGGATCTTATTCGTATCTACTAGTCTCTAAACAAGGTGTATAACTCTAGCAATCACCTCCAGCCAGTCCACTGCTATCTGGGAATCTGTCTCACCTCGTAACCTCGGAGGCCTCTACTGTTGGAACTCATGCAATGCGCTCTGTTAGCGTACATTGTCCGCTAGTACGGCTGGTGGAATCTGTTGTCTAATGGGTGGTGGTGATGCGGGTACACCACCCGAATGTGCCAACATTACAAGAGGGCCCTATACTAGAGCCTCATCGCTTGGTGGGCCGTCATCGGGTACTCTCTCGAAACTCCAAATAATTGTCTGCGTGGAGTCATCCTGAATAGATGCAACATGATAAAATGATTAAAACCTGGTGAGATGAACTGGTTGAGCTGACTTAAAGAAAACTTTTTAAAACAGAAACGCAAGAAGTGTTTTCATTCATTGAGTTGGAAATCAGAAGTCAGGTTCATGGTGTATGGATGCGTCGGCCGCCGTACCAACACTGGACTCCATGGACTGATAACTACACACAATATAATTAACATTATTGCTTCACAGAGAAGAAATTATCAGAGTCCCGAGTTCTGCGGTAGAACCGACTCCTTTGATACAAATTTGTCACAACCCGTCCCCCAGGGCCGACATCGTGACTACCCCAAGACCGCCTTCCATAGGTTAGGGGCTAGCAACTAGCATCAAAGGCGTAATTCCCTAGAACTAGGAAGGCATTGCCTTTATAAAAAGTCAACACAGAAACCACCAGAGAAAAAGTAGAAGGAGACAAAAAGTAAAACAGTAACAAATGTGCTGTAAGTAAAAAGGGGCCATAAATAAAATCCCAACAGAAAGGTATTGCTACAACTGGAAGAAAGTACAACTAAAAATACAAACAAATGAATGGTGAAGCTGCTCCTGGATCGTCCTCCGGGTTCCTACATGAAGGGTAGGTACAGATGTCCTCCTCAGCACTTCGCGTTTATCGGCCTACTCTGTGTGCCTTCACGCCAAGTGTCCACCTCCAGTTATCATCCAATCCTTGTACACTCTTCCCCGGTCAGCGATGTTAGTCGTTTGCATCCAATACAATGAGTTGCGGGCATAGCCCATGCAGGGGTAAGTATAACAATACTCAGTAGGGACCCGAGACCTTCAAGGTCTCACTAAATCCAACAAGGATAAACCACAACAAAGATCCCAACATATAACCTTTACTAATGTATATTCCCACACATATACCTAAGTTATCAAGTAACTCATCTCAATAATGAAGAAAACACAAAGGTCGTTGACTCAGCTCAGACCAGGATTTTTATTCATGAAACTATGGCTACTGGAGAACTCCTCCTATTTCTAGCACAGTAGTACTATTGTGACTCTGAGGTGATACTCACTAACCTTAGACTGCTGAGGTACTCCTCCTGTTGAGTACCGTGGGTCTTTCACCGCAACACAGTAGCGCTCCCCGCCATGGGTCTACCGCCCAAACATAGTAGCGCTCCCCCTAATAGCCTACAGAGCAACACCTCCTATCGAGTACTGTGGGTCTGCCACCCCCACATAGTAGCGCTCCTCCTCCATGGGTCTGCCGCCCCAACAAAGTAGTGCTCCCCACTGGGCTATTCAAGTCACTTCGAAACGAATCGGACAAGCAGTCGTTAGGTCTACAGCAACTAAGTCTTCGTACTCCGTACGCTCGTCTCCGGGAGGGTCAACTCCATGAGCTACTGGTCGGTACATCCAATTGTCATGTAATCACATTTGGAAGTATCTCGAAGGACTGCCTCGTCATAGGGGTCTCAATGCAACAGACGGTGCGTCAATCAGACGCTCGGTCTATGAGTTTTTAGTATTTCCATTCCAGAGGCCTGGTTGGATTTTGGGTACAATCCAACCCGGCCAGACATAAACTACGTCCAAACCTCATGTGGAGTATCCTAAAATAAGCTTCTCATCAAAATAAATTCAATATAGTTGACGAAACGTCAAGCAGATGTCCAGACCTTAAGATATAAGCATTTCTGCTCCGAGGGACTAGTTGGAATTACATTCGTTCCAATCCCAGACGTTTTCCAAAGTCATCAAAAACTCACTTAGAGTACCGCAAAAGGAGTTCCTCATCTCGAGGGTCCCAGTTCCATAGAAGTCTCATCAATCGGACCTGCGGTCTTCATTTTATTCACACTTAAGTAAAAAATGAGCCCGACCCGTTAAGCCCAGTGGGCTGGCGGGTCGGGTCAACCCAGTTTTAGTGGGTCCGACATGGCAGGGGGTCGGACCGGCCTGATGAAATGCACTGCTCGGCCCGAGGGGCGCAGCCCTGCCCTACGCGGTGCGGCCTGGCATGGCGCATCCCGGGCCGGCGGGGCGCGGCGCGGCCGGCCGGCCAAGCGGTCCAAGGCGTGGGGGGCCGGCCCCCCCAGCGGCGCCACGAGGTGCCGCACTCCCTAACCAGCCAGACAAACCCGGCTTGCCTTCTTACCCAGGGCGGACCACATGGGTGGGCCGCAGGTCCTCTAGGGCGGCACCCTACTGGCGCCGCGGCCTTCCACCGCCTGGCCGGCCGGTTCTCCAGCTAAACGGCCTGTGAAGCCGGCTGTGGTTCTTTCCGCACAACCGGTGTGACGACACCAGCTTCCTCCACTTCGGCCTACCCTGGCCATCACTCCGCATCCCCGGCATGGAGCGACGGGTCGTGCTTCATCCACCGCAGCCCACATGTCCGCAACTTTTCTTTGTGTGTGCGACGGAGGCCCTTGTGCCACCGACCTCTTCCGCGTTTTGCCTCCAGTCCCCAATTCAAAAAAAAATCAAGATCCAGCAAAGGGTCGTCGGGCCATGTTCATTCGGCCCGTGCCCTCTACGTTAGGAGATAGCAATAGGCCGAGACAAACAAAGATATTTAACGACGAATGAGGCACAATTTTAATCCACTAAAATTGAACATAATCCCCCTACCTTGGAAAAGCTTCACGATAGTCGAGCATCATGGATGACGGTATCGATTCCGCCGTTGTCGAAGTGTACCTGAAAAAGAAGAGGTGTCTCCCCTTTTGTCATGGAGAAAAGAAAAGAAGGCGCGTTGTCGTCCTTCATGGATTTAGCGTTCTTCATCGAAGAGAGTGTCATTCTCCATCGAAGGTGTTCTTCGTCGAATAGGGTTCTGTTCTTATCTATTTCTCCATAGCTCCCCCAAATTCCAACACAACAAAAGCCACCATAAAATAATATCTAGGATATTATTTTATTTACACAAGTAATTAAAAATTAAAATAACTTAATTTAATTAATTGAAGAGTTAGAATTCATTGATTAACATGTGTTGGAAAACATTAAAGAGGGTGATAGCGAGAGGAAGAGTTCTCATAATAAAGGGGGGGGGGTTGTCGAATTTAATGAAGGGAAATCAATTGGGGAGTTTGAAGAGAGTTAAGGGAGATGAAAGGTTGGGGATCGTGTGGGCCCCACCTGTCAAATATTCATACATGGGATGTTAGGTGGGTGTGGGAACCACCAATAACATCCCATGGGAGAAAATAACTTCCATATATATAAAATTGTTCTAAACAAATTTATTTATCTTCTTAATTAAACCCCAATTTTTAACTTTCAACCCGCATAAAACGCAACCGCGGTAAAGGTCCCCTTAAGCAATTACCAGTGCTATGAGTTCATCGGTGTCCTCAGATTTCAATTCCGAGCACCGTTTCAAATGATAGAAATACCCTCATGTACATTAATTGAACATACCCAAAAAAACATTGGAAATTGACTCCAGGCACACCGGGCCTCGGAATCAAGTGCCGTCAAAAACATCAGACTCGCAAAATTCCAAATATTTAAAAAAAATTACTTGAAATTTCTGGGTCTTTACATAACCCAAATAAATAAAAATCATTAACTTTAAAAAATAATACAGACTTACTACAAGATCATTATATTTTAGCTATAGATAGTTTTATAGTACAAAAGATAAACTGACAAATTGGAGAATAAATCCTTGAGTTGATTCCCAGCTTGAGTTGTCGCATTCAAATTTAAACCTGTGTATAAACATAGTTTCATTAACCTTTTGTTAGTATTCAACTATATCGCCTCATATAGAGTTCCTTCCTTATAATATTCTTAAAAAATAACCTGTAATGGAAACAAGATTTTTAGGGTTATATGAAATAAACCATAGATACAAATAAAAACATATAATGAGGAAGAGATGATTCAAAAATAAGACATTTAACGAAATAATAAATGTATCTAAAAATATATATGATAAATGAATGAATTAACTAGATAAACAAAAAATACTTTTTTCAGTTTCTTGATCATCCATAAAATGAAAATGAACTCACAATTAAAATTACTAGCCTTTATTTTACCTTATTATTATTTTAGATAAATTTATCGAATAAATAAAATAATCATCTTATTAATAAATTCGTTTTATTAATTATGCTTCAAAATAGTCTATGATATTCCTATCCTCTATAAATTTAATTAAATTAATTTCATTTTAAAATTAATTATATAAAACTGCTAAAAAATAGGCATCTAACTACATTGTCCTTTATTAGTGCTAGAGAAAAGCACTGATAAAGGGTACCTTTTATCAGTTATTTTTTCACCCTGATAAAAGTTTCCCTATATCAGTGCATTTTTGTTATCTCTGCAAAAGGATGACCATTATGATAACTTTTTTATCACTGTTAAAAGGTACCCTTTATCATCACTCTATTTTTAGAACTCATAAAAAGTACCCTTTATCAGCACAGTATTTTTCATGCCAATAAATTAATCATTTATTAGTACATTTTTAATGATGATAAATATCATGAATAAAATTAAATAAATAAACAATTAAAAAATGACATTATTAAAAATTGATGTTCTTATTAATTTAATAATTTTTGGTAAGAATATATAATATTAATATATTACATAAAACTCTAAATTTTAATAAATTTTAATTTTATTGACGTCTATTTGGCTCAATTGATCAATTGTCTAAAGTTGATATGGGATACATGTGTTACAATGTATGATTCTCATAGAAGTTATGAATTCATATTGAATTCTATATTGTATGGGATGTCAAAGGAATTTCTTACCTGTGGAAATTTATCATGTTAGAGAATTAAAGGAATTTTCAGTTGTCCAATATTTGAATAACGCACACACTCATTTTGGTTGAAACATTCCTATAATATTGTGTTTTTAGAAAATCAGAAATTTTTAATTACATGACATAAATACTGATCTTGGATGACATCATTCATTGTGGATATCGAATAAGGTACATCAAAATCTTCACTAATGGTTGATAAACTGATTGATAAAGTACAAGTTATTGAAATTGTTTTTGTTAAAATAATTTTAAAAAACCTTATTATATCATGTTATTAGAATAGATTAGTTTTATTTATATTACTGTTTTGGATACTTTTTGTAAGTCATGTGTTTTCATGAAGTCATGCATATTGAAGAAACTATATTAGAGAGTGTTATTGGAATGTTATTAAATGTTCTCACCAAAATGAATTTTGGTATGATGGCTAGGTAGGACATCATTGGAATGGGGATAAAGGACGATTTGGCACCCATGAAGGGTAATGGTTGGACTTTTCTTCCTCCAACAGTTTACACTCTATCCAGAAAGAAATGATATATTTTTTTCATTTTCCTTAATAGAGTAAAATTTTCATTGTAGGATTCATCAAATATCCAAAATGTCATTTCAATGACTAAATTGAAGTAATAGGGACTAAAATCACATAAATATTATGTTTTGATACATGATTTTATAGTGTTTCATTCCATTGTGTTCTACCACAAAAGGTATGACACGCATTAACCAAACTCTGGCTCTTTTCAAAATCTATATACATATAAATTCATACACCCAAAAGAGCTTCCAATCATGAATAAGTAGGTTGAATTCATATAAATTAAATTAGAGAAGTTATTCCCACCATAATTATTTTATATAATGGTCTACCTTGCTTTTCACTTTATTAGAGAGGTTAAACATGGAGGTCCTACCCATTGCAGATTGATGTACCCCACTAAATGGAATAGGATGATTTTGAAATAGACTTTTAATAATCGATATTAGACAGATGGTTGTATTATAGAATTATATATTATTGAATAAGTTGTTGAATTGTGTATCGATTACTTATTTGATGTTGATCGAATCAGTCTATCTTAGTCTCATCATAGAGGTTTCTTTATGGGTGAAGGTATTTTTGAAAGAGATGTTATTGAAATTACCTCATAGACATAGAGAATTTTCAACTTTACATTATACATAATAGTGAATATATTAAACTATAAATTGAAGCCCAAATATAAATTCATAGATATTTGAATGCATCTAGAGCTGAAGGATTGATATCAAATACACACAACCAAACTTTTATAAGATGATTCTAGGATCCAATTTATAAAGAGTTATCTAAACATCTAAATTCAATTGTCAAACAAATTCAATGGATTTACTGGGGACTAAATGAAAATATTATATCTTACATGGGTTTTGTAATCAATGGTTATATGTACTAAAAAATCCTCAATGACGGTAGTATCATTAATAATAGTGGTTTTATTCTTGGGGAAGAAGGGATGAACATACCTAGTTCTAAGGATAGAAATCCAATTTATGAAAATATTTCAAATTTTTTCATTTTCAAACAGATATAGGGGTTGGACTATACAACATTACAGCAGTCAATTATCCATTGCAAATGGCTTCACAGAAGTAGTGTAGTAAAAGTTGATGAAATGGACTCTATGAAGTTGAAATTTAGTGTGTATGGCAAAAAAGACTATCCATTCGTAATGGAATCTCATGTACTGAGTGCATTTAATTTCTTATATCCGGTAAACAAGAAGTGCTCAATTTTCCTATTGGAGACTAAACCAATTTTCAGGTTATATGAAAATTTAATCGCGGATTGAAATTTTATTGGGAGATCACAATCAGTTCATGCCAATCCTAATGTTGACAATGTATATTATGTTTTAGGGGAGCATAAAGATGTGATTTGGATTCTTGTTAGAGGTTCAAAATCCCTAAAACCTTTTAAAAAATAAACAGATATCAGTTAGAAGGTAATATAATTTTTTCAATATAATATTTTGTTCCTTCATAATAATAATATGTTTTTTCTATTACATTCACATAATATTAATTAATTGACTCATTTATCATACAAATAATTTCATCGGCACATGATGATGTTACCAATCCCATAGAAAAATATACTATAATAATAAAAACCCATTGGTATGATATAAAGGTAATTTTATGATATGATTTTAATATTTCACAAAAAGGAACATATAATGAAACATTAATTCAATTTTCATTTTTTCATGATGTTTTCATTTATTTAAAAGTTTTATTTCCATATATCATTCTTTTCGGCACTGAAACATTCATAGACATATTCTGCCTCAAAACCTTTTAACCCCTACTGTGCTAGAATTTATCAATTTCTATCATGTTCTCCCAACTACCATTGCCGGATGACCAAAGATGCATCCTAAGCTAAATTATAAAGGTTATATTTATTTTCTTATAGTAAACAAATTCATAAAATTAATTTGGTGTTTCATATTTTTTTAAATTATAATTTTTTGTACTAATCACATATGAATCATGTCCTTATACAAGTGGATTATTTATTTTGATTTTGGGTGGTTTTTTCAAAGATACTCATGATCGTGAGAAATTGGACTTCAAGATTATAACTCAGATAATGAAAACATGTAAATAGGTAATAAATGAAATTAACAATTATGAAATGGTTAATTACTACTTATTAATTAATTACATTCTTCATCATTTTATCTATTATTTTTAAGTTAATTTACTCATCACTTTTATCTAATATATATTTGGTTTTTTTGAGAATAATTTTAGGAAGTAATATTATCATTTCAACTACCTTCAAAAAGAAAAAAAAGAGAAAAAATGTTTCATTCTACCAATATTTCGTTCTTTCTATTAGCTTTCATTGTAAACTCTCAACATTGATTATTGAGTCATTGTTCTAAGATGAATAACTTTTTAGGAAAAAAACAAGGACTCAATATGCAGTGTTGGGAGTTTGACAAATATATCCAATATAATGAATGGAAAATTTTAATGATGGGATTTTTTGAGACTTTGGGAAATGTAGGAAAAATATGAACCACCATCAAACACATGGTGGTACTAGTAAGACTCCAAATGATTACTTTTTTTTTAAAAGTGACATTAATTTTAGTATATAAGTAAAGTGATGTATTCAAAACTAAGCCAATGCGTTTATATTGTATCTATAGTTTATGTAAATTCCATAAAAGTCTTATTTTCATTTATGAATCATACACAAATCAATATGATATATGATATTCCTTGTATGACTCAATGTGCCTTTTATATTCTTAAAATTGACACTTAAATTGACAAAGTGTCACTCACTGAACACTAATAAAACATATTTGTAATTTATTGACAATTTAGGATATGATTTATAAGTCATTTTTTACATATATGAATTAAAATCATGTCATGATGACATAGAATGTGACTAGTATGACTCAAAGAATGCCTTTCCTATTTAGAATGAAATTCTTGTGAAAAAGATAATTGACATAATCAGAAATTAGATAAATCACTCATATTGATTTGATAATTTATGAAAATGATGCATTTGTCATTTGGGCGTGTAGGAAATAGACACACCTCACTCCAATGCACAATGTGACAAATATGACTCCAAGTTCTCCTTTTTATTTAAAATTTAATTTAATTTTAGTAAAAAAGACAAAAGACAAACTCAAAACCAATAAAACATATTTATATTATTTTAATAAATTTGGAAAATTATATAAAATTTATTTCCTTTATGTAGTAAATATTCACACCTCAATTGGATATATTATGTTTCTAGTATAGCTCTAAGTTATCAATATTAGTTTGTAATTATTATTTTACATAAAAATGTTTTACTCACTTAAAAATGAGAAAATGAATTTAAATAGAAATTATAATTTTTTAAAACAATTTTTATGTTTTTTTTTGCAATTTTGGATTCATCCTCACATGAAAATGATAAATGATATGACCAATATAACTCCATGTGTGTGTTTCTTGTTTAAAGTGACATTTGAGTAAAAAATACAAGTCACATGCACAAAATATAGAAAATGAAGTAAAATTAATTTTCTAATGAAGTATAACTATCCATGTCTCCTTTGGGACATATATGAATCAGGATCATCTCAATATGACACATAGTTTTGTCGGTATGACTCAAAGTCTGTCTTTTTATTTAAAATTTCCATTAATTTTGGTAAAAAACACAATATACATACTGAAAACGTGGGAAAAAATATTTATTTTTTTGAAAATTAAAAATAATTTCATATGTAATTTTTGACATTTATTAATCTACCAAACCATTATCTGATACCGGATATGATCATTATTAATCAAAGTTTCCTTTAACTGTTTAAAATTGACATTTTAGTTCAAAAAGTATCACTAAAAAACTAAAAAAATCACACTAATATTGTCTTGATAATTTATTAAAATGATTCAGAAGTCATTTTTATGTGTAGGAATCATTCTAGTGTCAAACTGACACATGATGTGATCAGTATGACTCAATGTGCATGTTTCCATTTTTAAATGATATTTTTTAAAAAAAGACAAGTGTCATATTCAAAAAAAAGATATGATTTCTTATTGTTTTGATACATTTGAAAAATATTCCAAATGTAATATTAGAAATATATAAATCATAAACACCTCAATCTGATGCATGAGGTGACCAGTATGACTCCACATGTGTAATTTTATTTATGATGAAATTAATTATAGTAAAAAATTCAACTAACATACAAAAACCCAAGAAAAACATTTTGATTGTTTTTAATACATTATTAAAAATGACATATAATTCATTTGTGACATTTTTGTATCATCATCACCTTAATATAATAAACAATGTTCATATTAAGACGTAGAGTGCCTATTATCAATTTAAAATTGATATTTTAGATTAAAAACATTCAGTCACTAAAAACCAAAAAAATTATCTCGGATTGTCTTTATAATTTATTAAATTGATTTATATGTATTTTTTATGTGTTTGAATTACACTCATGTCATACTAAAACATTATGTGACTAGTATGACTCAAAGTCTATGTTTCTGGTTTGAAATGATATTTTTATAAAATTGGAAACTCACACACTCATAATCCAGATAAAAATTTGAATTGATTCTATAATTTAATAAAATTATCCATAAGTAATTTTTATGTGAATGAATTAGATTCACTTAAATATGATGCACATTGTAATTTTTATAAATCCCCGTGGGTGTTTTTATTTAAAATTTATATTTTTTTGTACAAAATAAAATTATCATACTCATAATAGATAAAACTCAATTAGATTATGTTTATAATTTATAAAAAATATATATATGTCATTTTGGATGTTTAGGAATCATCTTCACCTTAATCTGAAACATGATGTGTCCCTTATTACCAAATGTTTGTGTTATCATTTTAAAATTGAAATATTATTTCAAAAATTTTCAGTCAATGAAAACTACAAATAAATTCTCATATTTTTTTGATAATTTACGAAAATTATTAATAAGCAATTCCCATGGATAATAATTAGTCTCATGTAAAATCGACACATAATGAAACCCTAATGACTCAAAATAAGTATTTCTAGTTTAAAATAACATATTTGTAAAAAGGAGAAGTGATGTACTAAAAAATAAGATAATACATTCGGATTATTTTTATACATTAGGGAAAAAATAAGGAAATCAATTTGGATGTGTAGAAATGATATTAATCTCAATATGATGCATTGTGTGACAATTATTACTCCATGTACATGTTTTTTGTATATAAGTTTCATTTTAGTATAAAACGTTCATTAAATCACCAAAATAGAGAAAACGATTCTAGACTGTTTTCTCTTCATTCATTGTTGTATTACGTAATTAATTTCCTTATATATTTTTTCATATACTTATTTAGTTAATTTTCATTGATATGATTCATGAAGAAGAACAAGAAATGGAGTTATGTGATAGAATCAAAATAAATTCAATCAGATACAAAGTGTCCCAGATATAGCCCGATTTTTAGTCTAAAATTAACACAATCTATTTATTTATTAGTTATTTTATTACTAACGTAATAATTTTTTTCTTATACAAGTGTGTTCTTTTTCTTAAGAATGGATGGTTTGTTAGGAAATACAATGATTCGGGGATGATATCAAAATATAAAAGAACATTGAGGTTTTTGAATGCATATAATAATTTATACTTATGTAATTGTATAAACCAATGTTTTATAAGTATATAATATAGTATTTTATTGTATGTTTCTTTTAAATTTTGTTTCATTTAAATTATATGTTGGTACTTTATTTTTATGATTTCTAGTGGTGTTTTTGGTGCGATAGTGTACTATTACTGCACTGGTACTATAGTGTGTTCTTACATCACACTACAGTATGAACCTTAAATCATGGTTTTAGAAGAAAATATAAAGGGATCATTTATCGGTGCTTTTACAAGAATATATAAAATCCTAGGGATTTTAATCCCTCTTTGATGATCAATGGTTCTCTAGAACTAATAAAGACCACTTTTAGCGCTATCAAATACCTGGTTTTATTATTTTAAATAGCATGTACTAAAAGAAACATGATGCATACCCTTCAACATCTAAATAAACCCATTTGCAGGGTTTAACTGTTAAATTATTTTTCTGTTATCTAAAATATAATGTGATTGATATTGTATATAGTCTATTTCGTGTGTAGTGTAACTACATGACATTTATACCTATACGGTGTGATGCGATATTGCACAGTGTGTTGTTTAGTGGGTAAAGCTATATAGCCTATAAGGATTGTGTAACCAAATGACATGCCTTGAAAATATGTAGTGTGCACCATGGGTGATTTCCATGAAGTAAATGAAGTGTATTACATCCATACACATCATGTATGTTTATCATACACATGGAAAATAATTACTAGTGAATTTAAATACACATGGGATGATAAAAATCACTCAGGGATTACCTAGTCTAGGAAAACCCTATTACATGGAATTTATATCCAGTTTCACAGTATGTTGTTTGGTATTTCAATAATTAAGAAATTAATTAGTTTTCACATGCACAATCATCCAAAATTCAAATATCAATATGTTCCTTCCATGAGTTGTATCGAGTTACATGTTGTGTAAAACAATTGTCATGATATTTACGTAAAATGATTATATTTTTCCATCTAATAGTCTATATAAAATGTGTGTATTAATTACTCATCATGTACATTAAAAACATGGATTTCATCATTGACATAGGTACAACCAATGTGGGGTTATATAATGTGTACACAAACTACCTTACTTACAACATTGTCTAGAATTGTGGTAGCTGGAAGAAAATATGTGCTACATAATTAAACACACTTCATACCAACTCCCACATGATGAGACAAGGTTATTTTGGCATGTGATTTGGCTAATAACCAAGGTTATATAATGTTTAATTACATTTTCACACCATGTAAAGATTACCTCATTCCATCATCCTTAGATCCTCCATATGGGATCTTCGAACATTCTTCTTATTCACTTAGCATATTTCTTCTTCATATGCAACTGAATAGTCATGTTATCTTAACATTTGAAAAAAAAATGGAAAACTAGAAATGAATACTGAATAATTAAATTAAAAATTTATCAAATTTATAATAAATAATTATAAATTATCACATGACCAATTTGGTACCACATAAAAATTCCAGATCATGGAAGATGTTGTTGGACCCTTGCCCAACAATGTATTTTTTAGATTCAATGAATAAATATAAATACCATAATGACAATAAAACCAAATTGTTTATATAGAGGATTTTTAAACATAAAATATATAATAAATTAAAATTAATAATTACAAAAACATTATAATTCTTTCGTTTTTTTATAAATATGGTTTTTGATAATATCATATCGTGATTATAGTGAAGAATCCAAAATAGAATTCCTTGATAGTTATCCCCACGAGATTAATGACACTTGGAACATAGTTTTTGGTATTTTTGGTGTTTTAATGGAGGAACCATTCACCTTTAATCATTCATCATTGAACACAACAAGAATTATTTTATCCTTGAAATAATGTTCCTCTCATTTTCATGATATTTAGATATAGGAAGAGGATTGTCTCTAAATCTTGAGAGCATTCTTTAGAGGTTTTCCTAGTATTTTTAGAATTCTCTAGAAAATAAATTATATTCAAAACAACTTACATTAACCAATAAATTAATAAAAATTGATTTTATTTTTTGGTTTCACAATTTTATAATTTCACGTCAGTCATTCATCAAATTTTCTCTCTAATATATTTCCCATTTAAAATAATAATATATATTATATTCCAGGAAATCAGTAACATCTGGATATTTAAATATAATTTCATAATTAAATAAATAAATATCAATTTAAATTAAATTTAATAAAGTATTTTATTTTCATCAACCCCTATACTCATCACATTATGTTTCCTCGTCATTTATTAGACCTCGGAAAATAAGTATTTATTTAAATAAATATTAATATTTCTCATTAAATAATTTCTTTGGGTATTGGTTGGATTGAAAACTTTTATTTGGAAATAATTTAAATAATTAAATATTATAATTAATAAAAGTTGAAAAAATATATATTTAATAGTCAACAGATATATATTCATAACCTGAAAAACTAGTGCTTGAATTTATGTTATTAACTAAAATTGAATAATTTCTAAACCACAAGTAGGAAATATTATTTACTATAAATATTATGTTCATATAGAATATATATAATATCTTAGATACACATATACTATGAACTGATAGTCCTTTTTCAAAGTGCCAATATATGAACTTGCATAAATGTCATGATCTATGTCTAAAAAATTATCAAATCACCAATAAAGAATGAATTTGATTTCTCAATTATAATAAAACTAATACAAACACATGATTTGTAATATGATCACTTTCTATCAGTATCTCATTATGTAGGTTTCATACTTCTTTCATAAACTTATATTCTTGATTTGTATTGTTTTGGGTACCTGAAAATGCTTCCATTTCCATCAAAGGACCTAAGATATCTTATTCAATTAATAAAGAATGGAAAAAACATTCTTATAATATTTATTTAATGTAATATCAGTTCTGAAACACCTAACATATCCACATCTCAACAAGCACATGTCATCATTGTTTTTTTGTATTTCTTCAAAGAACATGATTCATGACATACATTAATAATATTTTCAAGTATAAGGATCATTAAAGATATCCATAGATAAGAATATCCATTAAAAAAATAAAATATAGAATTACTATGGTTATCATAATACTCATAACCATTTATCCTAGACATTATCATGATTGAAATTCATGGGAATTGGCCTCATGCACTTATGAGTAACAAGGAACTGGTTTCAAAATCCCAACTGTATCCCATCATAAAATTTCATCTAAAACATGTAAAATGAATTTAAGAATATTTTGAAATCATTTCCAAGTTTTCAATGTAGTGTAAAACTATTAAAATAAAATCTTGTGGTAAAAAATCAAACTAAATAATAAAATAAAGTAACACAAAATAACCATCATCATTTGATAAGATATTTATTAATATTTAGGTAATAGAAAGTAAAAAATTAGTTTGTTATAAGGTATAAAATCCAACATTATCAACACAATATTCTTGATATTTTAGGAATACCACACTAGTACATTTATATATTAAGTAATGTTTCAAAACAAATATCAATATTTCCTAGAAAGAGTATTATCCATAGGAGGAAAAATCCATTTTTTACCCTTTACTGCTTCTAAATATTCCATTAACCCTATATCAACCATAACCATCCCATCCCTAATGAAAATGTATTATTTTGCATATGTATTTAAAAAAATTTCAATGACAATATCACATGAATTTATTTTCTATTTTCATCAAATCAATATAATATTTGACGCCTAAAAAATATAATATGTAAATGAAAAAATAAAAACAATATCTATAATCTATTTTGGTATTGTTTTTTTTTTGAATTTTTATCCAAAAATAGTTAAAATTATATTTAAATTATCAAAGGTTTCACCACTAGATAATGTAGAATGTCTTGTAATTCCTTTTGAAATTTCATCGAATCTAGTCATCCAAGATCAACAATTATGTCTTTGGGGTGAAAATATAGGATTTCCTAAAAATAATAACTTCAGGAATGTTTTAACCTAATATCTCTCAAAATTAATTTTTTTTATTTCCATATTTTTGTCCTAGTACATGATTTTAGGTGCTATGACACATAATAACTAAGTCAGACACTCTAAAATCTGAGGCCCCCGGGTCAGAGGACAATACACAAAATCATAACCAAACCCAACTGATCATAGAAATCCACTACCAAAAATATCATAAAAACAAAACCACCCTTTTTTACCATTATTTATCCTCCACATCACCAGTAGAGTATCTAACAACACAACCACTAGCCTAGTCCCACCTCAAGACCTATTAAAATTGTCCACCAATGTCAATTATTAGTAAAAATTACCAAATCTAATCTTCAATTGGACCATTTTTATTCATCTAAAAGAATTATCAACATGCATGAATGCTTCTATACAACACCTTTATCAAGAAAGAAGAAGAAAAATTAGTCAAAGATAGAAAACCAAAAAAAATAGAGAGTAGTCGAATCCATCTTCAAAAGAAGACATATGTGTCATGTTGTAGACCCTCCATGTGATAACTCTCATAAATGATGGAAATAATTTGGAAAAAAATCCAACATCTTCATCATATATTTTAGATCCACTAAAATTACATACCCAAAATCACTATTATAACCATGGGATGAAACGTCTTGAGATCCTAAGCAATCAAACTGTGGGATCATGGAAGGATGAAAAACTATGTTCTGGGTTGGGATAGCTACCTATATGGAAAATTGAACCTTCAAGGATGGAACCTGGGTAGACCAAGAGTCAACTCACTATAGTAACACTAAGATTTATAGACGTATAATAAACCAAAAGATCTAAATCTGGTTTTTTTACAAAATTTAAAATTTCCCATGAAGAATAATCTAGGATAAATGGGGATGAAACTTGGAATAGCTTGTGAAACATGCTCGAAAAATGTGATACTTCCATCGAAGAAACCCAAAATACTATCAAAGGAAATGAAAAATGCATCACAATGGGATATGTAAGAAAATATTATAAATGATATGGTCAATTGGTGGAAAATTTTAAAAAAAAGATACAACCATGTGAAATAATCTATAGATGAAACTCTAGCATACAAGAATAGTTATCTATTTGTGAGAATGGAGAAATCCCACCAATGATTATTCTTAAATGAGTGTGTACCTTCATAAAAAATTGGATAACCTAACATTACATTTTTTGTATATCTAAATAAATCACAAAAAGAAGGAATGTTATTTATTTTATAGAATAACATATATCTCAACATAAACACTTTTTTTATGTTTTCATCATGTAATGTAACATGTAAATACAAAATAATTTTTTATCATTGCTTATGGTAGACAAATAAACATCAAATTCATCACAAAACTATTTTGGAAATGATATAAGCATATAAAATATAATATACATTAACTTCATGTATAATGATGGAGGAAAATTATAATTTACTAACATAATAATCTATTTACTATGAGTACAAATTTATACACCAAAACATTTCATTCCATCTACAAATAGTTCATGATAATAGTCTATTAGATAATTTAAAAATTCAAAATACTCATGATCAATTTTGATCTATTAAGGGGAGTTTAGGAGGTGACCAGGATTCCCATATTGAAATATTGTATTGGTGTCCCATGTTACTTTCCTTACAGTATCCACACTTCTATATACCCATCTAAAAATAAAATTATTGGAAACTACCATAAACATTTCAAAATTAACAAATTCATCATTAATATATCAAGACCCCCATCACGTAGGGTATTTTTATGTGATTTAATTTCCTTGTGAAACAATATACATTCATTCAGACATGAATTCATTATTTCCATTATTACACCCAGTAAAAATAACATTCGTTTAGCAGCATATGTTTTACAAGGAAGCTTATTATTTTATGGTAGCCTTCCATTCAAAAATGAAATTTGTTCTATAATACTAATGTTGCTCATTAGTTTCTATATCTAATATTATATATCCTTGATAAATGATGTATATTAAGTACTACCAACATATATTTAAATCATTATACAAAATATTATACTTCTAAAATAGAATTGGATAATAATAAATTTCATATTCAATTATCATTTTCAATTCTGCTATAAGATATCCCTCATTGTTTACTATTTCACACATATTAGATGATATTTAAACCATTGTGTTGTCCCAGTTACAAGTTATATGAAATTATTCTCCATGTTTAGTCTAACATTTATAATGTTGGACTATTAACAATATGATAATATATTTTTTCTACTCTTTTGGATAAATTCAACTTGATTAACAATAACACAAACATAAAAAGATATTATTTTAGATGGATTATTTCCATGATTTGTTACAATCATGATGAACTCTGTAACTCTATCCTTATACTCATTTATCATAATAAAGGAATCCATCCATTTTTTATTCATATTCCCACTATATGGTTAAAATATATTCATTTTTATAAAAATAAACAAATACACAAAAGGTATTAAATCTTGAAATCAATATAATAGTCATATTTTTTTCATATTCAACCTTAATTAATGAATATAAATAATATTTCAACCTGATATAATATAATCTTCTTAATGTGGGTAGTCAATCTGTTTTTAATCCTTATATTTTTTTAAAAATCATATTTTTTCATTATATGTTTTTATAAAATAATTATTAATATGAACATTTATTTATAGTTTGCTCTTTTTAGGTTAATTAGTTATCCTCATTATTGAATATTTGAAGCATATTAAATTAATTTTTTATATATTTTTTTTAAAAACTAATTAATTTATATGACATCGACTAATTTTTTGAGATATAATTTTTAACTATATAATTTGTAATTATTGATATTTCATTCTTGAATATTTTTAAATGAATCGTTGACAATTTTTAACATTTTTTGATAAATTCTTATGTTGTTTCTTTTCAGAAATAGTTTTTTTATTACATGTATTTAGTTTATACTTTTTATGTTATGTTTTTAGGTGTAATTTTCTTTTTTTATGTATATCAATAATAGAAAATTAGATAAATATTATATTTTTATTTTTTTATTCATCCTGATTATCATTATTATTTTATTAATAAATTAATAAAAAATAATGTATTTATCTAAAAAACTAGATTTAATGAGTATCTAAAACATACCTATAATCAAATAGAAGTTGGACGTGCACAAATTAAATTTATAAAAATAATCTTTATTAATTTTTTGATACATAGTTTATTTTAAATAATATAATATTAATTTGGTCTTTTTGAAAAAAATTAAATCAATTAAAAATTTAGATCATTGGATTTATAATCAAATTGATAGTTTATATCCAAACCAATATCTAGAATCACTATTATAATATTAATATATCAGTTAATAATAAAACATGAAGTATTTTTTTTTAAATCCTTTAGAATTATTTAATAGTGAATCACCATAAAATAATAAAATAATTTAAATTCATGTCGTCTAAATTTTATGAAAATATTTATCATTCGTTGTTGACTGCTACAATATGGAGCAAAATTTTTTGATTATTTAATATCTTAGCTAATTAAAAAATTATTGATGTTCTTAAAAAATCAATGACTTGGGCCCCAAAAAAATTACTATATATATATAATTTTTATACAATTACAAATGAAGTATATTCAATTTTTACATATTTTAATAGAGTTAATATTCCAAATCTCAAAAAAGTAAATAATTAATATAGAATGACATTGAAAAAATAATTAAAAATGGGGATCAATGGGGAGATAATTTTGAAACATAATATAAAAAAACAAGTACATGATAAATGAAAATATCATTAAGAAAGAATTCAGATAGGTAAACCATCAGTTTTTTAACTCAAATCTTCCAAATTGGTACATGAATGGTATGAAAGGAGTCAGTTTTAGTGAAGGATTGATGAACCAAATTGAGTGGTAATGTGACTAGTGTTCTTTTAAAAAGTATTTGATATTTCTTTTAATGATTAATAAAATAACTGATTAATGTTACCTTTATCTGTATTAAGTAGATAATTGCTGATAGATTTATATTTTCTCAATTCCAATTTTATCACTTATAAATTATGTGATTTTATCAGATTTAACTTTACCACTGATACAAATTGTTTTTAATCTCACATAACTGTTAGAAAAACGAATTTACACTTACATTGCCTTAAAAAATTAGGACATAATCATAAATATTTATAATCATTATGAACACTAATGTTAGTAATGATCGTACCAAATAAATCAAATAAAATGTGTATATATAATTAATTATTTAAAAACCATTACAAATTCATAATTTTATTTAAATATGATTAATTACATATAAAAATATTAATATTGATATAACTGAATTCATACTTTCTTACAATATACTATCTAATCTGTAAATATTTTTTAAATATTTTTTTTGTAAAATTACATCTAAATATAAAGAAATTATAATAAATTACTAATTATATAAATATATATAATAGTAATAATACATATAAGATATTAATAATTTTAACTATATTTTATTATTTTTTTAATGTTTAAAAACATTTATTATTTATTTATATGAGTAAATATTAAATATTATAAAAAGTACTCTTATATTTGAAAACACTAATAACAATATTTCAATTTATAAAAGATTATTTTCAATTTATTACAAATTATTATTAAATTTAGTGTTAAATATATTAAAAATATTACTAAATTTTTATATTTTAATAATATTTATATATTTATTACATATATAAGAAAAAAATAACATTTTTCATCTACATGATTAATATAAATGTATTATTATTTTTCACAGCATATTATTAAATATAAAATAGTAAAATTTAAACAATAATTCCTAAGAGTTATATTTAAATAGATTTGAAACTTATAATATGTAGACATATTAATATTAATAACTATATACATTAATATATTATATTCATTTTATATAAAAATATAATTAGTTATTAATAAAAAAGAATTCCCCCCTTTGCCATTCCATGAGAATTTGTGGGTACTAAAATTTTTAAAACTAATTTGTTGAGGATAGATAATAAAATTAAAAGAATAAAGTTTAAATGTAGAATGAGCCCATGGAATATTACATTACCAATGATAAGACACTTCAATAAATAGTTATAAAATGATGATATACTAGTAGAGGATATGAATTTAAAAAACCTAATTTAAATAAATGTTTTTAACTGTTGTAAATAAAATTTCTTTAAAGGAAGTAGGAGAATAAAAATCATTGAATATAAATTTTGATATAGAAGAATCGAATTTTTGGTTCATCAAAATTGTGTAATTCTCACAATAGATTTTGGACTAAATGGCCCGAAGGCAAAATTTTTTATTGATTTTAGATAAGCTCCCTTTTAAGGGTAAAGGGGTAAAACCAAGAATTCAAGGACATTAGGACATTAAGAAAATTCAAAAAACAACAAGGATGCAACCCAGAACAAGACTACGTATAACTGCCTCCCCCAGCATCAACAACATTAATGCACACCACCACTAGAGCATGACTACTTAGGAAACTGTCCCGTGCAAAAATGCCTGGGTCCGATACCGATGGAGATGACATGCCCTCTCAATCATCCAAATCCAAAGAGTCTTGCACAGTGAAGACGACCAGCTCTATCCTCATCTGAAGCAATTCCTTGTAGCATGCCTGAGTTCCCCAACAATCGATCTCTTTCACCTCTAACGTCAATTAACCAATCAGAACCACTCGCATATCACCAATTTCACACCTAGTCTATCTCTTTCACCTCCAACAACAATTAATCAACCTGATCAACTCATAGATCACAAGTTCCATGGCCAATCAAACATATCACGGACATAACCAAATCAAAAAACCGGCAAAAAATCACAAAGAAAACTAAAAGAAGGACCTCCCCCTCCAAACCTTGCCAGATCTATCGTCGAGCCGCACTGGAAGCAAGCCATAGGCGTAACCTGGACGCATCAGACCGAACCGCCAGATCCACGTCGTCATGACCAAGCCGCATCAATCCACATCGGAAGAATGAACACACTAGGAAGCCAAACCAAGCCACACTGGGAGCACGACGGTGAAACCGATCCGCTCAGGCCAAGACAATATTCGGTCCACGGGAATTCACAGCGACGCCATAGAGTTGAGCCATGCCATTGATCCATGCCACGCCGCATAGCTGAGCCACGCCGCATAGCTGATCCACGCCGCACAGAAAATCACCGACCACGCTGGAGATGAAAAGTCATTGGGGTTTCAGTTTGGATAAAATAAAACATGGATTCTGCAACTCTACTATTGTTACATGATTTTCCAATGATGACTTACACCTAATAATAATTAAAAGAACCATAAAACTAATTAGTGTGGTTTTATATATGAAAAATATAGAATCAATTATGATTATAAATTACAATATTAACTATTTATAGACAAAAAACTCCCAAAATTCCATGAGAAGCACTTGAATTTTATTAATGAACCAAATTCCATGTATTCTTATCAAAGGCTCGGTGGTGATCATATATAATATAATCTAAAATTTATATGGATGATAGAAATGATTATACATTCATGATATATAGTGCATGAAGAAAATTTTATATCACAACAACTCAAATATTACAGTATTATAGAAAATTAAAATGTGAAAATATATATTATAATATATGAAAATGTATAATAAACTATATGAATATGTATTAAAGTAATGTAAAATTTCAATATTTCAATATTATTTTATTTTTATATCAGAATATATGAATTTGATCATGAATTATAGTATTATATCATTATATAATTTTTATATTGCATAATTTTTTACTAAATTATATGAAATTTTGAAAATGTGGTTCGATGTTCAGGATCTTGTTATAATATTTTTATTGTGCGGTATATAAAAATGGGTATTTAAATTGAAAATGCATACAAATAAATAGAAGAATATGAATAAGAACATTAAATTATATAATGTGTATGTATTAAATTATATCTTTAACCATATCAATTAACAAAAGTATGTCCACTAATATATTGGAAACTATGTATTTTTTTTGTATTTATATAATTATTAGTATAATAGTGACCAGATTCAAAATATTGTGTATTAAAGTAACTTGGTTTTTTTAAGCAAAAGTTAAAGTTAACGTATTTGTGAGGATATATATATTATGAAATTCAAGATAATGTTTTTAAGTAAAATGATTTTTTTATATTCATAAGATAAGGAGATTATTTTTTTAGGAAATGTATATTATAATATTTGTAATTTTCAATAATATAGTACATTTAAAAGCAAAACTATAATCATAATAATTGGAATAGGAATTATTAATTTGATAATGTGCATGTATTGTAGTATATTTGTAGGTATGAATATTCACTTGTGAACTTATGGATTTTCAATATTTCTTTTTAATATTATATAAAATTATTTCAAGACCATGAACTGAGAGGACATGTGATTCCAAGGCCTGGTATGCCCAAAATAAATGGATGAAAAATATATAAATAGTAAATAGCACGAGTGTGCAATTTTACAACAATATTTGACTAACTCATAAATGGTTTACAAAATCAGAAATATGGGGACACTATTTAGTTCGGAATAGATTTTTTACCCTAGTTGAGACATAACTCATGTTGGTGGATGTAAATTTGTAGAAAAATAAGTTGGGGCCATAAAATGAATAATGTAATTGATTAAAAATTTATTATTTATGCAATGAACAATCCAATAAATTTATCTTTATGTTTTAAATCCATGGTCAACTACATAACCTCGGAGATGTTGTAGGACCATTGTAGATAACTCCAATGAATCCTCTGAGGATAATGGTGATGGACTGAGGAACGTTGACTACACAATGCTCATTCTTCATCAATGACTGATCCCAATCAAGGTAAGCTGATTGGCATTGTGATTTCCATCTTGTTCATAATACTGGATGAATGTGGATCAATTAAATGAATAAAAATTGATAGTTACATCATTGGTAGATTTCAAATTGATGGATTTATTTTTGGATGTTTGATTTATACATCTTCATTTATCATTCTATCTGAAATGAATCGAGTCCAACCCGAACAATGTCTGAGGTTCATTCCTCAGGGTTTCTCTATTATTTTCACCCACCGTTCTACGCATTCATTTTTGTATGAACCTTGAAGTTCCTAGCCTGACATATCCAAGAGGTTAAAAACATGACCTGGCCTCTAATTCAGGGTGAATTGATAACTGAGACCAAATATATGTAGATCCAGACATCTGGATCTCAGATATGTGATTATTTGATTTTTCGGGCATAAAACAGGGTGTTGTGGTTTATGAAAGAGATATAAATCCTGGCATCAATGACCTATACCTAGTGGTGAAGTGTGGTGGAGGACCATGTGGGGGTGGAGGTGGCTGACGACATAACGACAACAGTGGAGGAAACAACAGAAGTGATGAAAGATGTGAAGTGATAGTAGACGCGATAGAGGGAAGGATAGCGTGATATATTAGGCAGATGGGAATGGTTGGTTTAGTGGGTCACGTTAGTCCAGTGGGTTGGGCTGGACGTGTGTTAGACATAGGTCAGATCCAGGGTAACCATAGTAGAGGCCAGTTGAATCTGACCGTGATGGTCTACTGCTGTGCTGAGACAGCTTGAGCTATTGTGGGAGCAACGACCGTGGGTGTCACAACTGTGCAACCGGTACACATGTTAACTCAACTAACCACAATGGTAGGTGGACCTATCATGGATGTATGTCATCAGGTCCATGACTGGCATATAGTTAGTTTCACTAAATCAATCATATATTTGAAACTGAGCTTCCAATCGATGGTCCATCTATGGAGTTGATACCCAAACATTGAGGCGATCATTTTGAGACAGGTAGTGAGAAATTTATTTGGACCAGTATAGGTTGAGAGAATTATAGTGGTCCATTCATTAAAGATTTAATACATCATTAAGCCCACATGACTAGATTTTAATCCCCTTTAGATGGAGAGACTCAGATAGAATATGGTATCCCTCCCCAAGAATAGATTATTATCCTCAATCACCCCTAGTTGATTTTGTGGAATCACATTTCCCCCATGATTAGGGAACTGATCCGCCATCTAGAGGGTTTTATTGGAAGGGTCTATGGCACACCCAGTAGTTCAGTTTGTGATACCCTATGTAGTGTGTTGATCCATATTTGGGAAAGTGGTATCCCCCAGTAGTATTGGTCATGATCTATGTTGTCCCTTAGTCTGTTATGTGTATTACCCCTTCTTTGAGAATCACAGTCTTCACTAACCTAAGTGTTCTCTTGGATAGAGGACCACATAATCTAGGCCTATTAGTGCAATGTATTTATTGATATCATCGCATCAAGAGTGAATTATCCTAGAACAAGCATGCATCGAGCAGAATCATGATGCTGGTAGACTGTTATGACAGACTAATGCCATGGTTTCTCTATTGAGAATATATATAAAGTCTTGTTATTTGTGGTGTAGACATATACATGTGTATAGATAACTAAACTTTCCTTTTATGTACTGATTCATTTTTTCATAGTGACTTACTAAGAATTGTTATACTCACACCAACATGGGATTTTCTCAAACATGTTGTCTCTTGTGAATATGATTGACCATCTGATGGAGTCCTTGGCAGACCAAGACAAAGAAGGGAATAGTGATAATGGACTAACTGTGGTCTGTTCCTATGGATTTTAGATATCATTCCTAGTACCTTTACCTTCTGGTTGGACTTCTGTTATATACCTTTTTTGGTGGGATTATATTTGGACCTATTTACTTTGCAATACTTCTACTGTCGCACTGTATTTTTGGATCTTAGTGGATTGCATGCATTGTATACATAATTGTTTTTACATTTCTGCATTTACTAAACCCTAGCCTATTGGAGGCGAACTTGGGTTAGTCACAGTATGGACCCCTCTTGGATGGGTCCTGATAGAGTGATATTAGAGGGTTCAGTTCTACATAAAGACTCAGAGTCTATGAGATTGGTTTATCGTATTGATTTTAAGTGTTTTGAGCTTGGATTTTAGGCTAGCGACTCTACTGTCGGTGCAGTGGCTGATGTATCCATACACCAGGACATTTATTACCTACATTTCAACTTGGTATGCAGAGACACTAGTTTATGGAAAACAATGGTACTCACATCATATAATAATGTTTGTGTTTTCCATGTCATTATTTTGTCATCTCTTCAAATATACACTATTGACTATGGTACATCTTTTTTTTAATTCAAGATGCCTCCACATAGATGGAATTTCTGGATTCTACCATGTGATCATGAGGATGATCCGCCTATTGTAGATGAATCAGTATAGGGGAAGGTACCATAGATAGATCATTTGGGTGGTTTTCTATCTATACTTACACCATTTGAGCATCATATACTACCAGAACAATCATTGGAGGATTCATACGGACTCGGTGTGTTTCATGAGTTTCAGAGGCCACAACCTGCCATGTTTTGATAGGATCTAGACCCCCAAATGGATGATTATTGGCTAGTGTCAGTCACATGTGCTTTGAACCTTGTGAGAATGCTTGGTCAACAGGTGGAAGTCCTTTGCACGATTCTTTTTTAGCGCTCTATTGGAAGTTGGTGCAGCTTGGTGAAATAGTTACAAAATAAGACAACTCTCTTCTATAAAGACTTAGAAAATCTCTTTGGGGAGGTGTTCTATCCAGTTTTCAATCATTATTCATACATGACCTCTACATCTGCATCAATGTAGTAATACAATGGTGGAGTATTAACCGATGTTTATTAATATTTTACACTAATCCTTGTAAATGGTACAAGAAAATTTCATCATGGCTTAGACCTTCAAGTAGGGCTTACACCAATACATCAGGGAATATGTGTTATCTATTAGCATTCCTTCCTATATTATGGTACTTGTGTGAGCCCTACTGTTGGAGATTTTTATATTAGACAAGATAGTAGTATTGGGAGCTAGTAGTTGGAACTAGTTATTTGAGACATGATTAGTAGGTAGATGATGGAAGACATAGGGGCCCAAGTGGGTCAGCCGCTTTAGGGGATGATGCCAAGACCGACAGTTAGCATTGAGAGGACCCCATGTCCACTAGAATCAATCAGGTGATATATAGTGTTACTCATGTAATGGTTTGGGACATATAGCTTGAGATTTCAAGACTTTTCATACATGTGAATGAGAGAAAATTGATGGGCCACAGAGGTATAGAAATACATAGTAGTTTAGTGGTATATAGAGTGATAGGTGTGGTACAATGGTAGGATAGCCGAAGGATATTTTCATAGGTCCAGCCTATTACCACAAACACTCCTAGGTGTTCCACGATAGGCATAGGTTTCTATTGGAAATGGACAAGGCTAGTCATAGGAGATAGAGGATTACGACATCGTGGCTCAAGGGGTGATATGAGGTATGATCTATGTCTTTTCCACCTTACCTGCAATTTTTATGGAAACAAGTTCTAGTCATTCGACTCATTCCATGAGCCTTTTGGAACAAAAATATTTTGGTTCAACTATTGACATGAACATTGCACTTGGATACTCATACTGTAGGAGATTCGATGATCACACCCTGTTTTCGATAGTGTGACCTTAATCTTGGAGGTGATGGTTTCAGTTTGGATATCTTGGTAGCGGTGTAGATTCCTTACAATGTCATTCCTGGAATGGACTGGTTATCCATATTTCATGCTCATATTGACATTTTTAGGTGAAGAATATATTGTCTATATAATGATTTAACCAGGTTTTCCTTTTTTTGTGAAAATAAAACACAAACAGTACAAGGTGAACTCACACATAAGAGGTTGTAACTCAGTACTCATCTGTGGATTTCATCACCCTCAGCATAGTGGGTGATATGATTCCTCAATATTAAACAATGGTGGTGAAGTATGAGGAGATATGTTTGAATGACGGCTCTTGAAAAGGTTCGGGAGCTGAGGGTACAGTTGGAAGGCATGCAGAGGAAGGGATCATGAGATCCAATGATTAACCCTAGGAAGCCCCAATTTTGTTATCCATGAAGGTAGATATTATATTGAGGTTATGTTTGGATTATTGAAACTTAAACTTGGTGACTATGAAGATCAAGTATCAACTTCCTAGGATCGATGACCTCTTTTATTAGTTGAGAGGGGTTTTTTGGTTATCATATATTGACATTGGATCAGTCTATCACCTCCTATGAGTACGATATGAGGATATTCCCAAGATGACCTATACATGTTATTATAGTAACTATGAGTACCTGGTGATGTTTTTTGGCACAAAAACCAACCACAAAATTTTCATGAGACTCAAGAAATAGATCATTAATCCTTACATTGGCCGATTCATGGTGTTCTTCATTGATGACATCCTAGTGTATCCAACGTCTGAGGAGGAGCATCTAAAACAATAGAGGATGGTCATGGACAAACATTGAGAGAACGAACATTATGGTAATCAAAAAAATTGATAGATTTTTTATTTATGAGGTCAATTTTCTTGGACATGTCATCTCAGAGGTAGGAGTTGTAGTGGATCTAGTGAAGGCAGAGGCAGTTCTTTCATGGGAGATATTGAAGAGTGTTTCCGAGGTGTGGAGTTTCCATGGATTTTTAGGGTACTATCTTAGGTTTGTAACCAAATTCTACAATGTGTAAGCTCCCTTAACATCTTTCACATGAATTGGGAATAATTTCATTTGGAGAAAAGTTATAGGCGTGATTTTAGGAGTTGAGTTAGAGGTTGACGAGTGCTTTCATCCAAGAGATTCTAGAGGAAGGCATCGAGTATGTGGTGTTTGTTGATGCATCAAGGACTGGGCTTATTTATTTCCAGAATCATAGGAAAGTAATGATTTCCTATAGTTCATACATATTTAGACTGAATGGGAATAATTATGTGACCCATGATCTTGAGTTAGTGATGGTAGTCTTCACATAGAATATTTGGTGACACTATCATATGGGTGAGTGGTTTATCGTCTACTCTAATCACAAGAGTCTCAAGTATGTCTTCTCTTAGAAGGATCAGAACATGAGATAGAGGTGTTTTATAGACTTCCTTGAAGACTATGCATTTGATATTATCTAAATCCTGGGAAACAGAACCTGGTAGAAAACAATCTCAACATGATATCTAGTTAGTAGTTTCTGAATGAGGGGTTCGAACTATTAGACTTGTTACAATTATCTTTTGTTGATGGAGATGGAGTAGAATAGATGCAGTCGATGGTTTCCAACCATCCACTCTTATACAGATATAGGTAAGCATATAATAGGGATACAAACTATGATACCATATGTGAATTGATGTCTTAGGGAATACATTTGATGGATATTTGAATGGTAGGGAACACATTGTTCTTTTTAGAGGACTCGTAGTAGTTCTAATGGTTTTGTGGGAGTAGGATATGATGTATTTTCATATATCCATGTTGGACATACATCTAGGGGTGGATAATATGTATTAGGACCTCTAAGGTTACTTTTGGTGGCTAGAGATGAAGAAAGGAGTCACAGAGTTTGTTTCGGGGTGCCTTACTTGTCAGTACGTAAAGGGTGATCACCAAGTCCTAGCAGGTTTGGCTCAACCCCTTGAGGTTCCATAATGGAAGTGGGATGGGATATTAGTGTACATGGTGATGGTTCTACCATGTATGCCCATGGGACATGATTATAGAGACCATTATTTTCTTACATTACTTTTAAATAATTTTAATAATAAAAAATCCAAAATTATTACAGAATAAGGATCCAAAGGGTTAGTGTTTTAGGAAAACTATGAATATGTATAACATTTACATAATAAGACATTTATCTTATTCCTTATTCACTATCTTATTATTGGATATTTATATATCCTTAGTACATGTAGTAACATGAGGATATACATAAAAAATGGATAATATAAAATCCCAATAAGAGGATAGATAGGAACATGAATCAATGTAACATGGGGTGATCATAATCAAAGAAACATCATCATAGTCATGAGAGGAGGCATTATATAATATCATGGAATGTTTCTATGCATAAAAATGAAACATCAGGTCTTGGTGTAAAACTACCACACATATTTGTGAAGAACTATAGCATCATGTTCACATATATTTCACTTTACTCATGAATTTATTAATATTAACCAATTCATTTGAGCAGTGTATAATTCCCGGTACACCCATAAAATCATTACATCAACATCGTGCTATATAATTCCAAGTGAACAGTCACATCGTAAAGTTAACATTAATCATGTATGCCGCATAGAATGTATATCAATCATGGTCATAAATAATCCATGGAATGGAATGGGTCTCATTTCATAAATCATACATTCATAAACATCGGGTTCCCTAAATAATGAGGTAATAAGATACTTTATCATTAAACCTTTGTGAAGAAAATCTGGATAAGTAAAAGTTGGGTTATCTTATAAAAGTTGTTTTCCTTCGGAAACATTATGTTTTTCATAAAAAAATTAGAGAACTTTTAATTACACAAAATGAAATATAATTACTATGTAATTATATTTAAGAAATATACATAATGAAAATGGGGTGAAAGAGTGAAAACTCAAATAATGAGAGAAGGGTATGAGAATTCCCCTTCCTTGTTTCTGAATGCCTCCTTCAATTTAATGTCATGTATAATCGAATTAGATTCATTAATTAACACATAGTGGACCTTTTAAACATTTTATTGATTCATTATTACTTTATTATGTTATTTTATGGGACTTTGTATGAGTATTAGAGTTAAAATTTATTTTTTGAGAGTGTTCCTCTTCTTAGTTTACAAGGATGGTTCACTTGTACACATGAACGGAAGTTCATGAAGAAGATGGATAAACATCCAAAATTTCTATTACATGTTATTAATGATCTTATGGGAGTTTAAATGATCTCATTATGAAGATGGTTATATACTATGAGTATGAATAATTAGATAATATATAATTATGATTGTTTAAGGCTTAATTGGGAGGTTTTTCGATCACAACGAACATGTTTTTCTTATCATTTAGTATTACATATAAAAGTGGTTTCTAGACAATAAAGGGGTTACAACATAAATATTAAATTCTGTTTTCAACCACTTAATGTTTTTTTTGATATCCTTAAAGTAGTTTAAGGGATTTGATGGTGCATCCCCCACGATGATGGTAAATTGACACATCACGGGTAGGGATTTCATTATAAAAAATAAGTGAGAGAGATAGAGAGAAAGACAGATGTTTAATTAATAATATTCCATTAACTTGATATCATACCAGTACATCAATATTACTAGAGTTATCATGAAATTAATATAATAGAGTTTTGTTATAAGTAATAAAATGAAATGTAATTTGAAAGGAAATTAAAATAAAATAGACAGAGAAATAAATTCTTGAATTATCCCTTGGAGATCCTTTTAAAGGCTCATAGTATTGGTATATTAATGAGAAAAAGAGATCTTGGGAATCATATTGGTGATATGGAAGTGTTTGGGGATGAATTTGGAAAAAGGATGAATCTATTGAGGTGTGAGGAAGTGAGGTTATGTGGGGCGGTATTTATAGTTGAGGGGAGGGGTGTTCTCTTAATATTTAATTCATTAGTTTATTAATTTCCCTCATGATAAGAAATTTTTGATGATTACATGAATAAATATAGTATAGAGGGAATGTGATTTTGTAACTTGGGTGCTTACATCACTCATGATGTTAAGAATAGTGAATTTTACTAATAAATTATTAATTCTTTAAATTACTAGATTTTACTAATTACAAAAACTCATGTATTTCAGAAAAATATCAACAATTTACCCAAAGAATCTCTGACATGTATATTTCTAACATGAACTACATTTTTTCAAAAAAATTCCTAAATATTAATAATTTTATTTTTAATTAAAAACATAAATTAATGCAAATTTTAAAATTAAAACTTCTTTTCTAACACATTGAAAAATTAAATAAGGTTTCATAAAATTATTATATAATCAAAATACATCAAAATAATAGTTTATGAATACCATTTATGGGAATAAATTTTCTATTAATGTATTAAATTATTAATTAAATATTCATGACTTACAAAAAACCAATAATATAATATAATTATATCATATTGTAATTTATAGGGTGGATAAATTTTATTTATACTATCATTGGTATAGATCCTATTCACTTGTCAAATTTACTATTCATATAGTTTTTACTACTATTATTAAGGTTAACATTACTATTCATAAATGTCTATTACAATTCACTGAAAATAAGGTTTTTCTTATCTAACTCAAAACATCTTACTTATCACAACCGTGAATGTCAGTTTTTTTGAAATTCAAATCACAGGTGTGTCAATATTAGGTTTCAAGGTTACAAATAATTTTATAGTTCATTTAAGAAATATGTAGAATTGTGTTCTTGAATATGAATTTAGGTGATTATACAATATTATATTACTATATGAAGCAAAAAAATTCAATGATAAATGTTTGGGTCATTAAATTCATCCCACTTTTGTAATTTCTCCCTCGAAATTTTGTTTTTCATAAACAGATGAGGGTAATTATCCTTCATTGCATCCTCTGGTTACAATGCTTCAACTTCATTAATATGTTTCCTCCACAACACTTTTACAAGGAGGGTTTTCATTTTTGTTTTGAAACTTGTCTCTTTGGCCCAAAATTATTACTGGCTGCTTCTCATAAGATAGATCATCTTCTTGTTGTACCAGCTCTAAGTTTAGTACATGGTATGAATCTAGTATATAATTCTTGAGGAGTAATATGTGAAACACATTATGAAATAAATCCAAATTTGGTGGAAGTTAAAACAAATTGTCCATGGATCGTATATGGTTTGTGATCACAATGGGGTCAATTTAAGTTGGGATTAGGTTTCCTTTCATTCCAAAACACATGAATCTATTTCATGGTGATATTCAAAGAAAACATTATATCTAATATCAAACTCCATGTCCCTCTGATGGTTGTCATAGCAACTATTTTTACGACCCTAATCATCATTCATTTATTGTTATATGCCTTGAACCATATTGGTGATCTATTTTATTAGATCTGGTCCAAGAAGCATTATGTCTCCTACTTCATCCTAACATATTGGAGTTCTACATTGCTTTCTATTCAGATCTTTATATGGTGGCATCTAAATAGTCATGTGGAATCTATTATTTTATTAGAACTCAACCAATGGTATATTATAATCCAATACACCCTTTAATTCTACTGAGAAGGACATTATCATTTCTTTGAGAATTTGAATATTCTTTTCATATTAGAAATTTGTTTGGGGTGAGGGGACATGATAAAATTCAATTAAATACTCAAGGAATGTTGAAGACTCTTACAGAACATTGATTTGAACCTTGGATCACGATCAAAGATAATCAAGAGTGGGACCCGAAGAAGTATCACCACTTCCTCCACATGTATCATTAAATTTTTTCCAAGAGAGAGATCTTCCCGAATAATGATAAAGTGGGATGACTTGGTCAGTCAGTCCACCATAACCCATATCCCATTATTTTTTATGGATTTCTTTAGGAGACCTGTGAAAAAAGTCCATACAGACATTATATGATTTCTACATTGTTACAGGAAATTTTTTCATTGTCCCTTTGTTATTCTGTCTCTCTAATATAGTATACTGACATATCAAGCACCTTGAGATATACTCAGCTATCTCCATCTTCATGTTGTCCCACCAGAAGTGTTCTCTGAGATCATGGTATATCTTGGTTCTACCAGGATTGATATATAAATTTGAGCATTGTGAATTATCAATTAGATCCATATATATCTTTGGTGATGAAGGAACACAAAATATCATACCAAACTATATCACTCCATCATCATCGATATGGGGCTCTTGTAGAATCCTGTCATTTTTGACGTTCCCCTTATTTTGAAACATTAGATCATCCATTTATGCCTCCTTGACATTCTCTTGGATAAATAGTTTAGAAATAATTTTGGTAAGGTTATTTTTATTACATACCATTATGATTTCCAAATTTATTTTTTACATATCTAGGATGAAAAGATCATAATAAATCCACAACATCGATAGAGTAGTAGGTTCATTTTTTCTGGGAGCATCAGCTGCCTTATTCTTGTTTCTAGGATGATGGTGAATAGATAAATTATAGTATTTGATTAGATATAACCATCTCTTTTGAATCATTTTGAGATCCTTTTATTTGAATATATACTTTTGGCTCTTGTGATCAGTATATATGTCATAATTCTCACCATAGAGGTAGTGCTACCAGATTTTAAAAGAACAAATCACATCTGCTTTCTCTAGATCATGTGTCGAGGTGTTCAAATAATGGATATTCAACCACTGTGAGGCATAGCCTATCACATTATCATTTTTGATGAGTACACAACCAAATAAATTCTTTGAAAATCACTATATATCACAAAACATTCACCACTTTTCAGAAATTCAATTATAGGTACAGTGATCAGCCTTTTCTTTGGATCTACGATGATTTCCTTACATTCATTCGTATAGAAAAACATTAATCCTTTCCTTGTTAACATAGTTTGTGGTCTTGACAATCATGATAAATTTCTAAAAAAATGTCAATATTACCGAGCTAATCAAAGAAAACTATGGATTTTAGTAACACTAGAGGGACCGGTCTATTCCTCGATCACCTTTGGTTTTGAAACGTCCACAAAAATTCCTTCACTTGTGATCCCATGTCCCAAAAATGTGACTTTCCTCATCCAAAAGTTATACATGATGAACTTGTAAAAAAACATATGTCTTCTCAATGCCACAAACACAATCCTTTTATGTTCTTCACATTTTACTTGATCATGGGGTAGATGACAATATCATTGATAAACACTACCATAAATTAGTCAAGGTATTGTCTAACGATTATATTCATCAAATACATGAAGATTTTAGGGGCATTATTATATCCTAAGGGAATCACAAGAATCTCATAGTGCCCATACCATCTATAGATGGCAGTCTTATGAATATCTACCTTATTCACCTTATGTTGATGTTATTAGATGCAATGATTCACCCATAAGAAGTATTTATCTCCCCATAACTGATAAAACAAGTCATCTACCATTTGAAGAGGATACTTCTTCCTAATTGTTATCTTGTTAAGTTCCTGATAATTGAAACACAACAATATTGATTCATCCTTATTTTTCACAAAGAGCATGGAAAACCCCTTGGTGATGCACTTGTGTGTATGAACCATTCCTCCAAATTCCCTTACAACTACTTCTTTAACTCCCCTAGTTCAACAAGAGCCATACTATAGGGACACTTTGAGATAAGAGTAGCTCATGGTATGAGTTCTATTGATAAATATATCTCACGATCTGGTGTAAGACATGGTAATTCTTCAGGAAATACATCAACGTATTCTCTATCTATAGAAATATCAACTAGGTTGACACTTTTCATTAACTCAACCATCTTAGAAAGGTATAACTCTTAATAAGAATCCAAAACCCACGCCATTGATGAATTTTTTTAAATGAGATTCATTATAATCCTTGAATTTGTATAAAATCATGATATGTCTTTGAATATGAATTGATATTTCATATTAATGACATTTTATATGTTTTCTATATAACAAGAGCCAATACATTCCCATTATGGAGTTGAATTAACCTAAGGTAAATATCCTAATATTTGGTGGATGAATGGTCCCACATATGCCAATAAGTGATTAGTCAAACACATGGGTTGAAATGATTACACTAATATTTGTTTTTATAGATATCATAACCTTATGGTTTCAAGGCTTAGATTCAACCATTATAGAAAACATAATAGATATAAAGGACTATGTAGATCTAAAATAATATATGGCTATTTACATTATTGGATGAATAGTATGAGTACCTTGTACTATTTCATTTTCCTACTCCACTTCCATAGTAGTGATTTTATAAACATTTCCTTCCTCCAATGGATTTGGTGGATGATGATGCTGATTACCCTCGACGACTTGAGGTTTAGTTAACTGTCTTTTATAGTGCCCTTTCTCCCTACAGTTGTAACATGGAACCATCGATGGTGCTCTATTTTCCTACACCACATTCTCCTTCCTTCTCGTGTATTTTTTTAAACTCTTAAACATGGTGGTATTCTCTCACACATTTATAGAATTTCCCTATCCCATTGAGGCAATTCCTATGATTTTTCTTCCCACATTTTCAACATGTGGGTGGTTAAGTTTTCTTTCCAACTTTCTAATTGGATCCTCCTACATGAAACTACAACTTTAATTTCTTATCACAGTAGTCCTAGAACCGTTATCCAAATTCCATCTAAATTTTGAGATAACATTGAATGAAATCACCACAATATTAACAGCATTGGACAAAGGTTTTTAGCTGTAGTTTAATAAACCACCTCTATTTTTTAAAATAAAATAGTGGAAGTTTTTAATCAACCACTGAATAATTTTTTTTATAACGAAATCAATTCTCCCCCTACTCCCCCAACTCCAATGACACCCCTAACCACCACAACCCCTATGAATCCCTAAATCCCTAGGACCATGGTGACCATCACGACCACACCAATACTAGTGACCCCCCCCCCTGATGTCCTCACTACCCCTCAAAATACCTCGCTACCCATCGCAATGACCATGATACCCAATGCCCTAGGAGCCCATGACCCCGATGACCCCCACGACCCCAAAGACCCCCTGAAGCCTGCAATTTGTATCATCATCAATCATAGTTCCCCAATGTCCATCGTCGCCCCTCACCGCACCTCATGGACCCTTGATGCTGATATTTTCTTAATTATTTCAAATCAATTTACATGTGATGTAACATATTTTCATACGTTTAATATTTTTGAGAGTTTTATTAATTGGAGTGTTCAATGAAATAATATGTTCTAATTGGGTGTGAAACGAATTTGATTATGAATCTATCACATTATTGATATAGAAACAATTTATAGTATAATTATATAAATTGCATTCCAAATCATATTATATGATATAATACAGTAATGGTTCCCATCAGAAGGAATAATATGTTCATGTTATTTGCATTTATATTTTTGTGATGTTCCATATTAAGTATTTTATATGTATCAATCCATAGTTCAATCTTTAAAACATTTAGATAATATTTTTCAATGATATTTTTGGGATGACAATGAATGTTTAATCTATCAAAAAATCAGACTCATATTTTTATTATAGTTCCCAAGGAAACAATATTAGTAAAAAATAAATTGGGGATTAAATATATATTTATTAATTTTATTAATTTCATATAAATTAATAATTTATATGTGTTAATCTGAATAAATATCTATTATCTCTCTCAAAGAAAAAGTAATTATGTAGTAATGAAAAAAAATCATAGTGTAAAACATATTTTGACAAGTTTTTTCACTACATTAGAAGAATACAACATTTGGATGATGATAATATGTAATGAAAAATGTTATATATGCATGAAAAGGAAGATTATAGTTTATTTATTAGGGTAAATTTATCATTATAATATTTTCAGAGTCCCACTAATTTTTATCATCACAAATCTTACAATTCATTAGTCTCTCATGGTTTCTTTTAATTTTTGTGAAATTCAAGTTGAATAATAAAAAATAATTTTTTAATCTACGGTTATTAACCTATAGTAGATATATTTGTTAATGGAATTAATTATTAAATATTTGTATAATATAAAGATAAAAAAATTGTATATTGCCTTATATAACAACCATATAATTTAAATTAAACAATGCATAATAAATAAAATCCTCACAAATATTCTCACTATTATTTTTATTAGACATAAGTTTTTTATTATCTCTCTATTATTTTATGGATCTTTCTAATTTTCATTATTTTCTTTTCTAGTAGGTGGGTTCCTTTTTTACCATATATATTTATATAGGAAAACCATATTTAACATACTTATATATTATTTCAACATGTATATATGAATATATTTTCATTTTTATAATTAGTTATGTGTTTTAATTTTCTTAATATTTTATAGGCACATTGTGATATACATGGATAAAAGTTGGATCACATTACTGAGGAACACACCTTAGTAGGCTAAGGATTTGGATGAATTTTTAGATGGTTCAATTTCCAATTGATCCATTGAAGGTAGAATAATATTTCCATTTCCAAAATGTAAATTTATAATATTGATGATGAGATATGAAGGTTATTTTCATTTAATATTAAAGAAATTCCCTGTTTAATATTTGAGTTGGATTTAACAAGAAGAATAAAATGTTACAGAAATCTTGAGCACTAATGTAAATTCGTATAATGAGCTCCCAGTTTCTTTAATAATGGTAAATTAAATGAAAAACATTATAAATTATACATTAGGAATTGAGAGACCCCCCATCAACATCAAAACATATCAGAACAAAAAGATGAGGTTTCTACAAATAGAAACATGACATTTGATTTTTTCTAGACTGTAAGAATACCAGATCAAGATTGTAAATTATCATTTTATCATCATCTTAAATATGTGAAGAATAATGAACGAGAAATATTTACTGAGTAAATTATGTTTCATTGTTTATTTGATGATGGAAATAGAGAGTTGTATAGTGTATGATTGAAATATTCAAAACATTTTTCTTTGCTGAAAATGTACCATATCAAATGACTCTGTGGAATTAAAAATAAGTCAATTTTCTTGATATTGGAATTGTTTCATGATGCATTTCCAAAAAAAATCCCCGAGTCTTTTCATGATATGAAAAAAAAATTAATAGGCTTGGTTTGAATTATACAAAACAACAAACAAGTCCCAATGATTGTATGCTTTTTTGGCGATAGGATTCAAGTAGACATGATTATAAAATATGTTCATATTCTAGATGGTAGTAAATGGGTGGTGTTGGATGTATGAATCTAAATAATACCATGAATAATAAAAAATGGAATACGCCTGGAAAGGTTTGGCTTTACATTCCTTAAATTCGTTGATTGCAATGACTATTCATGTCATCAAACACTGCCAAATACATGAAGAGGAATTCTATAAAGATTAAAAATTATGGGTTAATACGATATACATGGGATTCATAATCATCGAATACATTTGATTCATTACATCTATATTTCTAAGCTGATCCTAGGAATGGTTTATTGGGATTATATTTTGATTGGATCAACGCATTTGGGACTTTGAGTACTAGTTATAGCATTTGGCTAGTTGTTTTGATCCCATACAGTCCTCCTCCATGGATGTGTATAAAAAAAACTTCTTTTATCATTTTGATGATTATTCCTATAAAAAATGACTAGAAATGATATTTATGTATACTTGAAGCCTTTAATCAAATAATTATAGGAGTTATAAAGAAACTATTTTGGGACATTTGATGCTTCTTCTAAAACGATTTTCAAAAAGCATGATACTTAAATATGGACCATTAATGGCTTCCATGAACATGGGAATTTTTTCTATTGAAATAGCTACATGGATATGGATTGTTAAATTTGTAACATTTATTTTTTTCCCAAATGGTTACCTCAAATTATAAAAGGGTGCTTCTTGTGCCATCAAAGATTTCATGATGCATCTCATAGATTTTAGCTAAATAGTTCAGAATTTAACAATTTCATTGATCTTAGACCACATCCAATGTTGTCCATTGGTTATGAAATATTGGAACAACATGGAAATTTTGAAACAAAATTTGGGAAAGTTAATCATTTGAGTGATAGTGGGAACATATATTGAAGTGAATCGTAATGTGAAATCGAAAGGCACCAATAGAATAAAGAAATTATGTTCTTCAAACATCAATATTGGGAATGTAATTTATTGTGGATTATTCTTTAGTGATACATATTGATAATATTTTCTATGACATTTTAATCTTTACATTTCATAATGATCATGGAATTATGTAGGATAATCTCATTTCTCAAGAATACATAGATGTAATGAACATAAAACGTGATCTCTGGACATATAAGAATGAAAAGAATGATCCAGAAATTTTGGAAATGAAAAATATGGATAAAGATACATTCCAGCAAATTTTAAAACAGTTTATGGTATCAAATGGGTCTTCAAGTAACATCTCAATGTGTGTTGACATAAAAAATCAGAGGTTATATGGATTTAAAATTCAGGATTCACATTTTTTTAAAGTCGTTAAAACCATTGGCATTGCATACAATATTTCTTAGAAAATTTACTACTTGTATACCCAAATTTTGGTCATTTTTCATACAAATATGTGAGAAATATATACATACCATGGATCCTGACAACCTTTAGGAGAGTTTTGTATTAACACTTTGTGTAATGGAGATGATCTTTCCTCCATCGTTTTTTACTATCCTGGTGCATTTATCTATGTATTTTATTGAGGAAGCTGAATTAGGAGGCCTCATATATTATCGAGGGATTTATCCAATTAAGAGGTACTTTATTTTTATGTTTTTAAGTTAATTATACAATTATTGGAAATTAACTAAATACAAAATTTTTTTATTTTATTTCACAAATATCAGGGGCATTTTAAATCTTACATGAGAAATAAAGAACAACTAGAGGCTCTATTACTGAAGGATATTTAGAAGAGGAGTGTATTACCATTTTTATGGATACTTTTATGATATTGAGACAATATTTAATTGGTTTGGATGTGTTGAAAACACAACAACTCAATATCAAATACTTGGGGAATAAAAAATATTTCCTACTATTGGCTGATTAGTTTGGAGGACCTCAAATGTTACCTAGAATGAAAAGTAATTTTTATAGGCACATATATATGTGTTGTTGAATAGTGAAATTTAAGATCCATTTATTAAAGTGTTGAGTATACAAACAAAAAGAATAATTAGAAGCCACACATGAAATGAGAAATTCATAACGAAAGATGATAACAAAGAGATTGTATAATGGTTTGTACGATGTGTAAGTTCATAAATATTACAATAAATAAGGATATTAAGTTGACATATATATTCTGTAAATTTGATAATGTATATTTAATTTATAGATCATGAATACTAATACCTGATTCGAGTTGTCATAAGATTTCAGATTTCTTGCTCAAGTTCTTCTAAAACAAGTAAAAAATTTCGACGCTTACAACGTGAATAGCTTTAGATTTCTTATTATTGATCGAGAAGATGGTTTGAAAACATATAATAATTGTATATTTACATTTCATGATGTGGGATACATTAAAAGAGTGACTAATAATATTTAATTAAACTACCATGTGAATATTACAGTTGTTTTATTCAAATGCAATTGGGTCTATATTATCAAATGTGTTAAAAGAAATTACATTCAATTTTCAGGTATGAAATTATCTCGATTGATGGATGTTGGTGATAATGAACTGCATTATCCGTATATCTTAAAATCAAAATAAAAAATGGTATATAATATGAATGATGTTGTGGATGAATGGTGGAGTGTAGTTTCTCACTTAAAACAAAGAGACTTGTATGATATGGGTGATGAAGTAGAATATTTTACCTTTGACATTGAATCTTATCAACAAAATGTAGAGGACTTATGTGTCCATCATGATATTGAAAATATTAGTCTTGAAAGTATGTATGAAGTGGATGAAGTAATGGAGTAGAAAAATAACATGATTAAAGATTAAAATGATTGTATGTACAGTAATGCATTCATTTAGCAACCAATTATTTTATTTTATAGTCATTCATTATCATTGTTATGTATATTTGGTTTGTTAGTAATGTGCATTTGTTATCATTTTTAATTTTTTTATGCATAATGTTTTTTAAATATATGTTTTGAAATTAATTATATTGTATTAAATGACATGAATTCCTAGGAGGAAGCATTATACTATTTCATCTACCACTCTGACAGATAATGATCCATCTGTCTCCCACCCTACGACATCTGTGGTGCCATCCTATTTTACCCTAAAAAATCTCCCCCTCCACCATCTCTCACACCCTCTATGATCATCCCATAAGCATATCAATCATTATCTCCCCCTTCAAGAGCCTCAGCACTGAGGGAGCGACGTACAACTTCTAGTTATTTGTGGGGATACTAGAGGGTTACTGTTATAGGAACAAATTTTAATATTAATAAACGTATTTATCTTTTTTTAAACAAACTTTTTGTACATTAAATATTTTAAGAACGAAAGTATAGAGGAAATTATAAAAATTTAAAATATATTTAATCTCAATGGAGAGAAGATAGTTGCATATTTTATTCATATGGTGTCCCTACGGATTATGTCATAGGATTAATTGGCTAGATTCTAGGCCAGTTGACTGCGGCGCCCGTTACAATTCCTATTTCATATAATGATTGTATTAATATGCATTTAAACATAGAAAAATGAATACATTTTATTCCCAAATAAAAGTAATTTTAATTAGTTATGAAGTAATTGATTGTCATGGTATTAAATTATAATAATATATCAAAATGAATTTTTCTATACAAATATGTTTCCACATTACGGTTGCTGATGTTCTAGCATGAATGTGGACATTGAAAAGTCTTTGAAAGAAATGGAATGAATATAAATTGGAATTGTGGAGTGTTTTCAATGATACCTTCTTGACCACCCAACAGATGTATGACAAGCTACCCGATGGGATACCCATAAGGCAATGTAATGTTTGTGTTGACAATCATCGTGATGAGAAGAAGATAATATTTAAATATATTTATTATATTAATATCATTTTACATTTATAAATGAATAAAAAGAGGTGATTACATTGATTATATTACTATTAAATTACATTTTAGGTATTTCTAGATCATTCAATGAAGAATGAATTATGTAAGGCTAATCAAGTCATCCCTCACATTGTGGGGTCAAACAGTTTTTCTAGAAGTCGGACAGATCTGGTAATATTTTTATTAGATTAAATATTTAAAGAAAATATTATATATTGAATATATTAAATTGTTAATTTATCATTGTTTAATGCAGTCACAAATTTTCGGGCACCAAGAATCCTAAACAGAAGTGTTGTTGAATGTTTACCAAAAATCTAATGGAAGTTTTGTTAATCATCCTACCAAAGAAGATGTGGTGTGAACTCATTTTTCATTATAATAACTTATTATAAATTATGAATATGGTAATATATATTACTTCTAATATGAATGATATTTTATTTATAGGTAAAAATTAAATAACTATGGGATTCCAATCCTACCCAGTCCTACTCAATCTCACAGGATAACCCAATAGCTAACATCCTTTGGAATGAGAATCCAAGTAGAGTTTTTTGGATGGGTTTGGGACTCGTGCCATCTGAGGTCAATGTCGAGCCCCCAAGGATTGCATCTTCATCTACTCCTAGTTGATGTATGTCCATAAAAAATTACAAAGACGGATATAGTTTCTCTACAAAACATAGTTCAATAATAGGGGGCTCAGATATCCACATTGTAGAAAGTAATGATTGATTTATATCATAAGATGATCGAATCTACCCCTGGTGGTATTGTATCAACTGGTGGTGAGAAGGTAAATCTCAAAAATTCAAAATCATTTAGTTTACTAACATTCATTGGTTTTATGTTTAAATATAAATAAAAAACATTAATTAAGTTTTCATATAATGTTCTTATAGGTGGTAGCAACAAGTACAGATGGAGGTCGATAGGGTGTTGAGATGTGTTCATCATTGAATAGTTATTATTTTTATTGTCAATCTGTAGAAAAAATATGGAAACATTCAGTTGGTATATGTATCATGTGTTGCACGGAGCTGCCACCAAACATTTTCATGACCTGACATTTTCTTGATTTCTCATGATACCTTTTATGTATTTTGAACCCGGACATCCAAAGACACTAGGAATTTGAGATATTTATGTTTTATTAATGGATATTTATATTAATTAATCATTTTAAAATGTGTAAAAATTTCTATGTTGTTATATCTATGGTGTAAGGGATCTATAAGGTGTCTTTGGGCTATTTCTAAAATCATAAAAATATTATCAGGTATATTTAAAGCCTTATTGGACATCCAAAATGGAATATTCAATGTTTATTTATTTTCATAAATCATTTTTATGATTAATTTTTTCTTAAATTTGTTAGTTTTGTTACCCAAGGGTGAATGATCAGCCTTCTTATTGATTTTCTTGGTAATATCCAGTTTTGTAAATCCCTTCCATTTGTTTTTAGTGGATAGACCCTCATTCATAAAATTTTATATTATTCTCTTATCATATTTTATAGTTGTCATGTGATAACTCCCACATTTGATTTCATCGTATTAAAAATTGTTTTGAAAAAAAATTGAAAATATCTATTGAACACTTGACTATCTTGATCCTCTTAAGTTAGATAGATTGTCCACTTCATTAGTAGTATAAGAAACCACCATCACTTCTCCTTATAAACTAGATATATCATATTTATCATTATATTATGGAGAAACATCTTTCTTCCTCAATAGGAACATCATTTTATTTTTATTATTCTATTTATTTTTTGTATTAATCAAAGTTATAGAAGTTGCTAAATTCCGATCAAAGTAAAATCATTCTTATATAAACCGAAAAATTAATTATAAATCATGAAAGAAAATTTTACCATTATAAAGTGAATAAGTATCCAATAGATATACCAATCAGGTATGAATCTACACTGTAATACCAGTGATGAAGGTGTTTAAAAAAATGAAAGGTGTATTTTTTCAAGATCTTTTCTCTAGTCATTATACACATGACTATTTAGAGATTTCATGGCATGGTTTCAGTGGAAGGACTTCATCTGGACTAGTTGGTTATAAAATCTTGATTTCTTCATTGGATCTTAGATGAATAAATGAACTTAGAGTACCTAGTAGGTTTTATAGACAAATATAATTTATTTAATTTGTGAAAGATAAATATGATCCTTTATTGTTTAAGGAACGAATCAAGGTAATATAATAATAATTTTAACATCCTTACATGAGAATAAAAGTTTATCTGAATTATTTTTTTTCATTTTTACTATCATAAGGTACTCATGGTGGGAACCTCTTCATCCCACTTATCTATGTTGATGACATGCTTATTATTGTTCTAGAAAATGAAAAGTTTAAAAGTTAAAAATATGAATTTTTTATATGTTAATATTTTAGGATCATTTTTTTCAAAATGGATCCCATGGATACATATTTAAAGGATAGAAGTTTCATAAAATTATTCCCCACTCAATCATGTTGCATAAAGAATGTGGTGTAATTTTTTATAATTATTACAGTGTAAATAGTGACCATGCTCCTAGTCAGACATTTTAGGTTACTAAAATGAAATTCTCCATAAATAGAAGTGGTGTTAGAGTTCACAGAGAGGATCCCAATGAATTAGTAGTCCAAATCATGGTGTATTCAATGGTTTTTACTTGATCGTACATTGTATCAGAAGTAGGATTCAATGGAAGGTTCATGGAAAAAATAAAATTATTTAATTGGGAAGTGGAAATTTAGTTTCTATGGTATATCAATTTTTTAAAATGGTTTTATATTTTTTGTACAACTAATTAATAATAAAAAGGACTAGTAGGATTGGACATAAAAATGGATATGGATCCTCTGAATAGAATCATTGGTCTTGTGTTGACATTCAAAGATAAGAATATTATTTGGATATAGAGGATTGAACCAGTAGTTTCACTTTTTAACGTCGAAAAACACTACATTTCATTAAAAAAATATGTTAAGAAGTTAATTTGGATTAAGGGGATATTTTAGTATCTTATATGAATGAATTATAATGGGAAATTTTTTTGATTTATATAGTGAAATTCATTCAATAAATAATATAATATTTCATTATTGTATAAATCACATTAAGTGGAAGTACAAAATCATCTTTATTTTTTGGAGGATAAAGCTTTAGGTCCATGGAAGATATATGGAGATAAAAAGCAAGTACATATGATAATATTGGCTATAGTCTGAAATTATTTGTGATGATGTTATTCCAAAGGTAGACTAGGATGACTAGAGGGATGGTGGAAGAACCATAAAGCAATACTAGATGTTGAGGGAACACAATATGGTTTATGAATACTAACATTGGACATAGTAATGATGGTTAAAAATAATTTTCATATGAAATAATTTTAGTCTTGGATTTGAAAATGATTTTATAGTTGATATATTGTTTCTTTTTGAAGGAATGATTCTCGATGTCTAATTTTTAAATTCTAAGTAAATATAGTATAAGGAAAACAACTAATTTATAGAAGAAAAAAATATAATATATATATATTTGTTTTATATGGAAGAATAAAATTATATTCTACAAATTAATTTATTTTTTGTATGATGTGTAAAGGGGAAAATGAATTTTTAATGTTTTCTTACTGATGGATATATATAAGATTGTAATAATAGAAGATTTATGAAAAAGGAAATTTATATGTATCTGTAATGAGAATAAGTAGAGGTGGATTGATTCATTTAATGAATAGAGTGATTCCCTTAAATATCATATTGTGGCTCACTTAGTCCTCACAAATATAAAAATGGGTTAATGACTTGTTTCACTGGTTGGATTCAATAATATCAATAGGGTATAATCACATTTATTTCGCAGTTATTGAACATTATAAACTTCTTTTGATCCTTAATAAAAATAGTTTTCAATTTTCGTTATGCGTGTTAAGACTTAAATTTGAAACATATAAAATTTCTTTTTGTTATTTTCTTCTTTGTTTTTTGATTCATTTTATATCAGGTATAATTTCGAGGGGTGTTTAACGGTAAGCAGTTTATTATATTGACATAGGTGTATTCCTCTACAATTTTACATTGTATGGAGTTTGTGTGTTCGTTAAGGTAATTTTTTCAATCTTGTATATTCCTTAAAAATAAAATTTTTAAGTTTATATGAAGGTGCATTGAAAAAAAGCATCCCCTCCATAAGTCATAAGGCACATCCATATAATATAATAAATTATATATCCTCATAATAATAGAAATCACTTCTAATCAAAACCATATCATTATAATATCCATATAATTGTTTAGTAAAACTGACTACCACTGCAGCCTTTGTGAATACAATCTACAACTTAAACCATTAAAACTCATGTATATATAGACATATATAATAACTGTAATCCATTATTTCCAGGATAAAAGTATATACAATATCCTTACACCATAATATCCAATATCAATATGTATATCATAACCATGAGTGAGTATATCTCATATGAGTACACATTATTTACCTTAATCCATTATATCCAATATATGCCCATAAAATATAAAATTTCTATAAGAGAGTGTGGAGTAGGAGGAGTATTATGTCATCTATATATGAAAAAACCAATATGTTTGAAAAAAATACCTTGAACCTAGATAGGTATGGAAATTATTCGAGTTATCTAACTCTGCTGGTGGAGCATAATTATTACAAAACATAATCATTACATAAAAAATAACAATTACAATGGAAAATATTTAATATTTGGCATGACCTATAATAGATACCCAATATGACAGCCCAACTACACACACAAACAACTAAGAATAAAATATAATCATAGGCATATAACAAGCATCAATATTAAGGGTTATAATTGAATTTTAATCAATTAAAATTACTACATGACATCTTGTTACCTAATTTGACATAAAAATAAATTCACCAATATAATGAAAACATCGCTACACACACTAATAACTATGAATCTAATATCCTCATAGACCTAGAACAAGTATTAATGTTAAGACATATAATTTCATTTTAGTCCTTTAAAAATTATTATACAATATATTTTACCATATCACTTGTGGAGAAAATGTTATTTACGTCAGTTATTTTTCATTTTTTACATCAGGTTTTAGCCGACGTTAATATGGACGATGTTATAAATAACATTTTTTACGTCGGTAATTTAAAAACTGATGTAAAAAACCTAACATCGCTGTGTTTATCACATCAGTTAATTAATAACCGACGTGAAAAAACCAGGGGGATTTATAACGTCAGTTATTATATAACCGCCATGATAAACCGAGGGGTTTTTGTCACGTTGGTTATATAATAACCGATGTGATAAACCCGTGCGGGGAATGTTTATCACGTCAGTTATTTAATAACCGACATGATAATCCCCTGGGAAATTGTTTATCACATCGGTTATATAATAAACAACGTGTTAAACCAGTCCATGGCGTTTATCACGTCAGTTATTTAATAATCGACGTGATAACCCATTTCCCAGGCCTTTTATCACTTCGTATATTTAATAACCAACATGATTAACCATTCCACATGTGTTTATCATGTCGGTTATTCAAAAAACCGGCATGGAAGACAAATTTTTTTAAAAAAAATCGAATGCAGTCCTCTGCTCTCCCCAGAAACAACCATAAACCAAATCAAGAATTCGTACCACACAAACAAAAGTATATAAAAACAAGAAATAAAGAAAATTTAAGAATTTACACTGATAACTTTTGAAACATACCCCACTAGATATCCCTCCCACCACCCCCTGAACAGCACCCCCTCACCCCACTTGACAGTCCCCACCACACCCCTGGACTGCCCCTCGACCCCCTGGATAGCCCCAAACACCCCAGGACAACCCCCACACCCTCTTGAACAACACCCCCTCACCCCACTTAACAGCCCCCACAACACCCCCGGACTGCCCCCCGTCCCCCTAGATAGCCCCAAACACCCCGGGATAACCCCCCCCCCCCCCCCTACACCCTAAACAGCCATCCCCCACCCCATTGGACAGCCCCCACCAAACCCCTGGACTGACCCCCGACCCCCTGTTCAGCCCCAAACACCCCTGGACAATCCCTCCCCCCCCACCCTCGTGTATACCCCCACCCCCAAGACAACACTCTCACACCCCTGGATAGCCCTCCCACACCCCTGAAATAGAGAAAAAGTTACCAAAAAAACTAGAACCCCCTCGCCCCACTAGACTACCCCCACCACACCCCTAGACACTCCCCCCACCCCCACACCCATGGACATCACCACCACCCCCTGGACATCCCCCCACCCTCCTATAGACCCCCACCCCCTGGTTAGCACTCCCACATCCCTGGAAAACCATCCCACACCCTTGAAAGAGACCAAAAAATTACCAAAAACAGACCAGAACCCCCTCAACCCACTAGATAGCCCCCACCACACCGATGGACTGCCCCCCCCCCCCCCCATCCCCATGGACACCCTGGACCCCCCCCCCCCCAACTAGGCATCCCCCCCACCCCTGGAAACCCCCCTCCCCCACCCCACAGGACACCCCCACACCCATGGACACACCCTGGACAGCCTCCCACTCCCCTGGACATCCCTTCCACCCTCATGGAAACACTTCAACCCGCTGGACTGTCCCCCACTCTCATGGACACCCATGACCACCCCACCCCCACCCCATTGGATAGCCCTCCCAGACCCCTGGACACCCCCACCCCACTGAACACCCCCCACACCCTTGGAACCCCTCCCCCCAGACCAAAATCCATACCAGAAAAACCAACATAAGTAGACCAAAACAAGAAGTAGATCAAAATTAAACATTAACATATATAACATTCAATACTAACACCGTCAATTTCCAAAAATCTAAATCCAACCTAAACTACTACCAAATACACAATTATAATGACAATATTCAAAATTACATTTTACATTACAAACAACTAAAATTAAATAAAACCTGTAAAATAATTTGACTACTCCACTTGTAATTGTTTGATGTCTTCAGAAGTATAGGTTTGAGGGTCCTTAAAAGCTAAAAATAAAAAGTATAGTAGTTAACGTGTATAATTAATAAATCAAATTGAAATATTATGGAATAGTTTAAGAGGAAATCTTACCAGGTCAAAATCCACAACTATCCCAGTTGTTATTATTTCATACATAAAACATAACATATAATATCAACATTCGATGACGCCTTGATGTTCATGAAAATTCTATTTTAATGAGTATAAATTCAATATATTATTTTATTTAATACATCAACAAGTACAAATTATAAGTGGATATTTACCTTCTCATTTACATATTTGATCTTTGCACTCCTTTTCTTTGTGTTTTTTCGAAATTAGACCCATACCCTATTAGAAAATAATAAGAATGGGGTAAATTTAAATTTTATTATAATATATAAAACTATTGAGAAATTGAAACTTACATTTTCAATTTATTCTTAAAACTTTCCCGCACATCATCATGGATAGAGCATATCCAATAAAGTGTTTTCTCCTTTGGGAAAAAACCCCTAACATCCAATGATCACTGATAAAAGAAAATTTAAGGTTTGTGGTTTTTTATGTTAAAAGATGATGAACCCTTTGAGAGATATGTGTTTCATACCTCTCACAAAAAGGCATCATCCAACATTGTGTGATTATATTCTTTTCAAGTCTTTCTGCAATATAAAGCATTCTTTGTTCCTCATCCAATGCACATGCTTCAGAGGAAATCAATTGTGGGTCCATGAATCCATATACATCTATCAGCTTATTCCTCTCACATATTTTACAAAGATACCTATTACAAAATAGACATAAGTATACATTTTTAATAAATATAATTCATGGAAAATGTGTTAATACATACAAGGAAAACATTTTCACCACGTTGATTCCCAACTTATCTCCAGTAATAAGCTCCATTATATCAGTTTTCATAATACCCACAGTTATTGCACGTCCAAAAACATGAGCTTCCATTGGAAACTCATAATGAACCTCCATCAAATTTGAATATCTTCACAATATATCAATACTACTAGAATCTGTATCTGATGTCATATCCAGTTGTCTCTGTTGTTGTCTATACAGTATTTCTTTACATTTGAATTACTCCTGTAAAAACTAAATAGAAAAATATATTATTTTTTAAATGATAAAACAACTTTAATAAAAAAATAAAATAAAACTTATAACAGTCATACCCCTATAGTAATGAGTCAAAGAAGTCTGGATGGCCAAATTAAAAAATGGTTGATACTATGTCCAACTGTCGTCACCTCATCTGTAGGTAATGTTACTCGAGCTGATCTATCTATAATATCTTGTATAGTGACCCTCTGATTCTCTACCTCTAATTTTTGATGATGAACTGTATCTCTTATATAATATACCAACCCATATGCAACTATAAGATCTTGAGGATCATCAACATACAACTCGCAATAAGTAAGAAGCTGCGGCGGAAGAGTAAGATAAAAAATGGGGTTCGCAGGCTGAGGTGGGGGAGTGGGAGCTACTGGAAGAGGTGGAGGATAAATAATGGGGTCTGTAGGGGGAGGTGGAGGAGTGGGATCTGCAGTATGAAATTGTCTTTGCATGTCTACAAACATAGACTGTACTGACACTCTAATCTTATCCTCCATCATCGCATTAATATTATGAACTTCAGCCTCCAAGGATTCTATTTTCTTTATAAACCCCCTCAACATTTGAAGTTGAAGAATGTGGAAACACTTTTCTTACCAATACACTTGTCGGATATCCTCTTACACCACCAGGATGTTCGGGCTTTCCCAATTTTAAAAATAAAATATAATTCTTTCCAGTAGCTGTAAATGCCCCATGTGAACTCTGCTCCTCAAGAGAGTCCTGTATTAATTGAATGATCATTTCTATAATTATTGGAACTATATGAAGAAAATAGTTAACTTAAATAAATAAGATAGATATCCTACAATCCACTCAGCTACGATTCTCAATTATACCGAATGATATTGCCCTTTTTTCCAATCTGATCTCTCTTCCATTTTTCATGTCTAGATGGAGGGGATGTAGGGGCCACCTCTCCAGAGCTTGATGACTTAGCTCTTAGTGGTTGAAATTATTCCGCCATCATTTTTTCTTCCAAAAATTCATACCCTCCCTAAGATAAACTATGAGTGTATACATTTTTAGATTGGATCATCTAATGAGATTTCCTTTTTTACTGTAAATTAAGAATAAGAAATCATTAACAAATCATTAATAAAATCATTTATATAAGAAATCTTATAAAAGTTTACATTGCCCTTACCAAAAATAACTCTTTTCTTCTACTTTCAAAAACCGTTCTCCACGTGTCTTCATCTATAAAAGGATATATACGACATGGATTATCATGACTCCTATGACCATAAATGAAATCAGATGAGATGGTTGATTTGAAATCCCTCCATCTCCTGGAAGCCAATGATAAGCATTTATTCCTAACTCCTCCAGTGTCAGGAATATCAAATTTCATCTGATAAAGAAGAGGTTAAACATATTATATATACTATAAAAATTTATAGAATAGTCAAATAATAGAAAAACATATTACCAAAATCATCTCCCACAACTAAGAGATTATCGCTTTATCAACACTTCTCCAGTCATCATACAGAATGCTTACCTTTCTCTTAGCCTGAGTTGATACAAAACTCTTAAAATATTTTGCTTTTGGACTTCTAAGAATATCATCATCATCAAAATCAATGAGTATCCCTTAATCATGCCTACGGGAAAGTGCTAATTTTGGTAAACGTGTGTACCCACATTTATCAACCTTTGAACTCTTTGTCGTAATAGAAGCACATGAGGAAGATTGGAGAACATCAAGATGAGCATGTGAATGTTCCTCCCCAGAGGTATGACCACTATGCTCATCTCCAGAATCCTGTGGTTGATCAACTGAATGATCTTTCATTATCCTTCAAATCAAAAAAACAAACATTAGTTCACAAATATACAAATTCAAATATTTTAATACTACTGTAATCGGAAAATAGAAATGTGTACAAAGTTACGTAATAGTAAACATTGTTAATATGGTAATTAGGATAAACAATGGTAAATATGGTCAAGATGGTAAACATGGTAAACATGGTAAACCTGGTAAACATGGTAAAGTAATTTCCATTGAACAAAAATATTAGATATATAATTCATGTAATGGTAAACATGATAAAGTAAACTAAACAAACTTACAAGAAACAAAAACTTATAATTATACTTATTTTGTTTTAATGCATGTTTAACTAAAGAAAAAACATACAATATTTAACATTTTGTGAAATAAATAAATGTAAACAAGTAATAAACATGTAACGCCCCGACCCCAGTTACCCAGAGTCGGTGCATTAATTACATAACATTGGCATGATCACAAGAAAGATCAAATCTCGAAAGATCGATTAGTTTAGTAGCCTTGGAATAACTAGATGCATCCATAAATTTTTTACATTACATCATAAAAAAACATCTTGTCTTCATATCCCCTCATACTATCCCTACAGGTCATTCATAAATTACTTCTTCATAATCCTGGAAAAATAAAACATTGAAGGGGGTGAGCTCAGATGCTCAGTAAGGATAACATTATAGTAGAAGCTTTCATAAATAAGCATAAACACTTATGGCAGTTTATAACTAAAACAAAAGCCTTTTAAACTTGAACTTCAGCATAAAATGGAAAAGATAAAATAAAATAATGCCATTTACTTACTCACATGGATATTCTACTAGTCTAATAATCCCATGCATTATCAGTAACCACTTTCATAATGATGGAATGAATAAGGCCAGACTATCATAACCACATAGCCAAGGCCTCGTGCCAAGACTACAAATAAGATTTTGCCAAGGCCTTGTGCCAAGACACTAGTTTGTCTCATGAGACCTACCGATGCATCGAGGAGCTATAGCGGGCTCCACCCGTCACTTATTAAGTCCAATGCATTCCTCATATGAACATGTTTAAACATAACATAAACATTCGTATTAAAACTAGCATACGAAATGTCAATACTTTTACCACAAACCATGAATGGTATAAAAACAGCACATCCACGGTCAAACATAACTCATTCGATACAATATGGAAGATTGTATTGTATCACATTAACCTCAATCAAGAATAATGAAAGATGTTGACATAGATGAAAATAATCATCAAAACTATTTGAGAGAAATATCCCCCTTTTCTTGAAAACATTTAAAAGTCACACTATTTGTCAAGAAGCCATTTAAAAGTAGATTTTTGAATCAAAGTGTCCCATACCACTTTGCAACTTTTTAAAAGGAGTTTTGATTTCTAAAATTTAATGTCCATATAAATAAATCCTTAAAACCATTTTTAAAATATGGACATTAATGAGAAAGGTTTAGATGAATAAGTCTTTAAAACATTTAAAAATGGTATTTTAGTTAGAGATTCTAACCAAAAGAGACACTTGAATACAAATAATTGAGGTAATCAAAACTTTGTAATATCATGATAATAGAGGGAATCATGATATTCTATGTCAAAGTACATTATATACACCACATAAAAGTGATTTGGTGTATATCATCAAAGAAGTCTCAATGGAATGTAAATTGAGATGAAATCTCTCATAAAGGTTGTATCCTTAGGTTAAGGATAAATCAATGACATAATTATGTGTGACAAATATAAATACACTAAATATGATTGGATATTCAGTGTAAAACAATCAAAGGACATTCATACATATTCTTTTAAAAACAACACCAACGAATTGGATGTTTAACTCAACAAATGGAGAATGAGTTAAAATTACTCTTATCAAATTCATATCAATGACTTGAGAATTACCAATGGAGTGATTATGTGTATCAAACTTATATCCACAGGAAGGGGAGTGGAAATTATGACATAATCACATGAATAGTGATTCCACACATAATCTTGGGGTAATATAATCAATGAAATATGCGTAAAGCCAAATGAGTGGAAATTGAAATTTCAAATTCCCTTATCGATTAGGTAACTTACGAAACATACACCCATGAAAGAAGTATCATACCCTGATGATGTAAATACCCATAAATTAAAGTATAATACACAATGAATGCAATCATGGGTAGTACACATACCCCACATGCACTAAATAAGTGGTGAACAATGGGATTATCACAAAATTAAGAGTGAGATAAGAAACCCCTTACCACATTAATCAACTGAGTCGTATGGACAAAAGTTAATAACCACCAAATTATTTACAGAAAAAAATGAATATAAAGAGAATCATGATAATATATATCAAATGGCCGTACACAATACACCACTTTCAATAATTTAGTGGCGAACAATGGAAATCTCACGGAATTGAAAGTGAGATAAGAGAATCCCTTACTTTGTACTTTTTCCTTGGTCGATGGTAGGTTTACCTCCTCTATAATGGTGAAATAATTGTTATTGAATAATACAAGAATAATTTACTTTAATATTATATCATATATGATCTTTTAACATTGATTTGTTAATAATATCTTAGAATTATCGTCATTTCGGGTGTTAACGATACGTTCTTCTTAAATGTTGGGTTACGTAAGACATGTTTGTAATGGATAGATTATATCTTATTCATAATCAGAATGATATTTACATTATTTTTAACCCTAAAATGAGAATAAGACTTGAATGGATACGATGGAGAATGAATCTCATCGCGTTCGTGGAGACGATAGTCCGTACGTACGCACGAACGCTACTTCCATTTAATTTTTATTTTAAAAGAATCGAATCCAAATGATACATAGGTATATTACTGTTCCAGTATAATATAATATTTTATATATGTTACTTAAGTTCATTAACACCATCCTTTATACGTTCCATGTGTGGTATGAACGAGTCATATCATTTTAAGGGGGCGGTAGTCCGCACTTCCTCAAATGAAATTATCGTATGTATATACAACATGAAACGAAAAATGGTATGAAATAAAATGGAATTACAGAAGCTTATATATAAAATATATATCATTAATATCATATTTAATTACAGTGCCATCATAATGACCACCATGAGAGGCGGTAATATTTATTTGAACAATCATCGTTTCGTGAGGCGTTAGTTTTCCATCCACAGAAACATTATGTTCATCATCCATTATATGGAGTTGTGTGTATGTGTAGTTTGAATACTTCTTATAACAAAATCCTAGTATATTGTGGATACTGGTTTAGTTACAAAAGAAATGAAATAAAAAGAGTTTGGGGGTTGGAGAAGCAAAATAAATGAAAATAATTTAAGAGAAATCGTTACCTTTAATTTAGGTAACTCACTTTGGTTGGAACCAAAGGACTTCTTGAAATGCTTTCTTCCTAAGGGGAAGCTTCAAGGAGGAGGAGAGGGATGTGGGGAGCTTATTTGGGCAGAGTTTGGACGAGCCAAGTGGCTTGAGAGGTGTGAGGAATGAGTAGAAGTGGTCTCCTTTTATAAGGGAGAGGAGGGGCTCTTTAGGAAAGAGTGAAAGTATTACTTTATAATATAATTATATTCGGTTTATAATGGTCCAAAAATCATTGAGGTCGAAGATAAGATGACTCATATTCTAAATAACATCAACCAATAAGAATTGGAAAGGTTTTAGATAATATTTTAATCATTATAATCTTATTTATTTAAATGATTTATTAATGAGGTAAACATTGCATCATTATTGTGTCATTAATAATTTAAATTATCTGATGTCTAAAAATTATAAATAAAATATCATTATGTAGGAAATCGTTTTAGCTTTCTAATGGATATTTATAATCGAAAATCCAACATGTATAACCCTATGTAAAAATTGTTCTTCTAAAAGATGTAAGCTTATGCCATTTTTATTTTTATTTTAACTTTATTAATATAATGTGTCCCTACCACATACAAGTGGCTCCAAGGGGTCCCCAAATCGACCCAAGGATGCCCATGGTCGGGTATGTGTCCACCAATAAGGTTAGGACACGTTTTAGGGTAATTTTGTATTATTATAATATTATTTTTTAACCCTTATTTACCGAATTTACCCTTTAACCATGGTAAATAAAATATTTACCGCAGTAATTATTCAAAATGTGTAAAAATAAAAGTTACCTATTTACACAATCTGAACATCCTGATTCCAAATATGGAATCCATTTTCCTAAATTCAAAACACAGAAGTGGCAGAAATTAATTTAAAAATAATTCCCGCTGTCAAAACAAAAAGCGTGTTTTTAAGAGATAATAACTATCAAAAGATTGACACTTGTTTATGTTCGGTTTAATTGTAAAATTATGTCCAATGACCAACATTATAATAAATGGTAAAAATATATTCTAAATATACTTTAAAACCACTCAAATTCATAATTTATCAATATTAATTATTTTGATTAAAAAAGTTGTTTTTAATTAAAATTTAGTAATTTTCACTATTCATCAAAATATGAAAGTTATCCGAAAAGTACCAAAATTTCACCTTAGGCTAAATTCGATACTCCGAATCCAAAAATGAAGTCCATTTTGAAATATAAAATATATATAATTTCAAAAAGTAGGTATTACTATTCATAACGGCTAGTTTGATTGGTTGTGGTGTGTTAAAATCTCGAAGTTGCGTACAATGCACGTCATTGCATTATTCGAAAGGAAACATACCGAGGAAGCTTGGGGTGTTACATTCTCCCCTCCTTCAATAAATTGCGTCCTCGCAATTTTTAAAATTTTTCTTGGGAATATAATGGAAAGTCCCACATCGGAAAAAGAGTCAATAAAACTATCACTTTAAAAGAAAGAAAGAGAGGTGTAAGGGTCATTCAAGATAACCCATACTAGGATTCCATGTAAGAAAACATGGATATGGATGATAAACTAAGTGTCAAGTTCTGATGGAGAGGGATAGAAATCATGATCAGGAGAAAGTTAACAATGAGAAAACCACAAACTTGTGTTGGGACAAACGACCATTAGTCTCCTAGTAGGAAAGTAAACGAACACCATTTTTTTTAAGTTACATTACATAAGGAAGAGGAATTGATTTATGATATTGACTAAGAACATTATGAGATATACTTACATTTTAAGTAGATTTTCATTCTTTAATAAATTTCCACCACTAACTCAATTTTTTTTAAATGATGAGTATTCAAGAATACTTGGTCACACTGGAAGAGCTGTAATAAACTTCTATAGAATCACATGATCCATGCAGGATAAACCATATATTTACATTGTCTTTGAAGATTAATCAAAACCAAAATGGTTAGTGAATGATCTAATGATCCCCCAAAAGGATATTCATTGAGATAAATATACACTAATCTTAATTTCTAAAATTAAACCAACAATACCCCAAAGTTAAATAAATACCATTCAATAATCAATTGTCCTTAAAATCCTTCCATATAATCCAAAGTAATATTTAAACCCAAAGCATTAAAGAATTTTATTATGTAGTCTCCCATGTTAAATTGTATCTCCAAATGACATAAACTACTCTTAAAGTCACATACTCAAAAGTAATTAACCTAATCACATATTCTCTATTATAGGCTAATTATTTCCATAAATAACCCAAATCACTATAAATCCACAATAAAAACATAGATAAAAATCTACCATTAATCCTCAAATGAAACCCCATAGTATTCTATTTTCCGTGGGCATATAGTGTTCCCAAAAAATCGAACATCTTCCAAAATAATATTTCTCACATAAGCACCAAATCATTTTCCTATACTAAGGGTATTCATTTGATAAGAAATAAGAACCTAAATTAACTTATTATTGATCAATAAAATCATTTAACTAAAAAAATAGTCACACTAACCAGGGACTTCACGTAGTCTAGTGGTAGGCGATAAATCCCAATCTCACTTTGGTTGTGGGTTCGATTCCCACAGCTTTGTCCGACGCGACGGGTTGTCACACGGTCTACGTGTTGTCCTTTTTCAAAAACTATATTAAATTCCTCAAAATAACATAATTTAACCACAAATATTATATCATACCTTGTATTTTCATCCCAAATTATAATAACTTATAATTTCCTCAAACCCAATGATCATATAAGACCAAATGGTTATTTATAACTATATCCGCAACAGAAAAGATAATTCTTCCTCAGATATCATTTTCACATGATAAATTGCAGGTTTACACATACAAGAGAAAATTATTCCAAAGTAATCCCATCAATAAAGAGCACTAACACTTTTAAACATTTCACCATCCATTTATTTCCACATAGGTTCTTCATCATATGTTCCTCGGGTTCCCACATTGCCTCTTCCATCTTATGATTTCTCCATAGATCTTTTACCAGACAAGTCATCCGGTTTCTCAACACTTGATCTTTGGTATGAAGAATTCTGATAGGCTCTCCACAATAAGATAGATCGAGTTCCAGTTATAATTCTTCATAGGTGAGTACATGCATTGGGTCAGGCATGTATTTTGTCACTAGAGGTATGTGGATCACAACATGAACTCTGGAGAGACTAGGCGGATTTGCCTTTTGGTAGAATGCGTTCATGTGTCACAATGGTACCTCAGGAATTTTTCAAAATCATCTACTTCCTTTACCCAAAAACTCCTCATCCATTTTGGATTATATCGATGGAAGCATCGATGCATCATAAAAAAATAGGTATTTCTTATATATAATTTTGAGAAATCGTCTTTAACATGTTTTTTTAGAAAAATTCTCACTGATTCATCTTCAAATATTTCAAAATAAGGTTTTGGTAAATCAGTTTTCGTATATCCCAAAAGACATAAATATATAATTTGATACATATAGGCTGCTTGAAGGTCTCCCTCTTCTGCAGCATCTAGAAAATCATTTAGTGCATCATAATTTTGAGATAAAGTGAATAATTTGAAAAGACCCTGATGGTACTTCCCACGCTTAGCGTGGTAAGAAAGTTGAGAGCGCAACATTATCCCATAGTCGGTACTTGATCCTTGAAAGAATCGTGCAATGCTAGAGGTATTGGATGTCTCATAAAGTTGTTTGCATGTAACATGGACATTTGAAAAAGTTTCAACATCGTCTGCGCATGACTTCTGGATAATAATTGTAAGTAGTTCTTCAGGAAGAGAGAGAAGAGTTGTTCGTGATCTTGCTCCCTCCATGTTTCAACTAACAAAAGAAAATAAAATTAGGGTTTTTGAATACTTATCTAATAAGAATGTAAAAAAAATAGACATAATAGGATAATCTTGTAATTGAACAATATATCCTAACTTGGGGTACCCTATGTTAAAATCTAGGTTATCCACTATCTATTTTCAGACATATATTCTTAGGGGCATTTTTTTTGTATTCCCTTAATAATGGTTTATACTAATCTTGTGAATTTACCAAAGCATATCTCCCGGGATTGTCGTAACCAAGAGTGCAGCAAGGCCCGTTGTCATGCACCAGTTCCCGTTCGAGTCTAGCTCAAAGTGGTGTTTTCGGGTTTTACCCCTAGGTACATCTGTGCCAGAGCCGCCTCTACCTGCTCGTATCCAGACAGGGATGTATTTCTCGGAAAACTCACAAAATCTCTACAATACCAAAATTCTAGGAAGTTCTTCTATCCTAATCCTCAAAGTTCATCTTAGGTTTACGTGCTCTAATTAGAGTTTATCTAAATCTAGCTTCCAAGGTTTGTACTAAACTTCCTCTGATACCAACTGTAACGCCCCGACCCCAGTTACCCAGAGTCGGTGCATTAATTACATAACATTGGCATGATCACAAGAAAGATCAAATCTCGAAAGATCGATTAGTTTAGTAGCCTTGGAATAACTAGATACATCCATAAATTTTTACATTACATCATAACAAAACATCTTGTCTTCATATCCCCTCATACTATCCCTGCAGATCATTCATAAATTACTTCTTCATAATCCTGGAAAAATAAAAAATTGAAAGGGGTGAGATCAGATGCTTAGTAAGGATAACATTATAGTAGAAGCTTTCATAAATAAGCATAATCACTTAAGGCAGTTTATAACTAAAACAAAAGCCTTTTAAACTTGAACTTCAGCATAAAATGGCAAAGATAAAATAAAATAATGCCATTTACTTACTCACATGGATATGCATTATCAATAACCACTTTCATAATGATGGAATGCATAATGCCAGACTATCATAACCACATAGCCAAGGCCTCGTGCCAAGACTACAAATAAGATTTTTCCAAGGCCTTGTGCCAAGACTCTAGTTTGTCTCATGAGACCTACCGATGCATCGAGGAGCTATAGTGGGCTCCACCCGTCACTTATTAAGTCCAATTCATTCGTCATATGAACATGTTTAAACATAACATTAACATTCGTATTAAAACTAGCATACAAAATGTCAATACTTTTACCACAAACCATGAATGGTATAAAAACAGCACATCCACAGTCAAACATAACTCATTCGATACAATATGGAAGATTGTATTGTATCACATTAACCTCAATCAAGAATAATGAAGGATGTTGACATAGATGAAAATAATCATCAAAACTATTTGAGAGAAATATCCCCCTTTTCTTGAAAACATTTAAAAGTCACACTATTTGTCAAGAAGCCATTTAAAAGTAGATTTTTGAATCAAAGTGTCCCATACCACTTTGAAACTTTTTAAAAGGAGTTTTGATTTCTAAACTTTAATGTCCATATAAATAAATCCTTAAAACCATTTTTAAAACATGGACATTAATGAGAAAGGTTTAGATGAATAAGTCTTTAAAACATTTAAAATGGTATTTTAGTTAGAGATTCTAACCAAAAGAGACACTTGAATACAAATAATTGAGGTAATAAAAACTTTGTAATATCATGAGAATAGAGGGAATCATGATATTCTATGTCAAAGTACATTATATACACCACATAAAAGTGATTTGGTGTATATCATCAAAGAAGTCTCAATGGAATGTAAATTGAGATGAAATCTCTCATAAAGGTTGTATCCTTAGGTTAAGGATAAATCAATGACATAATTATGTGTGACAAATATAAATACACTAAATATTATTGGATATTCAGTGTAAAACAATCAAAGGACATTCATACATATTCTTGTAAAAACAATACCAACGAATTGGATGTTTAACTCAACAAATGCAGAATGAGTTAAAATTACTCTTATCAAATTCATATCAATGACTTGAGAATTACCAATGGAGTGATTATGTGTATCAAACTTATATCCACAGGAAGGGGAGTCGAAATTATGACATAATCAAATGAATAGTGATTCCACACATAATCTTGGGGTAATATAATCAATGAAATATGCGTAAAGCCAAATGAGTGGAAATTGAAATTTCAAATTCCCTTATCGATTAGGTAACTTACGAAACATACACCCATGAAAGAAGTATCATACCCTAATGATGTAAATACCCATAAATTAAAGTATAATACACAATAAATGCAATCATGGGAAGTACACATACCCCACATGCAATAAATAAGTGGTGAACAATGGGATTCTCACAAAATTAAGAGTGAGATAAGAAACCCCTTACCACATTAATCAACTGAGTCGTATGGCCAAATGTTAATAACCACCAAATGATTTACAGAACAAAATGAATATAAAGAGAATCATGATAATATATATCAAATGGCCGTACACAATACACCGCTTTCAATAATTTAGTGGCGAACAATGGAAATCTCACGGAATTGAAAGTGAGATAAGAGAATCCCTTACTTTGTACTTTTTCCTTGGTCGATGGTAGGTTTACCTCCTGTATAATGGTGAAATAATTGTTATTGAATAATACAAGAATCATTTACTTTAATATTATTTCATATATGATCGTTTAACATTGATTTGTTAATAATATCTTAGAATTATCGTCATTTCGGGTGTTAACGATTCGTTCTTCTTAAATGTTTGGTTACGTAAGACATGTTTGTAATGGATAGATTATATCTTATTCATAATCAGAATGATATTAAAATTATTTTTAACCCAAAAAATAAGAATAAGACTTGAATGGATACGATGGATAATGAATCTCATCGCATTCGTGGAGACGGTAGTCCGTACGTACGCACGAATGCTACTTCCATTTAATTTTTATTTTAAAAGAATCGAATCCAAATGATACATAGGTATATTACTATTCCAGTATAATATAATATTTTATATATGTTACTTAATTTCATTAACACCATCCTTTATACGTTCCATGTGTGGTATAAACGAGTCATATCATTTTAAGGGGGCGGTAGTCCGCACTTCCTCAAATGAAATTATCGTATGTATATACAACATGAAACGAATAATGGTATGAAATAAAATGGAATTACAGAAGCTTATATATAAAATATATATCATTAATATCATATTTAATTACAGTGCCATCATAATTACCACCATGAGAGGCGGTAAGATGTATTTGAACAATCATCGTTTCGTGAGGCGTTAGTTTTCCATCCACAGAAACATTATGTTCATCATCCATTAGATGGAGTTGTGTGTATGTGTAGTTTGAATCCTTTTTATAACAAAATCCTAGTATATTGTTGATACTGGTTTTGTTACAAAATAAAGGAAATAAAAAGAGTTTGGGGGTTGGAGAAGCAAAATAAATGAAAATAATTTAAGAGAAATCGTTACCTTTAATTTAGGTAACTCACTTTGGTTGGAACCAAACAAACTTCTTGAAATGCTTTCTGCCTAAGGGGAAGCTTCAAGGAGGAGGAGAGGGATGTGGGGAGCTTATTTGGGCAGAGTTTGGACGAGCCAAGTGGCTTGAGAGGTGTGAGGAATGAGTAGAAGTGGTCTCCGTTTATAAGGGAGAGGAGGGGCTCTTTAGGAAAGAGTGAAAGTATTACTTTATAATATAATTATATTCGGTTTATAATGGTCCAAAAATCATTGAGGTCGAAGATAAGATGACTCATATTCTAAATAACATCAACCAATAAGAATTGGACAGGTTTTAGATAATATTTTAATCATTATAATCTTATTTATTTAAATGATTTATTAATGAGGTAAACATTGCATCATTATTGTGTCATTAATAATTTAAATTATTTGATGTCTAAAAATTATAAATAAAATATAATTATGTAGGAAATATTTTTAGATTTCTAATGGATATTTATAATCTAAAATCCAACATGTATAACCTTATGTAAAAATTGTTCTTCTAAAAGATGTAAGCTTATTCCATTTTTATTTTTATTTTAACTTTATTAATATAATTTGTCCCTACCACATACAAGTGGCTCCAAGGGGTCCCCAAATCGACACAAGGATGCCCATGGTCGGGTATGTGTCCACCAATAAGGTTAGGACACGTTTTAGGGTAATTTTGTATTATTATAATATTATTTTTTAACCCTTATTTACCGGATTTACCCTTTAACCATGGTAAATAAAATATTTACCGCAGTAATTATTCAAAATGTGTAAAAATAAAAGTTACCTATTTACACAATCTGAACATCCTGATTCCAAATATGGAATCCATTTTCCTAAATTCAAAACACAGAATTGGTAGAAATTAATTTAAAATTAATTCCCGCTGTCAAAACAAAAAGCGTGTTTTTAAGAGATAATAACTATCAAAAGATTGACACTTGTTTATGTTCGGTTTAATTGTAAAATTATGTCCAATGAACAAAATTATAATAAATGGTAAAAATATATTCTAAATATACTTTAAAACCACTCAAATTCATAATTTATCAATATTAATTATTTTGATTAAAAAAGATGTTTTTAATTAAAATTTAGTAATTTTCACTATTCATCAAAATATGAAAGTTATCCGAAAAGTACCAAAATTTCACCATAGGCTAAATTCGATACTCCGAATCCAAAAATGAAGTCCATTTTGAAATATAAAATATATATAATTTCAAAAAGTAGGTATTACTATTCATAACGGCTAGTTTGATTGGTTGTGGTGTGTTAAAATCTCGAAGTTGCGTACAATGCACGTCATTGCATTATTCGAAAGGAAACATACCGAGGAAGCTTGGGGTGTTACAAAACATATCTTACATATAATTTTAGGAATGTACAAATGGATTGTTTTACAAAATTCCTTCTTCATGATCATTCATTATGGCACAAACCATGTCTTCAACATGCTCATCATTATGTTCTGTTAATCTTTCCATGGAAGTAGGGATCTCACATAAATTAGTATCTTCATCAAGTTCATCCTCACCAACATATTGTTTTTCCCTTGTAAAACAAAATCCCACTTCATATCTGTTTGATCTACTACATATAAATTTTTTTTTCATGTGTTTCTATTATAAAAGAATCAGATATGTCTTCTAATCTATTCAGATTAACAAGTGTCATTCCAAATTCACCATGTCTGACATTATTGTTACCGATAAACCATTTACAGTTAAAAAAGGAACTTTAATTTTAATGTAATCAACCTCCCATATGTCTTAAATCACTCCATCATATGAACTTGATGCAGAAATTGGGTTTTTTTCTTTAGCACTCGATAAATGCATTGCTTCTGAAAACACCAATACACCACTATTCAAAACTGTAATTATGTTGTCCTGAGCTTTCTTATGAAATATATATCCATTAATGTCCTAACCAGATCATGTTATCACATTTAAACACAGACCACCCACTATCCATTTTAATGTCTCTGATATATCTGATCTACCAAGCAAGTTCTTTTTAAAGCATGACAAAAAAATTTTGTTCTGCTCATTCAAAATCCACATTTCTTTATTCTTTGGATGAAATTGATTCAACTCATTAATATGAAATGTGATATATGGTTGAGATTCAGCTATATTATTCAAGATGTATGACTCTAACTTCTTCATCTGTTCAGCTGACAATGATTTGACTTCCATTCCATGAATCCCCTTTCCCTCATTATTAACTCGTTCATGGAAAGATGGAGGCAAATATATGTGTTGTGACACAGCCAAGTAGCTTGTACAAAACTCTGCTACATCCTCAGAAAAATACTTTTCAATAAGGGAGGCCTCAGGTCGATATGGATTATTAACATTCAAAAGGATACATCCAACGATGATATACAGGTTCACAAAGCATTATTTCTTGAACTAGATGAATCATTAAATGCACCATTATATCAAAAAAAAGTCGGAGGAAAATAAATTTCCAATTGACAAAGTATAAAAATTTCATCCTTTTCCAAAATGTTCAAAGCATTCATATCAATCTCCTTGTTACAAATTTAATTGAAAAAATAACACAACATCATTATAGTCATTCTAAAATGGATGGGAAATATTCCACGCAATGCAATAGGTAGAATTTGTTGCATCATGATGTGATGATAATGTGATTTCATACGTATAAACTTCAAGTTCTTCAATGAGAAAAATTATTTTACATTTGAAGAATAACCTTAAGGAAGTTTTATATCATGAAGACACTGACAAAAGATAAATTTCTCCCTCTTTGATAATGTATGACACGCCGAGGGATGAAATGTTTGTCTTCCTTTAGGAGTGGGAGCTAACTCCAAACGTATTCCCATTGATAGTAAGTCTAATCTTTCATTCAACCTATATTTTTTCATTCCTTTAATATCTAATAACGTTCCAATCCAAAAATCACAGATATTCTTCTCCACGTGCATGAAATCACTATTATGTTTAACTTCATGATACCTCTAATATGGTAGCTCAAAAAATATTGTCATTTTCTTCCAAATATGCCTATCATTATCAGATTTCTGTGTCTTTCCCAATGTCACATCAAGGTTTTTCACCCTCTCAAAATACAGATCAGGGGATAAAGGTTTTGGAGCAGTATCAAATTTTTATGAGCCATTGAATGACTTTTTTAGTCTTCAATATGCGTGATCCATAAGGAAAAACATTCGATGACCCATGTACACAGTTTTCCTCCCATGATGAAATTGACAATATGACGTCTTTTGTTCGCAAATTGGACAAGCTTTATTCAATTTAACACTATATCCAGAAAATTTTCCATATGCTGGGAAGTCATTTATTGTGAATAGAATCATTTCATGTAGTTGAAAATATTCTATTTTATAAAAATCATACACCCTAGTACCATCATCCCATAATAGATTCAAATCGTAAATCAACGGTGACAAGTAAACATCAATATCATTGTTGGGTTTCTTTTGACCAGAGATCATTATACTCAACCTGACATATTTGCGCTTCATACAAACTTCGTGAGAGAGGTTTTAAATTAACAATAAAACAGGCCATAAACTATGTGTGCTACTGAGGGTTCGATATGGATTCATTCCACCTATGAATAACCCTAGTCTGAGATTTCTAATTTCATTTCCAAATGTAGAATACTGCTCATCAATTTTCTTCCATTATGGAAAATCAGCTGGATGACCTATTTTTTCATCACATAACCATTCATCAGTATTTCATATTACCCTTTTTGAATCATGTGAATTAGCAAATAAATTTTTGAAATGATGAATTATAAGAAGATACCAAAATACCATTGAAGGGATTTTTGTAATCTCTACATCAGCCTATGATTTTTCTTTTACCATATATAGTGATGTCCCACATTTATGACATTCTGACAGAAATTCATGGTCCTTCCTATATATAATACAGTCATTTGGACCAGAATGTATTTTCTTGTATCCCAATCCCATCGGGCATAATATTTTCATGGCCTTATAATGTGAATCTGGAAGGTCGTTATCTTTTGGAAGAATGACTTTCATCATTTGTAGCAGCTCTTTAAAACTTCTGTCACTCCATCCATGTTTCACCTTTAGGTTAATCAATCTTTACACCACCAACAAAATCATAAAATCTCTAAAACCAGGATATAATGGTTTTTCAGCATCACCATATAGACGCTTAACTGTCGGTTCTATCTCAATTTTTTCTGCTACAATATCACGAATCATTTCTTCAATTCCATCAGAGTTACCATCTTGTGAATCATCATCATCAGTGACATTCCGTCTAGTTTCACCATGACAAATCCAAGGGATGTAACTCAGATTAAAACAATGACAAATCAGATGATCTTTTATCTCTCTACTTTCCAAGTTTATATTCAAACATTTCAGGCATGGAAAGAAAAGAATTTCACTACATGGAACATTTCATTTAGAAAATTTCAAAAAGGCATCAAAACCTTCCTAATATTCATTGCTCATTCGATGTTCCATAATCCAACTTCGAATCATTATTACCTTTATCAAATATCAAAAATATATATATTTTTAAAATAAGAAAAATATATGTTTATTTGAAAAAAAACATAATTTGAATGTAAATCAATTTTGAAATATAAAAAAAATCTATGTGTATTTAAAAAAAGATGCTTGAATATTATTTTAAAAACCAAATATAGTTAGATATAAAAGTTTTAAATTCCATTGAATCAAAGAAAACCATGGGGCCTACAATGTTTGATATAAAATTGGAGAAAATCGTGTAAACCTGATAATCAAATAAAATTTAAAATAAAAACTCAAATGCAGAAAATCACAATGTAAAGCCAATCATCATCGCACAATCATCATTTCATAATCTCAGAAACCATGATGCAGTAGTCAATCCCAACAGACACTTATCCCCCACCCCCTTGGAAACCCCTTGGACACCAACACACCCTTGGAAGGCCCCCACCCACAGGACACTGCACCCACCTACTTGGACACCCCAAGGACACCACCACACCATTGGACACCCCCCCCCAACACCACACCTTCTAGACACCCTAACCCATGGACAGTCCCCCACCCGACTAGACACCACCCCCCAACCCTCCTAGACACCACCCCCCACATGTACCCCCTTGGACACCCCCCTGGACAGCCCCCCACCCTCCTGGACACCAACCCCCACCCCCTACCCCCTTGGACACCCCCTGGACACCCCAACCCTCTAGATAGCCCCCCCCCCCACCCCTGGACAGCCCCCACCCCTCTAGACAGCACCCCCACCCCTCCTGGACACCACCCCCCACCCCTACCACCTTGGAGACCCCCTAGACACCCCCAACACTCTAGACATCCCCTACCCCCGGACAACCCCCACCCCCTTGGGACAGCCCCCCCCCCCCCCCCCCCCGGACAACCCCCACCCCTCTGGACATCACCCCCACCCCTTAGGACACCACCCCCACCCCATACCCCCTTGGACACCCCCATGGACAGCCCCCCCCCCCCCCCCCACCCTTCTAGACAGCACCCCCACCCCTCCTGGACACCACCCCCACGCCTACCCCCTTGGACAGCCCCCTGGACACCCCCAACACTCAGGACATCCCCCCCACCCCATGTACAGCCCCCACCCCTCTAGACAGCACCCCCACCCCTCCTAGACACCACCCCCACCCTCTACCCCCTTGGACACCACCCCTGGACACCCCCAACCCTCTGGATACCCCCCCCCCCCCACCACCACCACCCACTGCCTTATACACCCCCAACCCTCTCAACAGCCCCCATCCCTAGGACAGCCCCCACCCCTCTATATAGTACACCCCCCCCACACCCCTCCTGGACAGCACCCCCACCCCTCCCCCCTTGGACACCCCCAACCCTCTAGACAGCCCCCCACTCCATGGACATCCCCCACCCTCTGGACAGCCCCCACCCCTCTAGACAACACCCCCCACCCCTCCTAGACAACACCCCCCGACCCCTACCCCCTTGGACACCCCCTGAACACCCCCAACCCTCTGGAAAGCCCCCACCCTCGGAAAAACCCCCAGACCCTCTGGATAGTCTTCCACCCCCTTGGACACCCCCCACCCAGCCACCCACCCCTTTAGACAGCCGCCCACCCCCTTCGACACCCCCACCCACTTGGACCCCCCCCCCCCCACACACACACACCCCTAGACTGCCCCCCCCCCCCACCCCACACACACACCCCTGGACAACCCCCACCTCTATGGACACCCTGAACATCCCCCAACCCCCTAGAAAACCACCAACCCTCTTAATAGCCCCCCAGAACCCTGGGATTTTAACCTCAAGCAACTAGTTTTGGCATAATTAGAGATTTTAACCTCAAGCTACTAGTTTTGGTATCATGCCATTATTCAAAATGGGAACCAAGAATTGTATCTCCTACTAGTCTAAAATTCTCTATTGTGAAATGAATCAGGTTTTAATATAATATGAATACTTTTAATAGCCCACCAAAATAAGCGACGTAAATAAATTATGGAACAACAAAAAGTGATACCCAAAATAGAAACAACCAAGGATCCAAAAAAAATTCCAGCATGAAAAACCATATATACTTATAAAATAAATCACACTGGTACACAGAAAGGGTGTATCACAATGGTTTATATATAAATTGCACTAATATAGGTGAATGAGATCATTAGTTGTCAATGACAACAAAAATTACCATCAATGTCAGGTATTCACAAAACAAAAACATACGAAATAGAAGTAGGTGAGGCTTACGTGAATATTGCTAGTCTATCTAATATATATGGGGATAATAAATAAGATGATGATGAAAAAACAAGGTAATAGGGTCCATAATCGAAGAATATTACCTAGTTTAAACAAAAAAATCACAAAACGTAAATATGGACTATCCGGGAAAAAAAGAAATAAATAAAGTCGTGGGAGGCTTACCTAAGTGTTTCAAGTTGAGATGATAGATCTGAGGAAAGTAAAGATGATAAACGATGATGGAAAAATGGGTTTAACGCAATGATATCGAATAGTCGATTAGGGTTTTCCCTGCGAGAGAGACGAGTCGTTGGACTATCGATCGAAAAATTGTAAATGACAATCCATGGGGTGTGTTAATTTTTTAAATGTTTTATAACAATGGTTATTTAATAACCGACATTATAAAATGTTTTTATTACATTTATAAAGTCGGTTTTTATAATATCCGACGTTATAAATGTATCAGATACGGCTTTTTTTACATCGGTTATAGAATAACCGACGTAAAAAATACATCAGAAATCACAGTTTTTATGTCGGTTATAATATAACAAATGTAAAAAATTCCGTGGTTTGGGATGTTACATTGTTTATCAAATAACCGACATCAAAAAGGCCTCAAATTCCGCTTTTTTTATGTCGGTTATATTATAACCGGCGTAAAAAATACCGCGCTTTGGTTTTTTAAGTCGGTTAATTTATAACCGACGTAAAAAACGAACGCGTCGTATTTTTAACGTTGGTTATTAACATAACCAACGTTAAAAATTTACTCTCCAAATTTTTTATGTCGGTTATAAAATAACCGACATAAAAAACTGCGTATCACAGATTATCATGGCGGTTATATATAACCGAAATAAAAAATGGTGATGTGAAAAACGTTTTCTGCACTAGTGTATATAAGATAAAACTAAAATAATTAATCTAATTCTATAGGGTTTCCCTTTAATCAAATTATTTCTCATAGACATAATTATATTCCTTACACCTTAATTAAATATCATTACCATTAAACCCATAATTATATAAAACATTTGTACAAAAACCCACATATTAACAATCCATCATATCCATCATTAATATTTTATGTTACTTGATCATTATATTACTATTATAATTCTTTTAAATCATACTAATTCGTTCATGTTATCAAAACAGAAATGTTTTTAAAAAGACTAAATTATATGAAATTTAAGAAATCCTATTAGAATGTAGTTTATAAATTATTATATATTGAATATTAATAAGTATTGTTTGTTTAAAAAGGTGAACAAAAGAGTCATTTTTCACGATCTCAATCAAATAGATTAATTGAGCTTTAAGACCATAGGTAATAGTTCTTTTATAGAACATTGTTTTAAAAAAATTAAAAACATCATGTTGAATAACATACCAAATAAATTTTGAATGGGTAATTAGTTAAACAATCAGGCTCGGGAGATCCATCTGGTTTCAAACTAAAAATAGTAACTTTGATCTCATAATCTTGGGGAACACTAGTGATAAAATTATTTTCATCATAATTGAAAATGATATGAATGAATCAGGGAAAAAATAATTATTTAGATCTGGACCATTGAATATATTTGTAAAATAGGAGACACTATGATCAAAAAGACCTTCCTCTCTATCCATTAAATTGTGTCCAACTTTTTGAAATGTGAGAGGCCAACAAGTCGTTGATGTTCTTTTATGTGAGTTGTTGAACTCTATGTTTCTATCTCTATATTAGATCTATTTGGTTTTAGAAATTCATATTTTATCTTTATCTTTAATGAAGAGAAAAGAGTTTTGTTTTGAGGAGAATTCATTATCTTGGTGAGGAGCTAAAGTAAAATAAGATTTAATATAATCTACTTGATTTTGATTAATATTGGATTCAAAATAAGTAATATCCTCTTTTATTTGTGTAGCATTGACCTCAAACGTTCCGTTTATTTTTTTTCTTGAGTAATTTATGATTCATGATAAAAGTGAAATAATCATTACCATAATTCATAGTGTTCCATGTTTATCTCGAAATATAATAAAATTCAGAAGTTGGAGCATCAGAATTATTAAATCTAAATTGAAGGATGTGTATATAGCATCAAATAATGAGAGTGATAAAAATATTGTGGTGATCAAAATTTAGTTTCAGAGGGGTAATATTGAATATGATATCCCATTTATTTAGGTCTTGATCGTTATAAAGGGAGCTGTCTTGCTTACAAGAAACAACCCTATTGTAATGGATTCTATAAACATTGTATTTTATTTAACAAGATCCATTTAAATTAAATTATTTTCTTCAATACAGGATTTAAATTACTTTGAAGAGATTTTAGAGTTATTCAGGCCAATGTTTTCACTCAATCCATTTATAGGAATTAAAATCCAAAAAAATAATACCGAGATCATGAATTATGTTACTCAAATAGAATAGTCTCTACCAATGACGTCACCTATCATGATAACAATTTTCACAAAATAGAATGAACTATAAAAAGGGGAGTTCTGAGAAACAACATCTATAGTTGAATACCTAACTATAAATGTTATAAGTATTAACATTGTTAATGTAGAAATGATGAAAAAACTAAAGAGATTCAATATATGTATTCTTAATATTTGAACCAATAAAATAAAATCGAAAACGATGTAAACCAACAATGCTAAGATAAAAGCTAATTTTGGCTTCACAAATATAATAATATTTTGAATTGTGTGTGTGATGTAAATTTTTAAAATAATTTATAGTGTCAGGGTTTTCTATACCTGACAGATATAGAAGATAATATTCATTTGAAATTGTACAAGGGGTTGGATCACCCTCTTTTTTACCTCTAGAGCTCTACCTCATCATCTATAAATGGCCTATTGGTATTTTTAAAAAACTAAAGGACTTCGTAAATTTTTTTATTGGACTGGGAACACTAACAGAATAAAATTATGTACAATTCCTTGAACTAATTGTCATAGAAATATACATAATGGTTGTCGTGTAATAAACAATATCAAATTTTTTAATGATTCCATTGAGGAAAGACTTACCAAGAAGCTTTTGAATAAAAATTCTCTAAATCTGAGCATCCTTAATGAAATTTTTCTTATTAAATTTAATAGGAACCCTAAATTATATAGAATCCTAAAGTCGTTCATTCATTAGACGCTATTTTTCTAATATTATGACTCACTCAAGATGGATTGTTCATATATCGTCTTCTGTAAATTATTGGTCAGATAACTAGACTGGATCTCACCTCATTTATATGATAGATCCACGAAACATTCCTATAGATACTAATGATTCTATAAATCAATTCCTGACCTCCCCAAACATGAATCTAATTCATAAAATTAATAAAATTATTAAAAATCACCCCTTTGCTAATTTTTTTGGGTTTCTAATTTGGGGACATTCTAATAATGTTCAGATGGAATCCAAATATTTATAAAATCAATTTTATTCAGTCAAGTATTTATTTGTCAAGGAGGGAAAAAATTTACAAGACTTTGATTAATCCTTCTATATTCACTCTTTTTCAATAATTTCTCACTACCAAATCCCCACTGATTTTTGCCGTCAATTATTTGGGATTCAACATTGATCTAAATATCACCTATTTGATCAACACAGGGATGGAAATAATAATTTTTTTAATCATGTGATAATACATTATATTTATGGGATTATAGACATAAACTTTTTGATTTTATATGGAATTTTAGGGACTCCATCAAGCCACAATCTCAACTTTGTACCACTATTGATGCTACTCCTCTAATCAGACACCTTTTCATGGATATAGTAGCTAAGTTTCATCACATTATATGATATGATAGATATTATTTTATTCACCAAAATAATTCTTTCAGTCTATATGAAGACCATGTGAAGATAAATTCTTCCAACAGAGAAGTGGGATCGATCCCACAACAGCACTACAATAACTCCATCAATGATTTCAACATCCTTTTTTTCTTGGAAATTGATGGTATTTATAGGCTGCCTCTACATAAAATTGATGTATTCTCAAAAACACCTATCCCTGGATAGATCATAGTAAATTTATATGGTTCCTCAATGGGAAACCTGGAAACTTCAGGTTATATGGGAGCTTACAGGAGCCACAATGTACATCTCCTTTGATGTTTCTATTAAACATTTGGTTTTTAATCTTCACTATAAGTTGAATTTGTGAGTGTAATCGCTATGGTTACCTTTAAAAAGAAAAATTTATGGATTAACATCTGTTTAGAAAGTAATTCCACCATCATTGTGTAAGAACTCTGAAATAGTGCAGTGCATCTTACTGAGCACCTTAAAACATGATGAATAGACTATTTGTACACTATTTTGGATATTTACCACATCATCACATATTCTTATCAGGAGTAAAACAATTTTGTGGATGGACTTTACAATAAAGATTTCAATCATGACATCACTTGGTCAGATGATCTTCTTACATACATTCTTCTCTTTTATGAAACAGATTTTAAAAAATTGCTAATTTCATACTTTTGTTACAATTCTAATTTTAATTTAATATTTCTTCTTTTTTGACCAAGGAACCACCTATTTAAAAGAAATTGTGTTAATAAATTATTTAATTAATTATAAATCAAGAATTTGGGGCACTAACATACAATTTAAACTACTTTATAAAAATAAAATACCCCAAAAATAAATAATAATATAAAATTCAAATATGAAAAATATAAATATAGTATATATTCTTTGTTTAAGGAATACATATGACTTAATAAAACATACATGAAATAATTCCAAACGTCTTTCCATGCTATCAACACCATCCCACCATCTACTACACTAGGCTGCAACCAAAAATACATTAATAACAGCTGAACTCTCACTATATCAAATAACCATACTGGGATTTCAATAAAATAAAAAAAACAAGGGTTGTAAGATATTATAAACTATTTAATATAATAATAAATCCAGTAATAATGATCTTCAATAAATATCAACCTTGAATTCAATCATAGAAACAACAATTATAAAATGCCATACTAAAATTAAACATCCCCAAACATTAATTTCATCATACAATTTATTCAATTACCATATCATTAAATTTTTTTAGTGTGATGATGTTAGATACACCATTAATACATAATATTTTATAATCAAATACCAATAATATATTTTAATTAAATATCATCAATTAAATCCACAAACATATTAGAAAATTATTCCGAAGGGTATTAACTATTAATAATTCTAGGATCATTATCCTCTTCACATTACTTATTTAATTTTAATATCATGTTTTGGTAGGATAATAAATCAATAATAGTTAGAATTCTGAAAATATGCCACCACATACTTTATAAATATTTTGATCGAATAAAATGAACATATTAATATTCAAGTGTTATGAAACAACCATGTTCAAATTCATTAATTTCAGTTTATTATATTCTCCATATGGTTCTTAACACTTTATCCATTATAAACAATGGTCTTGTTAATACAAAATATACAAAACAACAATTTGGCTTATTTTATTAATCCACCCCCTAATGGGAATCTTCAACATTCACCAAACAATGAAGAATTACGATTGATTAATACTAATATAGATTCTCATGGTAAACCCATGATTCGTAAGGAAATCATATATCATAAAACCACCATCAAAAACTAATTTTGAACCCATTTAAATACTAAGAATACGAACATCCATTTCTTATAAAGAATATGTGATATAATAATGAGAATATATAGGAAAAGATATACCTTTGATCAAAAGTAGTTATTTCCAATCTAAAATACCTAAGGAGAAAACATAGAGTCTTATTTTTATCAAAAGCATCCCACAAATACCTGATTTTGAAGGGTAAAAATTTAATGAATTTGAGAGGTAGCTTGAATTTATAGAAAATATTTGAAAAGGATATGTCACCATGTGACAAAATGTTTTCACAATGTAACTTCCCCTAATTTGAAAATTGTGGTAAATATCCACATATTGATTTTCCTTTTGATAATAGTTAATAATAATTTTTTTCAATGACAATATTGAGATTTAGGATATGTATAATGGTGTCATTCCACAATATTCATCACCCAAAATTCATAATACAATTCCGAGTCTCCTCCCCAAAGTAATGAACCCCTAACTAATTTCAAAGTATTTCTATGCACCACAGCACAATTACTACTAAAGGTATTAGTTAAGGAAATTATTCTCAAATATTTCATGTTATAATTCATATATTAACCACACAAGTGAATCATAAGGCATTATACATTTGATATCACGAATTATGATTCACCCATACATAAGGTTGCATATGAGACACATGGGTGATACATAAGGGTTACTCATGTGAGGGTTACTCGGTAATATGGTTATATAAAAACTTTTTTACATACTATTCAATCTATATTTATCTAAAATTTTAACCAAATAATTACCATCATAATAATAAATATTTGTGGTGGTGCGGCCATGGACATGCCACACTCAACACCCCTCATACCTCAACTTGAATAATTCAGGCACAATGGATAAAACCTCACATAATAGAAGAATTACCAACTCTCATAGCCTATTCCAAAAGATATCAAACAAATATATCTAAAAAATAAAACCCTAACAAAAAAATAATCCGGAATAAATATATTATTCAGCTAACTAGACTCCTTACTATACAATTAATACTGACACTAAACATCACCATACACCCTTGGCATAAGAAATACAATTTAAGGGTTTATGAAATTATATACACCTATATAAAACATTTCCCATATTATTAATTTCCATTATAAAAAATTACTCATGAGATTGAATAAAAATGTCACATAAAATAAATACCCCATTAGATCCTTCTAAACAACGGACCACACTAGAATAGAAGCAGAACTGACACACTATAAGGATGGAATCATTAAAAAAACATCATCCACTTCTCACCAATCAATCCAATTTCATATATGTCATTTAGAAACATAATACATCATAAATTTAAGGATATTAAATGCACATATGTGACTCACATTCTTAAGTACAATATTATTACATAATTTTTCACCACAATACATTAACCAAGTGATTGATACAACCACACAATACCTTCTCATGATGATACTGATTCATAATTGTTTTTTATTTCAATATTGTATCATTCTCAACATTCAACTCGCCCCATTAAATAATTTATCATTCATCATAAAGACACTAACGAATCAACACCGCGTGGAAAACAAAACAAATCTAATTTATTTAGAGTGGGAGAACCACTTAATTTAAAAATTCATTAATGAACTCAAACACATTAAAAGTTACAATAAATTAGAAGTCATAATTAATCAAATGAACAAAACATAACTACCCAAAATTTGGATATTCTTTAAAGAATACATGATGTCAAATTTCAAACATCAAATTTCCCCTTATATGATCAGAATAAGACATATGATAATTCAGATCCACATTTATCAGCTCATAAATCACCCATACCTTCTCTTTTATTCTCTATACCCGTTTTTATATGAGATTAACTAAATGTAAAATAGTGGTTAAAAAAATTGAGATATCAAAGGTTATCCATTCAAATGGTTGGTGCTTCATCCATGAATCTTCAAAATCCCGAATGAATGAGGGAGAAATATATTCAAAATTAAAGACAGTCTGCTCCATATGAGCACCCATATGTGGATGAAAAGTTATTCTAAGTCATAACTAAGATAAAAATTCATTTTCGAAAACTTTATATACCCACGATGTAAAATTAGGATCATAATAAAATAAGATAGTCCTTAGGAAACACTAGAACCTCAAAATATTCTCAAAATTCTACATCAGAAGATAAATATGATGTAATATACTCGCTAATAACCAAAAAGTGGGATGATTTTGTTTAATTTCCCATGATAACTCAACTAGTATCATATCCACAATTATATTGAGTTAAATTGGTCACAAAATCCATAAAACTTTCCTCCCACTACAACTCAATTATATCAAATGGATAATGAATCTCATCTAGAATAATATGTTTAGACTTCACCTTTTAGTAGAACAATCTCCTGGATAAAAACTCTAATATTTATATATTTACCCTTACCCACAAAAATTGACTCCACTCCTGAATGCACTGCCAAGGGTGATAAAATTTTTTAAACCATGTAGTCTTGAAGCACCCCAGGTGGATGTAAATCAACCTGAGAAACATTCAAAAAATTATTTATGTCTTATAGATCATATGGAACATGTTCCATCTTTTTATTTATCATATTAAATCTCTTGAAATCTTGAGTATCCAATATCAAAAAATAATAAATATAAATTTAGAGATTTAAATCATTAACAATACATGATTTTACAATGTTCACTAAAAAGGGATAATACAAGGAGAGTATATTTGTTTTTTGTTGATGTGCCAAAGGATAATACAAAAGCCTAAAAGTATTAATTTTTTTATAAAATATGAACTATTGATTCTAAGTTCACTCCATCTTCTTTCCTTTACCCAATACATTGGGGAAGGATAACATAATTTTATATACATGTGGGTATATTAGGTATTTTTAGGTCATTATGGTCTTTTGATGTTCTACATGATACTCCTCTTCCATCATATCTTATGATTTCATTCTACATTGAACAATAATTTAATTCTCTCATTCTTCAATATCAAATGATATCAACTCTATAATATTGAAGTTCGGTGTCATTATTTATAAATATCACAATAGTAACCATCTACTCTGGATTAAGATAATATTAAATTATATTTATATCTTTTATAATGTATTCAATTACTCATTATATGTGGCATGTAAAAGAAACTTATATTTATTCCATTTTCTAGAAACGCAATTTTGATATGTGTTCCATTTTTTTTATGTTTACATTGTCACAATAAAAAAATTCATACATTTATAAAACAATAGTTCATATAGGTAAGGTCTTGTAAGTCCCTATAGATCATCCAATTAAAGGTAATCATTTTAATTGATGATTTTATGTCAAAAAAATGCATTTCATTAACATGATTTTCTTGGAATATATTTTTTTACATGTCGCTCATGGAACACGATGGTATGTATGAATTCTTTACACAGAATTACGTTGGAAAAATATAATTATTTTTCTCTCGCAAGATATAATTCTCTATGTAATTATTAATAAATTAGGTATTTATAAGATAATATTGATCCCTAACAAATAAGAAAAAATCCATTCATGAAAATAAACATTCACAAAAATAAAACAGCCATAATTTTTTAATGAATTTCGTCTTCACACAACATCGCCTTTCGGATTTATGTTTTTGCTACTAGCTTCATGAAAATAATCCATTAATGATGCTTTATCTTTAATTAATATAAATTATTTGTGTTTTGATAATATTTCATTATCATGGTAGGGAGTATGATTAAAATTTGATTTATTATAATCAACTTGATTTTGATTAATATTGGATTCAAAAGAAGTAATATCCTCCTCTATTCGAGGATTATTGATCTTACAAAATCCATTTATCCTGTATTCTTGAAGAATTTTTGACTAATGGTAAATGTAAAAAAATAATTACAATAATTCATTGTGTTCCTAATTTATCTCACAATATAATCAAATTCTGAAACTGAAGCCTATGAATTATTAAATCTAAATGGATGGATGTATCTAGAGGTTATAAGAATGAGAGTGAAAAAAATATTGTGGTGATCAATATATAGTTTGGGGAGGGAAATGTTATAGATGGTGTCCCATTTATCTGGGTCTTGATCATTATAAAAGGATGTGTCTTTCTTACTAGAAATAACCCTATTATAATGGATTCTATAAAAAGAATATTTGATTGAACAAGATTGATTTAAATTAAATTATTATCTTTAATAAAAGATTTAAATTACATTGAAGGGATTTTGGATTGATTTGGGACAATTTTATTCCCTCAATCCTGGTATAGAATTAAAATACACTACAATAATCCATATATCATGAATTATGTTACTCAAACAGAATAATTCCTTCCCAAGACATCTCATATCATGATACCAATTTATGGAATAATTGAAGGAACTAAACAAAGCAAAGTACTGAGAAACTAATATCATAGTTGAATAAATAGCCATCAATGTAATAAATATTAACATTATAAATTTTGGTATGAGAAAAAATCCAAAGAGATTCAATAGATGAGTTCATATTGATTTCACAAATAAAAGAAAATCCATAATGATCTAAATTAGAAAATCCAAGAGAAAAGATAATTTTGGTCTAGGGAATATATAATTTTGTTGTATTGTGTGGGTGATGTAATATTTTTAATGAATTTATATTGTAAGGGTTTTCTATACATGATGGTTCTAAAAGAGAATATTCATTTTATGTTTTACATGGGGTTGGATCCCCCCTTTTTTATCTCCATAGCTCTTCTTCTATATCTACAAATGGACAATTAGTCTTTTATGAAAATAAATGCCTCCATAAAATATTTTTTTGGAGTGGAAACACTAATTAAATAAATATAGTTACAATTACATGGACTAATTTTCATAGATTTATAACTAATGGTGGTCTTGTAATAATAAATCACAAATTATTTAATGATTCCATCAAGGATAGACTTACTGAGAAGCTTTTAAATATTAATTCCATGAATCTGAGCTTCCATAATTAACTTTTTCTTATTAAATTTTAGAGGAAACTTAAATTATATATAATCCTAAAGTTAGTCATTAATTAACGCTATTTTCCCAATATTATGACTCACTCTAGATGGATCGTTAATAGAGAGTCTTCTGTGAATTATTGGTCAAAAAACTAGACTAGATATAACCTCATTTATGTAATATATCCTTAAAAAAGTCTTATAGATACTAATGATTCTATAAATCACTTCTTTACCTCTACAAACATGTATCTAACTCATGAAATTAATAACATTATTAACAATCATCCCTTTACAAATTTTGATGGGTTATTAATTTTGCGACATTCCCTTAATGATCGAATGGACTCTAAATGTTTATATCGTCGTTTTTTAGTGGTTCAAATATTGATTTTTATTAGATGAAAAAAATTTATAAGACTTTGATTAAGCCTTCTATATTCACTATTGTTTGAAGAATTTCTCACTACCAAATTCCCAAAACATTTTTTCTTCAATTATTTTGGTTTAAAATTTTCTCTAAATGTGTCCTATGCAATAAACATTGGGAGGGAACTAAGAATAAGTTTCTATCATGTGATAATTCCTCATATTTATCAAATAATAGACATAATATTTCTGATTTTAGATGGAAGGTTAGGGACTCCATCCAGACTCAATTTCAACATTGAACCACTGTTGATGCCACTCATCTAATCAAACACCTCTTCATGGATGTAGTGGTTTAGTTTCATCACATTATATTATACAATAGAAATTATTTTATTCACCATAATATGTCTTTTAATATACATGCAGACCATTTGATGATAAAGTCTTCCAATATGGATGTTGGATCGATCCCACAGCGGCACAACCACAACTCCATCAATAATTTCAACATCCTCTATTGATTGTAAATTGATGTTATTTGTAGCCAGCCTTAACATAACTTTAAAGTATTCTCATAAAATCATCTCCCTTGATTGATAAAAGTATATGTATATGGTTTCTCAATGAGAAACCTGATACCATTAGGTTATGGAGGAGTGTACAGGGGCCACAATGGATTTATACTTTCATGTTCCTATTGAAAATGTGGTTTTTTACTCTTCCCTATATGTGTCTTAGTGAGTGTAATCACTGTATTTAACTTTAAAATGAATAATTGATGGAAACAAACTTGTTTCGAAAGTTATTCAACCACTATCGTGCATGATCTATGAAATGGTGCGGTTCATCCTATTAAGCAGCTTAAAAATCGATGGATGGACTATTTTCACACAATTTTGGAGATTAAACGCATCATCACATATTATTAACTAGATGAAAACATGGTGGTATATGGGCTTTCCAACAAAGGATTAAATCTTGACATCACTTGGTTAGATGATATTCCTATGTACATTCTTCTCTATTGTGAAAGAGATTTTCAAAAATTATCACTTCTATTATTTTGTAACATTTCTAATTTTATTTTAATATGTATCATTTTTTGTCCAAGTAACCACCCATTTAAAAAATCATGTTAATAAATTTTTTAATTAATTATCAACAAATAATTTCATGCACTAAGATACAATTTAAACCACTTAAAAAAAGATAATACCCCAAATAAAATAAGTAATTATAAAAAATTCAAATATAAAAAAAATAACATGATAGTATATATTCTATGTTTAAGGAATACTTATGACTCAATAAAACATCTAGGACATCATTCCAAACATCTTTTCACACTATCCACAACATCCAACCATCAACCACACTAGGCTATAATAAAAAATACATTAATAACTACTCTACTCTCACTATATCAAATAAACATACAGGTTATCCCATTAAATAATAACAAGGGTTGTAAGATAATATAAAAAATTTCATGAAATAATAATTCTAGTAACTATGATCTTTAAAAAATATCAACCTCAAATTCAACCATAGAAACAACATTTATAAAATTCTAGACTATAATTAAATATCCCAAAACATTAATTACATCATACAATTTATTCCATTACCATATCAATTAATTTATTCATTGTGAGAATGTTATATCAACAATTAATACATAATATTTTATAATCTAATACCAAAAATTAATTTTAATTCAATATCCTCAATTAAATTCACAAGAATATTAAACAATTATACAGAAGAGTATTAACTAATACTAATTCTAGGATCATTATCCTCTTCACATTCCATATTTAAATATAATATCATGTTTTATGAATGATAATAAAAAAAATAATATTTATAATCATGGAAATAACCCACCAAATACTTTATAAAAAAATTATAAACTAATAAAATGAATATTGGCCTTGTCATGTGTGATGAAGCAACCCTATTAAATGTCATTAATTTCAGTTTATTATATTATTTATTTGGATTATAACACTGTATCCAGTAAAATTTATAGTTTGGATAATAATAAATTTACCAGAAAAGGGTTATCTTCTTAATCCACCACTATTGGAAAACATCCACATTCACCAAATAATAATGAACTAGGGTTGATTAATACTTATGTAGATCATCATGGTAAACCTATGATCCTTATGAAATTCATATATCATAAAACCTCAATCAAAAAATGATGTTGAACCCATATAAATACTAATAATATTCACATACATTTCATATAGATAAGTAGCGATATAATTATGATAAAGAGGTGGAAAAAATATAACTTTGTTCAAAATTAATTATTTCCCATGTAAAAGACCTAAGGATCAAACATAGAGTGCTATGTTTATCCAAAATTTTCCCACAAATACATAAGATTCAAGGTGTTAAAATGTAATGAATTTGAGAGGCACCTTGAATTTATAGATTATATTTGAAAACACTATGTCACAATGTGAAAATGATTTTTTACACCGCAAATGCCCCTGATATGATGATTGTGGTGAACTATACACACATTGATTTTACTTTTCATAATAATGAATAATCATTTTTTGAATGATAATATGGAGATTTATGACATTTATAATGGTTTAATTGCATAATATTCAATACCTAAAAATCACAATACAATTTCGTGCCACCTCCCCAAAGTAATGAACCACTAACTAATTTAAATGTATTTCCTTGCACCATAGTGAAATTACTATTTGAAGGAAAATTCATAGAAATTATTCTCAAAGTCTTCATTTTATAATTCATATATTCACAACACTTGTGAATCATAAGTCATTATACTTTTGATATCACCAGTTATGATTCACCCATAAATAAGGGTCACTTATGTGACACATCAGTGATATATAAGGGTTACTCATGTGATGATTACTCTATAATATGGTTATATAAATGATTTGTTTAGATAATTTTTATTCTATATTTATATAAAAAAAATTAACAAATAACTACCCTCTTATGAATAAATATTTATGGTGGAACAGCCATGGCCATGCCACACTCACCACCCCTCATACGTAAACTTGAATAATTCTGGAACAGTGGATAAAACCCCACATAATAGAAGAATTAACAACTCTCATGGAATATTACCCATGAAATGAAACAAATCTATATTAAAAAATAAAACCCTAACACAGTAATTTAATAATCTAGAATAACTTTATTAGCCAGCAAACTATACTCATTACCACACCATTAATACTGACACCAAACATCCCCATAAACCCTTAGCATAAGAAAAATACTTTAAGGGTTTTTGAAAATATATACACCTATATAAAACATATAACATATGATTCATGTCCATGATAACAAAAAACCCCATGACATTGAATAAAAAAGTTTCATAAAACAAATACCCTTTGAGGTCCCTCTCACTGAGGGATCTCACTAAAATATGAGCAGAACCAACTCATTGTAATGTAGGAAGCATTATAAAAAAACATCATCAACATCTCACCAATCAATGAAAATTCATTGATGTAATTTAGAAACAAAATAAAGAATAAATTTTAGGATGTTTAATGCACATATGTGACTCACATTCCTACGTACACTATTATAATCTAATGTGTCACCACAAGACATGAACCAAGGGATTGACACAACCACTCAATACCTTCTCATGATTATCCTGAGTTTTAATAGTTTTTTATTCAAATTTTGTATCATTCTCAACATTCAACTAACCCCATTAAATATTGTTTCATTCATCATAAATACACTGATGAATCTACACCATGTGGAAAACATCATGAATCTGATCTATTTAAAGTGGGAGAACCACTTAATTAAAAAATTTATTTGTTCCCTTGAATGTCTTAAATGATCCAATGAATTATGAATCATAAATAACAAATGAAAAAACATAACTACCCATAATGAGGATATACCTTAAAGAATACATTTTGTCCAATGTTAATCATCAAATTTCTACTTATACGATCAGAATAATACATTTGATAATTCATATCCACCTTCATCAACTCATAAATCGTCCAAAACATCTATTTTATTTTCTAACCCAATTTTTATATGAGATTAACTAAATATAAAACCATATTAAAATAAAATTAAGATATCAAAGGAAATCCATGAAAATGGTAGGTGATTCTGCCTTGAATCTCCAAAATCCAGAAGGAATGAGTGAACCATATATTCAAAATTAAAGATAGTCTACTCTATATGAGCACCCATATATAGATGAAAAGTTATTCTAAGTCATAACTAAGATAAAAAACATGTTAGAACCATTTATATACCCATGATGTAAAATATGGATCATAATAAAATAGAATTGTCCTTTGGAAACCATAGAACCTAAAAATATTCTCTAAATGCTACATCAGAAAATAAATATAATGTCATAGACTCATTAATAACCAATAAGTGACATAATTTTGTTTAATGTCCCATTATAACTCAACTAGTATCATATCCACTATGATATTGAGATAAATTGATTAGAGAATCCATAAAAATTTCTTCCCACTCCCACTCAAGTATATCTAATGGATAAAGAATCTCATCTAGAACAAGATTTTTAGAGTTAACATTTTTGTAGAATAGTCACCAAGATACAATCTCTAATATTTATATATCTACCCTTGTACACAAACAATGACTCCAAACCAAGATGAACTTCCTAGGGAGATAAAAATATTTAAACCATGTTGACCTGATGCACCCTAGGTTTGGGTGAATCCACCTATGAAACATTAATAAAATTATTTAGGTCTTATAGATCATATAGATCATGTTCCAATTTTTAAATTAATATATACAATATCTTAAAATCTTGAGAAACTAATCTCATAAAATAAAAAATATAAAATATAGAGATTTAAAACATTAAAAATACATGATTTTATAATGTCCACTAAAAAGGGATAATCCAAGGAGAGTATATTTGTTTTTTATTGATGTTCCAAAGGATAATACTATACCACAAAATTATTAAAATTGTTTTTAAAAGATGAAATATTGAGTCTAGGTTCACTACATCAGCTTCCCTCTACCCTATACATTGGGAAAGGAAAACATTAATTTATAGACTGGGGGGTATCTTTATAATATTAAAGACATTAAGGTCTATTGATTTTTTTCATGATACTCCTATTTCATCGTATCTATGGATTTATTTCCACATTATTTCTTTCTAAAAATATTATTTTTTCTCTCACAAGATACAATTCCCCATGTAATTATTAATCAATCGGGTATTTATAAGAAATTACCAATCCCTCACATAAAAAAACAATCCATTCATAAAAATAAACATTCACAAAAATAAAACAACCATTATTTTTTGATGAATTGCTTCTTAACACAATAGTGATTTTGTTATTTAACATTTTGGTTGTTATATTCATGAAAATATTCTATTTAGTGAGGCATTTTCGTTTTCTCTGATTTCCAATACAAAATTTTTAAACTTTTATAACTCCATACTTGTTTTAGAATCATTCCATTGATCTTTTTTCCTCTATAAACATCCAACAATCACATAAAACATCACTTTCAAAAGATTATATCCTTCAAAAAAATCTCAAAAAAATAATGAATATTATTGTAAAAAAATTGATTCTTCTTCAACCTGTATATGTTAGTATGACAAAAAATTTTCATAAAAAACTTATTCAAAAAAATCATTTTTCTTGCATATTTTGAAAATTAATCTTATGAAAATTAAGAAACTACAATTCATTTGTTCATATAACAAGTCTAGATAAATAATATTTTATCATACAAAACATTTCAAATTATTATAACTCCACTCATGAAACCTCCTTCATCATTACATCAATAAAATAATTCACATATCATTATAGTAGTTATTATGTAACACATGAAAGATTCTATAATAATTTTCCAAATTATACATCTACTTTACCCATAGATTTCTAATGATTTCAATAACTCATCTTTCTTCACACCAATAAAAAAATTCAAAATATATCAGTTGGATATATAGAGATATAATGGTGTCTAATTAGAGATCTCCACTAGTTCATTGTGGTGGAATTATCCCTTCTCATATCTCCTTCAATAGCTTCTAAATATGCATCATCACCTCTTCCTAAAAAACTTCTAGATCACCCCATTATAAATTAATCGTAGGAATAATACCCCAATCAGACTAACATAAAAAATTTCCAAATAGATCAATGAAATAAATATAATTTTTTAGTATCCTTAAAAAATCCTATATGAACTACTAATACATCCAATAAAACTTTTCAACAAATCAATAAACTAATTTTATTGAATTAAACAAAAAATATCTTGGTGGTTACATTCTGTCCCTTTATATTACTATTGGTAAAATACCTATAAATTCTATTCCACCTTCAAAATGTAAAAAATTATAAGTTTATAGTACATTATACTCACTCTTATTTATCTCTCTCCATTTTTATAGATAAAATTAAAAAAATTTCCACCTTAATGATAAATCATTTCATTATCTCTCCATTTGTTAATAAAATTCATGGGAACGTCTTCTAAGATATAATCACCTTTTTTAATACAATTTTATCATCGAAAATAATGCTATTTCTCTATATGTATTAAAATGGATAAATATGATTCTTCTCAGCATTTGAAATATGTAGAGAGAGAAATTTTTATCCACCTTTTCATACAATCATTTTGAGGACCATTCTAAATTGAGATCTTCCCAATAGTATAACCTCTTCATATCACTGTTAATATAAATAATTAACATCTATAAAAACACCTTGATTTTTTATCAATTAGATAGTTACCCTTAAATAAATTATAATATATTTAAAAAAATTTAAATACCATTATCTCTTGCGATGAAGGCCCTATTTACCTCCTCCAAAACATTAATTTTTTCAATGAACTTATGCTTGAAATATATGTACTTATTCCAGTAGTGGAGCTACATAAATTTCACTTCATCCTTGACTAAAATTATTAAATGAATGAAATTCTAGATATTCATTTATAATTATCATAACCATTTACAATTAATAGTATAATTATCATAAAAAATTAATTTATCACATTTACCACTTGGCAATAATTCATTGATAAATACTCTAAGAATTATGAGGTCAAAAATAATATAGGAAACAAGAGTTAAATTCAATAATATATTTGGTATCTATTTTTATCACATAATTTCACTAAAACATATAAAAATGCAAGTAGAACATTTGATTAATCAAAATAAATTCTCTTATGATCTCATAAATACTTAAAAAAACTATAAAAAACACTCAATGAATCACGAAGTGTCTGATTTATACCATTTTATGGACTAAATGATACCAATTTCTAGTTAACAATTAGAGTTACCACTTTAAATCCATTATCCTAATTTTTTCTAGGTAATTCCCTTTCTTTTTATAAGTATAAAAAAACCATTTAGTGTTCATCAATATCTCCACATAAATGATATAAATATGTACATCTATTAATTGTGGTTGATTCTAGTAAAGGGAGACAATATTATTGATCCTAGTACATATATTTGAAAAAATATGGTATCCAAAAGATTTTTTTATACTACATTGTTAATAATTATCAAATTAATATTTAATTTAAAAAAATTGATGCTTCTTTCCTAATTTGTCATATCTTTATCACTATAGTTAGGAAACACATAAAAAATTCCATGGAGTTACTTTTTGATCTTAATTGATTACTTGGTTCTCATAGAATTACCCAATACATCTTTTAATCCTATTTATATTCTAATTATTATCTACTTCATTTGAATTTATTCATTTCACCATCTCACTCCAAATTTAGATTAGAAGAAGAATATTATTACTTTGAACTACACGGTGGTTTATAAAGTTTCCCTGATACCAGATCTATATTATTATTTGGCTGGATACAATTTATAAACTATAAAAAATCTAACACCATCATTAGTTTTATCTTCTTTTATCCCATCAAGTTTTTCTTCCAGATCAATCAAATATTATATTATTATAATCACATATATTCGTTTAGCACAATAACCAGAATAGATTTTGTATCCTCTATAATACTGTAACACTTATAATAGATATACTAAAAAATTATTTATAAGGGGATAGTGATATCTCCATACATGCTCAAGTAATGGAATGTGGTTGGTTATGATGAAGTGACCCTCTAATTCCAACTATCCTCAAATCCTTTCTCTTTGGTCTCCTTTTGGTGATACCACTCATATAAATTTCATTTTGGATGTTTTATCTTGGATTATTTGTATTATTTAGATTTTTTTACATATGTTGTACAAATACTACCACTAATGCAATTTATATCCAAAGATTTGTTTTCCTTCCATCTATCATGATTTTCCATCTTCTATAGGTGGTATCTTCCACCTAACTTTACCGGATTCCATGTTGTATGATATGGGAAAACACTAATTAATACATCACTTATTCCCAATTATATGTCTATTACTATCTCTATAAACTAATATATACATGTTGATTCTTTCTTGACATGTTCATCAACCATTTTCATAGCTGCAATAACATCCATTTATTAGTTCCATTTCTCATTTCATTCTTCATAATTAGTTTTTTCAGTTAAGAACCTTTGGTTCTAGGAAAATACTTGATTGAGATATAATTTTTCTCCTCTAAAGAAATAAATCTAGTTTTTTACCTTCAGATATTTCATTTCAATTTAATCTTTTCTCTAACATTTATAGGAATAGTGGAATTAATAATGGTTTTTAAGACTATTTATTATTGAAATTCAATTCCATTTTCTCATTATATGGATATTTAAAGAATCCATAATTAAAATAATACCTCATTTGTTTTTTTTCATATTTGATAAGTTAATGCTGTAATTTTCCTTCCACCAATGATCCCTTTATCTTCTAGGCGCACAATCATGGTGTGATGAAATTTTCCAAAATAACAGATATTTTTAAATTCTTTACACTAAGGTATTTAACATTAAAATTGGGAAGAACAATTAATATTAGTTACTAATTATATATTTCAATCTTTTAATACATTACTGGTTGACACTGGCTTAGTGGAGTTCTAAAACATATATTTTCCCTTTAAGGATCTGATCTTTGTTTTAGGTTTCTTAATCAATTTGTCTTTCTATTTTAGTTGGGATGAATAATTATCTAACCTTTATCACTATTCCAATATAAATTTTTTCTTTTTGTTAAATTTTATATTGAGAGGGATAACTAATTATTTAAATTATCACCATATGACCATCTACATTCATAAATCATTTGAAAGCACTTCAGGTATGTCTCTTTTCTCCATCATCTTTTCTCCAAAATTTATTGTTTTTACATTCAAGGACACCTCTACTATCTTCATCATATAATTATCAATGACTAAATATTCAAAAATATCTAGGTCCACATTCTAATTGTCTTTATATTGATCCACCTTTTCATACAGGGATAAGATCATACCTTGATCAATTATATGGAATCAACTGAATTGATGAAATGTGGTTGACATCACTTCTCCCGGAGAATCTTTTTTTATTTACATATTTGGATATGAGTATGAATTCCTACATGTATATATATCATCCAAAAAAATTATTAGAAAATCATGGATTTATAGAAATCCCACATACCTTAATTGGTGTCTCCATCTTCTTAAAAATCAACATCTTATTTCTCTTAGATCAAGGAAAAAAATCAACTTGAGTTGTTGGATTTTCCTAGGTTTTTTTAATTTATTTACATCTAAATTTATAATCAAATGACTGAATCATGAATAATATTGAATCATTTATTACACTAAAAATATACTTATATTCATACTTTCACCTTATTTTATAATTTTAAAATTAATTTGATCGTGGCCTACATTTAATTTTTTATTTAAATGGTTATATTGAGATTTATGAGAGTTATTAACTATAAGAAAAAGGAAAATTATTCAGTTATCATAATGAATAATATTTTCTATGCATGAAGAGTTATAAAAAAATCAATTCAACGTAAAAAAGATCATACTTATTATTTTATTCACTATAACATGATAGATATGACTTTCTCGAGGATCAAGAAGCAATGTGTAACATATTATTTCTTTCCCGATTAGATAACATACTAATACCTGTAGTTTTCTAAGATATTGAAGTGCATACCAAAGGATTTTCTATTAATTTAGATAGTAAATTCAATATTAAAAAAAATAAAAGCAATATATAATATTTTTTTTGAAGAGATGAAGCTGGTACATGAGTTTTTTTAAGAGGAATATTACTTGCATAACATTTTTACTGGAGGATAAAGTTGATATATAATAGGTTTTCCTTGCTAAATATCTTACACAAGTTGATTCTTGGTATATGGTGTGACATAAAAGGGCCTAGAATTTTCTGAAATTCAAAATTATGTTGAAACATGATGTAATTTGTCCTTGGGGAAGTAATAAGTCACATATTTCTTGAGGAAGAGGAGGATTCATATGATATTTTTCAATAGTAAATCATAATTATAGAACATATTTTTAGATGTAAAAAAGAATAGAAAATATATTATAATTTTCGAAATTTTAATAAGTGGAATTAATAAAATATTTACCCCTATATATCTAAAACATAATAATATGACAGGTTTCCAAATGTATGGATGATGACACATGAGATAAATATTTCTAGTAAACATGATGCATGAGATATTTGGACTCTGATAAAATCTAGAGAAGGAAACTAAAATATAAAATTCCTAAATTTAAAATTTCTTGACTAAACCCCATTTATTTTGTTTTCCTAAATCAGCAAAATATTATTAAGATACAGCATTGTTATTATCCAATTATTATTGAAAGTTTAATATATTTGGATGAAATTTTGTAGTTATGATTATTTCAGAAATTTTATACTAATGAATATGAACCCTTGAGATATTCATGTGGAATCCATTATATAACATTGAATATTTCAACTAAATCATAGGATTATTCAGAGCACACCAAGGGAGAATTTGAATTGAGTAATGAAGAATAAAAATATTGATCCATCAACATAAAAAATATTGACCACTGCTACCATGAAGCACCCCAAACATTCTTCTTTTTCTATAAATATTGTGAAGTATGTTTGGATTATAGAGGGATATTTTTCTTGGGTATTTAATTTTTTATTTCTTTATTTCTATAATTCTTCTTCAAACAGAGAACCCTATATCCATAGTGGTTGATCCCATGAGATTTCCCCCACACCTTGTAATTAATTGTTATGTTTGATTATAAACTAAATCATGTTCAATCTTATTATAAATTTTTTATTTACATTGATAGTTAGATATATCCTTTGTATTTCTTAATCAAACTTCATATTCCTTTATTTCTATGGTAGTTTTCACACACGCTCCCTAGACCATTTTCATAACCCATTTAATGGAGGAAGTTGAATACGGATTCAAGAGCAATTTGGTATTCCTAATTACTTTTCTATGTGTGATTAGGGATTCCATTATTTATTTAATCATTCTTAATTATTTATTTTAGTAATTCTTATCTATTGATGGTAAAAATAAACCATATATGTTTATTCAAGGAGAATCCTCCCAGCCACTATAATTAATTATTTTGTTTAACTATAAAATCAATATTTTAAATATTATTAGAAAAGATGGATTTTTTGAAGGTTGGATATTTTATTATTTTTATTTAATCTTTATTCATCTACCTTACCTTCTTTAATATTTTTCATATTCAAACCCCTATTTATTCTTCACTATTTATAAAATGGATTGATATTTTGATTTTTTCAAGAGACATTAGGGAATCCAATTTATATATCTTTTTATGTGCAGGGAGTACAATGGTAATTAAAAACCCCTTTATTAATTGAAATCACAAATAAAGGGAAATAGGTTATGGTCTCATAAAAATATTAAGAGTTCAATTCAGAACCATATTAGTTAATCAAGAATTTAAGATAATGTGTTGGGATATCCATGGTTTAACTTATAATATTATTCTTAATTTAACACCTTTTTTCATAGAATAATTCTCATAAACACAATTTTTTACTATTTTTTAGAAAAACTGAATCCACAAAATATAAGAAAAGAACACTAAAATTTCCCTCATCTGTAGATATATCTAAAGAACCAATTTCACTACATTATACTTGGGTTCCAAAATTATTTTCTATATTTCTTGTGGAAAAAACAACATCAACATGAAAATTATTCAAGGGAGGCAAGAGTGTGTTATTTTTTTCATCTATTTATTTTTTCTAATTCTTTTTAATACATGTATGAGTCTAGTTATCATGACCCCTTCTAATGTAATCCAATATTTAATTGTAATATATTATCAAGAATATTTATTTTATGAGTAAAAAAATTTTAAATGATGATTTTCAAAAAACCACTAACGGACTCTCCATCTTTTTCTACTACTTCATCTATAGGTTATTTAAAGACAAAAAAGAATGGAAGATATCATATCTCAATTGAATAATATTGTAATATAATTGTATTTACACAATTTAATAATAATAATATTTTTTTTAAAGAAACTAATATCAAATATTATTTTGAATGAAAATTTTAATGATCCAATTACGTATCTAGTTTCACAGTTTGGAAAGAAAATACTAAAACTAGAATTCAAAGTGATAGGGAATGTTTGAAATATCTTCAAAACAAATTGATAAGTGATATCTCAAATAAGATATAATTTAATTTCATTACACCTAGTAGGATCATAAAAATATTGAATATATATCATGTATCCTACAGAATTCATAAATGAGGATGAACCTTAGATGGCCTTCATCTAGAAATTATTTACTTCTTCAAGAAGAAACCAATAGAAAAATGAGTTTTTGGTAATCAATGAAGCTATTGGAGAAAAACTAGTTGACTTTTCTATGAGATTTAATAGTTTCATTGAATCCTTCCCATGTCAATTATTTTAAGACCATTATACCTTGGAATATTTTTACCAGGTCATGATGAATAATGAACAAAACCTTTTGGATGAATCCTTAGTGGGTTTATTAATAAAAAAACATCAAACTGATTCCAATGAACTAGTGGTGGGGATAACATAGAACTCTAAACAATTTTTATAATGGAATACTACTGTAGGAGTTCATGATGTATAATATTCTGGCCCCCCATTATATTTTACTCTAATTAAATAACTAAGCTATATTTGGTTGTAGTTATCACTGAGAAAAGATCATGAACCATCACCTCTACACCCCACAGAATTCACAATTTATGATATTTCCTAGAACACTTCACATATAGATTTCCATATGAGAAAGGGAAAAAAATTGTGAATACATGATCTTGATCTACTACCAACATCCACCAAGCCACTAAGTATTTAAATAATACACAACAATTTAATATGGTGCTATAAATATACATCCCTCAAAACCACCCTTCCACCAAAAGGGTCAATATTATTAGTAACCCCCACTATTTTAGAGGAACAACTGTAAACGAAAAATAAGCTTACACACTCAAGGAAAGAGTCTATGACCCCCATTTGATTACATTATAAGACAACTGGTGGTTTCTCAATTTAACCCAAAATCGACCCTTAAAACTCATGGATCTGAACCGAGGAGATGAATAGTTAATGTTAAAAAAAATTCTACTATGAATGATTTGGTAAATTAGGGATCATTTAATCTTCCTTCTAAATAAATTCTAAACACTAAAGGGAATTTAATCTCTATCTCTTTATGAAGTGGAAGGTATGTGAAGATAAGTTAACAACCATAACTAAAAATTAAATATGGAAGTGTTAATCATGATGTTGAACAGATAATTATAGATAAATATGTAGAGATACCTATAGAAATATCAATTTTAAATAACCATGATGATAAATGAAATGATGTGATAGAGGATCAACATCAATTCCAATCACCCTTTACTTGAATAATGCAACCAACTAAGAAATCCAATGAAAAGGCCTTATAATAATAAATTAAGGAAAAATTTGTGAATGTGGAAATCAATATCTATATTTTGCATATGAAATATTTCTCAAGGATATTTATACCAAGAAAATAAAACATCGAGGAGATGAAAAGGTATGTCTCGGTAGAAATTTTTCTACTCAAATAATCAAACAATTTCATAGTAAATGACAATATTTTACTATCCTGTGAAATATATCATAGTTTACTTTTAAAAATTAATTATAAAACATAAGATCTTCGCTAAATTTTATGGAACATTTAGTTTACCCTTCCCTTCTGGTAGTTAAACTCAAACTAACCAGAGTTCTTATATAATTATCCCCCAATGACTCTCCATACCAAAGAAGATTCTTATAAGATGTATTGTTATGTTTGAAAGGATTACTATTCTATACTGACTTTTACATCATTTAAATGGTCGAAGAAAAGGGCTTATCATTTTTTCTTATTATCGTAATTTGGAATTTTTTGAAAACTATTAAAACTATAATAAATGTGCATGAAGGAACCTTTTAAATCAATTTTCTAGAAGAAGTTGTAAATTTCAAATATTATGGATTCAATGAAACATCCTCAAGGTGAAAATTCATTCTTAACTCTTCCTCATTCTGAAGTAACTTTTTTATTTTGGGGATGAAATTGAAATGTTTTCTAAATAATCAAATAAGGGGTAGACCGGGAGTTACAAAATATTTCATGTTATTATTTTTCATAAATCAATTGTATCTAGAACCAAATATAAATAGGGATTAGTTCGAAGAAATAGATAAATATAACATTAATTAGATTCATAAATACTTTTCTACAATAGCTAATTTACACATGAAAGTTTAAAAAAAATTAGTGAGATTGTGTTACCACCATCATTGGAACACCCACCTGAACTAAAACTAAAAAATTAATACAATATAATCCGAAATATGAATATATAAATGAAAAAAACATATTATAATAATTTCAAATATTTTCATCATTGGAGTATATATTAAAGGGCATTTCATCCTTTAGATATTATTATACAATATTTTCAATTGGGATGCATGGTTATTCAATCAAGAAGGAAAATAAAAACATTCCCAGAGGTATAAACATATAGGGGAGAATCAAGGTGAGGAATAAATAAGACTTTAATATTCTTTGAGTAATATAGATTACATGGATAAGGTCCCCATATTATAAAAAAATGTTGAATCTCATATCCCATTGATTATATGAACTCTCTAAATAACATAAATAAATGAATAAATTTAATACATAGACAAGACATATGGATTGTAAAAGATTCATTATAATGGGAAAATAGAAGGTGGATACACCATCCATGCATATAAATAATTGAGGGTAGGATTACACACAATAACTTTTATATTTATTTAGGAAATACACACAATTGATCCAAGTGAAACCCCCCTTTTCCCTCAACTCCCTACATTAATGAAAACTATAATTGAATTATAGAAATGATGGTCTCTTAAATAGTTTAAAGACTTTCTGGTCCCTCCTTATATAGTGTGATACTCCCCTTTAATTATATCTTTTTGATTGGATTATCCATTGCACTACACTTTTTAAATCACCACCTTCAATCATGAATGATCCCAACTATACTATTTGTGATTTTTAGACCTTTTTTCCTCAATATCATAGAAGAAATCAACTTCTCTAGATATAGATAATCAAAAAATAAATTTTCTTTATTATGCTCCATCGCTAATTTTTCTATATTGCCTAATTTGGTAATTAAACATCTCCTTCTCCCTTTCCCAAGACACCAGAATTGGAAATTCAATATATTCATTATTTTTTGTAATCACATTTTGTAAATTCAAAAATACCTAGATTAATGCAAATTTATTTCATTAATATTCACATTAAAATTCAATATAGATGAATCTATGAAAATAAGTTATTTCCATGTATGATTTTCTTACACAAAAAAATGTTCTCCCAAAAAATAATTTTTTGGAGAATAATTATACTCTTAAGTCATTCATAGGTTATAGTGGATCATGTAATTCATTTGGATGAATTTACCTTTGTGGAATGAAAGATATTTTCTCCCTGAAGAATCATACCATAGTAATTCTCCATATTATTTTTTAAGGATCTTGTATTTATAAACAAATATATACCCTTAACCAATCATTTATCATTTTCAACTCACAACACCAACTTACCACAAATCATGCTACAATTATTTATTCATAAATATGGATATATAAATCTCCACATTTACATCATTACATATTATCAATAACTTCGTTGAACATTAGATTTTTCTTGAGAACCATTTACTCTAATTTCGTCCACATACATCTCAAACTCACAAAACTACATACTTTCATGAGAATACTTCCTTACTTATAAATTTTTTTTAAATTTATTTGCTAATAGAACTCTAAAATTTTACATTAATCATTTATTTAATATAAATCACAAATACTTGATGAATATTGATGCCCACTATTGATTCTTTCTCACCCCAGATCTATGAGTAAAATTAGAACTCTATATTTCACTGTTATAATTTTTTAAATTCATTTAAAACATAATCTTTAAAATTATGGAAACTATGTCACCATTTCCATATAAAATTTCTATATTAAGAATATTCTAATATACTATAGTTTTTCAAATTATTATAACTCAACTAATAAAAACTTATCTTATATTCCATTAGTAAAATTCATCATGTATCCTTATAAGGGATATTATGTTACACTTAAAATATTATCTATCTATTTGGAAAATATTACATCCAATTAATCCCCCAAAATATCAATCAATTCAACAACTAAGTTTTCTTCAAACGACCACATGCTACCTCCATATCCATGTCTGTGATATATAGAGATACCAAAATGTAAATTTTCAATTATCCACTATTTCTTCAGGGTATACATATCCCTTATCAGATAACCCTAAATAACTTTTGAGTATCTAATTTCCTCATCTTTCTATAAAATATTATAATCTTCCAATTCTAAATCAGTTTTCATAATTACTCCACTCATAGATTCACTTGTTGAACATCAAAATAGATCAAATAACGTAATTTCATTTTCTTTTATCCTTCATAAATCATACCAAAATCTTCAATATAATAAACTTTTGTTGTCAAAAAATTAATAAATTATATTTAACAAATCCAATATGGAACCCCTTATTACTATACTTTATAACTCAAGAATAACCAACTCATTCACTACTAAGAACAACACATAATAACAATAATCCTCAAACCATCACTATATGAATCCTCAAAAGTAACATGATCCAACTATACATCTACCTAATACTCACCCAACTGATAATCTTACACCTACAACACTAATGATCACTATGCAAACATCTGATAGGGGAATCCTATGCCACAAGATCTTCCTATACTAGGATTAATCACTATAATATTCTCTATCACTCTCCAAGAATCCCAATAATCACCAATAACGCCACCACAAAACATCCTTCTCAATGTATCAACAAAAAATCCCAATTTTCCCATTGTATAAGAAATATCAAATTTATGTACCAATAAAAACTTCATCAAATACTACTATTTCATGTTCAAATCATACTAGGTAATGATATATATCGAACTATTTTTATCCATGAATACAAAATAGTTATCATCTACACTATAGGGTGACTATCATTTCTAGGAAAACAAAATTGATGAAATCATGAGACTATGGAGAGTGTAGTAAAATTGAGTAAGTCATAAAATTTGAAACCCATAAGATAAAACTACTTTTTATTGTATGAGAGCACAATATAATCCAATCCATGAAACATCATATTGAAAACTAAAAACATTACTCCCTATATGAAATAAAGGAAAATAGCACTAAACAATTTATTTTTAAAATAAATAAACGATGCATGAAACTAGTCAACCCACAAGAAAAATTGATCCTCCCTATTTAATTCTATCAAAATAGTATCAATACAAGAAAAATTTTGTACAATCATCCTTTAATCACATGTGAGATTGCGTAAAATATAACTCTATCAAATTATTGAGTTATACTCAAGAAAAAACTACCATAATTTTAGATTGATCTATAACAACAACACCATGTCACAAAAAATTCCTAATGAAATGTTACTCATAGTCTTGTATAATATACTTAGACAACATTTTATACAATCGATGATGATGAAGTACCTCAAAATTTATTCTCTAGTTTTCTACATTATATTTCATAGACTATGAATACATAAGGATTTAATTAATGAGTTACACTAATAAATATTCAAAGTACTCATGAAACTAATATTTCATCAGACTTTGAACATTCATGGTGTGTTCATAACACTAAAGGTATTTTACCATAACCTCATATTTACAATAATAACACATAAACATTGTCTTTATAAATCGTAATATTTCACCCAAATTTAATGATACCCTTACCACAAGTCGATAATTGAGAACCAAAAAACTCCATTCAATTAAACAATTATATCATCAGAACATGGAATGTGATAATGATTCTTAAATATCACCTAATTTAACAATTTATAATAGATAAAATGTTATAAAACTCTACCCACCTTCTTCATGAACAATATTGGACCCCCCCCCCCCTTAAGGTGAAACATTAGATCAAAAAAATCCACTATACAGAATATCAACCAACTGAATCCTCGTCTCCTGAAACATTGAAGGAATTGTCATACATAGGGACATAGAAATATGAGATATACATGAATATAAATATATGTAAATTTTAAATTCATACGGATGGGGTAGAATTACAAACTCTCTAGATAAAACATCTGGGTACTTCTCTATATCCCTAAAAAGAACCTCAATGAAATCTCTGTTAAACTCAACAACCACATGGTCATCATCGAATTTATGAACTTTTCATGTATCTATCCATTAAAATGATATCACTCAAAAATGATCATGATATACTCACTTATATTTGATGAATATAACAATATTACTAATGTAATAAATTATATATTACACTAAATATAACCTTTCCAAGTTAAGGATGACATCATATATCTATGTCTGTAAACATAGAAAATATCTCAATGATTGATGCTACACAACATTTTTTCAGAATATATATAAATAGATAGATAGAGAGATATATCATACAATAATACACGAAATATACCTTGAGTTATCCAAATAATATTATATGTCACCCCACCTTATTTCTATGTGCTTGGAATAAGGTGGGAAGAATAAAAGAGTGTGTGGACACTAAATCTAATAAAGAGTATACTCAGGTAGAAAATAAAAAAAGATGGTACCTCACATGATGTCTGCCTCACCTAGCACTATAAACTCTATCATCTTTATCTAACTATATTACACTCCTTAACATTTCTAGACTTTATAATAACCACCTATATGGTCATGTAAGGATCTATGCCCTTGAGTACATGGTCCATCACATTGTTTTCCTTTTCCAACCATATATCCTCTCAGCTATCAAAAACCTAGAGCACCATGTTCTTACTACTAGATAAAGGGGTAATATTTATATATTTATACAATATGTGGGATTCCATATCCTCACCAAACACTGTGTAAGGTCATAAACACATGTTTTTATGTACATGACCTCAAAAAGAAAACCAAAAAATGTTTGTTCTCTCAAAAAAGGTCTAAATAGTGCTAAATATAGAGAAATGGGATATGATTAGTTGGAACCACATCCATGCTATCTGAAATTTAGAAGGACTATATAGTACAGAACTGAGGATCAAAACCATTCCCTTAAATAATATCTAAATGCTTGATTCCTATGATGACCTATTATAATATTTTCCCTTTTCAATAACATATTCATTCCCCAAAACAATAAGTAATTTATTAAATGGTAATGGGATATCCAATAATAGGATTCCTAAATACAATGCCTCTTTAAAATTACTCACTCTATCCACATCATATTTATAGAGTTATGATGCATATATAATAATGTTATCAAAACAAATTCAAAATTACTTCATGCTAGAGATCTCATAGAGAATAGATAGAATCCCTTACTAAATTGTCTCCATTATGGTTGAAGAAATGAAATCATTCTTTAATAGAGAATATAACATCTATATTAAATAATATGACTCTATATGATAAACAAGTTATAAAAACCACTAAAAATGTGAAATTCCTCATACAATAATGTAATCCAATGAAATCCAGTGTCCATTCCTAGACCTAATCAAATAAAAAATTAATCTCATCCTCATCGAACCATGCCTTGGTCTCCTGATCTAGAAACCAATAACTCATACATTTTTTATCTGTGATGATAAAACACATAATGAATATTACTCTTGAAATAATCCTTATCTACCTTAAATATTTTTAAATATTTTGTTATATCATTCTATACACCACTATATTGAGACCAAAGAACACTTCTACCAGGTTTTATTCTAATAAAACATCAATATAATAGGGACATCCTAAATCTAGAATTTTGAGTAATTAAATTTTTTAGTTAATATATATATATAAAAACACCAATTATCTAACTAATTTAATAATATGATCAGTCAATAATGATGCATCATCAATACCTTGGTCTCTACCTCATAATCAGTATCACTTCACATTATATAGTGATTAAGAATAAGGTCCTTAAAATATATCATATTGGTTCTTTATTTCTTATTTATTATTGATTATCCCTAACTTATCTCACATATAAAGTTCAACTGATTTTATTTCCCTACCTACCCTTGAATTTATCATAAATTTCTATCCCAAGACATCTTTTTATCTCTCAATGACAATATTTGAGACCATTTTTTCATTACCGTATCATATTGGTACTCCATATAGATCGGTAGTGAAGATGGGTACTACTTATGAATTCTACCTTCAATAGACAACAAGTTTGTGACCTACACCATGGGTATAAAACATACTCATATAGAAGAAATTTCCATCTAAATTCCTTAGTAAATGTGGGTAAAATAAACCAATCAACTCCATTATTAAAATAAACCTATCCTAATTCATGTAACTTCATATAATGAAATTTTACAAAGGAGTAAAAAATAATTTTATCAATTCTTATGATCACCAGGAATCTCAAACTACCACTATTATCAAGTAATGTTCATATTGATTACCAAATCCCACTCCTAGGAGTGAAAAACAAACATAACATAGCATTAAACAAATTTATTTACCATTTTAATCAATATATTTATTATGATATGGTTAAAACAAGAAACATAAATTAATTTTTTCTGCAACTACAATAAGGGATATACTTTAAATCAATATTTTTAATTCATATAATACACATATTAAATAATAATATGTAAGATTATAAAATAATAATAATTTTATAATCATCATCATTTCCATTCACTATATTTAAATTAGTTATAGAATATTAGGAATTATAATCAAAAAATAATAGTTATAATCATGACTACAATCTATAAATAAGTCAGTAAAATTTCATATGTTAATAAAATGAAAATGTTTTTAGTCACATGTGTAGAAATAAATCCACCCATTTTTTTCTATACATATAAAATTTCATGTAAATATTATTAAAATTATTCGGGATTATTACCAATTTTCAAAAACAAATGACACATGATTATGATGCCTGATGTGCCCAAAATGAATTTTGGATCTTTTTGAATGGTATGTTCTATAAACACAAAGGTCGTGTTTTCTCTATTTTGAACCAGTGCTTAGATTAATAATATAAATGAACTGTTGGATCCAGATCGCTGAGATTCTCTTAAAGGAATATTCACATCAACCCTAGTTGGTCGGGTGAAAAAGTATGTTTTTTATCTTTTAATGAAATAATAAAATAACATAGAGGTTGTTATTTTATACTTTTTTACCAACCACATATTGAGCGGCGGTGTTGGGGACCACTAAGGGGGTCATACTTTTAATTATGGGATATTAATTACTCGGTTGCACACTGGTTGTGTAACCACCCCTTGTGTAATTAATGTGGCACATTAATTACGTCAATTAATGAAGCTTTTTAATTCGTCGGTGCATTACTCACTCTTTCTCTCCTATATATTAATGAGGCTTGGGTATAGTTGTTAGCATGGCTTCATCATAGACGAACCGATGTCAAATTGATGAGACACCTTCCAGAGATGGAGATGGAAGCTCGAGCAGCGACAAATCAGGATCGACGAATGCCAAGTGGTTCTTCAAATGTGTAATCATCTTCCCCCACTGCGACGCCTCCAATGAATCTCGAGGTAAGAGTATTGTTTAATTTATTTTGTTTCGTTCTTCACTCATTATTTAAAGGAATAATGTATCATAGAATTAGTCTAATTTTATCTCAAATATTGATTAAATTATCTCCTATATGTTTTAATGCTAATGCGGAGGGAACATGAAAAATGAACAAGGCCCAGACACTCCGTTGTTTCATTTTTTTGACGCCATCTTTGTGGGATGATTTTTCAACTCGATGGAAAGAAAAAATTAGGAGTCACTCAACGACTATGGTGTTATCCTGGGATGGTAGTAGGCATATCTGAAATGAATAACATACCACCAGGGCTCACCCGATGGCTCACGGAAGCTCCTCTGGTGCAACACTAGAGACCGGTGCTGGAAGAGATGGAGGCGGTCAGTGCTCACTGGCCGTGGAGGAGAGCCAGCACTAGAAGGCACCTTATCAGACCAAAGGGGCAAACGGTGTGGTTCAGCCATGTCAATCGCGAGGCGGTGCGCTATCGAGTGCCATGGTGAACGGTTTGTGGGTATGAAGTCGTGATGAATGTCAAGACCCTCTCCCTATAGGTCACATGGGAGATGACGGGGTGTCACCCGGTGCTTCAAGTCAAAGATTTGAATGGCTTCTTTGATCTGTTCGATAGGTAGACCATGAGAACCCCATGGGGGATGTGCTAGCTAATGGGTTACAACACCCTGAACCATCCATTCCAGGGCGGGTTGGGCTGGTCTGCGGCCTAGCCCAACCTCGCTGGCCAAGGCTGGTTCATGTCGGGATGGGTCGGACCTGGGCCGAGTTGGGTCAAACTAAACCAGATTAGGTCGTACCAGACGCGTACCCCTCTTGGGTCTAGATACTCTTAAGTGATTGTATCTTGCTAACTGGATGTCTGATTCATGAATTGTTTCCATGACTGGGATGCTTAGAGAGAGATCTTCCTTTTTAAATACTCCATGATAGTTTTTGATAATGTTGGAGTACGACCGGATTGGATAGATTCTAAATCCAACTGGGCCCTCAGCACTAGAAAGCCAATAACATACAGACTCGGCGTCAAGTTCACGCCCCATCAATTGTGTTGGAACCATTATGACATGAATAATCATGGGGTAACATCTCTGTGGGACTTCGTTCCAGTTAAAATATGATCGAAGGCTTGAGAAGTAGTTTCTCTCAGAGGAAAGCGTACTATGTGCGGGATTCCTGTGTCTTGATGAGATGTGAGGAATGAAAAGCGATTCTTTGTGAATCATCCCCCTGTGATTATTTGTGAATCCACATCCATAGATTCTGTGTGAATCAACCACCACTATTCGGTGTGAATCATCCACCATAGATTCTGTGTGAATCAAAACCCATCGATTCTATGTCAATCCACATAGAGAGATTATGTGTGAATCATCACTGAGCGATTGTATGTGAATCATCAGCCATCAATTCTATTTGAATCATCACGTAGTGATTTTGTGTGAATCATCACCTAACGATTTTGTGTGAATTCGCACCAATTTATTCTGTGTGAATCTACATCTAGAAATTTATTTTGAATTATCATTAATCGATCATGTGTCGATCTTTCAAGGGTTTTTACCTATCGATCCAACGGTGTTCAGCTATAGTGAATTTTTCCCGAGTAAGACTATCTTTTATTGTGACTAATCATCTGTACTAATCTACTTAGTTATACCTAATTAGAGTTGTGTCTTTTTTTGTGCTTTTTGATTGAGTTCATGCTTGTGGTTTTCCTTTGAGGAATTGTGAGAGTCCTTTGGGGATCTCAGGGTCCCTACTGGGTATAGTTATAGTCACCCCTGCATGGGATTTTCTCGAACATTGGTGTGTCTTTTGTAGATGATGGGCAGCCTTGACTGAGTCTTGAGAGCTAGGAACTAACAGTGGATGATGGTGATGGTTGACATGGAGAGTTGTGGAAATGAGTGGTAACAACCCTTCAAGTAGGATCCCTAGTGGATGATCTTAGGAGCTGTTTTTTGTTTTTAGTTGTTATTCTATCTTTTGAGTTCGTCTTGTATTTTCGTCCCTTACTTTCTGTACACACTTTTACTATAGAAGTATTACTTCATAGTGGCATATTTTTTTGTTCTAGTCTATCTTCTTGTACAGGTTTAAAGGGAATGCCTTCCTATTTTAGGGATATACCTTTATGATGCAAGTTTCCAACCCCTTTCCCATGGAAGGCGTGCATGGGGTAGACATGGAACATACCCTAGGGGACATGTCATGATAAAGTTGTATTAGACAAGTTAGCTCTACCAACGAAATAGTACTCTAATATTTCAAATGGATAAATAGTGTTAATTTTTTTGAGTGTGGATTTCAATTTTGGGAGTCCATTGGTGGTGTGGTGGCTGGCGTATCAACACACCAGGACCCTAAATTCTTATTTCCAACTCGGTGCATTAAAACACTGATTACGTGTGTTTTGGAAATAATTTATTTTTGATCTCTATTGAGTAAGCTCACCGGGTATTTCATTTTATCACGACACGCCTGTTCATTTTTAGGATATCATTTCATAGAAAATCAGTCAGGGTTACTGATAGAGTACATGATGATAGCCCACCGAGCGACAAGGATTCGGTGTAGTTCCCTCTTACTACATTAGCACCTTCAGTTGGTGCACCGACAGCACCACCACCCATTGGGTAGAATTTTCCACAAGCCCCACTGGTAGATAGTGCATGTCGATTGAGTAAATTGCACAAGTTCTATCAGCAGAGACCTATAAGGTTTCATGGTGAGATAGATACTCCGGCTACTGAGGACTAGATAGAGGTTGTGGCTAATGTTTTTTGCCTTGTTGGGAGACCAGCAGAAAAGATGGTGATCCAAAATACTATTCTTTTTCTGGAAATGGTAGGTGGATGGTGGTACCTGATGATCTAGTTACATGATGTGGAAACCCTCGCCTAGATAGACATTGGGAGCCTCTCTTGGGCGGAGTTCGTTCCAGCGACACTACACTCCGTATGTATCCACAAGCTATTGCACTTACAGTAGGGAGGCTTAGCAGTGGCCCAGTACTCAGTGAGATTCATTGACCTCTGGTGATACTCCACTGACATGGTGTGGGACACCTTCTTTAGAGCCCGGACCATTGGGAAAAGTCACAGTTCGAATATTAGAGTGTCAATGATATCGCTCAATATCCCGACGCAGGCTAGAGTGCTCAAGTGAGAATTAATGGTGGAGAGATTCATAGATGGGAAGGGACCAACAGTGACAGCCACAACCAAATGAAAGGTAGCTAAGACATCTGTAGATAATTTTAGGCAAATGACACAGAGGTCCAAGTGGACCAGACCTTCTGATGGGTGACCACAGTATTTCGGATCAGAGGTGTGGAGATTGCGATACATAGGGGGCCATCAGGGAAGAATATTGAGCTTCATATATGACGAGTAGGGACACATGGCTCATTACAACCCAACCCGCCTTACATAAAATTAGTAGATCATCGAGGAACAGCCAATGCAGCGACTGAGGCTTGAGTAAGGAGGATCATAAGGTGGTGGACAAGTCAGGGGAATAGGTCATGTAGCAATTAGTGGGTGACGATATGAGGTTCTACCTCCACCAAAACTAGGTGGTCCACCCTAACCATAGGGATTAGGTGGACAGGGGGAGAGAAAAGCTACAAGAATTATAGGTCTATGACCACAGTACTCTGGAGATGATTAGAGGTACAATATGTGTCTATTATAACCTAGGTGCAGTATATATAAACAAGGGTTCCAGTCACTCTTTCATTTCCACGACACTTGTCCGGAACTCAGAGATTCTGATGGAGCTATTTGCTCGATCCTTATAATTAGAGACTCATGTTAGAGAGGATTCAATGATTATGCACTAGTGAAGATTGTGTGATCACACTCTAGGAGGTGAGAGTTGTGGCTGGGATCTTCTAGTACCGGCATCAAGGCCTTACGACGTCATTATGGGTATGGACTGGCTATCTACATTCCATGATTAGATTGACTATTTTTGGCACAATGTGTGGTTTTTCTGCATGTATTGGATCAGGATTACTATCACTGGGGAATTGGAATACTTTTCAACCACGAATTCACTATCTCTGAGGAGGGTGTAGCCGATTACCCATTAGTTTTCTATCCTCACCCTCAATGAAGATTAATTGAGGAGTTTGAGTTACCTTGTAGTGGTAGACTATTATGATGATGTCTTCCCTGATGATGTTCTGGGACAACCTCCTTGAAGAAATGTAGACTTTCACATCAACATATACCTAGGGAAGACACTGATATCTACCCCAGCATATCAGATGGCTTCTTTGGATCTTCATGAGCTGATGGTACATTTAGAGGACTTTCAGAGAAAGGAGTTTGTAAGGCCCAGTGTTTCTCCATGGGCTTCCCTGATCAAATTCTCCATGAAGGAAGATGTGAGTATAAGGATTTGTGCAACATATTAGTTCCCAGACTAGGTTACAATGAGGAATAGGTATCCTCTTCAGAGGATCATTGATCTCTTCGACTAGCTGAAGGGATCTCAATGGTTTTCGATGATATACCATAGATCTGGTTATCACCAACTCAGGGTACGAGATAAGGACATATCTAAGACATCCTTCATATGTATTTATGGTCATTATGAGTTCTTAGTGATGCCTTTATGCATGACCAATTCTCCGGTAGTGTTCACAGTGATCATGAACATGATCTCTCAGCCTTATCTCAATATCTTCATGGTAGTCTTTATTGACGACAACCTGATATACTTGGCGTTGAAGGAGGAGCACCCCACGCATGTGTAGATAGTTCAGGATAATCTCTGAGTGAACCAACATCATGGAAGGCTCTCAAAGTTCTAGTTTTGGATACAGGATATCCACTTCTATGAGAACATTATCTCAGGGGCTAGAGTTGTTGTGGATCATGTGAATATAGAGTAAATGATTTCTTGGGAGCCAATGAGGAGTGTGACTGAGGTGCGTAGTTTTATATGATTGGATGGTGTTTACTGGAGATTTGTACCTAACTTCTCAAGGGTATAGGTACCCTTTTCATCTTTGAAGAAGAAAAGGCATCAATTCTTGTGGATGGAGATGTAAGAATGTTATTTTTAGGAGATGATGCATAGGCTAACAAGTGACCCCATCATGAGGCTACCAGAAGAGGGTGTTGGGTGTGTTGTCTACTGTGATACATCAAGAACCAGACAAGGTTGTGTTCTGATGTAGGAGAGAGTGGTGATCACCTATGGCACATGGTAGTTGAGACAGAACATCCAGAACTATGCTACCCCTGACCTAGAGTTAGCATTAGTGGTCTATGCACTAAAAATGTGGCGCCACTACTTGATGGGAGAACTGTTTGTTGTTTACTCTTATCAAAAGATTTTGAGGTTTAACATCTCTTTAAAGAACCTGAACCTATGAAAACGAATATGGCTAGATTACCTCCAGGGCAACAACATTGAGATATTCTACACTCATGGGAAGTTGAATGAAGTAGCAAACACACTTAGCATGAGGTCTAGTCTATAGTTGATGAGTAAGGCAACATAGTAGCTAGCAATGTTTCAGATATGCTTTTAGGATAGAGATAGAGTAACTTACCTCTAGAATATGACTATCACTCCCCCACTTCTCCCCGATTTTGGGATGCACATCTTGGGGACATTGACTACTAGGCCTAACATGCTCAAATACTCATAGGACAAGCTCCTAGGGGTTTTTATAGAGGTTTGGACCACGTCATTCTCTTTAGAGTAGGCACCATGGTACCTTTGACTCTACGAGAGGATTTTTTGATGGAGTTCCATACATTCCCTTTAGTGGTACATTTTAGAGTGGAAAATATGTTCCAAGACCTCCAGATTTAGTATTGGTAGCTAGGTATGATGAAAGTAGTGGCGGATATTGTATCAAGGTGCAACACGTGTCAGCAAGTGATGGTTGAGAATCAGGTACCATTAGGAATAGATCATCCACTTGAGGTACCAGAGTAGAAGTGGGATGGTATATCCATGGACTTAATGATAGAGATACCACATATATAAAGTGTCCACAATTCTATCTGGCTGATCATTGTCTGACTCCCCATGTTGGCCCACTTCCTACCCATCTAAGAGTAGGGACCATTAGAGATCTTGGGACATCTTTATGTAAAAGAGGTTGTACAACTTCAAAGGATTCCATATATGATCTCCTCGAATCGTGACACTAGTTTTACATCCTAATTTTGGAAGGAATTATATGAGGCCTTTTGGACTCTGATACGCTTGATTACCACCTTCTAACCTCAAACAGATGGTTCGATAGAGAAGACCATATAATACTCGAGGAAATGATGCATACCTATGTCCATGATTTGTTTCCATGGATGGGAGGACCACCTTCCACCAGTGGAGTTCACATACAACAACAGTTGTCATTTCACCATTAGAATGGCTCCATTTAAGGGCATGTACCGGCAACCTTGAAGATTGTCACATTACTGAACAGTCCAAGGGGAGTAAGAAATCCTCAGTCTAGAGTCGGTACATACTACCATAGAGAATTTACAGATCATCCAGGAAAGGATGAAGACTGCACAAAGGCGATAAGAGTCTTATGCCTACAAGATATGGAGACCCTTAGAGTTTGAGGAGGGAGAGCATGTTTTTTTACAAGTCTCACCCCAACGAGGATTATAGAGGATTGTCCTGGGTGACAAGCTATCTCTGAGGTTCATCAGACCATTCAGATCCCCAACAGATTAGGTGAGGTGCTGTACAATCTTTCTCTTACCCAACCGATGCACTAGGTGCATAATGTTTTCCATGTGTCGCAATTGATGAGATAAGTGCATGATCCATCTCACATTATCGACTAGGGTTATCTAGACATCGATGATGGGGAGATGATTACGGAGTTCCCAGTAGTGATAGAGGATCGACAGGAGCATGTATTTCATGGGGGGTTGATTCCTCTGGTGTGAATTGGTTGGTAGGACGAGAATCTCAAGGAGAGAACATGGGCGCGTGAGGCTCAGATATGTGATATGTACCACCATTTGTTTCCCTAGTTTTGTTGTAGCTTTTGGGGATGAAAATACCTAAGGTGGGGAGAATGTAATGACCCAGAAAATTCCAGATAAATTTTTAAAGTCAATTAGGATTATTAAGAGTTTTCAAAAACTAACGGGGCATGATTCCACGGCCCGGTGTGTCCAGAATGAATTTTTGACCATTTTTATGGTACCTTAAATAAACATGTGGGTAGAATTTTCTTTCTTTTGAACCAGTTCTCGGATTAAAATTTTGAGGGAACTATTGAATCCACACCACCAGAATTTTCTTAATGGAATCTTCACTTCAGCAACAGTAGTTTGGCTGAAAATGTTATTTTTTTGTGTTTAAAGAAATAATTAAATAACATTGAGGTTGTTATTTTATTTTATTCTTCTGACCACATGTTAAGTGGTGGTGGTGGGGACCACAGAGGTGGTCAGACTTTTAATTATGGGATATTATTTTCATAGTTAGACTTTTATTGCATATTCCACCCTCATGTAATTAATGTTCCACATTAATTACGTCAATTAATGAACATAATTAATTCCTTAGTGTATTACTCACCCATTTCCCCACTATTTAAATGGGAATTGCTGTATATTATTTTGCACATCTTAATCAAGAAAAGAACCACTATCGATGTGACTCAACACCTTCCACTGATGGAGATAGAATCTCGGGAAGCAATGAACAAGGTTTGAAGAATGCCAATGGCTTCGTCAAACACAGAATATTCTTCCACCACCATGACGTCTCCAAAGAATCTTGAGGTAGGGATTTTGTTTATGTTCATTTGTTTTGTTCTTCCCTCATTCTTAAAATGAATAATGTAACCCAGAAGTAGTAAAATTTCAATATAAATGTTGACTAAATTATATACCACTTGTTAGAATTCTATCACGGAGGATGCGGGCCAAACGAAAAATCCCCAAACCCTTCGCCACTTCGTTTCATGATGCATTATTTGTGGGATTATTTTTCAACTCGATGGAAAGCGGAAACAAGGAGGAATGAAAAAATGGTGGCATATCGAGAGAGATGTAGGCACGTCCTAATGGAAGAAAGAACAACCAGATCTCAACCAGTGTCCTATGAAAGCTCTGATGGCGCGGCACCGGCACAATGACATCTATGACCGGCACCGACGAGGATAGTAGTGGCTGATGCCCAAAGGTGTTGTGGCAGACCTATTGGGTGTCCGACAAGGCGGTGCACCATCACGGGCCATGGTGAATGCGTCATGGCGATGAAATCATGATGATGGAGTAGATCCACTCCATGTTGTTCTCATAGGTGATGAGGTGGTGCCACATGGCAACCCCAATCAAGGAGCCAAACGACTCCTTTGAGTCATTCGGCAGACGGACCGTCCAACCCCCACATAGCTCTCACTAGCCAGCGGGCCAGGCCACCATGTCCCAGCCCACCCGAGATGACCAAGGCTTGTTTGGTCCAGGCCAAGTCAATCTGACTGGGTCTTACTAGACCCAGACCCCTCTCGGGCGCAGATACACTTAAGTGATTGTATCTTGTGAATCAAACATCTGTTTGATGAAACATATATGGTGATTGGATCCTTGATCTGAGGATGTCCTTTTGAGATACTCCACATGATCTTTGGAAAATGTTGCAGTGTGGTTGGGTTGGATCGACTCCAAATCTAACTAGGACCTCGACACTAAAATGGTAATAACATACAGACTGAGCGTCCGGCTGACATGCAGTATGTTGCATTAGAGCTTTTATGACATGACGGATCACGGGCTAACATCTTTGTGGGGATTTGTGCTGGTTGAAACATGAAAACTGTCTTGAGGAGTGATTTTTCTTAGAGTGAAGCATATTATGAGTGGGAATCATGTGTCTAGATTAGATGTGAGAAATGAAGAGAGTTTCTGTGTGAATCAGCACCCAGCCATTCTATGTGATTCAGCACATGACGATTCTGTGTGAATCAGCACCTTAAAATTTAGTATGAATCAACACCCACTAAATTTGTGTGAATCAAAAACTTGTGATTCTTTGTGAATCAGCACCCTAGGATTCTATGTGAATCAGCACCTAGCTATTCAGTGTGAATCAGCACCAAGTGATTTTGGGTGAATTAGTAAATAGCGATTCTGTCTAAATCTGCACCGAACAATTCTGTGTGAATCATAACCGAGCGATTTGGTGTGAATCAGCAGCTATCGATCCTATGTGGGTCTTGAGGGGTTTAGTACCAAACGAACCTATTTGGATCAGTAGCATTTCCTCTTGATCGAGTGAGATGATCTAGCCTAACGACTAATTATATGTAATACAATACATAGTTATGACATGTTTGAGCTATGTCTTTTGTTTTTTGATTTGTGATTTAGACCATTATTGTATTTTTCCATTGTGGAATTTTAAGAGACCTTCGGGGATCTCAGGTTACCTATAGGGTATTGTTATACTCACCCCTCTATGGGCTTCACCCGCACTTTGTGGTGTCTTGTGCAGATGACAGGAAGCCTTGACTAAGACTCGGGAGCTAGGAGATAACGGTGGATGACAATGATAGTTGACTTGGAGAGATGTGCAGAAGAGTTGAACCTACCCTTAAAGATGGATCTACAGTAAATGATCTCAAGATTTGTTTTCTATTTTCAGTTGTAGTTGTATCTTTTCAGTTGGGCTTTTATTCTGGCCCCTAACATTAAATACACACATTTACAATAGCAATTTGACTTTGTTGTTTCATCTTTTTCTATTGTAGTCTGTGAGTTTGTACATGTTTAAAGAAAATGCCTTCTTGCTTTGGGATGGAACTTTCTGGTGCTAGTCACCAACCCCAAGCCTATGGATGGAGGGTTTGGGGTAGTCATGGAATGGGCCCCAAGGGGGACGGGTAATGACATTTTTAATTTTATCGATTCATCTTTATTAGCCTTTTTATGTTTATTACAACTCATTATACATTGAAAGATAATGTATATTAATCTCATATTTACATTAACAAAAAAATTGAGAAGTGTTAATCTCCTTTCCTTTATGTAAAGTTTCAATGATCACCAAATAATGTGGAATGATGGATGATGGATTCCACTTTGGAACTTCATGATAAATATATGAACCATACGAAAACCATCCATTATGAAACATCTATTAATAATCGATGGGAAATCAAAAAAACAAGAATATGAACATCCTTGGAAAAAACGAATAAGTGAGAGAATATTTAACCAAATTAAAGAAGGAAAAGGGAATCCTTTGATTGAAGTTAGTCATTACATAATGAAAAGACCTAATTATCAATTACAATGTCTTAAGTTCATCCAAATTGTTCCCACAAACACCTAAAGATTAATAGGAGAAGTCATATGTTTAATTAATTGGAGTTATATCCCAAATTTATAGAATGTATTTAAAAAAATCACTATATTAAAAATATTTATCATGGTACTAGTACCCCATATGAGAGGATAACAAGACGATCTCCCCATATAGAATTACATTTTCTTCATGGTTATGAACAATTTTTTTGATGAGAATACGAAGGATTATAACATCAGTAAGGGTGTATTGCCATATTTTTAAATCCCAAAAAATCATGGTGTAATTCCTCAACCCCAAACCTTAACACAATCAACCCAAGACCAAGGTCAATATATTTCCCATCACAAGTAAAAAATTGGTTTATAACATATATTATTTTATATATTAATGTGATTTATTGAGAAAATTTCCTTGAAGGTGTTATTGTAAAACTATTTTCTTTAACATAAGTTTTTAAAACCAACTTAAAAATGTTTATTTTATGATTTCATTATTGGTTTTAAAAAAATTAAATGAAAAATGATAATTAACATTCTTTTCATAAAACAAAAAATTTGGAAAATATGTCTTCAAATAAAATTATTTGAGTCTGCATAACATTACAAAGTTTGTTTTCATAATCAGTAATTTATAATATTATTTATAATGAAAGAATATATATTATACTATTATAAAGTTGACAGTAATAAATAAATTTAGTTATATAATGATATTAATCAACAAATATTTATTGAAACATCATGAAAATTTCAAAAAACATTAAATACAATTCTTCTTGGGATTTTAACTCTTTGGAATTTTGGATGTTAAATCAGATTGTTAAAACAAATTTATTCATCATTTTTCACTCTAAATAAATGTTTTAAATCACCAAAAATGAATTTCAATCTTGATTTTGAATGCACATTAATATTAGATGAGATTAATGAAAGAAGAACCCATGGAACAATGACAAATATCAAAACAGTTTAATTATTTGAAATAAGTTGAATCCATGGATCAATATTATATTGGTGAAATTAATAAATGTTGACAATGAAGACATAAAAATGAAACCTCAATATGAAACAGTTTCATTGTAAATTTAGAATCAAATTAAAAATTTCAAAGGATCATTGTAAGAAAATTGAATACTGCATAAGCATTATTCAAATTTTTTTTCATCAAATATAATATAACCAACATGAAAAATTAGATTCCCATGTTTTTTTTCACATGATAAATGGAAAAAAATTCATGTTTATTATTTCCAAACCTATGTGAAAACTCTTTTTTCACATTCGTTACAGTTTCTCAATGTTGAAAACTAATTTTTCCCAACTATTAAAATATTACCAATGTGATGTTTTTTCATGTCGATTGAATAAATAATAATTTTAAATAACTTTTTGACATAAATTATTTAATAATAAATGATGAACCACATATATAAAATCTATATTTTGTACTAGTGCATCAATCCCAACACAATGAATCTTATAGAGACATAACCAAGTTATTACACTTCTAAGACATCATGGAATAAAAACTATAATAATTGATTTAATGGACTATATGATACAATATAAGTAATATATTTGATTATGATTCACCAATATGGGTAAATGTTTCGATACATCGGTGATAAGTAAGGGTTAATGATCATAGTGTTACTCTATTATAGGGTGATGCGTATAGGTTAAGGGTTAATCTAAACATTTCTATAAATTTTAGTATTCAAAATTTTCATCTTACATCAATGTTTTTATAATTCAACACCCATGACTATTCCATAGGCAACACCCCTCATTCCATGACCTATGTAATCTTGGTTAAACAAAAATTATCCACCTAATCATATAAACTCTTAACTCCCTTGAAATACACCCCAAGATTTGACATAACTCTCTACAGTCATAAATAACCCTCACTATTCAATCCAATCATCACATTTTGACATATCTATAATCCATCCAAACTCCTTCCCTCACTCTCTAGACAACCCCCAAACATCCCCAGACTCCCTTAGTTCGTGATAAATAATAAATTTTTAGGAAAATATGATTCTAGACTATTTATAATTATATTAAAAAAATTATATATATTCTTGAAAAAATATTTAAAACATACTTCGATAATCACTTCAATTTAAATATTAATAAAAAAATTAGTGTTAATAATGTTTTTAATTATAAAATGTAATTAAGTCATAAATAAAAGTTCCTTTAATATATTCATTTAATTTCTTAAATTAATATAATTAATTTTTTATGTATATAAATTACAAAATTTATTATCATATATGAGTCTCTGTGTGTGCACGCATTAGAAATGAAAGAATTAGTCTGTTTGAAACCCATAACATATGTAAATATATATACAAATGTATATTATAAATATAATATTAACATCACTATAAATTAAATAATATACTTAAAATTAATTAAAACATATATATATATATAAATATAAAATATATATAATAATATTACTAATATATAAAAATTATATATATAATCTATAAAATTTTTAAATTTCAATTAATTCATTTATTTAAACATTAAATTTGTAAATCGTTATTTCAAATAAAAATAATTAAAAATTTTACATTAAAAAAATAGATAAATATTTTATAGTTGAAATCACTAAAGGTAATAAAATTTTATTTTATAATCATTAAATTAAATGTAAATTGTGTAACTGTTTTTTTGAATTCTAAAATAATGGCAGATTAAATATATCGTTTATAAGTGATTTAATTTACTGTTCATAAAATTAATTTTTATTTACGATTATAAAATTATCTAATAATGAAATTCCCCTTTGATATTCATTGTATAGTTGTGTAATTATTATACAAAAAACATGAGTGAAACTAAAACCTTCAAAATAAATGTTCTTTTATTGGCTTATTATACTATTCACATTCTATAAATTGATTACCTTAATATCTAAAAATAATTCCAACTATGTTTAAAGCACCATATCTTTATCTTGATATATATTTTTTTCTAATCATATGATTCATCATACATGTTTATTAGTTGAATATATCTTAGGTTTACTTCATCATGAAATTGAGTTCATTAAAAATATTAATGATGAATCACAATAGGATATTAGAAATATTCCACATAGTTTCTTTGATCAAACATCATTTCTTGATCACACCATGTATGGTTTGAAATTTATAAAGTAATTTTTGATGTTACCGATTATATTTAATGAGAGAGGTTGCAGTTACGTGGTATCTATATCATTAATATCTAATTTAATGATAAATTTTTTCATAGTTTATTAGAACTAAATTATATTTTTTTTGTTGAATGTTTTCTTTCCCAACATTCCATCATTTGTTTAATGGAATTAATAATTGAGTCATACATAAATTTTCATTTCATGTTATAAATTAAAAACATATAAATACCAATTTACATAACTATTTATAACAATATATATTGATGTTGAGCTAGTTATTTTTTACAGCCTTGTACTATTATATTATTATAATGACTAATCATATAAATCACCTCACATATTCTTTAAAAATCAAAAATGTTATTTTGATACAACATTGTGTATTATAGAATGAGTATCTATTAATTATCTCATTCCATCTGACTTATCAATTCCCTCCCCGAAATTGCTAACATGCTATTATTAAATATTTGAAACTTGTTATGATTTATAGATTAAATTCACTCTTTACAACTTTTTAAGATAATAGAATTTGTAAAAATTAAATATACTATTATATAATAGTGAATATATATAAATACATGTGTTCAATATTAACTTATATAAAAACAAATAAATTTGGCTATAGGCATCATTAATACTATTAATAATCACTAATAAATATTTTCTATCGTCAATTGTCAGTTTATAATTTATTGTGTTATCTTTTCTAGTGAGAAAATAATCTCTAATAAATAATATTTTTATAATATAAATGCACACATATAATTTAGATGAAATTTATCATATTTAAAATAATATCATATTCAAAAAAAATTGAATGTAATATAATAGAAATTTGAAATGGTATAATATATATTTCTTAATATTAAATTTATTATTTATTATATACCCATGAATTATATTTAAATATAAACTAATATATTTGAATTTATATTTTTTCTTCTTAATTATAAAAAATAAATCTAAATATATTCTATGGTACAACGCATACTTGAGTGGCATGCAGAATCTTGTCTACATTAAGGAGGTCAAGGGTTTACCACATGATAGGCCCCCAATTTGGGGTTATTTCCATAGGTAATTGTACCAAAACTGTATAAAGTTTAATCGATAGTTTATAGCCACTATTTTAGGATATGAATTATTTCATGAAACAGCATTCACCAAAATGGGCCTTCGGGTCAGCTTTAAAGGGTTTATAAAACAACACGAGGCTCTATCCTCATTATAAATCAGGTCCTTTGGGCCACTCTATCCAAAAAAGAACATTGTTCCATAAAATAAATTTTAAATCCCCAAGTATATGATTGTAAATACTTGCATGGAGGGGTGAGTATTGACCCACTTTAGTTCCTTGGGTGTGCGACTGTTTGTGATTTGTAATCGACTCTTCCAAAAATATATATGTATATTTTAATATATTTAATTACATATATTAAAATATAATGTATAAATGAATAAAATTCATATATTCCATATAATATATATATTTGTATTTATTTATATATTCATGAGTTTCTGTGTGTGTATTTAATGGATTAACAAAATGTATTATTATAAATTTAAAAAATATAACATAAATTATTGATAGAATTAATTTTTGTCTAAAATTTATATATTTTTGGTAGAAATAAACTTTATAATAAATTCAAAATATAATTATAACTAACAATACACACACACACATAATAAAAAATATTTTTAAACATAATTATACAGATATGACTATACATTTACACAATCAATGACTTTTTTAAAATATATTAATTATATTTTCACAAAAATAATATTTGTTATAGTGTTATTATATATATTTAACAACTTTTTATATTTTAATTATATTTATATATAACTAATAATGAATTTAAAAATAATTTTACTCTTATATAATTAATAATATTTATTAAAATATAATAAATTATTATTTTTATTTATACATTAAATTTTATTAATATTTATTTTAAATTAAACATAGGGTATTTAAATAGGATGTAATAATAAATTATAGTTAATTATAATTAATTATATATACATATATATTATAAAACCCCCAAAAATAATCACCCCATAATAATATTATTTATAACAATTGTTTCACTTTATTACACTTCAAAGATCATTTAGTTTTAGAGTTTTAGAGAGTTAAGACAAAATTGTCTAATGTAGTGGTCACATTCATAGAGTATACATTTTGTCCCCAAAAATTTTCCTATAATTTTATATACTTATTTTATTTAGGAATATTTTTCTTCATTTAACATGAGCCATTATAGAGGAAATATGTAACATAATATAGATTCTACACATTCTTATATCCTATGAAAAAACTGAGAAACATGGTATGAGAAAATAATATTTGTAAGGGATATAAAAATTAATAAACCCTATTATTCTTGTGAAAACATGAAAAACCAATAATAAATTTACAATTTTAAAAAAATATATTGATAATGTAAATATAACAATTCCATATAATAAAATATTCATTTTCCCAAATAACACCTTTATCCCCATTAATAAGTATATGAATATCCATAAGGCATCGTTTTCCTTGTGTTAACTCACAAATACATTCCTTTTAAATACAAACCTTTCACCTTTAAACATCTATTTCCCCATGAAATCTAGAAAAATCAAAAAACCCATTTTGGTGCATAATATAGATATGTTGTATCATAATATTCATAACATATGTTCAATCTTGTTTAACATATGTAATAATTATATAATATAAATTTTTCCAATGGGAGTACCTGGCCTAGTTATCACCATCACTTCTTAACCATTGAAGACGATTCATTACACATTACTTTTGGGAGATGTATCAAGTTCACCCATTATCACAAGATATACCAGGCTCACCTATCAACATTTATAATGAAAAATTATACTATAATGAATAAATTTTTTTAATATTACACCCTTTCACCATAATACCCTTGAAAAAATAATTTAACTGATAAGAAAAACACCTTCCATTATCACCTAATCATAAAGAGAAATATCTCTTTCTTTTAAAAGTGATTTTAAATGAAATATTACCTACTACAATGGTATTTTAATTTACAGTAAAAATCCCTGAAAACATAAAAATGAATATTTATAATTAATAAAACAAATAACACTATGAAGACATATTAATTCCATATACATTATAAAAACATTCATTTATTAGTTTTATAAAGAAATTAAAAAAAAATACCTTAATAAAAAAAATTTAAATGTTTCCTTTTAGAAACATTTAAAATGAAATAAAAATTAGTTGCAATTAAATTTTCATTTTTTTAAGTATATATAAAAAGGTCCTTGAAACATTTAAAATAACATGAATAATTTGGTAAAATTGTTTAAATCATTTAAAACTATATCTTATTGAAAAATGAATTATGACAATAGTACCTTTAAAAAAATGTAATTTAAGAAGCTAACTTGAAAATTATTTTTTAAACAATTTAATTTCATTAAACTAATGATAACATATTTACATAATTCTGTCTATACAGTAACTAAAATAAATATTGTGGTCAAAATTACATAAGTATAAACAAAATTAAATTGAGATGATAAATCCCCTTACCTCGAGTCTAACTCACCATGTATATTCTTTCAATAAAAACTAAAAAACTTATTTAATTTATTTAATTTCTTAATAAAAAATTTAAGACATATTAAAAAATAAAAATTATTTCAATTTCATTTATCACCATATAATTATATTTTCTAAATCAAATAAGTTCATGATAGGCGTTTTGAGGAGGTTCAGTTTATAATCCCAAATCAAATTATGTAGGTTAAAAAAAGGATACTTTTTTCATTATTAAAGAATATAAAAAATCATATTTAAGAAAAAAATTATTAATTTTATTCTTAAAATACATTTTTATAAAAAAAAGAGATGTTTTACTTGAAAAATAAAATATGTCATAGCATAAACGTAATAGTCTGCACATACCGAGGAGCATTGTTTTAATTTTACCAAAAAATGGAAAAGAAATATTATTTATAATATTTTACCTTTATAAAATTATAATTTTGTATTACAATTAATATTAACTTTTTATTTCCATTTTAATGACCAACCATGTTAGATTTTATTGAAAAATAAATTACATCACTTCATGGATATGGTTTTCTGAATGTATGCATGCTCGACGTGATCATTTTCCAATAAAATGAAATGTTGATAGTTGAGTAATATATTATAATTCCAATATTATTATAATTTCATTAATATAATATATAATTATTATATATATCATAATATATGTGCCTAGTGTGGTGGTCATAAAAATAAAACATATTGCATAGTAGAGGTGGTAGTCCACATGTATGCACATTAAATGTTTTTATTTCCCATGGTAATAAAAGGAGAGGAAAATGGGTTTTACCGTATTCATAATAACTTTTTATTACATAGTTTTTTATGATTTTATTATTTCAATATTGTGAAATTATATTTATCATATGTATAATAAATAATAAACATTTAACACTCGGTTAAAAATTATGACAACTTTGGAAAACATCCTTTGTCTTACACAGTAATCCTTATAGGTTTGATGTTTTCGGGATACCAGGACCTATATAAAATAAATAGGGATGTTGGTATGTATTTATTTACATATTGGGTGATCTATAGGTCTCACAATGTGAGATATTTGGGAGATATTATGTTCCCTTTTATAACTAAGGGGAGAAAAATACAAATAATTATTTAATGTAAGAAAATAATATTACGCAACTCTCATTGGAAATTAGAAATTAAAAAACTAATATAACATTATATGATGATAATGGTTGAAATAATATAATATAATAAAAACAAGATAATACTTTATGAACTTATCACATATTTTTTACCTTAATTAACATGTTTTCTAATTTTACTGTCGTGGAGCTTTTTCCCTATGTTTACTATTCATAATGGAAAAAATTAAAATTTAACTCATTAATAAATTTAAAAAACTTGATTAAAAACAAAGAATCCATTTTTCCTAACTAAATTTTTATAATTAGTTGAAATTACCATTAATATATGTGTGAAAAATAGATTGAAAACAATTTTTTTATAAAATTAGTTTTTTAAGAATATAAAAGAACATAACATAAAACTAAATATAAGGTTAATTAAACTGAAAATATTTATAATCTATAAATAAAAAAATCTCATATTACATTAAAATAATTTAAAACATAATGGGACATTTAATTTACATTACTCGTGTAGAGTAAATGACAGTTTCGCAAAAATTTCCATTTTCACTATTTCCTCAAAAATCAATCTTTTTCAGATAAATATTAAAAATTCACCTCAAACTAATATTAAATTTTTATTTCGATAATGGTATAATTTTTTTATAAAAAATTATAAAATTAATGGAAATTAATTATAATATTTCCACACAAAATGCATTAAAAACATTTTTGAAGAATTTTTTTTGAAGCATAATATTACTTTATTATCATTACATGTATTATAAAAATATGTAAATTTAATTTTTTTAATTAAATTGGAAATATATTATAATTTTTTAAAATTATTTCACTTATATTGATTAATTTAATTTGTTAACAAAAATATACAATACACACATAAACCAATTTTTGAAAAATACCTCTTTTACCAACAAAAGATTCTGTTTTCATTTAAAACCAATTAATAGTAAATATACGATTGATTATTAATTTAATTAGGGTAAAAAATTATACATATATTTCAAAATAAGGTGTTTTTTTCATACCTCCTATCCCATAACATGTTTGTCATAGTTATATTTAAATAACAATATTTTAATAGAAACTCAGAGTTCGTTTTACTCTTAGTTTTAAGTACACCACATAATAATAAATATATAATTTATTTAAAATAATTTGGAAAATATAGTGGAGTTACATTATAATAACATAAATAAAATTTTGTCCTCATAATTTTACCTCATCTTTGATAAAATGTTATTTAAAACATTTAAAAATCTACTCCAAGGAGTAGAAGGTATAACAAATAATCAATAAAAGAAATAAACATTTTAATATTTAAAATTAAATTTTTTAAAAATATATTCCAACTCATTAAAAGGTATAATAAAACATCCTTTTTAAAATTGGAATAGTGCAATACGACGGTCAACAGGAATAACACAGAATTTGGTTCCCTTATAATGATAACAGAAACGGGAAGTGAGAATATTAACCTAGAAGATGAAAAATAAAATCCAATGAATAATTTTGATTTATAGAGAACATGAACATGAAAATTTAATTGAAATGAAAATAGAAAATCAGTAATGGATAAATAATACCTCCAATTCATCAGACATCATGAAAAAACATAACATTTTTCATTCAATATCCTTTTCCTAGAATTGACATATTTTTTAGTATCATGTAAAGTAAAACTAAAAAATATAAATACATTATTTTAATCCATTTTATAAGTACAATATAAAACATTGTTTATGGTTTAATTAATTTATACTTATATCTAATCTCTTACTCCAATAAATGAATATTCAAGATGAAATTTTCATGTTAAATCCACACAAAATTTACTTTTAATAGATCACAATATCAATAATAGTATAAAAAATATTAATCATGTCTTCATAGATTAACCAAAAACAAATTAATTCTAACAAGATAATAAAATATCATATAGGAATAAACCATTATATGATGAAATAATACATTAATCTCTAAATACCTAATAATAATAAATTGTGTTCAACTTATATCATTTTATCAATAACTAAAATTAAAACAATTCAAAATCTAAAATGGAATCCAAATTATTAAAATTATTTGATCACATATTATTTCAATATGTGCATAATATTTATCTCAATAAACAATTATGTCACATATAAATTCAAATATAAAAAATATATATGAAGTATTCATATAATCTAAAAAATATTCTATTCTTTAAGTAGATTACTAGAATCACTCAAAATCTAAAATGTAATATATGATTCCAAAAAATGATTAAACATTAATTTATAAAATAATTTTTCATCCTTACCAAAAATATATTCATTTTATATAATCATTTAATGTTGAAGAAATTTTATAACCATTTTAAACAAATTAAATATAATTTTCCCAACATCAAGGGTCTTCTTGACCTTAATGGTTACCAATACCTACTGAATTATTTCCACAAAATATAAAATCATTCTTCCTAAAAATTAATTTAATCAAATTTTAATCAATGAGGTTAATAATATATCAAAATTTAATGAATAATAAGCAAATGTCTCCAAAATTACTGACAATAAATAAAACCTAAAAATAGGTATTTGTCGATGAAACTTATGATCATGTTTAGAGTTATTTACCCATGATTGTATCTAAAAGTCTTAATATACTCTCATATAAAACATACCAACCAATGAATTTATCTAAAAAATCCTTTGATACCAACTATAACACCTTATTACAAAATAAACCTATAATTAAATTATTTATAACAAGGGTTTGACTTTCATATATTTCCAGGATGTTTTAGGAATATAGTTTTAGATAATTAGGCAAAATAATAATTAATAATGTGCAACCATCTAAAAGTGTGCATTTGTTCCACAAAAAATAGTTCTAAATTTTTACATCTAAGTTTCATTTAAGAAATATTTTCTATTAGTTTAAGATGTGTCTCCATAGTAGAAATATTGAACTCACTATACTGTTTACAAATACATATATCATGTGAATTTTGTTTGAACATATGGGATGAGAAAAATGATATCAATAAGGGATATAAAAATAAAGGAATCTAATTATTCAATTAAAAAACAGGAAAACCCATAATTGTGTTTACATTTTTCATAATAAACCCTATAGAATAGAAATATAACGTCCCCATAATAGAAAATAAACATTTTCATAACTGAATCCATTGAAACCAATTAAGATGTATATGAAAAATATCAAGTCATCCTGAGGTATGTGGGAACTCATGAAAAAAATAACCTTTAAAAACCATTCAACTTTAATGTTTCATCTCCTAACGAAATAAAAATATTTCCATAAAAAACAATTTTTAAAGAGTTAAATAGGTATATCAGGATAACCCATCATCATGATAACTCGTCATCATTACCCAATTAATTAGATTGGTATATCAGGATAACCCATCATCATGATCTATATCAAGATCACCCACCATCATATATAAAGATATATTAACATATAATATATATTTTTTTATTATTTCACATTCTCTTTATAAAAACCAAAAAAAAACTTTTTTTATCTCATAATCATAAAAAAATAGTACATATTTTATTATAATATGGATAAATATTCCTTTTATTTGAAAATGAATTAAAATAAAAAATTATCCTATCAAGTGATAATTTAATTTATTTTTTAAATTTGAAAAAATGAATTGGAATAGTTAAAATGATGAATGGATATGATTATGGAAAATCATATTCATTATGTATACATTGGAAAATATTGTTCCACACTTTTATAAATAATGTCAAAAATCAGCATTATATAAAAATTCGAAATTAGTCGATTTAAAACAAATTAAAAATATATTAAACATTTGTTTAAAATAAATTTTCAAAATTTTTATTTATACATATTAAACTTTTTTAAACATTTAAAAGGAAATATATGAGAGTTTTATTAAAGATTTAAGACAACATTTTATAGAAAACTCTCAATAGAATTTAATGATTTCGAAACAAAATATGTTGAATAAGTAAAACTCAAAATTATTTTTAATCCAATTTAATTTCATTAAATTAATGATAAAATATATCTATATGGTAATTAATACAAATATAAAATAGATATCATGTGGAGGAAATAGCATAAGTCTTAACAAAGGAAATTGAGGTGAGAAATCCTCTTAGTTTGATCTTGAATCACAATGTATATTATTTAACAAATATATATTGAACATATTTTTGTTTTCTAAATTATAAAAACAATTATAATTTTTTATTAAATTAGTATAATTTTTTTTATTTTTTACCATGTCATATATGGTTTCTAAATCAATTACATTCATGTGGGATGTTTTGAGGATATTCAGTTCACAATTCGAAACCCAATTTTTTTCATTTTGAATATGGTCAAATGGGTAAATTTTATAATAACCATCATAATATTAATCATGAATGTATTATTATATATATAAATTATATACATTTTTAAAACCTTCTATGGAATTCGGAATTATAAAATAAAATATAACATATCAAGGATATAGTAGTCCACACATACATGCGAGTGACATTTCCATTTCTATTCTGGATGAAAAATTAATAATGTATGTAGTATTTTTCCTATTTATATAAATTATTATGTTTTAAATGAATTATTTATTAATTATTTCCATCCTTTTTATCTACTATATAATATGTTAATTAAAAATGTGTTGCACTGCTTCGTGGAGGTGGTATTCCACATGTATGCACAACTGACATTATTGATTTGCAATGGATGGAAAGGTAAGAAGATAAGTTATATATTATATATTAAAAACAATAATTATGAAATTAATATTATATATATTAATTAAAGTCATCAAAATAATAAACTTTTCAAGACGGAGGTGAACATGGAACTCATTACTTCGTAGGGGTTGTTTTCCACATGCACTTACGAGCAATGTTTTCATTTTACATGAGATGAAAATATATATGTAAAATGGATATACAATATCCACAATAAAATATCAGTATATGGATGTTAATATTTTTTAATTTAATAATTTTTACATATTATTTAATGTAGGTATAATAATAGGTCAATATGAAACACTCGTTTTAAAACTATACCACTTCTTTGGGAAACCTACTTTTTATTACTCCTTAATCCATCTCAGTTTAGTATTCTGGTGACACAAGGCGCTATTTTTCATGGATATGGATTTTGGGGAGATACATTTAATGTAAATTTAAAAAATATAGTGCTTAAATTGTATGAGAATGTGAGGAGAGTAGGTTCCCTTTTATAAATGAGGGTAATGATACTCTAGTAAATATTTAATATTAATTCACTCCCATGGTCAAGTGGAACATTAAAACATTATATTGGAGGATAATTAAGTAATTGTAAAAAATATACCATCCAATAAAAATTAAGATAATATTTTCTGACCTTATCACTTAATTTTTACCTTAATTAGTCAATTTTACAATTTTACTATTGTGATACATTTTTTATCATCATTAATATTCATAATAACCAAAATTTAAAATGACAAGATTAATAAAATTGAAAATCATTATTAATAAATATTGAACAATTTTAAATAGTTTAATTTTTATTAGAGGAGTAAATTTGTTTGAATATATTTTCATAATGCTCAATGGGAAATAATTTTTTTGATAATTGTGTTTTTAAGTGTAACAATGAACATATATCAAAATAAAATATAATTTAAAATATTATGTAATTATTTAGTTTATTTTTAATAAATTTTATATTATGTTTCATTATATAAAAAACAAAATATAATTATACATTTAAATTATATTATTTAATGAAAAGAAATGATAGTTTTCCAAAGAAACGACATTTTCACTACTCACTAAAAATTAAATATTTCTTGAAATAAAAAATTAATTCAATTATGAAATAATTATTTGAAGAATTATATACATTTTTTATCATAATAATTATAAAAATTTCAAAAATTAGTTATAATATACAGGAAAAAAATTCAATAAAAATCAATTTTAAAGAAAATGTATTTCTGATGCATAAAATGAATTTAATATCATTAATTTTCAATTATCCATAATGAAATTAATTTAAATTAATTAAATTTAAAATATAATTTAATTATTTCTAAATAATTATTTATCAATAGATATAAATTTAATATAGTAAGGTAAAAATACATGGCACGCATAAAAACAGTTTTATGAAAAATATATCCTTTACCATTAAAATATTTTATCATCATTTCCAACTAATTAATATTTAATGTACGATTTATTATTCATTTAATTATGGAAAAATATATAAAAATATTTCATAAAATGGTTATTTCAATTCATACCCCCAAAACCATGGGCTTGTTCATAATGGTTATATTTAAATAATGATATTTTAATTATATATCACAACTCGTTCTAAGCATAGTATTTCATTTACATCATGCTATCAAATAAATAATTTAATGAGAATGAATTATAAAATCTTGGGATTCTATATATATTTATTTATACTTTAATATATTTTATATAAAAAGTTACATATAATTATACTTGAATATATATATATGAATTTATGTGTGAGAGAGAGAGAGATAGTGTGTATTTGTTCGTGTGTAAGTGTGAGGGATCATAGGTGTGTTGGTGCATGCCATAGACACATGAATGAATATGAATGTGTTAATGTAAATAAAATTAAATAATTAAATCACAATATGTGTCTATAAAATTATATTATTTATAATATTCATTTATAAATAAAAACAATTTGGTATACATGATGAACAGAATGAGTTGAGTGGTTACCCAACTACTCCTACTTTTATATTCCCATATTTTGAATCCCAATTATCTCTTAAGGACCGTGTTTTTTATATTTATTTTTTTTAACAAAAATAATGTATTTAGAATAGATAAATTGTACCTTTATATTCCCTTTCTAAAAATAATAGATAAATACCTTCCAAACAATATTTTAGACATAGTCATTACGTCAGTTATTGTTTTTTCAAAAATGTCAACACTATACACAACACTAAAAAATATATATCATGTTTTTTGTGGGATTAACCTTCTAATCCAACTAAATGTGCTAAAAAGTTGGTTTTATTGACTTTTTTACAAATAAAATATGGTTTTTATGTGATTAATCTATGTTTCCTTTCAAATACTATCCCACACATGTAATAAGAAATTATATATATAGCGGTGATTTTTTAGTGATTGATTTAAAAATATCTTCTAAACATCATTTAAATTTGGGATTCATCATTTTGTAGTTTTTCACGTAAAAAAATATTAATAAATTGGTGGTTAATTGTGGTTTTTATAAATATATTTCTAATTTGTTTAAATAGTATTTTTTTATAATATAGTCACTACTAAATATTTTTAACAAAATTAAACCCATTCTACCAAGGATCATCTCTACTCAATCCCCCCATCACCCACTCCATCCCAATCACCCACCCCTACTCCCTCCCACCCCATAAATTATAAATTTTTCCTCCCTCCCCGTCTCTGATCACTGCTCCCTACTTTTTTTATATGGTGCATCCCAATCATCATTTTCTCTCTCTATCAATGTTATCTCCACTTATAGTTATTGATCTCCCCACCACCTTCATCAACCTTCCTCGTTGTCACTCATATCCTCCCACTCTATTTCCATCACATCTTCCTCTTTAAATTTATTAACTACTTAACTTATGTTTTCTTCATTTTATTTAATTGAGTTTTTTCATTTTAAACCCCTTATTTTTATCGTTTCATTCCATCGATTTCTTGAATGTTCAACAAACAACCGAAGCTTATTATAATAATAATATTCAATGCATTACAATATTGAGGTAATAACTATTTGGATGATGTTTTGTGGAAATGTTCTTTATATAGTTATAGACACACTATATAAAATTAATGATTCCATCAATGAATGGTTTGATCATTGATGAATATTTAGTTGTGTAAAATTTGATTTATTTGAAAATCATATATCTCAAAATATGTGGAATCTAACCAATACCTACATAGATAATTCTAAGTGATATATATATATATATCTGTGTGTGTGTCTGTGTGTCTTTGTGTGTGTTATTTATATAATAATTTATGACATTTATGGTTTAAATTTATAATGTGTTTTCTCTAAAGGCCATATCATTGGGTAAAAATTTTATAAATGTCTTGTTATTCTGAAAATATTATTGAATTCTTAATAAATTTGGTGAAACCTTTTAAAAAATTGGATTATATGACAAAATATTCTTTATATTTTGTGATATTAGTATTTAAAAATCAATATATATGTTTTTATGTAAGTTATATAATGATGTTTACGTTTCCTTAGGTTAATCTAGGAAAATATTTTCATAGGTATTCTTTAAGTCAAAAGACATTAAAAAAAATTTATATGAGAAAATATGTGTAATACTTGTATAAAAATAATATATATTTATATATATATATATATTAAAGATTATTAAATCATTTTTAAAGAACCAAACATTGGAAAATTCATCGATTAAATGATAATTTATAAAATCATATTTATAGGAGTACATATATGAAAAAATTAATATATTATTTTCTATATAAGAATATATCAAAATATAAAAGGTTTCATCAAATAATTATAATGTAGAAGTTGAATTAAGAATTTTATAATGATAATTTTATTATTTATTCTAGGATTTTCAGCTTCTTTTTCACACTTATTGACTGTTGAAATTTAAAACCCATAATTTTTTGTAATTTTTTTATTACTTGAATGATTAACCAACACTCGATGTGTATTATACAAAAAATAAATAATTAATTACATAATTTAAAGAAATATTTTGGATGAAGGAGTGTATTATTATGTTAATGATATATAGTAGTCAGTAAATAGTAGGTACATTTATCAAATGCATATAGTAAACCAAAAAACATGATTTCATTTTTTTATAATCATATATTTTTCCAATAGAATTAATAATCGATCAAAACTAGATATAACCTTTTATTTTTTCCATTAATGATTATAACTATAAAAAATATGTAAGTTGATGAAATAATTTAATGATATATTCCAAGAATATAACTTGAATTGGCTGTTTCTAGGAAATATCATATGATTTGATATATTAACAATATGAGCATTATCATAACATGAAATTTCATAGCCAACAACCAATTATATAGTAATATTGAGTCATATCATTGGATATGATATGTATTTATCGATCATTTTTTCTAGAGAGATTTTGAACGGAAATTGATATATTATGTGAAAAAGATTGATAAAATACCCTACATAAGCTATAACGATTAAAAATTTCATGTGAAAAAAAGAATGCATGGGTTTGTTTAATTGTTGGTTATAAATAATTCATAATTAAATGAATTAGTCAAACTTTACATAAAATTTTAGTAACAACCTTGGAGGGATCAATAATTTCTTTAGGTGGATATATTTAGTCTAGTTCTATTTAGGTAGTGTGTTATGTTGTTTTAATGTTTTATACTTTCCTTGAATATATGATATATCCCTCCACTTCTCTTTTATAAGAGAAAAACTAACATATCGTTATTATAGAGGAGGATAATTTCTATATGATCCTTGATTCACCATATCTTATGGATACATCATCAAGATGGGATTTCTATATATTTCATTAAGGGATATTGACCAATAAAATAGAAGGCAGAAGAAACTACATTCTTTTATGAATGGAAAATACACTAGTTCTTCATATTATATAATATGTTTTTTATTAATTCATGTAGATCATAGGTTTTTGGGGTTTGTTTTTTATTCTACTTTCATAACATATTTTTTTATTATATAATACTCTTTAATTGTATTTGACCTTTTCATATTGTATGACACATCGAAGAAATTATAAAATAGAAATTCAAAATGTTTCTATAAAATAGATCACCAAATCATTAATTAATATTTTTTGTAAATAGTTAAATATAGATTAGAGTTTGGACTATAGTGAACATAATGTTATAGGATAACATAACATGTAGCTGGGGCATAATTATACATGATATTATAACATTTTATGTGGTTGGGATCAAATCATACATTATGTGATAATATAACCTATGATGGGGGTAACAATTTACGTTTGGGGACAACATATTATCCATCATATTCATAGTGTAATATATCCAATATTATAGGATTAAATTTATTTTTACTTCTTGTTTTAATATATATTATAGGGTATAATATAGGGATTTCATTGTGTACAAATTACAACGAACTAAAGAGTTAGACTCGTACAAGCCTTATATCATAATTCGCGAGTTATCTTACCTTAAACCAGATATCATGAAATTATTTTAATACTATGATATACGATGCACTATATAGGTGTGCTATTTTTATACCTACACAATTCCTTCTATTTTCACGTAACCCTCTACACACCTCATTTAATTAAACACGTGATATGTTTTTGTTCATGAGTTATTTATAATCATACTGGGCTTATTACTTCATGCAAGCCATGTCATAATCAATTTTCTTCTTGTTCACCCTACAGAAATATATTTTTATCCAATATAGAATGGGGGAAGTCTGTTAAATATATATTAGAGGGAATAATATTTCCCTTTAAATTCAATAATAAATTTATTTACATGATATAAAAATTGTTTATATGTCATAAAAAATGTATATGTTATTTATTTAGATTTGTAATGGTCATTATAAAATAATTACATATCAAAAATTTATAATTAATTTTCAAATGTTTATGGAAAATTTATAATGTTAACATCCATACTATTATAAGTTAAGGTTGAAATTGATTTTTCAAATTATATGTTCTCTATTATAATTCAGAGAAAATTAATTATTTTGAAATTAAAAAGGTGAATTATAAATGGATTACAAATCATAGAATAATTCCAAAATAAAAAAAGGTTTATATTAATTCTATAATTTTTCTATAATATTTATTTTTAATTGTTAAAATTAATTTCTGTATTTGTGTAAATTATTTAAACACTATTAATATTGTTTTTATGGTTTGCAAAACCATGTTATATATAATATTATATTTGAAATATATATTTCATGTAAATAATTTACATAATTGATATTGGATAATAAAATTATTATAACTTGATTAATATCATATATTTTAAATAAATTATATATAATGGAAAATATGAATCGGTTCATGTTATAATGTAAATATAATTTGTTAATATCAAATGTTATGAAATTTTCATAAGGATAAATATTTAAAAATATATTAATAGTAATATTTATTTTATGAATTATTCACAAAAATTATTTCCTATTTATATATTCAAAAAAAATTCATTTAGTCTCTTCTTTATTTATTATTCATATATATATATATATTATGAATTTTGAGGTATGATTTAATTTAAATCTATTTAAACTACACTTATAGATTATAAAACATGCCTATAAGGAGTTAAATGCTTAGTATGATAATAGATTTAATTTTATACTACCTAGACATTGTATTCTATTTAGTTTTGGTATATAATAATGTTGTTAATTATGATTTATACATATTAGGTGTAACTTTTATGATTGAGATGAAGTATCTATTGAGTAAATTATCCATGTTTAGAGGAAAATTTTGTCAGTTTTCTCACAAGTCTGGCGGCTTATAGCTTTTGGTATTAGTGGCCTAGAACCAACTATATTGTCCTTTATTCATTAATATATACTTTATCACATCTTGATTTATATTCTATATAAAAATTCATGTGATAATGTCTTAAGGATAGTTTTTTCCCTAAATGGCCATAGCGGATCCCTACTATGATGAGAACCCAGAACTGCCATAACATTATTCCTCAATATTTATTTTATGTCCAGATAATGTTTTTTGAGGGACATAAATAATACAGTACATTTGGTTTGAGGACTCAAAAAACATTTAGGCACCTTCTCATGGTGTGTGCCCTAGGTAATATCCAGTAAGATATTATGAGAATGAGGCACACCAGTAAGAAATCAACATTTCATAGTATAATTGGATGTTTTTATCTAAAGACATGTGTATTGGTCCTTAGACATTTAGATTATTATTAATGGGTATTACAACTCACACACTTAGTTGTATTGATGAAAACAGTGCTGAAAAACTGTTCACTGCGAGGCAGGATATGTTGGGTGCATCGGGAGTAATACTGCATTAACAGATAATGCAGGAAAGGGTTTTTCCCGTCACTTCTATAACAGAAGATGATATCTTAAGAACATTGATGGAATTTATATACACTAAATAAATAAATGGTAATTGTAAAGAATAGGAAATTTTCTATTCATGGAATTCAAAGACCGAATAATCAAGAACATGGGTTGATGGCTCTAGTATGCAACCTGATTGATTCGAGATATCAAGACCAAGAGATACATTACATGATAAGTGTTTTTATGGGTTCAAACATTATTGAGGTGTTAACTCCTTTATCTATGGATTCCTTGGAATGTTTCTAGATACTAACCTTGAATATTATGTAGGAGTTTCATAATTCCACTATAAAATAGGCCTAGAGGGTCACACACTATATGATTCCAAGTATCTTAGTTAAATATTAATTTAACAAATAGAATTACAATTATTCTCTATTTTTATTTAATAATTATTCAAGGATTCCCGATGGCATATATTTTGACACTAGTTACTCGAGAGAATATATTGTTAGCCAAATAATATATTTAATAATGAGTAATGTTGTGATATTTATTTAATAAATAAATATACATTGTTAAAGATCTAATAATTCTAGTATAGGAGATATGGAGAATGGAAAAAAAAGTACAAGTCATGTAATTTTTCTAGGGATTTGTGAGAAATAATATTATTTATTTAATAAAATAATTTTAGGTATAATTTTCTGGGAACATGTCAAGTGATAATAATAGTCAACTGTTATTATTAGACATGGGGTCTTACTAAAAATTAAATGAAAGGAATAAAATATTTCATGTAATTAATTCATTTTATTACTCTATGTAATTGAAATCATAATTATATTATTCTTATTAACATATTCATTTTTGTGGGTTTTCACAATGGATCAAGAAAAGTCTCTCAAGACAAGAGATACTTATTTTCTTCTTTAAATGCCCTCAAGTTATGAGAGAGATCCTCCTCCACCGGTTCAAGGAGAGCACTGCGAAAATAAATCTCAAGGAGATGAAAGAAAGACAGTTCAAGTGAATGATCATCCAGGCTAGAACCCAGAGATCTCTTTGATGATTTCCCAAGATATGTGAAGCATGTGTGGATCACCACTATAGGAAACTTACACATGGTTTCTGTGAGGCAACAAAAAATCACATCGGATCGTGATCAGAAACATCTACGAAAATATAATTCCATTAAATTAATGCTTGTGAATTAATTAAATTAATTACAACCATGATATGATGATCCTATCTATGGTTTTGGTACTCTCCTACTATCTTTCATTCTTTTTTCTATTATTAAGATCTTGTTTTTTATCATCGTGATAGATCTCATATTGTTCACTGTTAAAGACAAAATTAATGTTGTGTACAGCCACCCATGCACTTTCTGATATGTCCCAAACCTATAAGTGGTATCATAGGGGTCATATAATTGATTATAATTATTTATATTTTCTTTGATGATTTACTCATTTAATAATTTAGTTGTTTTAATTCAACATAATTGTTCTGAAAATCTAAATCTCAAGATCTGTTTCACCTCTTGTTTCATGTTTATCATATAGAAATGACATTTTCTATTAATTATGATTGAAAAAATATAGAATATCATCTGGAGGTGATAAATCTTCATATCTATACAACACCATAACACATGGTGTGTATTCAGAAATACATTCTATGTATTCTAGGTTCCAAGCACCAAGACTGGCCCACCAAAACATGTCATGTGTTGGAGTCTATCTATGTCAAAAAATGACTAAGTGTGTTCAACAAGAATAGGTGGAATGAGATTTCTAGATTACATGCCATGATGCTCACTAGATAGGTTTTGTATTCCCTTAGGGTTATGGGTGCACTGCGTACCCCATACATGGCTAGCCCGGTTGGAAACCGTGTAACATGGATACTACAGTGCGTGTGACCCACTAAAAAGGCCATGAATTCTGAATAATTCTGAAGTACATATACTTTCCATGTCCTCGGTAATGTTCTTCGGATGGACGGTGAACGATAGTACACGCAGTGTAGTCAGAACTTCTCACCATGTAGTCATCCAAATTATGAAGATTTATTAAAATTTATTATTATATTATAGAAACCATTGATATGTTTAACATAGTGCAGGCGTAAAGTTAGGGAACAACACATGATAGGTTTTTTATATATCTGAGTTTAATTTAACATATTTTTAAAGTTTATTTCAACCCATTGGGTTGTTATGAAAGGTCATTCATTGGTATGCCTCTAAGGTACAAGTTATGTACAATGATAATTATAAGTGAATTTATTTATTTAAAAATATGATGGATGAGAATATCAAGGGAATTCAAAAAAGTGTTTAAGAAGATATTATTAATTAATTAATGATAATTAGTCGATTCCAGCACGTTTTATCTTAAACAAGAATTATTGGAGAATTTAATGCTAGTTTTATTTATGCCTAAATATCATTTCATGTATGTATGATCATGATCTAAACCAAGAACTTTGTATTTGAATTTTTTCATTTAATTTATTTATTTAAATTTAATTTGTTGTCCAGCAATCCTTCTCCTCATTAATATGTAGGGCATGCATACCCAAGGTTTCATTTAGGTAAAACTTCATTTTACCCCTCACCTACGAGTGAGATAAAATCATATTTAATGGATAGTTCTCCAAATCTAGTAGAGACCACTCAAGATAGGAACCAAGGTGTCACTAATCCAAGGATATGCAAAGGTGGGTAGGTGGAAAGCAATAAAAATGATCCAAAAAGAATTAAGTTGTTTCTCCCTATGGTCATGGGTTAATTTATCAACCACTAGATAAACTAACCAATAGAACAACCTCAAGATCATACCATTTATTTTATTTTTTTCTATTGCGAGGGTTATTTGTTGTCTGTGTGTTTTCATGATTACACAATTAATGAATAAAACAAGAACGCAAGATAGAACTGAAATAAGACCAGATTAAGCATAAATATTAACTGAGACATGGTTAGTCACTTAAGTATATCCTAATTTATATTAATAAAAATGTAATGAAGGATGGGAAAATGGAAATTTAGGTATAACAACAAAATCCCTCAATGAAATATTAAGTCGGTGTAGCCTTCCATAATATTGGTTAGAATCGTACCATATATTATGCTTATTGACCAACCCTAGTTTGGGTGCTTTCAATTATCGGGGAATCCTAATTCAAGGTTTTGGGTTGACATTAATTGGTTCACATCAAGGTTTGACTGCCACAACAGGACTTGGTGTGACCAAGATGAAATTGTTGTGAAAATAAAAAATAAACGGTTTTTAGGATTGGTGAGTCCACTCAGTGGATCAAGGAACCACGAATTAATGCAGTTGGAATTTGGAATTCCTACATAAAACCCTTCATGATTACTTACCAACCCTATTTTGGGTAATGTGAAGGTAAATATGGATCCTTTCTAGTATAATATTCAGGAGAAAATATTATTATAAATTCAATGGTGGAGGCTATTTAATTTTGATATAATATTGGGAGACTAAAAAGTATTAATTTATCTATTTGTCTTAGTTTTATCATGATAAAGTACTAAGTTTTTACTGATCATAAATTTTATAAACAACAAGGAAATTTACTTCAAACATATCATTGTGAACCATACTCGAGAATGAAAACCTTCTCACCAGCACCAATTTCCAGGAGTGGTAGAGGCATTTACATGTCATCCTTTGCCATAAGAGGAAATTGTATGTGTTTGAGGAGCCTATTCTAGTTAATCTTGGAAAAGAGGAATGTGAGGAGGAACTATCTCTCCATATAAAACATATTTTTAATGTAATAGATGACCAATGTTTCATACTATCATCTATGTATATTGAGATCTTTATGAAACATAAAAACATGGAGACGTATAGATTGATGTCTCTCCATAAGGATATCTATCATGAGATAGTAATAAATGAGAGATATGAGATCTCAAATTATGTTTTCGCAACAAATATTGGAGAGTATTCAACAGTTGGGCCTCATGTAATACAGATTATTGGATACATTGAATGCATGTACATCTTAGGGATTATATTCCTAGATGAGTTGCATACAGATCACATCCAATAATCACTGTGCAATACCTTTTATAGAATTATTGTCAAATACAACATGAGAAATAATACTAATAGACTATCAGAACATATGACCTTAATTTTCCATGTATATTAGGACATGGGGTGTGAAAAAACCCATATTCCTTATGGTGAATAAGAAAAGGAAGGAAAAGCCAAAGGGGTCAAAGACATATAAACAGATTGAAGCCTCCAAACATCACCCCTCCAAGAAGGAGAAGATCAAGAGGTAGAGAATGAAATAGAAGGTGGTATGCATTCCATGTAGTAAGTCAGGCTAGTGGGAGAGGAACTACACCTACAAGTGTGGGAATGATAAAGGTGCATTTGTTATCTAGTGTAATCCTTCCATTTCTATGCATTGGGTATTAGATATAGCTAATGGGGTTCACACCTATATTCAAATGTAGTAACCAAGTAGATTTTGAAAGATTTAAATAGGAGGACGGGGATATTCAAGATGCCAATGGAGTGAGGCTATATGGGTTGGCCATTGGTGATTACAATCTATCATTTCCAACTAGGATTCTTTTTGTTTTATATAACTGCAATTATGTGCCTAGTGTTACCAAGAACATAATTTCTTTATCGTGTTTGTATATGGATGGATTTATTTTCATGTTTGGAAATAAGGGTTTTTTCTTTTATATGAATAATGTATGTTATGGTAGGGAGCATTTAAATAATGGTTTGTATGTATTAATTTATAAGAACCATGTTTTTGAAATCAATAACGAAACAAACTCACATGACCCATACAACACCCAGTTGTGGCATCACCATCTTAGTAGTGTAAATGAGAAGTGCTTGATAAATCTCTACCAAGATGTTTATTTGGAATCTAATGATATAAAACCACTTGATAAATGTCATTCTTGTTTACAAGGTAAAATGTCCTATCCACCTTTTTGTGTAAATGATGAAAGGTCCATAGAGCTTCTACGATTAGTACACACAGATGTGTGTACATCATTTCCAGTAGGAGATAGAGGTGGAAATTATTACTTCATTACAGTTACTGATGATTTTATTAGATATAGTTATATCTAATTAATGAGGAATAATTATGAGTCATTAAAGAAATTTATGAAATTCCTAAATAAAGTAAATAATCATCTTGGTAAGAGGATAAATAAGCTTCTATCGGATCTAGGAAGAGAATATCTAAACCATGTGTTCATTGTCCTTTTACGAGAGTTTGGGATTTTGCCTCAACTCAATCATCCATATAAACCATAGTAGAATGGTGTTATTTGAAGGAGTAATTTCAACTTGTGGTACACAGTGTGGTTGATGATGAGTCATGGAGATCTTATATTATCCTTTTGGGGATATGCATTACAATCTATAGCATACACATTAAATTGAGTACCAACTAAGGAGAAAATGGAATTCCTGCTGAGTTATGGAATTTAAAGAAACCCATTTTCTCACACACGGATTTGTGGGGATGAAAAGAATTTTTTAAGGCCTCCTCAGGAACCAAACTAGCACCCCAAGGAATGTGGTGTAACTTAATATGATATCCCTATGAAACAAAATGATACTACCTATATAATCCTTCAGATAAGAAAGTGAATGTCACCAGACAAGCTATCTTTTCTGAGGGGGAGCACATAATCCAAAAGGATAGTGGGAGAAAGATTGAGTTTGATGAAGTTGATGATAAAGATACATAGGAGTTTGTACCGGAACAAGTACCACAGGTCCCTGTGGAAGAGTTTCCAGAAACACAATTACTACATAGGATCTCAAGAGGCAATGGACCTAGATAGATTTCGTTTCCTAGTCATCGAGGATGGTGAATCATTATTGTTATACAATGACGAAACATTCTCCTACAAGGAATATTATGAGAGCTCTGAAGATGCAAGATGGATAGAAGATATAAATTCTATGATGGATTCTATGTATCAGAACCAATTATGCATTCTGTTCGATGATCTAGTAGATGTAAATCCAATTGGATGAAAATTTGTATTCAAGAGAAAGCTAAACATGGATGGTAATGTTATTACCTATAAATCAAGGCTATTGTGTAAAGGATTCCGGAAATTTTTGGGAAATTACTAAGATTAATCCGTCTCTATAGTTGCCATGTTTAAATCCCTATGAATATTACTTCCCATAGCAGCATACCTTGACTATGAGCTTGGGAAAATGGATGTTAAGACATCATTCCATAATGATAACCTTTAGGAAGATGTATATTTGACACAATGAAAAGTTTTTGTGACACTAGGTGTATCCAAATATGTTTTCATGTTGAAAAATTCCATTTGTAGATTAATAAAAGCATCCAGGTCATGGAAAATTTGATTTGATAAGGCCATAATGTATTTTGGTTTAATTAAGAATGATTGTGATTCAAGTGTTTATAATAGGTTTAATTCAAATGAGTTCATTAACTATGCAGTATATATTTATTGCATAATTCTTATTTTAAATTATGCACTAGTATTTCTTCCAGTTAAGGACTAGTTGAACAAGTGTTTCCCCATGAAATACATAAGTGAAGTATCCTACATTCTCGAAATCAAGATCATTTGTAAAATATCTAGGAGGATACTTAGACTATGTCAGAGTACATATATTGACTATATAATAAATATATTTAGTATAGGAAAATCCAAGAGGATATTGGTAACAGTGTCACACGGCCTACATATTTATAAGAAAATGTGTCCTCAAATGCAACAGGAGAAGGATAGGATGAGTAAGATCCTATAAACGTCATCTATAGGATCCACCATGTATATCAGGTTATATACCATGCTTGATTTTTCCTACGTACCGAGCATCATAGGAATATATCAATAAGATCCATGAGAACAAAATTGGACTAATGTTAAAACTATCATTATGTATATGAGAATAAATAAGCATAAGTTCAGGGAGTATGGAGGAGATGAGGAGCATTTCATCAGAGGTTATACTGATGATGGTTTTGAAACAGATCAAAATGATCTAAAATAACAATATTGATATGTTTTCTACATCAATGGAGGAGCGGTGAGAAACAAACATTCAAAGTAGCTAGTTTTTTATGATTCTACTATAGAGTACAAATATATAGTAACTTTTGATGTAGCCAAGGAAGCCGTATATATTCAGATCATTTTCCAAGAGCTTGATGTGGTGCCTATTAGTAATGATCCTTCCACATTGTATTGTGATATTACATCAATGGTGGCTCTTGCAAAAGAACCATGGTCACATCAACAGAAAAAACATTCCCTGAACGTATCATCTCTTGAGTTATTTATATAAAATGGGTGAAGTTGTAGTGAGTAGAGTGTCCATCGAAGCTAATTTGGAAGACCCCATGACTAAATGTATATCTCAGTAGAAGCATCAATATCATGTGAGAGCTAGAGGGTTAAATATTGTAAGCAGTTGCCTCTAGTCCAAGAGTGAGTCTGTTGGAGTTGGTGGACTAGAACCAAATACTTGGTAAATTATTCATTAGTAAATTCCTTAACACGTCTTGATTTCTCTTTTGAATGATAATTCATGTGATAATTTTGGGAGGATAAGTGTTCCACTAAATGTTCATAGAGGATCCCTACAATGATGAGAACCCATAAGTGTCATAATATTATTCCTAGATATTTTTTCTATTCCTAGATGATGTTATTTGGGGGCCACAAATAATACATTCCATTAGGGATGAGGACTCATAAAACATTGATGAACCTTCTCATGGTGTGATCCCTTGGTAATATCTCGGATGATATTATGAGAATGGGACCCTCCAATAGAAAATCCACATTTCATAGTGTCATTGGATGTTCATATCAACATATGTGTGTATTGGTCCTCATAATATAATATTATTATTAATGGGTATTACAACTCACGCACACAGATGTATTAATGAAAACTATGATGACACATTCTTCTCAGCGAGGTAGGATATGTTGGGTGTGTCATGAGTAATACTACATTAATAGATAACATGAGAAGGAATTTTTTCCTTCTATTTCAAAATGGAAGTTGATATCATATGACCATTTAAAGAATTGATATACCCTAAATAAGTATATGGCCATGGTAAGGAATGAGAAAGTTCAATTCTTGGAATTCAAAGAAAGAATAATCAAGAACATGGGTTGATGACACTAGCGTGAAACCCACTTGATTCGAGATATCTATACAACGAAATTATATTACCCAGTAAGTGTTCTTCGGAGGTGATGCATCATTATGGCGTTAACTTCTTTCTTTATGTGTTCCATGATGTGTTTCCAGTTTCTAGCCTTGGAAATTAGGTAGGATTCACCAAATACCACTAAGAAAGGGGTCTAGAGGGTCACACAAAATGTGTGTCCATGTATCTCATTTAAATATTAATTTAACAAGTTGAATAAATATTATTCCTGATTGCGGTTTAATAATTATTCAAGGATTCCTCCTTGAATTTATTTTGACACTAGTTATTTTAGAAAATATATTGTAGTCGAAATAACATATTTATAAGTGAGTAATGATGTGATATTTATTTAATATATAAATATTCATTATTCAATGTCTAATAAATGTGTTGTAAGAAATAAAGAGAGTGGAAAAAACAAAATTACACACTGTGAATATTTATAAACATGCTGTGTAGTTTTCTCGGGGATTATTGAGAAATAATATTATTTATTTAATTAAATAATATTAGGTGTGATTCACTGGGAAGACTCTAGTGATAATAATATTCAAATTTTATTATTAGACATGGGTTCATACTACAAATTAAATACAATGAATAATTTTTTTGGTTAATTAATTCATTTTATTATTCCATGTAATTAAAATACCAGTTATGTTATTCTCATTAACCTATAAATTATTTTTGGTTGTGGACAAGGGATCAATAGAATTCTCTCAAGCTAATAGATTATTCTTTTCCTCCATGAATTCTCTCATGTTACAAGACATATAATCTTCCACCAGATCAAGGAGAACACTTTGGAAGTGGATCTCAAGGCAACTGAAGGTGGACATCACAAGCAAAGGCTCATTTGTGCTTGCTCCTAGAGATCTCATTGATGATATACAAAGAAACATGGAGCATGTGTGTATAACCTATAGAAAAATCCTATATATGGATTCTATGATGCAACAATAGGTCTCATCATATTTTTACTGGAAACATCAACGAAGTGGGAATTCAATTAAGGTAATTATTTTTATTTAATTAAATTATTTATAGAAAACATATGATGATCCTCTCTATGGTTCATAGAATTTCTTAATTTATTTCATTATTTATTATATTCTGATAATCCAACATTTTATCATCATGAATGATCTCATATTTATCATTATTAACTGTAAAATTAATGTTGGGTACACCCACCAACGCACTTTTTGTTGTGCTCAGTACCAATAATTGCTAATCTAGAAAGGGAATTGTTGACAATCTGTGTCCCCAATCTTATTTATGTGGGATTTATGATTTCATAATGCCTTGAACATTTATATGAAAAGGTTTAATCCACCTTATTCATGTAATAAACTTGGTTATGTGTTAATATAATTAGATTTTAATTTGTGTTAATTACTTGAGTTGGGAGTTTTGTAATATGTTATACATCAATAATGTTGGAATATATTGATCAGTTGTAAGGAATATGATTCTAAACTAAATAAATGGAATCTTGTATATATAGAGGTATTAAATGATATAATAGGATGAGATTATAACCCCTTAAAAATTCTATGTGTTAGATTCCTTCTAAATAAAACACATTTCAATACATCAGTCATTCAACAAGGTATACTTATCAAATACAGGGTGCTCCGACATGTTGAGTTGTTCAAAATATTTCATCATTCCCTGGATGAGCCCATAATGGGAACTAACACTAGGTCTCTCTCTTGGTCACTACCGCCCCATGCCTTGGATTGGCTTGGCTCACCACCTAGGCGTTAATCGGTGGGCTTGCGGCATCTCTCTCTCTCTTGCAGTGATGTCGTGAAACCTCATGGAACCGTCTTCCTTGGCATTCAAATCGATGATGGCCTACCTCATGCCTCACTCCATTTTTCTATATAGGGATTCATTCAACGGCATGATGTAGGAACCATGTTCGGTTTCCAGTTTCCGCAATTGAGGGTTGCAACCTCGTTGTCGGTGTGTTTTTTTTGGGGGGGGGGGGGGTCAGCTGCGGTCTTTAAGATTTTGAAGGCGGAAACAGGATCTATTTTCTAGTTTGTGTTGGGATTTGTTTATTATTACTCAAGTTTTCTTTTGTTTTTTGGTTTTTGTGATGGAATTCTATGGATGAATCCACTTCGGGGTTCTCCTTGCCCTGCATTGTGCGACGATGGTCTGGCTATTCCGGCGTTTTGGAGTTTTGAAGCCACCTGGTGGGTCATTTTCGCATCTTGGACATGGTTCCTTGCTCGGTTTGAATCTGGTTATCTTATTTTTTCAATTTTGAGGTTCTTTTGTGGGTTTGCGGCATGCTTCAGACTAGTTGTGGTGCTATGGAGGAGGCATGGATGATCAATTAAGCTCATGATTGAAGGTAATTTTATGTTTGGTTTAATAGGATTATGGTTTGGGGTGAATTTTGTCGATTTGGTTTGTATTTTTGTACATTGTTGAGGTTTTTATGGTTTGAATTTTGTGTGTTTTTTTGTGGCATTGTGGCCTAGTTTCATAAGAAATTGCATCCAAGTTATTTTCAAGGTACTGTTTCGGAAGATGTTCAGAGTAGATACCCTTCTCATTTTCGTCACTATCTGGATTTAGAAGTTTTGAGAGGGAATTGGTTTTTCCATTAGTACTAGGCCCGTGTATTTTTGCACGGGACATCTAGCCGAGCAGCTATGGGATGGTGGACGATGATCATATTATTGTTATTGCTTGGGTGGAGCTTTTCCTTACTTTTTAAGTGGATTTTATTTGGTCTTCATGATCTTGGTCATGGAGGCATGGTTGTTCTTTATGTCTTTTATGTCATTTTGGTTTCCCACTTTCTCCTCAAAAGTGATTTTGAAATAAAAATTTATCTTTTAAACATCCAATTTAAGGTGCTCATGGATAATCATATATAAGACAAAGTGGAAATTGATATTCCAAAGGGTTAAGAAACAAAATCACATTATGAACATTTGGTTACACTTATCTGGAAAATCATGTGAGTTAGGATACACGTGTAATAGAGTTGATTTTATTCATATGTTGTTTTGAAAAATTAGGTTCTAGTTAAATATCTAATAGACGTCTATGATATGATTGGGATAATGACCTAGCTAAATAAGTTATTGGTGGGATGAATTCCAATGAAAACCATTTTATAGTGAAATATGGATCTCTTCACACTATTGGATATATTTAGAATGAAAAGGTGTTCATATTTAAAGTGAGGAAATATTTAATAAATTTTTTTATTAAAATAAAATAAAATTATCAAAAGATAAAATTATTTATTGTTGATAATAACAAAATCATCATCCTAAAAAATTAAATCCTTCAAAAAAAATTCATTCTACTCTTAATACTTGTAACATGTGAAAATTAATTAAGTAATAAAAAGTATATGCGTTAGAGAAACGTCATCTTGAGTAACCTAAATATTGAATTAGTCCAAATAAATGAATCTAAATGCTCATGTGATGCATAAAATGATTCAATTAAGGATTAAAAATAATAAAATGAAAATATGACCAAGGTAATTTTAGTGGCCACTCATATACACAATTTTAATGAGCATATTATTGTATGTGAGAATGGAGGTATCATATAAGGATTTTTAATTAAGGAATTAATTCTATAGTCGTATGTGAAATTTTTTGGAAATTATTGAGTTCATGTAATGGATACCCTTTTTAAATAAATTTTTCATAATAGACAAACTAAGGCATGTGATTTTTTTGGGTTATAGAGTTTTATTGATAATACAAGTTAGTAGAATTTCAAACTAAAAGATGAAAAGTTAGTTGGAAGGCCAAAAGAAATTATTCTTCTTATACAGTCAAATTCTTTGAAACATAAAAGTGTTTTTTAGAACGATAATGTAAAAATCAAAGATTTTAGAAAATTCTATGCTTGATAATGTACATTACACGCAACACTAAGCATACACAACCATGAAATAAAATTATATTAAATATTACAATTATAAACCTGATGTCAAATTGGTGGGAATGAAAATTATAAACTACTTTATAAAATATATATATATTTAAATTTCCTAGTAAATATAAATATATTGATAAATTCTTAGTAAATAATCATCCAATACTTAGTAAATTAATTATTTCATCCAAAATATAATTTCTTAAAAAATGATTATTGTTGATTTTTTTGAACAAATATTACAATTGATTTAAATAACATATAGAATTTTTTATAAAATATGATCTTAATTTTTTATATAAAATAATCAAAATCACATTTCTGTGAAATTTTAGGATTTTTTAAAAAATATTGATTTTTAAGGAATATTAAAAAATACTGTTTTTTGTAAAAATGGATTTCTTAAAATAAAATTATGAAATTTAAAAGTTCCATTATGTATTGATTATTATTTAAAGTAAAATATACTATAATTATTTATATTTAATGAAATTAATTACATTTAAATCAAATTTATAATATAATATACTATATTTTTATTTTTATTTTTAAGAACACATTTTCTGAAAATTGTTTTAAAGTGACTACTGATTATTCATTTTGAATGATTAAAATAAATGATAAATTATAATGACATAAATTAAATATATCGACTATAAATCTATAAATATGAATTTAAATTCCTATAATGATTATTACAAGTCATATAGTTTACATAAAATCATTTTATTCATGAAAAATATATTTCATTAAAAATTGATGTTTTGTCACATCTATGGGTTTTATTTTATATTATATATTTACAATTCTATTAATTACATTTATCTAAATGGATTTAATTTTTTGGAATAATAGTATTTTAATTATATAATATAAAATATTATGTTAATATTTGTTCATAATTAATAGTGAATATAGTAAAAGTATTTTACAATAGATAAGGTGAAAACCGGTTTACTACGGTGTTAAACAAACTAATAATGGTTAAAATGAAAAATAAATTGTATAAAATATTATTTATGGAAATAATTAGATCTTAGAACATATTATTCTTGATAATGATCTAATTTTTAGCTTTAAGGTATATGCAAAATGAATTCACACATTTTTCTATTAAAAAATTTCATGTGTGTCATCTCCCCGACATTTAAAAGTCCTCCCCAATCCACTACTATTAATACATTAAAATACTTTTTATCTACAAATACCTACCCTAATACCTTCATAAATACCATAGTAATAATCCATATAGTTTATTTTGATCATAAATTCTTCATATGAAGGTTTTTTGTGATAACCTAAGGAGGTTTTCATAAATAAGGCATCATGCGTAACAAAGCGTTCCTATTCAATTTCAATTTCCACATCCTTCAAATCATCATTAATTATGATGTATAAAAAAATAATATCCCATATTATTAGATTTAATTTCATTCATGTAATAACCTAATTCCATATTTTCTTCTATAAAATTGTAATCTAAACCATAATTCATATGTACGATAGACTACTATCTCACGTACCAATGTAACTTTGTTTTCAGCAGCACATCTCATGGATTTTTATAATGATGGATTTTATGTATATATATGATATTTAAAGCATAATTATAATCATTTAACTATTAATTAAAATACACCATCATATTTTCCATTCTATAAGGGAAATTATAACATCTCTTTTGTGTATGGCGAACTACCACCTCACGAAGCGATGTGACTCATTTTCACTAATGCTTATAATGGAAGGTAATAAGGATGATTTTAATAACCTATGTGATATATATAAAATAATTATAAACTTATTTACATATTAATCATTTATAATATTTAATATATAATTTTCTATCTTACCTTTCCACTCGTTGAAAAATAATAACATTATTCTTGCATATTTGTAGACTACCGCCTCCATGAAGCCTTGTGATTCGGTTTTAATCCCCACATCACACAGATGATATATATATATAGATATATATATATCTGTGTGTGTGGGTGTATTTAATGAATTTTTCTGGTATCGGTTTTATTATTTTTACTATTCAAATATAAAATATTTCATTCCTTATTTATGAAATGGTCTTTGAAAAATGGAAGTGTTACTCATGCATATGTACATCCTACTATTTCAATAATTGTATGATAGCGCATTTTTTCATAATAAATAATCATGATTGGTTTTAAAATTATAATTGGATTGTGAAATTTTAATTAATTTCAGGATTGTTTTTCTATATATATTTATATAATTACCTATTTGAACATAGCCAACACACTAAAATAATTTTGAAAAAGTAAACAGAACATCCTTAAAACACTTTTTGTGGACTTAACTGATTAATTATAAAAATATATCATTAAAAACAAATATAATAAGTTTCTTAAGTATAAATTATTAAACTTATTAAATATTCATAATAAATAAAATAGTTTATATAATCTTATTATATAGGATTTATAGCACATACATAAGAAGGATGAACTCAGGGTAAGGGACTTAATCTCAATTTCCTATTTATCGAGAAATATTTTAATTATATGCGACTAATTTAATTCATATGGTGTATATATTTACCCCTTTTATTTTTAACATATTTACTAATCCATATGTCATGTTATTGTTTGTTTCTATTTAAATTATTTCCTCCTTGGAGATTCAACTTGAATGTTAAAAAGGGGTAAATAATATCAAACCCAATTTAATTTCATGGGGTTATACTAATTCATTATCTTGTATATTTTACTATAATTTTTCAATTAATTTTTATTATATTATGTTTTATATCTTCATTTTTTACATGTATTTAAATTTTATACACATAATTGATTCATTGATTAATTCTTACCTCAATCATATGATCTTTTTAAAGGTTATCCGTCTCAAATTTCCTTCTTTGGGAGAAAAGTTATGTTATAAATCTATATTATATTATGAGGTATATATAAAAATGATTTTAAATTTTATATCATAAATATATTTATTTTAAAGATATTTAATGTTTTATATGTTTTATTTCTATCATGGGGATTATGATTGAGAACTTACGAATGTTTTTAAGCTTTTATGATACAATATATTTTCTTTTATGGATTATTTGTATTGAGGTTTATTTAGAATGAAATCATATAATATTATTTTCATGAACCAAATAAATTTTATTCTCATATGGATATGAATTTGATTCATATTTTAAATCTCAATTTCTTCTATTATTGGTTAAATGAATATAAAGATTGTTTTGTGTAAGTGATTCTGTTCTTGTATCAATATTGTAGATGGGTGATCATTTTAATCCATATAAATGTTTTTGATCATGTTCTTAAATGTTTTTATTTATAAAAATAAATTATTTTATAGAGATATTTTTTATAATATTATACCATCTAATAAATTGTTTTTAAAATTATATTTCATGAAAATTTATAAATGGTTCACTTTGACTCCCTTATCGATTTAAAAGAATGTTTATTTTTAACATTTACACTTTTAATGGGTTTTTATACCATCATGACCACTCAATTTTTTAGAAATTAATTTTTTAATAGAAAGATTTTTATTAAAATAATATGATTTATTTAATTTTTAATAATGTTTTAGATTTTAAATAAATAGTTTTAAATGGAAAGGATAAGGCATAATACCCTTATTTTCTTTTTATTCACACTGATGGAATCCAATTTTAAATGATTATATTTTCCCATTTTTTTAATTTGATATCAACCTTCTAATGTTTCCTATTCCCTGGGTTATCAATAATTATCATAAATTATTTTTGTATATCATGGTTTTATATAGATGATGACGATAATGAATTATTATGAAATAATAAAATATCTATATTAGGGGAAAGATACTCTCTTAAAGTCCTGGGTGTTGTTCATATAATATTTTTTAATAATTTTTTTAAAACACTGAACCTATTTTCTCCTTGTATATGTATGTGATACAATATTTCTTTTTGATTTTTAATGCTTTTTATGGTGAAAATTGGGTCACCGTCATCGGTATCAATCCAAAAATGTAAAGATAATGTTTTTATCACTGAATCTAAGATTGCTAGTTTAATGATTTTATAGATGAGTAATAATTACCTAAGATATAATTGTATTGAATACATCAATAAGTTTTATAATCATTATTAAATGTTTATGTTATGGATGAGTTTTTTAAAAATTAATGTTTTTTTATTTTTAAACTTGTATGATAATAATTTTTTATTTCACAGGTTTTTAAATATATCAAATTTCATAATAAAGGAAATAATTTAAAATGTTCAATATTATAACCTTGTTTTTCTAAAATGTAATTTTAGTTATATAATTTGGATGAAATTAAATTTCTCATGCACACATGGATAAAAATAAAAGATGTGTTTCTTTGTCACATTTTCTCTTATATGATTAGAGATGTTTTTTTTAAATATTTCTTGTTTTGAATAACAAGAGATGTTATAGAATGTTTAATATTCAATATATTATATATCATATTTTTTAGAATAATATAGAGATATTAATATTTTATCTAAGATAATGGTGTGTGCCAAATTGTTTATTAAAATTCGATACAATGAGATTCTACCACAATCAGTGTAAAATTTTTAAAATAATATATTTTCTATGAAAATTATCTAATCATAGAGAATGACATGTATCTTATGGACAGAATTGTTCATTTTTAAAAATTATGTATATAGTAAATACGATATATTTACTAAAAATTATGGATTTTATTTTTCTTATAATGATATTATCAAGAGAATATAATGTCTAAAATGATAGTGGGATAATATTTGGACATAGTGATGTTCAATTTTAGTAAATAAAAATTAATTAAATCAATATATAAAGCGTATGTCACCTTATCATAAAATAAATTATGGTGTGTTGGAAAAATATTAATTTGAATAGTTCTATGGGATTTCAAAGGAAAAAATTTATAGAATGGTCTCCATGTAAGATGATGATGATCAATGAAGGAGTTCTAAGTAGAAAAAAATATTAACATCAAAACATTTTATGTTGTGGAGTCATGGAGTTTGAATATGTTAAAAGAGTTCATAAGTAAGAATATGATTCAAAAGTTACACTATTATTCCAAATGGATTTCAATATATATGTTACTCACTAAATATTTTAGAGGAAGGATTTTATCTTCTGATCACACAGTGATGTGGATGAAATTATATAGATATATATTGTGTTTACCAAAAAAATGTTCAATGTGGAGTAAAAAAAGGCTGATCTAGTTGTATATTGTATATGAAGTTTCATAAAAAGATATAGTATGTATTATTATTTAGTATTTTTAAATGAGTTTAATAATATAAATTATATAATGTTACAAAAAATGAAATATCTAATTTATCATTATTTCATGTTGGATGCATATATTTTTATATTGAAATGAATTTTATAATGTTTCAGGATAATTTAATTATCAATGTATGACTTTGAGTTATCCCTAACAAATATTTATCATGGGTTATTATAGGTTATAAAAACTTGTTCTGGTTTCATTAGTACAATTATTATATCCAGTTACAGAATGTGCTAATGAAGAAAAATTGGTTCTGTATAGAATTTTGAGTCTCATAAATACTTTATTATAAGATGCTTAAAAACAATTCTACAAAACCAAATCTAAAATTCATGAGACCTAGTGACTTTGGGATATTAGATAAAAATAAAACAACATAAAAATAAAATACATTAACATTATTTTGATCTTAATATGGTTATCCTATGTGAATTTGTTATTTTTTTACTGTAAAAGATTCCCTAGGTATATCCATATAGAAAAGTGTGAGTGATAATGCCCAATAATTGAACATGCATGATTAAGAAATATAACCTGATTGTCAATATAAAAAACAACATATCTAGAAAACCACATATAATCACATAAAATAATGGTATATAAAATATTATTTAATAGGATAATAGAATAATAATAATGCGTACATACCATAAGACATGACATAATAACAATAAGTCAATAATCACTACCAATACAATATGACATTGTGTGTTAGGATTATTTCATGTGCATCATATATGGAATCTCATGAGATGAAAACATAAACCAATTAATTTTTTAACTACATAATTCTAATACCACCCATCATGTAAATGTATTTACATAAATATTTGTGTCACAATGATAAATCATTCCCAATGTATAAAGATAAGAAAAGCCAATGAAAATGGAGTGGATTAAGATATATTATCTCAAGATATCACAAAAGGATATATCACTATGATTCATAATAAGAGAAGGAGTTAAATATTTTTTGGTATTTTTATAACTTAACAAATAGTAATAAGTGTTAAATAATAAGTTTAAATAAAGAGAAGTCACAATATAGAGGTCGAGAAGTAGGTATATAATTGAACCTCTTAAATTATGATTTAAAGGATGAGTAAAGATCATCAATGTAAGAAGAGAGCTTGGTATTTTACATTAAACTAAAAATTATTCATTATGTTATTCAATAAAATTGATATTGTTTTGGGTTGTCATATATGGAAAAAATCATAATATATTGACACATGAAAATGAATATTGAATGGTAAAGTTCCACTTCAAAAATTTTGTTTTAAAGAGATATTGAAAATGAAACTTGAAAAACATGTATAACCCCAGAAAATAAAAAGAAACTAAACATGTTAAATATTTCACACACATATATGTAAAATATAATATAATTTCATGAGAATAATAGAAAATGAATGTCATATGGAGAGAGATATTTCATAACCATGTGGAGAAGAGGGTGACTCAGAAGTTTTTTTACCTTAAGTTATGACTCACTTGGTACATGTGTATAACCTCTTGATTAAAAAAATTGTGCTTATTAAAAACATTCTTCAAGTAAATTCATCTTTATTTCATTTTTTAGGCATATTTATTATTATACTCCATTAATTTATTATATTGTTTATCAATCATTGGTCACTGAGGATTGTTGGTTAATTTCTCAAAAACATCACTATTAGGTTAAACATTATTAAAACTGTTATCAAATAGTTAATTAATGTAGAGACCCATATCTTGATGTACATGGACATTACATTACTTTTGCGAAATACTTAGTACATAACAAAAACACACACACAAGGATCGTAATAGTTTAGTATCTTTGGAAACTCGGAACATAATCTTCTAATCGTGGTGAAAGATCTTCAATATCTCCCATAATGATCTTCCCTTTTTTTACCTAAAACCTTTCTTTATATCCTGGGGAAAAGAAAACATAAAAGGGTGAGCTCAAATGCTCAGTAAGGGTCAACAAAAGAAATATAAATCTCATCGTATACACAAGCACATAACTTTTGGAAATCTTAACCTGCAAAAGAGATCATAATTTCATAACATGGGATAAATCATGGAAGTGAAATTTAATCACAATAATCATAACTTAAAACATGAAACTTTGTGTCATACACACATAATCATGGAAAATCATTTCTTGTTAGTCATGACTCATTTCCAAGACTATCTTAGTGGACAAAGTCCCTTTCTGAATCGAGTAACCCTCGTTTCAGTCCTGTTTCACTGAACCGGTATAACCTACCGTTCCAGCCCTGTCTATCTCATGAGATATAAAATCTTTACCCAATGCATTGGAGGGAGATATAGGTCCCACCCATCTTATAATGAATCCTTTCTTATGTGTGCCACATAATCATAAATCATACATCATCGCATAACACATGTAACAAAAATGGGATTCTTGAAACATCATGACATCATAAAACAAATCATATAAGGTAAGGGAATTCATAAAAATAATTCCATCACAACATGATCAAATCAATGTAATAATAGGGATAAAAACAGAACCCTTTAATAACTTAGATGGAAAACAATTTTGATAAAACACTTGAACTCCATTCTTGAGGAAAATATCCTTTCTTCTTCAAAATCAATTTCTTTTCAAAAAATGTCATGCAATTTTAAAAGAAAGAGATTTTATTGAAAATAGTAATGAAATCTTTTGAAGTAAGCTTCATGAAAATAAGGCTTTATAAAACCGTAAAAATCCGTTCATGCCGTATAAGTTAAAAAAACATTCTTCGTACTTTTGTCGGAAAAGTCAAAAAGTACCTCGTACGAAAAACGACAAAAGATTCCTTTCTTATCTTTTACTAAAAATTCACCGAAGGGTAAAATTGGATTTAAACAATTGTAGGTGGATGGAAATAATATTACATATTGAGGAAACATGGATGTGGATGATAAAATACACCCCAGTAAATGCTTATGAATAAACAATCTCGGAAAAAAAATGAGATTGTGATATTTCCCTTACCTTAGGTCCGATTTGCTTCGTAAGTGTCCGAACCTCCTGTATAATGATTTAAATAATGTCATTTACTTATTACAGAATCATATTCATTGTTATGATATCATATATGGTTCACTTATGACTTTATATTACCTGTTCTTTTGTAAATTCCATGTTAAAGAGCGTTTTGGGTAAAATTGTTTCATTTGTCGTCCGTGTTTTGACTTGTAATTATTCATATGATTACTTAGATTAAGAATACTTAATTCCATAATATAAAACATGATTTATATATATATATTCAGAATATAAATATATAATAAATCAGTCAATGGAAAGAAATACATCGTTCATGGAGATGGTAGTCCGTACGTACGCATGAACGCTGTTTTCGTTTCCTTATTGAATTGAGTGGAATTAAGTAGATGACATACATATAAATATAAATAATTCCAGTATCATTATCAGGTCATATATTTCATTAGTACTTATTATATATACTTTATAATCATTCATGAATGGTTAATCATTGAGAATGAATCTCATCGCGTCGTGGAGACGGTAGTCCGTACGTACGCACGAGCGATGATATCATTCCCATGGTCGTGGAATTGTGTTGAAGTGTATGTAGACTATTTCAGTACCAATATCACTTTATAATAATCATATATAGTTACTCATTACACCATTATACCCATCCTATTACGGTGGTGGTGGAAAATAGATTACACCACGGCGTAGAGACGGTATTCCGTACGTACGCACGCGAGGTGATTTCTTTTTCCGTAGGATGGATAGATGGTGAAATAGGGTTGTTTCATACTTATAATAACATATCAGTATATTAGTGATACTGATGTTATTACTTCATAATGAAACAACCTATGAAGAAGAAGTGGAAGAAGAAATAAAGATGAAAGAATTGGTAACGGTAATTACCTCTTCTTTGAAGCGCCTCTTTGAGACCTCCTCTTAGGGCACTAAAATTGGTCTTTGTGAAAGACCAGAACCTCTAGGATGTTTCTAGGGAAGTGGATAAGATATTTTTTCAGGGGTTGGCCGAGCTTGAGTGCTCAAATTTGTGTGAGGAGGAGGGGGAGGAGGTGCCCTTTTATAAGGGAGGAGAGGGGCACTTTAGGAATATCTCAAAATATTATTTTATATTAAAGTCAAAATCGGTTTATAATGGTTTCAAAGGGTCTTATTTCGAAGATAAAGTGGGGATGGGTTGAAATCCTATCAACCAATAGGATTTATACAAGTTTAGGGTGTTATTTTAACCTTATCAATTAGATTTAACTCTAAGTTAAATAATTTAACTTTTACCGTGTCTTTTTGATTTCTTTCACTATATGGTTAATACACATACTATAACATGCCAAAAGAACCCCAAATTGTTTATTATTAATATATATATCCTTATCTAAGTCATTTGGCCGAACTTTAGATTTTTAAGAATAAAATAACAATTAATAATATAATATTTGATTTAAAAACTATTTTGTGTCAATTTTGACACTATTTGATATATGATTTTTGTGAAAGTCATAACAGAATTATATGTTCGAATCAAGTTTATTAAATCAACAATAATATGTCATAGTAACCTTGAAAATTAGTGGATTTCATAAAAAGTCTTAAATTACATTTATTTTGGTATTTATAATATCGATTAATTCAATATTTCATTAATAAGATAATTACTGCATCATCTTTGTGTCATATATAAATTAAGATATTTGATGTCTAAAAATTACAAATAAAATACCATCATGTAGGAAATCTTTTTAGCTTTCTAATGAATATTTACAATCAAATGTATCTTATGTATAACCCTATATTAAAAATGTTTTAGTAAATAAAATTTTATTTTAACTCTTTTAACTCTTCTTTGAATTAAATAATAATAAATGTCCTAATCTAATCCAAGTGGGCCTAAATGATAATATTTTACACTTAAGGTTGTTTTCGGTCGAGATAAACTTGTCCAATAGAATTAGGACATGTGTTAGGGTAATAATAATATCATCTTTACCCTTAATTACCCTATTTACTTTTAACCGTGGTAAAAAAAAGTAAAAAGTTACTATTCACCAAAAATTATTTTCATCTCATTGAACCACATTTTAGTCCTTGATATTAACCGTGTCTCTCGGATTTTCGAAATTCCATTCACAGAAGCGGTAAAATTATGTTTTATTAAAAATTCAGTTTTTTAACTACCACTTAGTAGTTTCACTATTCATCAAAAATTGGTGTTTTTCAGAACAATGCCAAAATTTCATCCTAAGCTATATTTCATATTCCTAATTCAAAAATGAAGTCTATTTTACCAAATTCATAACATAGAAGTTGCATTAATTAATTTTATAATTAAATCCCGTTGTTAAAACAAATAGCGTGTTTTTAAGAAACAATATCTATCAAAAGATTGACACTTGATTATGTCTGGTTTAAATGTGAAATTACATTCAATGACCAACATTGTATTAAATTGTAAAAATATATTCTAAATATACTTTAAAACCACTCAAATTAATAATTTATCACTATTAATTATTTCGATTAAAAGAGTTGTTTTTTAATTATAATTTAGTAATTTTCACTATTCATCAGAATATGAAAGTTATCCGAAAAGTACCAAAATTTCACCTTAGGCTAAATTCGATACTCCGAATCCAAAAATGAAGTCCATTTTGAGAGCTAAAATTTCTAAAATTTAAAAAGTGGTTATTACTATTCATAACGGCTAGTTTTAATAATATTTTAATAGCATATCGTTGTTTAGTGAAACTCGGTATTGCGTACTACACACGCTATCGAGGAAGGTCGCGATTGCGTGTAATGCAAGGCATGTCAAGGATGTGTGTTGTGCAAGATCCTTTTGGTGTAGCGTACAACACACGACATTAATAAACTTAAAAAGAATATTTTTCATAAAATCTCGGGCTGTTACATTCTACCCCCCTTAAAATGAATTTCGCCCTCGAAATTCGTCAGGGTTTTAAATTGTTTACTATTCGAAATTTTCTTTAATAGAAACCCATATCGTAAAAAGGAATACCAAAACCAATCTTTAAAAACAAAAGTATGAAACGTAACGGTTACCCAAATAAACTAATCACTGGGTTTCCACATAGGTGAAAATATGGATATGGAAGAGAAATCTAACCATCATGTTCTGATGGAGAGTGGTAGAGAACATGGCTATGGAAAAGCCAGCAATCACAAAGCCATAAATTTGTGACGATCTAAGGTACCATATGATTCATCAGATATAAGATCACTAGGACAACATTTTTGGTTTTCAAGATCGTTTCCCTAAAGTTATAGAATTAGAATAAATACTAACTTTATTTTGGTACAATCTCACTGTTGTTCATGCCTTTAACAATTTACACTTCATATCATAAATAAATGAAGTTGAATTTGTTATTCTTGAAGTGTTAGCAGATCATGAGATAGAATGACGGGTCACTCCATCTGTCTCAAAAAGGTTAGAAAAAATTATATACATAAGTCGATCTATAGTGAGATTAATCATATATGGTTCCTAAAATGGACTTTATACTTCATATATCATACTGATTAATATAATAAAACTAGTTTCTAATAAACAGGGACTTCCTGTAGGCCAGTGGTAGGCGATAAAGGCCAGTCGCACTTCGGTTGTGGGTTCGATTCCCACAGCCTTGTCCGAAGCGATGGGCTTTCGCCCGTCCTGCAGGTTTTCCTTTTTCTACTATAACATCCCATCAATAATATCGAAAAAAACTTCTATCCTTAAACAATACTCACTTATGTCCAACATAATCCATTTCAATCTTTAGGCTTATCCATAATACTGCAGTCCACTCTCATAACATAGTGAAAACGATTACCAGAGATTTAATACCATCGTTGATCCCCATATATCATAAGATATGTTTTTTTGGTCACATTCCAAACATTCAAAGTCCTTAATCATGTATTCTCTTGAATACCTTAGTGAAAACATGAATGCAGTTTAAAGTTAACACTTTCCACATACCAAAATCCTCAAAATTCTATATACTCAAACCATGATATCACTTAGTCCTTATATAAATCATGAGCTCATGAATACTGTTAAACATTTAATTTTCTCCTTATCCCTTCATTATGCGCATATCATCTAAATTCCAAAAATATCTGAATAACCTTTCATGGATAGTGGTACCATTAATCATACACTTTCATAACTCAAGGAAAGACAACAGTGTAACAATCCTTAGATGTCTCTTTATTCCATAGTACCATGAGATTTCTTATACAACATTACACATGATAAACATGTAATCAATCCACTACATTCTTAAACCATTGACCGAGCTTCAACAATTCTTTCATCTCACATATCATTTGTAGTCTCTTCATCATCATCCACATAAATACTACCCATATGAAAATACTGATTTTCTTCATGAGACTTTCCCTTAGGGCATTGGTTTGCATAATGCCCGTACATTCCACATTTAAAACATTTAACCATTTTTGATGTCGTAGCAATACCATTAACCTCATCCATGGTGTTAACTAAAACTTTTCCATTGCACTTACTGGCTTTGTGTCCTTCTTTTCCACACCCAAAGCATCTTCCAGTTCCTTTGAAACATTCTCCTTGATGCCTCTTCCCACATGATTTACATAGGGGAAATTGAACTTTCTTTCCTCTATGATCATCATGAAACTCCATCTTTCTCTTATTAGCCGAGTCAGGAAAATTACCAAATTTTACTTTATTGATCATATTATGAGAATGCTGATTCAGCATAATAATGATGTTTGGACTTCCAAATCCCATTTCATTTGGTTGCTCATGAAGAATATCATTCCATTGTCCATCATATCCTCCATTATTGTGAATCTTCTTGTTTCAAGCCATTTTCTAAAACCCAAAAAGAATAGTGTGAGATGAAAAAATCATAATAAAGGGGGAGTAACTTCAGTATCTAACATCTTAGGTTAAATTCTAAGATTTTTACCATAGTTCTAGGACTATATCCTATATGTATACCTATCCTTAGGGACATCCCTAGACATACCTTCAAAATATCTCTAGGGATCTCACTTACGTTTTCGCGTCCTAGTTTCCAAAGGTTGACTAAACCTTTCCTTTGATTCCAACTGTAGAGACACATATCTTGACGTACATGGACATTACATTACTTTTGCGGAATACTTAGTACATAACAAAAACACACACACAAGGATCGTAATAGTTTAGTGTCTTTGGAAACTCGGAACATAATCTTCTAATCGTGGTGAAAGATCTTCAATATCTCCCATAAAGATCTTCCCTTTTTTTACCTAAAACCTTTCTTTATATCCTGGGGAAAAGAAAACATAAAAGGGTGATCTCAAATGCTCAGTAAGGGTAAACAAAAGAAATATAAATCTCATCGTATACACAAGCACATAACTTTTGGAAATCTTAACCTGCAAAAGAGATCATAATTTCATAACATGGGATAAATCATGGAAGTGAAATGTAATCACAATAATCATAACTTAAAACATGAAACTTTGTGGCATACACACATAATCATGGAAAATCATTTCTTGTTAGTCATGACTCATTGCCAAGACTATCTTAGTGGACAAAGTCCCTTTCTGAATCGAGTAACCCTCGTTTCAGTCCTGTTTCACTAAACCGGTATAACCTACCGTTCCAGCCCTGTCTATCTCATGAGATATAAAATCTTTACCCAATGCATTGGAGGGAGATATAGGTCCCACCCATCTTATAATGAATCCTTTCTTATGTGTGCCACATAATCATTAATCATACATCATCACATAACACATGTAACAAAAATGGGATTCTTGAAACATCATGACATCATAAAACAAATCATATAAGGTAAAGGAATTCATAAAAATAATTCCATCACAACATGATCAAATCAATGTAATAATAGGGATAAAAACAGAACCCTTTAATAACTTAGATGGAAAACAATTTTGATAAAACACTTGAACTCCATTCTTGAGGAAAATATCCTTTCTTCTTCAAAATCAATTTCTTTTCAAAAAATGTCATGCAATTTTAAAAGAAAGAGATTTTATTGAAAATAGTAATTAAATCTTTTGAAGTAAGCTTCATGAAAATAAGGCTTTATAAAACCGTAAAAATCCGTTCATGCCGTATAAGTTAAAAAAACATTCTTCGTACTTTTGTCGGAAAAGTCAAAAAGTACCTTGTACGAAAAACGACAAAAGATTCCTTTCTTATCTTTTACTAAAAATTCACCGAAGGGTAAAATTGGATTTAAACAATTGTAGGTGGATGGAAATAATATTTCATATTGAGGAAACATGGATGTGGATGATAAAATACACCCCAGTAAATGCTTATGAATAAACAATCTCGGAAAAAAAAATGAGATTGTGATATTTCCCTTACCTTAGGTCCGATTTGCTTCGTAAGTGTCCGAACCTCCTGTATAATGATTTAAATAATGTCATTTACTTATTACAGAATCATATTCATTGTTATGATATCATATATGGTTCACTTATGACTTTATATTACCCGTTCTTTTGTAAATTCCATGTTAAAGAGCGTTTTGGGTAAAATTGTTTCATTTGTCATCCGTGTTTTGACTTGTAATTATTCATATGATTACTTATATTAAGAATAGTTAATTCCAGAATATAAAACATGATTTATATATATATATTCAGAATATACATATATAATAAATCAGTCAATGGAAAGAAATACATCGTTCATGGAGATGGTAGTCCGTACGTACGCATGAACGCTGTTTTCGTTTCCTTATTGAATTGAATGGAATTAAGTAGATGACATAAATATAAATATAAATAATTCCAGTATCATTATCAGGTCATATATTTCATTAGTACTAATTATATATACTTTATAATCATTCATGAATGGTTAATCATTGAGAATGAATCTCATCGCGTCGTGGAGACGGTAGTCCGTACGTACGCACGAGCGATGATATCATTCCCATGGTCGTGGAATTGTGTTGAAGTGTATGTAGACTATTTCAGTATCAATATCAATTTATAATAATCATATATAGTTACTCATTACACCATTATACCCATCCTATTAAGGTGGTGGTGGAAAATAGATTACACCACGGCGTGGAGACGGTATTCCGTACGTACGCACGCGAGGTGATTTCTTTTTCCGTAGGATGGATAGATGGTGAAATAGGGTTGTTTCATACATATAATAACATATCAGTATATGAGTGATACTGATGTTATTACTTCATAATGAAACAACCTAAGAAGAAGAAGTGGAAGAAGAAATAAATATGAAAGAATTGGTAACGGTAATTACCTCTTCTTTGAAGCGCCTCTTTGAGACCTCCTCTTAGGGCACTAAAACTGGTCTTTGAGGAAGACCAGAACCTCTAGGATGTTTCTAGGGAAGTGGAGAAGAGATTTTGGCAGGGTTTGGCCGACCTTGAGTGATCAAATTTGTGTGAGGAGGAGGGGGAGGAGGTGCCCTTTTATAAGGGAGGAGAGGGGCACTTTAGGAATATCTCAAAATATTATTTTATATTAAAGTCAAAATCGGTTTATAATGGTTCCAAAGGGTCTTATTTCGAAGATAAAGTGGGTATGGGTCGAAATCCTATCAACCAATAGGATTTAGACAAGTTTAGGGTGTTATTTTAACCTTATCAATTAGATTTAACTCTAAGTTAAATAATTTAACTTTTACCGTGTCTTTTTGTTTTCTTTCACTATATGGTTAATACACTTACTATAACATGCCAAACGAACCCCAAATTTTTTATGATTAATATATATATCCTTATCTAAGTCATTTGGCCGAACTTTATATTTTGAAGAATAAAATAACAATTAATAATATAATATTTGATTTAAAAACTATTTTGTGTCAATTTTGACACTATTTGATATATGATTTTTGTGAAAGTCATAAAAGAATTATATGTTCGAATAAAGTTGATTACATCAACACTAATATATCATAGTAACCTAGAAAATTATTGGATTTCATAAAAAGTCTTAAATTACATTTATTTTGGTATTTATAATATTAATTATTTCAATATTTCATTAATAAGATAATTGCTGCATCATCTTTGTGTCATAAATAAATTAAATTATTTGATGTCTAAAAATTACAAATAAAATACCATCTTGTAGGAAATCTTTTTAGCTTTCTAATTAATATTTACAATCAAAAGTATCTTATGTATAACCCTATATTAAAAATGGTTTAGTAAATAAACTTTGATTTTAACTCTTTTAACTCTTCTTTGAATTAAATAATAATAAATGTCCTAATCTAATCCAAGTGGGCCTAAATGATAATATTTTACACTTAAAGTTGTTTTTGGTCGAAATACACTTGTCCAATAGAATTAGGACATGTGTTAGGGTAATAATAATATCATCTTTACCCTTAATTACCCTATTTACTTTTAACCGTGGTAAAAAAAAGTAAAAAGTTACTATTCACCAAAAATTATTTTCATCTCATTGAACCACATTTTAGTCCTTGATATTAACCGTGTCTCTCGGATTTTCGAAATTCCATTCACAGAAGCGGTAAAATTATGTTTTATGAAAAATTCAGTTTTTTAACTACCACTTAGTAGTTTCACTATTCATCAAAAATTGGTGTTTTTCAGAACAATGCCAAAATTTCATCCTAAGCTATATTTCATATTCCGAATTCAAAAATGAAGTCTATTTTACCAAATTCATAACATAGAAGTTGCATTAATTAATTTTATAATTAAATCCCGTTGTTAAAACAAATAGCGTGTTTTTAAGAAACAATATCTATCAAAAGATTGACACTTGATTATGTCTGGTTTAAATGTGAAATTACATTCATTGACCAACATTGTATTAAATTGTAAAAATATATTCTAAATATACTTTAAAACCACTAAAATTAATAATTTATCACTATTAATTATTTCGATTAAAAGATTTTTTTTTAATTATAATTTAGTAATTTTCACAATTCATCAGAATATGAAAGTTATCCGAAAAGTACCAAAATTTCACCTTAGGCTAAATTCGATACTCCGAATCCAAAAATGAAGTCCATTTTGAGAGCTAAAATTTCAAAAATTTAAAAAGTGGTTATTAATATTCATAACGACTAGTTTTAATAATATTTTAATAGCATATCGTTGTTTTGTGGAACTCGGTATTGCGTACTACACACGCTATCGAGGAAGGTCGTGATTGCGTGTAATGCAAGGCAAGTCAAGGATGTGTGTTGTGCAAGCTCCTTTTGGTGTAGCGTACAACACATGACAATAATAAAATTAAAAAGAATATTTTTCATAAAATCTCGGGCTGTTACATTCTACCCCCCTTAAAATGAATTTCGCCCTCGAAATTCATCGGGGTTTTAAATTGTTTACTATTCGAAATTTTCTTTAATAGAAACCCATATCGTAAAAAGGAATACCAAAACCAATCTTTAAAAACAAAAGTATGAAACGTAACGGTTACCCAAATAAACTAATCACTGAGTTTCCACATAGGTGAAAATATGGATATGGAAGAGAAATCTAACCATCATGTTCTGATGGAGAGTGGTAGAGAACATGGCTATGGAAAAGCCAGCAATCACAAAGCCATAAATTTGTGACGATCTAAGGTACCATCTGATTAATCAGATATAAGATCACTAGGATAACATTTTTGGTTTTCAAGATCGTTTCCCTAAAGTTAAAGAATTAGAATAAATACTTACTTTATTTTGGTACAATCTCACTGTTGTTCGTGCCTTTAACAATTTACACTTCATATCTTAAATAAATGAAGTTGAATTTGTTATTCTTGAAGTGTTAGCAGATCATGAGATAGAATGACGGGTCACTCCATCTGTCTCAAAAAGGTTAGCAAAAATTATATACATAAGTCGATCTATAGTGAGATTAATCATATATGGTTCCTAAAATGGACTTTATACTTCATATATCATACTGATTAATATAATAAAACTAGTTTCTAATAAACAGGGACTTCCTGTAGGCCAGTGGTAGGTGATAAAGGCCAGTCGCACTTCGGTTGTGGGTTCGATTCCCACAGCCTTGTCCGAAGCGATGGGCTTTCGCCCGTCCTACAGGTTGTCCTTTTTCTACTATAACATCCCATCAATAATATCGAAAAAAACTTCTATCCTTAAACAATACTCACTTATGTCCAACATAATCCATTTCAATCTTTAGGCTTATCCATAATACTGCAGTCCACTCTCAAAATATAGTGAAAACGATTACCAGAGATTTAATACCATCGTTGATCCCCATATATCATAAGATATGTTTTTTTGGTCACATTCCAAACATTCAAAGTCCTTAATCATGTATTCTCTTGAATACCTTAGTGAAAACATGAATGCAGTTTAAAGTTAACACTTCCACATACCAAAATCCTCAAAATTCTATATACTCAAACCATGATATCACTTAGTCCTTATATCAATCATGAGCTCATGAATACTGTTAAACATTTAATTTTCTCCTTATCCCTTCATTATGCGCATATCATCTAAATTTCAAAAATATCTGAATAACCTTTCATGGATAGTGGTACCATTAATCATACACTTTCATAACTCAAGGAAAGACAACAGTGTAACAATCCTTAGATGTCTCTTTATTCCATAGTACCATGAGATTTCTTATACAACATTACACATGATAAACATGTAATCATTCCACTACATTCTTAAACCATTGACCGAGCTTCAACAATTCTTTCATCTCACATATCATTTGTAGTCTCTTCATCATCATCCACATAAATACTACCCATATGACCATACTGATTTTCTTCATGAGACTTTCCCTTAGGGCATTGGTTTGCGTAATGCCCGTACATTCCACATTTAAAACATTTAACCATTTTTGATGTCGTAGCAATACCATTAACCTCATCCATGGTGTTAACTGAAACTTTTCCATTGCACTTACTGGCTTTGTGTCCTTCTTTTCCACACCCAAAGCATCTTCCAGTTCCTTTGAAACATCCTCTTTGATGCCTCTTCCCACATGATTTACATAGGGGAAATTGAACTTTCTTTCCTCTATGATCATCATGAAACTCCATCTTTCTCTTATTAGCCGAGTCAGGAAACTTACCAAATTTTACTTTATTGATCATATTATGAGAATGCTGATTCGGAATAATAATGATGTTTGGACTTCCAAATCTCATTTCATTTGGTTGCTCATGAAGAATATCATTCCATTGTCCATCATATCCTCCATTATCGTGAATCTTCTTGTTTCCAGCCATTTTCTAAAACCCAAAAAGAATAGTGTGAGATGCAAAAATCATAATAAAGGGGGATTAACTTCAATATCTAACATCTTAGGTTAAATTCTAAGATTGTTACCGTAGTGCTAGGACTATATCCTATATGTATACCTATCCTTAGGGACATCCCTAGACATACCTTCGAAATATCTCTAGGGATCTCACTTACGTTTTCGCGTCCTAGTTTCCAAAGGTTGACTAAACCTTTCCTTTGATTCCAACTGTAGAGACCCGTATCTTGACGTACATGGACATTACATTAATTTTTCGGAATACTTAGTACATAACAAAAACACACACACAAGGATCGTAATAGTTTAGTGTCTTTGGAAACTCGGAACATAATCTTCTAATCGTGGTGAAAGATCTTCAATATCTCCCATAAAGATCTTCCCTTTTTTTACATAAAACCTTTATTTATATCCTGGGGAAAAGAAAACATAAAAGGGTGAGCTCAAATGCTCAGTAAGGGTAAACAAAAGAAATATAAATCTCATCGTATACACAAGAACATAACTTTTGGAAATCTTAACCTGCAAAAGAGATCATAATTTCATAACATGGGATAAATCATGGAAGTGAAATATAATCACAATAATCATAACTTAAAACATGAAACTTTGTGGCATACACACATAATAATGGAAAATAATTTCTTGTTAGTCATGACTCATTGCCAAGACTATCTTAGTGGACAAAGTCCCTTTCTGAATCGAGTAACCCTTGTTTCAGTCCTGTTTCACTGAACCGGTATAACCTACCGTTCCAGCCCTGTCTATCTCATGAGATATAAAATCTTTACCCAATGCATTGGAGGGAGATATAGGTCCCACCCATCTTATAATGAATCCTTTCTTATGTGTGCCACATAATCATAAATCATACATCATCGCATAACACATGTAACAAAAATGGGATTCTTGAAACATCATGACATCATAAAACAAATCATATAAGGTAAAGGAATTCATAAAAATAATTCCATCACAACATGATCAAATCAATGTAATAATAGGGATAAAAACATAACCCTTTAATAACTTAGATGGAAAACAATTTTTATAAAACACTTGAACTCCATTCTTGAGGAAAATATGCTTTCTTCTTCAAAATCAATTTCTTTTCAAAAAATGTCATGCAATTTTAAAAGAAAGAGATTTTATTGAAAATAGTAATGAAATCTTTTGAAGTAAGCTTCATGAAAATAAGGCTTTATAAAACCGTAAAAATCCGGTCATGCCGTATAAGTTAAAAAAAACATTCTTCGTACTTTTGTCGGAAAAGTCAAAAAGTACCTCGTACGAAAAACGACAAAAGATTCCTTTCTTATCTTTTACTAAAAATTCACCGAAGGGTAAAATTGGATTTAAAAAATTGTAGGTGGATGGAAATAATATTACATATTGAGGAAACATGGATGTGGATGATAAAATACACCCCAGTAAATGCTTATGAATAAACAATCTCGGAAAAAAAATGAGATTGTGATATTTCCCTTACCTTAGGTCCGATTTGCTTCGTAAGTGTCCGAACCTCCTGTATAATGATTTAAATAATTTCATTTACTTATTACAGAATCATATTCATTGTTATGATATCATATATGGTTCACTTATGACTTTATATTACCCGTTCTTTTGTAAATTCCATTTTAAAGAGCGTTTTGGGTAAAATTGTTTCATTTGTCGTCCGTGTTTTGACTAGTAATTATTCATATGATTACTTAGATTAAGAATAATTAATTCCAGAATATAAAAAATGATTTATATATATATATTCAGAATATACATATATAATAAATCAGTCAATGGAAATAAATACATCGTTCATGGAGATGGCAGTCCGTACGTACGCAAGAACGCTGTTTTCGTTTCCTTATTGAATTGAATGGAATTAAGTAGATGACATACATATAAATATAAATAATTCCAGTATCATTATCAGGTCATATATTTCATTAGTACTTATTATATATACTTTATAATCATTCATGAATGGTTAATCATTGAGAATGAATCTCATCGCGTCGTGGAGACGGTAGTCCGTACGTACGCACGAGCGATGATATCATTCCCATGGTCGTGGAATTGTGTTGAAGTGTATGTAGACTATTTCAGTATCAATATCACTTTATAATAATAATATATAGTTACTCATTACACCATTATACCCATCCTATTAAGGTGGTGGTTGAAAATATATTACACCACGGCGTGGAGACGGTATTCCGTACGTACGCACGCGAGGTGATTTCTTTTTCCGTAGGATGGATAGATGGTGAAATAGGGTTGTTTCATAATTATAATAATATATCAGTATATTAGTGATACTGATGTTATTACTTCATAATGAAACAACCTAAGAAGAAGAAGTGGAAGAAGAAATAAAGATGAAAGAATTGGTAACGGTAATTACCTCTTCTTTGAAGCGCCTCTTTGAGACCTCCTCTTAGGGCACTAAAATTGGTCTTTGAGGAAGACCAGAACCTCTAGGATGTTTCTAGGGAAGTGGAGAAGATATTTTTTCAGGGGTTGGCCGAGCTTGAGTGCTCAAATTTGTGTGAGGAGGAGGGGGAGGAGGTGCCCTTTTATAAGGGAGGAGAGGGGCACTTTAGGAATATCTCAAAATATTATTTTATATTAAAGTCAAAATCAGTTTATAATGGTTCCAAACGGTCTTATTTCGAAGATAAAGTAGGGATGGGTCGAAATCCTATCAACCAATAGGATTTAGACAAGTTTAGGGTGTTATGTTAACCTTATCAATTAGATTTAACTCTAAGTTAAATAATTTAACTTTTACCGTGTCTTTTTGTTTTCTTTCACTATATGGTTAATACACTTACTATAACATGCCAAACGAACCCCAAATTTTTTATTATTAATATATATATCCTTATCTAAGTCATTTGGCCGAACGTTATATTTTGAAGAATAAAATAACAATTAATAATATAATATTTGATTTAAAAACTATTTTGTGTCAATTTTGACACTATTTGATATATGATTTTTGTGAAAGTCATAACAGAATTATATGTTCGAATAAAGTTGATTACATCAACACTAATATATCATAGTAACCTAGAAAATTATTGGATTTCATAAAAAGTCTTAAATTACATTTATTTTGGTATTTATAATATCAATTATTTCAATATTTCATTAATAAGATAATTACTTCATCATCTTTGTGTCATAAATAAATTAAATTATTTGATGTCTAAAAATTACAAATAAAATACCATCATGTAGGAAATCTTTTTAGCTTTCTAATAAATATTTACAATAAAAAGTATCTTATTTATAACCCTATATTAAAAATGTTTTAGTAAATAAACTTTGATTTTAACTCTTTTAACTCTTCTTTGAAGTAAATAATAATAAATGTCCTAATCTAATCCAAGTGGGCCTAAATGATAATATTTTACACTTAAGGTTGTTTTTGGTCGAGATACACTTGTCCAATATAATTAGGACATGTGTTAGGGTAATAATAATATCATCTTTACCCTTAATTACCCTATTTACTTTTAACCGTGGTAAAAAAAAGTAAAAAGTTACTATTCACCAAAAATTATTTTCATCTCATTGAACCACATTTTAGTCCTTGATATTAACCGTGTCTCTCAGATTTTCGAAATTCCATTCACAGAAGCGGTAAAATTATGTTTTATGAAAAATTCAGTTTTTTAACTACCACTTAGTAGTTTCACTATTCATCAAAAATTGGTGTTTTTCAAAACAATGCCAAAATTTCATCCTAAGCTATATTTCAAATTCCGAATTCAAAAATGAAGTCTATTTTACCAAATTCATATCATAGAAGTTTCATTAATTAATTTTATAATTAAATCTTGCTGTTAAAACAAATAGCGTGTTTTTAAGAAACAATATCTATCAAAAGATTGACACTTGATTATGTCTGGTTTAAATGTGAAATTACATTCAATGACCAACATTGTATTAAATTGTAAAAATATATTCTAAATATACTTTAAACCCACTCAAATTAATAATTTATCACTATTAATTATTTCGATTAAAAGAGTTGTTTTTTAATTATAATTTAGTAATTTTCACTATTCATCAGAATATGAAAGTTATCCGAAAAGTACCAAAATTTCACCTTAGGCTAAATTCGATACTCCGAATCCAAAAATGAAGTCCATTTTGAGAGCTAAAATTTCTAAAATTTAAAAAGTGGTTATTACTATTCATAACGGCTAGTTTTAATAATATTTTAATAGCATATCGTTGTTTAGTGAAACTCGGTATTGCGTACTACACACGCTATCAAGGAATGTCGTGATTGCGTGTAATGCAAGGCAAGTCAAGGATGTGTGTTGTGCAAGCTCCTTTTGGTGCAGCGTACAACACACGACATTAATAAAATTAAAAAGAATATTTTTCATAAAATCTCGGGCTATTACAATTAATCTTTAAAAATTTATACTTAAATATTATTTATATTTCTAATTACAAAAAAGTTACACAACTTAATTTATTATAAAAAATAGTTTTAAATTATTAAAGAATTCATGATGTGCTCATTTTATATGGTTAAAATAACTATGATCATTTAATGTTAATATCATTAATATATTGGCCAATATATCCTTAAATAATCTTAATTCATTAATAGTTATTTTATTTATTCATTAAATATAATTTTAATATAATTTGTGTTAGTATGTGATGGAAAATTAAATACGTCATCCATGGAGGCGGTGAACCGACAATACTAAAGTATAAAAGTTTCATTTTTGAATGGAAAAGGGGATGGTGGATAATGGTTATTAAATTTATATAATGACATATAAATATATTAATGATACAAATTTTATTATATTATTATCAATAAAATATTTTTTTAGTTGGAATTGTAATATTTAAAGGAATAGAATTGCGTATGTGATTAAGAGTTCATAACATACTTCTCTGGATGAGTCATTAGAAAATTGGATTATTTATTTAAAGGGTGGTATTTTTTGAGTCCAAAACCTCTTGAATGTTGATAAGAGTTTTGGTGAATAACATTTCAATTTTTTTGAAAATATAATAATCGTATGGTCTGAGGGGATGTGAGGTAGTGAAGGGTGGTATTTATAAGGGGGTGAGTTGTTTTAAAATAAAATATTTATTATTTTATCATTTATTCATATAAATATGAACAATAATACATTTATTTCTTTATTATAAAAAATTTGTTGTTATTTTATTTTTAATATTGAAAAAAATTGAATTTTATTTTTTGAATACTTAATTAAAGGAAATTCACCAAATCTAGTTTTTTATTAGAATTAAATTTAAATTTTGTTACATAATGGAAAACATAGGTTTTATAAAATTCAAATTATTATATTTAAATACATTATATTACACTTTAAACCAATATTTTCATTGGAAAAATGTTACAAAATTTTTAATTAATTTTTATATCATTATGGTGGAATATTAGTTACGATATTTGTGAATACGGTATTTCCACAATTCATAAAAATAATTTTTTTAATTCACCCTAAACAAAAATTGATGTTATGATTAAAAAACTAAAATTCATTTAATCATTTCAATTTTATGAAAATAAAAAATTTAATTTTTAAAAATAAAATTCTTATTTATTGAAACACATTAACTATCATGACTTGATCAAATTCTTTACACTATAAAAAAATTCTTAATTTCCTAAAATTATTTTTTAAATTATATAAATATTTATAATATTTTATAAAACAATTATATTAAAATAAAATTTATTTTAAAATTTTAAATTCATTATAAATATTTATTTTGATGAAAATAAATAATTTTGTGTTTTACCAAAAAAAAGTATGATTTTTTTGGGTCAAACATTTTCTTTATCCTATTTAAAACATTTATTTAAATATTTTATGATTAAAATTATTATTAATATTTAAATGTATTTAATGTTCTAAATTTATATTTTGAAGTGTATTTTATTTACTATTTTGTTCATGTGTTTTAAAAAATACCATTTTATTAAATATAAAACATTTTAGTTAGAAGGAAATTTTCCTAAATAAAATTCTATGTCCTTATATTCATTCTCCTTTAGAGATATCATCAATGAATAGTTTTCTCACATTTTAACATGAAATAATATGAGGGTAATTCTATTTTACTACTTACTTAGGTTCTTATATTATCATTCCAGAATTATGGTTTTTCCAAAGTACATTGACAAGGTTAGTAGTCATGTTATATAGACCTTGCCTCTATAATGTTCAATCTTCACAATATTATCCCTATAGGAGAGATGATAATTCAATTATAACACCTTTTGGTTTAGTATATTTTTGGGATCAGGTATGAACTTCATCAATATGGATTTTGGGATCACATCATGCACTTGAGACTAGTCTAATGGGATTGGTATTCGATATGCCATAACTACTATGTGACGAAGAACATCAAAAGAGACAATGTATCTAGGACATATATTTCCCTTCTTTCTAAAACATCATGACCCTCAAACAAGGGGATATATTATGTAACACATTATATCCAAATTTAAACTCTAGGACTTATTGATGATTTTAATTATTTCTCTTTTATGGACTATATGCTATCCTGATGTGTTGATAAATAGATCTAACCTTATCTACCATTTTATTAAACATTTCATATCCCAATAGCTAATGTTCTCTAAATTTATCCCAACGTGTTGCTGTTCTAAATTAATTTCTATAGTTTTATTCATAAGAATTCATTTTGTTGTATCAGAGGAAGTTATTACTATTTGAGAACTCAAAAAAAGGAAGATGATGATCCCAACCTACTTTAATCCGATGTTAAAATCTCAACATATATCCTCATGTTCTTGGATAGTCTATTTATATTGAAAATCATTATAGGGGTTATAGTCCATACTAAATATTAATTCTATGATAAACTCTTGTTGGATACTTTTCCATAAATTTAAGATGATATAAATCATATAAAACCAATAATGGTGTTCCAAATAGCAACACCACATTTATAATGTATATCTTTCCATGTTTATCAAGTGATAACTCATCTCAAATATATACTAAGTGAGAATTTTTGGTAAATTAGTCCACTTCTGTAAGAATTTTGTTCTTTTTTTATGAACTAATCATGATTTTTCCCTCTATTCCTTAATCAATTGCTTAAATATGTCATAATGTGGATACTTGTTGGGTTAATAAAGGTCTTTGGGCTGTTTAGGGCTAGTTTGGAGCCCAGAAACAATGTTTGGGGTTAAAATAAGAGCTTGTATGGTTTGTGTTAACCATTAGGATTGGGGAACATGACTATGCTAATATGTCTATAGTTTTAGAAGACATTAATATAGGGGTCTTCATGGTTACCACGTAGTTAATCAAACCATGTGGGGGTAACCATGTGTTGTGCCCCAGACTTTCAGTGAGCTAAGCATGGTTTCCGCACTGTTAGGAAAACCATGCGTAGAAACCATGAGACCCAGATATTAGGTGTAAATTTACCATTTTCGCCAAAAATGTTATTAAGATAAATTTCTTCCTCCTCATTTGTTGCAGAGTATCTCCCCCGGGGTATGGATACCCGTTGAAGGCTATTATTGGATTTCAAATCCCCTCTCCAATTATTGTTTGTTTCGACCGTCATTCTTCTCTAAAGATCTGCAATGGTAATGCCTCAATTTCTTTGTAGCCATATTCGCTTCTTTTGGATATAAACTATACTATTTTAATTAAGATCATATTTCCTAATATTATTTTCTTCATCCATTCTTCATACATCTCCCAAACTAGGGACAATTAAATATTTATACTCGACGATCTATCTAGCATGGGTCTTAGCTAGGTGCTCTCGTGCCTTTTGGTGATTGTCAAGCTATTCATATATGATTGAGTGTTTTGAGCCCACTTTTGGGATGTCACTGATATTTTTAAACTGACAATGTTGTTACCTATAACTTTTTAGGCAATTTAATAGGTGTTTCAAAGCATGTTATAGGTTGTTTTCAAGAATTATGGGCCACTACTTAGGTGAGTGCTAGTTTTTTCCTATTTATGGTTGTTTGGCCTATTATACTGATGTGGTATTCCTTTAATACCATTTATGGGTTGTTTTAAATGGAATTTAATATCTAGATGTTTTTCCATATTTTTATATGTTTTTATAATTTTATAAAGTGAATGATAGATGAGTTTCCCTTGACCCATGTTATGCCTATGCTTGATAAATCATGTTTACAATGCTTTTTTCCAACTCTGATCTTTCCTACGTGAGTTAGTTAATGTTATGTCCTTGTAATAGTTTAATTTTTATGTTTTTCTTATTGTATGAGTTTATACCTTTTGATAAATGATAGGCCAAGCCTTTGAGGTTTGTCCTATCTTGAGAAACCCTTAGTGGAAATATGATAAATACTTATGGTTTGGACTCTATCATGGTTAATATATTTGTTAAATGAACCTATTATGGTTGAATGGTAAAAAAAATTAAGTGAATCATGGATTTTCATGGAATGAAATATATGGGATTATACTTTTATATTACCTTGGCACCCGGAGTGAATTGTGGATTATCTATAATTCATTGGATGGACTTAATGGGTTTGTTAATTTTTGTTAAGTTGTGAGTGAACCATGAATGCCATAGACAGGCTAACATAGGCAATATAAATGCTCAGTGAATCATGGATTCTTATAGGATTCCATGTATGGTCTCAGAAGTCATAAATTTTGTCATGGGTAATACTTGGGCTCCCTATAGAATCATTAAGGATGAACATAGTGACATAGGACAGACCAAACCTAGTGTGATACTCGATTTTCCCATAAGAGCATCACCTAGGTTGAAATCATAGGGTTTTAGTATATTTTAACCTAGAGTGATACAAAAATTCTAATTTAGTAATTTCATGGATTGGCTCGAGGATAATTTTATATTGAATGGGTTATGAAGCATATACCAAGAAAAATCAGAAGCTGGCTTTCTGTTATTTCCTATGGTTACCTGGATGGCCCTCTGAGGAATCTATTGAGAATACTCCTATAAGGGGGATCATCAAGCCTTGGCAGGATAAAGAGAGTTGTATTTTTTAATGTATTTGAACTTTATTAAATGGAAATGGAACCTGTTCTTGTAAGAATATTTTACTTGGTATACATTCTAGCTTACTTATTTAACTATTTCAGACTACTTATTATATATACTAATGGATAGATGGGCATTAACCTAGGTTGGTTGCCAAATATTATTTAGTCTCACACCATGTTTTGGTCATTCTTTATTTCAAAAAAGATTGTATGGTCATTATTGTTGATAAGGTAAAGAACCCTTCTACAAGTACATGATATGTTGCTTAGGAACAGGAGAGCATGAGACCATGTCTAGTCTTGTGATGCTGTTGGCATAATTTTTTTTATTCTGTACATTTTTTTATTTTGTACTTTATATTATAGAATTGTAACTTTCTTGTATTTTTTCCTTAGAAACTTGGGACATGCCTCATTTTTATATGATATAACATCTGATTATTTTCACTATCAGTCTTTTGATATTTACTTTTATTGTATGGTATTAATGTTTATGCTATATATCTCTTATTTTAGATGTGTTACACTCTTCTAGTGGGGGAATATTATCCCCACTATCACAACTAGTCCCTCATTATGAGTAAGTAGCCTCTAGCAATTTGGCAGTTACACCTGAGGTCAGATGGTAAATTGGGATCAGAGCACTATTAGGTGGCACCTGGACCTGAGATGTTACAAAATGGTATCAAAAAAGGTTTTTTGGTTTGATTACTATTTGTAACAAGTATACTATGATAGAGACGAAAATGTATTTCATAATATTCTGTGCATGGGAGTATCTACCCCGTATAGAAAGAAAATCCAAATTACCTCAAATTGAATAGTGAATTTTGGATTTTTATTGATTATTGTTGACCTGATATCACCATTGGGTGACACCCTTATGTTGTTATTTCATTCTAGATATGGTTTTGATTCTATTAGTTTGAAACCCAATGAGATGAGGTTATGTCATCTCACGCATTATATAGTCACTTTTTAGAAATCACATGTTTGGCATTCTAATACTTCTATTTTGAATAACTAATGATTTCATGCTATTGTGATATGTATTGTGATAGATATGCATACTATTGTGATAGGAGTATTTGTATGTTCTATGGTTCACATTTGATGGACACCAATCTTTGGTAATTGAGTTGTATGGGTCCTCTTTGAATGAAATTTTTTGGATCTTGTATCGATATGATATAAAATTGTGCTACTATATTCTATACAAGGATGCCAAGATTTGATTCGTATAGAATATAGGGCCCCATTAGTTTGAATTCGTCATTGCAATGGTTAACCTTGATAAAACAAGGTTTTAAGCTTTAAATGAGTGGAAATTATTGTTATTAATGTGTAATCAGCATAAAATTAAAATAAATGTGGAAAAAAGTGAACTGAAATTTCTTTTGATAAAGAACTTTACTCGACCTGAACTTAGTAGTGGGGTTTTGGTAGTGGTTCTCATTTCATTCTCCTAGAACTAACCCTTGGTCAAGGCAGAGGGATGTGCATTTAGAGGAATGTGTTGGATATTTCTGGTTTGTTCTATACTCTTGAGTTCTAACCTTGTTTGACCTGGAACTGAGGAGTCTGGTTGACTTTTTAGAGTCATGCCACCATGATGACCACCAATTGTACGCCAGGAGAGTGGTGAAGATCATAACTTGTAGGTGGTAGTGTATGAGCTACCAATAGACCCTCCATTAATTCTATTTTATTGACCAATAATTATATGGGGTGCATGTTCTAATTTATAGTTCTGTGAAGGCTATATGTGGTTCATGAGAACCTTTCAGGGAGTATTACAACCTTCCATGTCAATATCTTAGCTGATACTGGTCATCCAGCGGTAGCATCCACCCTTGATTTCTAGGGATGGTGGATAAAAGGTTGTAGGGTCATCGATAGAGGTCATTTTTTGATCTTCAAGAATATAGAGATGTCACCTAAGGGGAGAGTAATACTCATGACTTATATACTGCGTAATTCCACAAAGAGATGGTTGGGCGTGACTACTCAGATAGAGCGTAATCAGAACATGGCTTTGGTAGATTCCCATACATTATTTTATAAATACTATTATATCAAGACCTTGGGGGCCGATAATGCCTGGGATTTTATACATCTGGAGAATGGCACATTGTCAGGGATGGACTACATTCCCTGTTTCACCGAGCTCCAGTGTTTCACAACTATTCTGATGGGTGACAATTTATCAAAGGTTAGGCAGTTTGAGGATGGTATTCGGTATGAAATATGATCATAGATAAAAATTATCCAGTTTACTTTCTTTTTGGATAAAGTGGATTAGGAACCGATCAATAAACGTGTCGTGAGGTAATCTGGAGATGCAATCCAATGCGGTTTGGCACCAAGATCTAGAACTATCTCAATCAGTAGTAGGAAACGTCATCTGTAGTTTCCTCGCATTGATATGATGAATCAAAAAATTTCTTCTATTAGCAATTTGAGATTCTACCAATACGATCGGCTTTGGAATACCAGGTCATAGTGTCCACATGATCTAGTTGAGTGTCGATCTTGCGGCAATATGAGGCATCTTCGGTGCTTTTGTAAGAATTTTCCATCGGTGGATAGTGAAAGGGGGTATGCACCATCTCCACATTCAAAAATAGGGTCTTTAGCTTCTCACCAATCAAGGAATTGGAATGCATCGGGCTATTTAAGATGAGGTTGGGATTGTGGTCGTGGTTGCCAGCCCCAAGGATAGTAGAGACAATAGGGTGGATTAGCTCAGGGTTACCAGGTAGTGTCTCAAGGTCATGGTAAAATCTAGACATTTGTAGGGAAACAATTTTAGTATGGTCAAGATCCCAGACATTCTATTATCATAGGTACTATTCTAGTATTCACTTTTTTAGATTATGTGCTTCTAATATAGGGGATTCACATATTTTCAAATCTATGACCATTTTCAGAGATCCTTGGGCTCTCTGTTTCTACTTATTATGAAATCATGATGTTATAAACTCCATTTGGAATTAGAAAATAATATGTGAGTTAGTGCAAGGAGTTCCCCCTAATGGTTTTTAGGTTTCACTTCTCATGGGTTCTTCGTGTCCTATAAATGACATATTTTGACGTCATTCTTGAGATGGATTAGTGAGTTTCCTTTTAGTAATTTGTTGATTTCTATAACCGCAAAGTGTGTTGCATGTCACCCAATAGGGGATCATTGCAATACAATGGTGAATGGGATATTCAGGAAATCCAAGTTGGACCTGGGAATCATGGGTTGGGAAGAATGACAGCCCAGACTTCATTATTGTATCTAGATGACTAGGGAATATGTGATATGTATTTCCCTCCAGTGGTTGATCATTTCAGGTGTGTCATCCCAGAATACAATTCAGGGTTTGTTCTAATAAGATAGGTAGATTGTTTTATCAAACTAGTCTCTGGAGCTACAATAGAATCCACTCCTCAGTATAGTATAGCTACAACGGAGTTGTAAAATAACAAGAGGTAGCTATAAAACATGGATGTTAAGGGTTTTATCTAACCTAGTACTTCTCCCTGGGGATCACCAGTCCTTTTTGAGAAAAATATAGATGGTACCCTCTAGCTTTGTGTGGATTATAAAAAACCAAACCAGTTGATGGTTATGAAACATTGTCATTTTTGTGAACAGATGGTCTCTTTGACCAGATCCAATGAGCTCAAGTTTTCTCAAAGATCGAGTAATGATCCAGTTTCATTAGGTCCATGTTAGATCATCCGACATACCCTGCATAGATATTTATAGAAGTTATTATCTATATGAGTATCTTGTTATTTCATATAGTCTCAAGAATGTGAAAGTAGGTTTCTGGGAATTTATGAGATATGTGTTTTGTCCTTATCTTGGATCATTTTTCATGGTTTTTGTGGGTGATTTATTGGGCTATTCTCATAATAGAAACAAACATGACAAAAATATATATTTTGTAATGAGTATACTAATTGAGTATTAGTTATATGATAATATCACTAAGTGCCACTTCTAGATGGATTAGATTCACTTCATGGGTCACATCATCTCAGAGATAGAAATGTACGTTGACCCAGAGAAGGTGAGGGAAATAGTTTCCAATGAAAATATCAACAATGTCTCTAAGGTGTAATTTATTTTGGTATTACTGATTACAATAGGAATTTCACACATGACTTCTCACATTCAGCAATGTCATTAACATTCCTGACTAAAAATAGTATGAAGTGTGTTCATATAGATTACTTTGAGACAGCCTTTCAAGAGATAAAAGGGAGATTGAACTCAGCACAGATAATGATTTTTCTAGAGCCAGGAAGAAGCTACAGTGTGTATTGTTATGCATTAGGTATTAGGTATGGATCAGTTCTTATGCACGGGGATTCAGTTGTCACATAAAGGTCTTAGCTGTTGAGGCCACATGGAAGGAATTACTTGAACAACGATATTTAGTTATCTATTTTGGTTCATGATTTACATTGTTGGATAAATTACCCACTAGGAGAGCGTTTTCTGGTGTATATGGACCAAATAAATACTCAAGAACATATTTACAAAGCGTGATTGGAATCTATGGTAGTGAATGTGGGTGAAATAACTTTAATCCTTTGACAATGAGCTTGCCTGCATACCTAGAAAAAGAAATTTAGTGGCTGAGGCTTTGAGTAAAAGGATTCAATTTAAGGTAGTGTAAAAGGCCAGATGCGAGTGAAAACTTATGGTGTTGTTTTTTAAGATTCATTTGGAGGTGCACAATAGTCTGGGATAGATTTTCCTATCATCCTTATCTATTACCACCACCCTACTGTACAAAGTGACAATGAGGAATCTTTTAGATTCTAGAGTCCTAGTTCTACGGGAGAGTATGTCAGGTGAGGAACCTCATCCTAATTGGACCGTAGGTGAGTATGAAATCCTATGCTTATGTTTTCGCATATGAGTTTCTATAGACATGCCCAAGGATCATTTGTAGGATTTTCATTTTTATGAATTGGGAGTGCATAATATTTCCACTAATATGAAGTAGGATTTACAATGTTATTATTGGTGTCCATTTATGAATAGAGATATAGCTTGTTCTTTCTGGAAGTGTTGGACCTATCAACAGGTGGAGGCAGAACCCCAATAACTATTAAGGAATCTAAAATGGTTACCCATTCATACTTTTAAATGGAATGATTTTTTGATGGATTTTTTATGGGTTTATCGAGGTAACATAGAGGTAAAAATTATATTTGGGTTGTTATTGATAGGCTCATGAAGGTTTCACATTTTGTACCGATCAGGGAATACTTCTTTGTTGATGATCTTGGTAGGTTGTAAATCTAGGAGATTGTAAGGTTTCACGGGGATCCAAATTCTATCATTTAAGGTGGGGATTATCGGGTTACTTCTCAATTCTCTAAATTCATATAGAGGGCTCTCGATACATAGGTGCTTCTATGAATGGACAACCACCCTCAGACAGATGGCCAGTTAGAGCACATGATTCAAGTGCTTGAGAACATGCTACAGGCATGTGTCTTTGATTTCAGGGGTTCGTGGGAGAAGCATATTCCCTTGGTATAGTTCACCTATAATAATAGATTTTAGGATACTATTCTGATGGTTCAATATGAGGATTTATATGGTAGTCCATGTGGGATACCCAATTGATGGATAGAGGTAAGAGAGGCAACTATTCTATGACCTCATATTTTCTATGAGATATCTTAATAGGTTTAGTTGATTCTGAAGTGGATGGTTACTACACAGTCCCATCAGAAATTATATGTCAATCACCATAGATGAACTCTAGAGTTTGAGGTTGAGGATCAATTTTTTCTACATGTTTTACTGAAGCAGGGACATAAGAGTATTAGAAGATAGGGGATGCTCTCACTGAGATACATCAGACCATTTGAGATTCGTGAGAGGGTCCAGTTGGTTTCCGATCGATTGAATTTACATCAATGGTACCTATATATGAACTATGTATTCCATGTTTCTATGTTTGGGTGTTACTATTCAAACCCATATCATGCCTTTTATCTTGAGGATGTTGAGTTATAGGAAGATGTGTCCTTCGAGGAGTATGTTATACGAGTTTTGGATCCTAGCATGAAGGTTCTCTGGGGCCAGTTAGGTCCAATAGTATGAGTGGTATGGTATTCAAAATCAGTATATGTTGAGACCTTGGGGACTGAGGCCAATGTTTGATCACAATGGCTGGAGTTATTCTCAAATACATCTATACCTCCCTTTGATGGGATATTTGGGGATGAATTTCTTTAAATGGTGATGTTTGTACGATATTAGTTCATCTTTAAAGTATAGATCATGAGTTTTCCTTCTATTACTCATTAACTTTATTAAATATTACTTAATGTTTATTTATGTTTGGATCATATAGGTCTCTAGGGTGTTTGGGGCTAGTACGCAGCCTATAACCCATGTTTTAGGTGAAAAGAGGAGGCCACAGTGTCCAAGAAAACTGTACTGATTGGGGCCCAGGGCCATGAGAACAGGTCTATAGTTTTAGATGACTTGATAGAGTTGTTCAAATGGTTAGAAAAAACATGTGGCCTAACCAATAAATGTTCCCTATACATCCAGTGAGATGAGCACAATTTTATCATAGTTAGGTAAATTATGTGTAGAAACCATGTGACCAAGATAATTCGTGTAAATATACCATTTTCCTCTAAAATTCTTTAAGTTATATTTCATTCTCAAAATTCATTGCACAACTGATCCCCATGATTTTTTATCCCCTTTGAAGGCTATTCTTGGTTTTCATATCTCTTATCTGTCTGTTTTTTGTTTCAACCATCGTTCATCTCTCAATATCGGCAATGGTAATGCCTCTATTCCTTATTATCCATATTCGATTATTTTGGATGTTGATTGTGCTATTTGGATTTATGATCATATACCATAAGATCACATTATTCATCTATTCTTCATATTTTTTCCAAACTAGGGAGAATCAGATCATGATATTGGATGAGATATCTTGCATGGGTCTAAGGTAAGTTGTCTCGTTCCTTTTTCTAATTGTCAAGATATTTATATTTTCTGGAGATCCTTGTGCCCATTTGTTTTATTTCAGCATGATTTATAAATTTATTGTGTTGCTACCTATTCTCTTTTAGGTAATTGAATTGGTGTTTCAAGGCATGTGATAGGTTTATAGCATAAATTAAGGGCCACCCCATGGGTGAGTGCCCGTTTAGACCTGTCTATGGCCTTTGGGCCTAGGATACCAATGTTTTATTCCTTGAATACCATTTATGGAGTTTTTAACATGTAATAGCTTATCTAGATGTTTTTTTCATGTTTTAATATGGTTTTATAATTATCAATAGTGAGGTATAGATGATTTTACCTCGACCCATGCTTTGTGTATGCTTAATAAAGCAAGTTTGGATTTTTTTCCCCTTAATTTGAACTTGTCCATGTAACTTAGTTAATTTTAAATCCATGTAATATATTAATTTTCATCTCTTTATGGTTCTATAAGTTGTTCCCTTGTGATAAATGATAGGACATTAATTTGAGTTTGGTCCTATGTTGAGACACCCTTAGTGTTAATATGTTAAATGCTTATGGTTTCCACCATATCATGATAAATGAATCTTTTATATGGACTTTTAATGGTTGAATGGTTAATAGAATTGAGTGAATCGGGGATTTTAATGGAATTGCAGGGAAGGGATTGTATGTCTATTTTACCCTAGTCCATGGAGTGAACCATTGATTCTCTATAATTCTTTATTTGGACTCAATGGGTTTTTTAATTACTTTTAATCCATGAATGAACCATGAACATTGTTGAAATGATCACAGAGGCTGTATAAATGTCAAGTGAATCAGGGATCCATATAAGATTCCATGGACAGGATCAATAGAAAGTCATTATGTCCTTAGTGATACATGGTATCCCCATTGGACTAGCAAGGATGGGCATAGTGACGTAGAATATACCACATCTAGAGTGATGTGAGATTTTCCTCTATGAGGTTCTCTAGGGATTTACTCTTAGGGTGTTGTTTTATATTCACATTTAGTGATACTGGATTTACACTTTAGTAATGTAATGAATGGGTGTGAGTTTATGTTGATATTGAATGGGTTATGACATGTTTTCCAAGACAAAGCACAAGAATTCTTTCAATTGTTTCCTATTCTATCCTAGATGGACTTATAAGGAATCTTAGGTACATACTTATATACAGGGGATCTTCCAGCCTTTAACGGATCTTGAGACTTATATCATTCAATGTATTTGGACTGTAATTAAATGGTAATTGAATGCAAATGGAACTGATTCTTGTAAGACTAATTACTTTTGCTTACTTCCTAGCTTACTGCTTTAATTATTTCACATGTCCTATTATATATACACACTGATTGATTGGAACTAACCATGGCTGGTTTCCTACTCGGATAAAGTCTCAGACCATCTTTGGGTCATTCTTTAGGCCAAAATAGATTATATGGTTGCATGTGTTTATAAGGGAAATTACCCTCTTATTGGTACGTGATATTATTCATAGGAGAAGGATATCATGACAATAAGACAAGGATTGTGATACTATAGGGACTCATTTGTTCTTTTTGTACCTTTTTTGATATTGTATTTTTATGATAGCCTTGTGACTTGTTTTGATATTTTCTTAGAAAGATGTGACATGAACCATTTGTATATGATTATACATCCGATTATTTGTATTATCAGTCATCCTCTATTTACTTCTGGCAATGTTTCAAGTATATGTTTCTTATTTCTACTACATTACACTATTCTAGTGAGGGTATATTCTCCCCACTATCAAACCAAGGCCCTCACCACTATTCAATATCCTCTAGAATTTGGGGTGATGTTCTTATGTCCTTGTGTCCAACTCACCTCAGAGCACTATTTTTTGGCATATGTCCCCGAGACATTACAACTTATATATATATATGAAATTATTCACTTTAGACGTATTTGGAAGACCTATGACAAAATCCATGGTGATGTTCTCTAATTTTCATATTGGTATAGGTAATGTTAACATCATCTCCTTGTATTCTATCCATTATAACTTCAAATATTTGTATACTAGTCACATTGATGTATATTCAATAATCTCATTGTTCATATTTCCCCAGTAGGAGTTCTCTTGGAGATCTGCATACATAATTTCACTTCCTATGTGCATAGGGAATGTTGTTTTGAGATCATTATTCAATATATCCTTCCATATCTCAAAATATACTAAAAAAGGAAAAATAATACATTTAAAGGTGCTTGAGACATCTCTAGGAAAGGTTAGGATCTTAAAACATCCCCATATTATAACATTTCATCCATAATTTTTACTCCTAATCATATATAAGTTTTCGAGTAAAAAAGATTGGGACAATGATCCCACATATATTCTTATCACTCCATAGTTTCTTCCAAAAATTTCTTATATTTTCACAATATACAAACTATTTTAATGGTCTTTTCCCACAATAGTTTCACATTATGATCCAAAATACATATCTACTTCACCTAAAATGGCGCATCGGTCTCATGCTCAGCATAATCTGTATAGATCAATTGAGAATGGTCGTGGTGATATGTATGAAAGCTTCACATGTTAAAAACATCATGTATAACACAATACCTATAGTGAAGATCCAATCAGTACACTACTCACCCAAGTCTCTCCATAGTCTAAAATGGTTTAACAAAACAGGGTGCTAAATTTTACTGTCTCTATATCCTACAGTGACCCAATTTAGTTAATGCCCAAAGGAAAATATGACCACCCCTTATAAAAAATAGTGGTCATATATGCCTATCAGAATATGAATTATTCCTTCTCTAATATGTAGAAATATAGTTTCAAATAAATTGAACCTTTTATAATGTATTTTGTACAGTAATCGGACCCAACATCTTTGGCTCACCAGCCTCCATCTAACATAGGGGTGATCAAATTTTCCTACAATAAATTTACGCTCCTCATATGGTTCCATTTTAATAGATTTCTAATAATTGTTTTTATTGGTGTACTCTACCAAAGTTAGGTTATTCTCCCAAGACTCACCAAATTCTAAAACACATACCTGAATCATATCCTCAATCACCAGTATAGTACATTTTGACATTCCATCTGTCTGTGGGGGAATTTTTATACATAGAATAACCTATGTCCCAAGGGCCTTCTACATGCCTTGATATATGCAAGAATAATAATTAGAGTCATGGTCTAAAAGTATAATTTTTGGAACCTAGTGCTGAAGGACTACCTGACGAACATACTTGCCTACCAACTACTCCACTGGGAGAGTCTCTTATATATGAAATAAATTCTCCACCATAGTAAACCAGTCCAGAATCACCCAAATAGTGTAATCATTCCATGTAATCCTCAGGTACCTACAACCATTTCCATGGAAAAATCATACCATATACATTCTATAATTCCTAATGGTTGTAGTAACCCTTTAGTTTATTGATTATAGGCCATCAATTACACACTGGTGTAGCATAATGTCACCAACCCTAATATCTCCTTTTTCATGACCATCCATGAAACTGTTATCGTAGGTCATGGTACGTTATGGTCACACCTAGATTCACCGCCCACTTTGACACATCAAATTCACATATTAGATTTATTCCTATATTTATAGGTACAACTACTAGATTCTTGACATGGATGATCTCATCACCATCTAGGGTCCAATATGAAGCTGACACACCACCTTTGAGGATATTCCTCAAGGACATATAATCTATATCCTTATACAACATATACATAATTCTTAAAAGATGTGTAGAATAGATAAAAAATGATGTGAGAGTTTACTTCTCCGAGTACTCCTCAACCACAATAGGCTTCTCATCTAGTAAAGTCATCATCTTCCACATAGCAATATACTCATGAATAGTTTGGACCAAAATTTTCCTTCTTAAATAATCGACAACATTATTTCCTTTCTTAGGAATATAAGATATCTTGAATTAAAATGATTTCATATTCTCAACCTATATTCACTAATTTAGATTATATCTCATTGAAGAATGATATAGTTTATGCTCTTGTGATCTGAATACACAGTATTGTTTTTCCAAAATAAATAATCCCACATAAACTTAAATGCATAAAAAGATGAATCTAAAATTAGGAAACTTTTAGGGTAGTATCATTCATGTGGCCAGAACTAGTGATATCCATATTCCACAACTCTGTGTCCCTACATCATCACTACTCCATGATTGGTCCTATAAGCATCAAAAAACATTTTATAACTCTCACGTGGAATTACTAGGATCAGTATTGGTGTCATTTTCAATTGATAATTCAAATCCAAGAAGGAATTGTCACATTATTCCTTCCATTAAAACTTTATCCCCTTCTTGATCAAGAACAAAAGAGGTGGTCCCAAATGGGAAATTTCCGAAATGAACCTCTGATAATAGCATGTTAACCCCAATGAACATTGGATATCGAAATCATTCCTTAGATATTCCCAAGAAACAACTTATTAAACCTTATCTAGGTCAAAAAACACACCATCCTATAAGATGATTTTTTCAAAGATGTTTACTTAATGAATCCAAAACCAACACTTAGATAGCTTTGTGTATAGCTAGTTCTCTCCTAGTTTACTCAGGACAATGTCACAATGTTGGGAATGATAGTCATGATTTTTTTAGTACATTGATATTTCTTCCACAAACTAATCCATGTACAGGTAGAATATTTTTTTCATCAAGATCGTGACTATTGAAGGATCATTATTTACCCCAAATAGAATCATGACGTACTCTTATATTCCAAAATTGAATCTAAAAATAGTCCTCAACATATCAAAAGGTTGAACTCTATACTGGTGATACCCTAATCTCATGTCTATCATGGAAAAATATAATATCCACATAACTAGTCAAATAGATCATCAATACAAGAAATATGATATTGGTTCTTTATAGAAACTCAGTTCATAGTCTAGTAGTCAACACATAATTTAAAGGTACCATTAGCCTTCTTTGTAAACAAAACTGATGAAAACCAAGGTGATATACTTGGACTGATTACCCACTTATCGATCAACTCTTCCAACTATTTCTTGAGAACTCGAAGCTCTGTAAGTTCAATTATCTATAGTGTAATAAACACCAAGTCACCCCTATACTTGAGATCAATTGTAAATTACAAATCTCTTGTAGGTTGAATCCTTGAAAAGTATTCAAGAAACCCATCCTAAAATATTTCTACTAGAGATAAAAATATATAATGCTTCACACCCACGTCATACATAATTAGACTAGAAATATGGGTGGTGATCTCTACTAGTTGTATATGAATTGGCCCGACATAGCCTGCTTAGATATCCCATTATCCATTGTGAATATAATTCTCATCTATATGAGATGTAAAATTGACTGTCTTGGAGTAATAATCAGTGTGGGATCATCATGTTAATGAAAATTCCATTCCCTTAATTAGGTCAAAGCATGACATATCTAGAATGTAAATATCCCAACTGAAATAATACTCTCCAACCTCGATAGAACATCCTTTTAAAAATATATGTCTCTCGATTGTACTCCAAAATGTGTATCTATCGTCATCACCATGCTCAAAAAATCCACTATCATACTCAAAACATTCACGAGTTGTGTAGAAATCAATGGATTTGTGGCACCAGTATCAAATAAAAAACTAGAAATTTTTAAAGCTAAAATAGTTGTATATTTAACTGTTGACAGTCCAGCCTCTCTATACACATGTGTAGTTTTAACATCATGCAGCTACACTATCACTCTTCCTTGTGATACTACCTTATTGTAACACCCCGAGATTTTATGAAAAATATTCTCTTAATTTCATTAATGTCTTTTGTTGTATGCTACACTAAATTTCAAGACACATATGGCCATTTATGAATCTATTAAAGCTATTAGTTCGAACATATCTTCTGTATATATATTTTTTAAATTTATATAAATGAATAGTGTCAAAATTGACACTATTTTTATTTTATAAAAATAACATGTTATAAAATTGTTTAAAAATCACACAAATATTTAAAAAATTATAAATTTAAATTTAAATGGTCTAAAATGTTATAAAGTATCCAATTATGGACAATTCAAAACAAATAAGTAATTGTTTATTATAATTTAAAATTTAGAATGTTATTACCACAAATAAAATTAAATTGATTAAGTAAGGATAATTCAAGTTGATAATGTTTAAAATAATTTCCTAAAATGTCTAAATTTTATTGCTTGATGATATTACAACCCTATGTCATCTTAAATTTGAATATGAGTCATTTTTTGAGGTTTTTAAGTGGGGTTAGATTTATTATAAATTAATATCTTTTAAGATTTCCAAAGGTTCCCCTCTCCTCCCTTATAAAAGGGAACCTCCTCCCTCTCTTCCTCACACCAATTTGAGCCTTTAAGCTCGGCAAAAACCTACCCATTTCCCTTCTCAACTTCCCTAGAAAATTCCTAGAAGTACTGGTCTTCTTCAAAGATCAATTTTAGTACCCTAAGAGGAGGATTCAAAGAGGCATGTCAAAGAAGAGGTAATATCTGTTATCGATTCTTTCAATTTTCATTATTCTTAAACTTCTTCTTCTTTAGTTGTTTCATTTTGAAGTAATAACATCAGTATCACTCATATACTGATATGTTATTATAAGTATGAAAGAACCATATTTCACCATCTTTCCATCCTATGGAAAATGAAATCACCGCGCGTGCGTACGTACGGAATACCGTCTCCACGACGTGGTGTAATCTATTTTCCACCACCACCTTACTTGGATGGGTATAATGGTGAAAGTAATAAATATATATTATTATTGTAAATTGATATTTATTCTATAATATTATGCATACACTTTAATACAATTCGACGATCATGGGAATGATATCATCGCTCGTGCGTACGTAGGGAATACCGTCTCCACGACGCGATGAGATTCACTATCCATGATAACCATTCAAGAATGATTATAAAGTATATATAATAAGTAATCATAAAATATATGACATAATAATGCTACTGGATTTATGTATATGTATATTTATTTCATCTACTTAATTCCATTCAACTCAATAAGGAAATGAAAACAGCGTTCATCCGTACGTACGGCCTACCATCTCCATGAACAGTGTATTTCTTTCCATTTATCGATCTATTATACATATGTATATTTGGAATATATATTATATATAAATAATGTTTTATATTCTGTAATTATTTAATCATGATCTATATAATCATATGAATAATTACAAGTCAAAACACGGATGACAAATGAAACGATTTTACCCAAAACACTCTTTAACATGGATTTTACAAAAGAACAGGTCATATAAAAACATAAGTTAACCATATATGATATAATAACAATGAATATGATTCTGTAATAAGTCAATGACATTATTTAAATCATTATACATGAGGTTTGGATACGTACGAAGCATATCGGACCTAAGGTAAGGGATAATTTTGCAAATCTCATTTTTATCTGAGATTTCTTATTCGTAAGTATTTACTAGGGTTATTTCTATCATCTGTGTCCATGTTTTATAAAAGTGTTTTCATGTATGTTTAAAGTCATTTTTACCCATTTTTGACTTTTACTACATGGTATGTAAGGAATATTTCTTTTGTTTACGTTACGAGGTACTTTTTTGACTTTTCCGGCAGAAGTACGAGAAGAATGTTTTTTTAACTTATACGGCGTGAATAGATTTTTACGGTTTAATAACGTCTCATTTTCATGAATCTTACTCTAAATGATTTATGAATATTTTCAAAAAAATACTTTTATTTTAAAATTTCATGGCATTTTTTGAAAATAAAATGATTTTGACGAAGAAAGGATATTTTTCTCAAGAATTCATTTCAAATGTTTTATTAAAACCATTTTCCATCTATGATGAAATTATTTCATGTGTGTATGTTTTAAGTTTAATGTATCTATGATTTACATGGTTCTCTTTTCTTATGATGAAATTTCCATTTGTTTTATATGGATTATGAAATGATGGGATGATGTTTATGAAACCCATTTTATTCTTTGAGTTATGATGAATGTTTTAAGTTTATTTTGTGGCACATGTAAGAATTATTTCATTATGAGATGGGTGGGACCTATATATCCCTCCAATGCATTGGGTAAAGATTTATATCTCATGAGATAGACATGGCTAGAATAGCAAGTTAAACCAGTTCAGTAATACAGGACTGGAACGAGGAGTGAACTCGATTCAGAAAGGGACTTTGTCCACAAAGATGGTATTGGCAGCAATGCCTTGGCTACTATGGGAATCATAACATGTGCTTAATGGTTGCCACAATTATATGTTTTATTCCAATGCTATTTTATCGTGATAGATGCTCCTTTATGATATATTCCTTACGTACTTCCAAGATTTATGTCTTTGCTCAAGGTTTTAATATTTACATATCATGTTCAAGTTTTTTCTTTCAAATGTTCATGGATTGTTTTATGTTCTCTATGTTTTCCCTTACTGAGCATTTTAGCTCACCCTTTTTATGATTTATTTTCCCCAGGAAATAAAGATAGGTTTTAGGTAAGCAAATAAAAAGGGGAAGATCGTTATTAGAGATGTTGAAGATCTTTCAAAATGATTAGTTGTTTATATTCTGAGTTTCAAAAGACACTAAACTATTACGATCCTTGTGTGTCTTTTTTTGTTATGTATTATGTATTCCGCAAAAGTAATTTAATGTCCATGTACGTGAAGCTTCGGGTCTCTACAGTTGGTATCAGAGGACAGGTTTAGTCAACCTTTGGAAACTAGGATGCAAGAACATTAGTGAGATCCCTAGAGATATATCTAAGGTATGTATAGGGATTTCCCTAAGGTTAAGTATAAGTATAGGTTATAGTACTAGAATTATGGTAACCCAAGATGTTAGATATTGAAGGTACTCCCCCTTTATTATATTTTTTCCCTAGCGCGATTTTTTCCTCTCATGCTATTCTTTTTGGGTTTTAGACGATGGCTGGAACCCGAAGGAACCCTGTTGATCAATGTAATGGACAATGCAATGATTTTCCTCTGGAACAAACAAATGTTATGGGAGATGGAGTGAAAAATCTTATTGCTATACTTACACTAGCTATGAATCATTCTGGACATCAAAATGTGAAAAGAAGGGAGGAACATTCTATTGAGTCCTTCATGAGGCAACGTCCACCTTCTTTCATTGGGTCTTCTGATCCACTTATTGCTGGACAATGGATCAGTACTACTGAAAAGATATTTTCAGTTCTTCAATGTTCTGAACATGATAAATTCATCTTAGTATTGTATCGTTTGGAAGGTGATGCTGATCAATGGTGGAATCTTATCAAGAATTTGAGGCCATGATATGAAATTGAGTCCATGGAATGTGACGAGTTTGAGAACTTCTTTTTCAATAAGTACTTCCCTCGTATTCTTTGAACAAAGATGGAGAAGGAGTTTCTTGAACTAAAGCAAAAGGATTATGAATCTGTTGGTATGTACGAAGTGAATTTTACAAGGCTTCCAAGGTATGAATCTTGATTTATCATCCAACCTGAAAGTAAAGTTGATCGATTCTTCAGTGGCTTAAAACCAAATCTTCAAAGGTCATTAGCTATAAGAGACTTCAGTAGATATGAAGAAATTGTGTGTTGTGTTATCAAGGTATAAATGGAAGTTGGTGTTACTTATCCATCTAATAGTTTTGACAAGAAACAAAAGATGGACTTCAAGGAGAAATATCAGAATAATGGTGAAAAGAAGATGAATGTTTCTTTATGCTCAAAGTTTGGAAAGAAGCATGGTGTAGATTGTCTTAAAGGGACTAGAAAATGTTTTAAGTGTGGAAAAGAAGGTCATCGAGTAGCTGATTGTCGAAGTAATGGAAAAATGGTTTCTAATGAGGTTAATAAAGATAATACTGTAGAGAACGCACCACCAACACTTCAATGCTTCAAGTGCAAGGAAATGGGGCATTATGCTAATAAATGCCTTAATCCAAGGGTTAATGATGATCGACATGAGCAACCACTTAAGTAAAAGGACAAAGGGAAGTCACATGCGATTACTATTGGCGATGTTGAATATGACAACGTTGTGGTGGAATGATTAAGTGTTTATGTAATGGGATTCCAAAATAATGTTTTATATAGTATCGTAGAATATTGGAATATTTATGTGTTGGTCTATTGTGGTTTTCAATGGTACCGGTAACCATGGAATGTAATTGAGATATTTTTGGAAAAAAAGATGATATTCGCATAATGAAGGGAAAACGAGAAAATGTAATGTTTGATAGTATTCATGAGCTCATGATTGATATATGGACTAAGTGATATCATGGTTTCATTATATATAGTTTTGAGGATTTTGGTATGTGGAAAGAGTTAACTTTTAACAGCATTCATGTTTTCAATAAGGTTCAATGGGTATTCATTTTTTTCAAGATAATACATGATTAAGGCCTTAGAATGTTTCGAATGTGACCAACAAGACATATCTCATGATATATGGGGATCAACAATGGTATTAACATGCCTGTTGTATGAACTCTTTGGTAATCGTTTTCACTATAATATGATATTAGAAAGTATTATTTTGGATAATCTTAAAGATTGGAATGGATTATGTTAGACATAAGTAAGTATTTTTTAAGGATAGAAGTTTTTTCGATATTATTTATGGGATGTTATAGTAATGTAGATTTAGAAAAAGGACCACCTGCAGGATGGGTGATAGCCCATCACGTCAGACAAGGTTGTGGGAATCGAACCCACAACTGAAGTGTGACTGGCCTTTATCACCTACCACTAGCCTACAGGAAGTCCCTATTTAGTATAAACTAGTTTTATTATATTAAGCAGTATGATATATTTAGTTTAAGTCCATTTTAGGAACCATATATGATTAATCTCACTATAGATGGACTACTGTATTTTTTTTTTTGATAACTTTTCTAACCTTTTGTTTGAAACAGATGGAATGACCCATCATTCTATCACATGATCTGCTAACACATCACGAATGACAAATTGAACTTCATTTCTTTAAGAGATGAAGTGAAATTGTCCAAAGAACGACCAACGGTGAGACTATACCAAAATCATGAAAGTATTTCTTCAAATTCCAATTTCATCAACTTTAGGGAAATGATCTTGAAAATAAAAAATGTTTTCCTAGTGCTTTTATATCTGATGAATCAGATGGTACCTTAGATTGTCACAAATTTATGGCTTCGTGATTACTGGCTTTTCCATTGCCATGTTCTCTACCACTCTCCATCAGAACATGATGGCTAGATTTCTCTTCCATATCCATATTTTCACCTCTGTGGAAACCCAGTTATTAGTTTATTTGGGTAACCGTTACGTTTCATACTTTTGTTTTTAAATATTGGTTTTGGTATTCTTTTTTATGATGTGGGTTTCTATTAAAGAAAATTTCGAGTAGTAACCCATTTATAACCCCAACAAATTTCGAGGGAGAAATTCATTTTAGGGGGGGCAGAATGTCACAACCTGAGATTTTATGAAATATATTCTCTTAATTTCATTAATGTTATGTGTTTTATGCTACACCAAGATTACCTTACGCTATACACAACACCGTATTAGCTTGTAGTATAGACAACACTATTCTTGGATCGTGTTACACACGATTTTGATAATAGTTATTCTATGCAACATTGAGTATATATATATATATTCAATGTATAGATGAAATATGGTTTTATTCTATTATATGAAACAATGAAGGATTCTTGCACAGCACACAACCCTGGCTTGGCTTGCATTACACGCAATCGTGACCTTCCTCGATAGCGTGTGTCGTACGCAATACCGGTTTTTACTAAACAACAATATATTATTATAATATTATTATGAACTAGCCGTCATGAATATTATTAACTAAATTTTGAATTTTATAACATTATTATTCATCTTACACATTTTCTTGAACATGGTATAAGAACAAAATAAATTTTTCGGGTGAAAATAAGTATTTTTCAAAAAATGCAGTTTTGCTGCCTTTTGATGGCACACCCACATTAAATCTAGTTTTTGACATGTTTATAAGTTAAATTTGACAAAATAAAATTCTTCTTTGGAATCCAGAAATAAAAATTTACTTTGGATAAAATTTTCATATTATTCTGGTAACTTTCATATTTTGATGAATAGTAAAAACACGATATATTTTAATTAAAAACAACTTTTTTCATCGCAATAATTAATATGGTTAAATTATAATATTTAATGGTTTTAAAGTATAAATAGAATATATTTTTACCATTTAATATAATGTATTTCATTATCATTGATTTTACCTTGAATTCGTACGGTAAATCAATTCAATCTTTTGTAATGTTTTAAACAAAAACCTATTTTCTTTCGACAATGGGATTAATTTTAATTTAATTTCTGAAACTTCTGTATATATAATTTGGAAAACTGGATTCTATATTTGGAATCAGTGGGTAAAAATTATATTAATAGACTACATTTTATTGTTGGGCATTATGAATAGTAACTACGGTAAATTTTATTTACCATAGTTAAAGGTAAATCGGGTAATTAAGGGTAAATATAAGAATATAAAATTACCCTAACATATTCCAAAATCCTATTGGATGACTAAAAGTCGACCCATATCACCTAAGGGTCAGATTAGAATCATTTAATGGACTTTTGTCCATGAAAATAACTTAATTATTATTAAAACCAAAGAAAGTGAAAACATGTCACTCTTCTAAATCTTATCAGTATATTAATTTTAATTTAGTGATAAACTTCATGAAAATTCAAAAATGAATAGTCTCCAGAAATATAATGAAATTATCTACATCATGATAATTTATTTAAAATTTTTATGGATTAAATAATTGTCATTAATTGTGATACATTAATGATGCAGAAATTATTTATTAAGTGAAAAATCAGTAATATAGTTTTTATTGAAATACTAATACCCATTAAAAGTTCCACAAACCTGACCAAAACTTATTGGTAGTATATATATATACCATAATAATCCAATTACCTAATATATAACCGTTTTAAGTCTTATAATAGTGATTATGACACTTATATTATTTTATTTTAAATGATGCCCAAGTTGTCACCTTCATAATTTAATAAATATAACAATTTAAATATTATGGATTTTGATGATAAATTCGAGTAAAAGTATTAATGTGAAAGGTAATAGATTTATCTTCATCATAGGATTTTTTTTTAATTTTTATGCAACAAATAAGTATATTAGATAATTATAAAAAATGTTGTAGTAATTATTTTATTAAGAGATAAACCAAATAAATGGTTTTAAAAATAATAAAATAAATATTATATGAACTATTTAATGTGCGAAACTAATTTTCTAGATACATATGGAATTTTATGAATCTATTAAAGCTTTTAGTTCGAACATATATTCTGTATATATTTTATTTAAATTCATATAAATGAATAGTGTCAAAATTGACACTATTGTTATTTTATAAAAATAACATATTATAAAATTGTTTAAAAATCATAAAATTATTTAAAAAATTATAAATTTAAATTTATATTGTCTAAAATGTTATAAAGTATCCGATTATGGGAAATTCAAAACAAATAAGTAATTTTTTTATAATTTAAAATTTAGAATGTTATTACCACAAATAAAATTAAATTGATTAAGTAAGGATAAATCAAGTTGATAATGTTTAAAATAATTTTATAACATGTCTTAATTTTATTGGTTGATGAGATTACAACCATATATCATCTTAAATTAGAATATGATTCATTTTTGGAGGTTTTTAATTGGGGTTATATTTATTAGAAATTATTATTTTTTAAGATTTCCGAAGGTGCCCCTCTCCTCCCTTATAAAAGGGCACCTAATCCCTCTCTTCCTCACACCAATTTGAGCCATTAAGCTCGGAAAAACCCTGCCCATTTACCTTCTCAACTTTCCTAGAAACATCCTAGAGGTCCTGGGATTCTTCAAAGACCATTTTTAGTACCCTAAGAGGAGGATTCAAAGAGGCGTGTCAAAGAAGAGGTAATATCTGTTACCGATTCTTTCAATTTTCTTTCTTATTCAAATTCTTCTTCTTTAGTTGTTTCATTATGAAGTAATAACATAAGTATAACTCATATACGGATATGTTATTATAATTATGAAACAACTATATTTCATCATCTATCCATCCTATGGAAAATTAAATCACCGCGCGTGCGTACGTACGGAATACCGTCTCCACGCCGTGGTGTAATCTATTCTCCACCACCACCTTACTTGGATGGGTATAATGGTGAAAGTAATGAATATATATGATTATTGTAAGGTGATATTGATTATATAATATTGTACATACACTTTAATACAATTCTACGATCATGGGAATGATATTATCGCTCGTGCGTACGTACGGAATACCGTCTCCATGACGCGATGAGATTCACTCTCCCTGATAACCATTCAAGAATGATTATAAAGTATATATAATAAGTAATCATAAAATATATTACATAATAATGCTATTATATTAATGTATATATATATTTATTTCATCTACTTAATTCCATTCAACTAAATAAGGAAATGAAAACAGCGTTCATGCGTACGTACGGCCTACCGTCTCCATGAACGGTGTATTTCTTTCCATTTACCGATCTATTATACATATGTATATTCTGAATATATATTATATATAAATCATTTTTTATATTCTGGAATTATGTAATCATGATCTAAGTAATCATATGAATAATTACAAGTCAAAACACGGACGACAAATGAAACGATTTTACCCAAAACACTCTTTAACATTGAATTTACAAAAGAACGGGTAATATAAAGTCATAAGTGAACCATATATGATATAATAACAATGAATATGATTATGTAATAAGTCAATGACATTATTTAAATCATTATACAGGAGGTTTGGATACGTACGAAGCATATCGGACCTAAGGTAAGGGATAATTTTTCAAATCTCATTTTTATTCGAGATTGCTTATTCGTAAGTATTTACTGGGGTTATTTCTATCATCCATGTCCATGTTTTATAAAAGTGTTTTAATTTATGTTTAAAGTCATTTTTACCCATTTTTGACTTTTACTACATGGTATGTAAGGAATATTTCTTTTTTTTACGTTGCGGGGTACTTTTTTGACTTTTCCGGTAGAAGTACGAGAAGAATGTTTTTTTAACTTATACGGCGTGAACGGATTTTTACGGTTTAATAACGTATCATTTTCCTGAATACTACTCTACATGATTTTGAATATTTTCAACAAAATACTTTTATTTTAAAAGTACATGGAATTTTTTGAAAATAAAATGATTTTGACGAAGAAAGGATATTTTGCTCAAGAATTCATTTCAAATGTTTTATCAAAACCATTTCCTATCTAAGATGAAATTATTTCATATGAGTATGTTTTAAGTTTAATGTCTCTATGATTTACATGGTTCACTTTTCTTATAATGAAATGTCTGTTTGTTTTATATGGATTATGAAATGATGGGATGATGTTTATGAAACCCATTTTATTCTTTGGGTTATGTGAATGTTTTAAGTTTATTTTGTGGCACAAGTAAGAATGATTTCATTATGAGATGGGTGGGACCTATATCTCCCTCAAATGAATTGGGTAAAGATTTATATCTCATGAGATAGACATGGCTGGAATGGAAAGCTAAACTGTTTCAGTAATACAGGACTGGAATGAGGAGTGAACTCGATTCAGCAAGGGACTTTGTCCACTAAGATGGTTTTGGCAGCAATGCCTTGGCTACTATGGAAACCATAACATGTGCTTAATGGTTGCCACAATTACATGTTTTATTCCCATGCTATTTTATCATGATTTATGTTCCATTATGATATATTCCTTACGTACTTCCAAGATTTATGTCTTTTCTCAAGGTTTTAATGTTTAGATTTCATGTTCAAGTTTTTGCTTTCAAATGTTTATGGATTGTTTTATGTTCTCTATGTTTGCCCTTACTGAGCATTTGGGCTCACCCTTTTTATGTTTTATTTTCCCTAGGAAATAAAGAAAGGTTTTAGGTAAGGAAACAAAAAGGGGAAGATCGTTATGGGAGATGTTGAAGATCTTTCAACATGATTAGTTGTTTATATTCCAAGTTTCAAAAGACACAAAACTATTACGATCCTTGTGTATCTTTTTTTGTTATGTACTATGTATTCCGAAAAACTAATGTAATGTCCATGTACGTCAAGCTTTGGGTCTCTACACTTATTCCTTTATGTTGAACAAGTATACTCATGCATACACTCTTTCCTAGTAGAACCTCATCCACTACCTCGACCACCACGTCTAGTTATACTCCAACTGCCCAACTGATACAACATAAATTATCCCATATCCACACTCTGTTCTAACTAGTTTCCACATCAATAATTTCTTCCATGTGTTCTTATATAACCTATCTGTATGTACCATGATGCCACAAGATCGATACTCAACTAATAGTTGGGGATAATTTCAACAATATTTATATAGCCCACAATACTAGTGGAAATGTACTTAGGTAAGATCTTCAGTAACTACTCGTCCACCTAGCCACACTTCCTTCTATATATATGGTCAATACTCTCATATTGAAACATCAATCCCTCAGAATATGTACCACCTAATAATACTATCGAAACCACTTATCCACCACCAGAATCCTCCTTCATGTTCCCCATAGCAATGATAGCCTCATCGACCACATTTTCAAACTTATTTAACTTAAATATGTTATCTTATGACACAATCACACATTTAATCTCATCCTAGAAACACATAGTCATAGTTATCGCATCCCTTTCCGATGCTAGGGAAAATTTCATTCAATCTGAAAAGTTACTATCATAGTCTATCATAGAAAAACTCCATATTTAATACTCATGAACTCATACTCCCTCTCTTATCTTAGTGTCTCATGAAAATAGTGTTCTAGGATCTTATCAAAAAATTCATTCGATTCCATACCATTAGCTTGCCTTGTCTCGGCCGGAACATCCTACTAGTGCTTCTCAAATCCTCATAACATGTAACCATACAACATGAAAATATTCTCATTAGGTGTCTCTAAGTGTTGAAGAATATCCTAGATTCACTTGATCCTGAACTCTTCTACCTAATATCCACCCTATAAATGTAAAATCATAGGGTGTTGTAACTAAAACACACATGGATGGTCAAATTAACTATTCACTACCTAGTCTAGGTCACTCTCCATAAACTGTATGAAGTTAGTAAATTTCTCATTGAACTTCTCTTCGAATCCTTCACCTAACACTATCAGCGCCTCGGGTTCAACTTTTGAAGATCCAATCTATCTATGTCATCCTATAATTTTATCATCATGTGTCTTCATAGATACATATCTCTATAATCGGAAACACACATCTTATGACACATAACACAAATTTAGCACATTTAATAAGAGGAATACACATACTCCATAGCAGTTCATTCCCCCAAACACTACCACATGGTCTAAACAGAGGCACTATCACTACCCTTAACCATAATCTATCTAGGTCATTATTAATAAGGGGTAAACACATTATCATTATTCAAGTCTCATTATAAACCAATATTCCACAATTTTCATTTTTAGTTCAATTTCACAATAAAGGAAGTACATTCTAATTTTAACAATATACCAAAAATTTATTTTCCCATGTATGCCTAAAAGGATGCATATCCCAAAAAGATAATCCTTAGTTCCTAAAAAGATGCATGAATATTAAATTCTCATTTCATTTTAGTCAATGAGTCAAATATAATAAAATTATAACAGTAATCAAATAACACAAAAATTTCATCACTTATGGTGATATTACATCATCTCTAACAAAACACATCAATAAAAAATCCCACCCGTGGTACTTGGATTTTACCATCACATATGGGTAAGCTACTCACATGCATGAGCTCTTAACCAATGCCAAAATTTACCACTCTATTATCTACATTTCCCCTTGAATAAGAAAACATCAAAGAAAAAAACTCCTATGATACTACTTTGTAACATCCTATCCCAGGTTCAACTCCCCATGTGCCCCAATTTGGTTTGATACATGAGTTAAAGGGAACCTATTCATACACCAGATGTTTCTATCTTGTATCATGGTTTTAATGTTGATAGTGTGGAGACTATAAAATCATTATTAAATTTTCACAATAGTGTAATATATAAATAATAACCAAAGGAAATGACCAATAACCAAACTATAATAGTACCACATCATAACCAAAATAGGAAATAAAATATCCCAGACACAACAATATATATTCCATTAAAAATACATGTCATGTGTCAATATTAAAACCCAAAAATAAAAAATTCATAGTTGAATCCCAATAAGTTTCCAAATCTGGTCTTGTTCTCCCATTCATTCTCCATCCATAATTATCCATCTAACATATGGTTCTTTCCATTATCCTAAAAAAACCATGGAATCTTTTTTGGTAATGATCAGGAATCCTACGTAGGTTGAGAGATCAACTCAGTAGGCCACCACTGATGGCCTCTAAAACAATATCCAGTCAATAACATTGTATTTTTTTGTATATAGAATAATGTACAACATATATGTAAACAATTATCACATTCAATTGTTCCTTAACTAACCACATAATACATTGGTTACCTAAGGACACCTAAACACTCAATACCTGATTCGGCCAATGTCGGAGTCTTAACCATATCAAATTACCATGGATATCATTTATCATTTCATATAAATTCATGTCAGGTCCAATTGGAACCATAGTAGAATCTCAAGTCATGGGAATAAAATATCATGTCTAGAACCTTGTGGGAATCAAGATTCTTAGTCATTATCCCAATACACAATGTCATAAGGTTATTTCAAGCCTTATACCCTACCCCATAATTTTAATCTCATTTCTGTATTTGGAGAATTAGTCCATGTCCCACACTTTATTTATCACATATCGGTATTTTAAGAACCAGTTCATATACCACATCTCATTAATCAAATATGATTATTTGGAGCTTTAGTTTCTGTCCCAGACTCTCATATCAATCTAACAAACATATATAAAATAAAAAAACAACATTAACTCTTTTACCAAATTTCACATCATGGTATCTCATTCATTTTTTCAAAAAAATTATGATTCAATACTTTAATCACATGGAGTAAAATGAGAAATTAAAATTTTAAACCCCATACCCCTTTAATTCAATTAATAATTCATCAATTAATTAATCCAATTCAACAAACCAATTCCCCACTAATTAATCCACCTGTTAATTAATACAATTTCATCAATCAGAATATCACATCAATTGCACAATCATAATATTTCAATAATTAAATCATCAATTAATTAATACATTCTCACAATCTCAATATCCGATCAATTCCACAATCACATGACACCACTAATTAATTATCTAATTAATTAAACTAATTTTCATTTTTTGAAAAATTAAATAATCAACTAATTTAATAAATTTAAGATTCTATTTCTAAAAGTTACAATTGAACTCAGAATACACAGATATAAAATTAGGAAAAATAATATTGGAATTTAATTAAAACTAACTATGTCAAGATCATTTAAAATCTATCTCTAATAGAAATCCCCAATTTGAAGTGCAATAACCATGATAATTATAAAGAAAATGTACTAGATGTGAACCCTGCATCCAAGATCAAAATAACAAATATCCATTAAACATAGATCCAAACCCTTTCTAGAAGTATATAGAGCATTATTATTTTATCAATAATGAGGAGATAGAGAGATGGAAATATAATGTAGAATAAATTATTTACCCAGTGAAGTGTATATATTGAAATTGGCAATTAAATCATCAATAATGGAGGGTGTGAGCCTTTAGAATCCATATGAGAGCATCCAAAATAGGGAAAACAATTTACGTTTTAGTTGGGGCCGATTTTTGATGTATTATTGAGGTTTGGATATTTTTAATATAATTTTCAATGGTTTAATATCTCATGTGGATGGTTTATGGTATAGGGATCATGGTTTCCCCTAACCGTACACCCTAACTATGCACCTCACCAGGTGGTGTTTCACAGTATGACCCAATAGGGAAAACAATTTGACAAACCATATTTCAATTTTATGAATCATATTTATTTTGGTACACATGATTTTTTGGTTGGTCGCAACGTTTTGGAAAAAGGTGCGACCACTGTACAATTTCCTATTCATTCCAAAATTCAAAAAAAAATCACCTAAACACACGCAACCAAAAACAGAAAAAAAAAATATATAGAAAACCTCCAATAGAATTACTTTAATTGAGATCAATAAATCTTAATAAAATTTTGGGATCATACAAATTGTCCAATTTATACAACATTCCCCTCAAATTGACCTTATATAATTGAAATCTTTTAATTAATTCCTTGTATGTCCATCCCCTCACTTATAAAATAGAACCTGTTATTATATACAATTCAAAAAAATTCCTTATAACCCAAGATATACCTATCATAGAACCATATTTTATTCCTTACATCCAACCATTATCACCTAGTCTTCTCCTAAGACAAACCTTTCCGGGCTTAAGGGGTAAGCCAAATGTCGTCTCTCATTGAAGAGGTATGAATATTAACCAAGCTCTATCAATTTTATTATACTTAAAAATTTTCTAAACATTATTGATCTAATATTATAAATATAATTAGATATTTTTACTACTAAGGAATAACTATTTCCCACATCTTACACATAAAATATGAAAAGAAAGTGTTGGTCATGTGTATATGTGAAGTACCTCATCCATGTAGAGATATAATTCATTTTCTATCCCAGTAATTAACAGATGGTTATTATGATTGATTTAATATATATATATATATATATGGTATTTATTATATAAAAATTAATATATAAATTTAAATTATTATTTTCTTTTCTTGTTTTTCATCTATTGAGAATTGGAAAACAACTCGTGTGTATTTATGGACTACCATCTCCACGAAGTGATGAAATTCAATTTCCATCACCTATTTATATTAAAAGTTATAAAAGATTATATACTGAATAAATATTTCATTTCTCACATGATTAATATTATATATAATATTTAATCATGATCATATTACAAGGATCATACCTTCTGTTCCAAATTATACATAAAAAGATAAATAGTAATAAAATAATAACATTGATTTTAATGAAGAATTTTTAATAAACCGGTCTTAAAATTTTATAATTGGGAAATATATTATATTTATTGTATTAATATGGTTTTGTTGTATCATTATAATAAATTTGAATTTATTATATATGAATTTATAGAACTTATAAAGATTGAACGAATTGAGATAAGGGTTTTTTATCCAAATATAGTATCATTAGAAGAAGATTCATATTATTCACCTATTAATGTATATGTAGTTTATATACTGCCCATTTAAATGTTATATCATGGATCATTATCAATTCATTTTATTTAATGTTTCAATTCAAATTATTTCATCCATGTAATTTTTATTTTAATGTTACCATAGTGGTCGTGGTTTATCATCTCAAATTCTCTTCCTCGGGACATATGTTATGTTATAAACATGTCATATTTAATGATGTGTATATAATACCCATTTCAAATGTTTTATCATGAACATAATTTTATTCACTATATTTAAGGCTTAATTTAAATTTATTTCTTTCATTTATGTTATGATTCATAATTTACCATTCCAATAACGGTTATGCATTATAGTTTTAATTTGTACCATTATTGGTTTCTATTAAAGTATTTATAATGAAATTTTAAGATATAACTATCAAAAATATTATATATTTTCTTGTCCTATTGTTTTTTATATAGTCTTCAGTTTTTTATTTCCATTTTCTTCTCTTGAAGTTACCAAGAAACCAAACTAATATTTTTAAAGAAACATATCTTATTTCCCTTTTTGGCCAAGAATCATTTTCCTTGATACCAAAATTTTATTTATAATGTTTTCAAAAATTATTTTACCAGGAAAAAATTATTTTAAAAACTTATTTTTACCCCATTTTTTATTATCTATAAAAAATATATTGAAAATTCTTATCAATTTCTAGAAAAGGAGTTTTTAATTTTTTACTGAATTTTTCAAAAGAATATTAGTTTTAACATACACCACATAAATATCATATTAAATCATAATTAATAATATTTTATTTGATTATTAATTTTAAATATTACATGGTTATTTTCAAATAAACAATTTTCATTAATATTTTGGAAAAAAATTAAATAATTGATTTAAAAATTTGTATTTTTCTAATTAAATATCTCATCGAAATTTTAAAATTATTTTCATTTATAACAATATCCTTTGATATTTCATATGATATACTAGAGATATTCTCTGGTTTTATAATATTAATTATTTTTTGAATGTTTTATCATTTTGAATATGATGTATTTATGAAATTCATTTTCATTTACATAGGTTAAGATATTATGAAATGAAAAATGTTTCTATGATCTTGTGGAATAGATATGAGTGGATTAATATTATGTGATGTGTGAGCCCGTTATATGACACTACTAAATTGGGTAAATATTATGGTTTTATTATCTAAAATTGCACACCATTAATTATCCAAATTTAAAAAGAGAGTATATGGAATTTTATCCCAATCCCAATGTAGGTTACATTGCAGGATATCCCAAGCTTGATGATGGTAAACTTGTGGTTATCCCATGCCTAACATGGATAAAATGTCTTATTGGGTTGGATTTACATAATATTTATATTATTATGATTGGTTATCACTCTATTCGACTCTTTTATAAAATATTCATATGCCAATATTATATTATCGTGTCTCATGATCTGTTATTCTCTTCTGATTCAGGTATTAAAAATTACCAATGAATTATTTCATGATTACTATTTATGATCTATGATTTATTGGGTATTGTATTATAATCATAATCTCATGATATAATAATATTTTTCTTATATTATGCTCACTTATGATCATGGATTAAAATCTCCCATGTTTACCTTTACGGAGAATATGACAACACCATTTCTTATATTTCATATCCCCATATTATGCATAAGGGTTTTATTTACAGTGTGAATAATAAGTTTAATATGTGGGAATAATTTTTGGGTTATATTAAATAAAATTAATGAAATAAGATGATTATGTATATATTCTCCAAAGGTAACTATTATATATGGTCCTCGGGAATTTATTATTGTGAAATATTGAATATTCATATAATATGAGTAATATTTATGAATGACATGTTTGGTCCACCATTGTTGGAATTAGTGGAAGTTATATTTATTTCTTTAGATTAGTATTATGATTATTTCATGATAACCATTTGTAAAATACTAATAATTATATAATATCTTAAGTTATGGAAAATAAATTAGTCTGTTTATCATAGAAAAAGAATCCATGTCTCAAATCTCAAAAGTGGAGGTAACTATGGAATAAATTAATCAAGGGTGAAAACTATAACATGGATGGATTTTATATTAAATCGATCATCAATAGTTCACTATCAGTGGATGTAAGACATCACACCTAAGTATAAATATTGGGGCAGGGACTTTTCTAATGTCAAATCATATTTTCATTATCAAAGATTTTAAAGGATTTGAATATATGAGGACTATAAATGACCTAGGTTAAACCTAAGGTTTCATAGGATTAAATGAAATTTAAATTATTTATACATCCTATGAATTGTTTTTCAAGATTTATCAATCTAATTAATGATACTTTTTGTTAATGCTAACCATTTAGGATTTAGTACAACATTTAATATTTTAAAATGAAGTTGAGGACTAAATTATTGAAGTATCTTATTTTATATTAGATATATTAATTCCTTTATATAATTAAAATACTATGAATATTAATTAATATAATAAATAATTAAATTCTGAATAATCTATAAAAACTCATAATTTTATCATGATATAATCTCAAGTCTATGATTCTTCTCGGATTGTATTTTGTGGGAATTAGATTTTTGAAAATCATGTTATTCTCCCTCTAGTTGAATTTTATATGATTTGGGGAATTTATTAAATCAATTTATTGATATCCAATGTCAATTTACAAGGAAGGTAAGTCACATTTAAGATTATAGATATACCTATGGTCATTTATCTGTACATGGATCATTATAAAATCATATAGAAATTGAATCTATAACACAAGTATTGATTCCCATTCAAAGTGGGTGTTTATATTATATTTTTGGGGTTTAAATCAATATAGAATATATTCTTATTTTATGTGAGTTTTTGAGGTTTTTTTGGGAGATTTTCATACTATAATTATGAATAAGAAATCTTAGTATTCAATAAAACATTAACCAATTATACACTAATTTCAAAAATAATATATAGAATACCGCAAATATAGATTTTAAAATTTAAGAAGAAAAACTAATAGAATATATACAAGGTATTTATTCATAGATTTTCACCCCTAAAGTTTAAATAAAATATTTTTTAATAATAATGAAAAATAAAGATGACTCTCTATTGATCATTTGGATCTTCATGAGATCACTATCAAGAATAAGTATCCATTGGCCCAAATTGAAAATTTTTCTGATCAATTATAAGAAGATCAACATTTTTCACAGATTGGTCTTCTATATAGATATGATTATATTAACATTAAAACTGAATAGATATCAAAGACTACCTTTCATTTGAGGCATGAAAGATATGATTTTATAGTAATGGTATTTAGTCTTACAAATTCTCCTGCTATCATTATGGATTTAAATAATCTGTTGCTTAAAGATTACATTGATTAGTTTGTAGTAGTATTTATAGATGTAATTCTTGTATATTATAAGGGAATATAATATAATTAAGGTGACATGAGTATACAATTAAATACCATAAGTAAGGATAAGTTCTATTGAAAATTTAACAAGTGATAATATTGGTCATAGAATGTTTTTTTGGGTTTTCTAACCTCAAGATCTAGAATATTAGTGGATATATTACAAGAGTGAGGTTATTAAGAATTGTCCAACGACAACCACTATAACTGAGATCTGTAGTAGTCTTAAATTGGAAGGATATTATTGATGATTTATGAAGGACTTATTTTGTATTTCTATTACACTAACTCTGTTAACCCAAAAGGTAGTCAAGTTACTTCAAATTAATGAATGTTAATAAAATATCAAGGAACTGAGTAAAATGTTAGTTAGTGAAAATATTCTCACACTACAGTAAAGTGTAGAATGGTTTGTGATTTAGATTATCGCATCGAAGAAGATATTGGGATTTTTTTATATTTAACAATATGGTTATATAATATGCCTCATGGTAAATTCTGTTTCATGATAAAACTTATAAAAATCATGATTTGGAGTTAGAAATGGTTTTATTTTCATTAAGTGTGTAGTGTAATTGTTTTTACAGGGAAAGGTGTAATAAAAAAAATCATTCATAAAGGTTCAAAATATATATTCATACCTAAATTGTTTAATAAGAACCATATAAGAATTTTTGAGTAGATTAAATATTGCAACTACTCAAAACATTACCACCCTAGGAATTCAAAAAAGGTTGTGATGCTTTGAGTCAAATTGATAATACAAGCTTATCAATGATGCGGAACAAAAAAGATCCAAAAATTTTGGAATTTTAAATAATATACCAATAAATATTATTGTAAGGGGGTATATTTTATCATTATAAAGTGAGTACTCAACCATATATCCATCTTAAGATTAAAAAGGTTAAATAGGGGGTGTAATGATAAAAAGGGAGATAAATAATCATGATATCACCCCCAATTATGATTAATTGATAAGGTTATTGAAACAAGTATATATCTTTTCACAACTAGAGTTGAAGAAATATCTGTTGGAAGAATATCATATCTTATCAATAGTTATTCATACCATATGTACAAGGATGTATATAGGCCTAAAAGAGTTTTTCTAGTGGGAAAACATAAGGAGATATATTCTGGTGTAGGTATAGTTGTTATTTGTAATCCATCATGTAATTTTGTATAGATATAAGTATAAGTGGTTGTTACAATAATTATTTACACCAGAATATAAATGGGAAAACATCGACATGGATTTCATTATCAAACTTACCAAAATATCTAAAGCCCATAATGTTATTTGGGTTTTATTCGATCACCTTGTGAAGTATGAAAATATCATTTCTATCAAAATATATTTCACTATTGAAATTATTTCTCATATTTTAATTAAGGATGTGAAAAATATTATATGGGGTGTCATATTATATAGTATCTAAATGATATATGAGGTTTACCTTGAAAAATTAGTGAATTATTCTGCATGATTGAGATACATAGTTGTGTATTTGTACAAACTATCATCCTTAGACATATGGCCAGCATAATGGATCGATTAAAACTACTGAACATATTGTGATTTCATGGTCTCTATATTTGAAATATAGTTTAGATTAAAACCCTGATCTAGTTGAATTATCTTATAATAATATCTGTCACCTAAGAATTTTTATTGAAATTTATGAATCCTTATATTGAAATAAGTGTAGAACTATGACATGTAAGAATGAATTTGGTAAATAAAACTATTTGTACCTGATAGAGATAAGGAAATTGTAATGTAGGTTAGAGTCATTCGGTAACATGCTAAGGAATATCATGAATGAATAGTTAAATTGATAATCATCGGAATGATTTTTAATTCAATATTGGGAGAATGGTATTCTTGTTAATTAATCCATGGAATTTGGTTATGACATTCCAAAATAAGCGGATCTAAGCCCTAAGAATATTTTTCCCTTCATTATTCTTGATTGTGTAGAGATTTTAGCTTATCACTTTGTGCTTCTACCAAACCTCTCTAATGTTCCCAATATATTCCATGTATCTCTTTTAAAGAAGTATATACTCAACCCTTCAAATGTACTAATATCAGTGGTTTTAGAAAAAGATCATTATCATTAATATAATGAAAAAATAGAATAAATATTCTCTCATAGGGATAATGTTCTATGTAATAATACAACCCATCTAGTTAATGTTCTATGAAGGAATATGAAATTCAAAGAACCTACATGGGAACCCAAGGATATAATTAATTAGATATATCTTTATTTTTATATTAATATAACAAAACATCAGGGGAAAATTTTATTTGTTGGGGGAAAAATTTAAAACCACAAGATTTTATTTTTAATTCCTTTGAAATAAACCAGATGTATACGATACTATTTCCTCATAAAACCCTAAGTCTAAATGAACGGTTATATAATAATCCATTAAAACCTACAAATTAAATTAGAAGTTAAGAATATTAATACAAATATTTTTAAATTTAGTTACAAAAGGTTTTATATAATAAAAATCCATTTATTTATTCAAAATAATTATATGGTCAATTTTCAGAAAAGACATTTAGTGCTTCCAATAGATTTTTTCTTCAAAAATGGTTTTAATTCAATTATGTATATGAAAAATTTAATTAATTTAAACAATTTTTATAAATTTTATTTCATTTCATTAATATAATTTTTTAATACATCTTGTCTTTAATTTTTTTGGTAATTTTTTATGATTTTCCATAAAAGATTTATTTTTTAGTGAATAGTGAAAATGCTGATTTTTTAAAAAATGTAATTTGTTTTTAGTAAATAAACAAATTTTAAAGTACCATTATGTTTATAATTATATCATAAAATAAAATAATAATCCTTTAATTATAAATAATATAATTAATTACATAGGAAACAGAATCATACTTTATTTTTGTATAAATTCATTTTTATGCTAAAGAAAACATTTTTCCAAAACTATTTTTATGTGTGAGATGAATTTTTCATCTTAATAATTTAAATTAATATAGACTTATTTATGTGTTTAACTAAATTTATAGATTACATATTTATTTATTTATTTTAACATTCATTTAATGGTTTTTCAATGTAATGGAATGGATGTAAATTTATTTTTATGCTTAATTTGTATTTTTTAGAATGGTTTTCATTGCATTTTGTTTGAATATTTAAAATTAAATTATAAAACAGGTAGAAATATTATCTGATAAAATGAATTAAATATTTTGAATCATCATAATTAATATAATTTAATAATTTAAATTACATTTTTGTTCATAATGAATAACGACAACAATAAAAACAATTTACAATTGTTATGGTTAGAAAATGTTTACAAGGTGTTAAACCAAAAGATAAGGTCCTAAATGACACATAAACATGTATAATTATTATATTATAAAGATATTTAAAAAATATATACATTTATAATTTAATAATTTTCCACCTTTTCCACTTTATTATGAATGTGGCCTTATATTTTTTAAATAATTCCAAGTGTGTCCCTCCCTACACTTATAAAAGGAAACATCTTCACCTCCATTATTCACACAATTTTATCCTTATAAATTGTCCAATACCAACCCAAAAACATCCAACCTTTATTACCTCCATCCTTATACCTGAACATCTCCCAAGGACAATATTTAAATCCATAAGGTGCTTTCTAAAGGAGCTCTTCCAAAGAAGAGGTATAAATATTTACCGATCCTTTTCAATTTTATTTCATCCTGATCTTTATATTAACATATTATATAAAAAAAATATTGTTGATAAAGTATTATTTAAATAATTTGATTTTTTATTATTATTTCAAAACCATTTTCCGCCACTTCTATATAAAATCGTAAATGAAAGTATCGCTCATGCGTGCATGTGGGCTACTGCCTCTACATAGGGATATAATTCATATTCCCTCACTATATTTAATAGTTGGTTATTATGATATATTTGATATATATATATATATATTATATCATTATGATTTATTATTTATTCATTAATTTTGAATTATTTTTTACATTGATTTCATTCCATCAATTGAAAACTGAAAAAATAACTCTTGTGTACATATGAACTATCATCTCTTTGAAGTAATGTAACTGATTTATAAGAATTATTTATATAAGTTTTTATAAAAATTTATATAATTATAAAATATTATATTTATAAAATTATTAATATTCTACATATTATGGAACCATGATCAGAGTGCAAGGACCATAACTGCTGGACTAAAATATATATGAAAAATAAAACATTTTACAATTGAAAATGGAAATTTTTATATATAATTATTTTTATATTGGTATAGAAATTTTTAAAATTGAACATACCAGGTATAATAATAATGAATATTATTTTTCATTGAATTATAATTAATTTAAATTTATTATATTGGATTTTATCTCACATATTATGTAAGATAGACTTGAGGTATGGTCTCTTCATCAAAATACTATTTCGTTGAGACATGTTTTATTTAATGGTTCTATTTATGTTTATAAAGAATATATCCTACAATTTTGAAATTTTATATCATGTATCCTTATTAATTAAGGATATTTTATGTTACATTTCAAATCATTTAATTCTCAAAAATTTTATTTAGAAGTTAAGAAAGTGGTAAGGGTTTATCATCTCATGTTGTCCTTTTGGAGACTTATGTTAGGTTATACACCTATATTCTGTTAGAAAGTGTATCTACTAAAAATTTTATTTATTTATTAATTAATCATATCTCTATATTAATGGTATTTAATGTCTCATTTTAAGTAATTTATTTCAAGAGGTTTGTGATTAAAAAGTTACGTGGTCAATAAGTGTTTTACGTTACAACAACAAATTTAAACATGATTACTTTTTCATAAGGTTTAAATGATAAAATTATATTATATATCTCTCCAAGATATTACATTTTTTATTTTTATTTATCTATTTCAATATTTTTTTTTCAATTTCATTATTTACTCAAGAGACAAAGATAATTGTTTTAGTAAAACTAACTCTATCTCTCTCTTTATCCAAGAATCTCTTCCTTCCATAACCATATAGTATTTAAAATATTTACATGAAATTTTTTACAGTCCCCAATAATTTTATGAATTTTTTTTTACCCTAATTTTACTTTCTATAAAAAAAATAAAACGAATCATCTTTTCATTTTCCAAATGATGTACTTCTGATTGTTTACCGAAAATGTAAATAGAATCTTTATTTTAGCATAAATAGCATTTGTATAATTTCCCACAATTATAACCACTATTTTATTTGAATAATCCTTTATAATTTCAAAAGGTTCTATTCCAAAAAACTACTTATCATTTTGAATTTTTTTAATAAAGTGATTTCAAAATGAAATTTTTTTTCCCTCAAGAAATGTTATTATGATATTTTAAAGAAACTTTCGTCTATAAAAACATCCATTTAAGTTTATTAGTTTTTATAGGTACATGATATAGTGATAATATCATTATTTATTGTTTATACTATTTATGATTATGATGATGAAATATTGATTAAATCAATTTTCATTTCCATGGGTTATTCTTCGATGAATTGATAAAGGTTTTCATGGTCTGATGGAATACATGTGAGTGGATTATGATTATGTTGAGGGGGCGATGTCATATCCCTCCTATAAATTAGGTAATGATTAATATTCTATGATCTAAATAGGTACTCTCTTGGTTATCCAATGTCTAAAAGTGGGTATGTGAGAGGCTATCCCATGAACGAAATATGGTACAAAGAAGGTTATCCCAAGACCGAAAGAGGGTACACATCTGGTTATACTAAGCCTAATAAGTAATGAATGTATTTGTATGTATACTACAAAATTTTTTTATATGAATAACATTATAAACACACTTTATATGTCATGATCTATCCAAAATACTAGGGTACTATAATACCCAATCCATGTCTAACATAGTTCTATGGGCGTTCTTGATCCCCAAACGTTGGAGACTAGAACCTAGCATCACACAAGAATAAATAGGGGAATATTATTCCACATAATAGTGCACGATAATTGATACAAGCTAGTATTTCAACACTCATCAAGGATATTGTTCTTGAAATAGATTGGTAAAACAATACAAAAATTAGTATATCATCATGTAACACCATATATTCTATAATAAAATCAAAGAAATCTCCCATGAAATTGATGGATATCACCACCATCGGTCCCCTTCAACACTCTAGTTCTTAAGGATCGTGAACATACAGAACATAGAATTGGTTCACTAACATTTTAGGGACCTGGAAAATGATGATATACAAATCCCCAAAGGAAAAGTTAGGGAGTGATCTAAAAATTATATGGGGTGTCTCCAAGTGTTTCATAATCAATTCCCCAAGATTTAAAAAAATATTATTTAATTTAATTAAATAAAAGACGAGGATTAACATTTATATACATTAAAAAACGTGGTTTCCATTAAAATAGATATTATATATATAAAAACATACATTAATAAATAATTTATATAAAACATTTATATAAATCAATTGACATGAATAAAAGTCTTCAAAAATTAAAAGTATGTAATCAGCAACTCAAACACATACATAAACTATTTAATAATCTTTTTGAATGTTATTTTCTAGTAATAGGTTCCTCACATTACTCAATTTTTTATATTGGACTAATGTGTAAAAACATCCCTCATCTCAGACCATCAGGACTTGACTCTCTATAAGAGAAATAATGTTATATTATGAATATTCCAAGGATTTCAATGTTAATAAATTAATAAGGGCTCATATCCTATCATAAATTATATGCATACCCACTATATACCTAGGGCCACATTTTATTTAATCAATCAAAAAACTTTATAAAGTAAACCATTTAAAATCAATTTAGAATATAATTTCCAAATTTATGTTTTTAACACATTTCTCATTTCGAGACCAAATTATGGGCTTTTATAAATTCACTCCTTTTCAAATAATATTTATATTTAATCCCTGCACCTCATGTTTTGATGTCAAATAATTACATCAAATAAATTTCAATGTGATGCCATCAATTTTTTCTAATCCACCTAACAATTTCAATTTCAATTGAAATTGGGTGTTTTCTACAATTATCATACACTTTTCAAAATAAAACATCAATAAACTCCTATATTAATTTTTGAATCATTTAAAAACAAATTCTAAATAAATCAATCAATTTAATGTTTCAATTATAGAAATATGTTATATAGAACCCCCAATGTTAATCTGCAATCAAATAAAAAAACCACCATGAGAAAGAAAAACAAATAATGATAGTGAAGGTGATCAATATGGAGCTCCTACTTCATGATTCATAGAAATAAAACAATGATTAAATTGACATACATGAGATCTTACCTATATCAGATAAAGATATTGGATGGAATGAGAATCCCAAAACAAGGAAAATAATCTAATATGAAACGCCCCACTGAGTTTCCTCGGAGGTCTAGAGTCGCTCACTATATGAAATAGGAAGCATATGGTTCACAGGAGAGGTTCCTGAAGAATTCCAAAATAATGTTGGAAAGAAAAAAAATAAAAGTGTTAGCCCTAGAAAATTTATTATTTAATCTATTAATATATGGAATAAAACACCCCACCAAAGATATAGCTAAAAAATTATTTTTCTTGAGTTAAAAATTTTGGTCGAAAAATTTAAGGTATATATTCATTTTTTTAGGGTAGATCATTTTGTTTAGTAAACCATTATCATAACATGTGTCTAGTAAATATTTTATGTTCTAATCCTTGGGATTATAGTGTAAATTAGTTCTTTATTTATTTCCTAGAATCATCCCATTGTAGAACAACCTAAAAAGAATCCAAATTAACCTTGACCCAACGTGCACCCTCAAAAGTCATTGAAATATTTATATATGGACTCTATTAACATATACATACATAAAACCCAAAAAAATAGATCATTTACATGAGAAAATACCTCTACCCTTGAAATCCATGGTGTGAACCCAAACAAAAAATTAACAACAAAAGGTTTATTAAGTACCTGAAAGAAGAATATGGGATGTTACAACCTCACCACATTAAACACTATATATCCCCCAAAGATATATAAAAAATATTCCACATAAATGAGATTATGAAACTTCTCTACCATCTGGGTCTCACACGTCCATAACTCATACGAATAAAAACTATGATACCTATTAACATAGACCAAAGTTATCTTCTTCCAATGAAAAACATTTTTATCAGATTGATCAATCCCGAATGATGCTCAGTCATGGATAAATCGGGTTCAACATGAAGATATTCCCGTATTAGGACATGATGATTTTAATAAATATAATTTTAAATATTCAATATATGAAACCTATTATCGATTAAAGTCCGCTAATGTGGAATTGATAAAGAGAAAAAAACTTTACCCAATCATTATTTAATCTGAAAAGGCACCACAAAACATGCCACCAGTTTCCAAATATATCAATGTTCTAACCAAGTTGAAAATACTGAAAACACATAGTCCCATACTAAACACCCCAATGGTTATTGACAATGAACAAAATATGATTTATACCATCTCTGTTATGTCAATATTATCTAATTAATCAACTGAATATTTGATGTTGTCTCTTTCACCATGCTTTGTCCAACCATGGAAGCTTCATAAATATCTGAAAAACAAAACTGAGATCTTTAAGGGAATTTATAAAGGTCCTCCAAATGAGACATTCTGTTAAATAACTAGTAAGTATTGTTATTGGAAAATTGAACCATACCCAAATGGTCATCCTAGGCACTATAAAATTCATTAATGAAAGTACGTAGAATAAAATTAAGAAACAGTTTAGATCATTATATGTATCCATATATTTGTGGATGACAATCCATGATCAAATGTACATGAGTTCTCAGTTCCCCCTTGAGGTCTCTCCAAAAGGGAGAAGTTAAATGTCCATCCCTATTAAAGACTAAAACATATGGAACACCCTAAAAACAAAAAATCTATTTCATATAAACACATCCTAAATCCTCAACATTAGTTATATGAAAAATGGTAATTAACTGAGCTGATTTGGTCACCCTATAAATCACATAACATATTGAATTTATCCCTCTAGGGTATGTTGAAACCCCACCCCAATGTCCAAATAAATCTCATTACACAACCAGATTTAACCTATAATTGGATGAATCAAGCCTGAATGTATCTAGATATCATATTTGTCTTTTTGGAAGGTATAACAATGAGATAGAAGGTTAGTGATGTATATTATCATACCTGTCCACCAGAATCATCATCACATATCATAGAACATAATTGTTGTTATAGTTTACACTACTCACTAAAAATTATCAAAATCCCACATCATAGTCTTTTTCACATGGAAGGATTACACTGTACCTATTCCAAAATCATCGGATATCATCTAAAGAGTATTCCCACTCACCGATGGTCTAAAAAAAATAAAGTGAAACCCTAATTCAACTGAACTAATCATCAAACTATAACTCCTGAATAATTATAATTAAATAAGAGGAGTTCAATTTCATACATGCCTAAACAACCTCATCTTCATTCTCTCAGACTTTGAAATGAAATTGAAAAATGAGTTCTAATAGATTCCACTCTTCTGATAATTTTTTATTAACCTGAGTTGGAAGTTTCTTACTTAAAGATTCAGCATTTACATTCCTCATACTAGGGGTGTTATAAATTTTGAAGTCAAAATATTATTGGTTCTCAACACAGCACCACTATAAAAGACTCAAATATTTTTGAGAGAAGATATAACTCTATTTTTTTAAATAAAATGTAAAAATTTCTTTAAAAAGTTAATCTCCCCAAATCTTATGAGTATTCATCACAATTTAGAGCTCGATATCATCAATCAGATAATTATTCTCATTTGACCTAAGTTGTATTTATATAAAAGATACCATATGATTACAATTCATAAGAACAAAACCTAAAATTGAACCTAGTGCAACATAAAATACCCCATATCCCATCCTATTCTATAGAATAGTTAAAACATTTGAAAAACTCCAGATATGTATCATATCAACAAAATAACTTTGAAATATCTCATCCTAAACAAACATCACTCCCTTTTGAGTGAGAGTATTCATCGGATAAACCGTCTTCATGAAATATTTATTGAACTTACAGTGATACCATGACTATCCCATGAAGCTTCGTACCTTGATAAAATTTCACAGTTTTCCCACATATCAAAACATCTTCCACCATCATAGGACCAACTAAATTTCAATGTTTTGACACAATTGTTTCCATTAAATTCACTACACAAGTCTATAAATTACATTTCAAATGATTCTCATAAAGTTAATGATTTCTAAGGAATTCTTGAATTTCTATTAAATGAAAGATATGGTCCTCCTAGATCTATGAGTAAAAAAGTCTATTGTCTATAAATACTATCACAAACAAGTCATGGTACACATGAAATATCATGTTCATAAAATACATAAAATCTATTGGAGAATTGGTTGTCAAAAAATGGAATAATAAGATACTCGTAATTGAAATGCCTGCTCCTTGATGAAATCTTCTAAATGTTATATTATGTTATCCACAACTAGTGACAAGTAGGTCAAAGATCGATCTTCAAGAGAAACATCACCCCTTTCAACTGGTCAACCATATCAGCAATATGTGGTAATAGATTCTATTTTCAAGTCGTCACTTCATTGAGTTTCTTGTAATCAACAAATATGTGAAGTGTCCCATCAACATTCCTCATAAGGAAAACATGCACCTCCCAAGATGACACACTCATGAATATAAATCCTTTATCTATAAGAACATCCAAATGAGTCTTCAACTCAATCATCACCTCTAGTTCAAAATGGTACTGTGGAATTGATATTGGCTGAGTAAAGGTACTAAATCAGTCAAGAACTACACCAATATTACCCATGTAACACTATAGTTTTAAAAAGGATACACATTACAAAACTATATGAAATATTGAGGGATATCATATACCAAATATTCTCATTCCATGTAAAAAAGTTATAATAGATATTATCCTTCCCAACAATGGAAAGTGATGTTCATCAGTACTCAACCTCAGGTCCCATTTTCCCAAAAAACAAACCACACCCCATATGTTGCTATCAATGAGACCTTCCAACAGGAATAATCAATTCAGGCCTTATGATGAATCATCCAATCCATACAAAAAATTATATCAAGATGTTTCATGTTGAAAATAAGAAAATTACAGATAATCTCAATCTCTGATAGGGATAATACAAAATAGGGACACAAAAGAAACTACTCTCTCTTCACTTTTAATGGCAGAAAAATATCTATCACATAAGAAAAAATATTCATAAGACGGTGCATTAGGTTCACAACACGAGCCAATATCTAAAAGTGATATTCACCAGTATTGAATAAAGTAATCATGAAAGATGAACCTATAGTGATGGTAACTCTCACAATTCCTAGACATGCATCAGCTTCCCATGGATACATTTCAACTATATGAAGAAGAATCATTCTAGATGCATGTGGCTAGAACCTCATAGTTCTTGAAGAACTATATCGTACCTTTTAAATTTTTGGGCTTGATCATCCACTGATTAATTTTATAGTGGAAAAGTTATTTTAGAACTTATATAGGTGTCAAGGTTGACCATAATAACTATAGATATTTAATATTTTAATACTAACCCGTTTTGAATACCCAGCATTTCCACACTAAAAAAAGTCAAATGGCCTCTACCCAGTACTATATGAGGTCTGGATGCCGCCTTATATCTAGAACCACCATGATATCAATTAAATTGTTATTTAAATTAATGAAAATCATATAAATACCAATGAGAATTAAAGGAACTCTCATCAACCCTAAATTTCCCTAAAAGTTATTCTCACCCATCAATATTTTTTCCATCACATGAGCATAAAAATTATGCTTCTATAGGAAAGTCAATGATCAAATATTAGGTTGGAGACCCATGTCAATCCCCCAAGCCCTCGTATTCTCATTTTCTACCACTTCATGATACAACTAAAAAAATCTTATAAAAACGATGTGTGTTTGATGTCATAGTCCTATCACCCTATTTTAGGTTTAGAAACTCCATATAATTTTCCAAAACCGTTGAATATGGATATACATTATTAATAAAATGATCACAAAAGTCTTTCCACTAGATGTAATTATGCTTATTCATTATCACGAATTAATCCCACCATCAGTTGTTGGGTCCCTTAGGAATGAATGTATGACATTTCACTTTATTAGATTTAGTATTTTTCAAGAACTAAAAATGACATTCAATAGTTTTCAACCAAACTATTGTCTCCAGAGGATCATTAAAACCTTGGAAATATATTTTATTCTTACACAAAAACTCTTTATCATGATCTCTAGATTCATAACTTTGAGTTTGAACTGCCGGATCCTAAACAATAATGGGTGTAGGTAGTTTTCCTTTATCACGGATACTGTGCACCACTTTATCAACAAGATTCGGATCCACTAAAGGATTATTTTATTGTGGTCCACATGTATAATCCACCTATGAAATATTCAAAAATCTCATTGGATCCATTTTTATACATAAAATCAATTGAAAAGACTTAAATCAGAAAAAAACACCCATAGATAAAAATCACAAACAAGAGATACATGAATATCTACTCTATCAAGAATAATAAAAGATTTTAATTTCCACATACTCAGATCAAAAGTATGGAAAATAGTATAGTAGGATCAAATAATTCTTCAAAAAAACATTTCCCAAATGCAGATGGGGATATTAGATTTATTATAGCAATATAGAGAAAAAACATACGTATAAATACCTTATAATTGTCAATAATCCTACCTCTTATCTATAAGAAAAACCAAACTTCATACCAATTTAAAGGAACGACAGAAAACTTGAATCTTTGATATAACTTTGTCATGAAATAACTTTGATACCCTAATATACTAATACATGAGCTAGTTATGACACAGCTCGAAATTTGTTTCTAGCACCCATGGGTTAGCAACTCACACCTTCAAAATAATGGGAGATAAATGATACAATTTGGATTGTCAACACTCCTCAAGGATAAATTACTATAAATACATAGGTAAAACAATACCCAAAATAGTACATCATCAATTAAAATAAATATACTAAGATAAAATATTAAACATATCACAGGTAAAAGATGAATCATAGCTCCACTAATCACCACCAACCGTCTAGTTCCCAATATTAAGAACATCCAAGACCTCTCTAGGGAACCAACCCTTTTCCTGTACTTAGAAAAACATAATCTACAAACAGATGAATCCAAAGATTGGGTTTGAGATGAAATTACCTCTAGGGTCTCACAAAGTGTTCCATAATCAATTACATTACCATTAAACAAATAATTATTTAAATTAATATAATACAATTCCTAGAATTACATTTACATATTCTAATAATGAAATTCCTTCAAATAAAAAAGCTCTAAGATACATCAAAATTTAATTAAATGAACACTTTATATAAAAATTTATATAAATCTATTAAAATTAATAAGATTGTTCAAAAATAAATAAAATTTAATCATCATGCCAAACATCTCATAGAACCATGTCATAAGCCGTATGTTATGTTAGTTTCTAGTAATAGGATTGTCACGCTACTCAATCAGAAGTCTCATCTCAATGTTAGTGCACTTAACTTAGCTCAGGCCATCAGGACTCAACTCCCTATCAGGGAAATCACACATGTAAAAATTTTATGTAATAGTTGACATTTTCAATCCATTTCTAGGGGTTTATAAACTAGAATTATTTTCATAATTACCCACTGACTACCCTAGATCACAATTTGTTTAATTAATCAATAAATAAATCCTGGTAAAATCAAACATTTCTAATATGTTCATAATACAATTTTACAATTTTATTTTTTACCGTACCATTATCATTCCAAAACAAAAATGTATGTTTTAATCAATTTTTTCATTTTTTAGTAATCATTAAAGTAATCCCATTATTTTGAAGGATCAACATTAAATCATATCATCAAATAATTTAATCAAATCTATTTCCAAATAAATGTTTCTATTTTTATCAATTCCACCAAGAAAATTCAATTCAATTAAAATTGTCAGTTTCCACAATTTTGATGACATTTTCAAAATCAAAAATAAATAATAGCAAATAATGTTTTTTAAAATAATTTAATAACTAATTTAACATATATAAAGTAATTTATGGTTTCAATTTTACAAACATATCATATAATACTATCAACCGTTAATTAGTAATCAAAAAAACACTCACCATGGGAAATGCCAATGAAGAATCAATATAGATGAGATCAATAAGGTATTTCTACAACGTGATTAATCAAGGTCAACATTTTATTCAATCAGTGGACATTATATCACATCCCTATAATAGAAGGATAGAAAAATGAAGGATAATCCCAAAATATGGAAACTCGTTAGTGATCAAACACACAATTGAGAAGCTTGGGAGGATGAATTTTCTAACTATGTAACAGATTAAGCCTAGAGTATGAGGTATATACACTTATTTAATTAAAAAATAAATCAGGAATTATGTACAAATAAACTTTTTGGTCCCGATGGATTAATGTCATAATCTAATGATTTATGGCATAAAACACCCCACCTAGCACATGAATTCGAAAAAGAATTACCTTGAGTTAAAAATTTATATATGAATTAATGGAATATGTTAATATTTTATAGAGTCTATATTTTTACACCACAAGATATTTTGAATAATTATGGATGTTTAAATTTTTAAACAATAATCCATGGTTTTATGATGTAAAGGTCTTCTGCTAAAATTTCCCAACAGAATCCCCCTACAGAACACCCTAACATGTTTTGAATTTAACATGGACCCAAAGTGAACCCTCTGAATCCTTTGACACATTAATTCTCAGACTCCATTTTTTCAAACATACAAACATCACCAAACTATAGACCATTATCACCCAAAAAAATATCTCCATACTAAAATTTATTGAAACACGCTCTAGAAATAAGGAAATCAAAATATGATTCAAGAAGTACCAAAAAATAATGTAATGGGATGTTATATTATGCCACACTTTTATGAAATGTTCTAAGTAAAACATTTACATTATTTTACCATTATCAAACATTTATTATTGAATTATATCAATCGTGAACCATGTGTATAAACTTCATATTTCTTATTATATAGAAGAAATAATATGAAAATAGAATTCCCTAATATAGATTCATCTACACATGATATTATTCTTATTAATTCATCCCCGTGATTTAGTGACCCTTTTGTAATCATTTTAACACAAACAATAGGATTCATCAATTATTTACCTAATTTTTAATTCCAATATATATAAAACAATTCTATAACATACAATGTATATCATGTACCCATAAAGGCTACAACATCTTTTTCTATAAAACTGATCCACGAAATAGTCATTCAATGGATATTTTCAAAACTCCTTCATATATTATAAAAAATCAATCACATAGAATTAGTAATCTCATTTATAAAACCATTTGATGTTTCAATGACCTTATATGGATACTTTAGTAAAGGTAATTGTACACTCCAAATAAGTCTCCTTATCCTATTTTAAACATTTCCCCACATGCACTATCTACACAACACCAAAACCTGGATATCTCATACCCTATTAATCGGAAAGCTCAGTCAGAGGCAAGCCTCTAACCAATTATTAATAAGAAAAAAACATCAACCAAGTACAGCAAGGAAGAAAAGACAACTACATATCAAAAAAATCAAACCCATCACCACATCCATTATAGATTCTTTCTTTCATAGTAGCTGATTCCCACTCTAAACATTCATAATGCTTAAGGCCCTTGGCTTATTTCTTTCATAGATTCAACTTATCTAAAGATGAAAAATCTTCCGAAGACTGGATATCCCCACTTACCTTCGCAACAAAAGATCTGGTAGGCACCGACCAAGTAAGATAAGAGAAATATTTTCTCGAACATAACTGTGGTGGGGCAGTCATAGCATCATCATTCCCAGACAACTTCCTCCTCCCACCCTGAACCACATCATTGAATGAAAGACGAACCACACCATTCTCATTTTCCTTGTCACTATCAGAAATGTCTCCCCACTTTCTCGAGATTTTCACCCTTGGTAATTCAAGCCACATTCTTGTGAATTTGAATATTATAGTCAATCATGGAAAGACAGTGTGGATGCTTCACAATATACTGCATACAAATTTTTCCATTTGCATCATCCTTATTGGACAACTCAAACTAAAAAATGTTACTCTCCTACCTTTTATCATCTTCCTCTCCATGATAATTCACATCGTTTTTGAATTCCTGAAAATGATTAGCAGTGGAGATCATGATATCCCTTCCTCCAGCAACATCCTCCCGCCCTAGTGGCTCCTCATCACGGGAATCCACAGCCCTCAATTCAGAAACAATTGAGTCTAGATGTTGTTCAGTCATAGACTCCTTCCATTGGGAACATGAACCCAAATTCTCGAGAATTATTGAACTATAAATATCGTGATCATTTTTTAAATGTTAAAAATTCTACCTAAACATTGGTTCTTGTCGACTCTCTCACACCACCTTCTAGGAATTCCCCTACATTTTGGACTTAGGACCAAAAATCTCCGCAGCCTGGACCACAAAAACCCATTATTCAGCTATTTCTTGTACAGAGGAAGTCACTAGACCTTGAGCGCCTTCAGCAGGATCACACTGTGTATTTGGACTCCACGATGGCTCCTTCAACATTAGTAAAGCTGAACTATGTGAGATAGAGATATCACTACCCATTCATAAAGTCCACGATGAAGCCCCAACCAGACCTTTACTTCAATAAACCGAATCTTCATGCCTGAGAAGACCACAGGAAACACAAAATAACACCCAAGACAGGATTTTGACATCCTCTTTCCACCAAAACTCTTTCCCATCCATAATTCAAACCCAATTCATAGACGACCTTGCAACTTAAACTTCTAGACAAATCCATTGAAAAATGGGATGGCAGACAACCTCCGTCTGATGATCAGAACCTAGGAATCGACCGATCAAATTTCCACTGGAAAACAAAATGGAGTTATTTAGAAAGTAAAGAGGGAGACTATGGAAACTCACCCATGTCACCATCGTTGAGGTATCATGTCTCATGTGGAAATCAAAACCCCATCAAAGAAGATAAAAGGGATCTCCATTTCATCTTCTAGGGGATTGGGACCAGGTGTTAATTAGGTTGTCTTCTATCTCAAAATGAATCATCAAATTCTTCCTATCAAGTATGATGAAAACCACACATTCTTGAAGATCCCACGAATTGAAGATAATGTTTTCAAAATCATTAACTAAAGGACGCTGATGATGAAACTAATCCACCAGCGTGAGGTTGTAGAGATCTGTTACACCATTCAAATCCACTGAGGAATGATCAATTGGGGCACTCCTTGGAAAAGTTTATGGACTTTTGGAGAGAGAATAATCCTCAGAAATGAAGGAAGAAACTCCGGACTGGTGAAAACTAAGAAGGATTTTTCTCATCCATGATATCATGGGACTCTCCCCTCCAATCGAGAGGGGGGAGAGTAGTTCCAAGACATTGGGTTTAGGGAATTGTCGAAGGAGAAAGCTTCGTCTCAGCTCGAGGCCAATTCAAATACCCTATTCTATATATCCTACAAATAATAATAAAATTCAGAAAACATTTCTCAAAATCCTTCAAACTATTAGAATATTTCCCTCATTGAAAATATTATGAATTCAAATACCTTAAAAATATTTAAAAAATCCCGAAGTGATTTATTATATGATTTCCCTAAGAATATAAATTTATTTTTATAAAAATTTACATTTGTTAACTCAATAATTTTTTAACCAATAATAATAATAATAATTTATCTTATTTATGATCATTTATTAAGTTACTGATATGAACCAACATGATCTGTGAGAATTCACTGAGTATGTGTGAGAATCAATGAATTCACATTATTTTTTAGTATTGTTTAAAAATATAATAAAGTCACATGAAATGGAATGAATAGGTTATTTTCAAAAACATAAAATAAAAATCACACTACAAAAAAATATATTTTTACAAGATTCACCACTAAAAAAATAAGTTACATATTTTTTAAGATCTAGTGTAACCCATGATGACATAACCTTCTAGAATTATTATATTGGGTATAGTGAGAAAATTTTACCTATTAAATAATGATATTGAAAAATATATCGAAATAATTTTTGAGTTATCCCATAAAAAAATATAATCTATTTTTGAACAATATGGAATCTTTAAAAAAAGTTATTCCTTCATAGAGTTTTCATTTTTCTTCTTCCTCTTCTCTTTTATCATTTTTCTATCAGTGAATAAAATTTTCAACACTATTATTAAATATATACAATTACACTCCCTCTCAAAGATGATCGAGTTAGTTCTCAATTCAAATATATCTTCCATGGAAATAGAATCATCATCATCATTAAATTTGAATTTTAAAATAAAATTGAATCTATTAACATCCCTTAACTAGTCTTTAACTTATCATCATATATTTCATTCCTTGGACTATACTGATTTATCATTGTATAAATTCATAAAATATTGTGCGACAATCAAATTTTAATTTATCTTCTTCTGAAACATGCTCCTCAGTTGTATCATGGAAAAAAAATTCATAGTGCATATCATATCTCCACCTAAAAACTACATGGATCATAACTCTCATTGGTTGATATCATGGTGTGAATTCAACCAATAATACACACATCATTATTTACTAGTATGTGTCCTTATAAACATAGGGTTACTATATATGAAATCTTAGTTTTAGTGAAATACTTTATTTATCTATGTCATGTATTGTGTTGTGACTATCAAATTGATGGTACAACCCTTATTCACTAACTACTTGTATCATCATTTTTCTCTGTAATTTTAAATTCATAAAATAACAGCTTCAACTTTATAATTTATTAATTTTTGGAAGGCTATAAATACTTATATATCATGTGAAATATTTTGTCTAAATATCCTTTAGTTTGAAAAGCATTACATATTAACCCTTACGTTCATGTAATTTTCAAATTTTCTATATCAATCTTCTCCCTGGTAAATTATTTTTTATATAAAACCATCAAGAATGAAAAACCATGCATTAAATAACATTACCATTTTATGTGAAAAACACCTCTTATCATAATCCCTTACAAACTAAACATAAAAACCCTAACTATAAATCTATGGTTTTTTACTTTGTCTATTTTTTAAATATTCATAATAAAAACAATACACAACATATAAGGAGAAACCTTATATTTTGGTAATTTATTATTTTTTCAGATACAAAGCCCTCATATATCCAAAATTATGGCATACAAAAAATAAAAACCATATTAATCACAGAGTGGAAGACATTATATTTATAGTACATTAAAAAAATTTAGATAGAGTATACAAGGAAAAATTTATATATTATGGGTAAAAACATTATGTATTCCCAAATTTACTCTTATGTATCTGTGAATTTTTAATACATATACCATCTACATAGGATCATAGTAACCCGTACATATGAGAAATGTTACTATTAACTATTGTTAACTTTTCCAAAATTTAGACCTAATTCTTATCTACTCCAAAGATCTTCATTCACTTTTTTAAAAACAACAAAATTATATTAAAAACCCTCCCTAATTCTTTTAAAAAACCTCTATGTTTTTAAATATCCTTCCGTAAAATACTATCAAGGATTGGAATTAACTTATCCCCAAATAATACACTTTTTAAAACCTGATTTAGAATATGATTTATTAGCTAAATAATACTCCAAAAGAATCGTATGCAATTATCATCATCTATGATTATTAATTTTTAGCTTCTAAAAAACTTAATAATTTAGAGGAATAACAGTCCCAGACTTGGTATTTTATTAGTAACCACTAATAATAAATCACTTTTCAAACTCAACATAAATAGAAATGAATCAACATTTAATAATTCTTGGACCTTGTGTGAAAATATGATATAGTAAATAAAATACTTAACAATAATATAATGTTTTCCATTATTGTTCTTTACTCTAACTTAATCATAGCACTTTAAACTAATTGAGATCAACTTCTCAAATATAATTTTCTTCCACATCATAAAACTATTATTTGAAACAATCTATAACAATTTAATTCAAACATGATCACTAAAAATTTTATAATAGTTCACAACTCACACAAAAAAATATGAATTTATATCTTTCACATCTTAAAATTTAATTCTATATATATGTTCACCCTAAATTATAGATCTCTTGTATATTGTGCTAAACTAATATCTTTTTATTAACCCCTTATATTTTTTTCTACCCTTTTTAAAATAAACTCAAGAACAAAAATAATGTGATTTATGTTGACTTTATCCATCTGTGATGATAAATATCCAAAGAAAAAATGATATAGGGGAAGAATTAACCTTACGTTATCTATGATATAAATAAAGATGAACTCAAATAATCAATCTCAATATGTGAATATAATCATATGGTTATAAATTTGAAAAAAAAATCTATATTATGACTTTTTTGTTGAAACAAACTCCATTTTAAGAACCCTTTGGTCCACCAAATCCAAAATAATGTGATATTTTATGTCAATTTTCTTTGTTCGAGTATAAAAAAAATTATTAATAAATGGATGGAACATTTTTATCCCAACCAAATAAAAATGGTCGCATCATGTATAGTTTTCAATGTCCCAATTGACACCTATTCCACATCAATTGGGTTATTTCATGTGTTGCAACAACATATTCAACATCATTTTTACTCAAGTTCACTAAACATCCTTAATTGTGTTTCAATATGCATACATATCTAACAAAAATAAAATTATACCATCTATTGTTAATCCAATATCAAAAATTCCACCCCAATTTATATCTTTGTATCCAAAGATATCAATATTTCCATTTCAATTATATTTTAATCCATCACAAAATTAAAATACCTTATAATTCCTTTCCAAAACTTTAATGGGATACATTTTGTGCACTTTCATATCTAGAACATAATGTAACAATATAAAACATATAGTACCTTATATTTTTTATGTAAACAAAACTACAAATGATCTTCCAAAATTATTTTGAATAAAATACCTTGCTATTTTCATAATTCTAAATCTTGTTCGATATGAAATTTAGGTATATTGTAGCATCAAATACTCTATGAAAAACATATTCATATGTTCTCAACTATATATCTCTAGATAATGAAAGGTATGATATTTATCATGATAAATTTATTAAGCCCATAATGTTTCATGATCCGACCCAGATAACCCAGCCAAACAATATCCTAATCTATCTATGAAAGTCTTAGAGATAATTCATACTCCCCAAAAGGTGGTGACTAGTTCTTAGACATCATAAAAATATAGAGGGAATTATTGTTCCACCTGAGCAACTCTACAAGGAAACAAAAATATAATAATTAATAAATAGTATATATATTAACCTCTCCTAAAAATAAATGAACCACAAATTTCCATATAGATTTCCTAAAATGGTACATCAACCAAATTTATCACATAAGACTATAAAATTCATCATCATAATATCTATATGTAACCATTGAATCACATACTCTACTGGTCACTTCCAACTCTCAATGTCCCTCTAATCAGGAACACTCACTACCTCCATGTGGTTTCTTTCCTTTTCATATAACATTCATAGTAAAATTTACAAATTTTCAAAGTAAACAAATTAGCTTGTTAGAGATTATAGCCCAAGGAGATTCCACCAAAAATTCCACAAGCAATCTATATCAAAAATGTCAAGTGTTATCACTTTAGATAAAACATAGCATGGTAATAATTTCACATTTCAATATAATTGTTTTCTAAATCACCTCATATAAAATAGGTATGAAAGTGAATTTATATCATAGTATGCAATATTATGATTTTCTATAAAAATAGGAATCAATGAATTATTTAATAAACATTGGTATATATAAATCATATACAATCATAACCCTCAAGGTAATCAGTCCTAGGGTTTTTATGTTCAAGGCCCATGGTTACACAAAAACTCAATGAAATATGACTTAATCTTAGCACAAATCCCTATATCTCAATCCTTGTGGTAATAGGAATCTATACCATAGAATGAAATCTCTACCCTCAGTATTTCTAGTCATTTATATCATCACCAATATATGGCTAGGTAGAGCTAATACATGCCTATGTTTTATATCTTGGTCCACCCACCAAAAAATATTAGATCCCATGTTTTTTTAAGTCAATCAATAATACAAATGGATATCATTCTTTTCAATCTCTCACAAATTATGTAAAATATCTACTTCAATCGGCCCTAATTCAAGTTTCAAACCATGCCATTTCATTTCAAAAACCAACATCAAATGGTTTTCTTCAAAACTTGTGGCATTAAAAATAATTCATTTCAGGTAAAATTAATTATAAATTTTATTATAAATTTTATTTATAATTATAATTAAATTACTTCATAAAATTAATCATTCTTTTTCAATCCATTTTCTATGATTCATCACATATTTGAAAAATCCATTGTCAAATAAGTTTATGACCTAAAATATATTATTTAAAAACATTTTTCCAGAATCTCAATTCTGGATTTTGGGATCAAATAAAATTCCAATTCAATTTAATCAATCATCAATAGTTATAATTAATTGGATTTTAATACAAATACCCCTACCTTAAATCATCATATCTTCTAATACCCAACAGGGGACCCATAATCCAACGAATATGAAGCATAATAATAATTCAACAAGGGATCCTAAAAAATAATTATCACGGAATAATTTAAAATTCATCATACCTATAATAGCAAGAGAGTAAAATCACATACCTCAACAATTCCCAAAAAACCCACTACGATAAACAATGATCCGAGCAATAAAAAAGAATTATATGAAAAATCTAAATGATATCAAATATAATTAAGTAAAAAAACAATATATATAGAATCAACACCTCTGATATATGATTCTATTTAATATAAAAAATAGAAATATATAAGAAAAGTGAAGAAAAATTAGAAATGGTCACATAACATTGAGAATCTTGACCGCACACTCAATGGTCCATAAAAATAAAACATAAAGAGGCAAGGAAAACCCAAAAATATCTAATAGGATTCTCCTTGGTCATGATTATAAACAAATGGAATGTAAATTATAAAAATAAGATGTGTTTCAGCTATAAAATTTAAAAAAAATATTTAATATGCATCACATGGTTTGGAAGCATGGTTTTTGAAATCATGAACGGATCATGTTCCAAATGTGTTCCCCATTCAGGGATACTAGTGGAGCTAAAAATTTTGTGGATTAGTTTAAAATACTTGGAACCAATCATGCATGACCCCATTGTCCCAATACATATGGTTTTAGGGGTAGGAATCCTATTTAGTACTAATTTTTCACCTAACTATGTACCATACTTTGAAAATCCATCACAGGGAACAAAATTTCTAATGCTGACCTACATGGTTTCCTCTAACAATATGCCAATCATTCATTGAACTAAAATCTCCAAATATCACACAAAACAACCGAGGACCAAATGAAAATTAATGAATTTCAAAACAAATGAATGGTACTACCTAAAATTAGGGTTCTATATGCTAAAATTCTCCCCACCAAAAAATCATTATTCCCCCAGCAGGGCTTATCAAAAAAACATTTCTATAAAGTGATGAGGCCACTAATCTCTCATCATCACCTAAAAGTAGTTTCTCTCATGATAATCAAAGTAAATATTCCATAGAAACCTCAAAAATATATTTAATTCCCATAGATAATATTTATATGAGAATAAACATGATGAACTAGCTGATGATTTAAAATTATATCAAGTTTCACATCAAGTTCCTACCATCCAATAACATGAGTTGAGTCTAAAAGATATTTCTTGATTTGAGACATGTGAAATAGATTACAGTTGTAAATTATCTATTGTGGGAAATCCAAATGGTATTCCACCTTTGTAATCTGATCAACAACATCAAATAGTCCCCCATATCTTGGTTCCAACATTCTCAATTTTCAAGCCATTGGTGACGTAACCATAGAGAGACTATTAAAAAAAATTCACCAACTGGGACCTCAAAATGGTGTTGATGAAGATCAAAATAATATTTAAAAATCATTATTCTATTTACATTCTTTTATTATTAATATTGATCTTATTTTTTATCTCCTAGAATCAATATATTTCCATAAGGGAAACTTTACCAGCCTCTGACCAACTAATTAGATATTAATATGGTCAGCCATAAAAGGCCTCTAAGGGTTTAATTTTAAAATTATAATGTTAACTGTTGATATAGGAAAACTAAACCTGTCCCAACTGATATTCTCAACATCCAATAAATTTTGGTATGCAAGCACTAAGAATGTCTTAATGAATATAGATAAATCATTAAATATGAACATATATCTGAGAAAGATATTACATGATCAACTTTACCTCTAATCATTCCATCTAAAGGTGTTCATTTCCAAAAAATATCTAAAACTGGTATCTATATCAGAGAAAACATAAATCATAACTCCATGAAATTTTAAAATCTCTTAAACATACATATTACCAAGTCCCCAACTTTGGATGTATTATGAATTTGAATAAAGTGTGCCAATTTGTTCTATCAGTAAATCACTACCTAAAATGAATTTTTTCCTCCAATAGAATATAACATCCTGACCAAAAAAATGAATTTATATATCATCGAACATAAATGCCATTATTGTAATGGATAGAGAAAAAACAAAGGCATATGATGCACAACATTGATTTTTTGATAGGGGTAACAATTAGAAACAAAATTAGAAAAGTATTTATTCGAAAAAAACCACAAAAATTAGTTCCCCATGTTATAAAGAATCTTTATAGTTCCTATGTGAACTTTCCACAACATATGATGATAGTCCCCCTTCACAATCTTTCTTATAAGAAACCAAATGACATAACATTTATATAATAAAAATATACACTCTAAAAATAGAGACCATTCATCAATTGTATCACTACCATATAAAGAATTTTTAATGCCTCAGAACTCATTATCATGATGTTATTACTGAAGCATCACCATGATAAGATAGGATGTAAAAAATAAAATTCTCCAAAAAGCCTTTGTTTCATCCTCCATTTCCCCCAAATGCATTCAAGAAAAGAGTGTCATCTGAGTCTACTATTATGATGATTATTTCATGCAACAGTTTCATTATTTCTATATCATATCATTAGTAATAATATTCCCTTTCCTAAGGGTGTACATAATGTAAATGTTAAAATGATTAAGGTAATCTACCCATCCACTTGGAGGGAGATTTAAATATTTTTACAACAATATATAACTAAATATTTTTCAATCCTGATAATTGTTAACACATTTTATAAAAAGTTATTGTCACTATCTATTAGTGTCATTCATTACAACCTTTAGTTTAAGATCTTGTGTGGGATAGTTATTCTCATTAACTAACTGTTTATACTATTTTATTATCCAATAAGATACTATGTTTTTAGACCATGTTACCCAGTAAATTTAATTCGTGAATATATAATTTCACATAGATATCATTTGAAAAAGAAAAAAAATCCTAAATATTATCAAAACTAATATCAAGTTGAGAATTTAATCTTTATTGGTTTTAGAATAAACCAATATTTCATCAAAAAATACGTTAATAAAAGAATCATGATATTGGTGGAGAATCAAGTTCATCGCTTCCACAAATGGAAAAAGAGAATTGGTTAGACAAAAATTCATCAAATGATATTCATAATAGTAATACCTTCCCCTAAAAGTGTTCTTTGAGATATAAGAATCCTTCATTCTAACATGTTGAAAACTAGAGTAATGATAAATCATAGATAACCACTTAAACTTCATTAGTTAATTAAAAAATTATATATGTGTGGAAATTGATTCCTTTTCGTGACTATAACCACAATGAGATATAAATAATAAACTCACAAGTGATGGTTTATATCATTTTTCATACAAAAATGAACTTGTTCTAGCAAAGATGACACAATAGGTTGAATTAATAATTTCAGAATCAAATAATGAAGATGATTCTTTACCTCCTTCAAATCAGTTGATTCTATATGGTAAGTGAGAATGGATATAATATATGTTCCTAACACCAAGTTGATAGAATACTTTACCTCTATCACTAGTGGTAAACTAGAAAATCCATATATAAAATCATTGAAAATCTCAACAGCTACTAGAAGAAGATCACCACATGAATATTCCTTTTATGGTTCAAAGAAAAACATGGATAACATTATACCCAATTATATAATAGTATTTTTGAATCAACTCAACCATGGTTCCCAATCCCTCCGAAGAACAAATCACTGAACATCAGTTGAAATAATGGTGACCAAACCAATGTAACTACGAATAACATATTTATGAGAAAAATACCAATCCATCATAATAATAAAATCTTTATGATTCATATCAGAACTAAAATTTCCAAAAATTTATTTTTTATAAAGATAAATATTAATATGGGCACAAAACCCCTGATCTCTCTTTATCCCAAGAAGTATAGAAATTTACATCATATAAGGTATGAACTCTATAAGAAGATTCTTCAAGACCACAATGTGTGTAGATACGAAAGACTGAGAGGTACCATTATTAAATAATGAAGAAACTAAAATTTATGAAATAGTAATAGAACATATCAATATCATAGGTCCCACATCCATTACCCTATGAGACTCATCCATTTTGTGAATAATCTTTGTAACAGATCCCTATTGTTGTAACCACATTGTTATTGATTCTATTGAATGTCAAATAGTGTCTCTTAGTATTGATGATTTCTCAATACAATAAGGAGTGGTAAAAATATAGGTAAATATCTTCATGTGACCCTAGTGTCCACAAGAGATACAACCCATCAGTGATTATTAGAATGAATACACCAAGTCCCCAACATTACAACATTAGAAACAAGTCAGTCACCCTAAACTAGATACTATATATGATTTGGATAAGGTATTATTTCTATGTACACAACTATTTTTCCTAACATTATATTAATTTCTATTCCTATTTAATTTCATTAAACCATTTAAACTACCACTGGGTGTAGAAGGAACTCATGATAACCTTGACAAGCTAGTCAATTTGATTTCTTCTATCAGAGAACCAACCAAATCATCTACATTATTCGAAAAATTCACCATAAATATTTGAGACCTAATAAAAAAATGAATACCCATCTACAACCTCTAGACCTTTAACTTCTCATTTTATACAACCTTAGGTGAAAATGAAATAATTTTAGTTACATTATTAGAATACCAAGTCACAATATGATCACCTTAATAAAGGTTATAAATCCTTGGACTTTGTGAAAACCATTGAATCTATAATGTATTTCTCCATTAAAAGAGTTTGAAAACTTTAAACTATAATACCCCGTTATTCATATTCATAACTATAGCATTCCACTATATCATTCTAGGTAAATCATGTTTGAATATTACATATTTCACCTTAATGATGTCCATCATCTCTAATAACATGAAGTGTATCTAAATATTACCCAAAAAAATCCTTTCTTATTGATATTTTTTAAACACTATAAATATGGTGGATATTTTGGAAGAAACCCTTATGAATGATCTCTAATATCATCTCATTGAGGTACAATCTCTTTTTCCTAAAAGGTAATAGGTTTGGAACCTTGGCATAAATCTTGTACTATGCATGTTATAACTTCGACAAGGTTATTTTCAAATTGACTATTCTCATGTTTTAGATCACCTATATCTCCATCCTATTGATTATTAAATTCTATTCTTTGGGGGAATGTTCCCAAACCACATCAATATACAACAAAGATAAATCATTCAAGATACAAAATAACGTAAAATTTATTATTCTTCATTCAACTTAAAAACACAAATCTCATATCAATGTTTGAAAAATTTTAAGAATCATGTAACTAAAATTCAAATAAAATAGTTTTTTCCAAAAACCCATGGTAACTTAATGGTATTTATGATGATATTTTCCTAGAAACTAACTCATAACCAATCCCAAAAGTCCCAAAAAATACTATCATATATGTTCCAAGACATCTTAAACTACATACAAGCATCCAAAAAAATGAAAAAACATCCTTTTATACCAATTTATCATGAACTGACCTTGATAATCTACCTAAATGGTTCTTAAATCAATCCTGACATGGCCCAAAGTTAATTACTAATCAACAAGGGATGGATAATAGAAATTTGGAATCAAAATTAATTAATAGGGATCAATTTAATTATAATAATAACTCAAAATGACAAATAATTATACATGAATAAATAAAAAGTCAGCATTCTAAGTAATAATCAATTTATGTCCCACAAGAAGATATATACATGTCCAAAATATGGTACATCAACTAAAGTCATCAAAAAACCCATTATAGATAGCAACACATGATCTTCAGGCAATAAGTGGACCGCATACTCCACTATAGACTTCATTTATACAAAGTCCAAATAATCAAAATTACACACCACCTCGAAGTATTGCTTTCTATTTACCTAGATCTTGTGTTATAAAATATACAAACACCCAATGTTAAAATTATGTTTTGGTAAATAATATCACATTAGGATTCCACCAAACATTTCATAATAAATCCATGTCAAATAAACCAAATATTATGAATTTAGGAATAAAACTCATATTTTAAATAATTTCACAATCCAATACAAAACATTATTTCCATATCATCTCAATGGAAATTATAAAATATTTATAAAAGTTCATTTAAATCAAAATGGATATGAATTATAACATGTATAAAAATGTAAATGAATAAATAATTTCATAAGAATTGCCACGTTTATATAATATTCAATCATAGAACCATAATTATGTATTTTAAGATTCATTAGTTCAAGGGTCATGGATCTATATGATCTCAAAAAAATATGGATCTAGGTGTGCATAATTACCTAAATCTGAAGCCTAGGGGGAGCAAGAATCATCCCAAATAAGTAACCCCATTACCTTAATAGGTTTTTTCATTATATTCATCATCAATATCTATCTTGGTAGATCTAATACATTCTTAGAATTTCTATCCAAGGACCCCCACCTAACTACATAGGATCCCATGTTCTTCAAGTGAATAAATAATGCAAAGGTTTTTCATTCATTTTAATCATTATTAAATCTTATCAAATAATTATTTTAATTGTCCCCATGTTCAGGGTTAACAAAATATATTTAATTTAAAATCCAATATCAAATAGTTTTAAACAAAACTCATTCCTTTCAAAATATTTTATGTCATTTGAAATTTATTATACATATCATGAATGTACTCCAAAATAATTATAATCAAATTATATTTTAAAATAATTCATTCAGTTTTTATCTATTTTAAAAGAAGATTAACTCCAAAACCATTCAATTTTTAGATATTAATAATTATTCTCACGATAATATTTTTAAATCAAATTCAAATCAATTATAATTTAAGCAAGAATCAGTGATTTCAATTGAAAATATTTTCATAAAAAAAACCACCAACTAAAATTCATTATATCATCTAATAGCCAAAAATGATTCCAAAATATATAGAATATGATAGGATAGAATCAATAAATAGGGGATATTTGATTCCAATTCTCACATGACAATCTCTAATTAATTATCCCTAAAATAAAAGATGTGATAGGAAACACAATCCTCAATGATTCATAATTAACTCACAACGGCCAATGAGGATCTAGGTAATAAAACCAAAATCCATTATATATCTAAAATAAATCCATTTAAATCATAACCCAAACCATACATATAGCATCAATATCCAAGATTTATGACTATATTCAAGATAATATTGTAATATCAAGATGAAAAATGAAAACTAATGAGAAAAAAATATAGCTTAGAGAATCTGGATCTAACTCCAAGAGATATATCTAAATTGAAAATGAGGAGGAATTAAATCCCCAAAATCATTAAGAGGAGTCTCATTGGATGATATCTTAAGCCACTAGAAGAAAAATGAGAAAAAAATATTTTTTTCCTGTCTAAAAATAAATATAGGGATTACTCAATTCACATCAAACAGTTTGGCTACATAGTTATTAAAATAGTGCACCCCCTTATAGGCTACTATAGGATATGTATGCTTCCAAATGGTCTTAAATACTATATGCCAACTATTCATGATCTCACTATCCCAAGCCTAACAGTTTAAGGGGTAGGCCACATGATTACTACTAACCATGTACTTAACCATGTGACCTCCTCTAAAACTTCATCACCTGGAATAACATTTCATGGTCTTCCCTTTTAGGTTCCCTCTAACCATGAACCAAACATATAAGGGGTTATAAACTTCAAAAAAAATACCAAAATCCATAAAAAGAACTCAATTTCAAACATAAATGAAAAAGGGTCAAAAAAGTAACAACCTAAAAGTGACTATAGGGTTATCACATAAAGCACCTAATTCAACCAGACATAGATATCTCAAATATATTTTTCATTTTCAAATAAATATCATTGGAAGAAAATTAAAAATTGATCACAATTATATTATCATAAACATAGACAATAATACTAATTGATACATATTTGTCATCTTTAATGTGAAGTTTGTTTTCCAATATTCCCTTTGTGAACATAAATAACTTCATGAATGTGTCTAAATTTGAATACCATATTGTTAGGTATTTTTTAACCCTTATATTTCATTCCTCAACATGAGAAAATATGTTTCATCTTATCCAAGAATAATATTGTCAGGTTTATCAATGTAAATAACAAATTCCAACTCTCTATAGAGAAATGATGATTTGATATACATCCGGATGATATTTTATCACTTTTTCATCAAAGTAAAAATAAATATACTAAATTTATCTAGCACAGAAAGTTGTGTGAAGGTATAATAAAAATAAAATCCTTCAATATATGAGTATCCTTTTCATACCTTTCCTTCTTTTCTTCATATCACAGATCCAATTTCATTTAGCATATTAGAGAAAACCCTCTTTGTGCTGATAGCATTCCCATTTGTTTTATTGGTTTCCAAATCCCATGTATTATTTTCATAAATGAAATTTATCTATGAATTCATAATATTAATAAACTCTTGATAATTTAAAACCTATTACACATATCTTGGTTCGATTAAAGATAAAAACAAGGCTTGTGTCTCTTCCCTAAATATACATTTTGTATGAACTAACTATCCTTATTATTTAAGGATGTTTTAGACAACAATAGACTTTATCATCATTATATGAGTTGACATGAGTAATTTTAAATCACTTGAAATGATTGAATAATTATATATAATTTATAATTCATTCAAATTCTTATTATTTTCTGAAACATCTCCCCACTTCTAAAAAAATTCCTCACTGTCCTCCCATCCAATTTTTTCATGATGTATGATTTTATTCTTAGAGATTTTAAAAAAAAATTGCATCAAAAGAATACAATATATTCCGTATATTTAAATTTTTATATAAATACCCACATCTATTTAGATTATAACCAATAAAGATTGAATTAAATATATTCTACTGAAACATCCAAAGTCTTTCTCCATTTAATTTGATAATACAAGGGATTCCAAAATACCCTTAAGTATTTATAACTTGTTGAATTATTTTAACACATATTATATGGTGACATATATAAATTTGGTTGATATTAATAACGGTTTTGAATGTGAATGGTCATGGGAATTACTTGTCTCTATATTTAACAAGATGTATTATATTTAACAAACATGGTACAATCTATCTAGTAAAAAAGTCACATTCTTCCACTCTGTGATAATTTGTTATGGGGTGTATAATTAATTAAGTTCATGATAACATGTTTCACAAGATAATATTTTAATTTCCACTAGTATATTTGACACTATTTTCTATTCAACACTATTTTAAGAAGAAAACATGATACTTCTCAACACTTCTTCTAAAATTCTAAAGTATATTTAGAGTCTGAATTATATTTCATGAACATAATTCAAAAAATATTATTGAATTAATCTATAAAATAAATAAAATAATTATCTTTACATTTAATTTTCATCCTCATAGGCCCATAAATATTTGAATTAATGATCTCCAATGGGTGACATATTTGAAAGTCTCGTTTCTAGTGTAGAGAAATAACAATCTCCCCATTTTGGCATATAGATCACATTTAATTTCATTCTATCTCCCTCTCTTTGGAATAGGAACATAAAAAGAATTTTCACCTCAATTGATTTTTATCTTTTTTATCAGACCATGATAAAAAAGTACTTTTATTCCACAAGTTATTTTGCTCTTATAATCTTAGGCAATATAATTTTTTCATTTCACCAACCCATAAAAATACACCATGTTCACAATCCAATCATCAATACACCGACATATTTGATCCTCTTCACCGATAACAGGTATTTCAAAAACAGCACTTTATTTCATTTTCCAAAAATCAGAGATACAGATAATAAATTCTATTTCATGCAATCAACATATAATATGTTTTTGTTCATTAACTTATTTTCCAAAAAACTAATTATATAAATAAATTTATTTTAAGTGACATGTCATTTTAATAATTAATTGAGACTTAATTTGATTTTTGAATATCCTTCAAGGTATTTAAATCTATTTTTATGTACATAAAATCTATTATCTAAAATTAATATGAATTATTTTTATGAGGCTTTGAGTTTAGCATTAAAAACAAATTCATTCACTTTTATTTTGCCTTAATTTTAATAAATATATTGAGTATTATAATTAATACTCAATTGGGATCAAATATGGTTGATATATTATTCATAAAAGCAACATGAATATTTATATCATCGACAAACATCTTCTAATGGATTGAAATTTTACTCAACCGTCAATCTAAAATTTTCAGATTGTGTCTGATCATTTATTCATTGAGTGGGTTAATTCCCCCAAAACAAATTTCAAAAAATAGTTAAGGTTCATATATATTTTTTTAATTAAAAAATAATCACCATTATGTGTTCTAAAATCCACAAGAATGAAAAAATTGTTCTTTAAATTCATTTAATACTCTACAATCAATTTTTTGTCCATATGTTGACCCCAAAAATTCTATATTTTGGCCAACAATTTTGGATCCTTTTTGGGATCCAAAATTTTCCTGTACTCTTAAAACTAAACCATCAACTTTATAATTATACTTTTCAATTTTAATGTCACAATAGTTAAATTTTTGTCACTTTAAAATTATTTTTCCAATAATTTTTTCGTTTTTTGAGTTTTCTAGTTTTCAATAAAAATTACACTACTCACTGGTGACAATGAATCTGCCTTTTACCCAAATATTTCATGACATTTTTCAACATTTTAAAATAATATTTATTTTATCACCTAATTATCACAATTTTTTTAATCATTAAATATTTCTTAAACCATATACCTTTTGATTTATCCAAAATCCTGAAGATATTTTTAAAAAAAACTATTTTGAATTTATTTAATTCTTTATTAGACACTAATAGCTCTCACTGATAATTTTTATAATTCTTATACCTTTATTCAAATTTCAGTTCACCTTAAAAAATCATATCCTTATATTATAAATAAAATTCTATAATTCATAAATCTCTTTTTCAAGATTTAACTACTTATTAAAATTAATATAATCATTGTTACCTAAATATTTATTGACTACCATAAAAAAATTATATGATTTATAAAAATTTATGATATATGAAAGTAATTCATTGTGTTTTTTATATAACATGAACTCAATTTATATTTCTTCCTAACATATAGAATCATTAATTTCATCACCATTGAATACCCCTTCATTAACTTTTTCAATTAATAATTTTTCAACAACATCCCTAAAGGTTTCAACTTCCACTCCATATTCATAGTTATTACCGTACTAAAACATAGAAAATGAGTTACTATATTTGGGTTCAGATAAAGTATATATTTTCCCATTTATATAATACATTGTAGTTTCTAATTTTATGTATTTCTTATTTTAGGAAATCATTTTCCACTCATCCTTATATTCACAATCTTATACTACTTTTAAATTTGTAAAATTTTCTACAAAATATCCAAGATATACACAATTGAAACACTTCAGTGATAGATTTCCTTGACCATGCCTCTTTATATTATCATGATTATTGAAATGAATTAAAATATTTTTTAAAAATTTCGCATCAACATATTCTTCTTCATTAGATTTAACTTCTTACACAACTAAATAGTTCCTACTCTTCTCTTGTTACAAATATTTAAATGAAAATTTAGCTATTAGTCGTCATCTTCACGTTCAATTCACCTCTTATTTTTATTTCATATAAAATTATAATTCTATGAAGGTCATCTAAAATAATTTTATCCAAGTCATTATCTTCATCTAATGAGACTATTGTATCAAACCTAAAAATACAATGTATTTTCATGATATCATTACAATACACCAACATCTCACCAAAACCTCTAATGGTGCTAAAAATTCCATAAACATGAATCAATAATCTATCCACTATTTCATTATAATTTATCTTGATATATTCAAATTTCAATTTAGACTTTCATAAAATGAGTTTACTTTCTTTGAAATTGACATCAAATAAATTTTCCAATTTATCTCGTAAATTCTTTGATGTTTTCATCCCTTTAACATTGAGAAAATACTTTTTATATGGAAGTGATATTCTCAAATTTTGAGTGCGAAAATTATTTTATAAATTATTTCTATAAACTATTTTACTACTAGAGACATTAATATAAGAAACAAATCATTAGTATAAAATAAAAAAACAACAAAACAAATTGGTAATAAGTATGTCAACATTTAATATTTCCTTATATAAGATTTTTTCAATTTAAAGTGGAATATCAATGTTGTTCAATGGATTGATGTTTCCAATATACACAACATAAATTTAGATTTTAAATATTTTAAAATATAGGAACACATAAAAATTTAAAATAAAAACAATATATAATCATCAATGGAAACATGCGTTTTCTGATACCATTTGAAAAGGATAAAAAATTAGTGATAATTAATTTAGGGGAATGGGTGAATTATTGAATTCACTTCCCATTTTTTGTTTATTAAAAATAAACTTAAACAAATATTGATGTTAAATCCTAAATAATTTCCAAAAAATCAATTTATATGTAGAATAAGAACAATAAAATTTTATATGGTTAACCACTCAAAATATGAGACTACATCCATTGTGTGATCTTGTGAAACACGTGATCACACAATCCACTAGAATCATCATGTTTGATAGAATTAACATGATTTATCACTAAACTCATAAATCCAAAAATTCCTCCCCAATTGTGTGATGTAAATCCTTACAAATAGAGATATAGAATCAATTTTTAAACAGCAATGGAATCCTCAACAATGCTAAGACATCATCAAGTTACTAGTGTTCTTCTTCAGCTCCTTTAAATTTATTTATTACATGTAAACGTTTTCATAAAATATTCTCCACTATCTCATATTACACTCAATATATCAATGATAATTATATTGGATCCCTATTCTAAAATATCTTATATAGTAAAACACTTTTATTCTAGTTCAAATTTGAACTAATATGTTCCTTCTACAACACATTATCTTCTATTAAATATTTTCATCACTTGAATCTATATAAGACAACATGGTTTTAATTTATTCATCATTATGTGAATAAAATAGTTTTCCATTAAATTCTTTCAAAACCCCTTCATATTTTTTCGCATGATAGACCTCTTCATGAAAAAATATTTCTCTATAAATTAATATAGTACATAGATTAACTCCAATGCAAGCAATATTATGCCACTAATATTATCTTGTATTACCTTTGTGATATTTATTCCATAAAATAACATATTTTAAATAACTATTATAAATTTTTTGAGGAATAAAAATCATTTTTTATTAGATAATATATTATATATGAAAATATTTACATTTGAAAAACATTATGTATCAACACTTATGTTAACGTACTGTGATAATTTTCTATCACAATCTTATCATAGATAAAATCATATGTAATAAAAATACTTATATAAAAAACATTCATTCTTGGACTATACCATTTTTTACAGAGAAAAATCTCACATATCAAAATTTATTACATACTAAATTTAAAAACCTTATGCAACAAAAGAATTTCTTTTCCACTGTATATTTATCTACTCTTCAGAATAATATCTTTATGCATCAAAGTATAGATAAACCTTTTGTTCTAGTTCTTTAAAAAATTTCAAGTGATAAAAATATCATATTTAAAAAATTATTAAATACTAAATATGAAAACTGTATGAATAAAGGAAATGGGAAAAATTATATTTTAGGACTTTAATTATTTTCAGAAACATCTACTCAGAAAAAATCATTATGTATTAAGGATAAAATAATTACATATCATTAATGTCACTATTACATATTGAGTAATTTTTCGTGTTTTGACCATCTTATATGCTTCATAGAAACCCCAACATATGATAAAATTTAGTCATACTTATTGTGGAATTTTTCAAATTAAACATCCAAATTTTCTCAAATACTAAAAATTTCAATCTTATTTAAAAAAATGCCAAACCTATTTTGAACACATCATATATTATAAAATATAAAAACATCTTTTGTGTTCCATTAACCAATAAAAATAACTAAGTGATATTTTCTTAAAATAAATATCATTTAACACTTGAGTTTGGACAAGATTTTTGTATTAAAAATAAAATAAATCACAAGAACCATATCCACATATTCTCTTATCAAATTTTTCTTTTTAATTTTCTCAAAAAATTATTTATTAATTGGATTAATATTTACCATCATTGATAGTTTCTTTATAATGAACTTATATTAAAAATTACATAATATTTAGATTTATAATGTATAATTTATTTTCATGATAAATCTTCAATACATTCAACTTAACTTCTCCCTTTTCCATTACACGTACTTAAACACCGTGATTTTTTTAATAAATGTGGGATGAGTATATGAAGCTTAATAAAGTACAAAAATGAAATAAAAACTATAATTCCAATGAATAAAATGAAAATCCATGAGAACATTTTTCTTAAATTCAAAACATTTTTCACCAAAAGTCCATCATTTTTCATTTAAAATACCATTTTCCTTCCCTATAAAATAACCAAAATCTATTAAAACTAATTATAAAACAAAAAAAATTTCATATAGTTTCTTTGGGACAAAATCTTATACAACCCTTAATGAACCCTTTCAAATTGGAATAACAATATAACAATCTTCAAATATAATTCTATATAAAAAAATTCTTTAACAATTTCATTGTAGAGCTATCTAGGTACACCCATTGTATAGATATATCAGGATCACCCTAAAAATTCATTGTGAACTAATTATATAAAAATAATAATTATCAAATAATGAATAATAAATTTTAATCTTGAATATTTCCATCATAAAACCCTTGGAGAACTCTTTTAATTTCATATGAAAATAACTTTTAGATATCAAAATATCCATTTCATTTAAAACCCCATTTCCCACACCCAAATACTCTTTTATTTAAAAAAAACATTTTAAATACCAAGTTTCCTAGAAAAATTGAAATATTGTTTTTATTTGAATAAAATTTGAAATATTTTAACGGAATAAATAATTTAAATAATGGTTATAGTGGTAGGAAAAGTCATTGTCATTGTTTACGTTAAAATATAACATTCATTTGGTCATTTGTAAGGAATGTCAAACACTCTATAAAATTATTGTTTTTTCAAAAAAATTACTCAATTCTCATTTAAAAAATTCTCATGTATATAATAAAATCATTTTTTAAAACATGTATTTAGTAGAAAAATTGGGATTTATGGAATGAATTAAAAATATTATTTTTTTAAAGAGAATTCCCTTTTCACAGTGGAAATATTTGAATCATAAGATCCATGATGGAATGACATTAAACAAAATATTAAACACAATTAGAATAGATATATTCATAAAAAATTAAAGATTAAATACATACATCTCTTGAAATAATATAGGTTTATAATATCGAATTATTCCTCAACAAAAGGAAATCAAGATGAAGTCTCTTAAATTGAGTTCTATTAGTCATGTTCTTTCATTATACTTCTAGATAATACACTTTTTTAGTTATTTAGTTTCTTCAAAAAATTCATAAATTATATTGTTTATTTTATTTCACTTATTACCATGTTCTATTCAATTATATAATCAATTAAGTTTATGTCAAATGATTCAATGATATTTGTCTTATTTGTCAAAATGATATAGGTTGTTTGACTATTTCTCAAATATGTTATTATTTAAAATTATCTATAATAATAATCATTAAATCTTTAAAACGTTAATGGATCAATTATAATTTTTAAAACAAATTAGGTAATATTATTATGAAAAATGAGGAATGTTTTTATCATAGAAACTGTAGGTCGTACGTACGCAAGAGTAACGTTTCCATTATTCAATGATCATTATAGAACGAATATATGTATTATTATATCATAAAATAATGATCATACCATAATAAATATCTTATTAATTAAATAAATATACTTATATATTTAATCTATGTTTTTAGAGATAAAAAAGTGTCACATAGCTTCATGGAGGTGGTAGTCCACGTGTACACGAATGACATTATCATTTTTTAGCGTAAGAAAAAAGTAATATATTATCATTTTGAAATTATAAATATGTCATGTATATAATTATTATGTAATTTATATCACATTTATTCATTAAATTTGTCCCCATTACATAAATATAAAGTGTTAGCGAAAAAATAATCACATCACTTCATGCGGTGATAGTTTTTCATACACCCGAGCGATGTTTTCATATCCCCCACAGAATGGAAAGTAATAGGGTAAATGTGAAATAAAACCTCCTTAGACGGTGATCTGAGATACCCAGGAATAGCAATTTCATATCCCATTTGATAGAAGGGGAGTTGGATATCATTTATTACATTACCGAAATAACATATCATTATATTAGTGATAACTTTTATTGTATAATAATAATTTAAAAATATTTCCAGGATTAAGAAGAATAATTAACATCAGTATGATTAGATAAGCATGACACCTATTCTGTAAGAAACCTCCTTAGTTAAGTGACAAAATTCATATTTGGATGAGATTATAATAAAAATAAGGGTTATAGTACATGTGGATGGAATTTAGGAATACATTTTATCAATTATTGTATAATAAAAATTTATTTTAGGTTATGAATAAGAGAGAAGATATGGTAACATTTTATAATTGATATTATTGTCACACTTGTAAAATTTTAAAATAAAATGTTATACCGATGTTTTTCAAGTTAAAAAGACTCCAAAATGGGAACTCATAGAGAATTAGAAATTATAAGGTATAAATATGGCTATAAAATATATTTTATTTAGGTTTGAGGTCATTTTAACCCTTATATTTTTAGTTTACCCCCCCCCCCCCCACCCCCCACTATAAATATATTTTTACAATAACTATGGTAACTGATTTTTACATTTTTCACAATTCATTATGGTAAAATGTTAATTTTAACTAATTATATAATATAAATTATGATTATTTTATATATTTAATCCATTTTTTAATTATAAATTCATATAAGTTTTAAATTTTAATTTAATACAAAACCGGCAACCGCTATAAAAGCATGGGTTTTTAAGAGTTGTATTTTTCGAGCATAAGATGATTTTATATTAACTCAATGACTGATAAAAACTAATTCTATAAATCTTAGTTAATATTTAATTATATAAAATATATTTATTTAATTTAAAACATTCCCCATTTGGGATTACTTTAATTAATAAAAATTTAGAAGCATTTTGCACTTACTCGGTTTTTATAAAAATATCATTTTTAATCCAAAAATAAATTTATACTAAAATAAAATGAAAATTAGATTATAATTTAATTAAGTGGATTAAATATAAAAATTTAATACCTATGTTACATTAAATTGAATTCAAAATATAATGAGACATCAATTAATTTATTTGATTAAAATAAATTAATTGTTTTACAAAAATCATTATTTTCACTAATCACTAAAAGATAAATATTTTCCCAAAAAGACAAAAATTTCTCTAAAATTAAATTTTAATATAATGATTTAAAATTAAACAAATTTTTTGATAATTATTATTTTAAAATTTATAAATTATTCTTTTCAATAAAATCCTTATCATAAAAGAGTTTAGTTAAAACTATTTCCATTTTTGATGTAAAAATTTCTTGATATTTATATAAATAATATAACGATATTAATTAACATGAAAGTGATTTATTATATCATTACATTAGTTTTTTAATTCATCATTCATTTATAAAAAAAAATTCTCACAATTGTTTTAACTTATTAATCAAGTTGGGATATCATTCTCTCATAGAATCTTTAGATTTCAATGGTTCATCATCAACCATAAGGTTTTTTAAGAAAACCATAACCATGAGAATCACAAAATTAAACAAATGGATTAAATATTTTCAAGAATCTTAATATATTGTTCCTCGTAATAATTCTTCTCTTCTAAATAAACTAATTTCATGCTCAAACAATAGATGATTTTGTGACGTGTTTTTATAACAACAATATATGAAACATGTTGTGTACCTGAGATAAAATAAAATCCATTCCAATAAATGGGAAACTAATAAAAATTTCACTCGGATTTCATATAATCTTGTGAAACTATTACATATTTTTCCATTTTCACCAAAATGTATAACTCTTTTACATGGAGATAATTTGATAAATACATGATTTCCTACCTCAAAAAAAAGATTTTTCATCCTATTATCTACATAAGTTTTTGGTACGCTTTGGGATGTCCTAATATGTTACTAAATAATGAAATCCTCTAATCTATTTTCTATACTAAATCTTATCATATATAATTTATTTCACCTACATTGTCACAAAAAAATCTGGTCTCTAAAACCATATTCTATATAATGCCTCCAATGGTGCCATCAGTATTCTATAATGAAGAATATTATTATAATAAGACTAAAATGAAGATAAATATTGATCCCAAATTCTATTTTTATATATTGAAATAAGGGTATCTCTTAGGTATTTAATCATCTATTTATATTGATCATTAATTTTGGGGATGATAAGATGTTCTGAATTTTAATTCAGTATGAAAATATTTTAGAAGTACCTTCCAAAAATTAAATTTGAACCTTTGATCACATTATAATACAATGGAGAGATTAAATCCATGTATCCTAACTACAATATTTAGAACCAATGGGGAAATATGATCTGAAGACATTGTATCTCAAATTTAAAGGAAATGTGAAGATTTAATAAATCAATCAAGAATAACCTAAATTACATTGGCACCTTGATAATTTATTTGTAATAAAACCATAAAATACATTAAATATATTACTATTTTAAATATGATAGTTAAAAAGGATAAATCATTCCCTCCAGAAGTTTCAATTCAATATTTACTTAATATAAATTAACAAACATCATGGTAACGTCAAAAATTTCCCTTTCCATTCAATCCCACTAGTAATACTTCTAAGACTTTCTATAAATCAGAGTTCTTTCCTGATGAATGTAAAATGGGGAATTGTGATCTTTACTTGACACAAAATTCCTAAAATAGAAATCACAAGGAATATATAATGTTTTTCTAAATTTTAAAACACATTATTCATCAATATTCAAATTATGAAACATAACATTTATAAAAAGTTATAATTTTTCCTAAAAAACGTTATGTTTTTTTAGCATGATTAGTTCTTTCTGATAAAGTTGACTGAAGTTGAACCTGAAAAAACATTTAGAGGATTTCCTTACCTTCAGAACTTTTATAACAAAATTTTGGAATCATTAGAGAATGGTTCATATTCAGAATGTAACTTGGTTAATGTAGCACTATTTTTTATACTCAAATCATTTTCAACATTGTTTACTTTTACATGATGGTAATGAATAATAAAATCATAATACTTTATTAGTAATATCCATATTATCTATCTCATGATCAATTATGTCTAACTAAATATATAATTATAACTTATTTATCAATATATATTTCACACGCTACTCAGTATAAATTTTTCTTCAATAGTTTTAAATAAAAAACCATAATTTCTCATTCCAAATCATTGTTTGAGTCCTTTAACTCATGAGTTTTCAAATGATGTAAAGAATAATATAAATCCTTGTTATTTTTTATCAAGACACAACCATGTCCCTCAAATGAAGAATCTTTTTCGATGATGAATTCACCATTTCAAGAAGTTGTGGTCCAAATTGGAGCATTCACAAATCTTATTTTTATTTCCTAAAAATAATATTTACATTCTTTTTTCCAAATTTGTTTAACTACTTTTCGAGTTATCATAGTTAGTGGAAAAGATAACTAACAAAATGATATAAAAAAACTTCAACATTAACTTTTTAATCTAGTAAAACTTTTAATATATATGATATTTGTCTATCTGGAATATTATTTAACAGTTTTTTTAGTATTATAAATAGTTATGCCATCTTCAAAAACAATCTGTTAAAGGGAATAAATTTTATACAACCAAAATTCATGCTTACTATATTTATTATTTGTATTTTTATATATTAAGGTTGAAAAAACTTCATAGGATTATTTTTTTACACATATTAACATTATAATATAAATAAATTCATCAATAAACACATCCAAAAAAATTATCTGAAAAACATGAAAAACTAAATTTATAAGGTCCATAAATATATCTGGTGAATTGAAATACAAAAAAAAGGTTTAATTAAATACTCTTAATGCCTATATCTATTCTGAATCACTATATTCATAATTTTTCCCCTATTTAACGTTTTTTAGTGGTACCCGAACCTCATTTCAACCTTTCAAAAATACTAGGCTCCTTGGATCAGATAAAACAAATCATCGATATGTGGAAATGGATACTTATTCTTAACTGTGATGTCAATAAACTCTATATAATCAAATAAAATTCTCATTTAACCTTTTTTATTTTCTAAAAAATGGGAAAACCATGTTGAATTTCTTGGATTAATGATATTGTTATCGAGAAACTCCTGCAATTTCATTTTTAATTTACTTTATACATTTGAAAAGGTTGTATTGAAATAGAATTACAATTTAGAACTAATCCAATAGTAAAATTAAACTCTAGATCTAGAATATCACACGGAAAACCAATATTAAATACATCAATTTATTAATTCACTACTAGAACATCACTAAATTGACCAGTTTCAATGTTTCTAAGAACAATAGTTTGAAAACATTCACTATCATTTTTAATAATTTTTCATGTTCTAGATATGATATCAAATCATTGAAATCATTGAATAAAATATTCATTGATATTAAATCTATATTATCATGGTAAACTAAAATCCAATACATATATAAAATGATATGAAACACAACTATAAGAAGTTCAACATAATTATTTGGAAAAACAATCCCACAAATGATAATAGAAATATTCTTATAACTTTTAGTCAATTTAATTCTTACACATAGAGTTTTTACCCAAAGATCTATCTTAAATTCATGAGGTGATATTTATGATTTACATGAAAACTTTTTGGAAATGAAATAAAAGGCATATCCAGATTCAAAATGGCATTGGTATAGTTTGAATACAAAATTGACATACCTATCACTACTACATTTTATATCCCAATATCAACTATAGTAGTAGAAAAATATATTCCCGCAACATTTTTATTTCTATATTGATTATTTCATGTATTATTTCCTAAATTTGGGCTCATGTAGAAATAATGAACCAACTCATTGCAACTAAAAAATCTCACCATGGAATGGCTATCTGTTAACCAATTTCTGGATTCTTCTTTAATATTCTCCTTATAATCAAGGTCTATATGACTAAACATTATACATTATGAACCATTATTTAATATAATAATACATTATATATAGTGATTTTAACACCGATTCCACAATATGTAAAATTCAATTTATTTTATCCAGATTTATTTGATGTATGTTTCACCATCACCTACATACTAACATCTTCTTTCTTTTATTGTCACAAGTTATATATGTGTCAAAAAACTACATCTTATTTTTTTAGCACAATAAATAAATTCCTCCTAGATTTTAAACTCTCATTTGTAAAATTATATTCAGAAAAATGGTTTAACTCGTGATTAAAATATATTAATTTTACTATCACTATCCAAAACAAAATTTGGTACATTCCTAGACTTCCCTGTAAAAGTTTCATTATACCTGGCCATATAATCTTTTTCTATTTTTATCTCAATTGAAGTAATTGTTTTTCAATTTGGAGTCAAAAACCTTAGGAAAAAAATCTCAAATAAAATATTGTTAAATTTTTACCATTATATAGAATCAATATTATATTTATCATTGTTATTATTTACTATATTACACTATCAATCAACATCGCCTTCAAAATGATAAAAAGAATGGTTTACTTTTTCAAACTACGAAAATCCCATGACTTTAGATTTTTACTCCAGGGATTAATAAACACATATGATGCCAATAGATTATATTATCAACTAAATGAGGGGGATGTCGTTGAATGGAATTATTCACTATAGACATGTTAATTCATGGATGCTCAGTTTCCTCTATAGCATGGATACCACCACCATTTATAGATATTGTCAACTCATTCATGAAAACAAAAAAAAATCAACAATAAATCCAACCATCTTAGGATATATATTTAGAAGGAAGTTTCCCTCTTAGTTCCTTCTCGTAACTTCTTCCTTTTTTCCTCTATAGAAAATCATTCTGAATAATTATAGTTTAAATGAAGAAATACGGTAATCTTTTAAATTCTATATCATTTCAAGTTAACCATTAGGTAAATTCATTCAAGGTAATTCTGTTAATATTATCCTACCCTTAAAAGTTATCTAAACTATCATTTGATTCCAAGTATAATGACCTATCATTGTATGTTATATAATTTTGAGTTTTCATTAAATAATTATTTCTCTTACATTTGAGGATCGTTTCATGATTATATTTTCAAAGAAATTGTTCACAGCTCATAAAAAATAAACTATAAATTTCAAAGTGGACATATATATTTAGTATCCATTTTCACATAATATAAAAAATTTAAAATAAATCATGGTTTCATTTCAAGGGAAATGGTCCAGACTTTAAACTTTACTTTTTTCCTTTCCTTTAAAAAATATTATACCCTATGAAAAACATTTTAAAAATAATGGGTTGAGAAGAAAATCTCCTTATAGGATATAAGAGAGGGAAACACCATTTTTTTATTAGGAACATGTAAAACCCAAAAAAATATTTTCTTAAAAACATGAATATTTTTCATGAAATGGAATCATTTTTCTATTCAAAATTATAATTTTCTTTACTTTTCAAATAAAATATTTTTCTTGAAATCTGACTAAACACACAAAAAATTACTATCACTAAATAGGGAAGTAATTTTATGAAACCCTTAAAGAACCCTAGAAATTAGAATAACCATACAGAAAAATTCAAATATAATTCTTTGGATAACATAATCAATACACAATGAATTGGAGCACTATTTAGGTATGCACATCATATAAGATATATCAGGTTCACGGGATACTATCTGGTGCACCCATCATATAAAAAATTTATTTGTATTATATCATGAATGAAACATCATAAACATACAAATTTTAAACATCAACCCATTAACAAAACTTTCAAACTCCTTTAAAAATCTCCTTCTTATATCAAAATACCTATTTATTTTAAATACCCATTTTCAATATAAAAATACACTTTTATTTTTAAAAACCATTTTTAATACCAAAATATCCGTAAAATTGAAATTATATTTTATATTTCAAGAAAAAATGACATATTTTATATTAATATAGGATTCATATAATTTTAATGGTGGGGGTAGAAGTCATCGTCTTTATATATGTTAAAATAGAACATTTATTTTTCCATTTGTAAAGAAATAAAAAATTTCATTGAAATATTCATTTTTTTTCAAAAAAAACGTTTAATGAAAGACATAATTTTCATTTATAAAACACTCCTATAAATAATAATAATTATTTTAAAATCTAGAACATGTATGAAAAATTGAGTTATAAGGAAAAAATTAATAGATAATTTATTTTAATGAAAATTCTCTTTTCACTTTAGAAATATTTAAAACAAAATCCACATGAAAGAATAAAAATAAATAAACGTTAAATTCCATGAGAATAGAGAAATTCTTAACATTTAAAATTGGTATGTTATACCTATTATAAAATAATATATGTCTATAACATCAAAAGATTACTTAATGAATGGATATCGATATGAGGTCAATTACCTTGAATTTGATTTTTATGATCATTCTTTATATTTCTAAATAAAAAATATGTTAATTATTTAATTTCCACTGAAACTCATTAAATTTTATTATTCCTTTTATTTCAATTATTTACTTGTAATATATAATTACATTACCATTTAAGTTTACATCGGATATTTCAACGATATCTGGCTTATGAGTCAAACTGACTTCAGTAGGTTGACTATTGGTCTAATAGGTCACTGTCTTAACATATATAGAATAATAATCAAAAAATAAATATAATTTTTTAATTTAAATCATTTTTTAAAACCAATCATGAAATATTTTTATTAAAAATGAACAAAGTTATGATCATAGAGACCATAGGTCGTACGTATGTAAGAGTCATTTTTCTATTTTTCAATGATCCAAACAGTTAAATGGTATATATTCTTTGATTTATAAATAACTATTATAAAATCATAAATGTTATATTCTTTGAATATTTATATATATATATCTTCCATGAGATTTAGTTATGAAAAAAGTGTCAAATCACTTTGTGTTTGTGGTATTCAAAACATACATAAACAACATTATTTTTTGGTGTAAGAAATAAAGTGATATGTTATCTTTTAATAATGATAACTATGTCATTAATATAAGTATTATTTCATTTATATCACATGTATACATTGAAATTATCCTTATTATATTTCATGTAATGAATTAGTGAGAAATGAATCAGATAACTTTGAGAGGCGATAATCCTCGATACACACAAGCAACATTACCATATCCACCACCGAATGGAAATTATGATGGAATATGTGATACCGTCACATGATAAGTATATATATATATGTGTTAAAATTTTAGTATATATACATTAAATATATAATTAAAACAATTCATGAATGGAACTAATGGAAAATGGATGACATTGGTTCGCAAGGTGGTTACATGTCTTACACAAGAATGATGACTTATGATCCTATTTGATGGAATAATAAATTAATTTAGATTATGACATTAAAATAATAAAAGTTTACTAAAAAAAATATTTTTTTATTATATATTAATAATTTAATAAGATTTTATATAAGTTTAAAACGATATAAAACAAATACAGTCAGTTAGGCATGAAACACCTTCACTGAAAAAACTAATTATGTAAACACCAAAATCCTTATTCAGATGCTTTATGACCAAAATAAGGGATATAGGGAGTGTATATGGAATTAAAGAATATATATGGTAACTAATTTGTGGAGAAAAAAAATATTTTAATTTTTGAATAGAAGATGAGAGGTTGTTTCAATTTATAAGTGAGTTGATTGGAACATATGTTATATTTGAAACGAAAAAAATATACCCATGTTTTCCACATTTGAAAAGGATTAAAAATAGACCATTATAAATAATTTAAAAATAAAATTTCTAAATATGTCAAGAAAATATATTTTATAAATGTTTTTATCTCATTTTTTCACTTTTTTTTTAGTTTAACCCCTGGTAAAACTGGTTTTACTTGAACTGCAATAATTAGTATTTATTGTCCTCAATATTTCTTATAGTCAAAAAATAATTTCACAATATTAGATAATAAAAATAATTATGATTCCAAATATTTTATATATTTTACACAATTAAATTCATATAATTTTAAATATTAAATTTAAAATAAAACAGATAGAAGTGACAAGATAAGTGTTTTTTCAAGTGAATTTTTTGATAAAACAGGTGATTTTATATTCACTCTATAAATAATAATAATAATTCAACGAGTATAACTTAATATTTAATTATATAAAATCTATAATTTTTTTCTAAAATTTTATTCATTAGTTTTTATTTTAATTAATTAAAAGTGATAAACACTGTTCAATTTTAAAGGGTTTTTAGAAAAACCTCATTTCTAAAAGAAAAAATAAACTTATAATAAAATACAATATTAATTAGATATAGAATTAATTTACAGGATTAAATATAAATAAATAATACTTATTTTAAATTAAATAATATTAAAAACATAATTGTAATTTTTAGTAATTTAATTTATGGAAATAGAATGAGTTTTTTTACTAAAAACAATATTTTTTTCACTATTTACTGAAAAATATTTTCAGATAAACCGCAAAATGTCACATTAATTAAATTTTGATATGATGGTTTAAAAATAGAAATTTATTTTATATTATTAATATTATAAAATTTATAAATTAATCTTATATAAAACTATATAATAAAAGTGATAATTAAAAATATTTCATTTTGTATGTAAAAGATTACATAGTGTTTTTAAAATGAATATATCTTTATTAATACACATGAAAGTGATTTACTCTATACATAGTTTTATTATTAAATTATTGTATTGAGATTATCCTTTAAATGGATTATTTTCAGGGTTATATTTAAAGATAATGATTCCAGTTTACCAATGATAGAAGATTTTGTAAGATAAGTATCATATTGTGTATTCATTTAACATGAAATTTTTTTAAATGTGCTCTCACATAAATGATAACACCCTTTTAAATTAAATATATCTTTTAGTATTTCATGATCTATATTTTCTGATGAATTACACTAGTTAATCATCTATATAATAAATGAATATATCTAGTAGAGAAACATGCCAATCATAACATATTTAACTCTTAGATAGTTGAGGGGAAAACTCTTTTTAAATCATTAATAGGGATTATATATAATTTATTACCATTGTATCCTAATGTTTAGGGTTTTCCATATAATTTTCACCAAAATAATATCCAAATCATAATACACCTAATGTTTAGGGTCCCCAAATTACTTTATTTCCTAACGTAATATAATTCATGTGAACCTAATAAAAAGGGTTTCATGTAATGAATAATCGATGTATTTATAAATGTTTTAATAAAGGAATCAAACAATTAGTAATTTTAAAGGTTAACTAATCTAAATATATTATCTTATGAAATTAACTTCATATATGAAAATTATAGTGATTTAATTGGGTATTTTTTCCTCCTACCAAACCCATAGGTTCAAAACAGATTGATTTTTGACTATTTACACAACTCATAACCTATGATACTAACCATGATTAAAATATTACTATATATTTGCATATTAAAATACATCATATGTATATGTTGCATGAAAATATTTCATGTAAATTCTTAGAATCATATAAAATCAAAAATCCCCACATGACTAATTTTGGAGTGATAGATAGAAAACCCCCACTTTCTAAACAAGGCATAAACCTATAAATAGTGAGCAGTCGAATCCAAATTAACTCTACCCAAAAAAACTTTACTCATTATTGACCTCAATTTCACCATTATTCTGACATATAATATGTATAAATCATAATTAACCTCTTAATTCATTCTCATAACATAGTACTAGGCAAAGTAATTCTTGAAGAAAACTAAATCAATTGTCACACCTATCATATACTCCTTAAGCAAATTTATGATGATTTTGAGGTAATTTAAAACTTCAAACTAAAGTATACATATAATCATATTATAGCAATTATATCTATTAATAAATGATTAAAAATTAAATAAATGAATAGTTTATATGTCTAAACATGATATTAAAAATATATAAATAATTTCTAAATAAATGTAATTATTATAAGTAGAAAATTTTTTTACATCCATGGAACAAAACCATGGATACATAGATCAAAAGCAGGGCTATACACTATATCTATGTTTCTAGTTGGTTATGGATGGTATTATCATTTCTATATAAAAACTTCATAGTCATGGCTTTAAGAGGCTATTTCCATAGTTCCCACGGTGGCAACAGAACCTATAGACATGGTTTTGGAATCTATGGAAATAGCTCTTAGGGTTTTCCACCAAGGCTATAGGTCTATATAAATAGTTTGAACCATGGGTATACGTTCTATTTCCATATAAGAAATCCATGTCTATATCTCCTATTAATCATTCTTATAGCTTTAAAATAAATTTCCACCAGCCATATTTGATCTACGTACCCCCACATTCATAGATGAGACACTATACCAATGTACTGTTAACATCTTATGGTAAATATATATATATATATATATATATTGTAATGAATTATGGAAATAGAAAAACCATGTGGCTATAGGTCTTCTTACACCATTCCCATGCCAAACAAAATTCATGATATATTGTGGGAAACATATAGCCTTGGTTTACGAAATCAATGGATATAGGTAGAGGCTATAACCATGGTTTGGTAGAACCATGTCAATAGCTTTTGAAAAAACCATAAATACATTGTTCAGAAAATTTGTGTCTATAGGTAGAGTTTTTAGCCATTGTTTAGACAAAACCATGGTTATATCCTTGGTGTGAAAATCTATAGCCATAGTTTTTGAAAATCACAGCTATAGGTATGTCTCTATAACCCAGTTCTCTAATAGGATATAAAAACATTATAATATACCCATTAATTTTTTGCATTCCATAATTGAATAAATACTTAGTATTTATTTATGATATGAATTCCTTCATTTTAACCTTTTATATGGAATTTTATTTAAATATTTGATCTAAATGAAATATAAACATTTTATTTTTATAATATATTATGTAAAAATTTGAATAACCTAAATATAAATTATTTAACCTAATTAAAACCTTCATCAACTCAATTATAAAATCTCTTTTTCATAGGGGTATAATTATTTCCTCAAATAAAGTCTTTAATTTGAAGAGCTAAAATAATATATTGATGAACAACTCATAATTTGAAATATAAACCCCTTTATATTTTTTCATTAATTGGCAATTTATATAAATCTTTTAACTAACATGTATAATTTCTATATAAACCATTTATATCAACATTATAATTCATTCCATATAATTTCAAAAGAGTATATTTAAAAGAGATATGACCTAAAACCATAAAAAATATGATGAGATTAAGATACATCATATGGTATGATGTATGAAAATCATTGGATAGAATATATTAACAAAATAACATCTACAAGGTATGCTTATTCAGGTGTATTGAAATATTAATATTTAAATTTGATAAATCATGTACATATGCTTGCATTATTTAAATAATTTCATTTAATGAAAAAAATGGGAATTTATTTGGCTTTTGGTTATTAAGTGTTAATTACTTAAAACTTTACATGAAAATTACAAAAAAATTAGGTAAAATACATACATAGATCATGAATGTCTTTAGGCCTATATACACTTTCCACTTCCATTGACAGGGAGTGTTCATTATTTCCCAAGACACTATTGATACTTCATATCCCTATAGCTCTATGTTCCTCCTTCCTCTTCCCTATGAGATGATATCAAAACAAAGAAAGTAGAAGAATCACATATAAATGATGGTAAACACATATTAACACATGTATACACCCTGGTTGATTAATATCCATCAGTTTCTTATTTGGTGAACTCATAAATCATGTATGGATGATGTGTAAGAAGTAGCATAATGATATCGATACCCACACATTGAGCTTCATAATTTTATTTATAGTATAATGGTTTTAATATCTTCAAACATGGTCAATCTATTTTCTTGGGTTTCTATTTTCTTATACATCCCTATACATCTGTTATATGAGATTATGAAACTAGTCATTTGTAAGATCCCATACATCTAGTGAGTTTTTTCCTTGTTTAAATTCAGTTTTAAATACTGCAATGGTTTTTAATTATATTTTTACCAGATTTATGAGGAGGCTCAATGGTATCTGAGGGGTTTATGATGTGAAATTAAGGTTAATCAGACCATCATGTTCCGGTTTCATTATTGGCGCACAATTAGTTATAAACATGCTCCAAAAACATACTATCCAAGAGGATTGGTTAAGAGTTAAGTAAACCATGTGAGGGGGGAAGAAAAATAACATGGGTTTAGAAAGATCCATTCTACATTATTAGAACACGGTTTGTTAAACATTGTGGGATCCCTATGTAACTGGGTGACCAAGCCCCTCTTGGAAATAGGAAGGTGCATTATTTGGAAAACCGTGTGACCAAACCTTTCTCCTCATTAAATGTTGTATTTTACCCTTTTCCCCCTTTGTGATTTATGATTTCTCACTCGGTTTTCTTACTCATTTCACCTCCAACAAACCTAGTGACATTCCAAAACGCCCAAAATTTTTAAAGGGCTGATCACTTTAGTTTCCAAGCCAATTGGAAAGATGTTGGGTGTGGATTGAAGATCCTGATAAATATAAATATTCTCTATGATCATTTTCTGAATTAAGTCTTGTATAATAATTATTCTCCTTCTAAATCTCAAAAGGTATCATTTTCCAATGGAGTGTAGGTTGGGGCTTCAAGGGGTGTCTATATCTGAATGAAAGGCTAATATTGAGTGTGTGGTAATCTCCTAAATCATGGTAGGTGATCGAAATTTTATATCACATAGTCTTGATGTTTGGTTTTTGTGTTTGTGGTTTTGTTATGCTACCTTATGTTATAAAAATTATTACCTTGGTTAGAATAAAAAAAAATTGGTTAAGTAAATGATAAATTTAAGCCCTCATGATCCCATTGGGATTCATTGAGTTTGAATAGGCTAGTTTTAGAGCCGCCCATAGAGTTTTTCATCAACCCTAAATTAGTAAATTTAAATAATAAAAATAGAATTTAATTTTTATAACTTAGAGCCCATAATATGTTTTTTTTATCTTATTAACATGGGTCTATAAATGGAATCCATGAGAATTAAGTTAGTTGGTTAACATGGCTTGGGAAATAAATTGATGATAATTCTGTTTAATCGATATCATAGAATAAGATAATGTTTGGTATAGCTTTAAAGAGATAGTGGGTTATTTATTTTCAGTGATAAATGGGTAGATGGTTTAAGGAATGAATATTGTTTATTTTTTGAATTAATTTTAATTTTTGAAAGTTATGTGCATTAATTGAGAATGGTTTATTGACATGACAAATTTGTTGACTGGTTATGGTTATGTTTGTATTTAGTAATCTTGGTAAATGATTAAAGAATAATGTGCACATGGATTCAAGTTATGTGAGATATTATACATGGGGATCTACAGCCACGGGATGGGTTAGACTAAGTGTCAAAACACCATAACTTTTTAATGCATGGGATACAGAGAGGAATGAGGTTCTATTCACCTAATAGTTGTAGTTGATGAGACTAGTTGGACTGATGATGTAAGGTAAATGTTATGTAATTGTTTGTGTGATGTTTTCCATATTGGTAGGGAATATTATTTATCCCTTTATGTTTATAAACTATCCAACATAGGCTATGGTGTAATTAATTATAATTCCTAACCCATTAAATAAATAAAGAAAAATAATTGCATAAACTATTTAAATAATGGAACCTGGTTTACTCTTTTATTGAAGCTGTTTTTCAATAGTACTTGCATAAAAAATCAATTTAGATTGGGTATTTTTTGTAGGAACCATTAGTGGTGTTCTTCTAGGTTGTACTCACACCCTTCTTGAGCTACCATTAGGGGCCCGAGTAGATTTCGTGGTTTTAGGAGAGGATAAGGGAACATGCCTTGAGCTAGTGGGTTGATTGGGACTTGTATGTGCATGGATGAGGGATCTAGACATGGAGTTAAGACCCCTTTTAAGGATTCTTCTATTTTCTTGTTTTGTATTTTCTTTACACTTGTGAATATATAATGTAACATTTCATATTCACAATATGGTTGTGGGTATGTTCCTATATTTTGGTAAATAGTTGGTAATGTATAATTATTGGTTATTATCATATTGTTTAATGTATTTATTTATTTTGATCTAATGTGGAATACTTTGATAAATGTTATAGTCTCCTCACCTGTCTATTAAGACCCGCACTGCTAGTTGAAAGCCTCTAGCATATGGGGAGGTGCGCTTGAGATCATGTGGCGACAGGGCTTAGGGAACTGGTTTAGTGTCTTATAGGTTTGGGAAGGTATATATGTGGTATCAAAGGAGGTTATATTCTATTTAGTTACAATTTAGGGATTGTATATGGGAGACTAGGATGTGTTCAGCCATGGCAATGAGCATGTGCATGGGATTATCTAACCCATGTACAAGGGAAACCCCAACTACCTGGGGTGGGATTGTTTTATTTATTGTTTATTTTTATAATTGAGTGTTATTTCATAAATTGATGATTCATTTGTTGTGTAATGTGACTATTTTATTATATTTTTCTTCTAGTTGGATTTTCCTAAGATTATGCATTTATGAATCATTTTAGTCACCTAGGTAGATCATTTTCATGCATCATGGTAGGCACACATAAGAAAGAGTTATGAGATATGAGTGATATAATTCTTATATTTCTCTTGAAAATTTTGATTAAAATGGTGTCCAGTAAAGATGATATGAAAGGGTAAATTTAAAAAATGTAATAAAATAGTTAAAAATAGTTCCAAATGAAGAGTGGTAAATGGTTTTAAATCTTTTTGTGATAAGTTACAATGATAGAGAATTTACAAAGAGATAAATATTTTTGTTGTGGAAGTGAAAATGGTAAAATGGGTGTTTATTGAAAATAATGTTGGATGTTTGATTCAGTACACCCCATATTATTCATTTCCTATGGTAGTAATGGCTAAGGGTAGTGATAGATATGTGGTTATATTCATTAGAATAGTGTATGAAGTGTTTGTTTGTTTTGACTAGTAAAGACACTTATTTTGTGAAACCTATGGATGTTTTATGTTATGTTTTTTTAAATCATTATTGTAGTGAAATTCAATCATGGATACATGTTTTGGTTGGACAACAAGGGGATATCACAAATAGTGCTACACGAAGAATGGAGTAGGAGATCATTGCGGTTCAGGGTAACAAAAAAGAGGAGTAGTTCTATGAAAACTTTTCTCATTTATTGTATATGATGAAATGGGACCTAGAGTATTTCATGATGAGTATTTTTTGTCTAGATATATAGTTTATGGTGCATCACCCTCCAATGATTTCTGGAGAGGTTTGACCTGAGATAGAAGAGTTACCGATAGAGTCTATCAAAAAAAAATTGGATCACTTGGAGACTCCTCCTAAGAAGGCATTCAAGATAGAAGATTATATATTGTGGGGACTGATGAAGCACTGGTGGGATATCCTGGTGCATACTCAGTAGGCCTATGGTATATTATAGAAAAAAATTTTGAATAATATTCTAGAAAAAATTGATCCAAATGCCTTGAGACATGTGAATGTTGTGATGTTTATGAGGTTGGCCTAGGAGACCATTTCAGTGATGGATTATGGTGGATGCTTCACCAACAAGAAATTATTTATCCTAGTGTTCCAAAGATATGATGTTACTATGAAAGGATTATTTTAGGGTAGAAATAGAAATTATATCAAGTATTAGGTGAATATCTTTCATTTAAATATGCTTTCATAGGTTGTGGAGCATACTGTTATTTCAGAAGGGAAAATGAGGTATGCTTCTAGGGTATCCATGTGTTATCATTTGGATGAACAGTGTTGCAACTTATAAGGGTAGGAAGCATATCATTGAGATTATTCCCCTGGGTGGTGGTGTTAATAGTATCTGGAAGAGAGTAACAACCTTTCAGGGTAGTGATTAGGTGTTTTTCTATCAGTTTGGTAAGAAAGACACATGCATGGTTAGATCTCCAAACTATCAATAGAGTTCAATGCATGTAGAAGAATATGACATGGGTAGAGTTTTTATAAGAACCCTTGATATCCAGGCACTTATAGAGGGTTGTGGATGATGTAGTGTTTAGGAAGGGTTTGGTTACGCCATATCATTTTGGTTGTTGGAGCTCTACTAGCCACACCAATCGGGGAGGCAGGAATGGTACTCCGAGGTGAGATAACCCATATCAACTAGGTAGTGTAGAACATGAAACTCAAACTATACCATAGAGTGGAAGGGAAGTTCAAATTCATGTATTTCAACCAGTATCTTGAGTTGTATTGGTCTTACCATGGATAGTTCAAGGTATGATTCTTGTAGATTCTGTGATTTCTTGTGCCTTATTTGATCTAAGTGTCTTGCATTATTTTATATATGCTCAGTTTTTTACTATGATGGGCCCAGATGTGGATCTTATTTTTGAGTTTATGTCAATTGACATAACATTATGGTCACAAGTAGAAAATATATTAAAATGTAAAGGGTATTCCACTGAGGTTGGTGTATACACATCTCTTTGGGACTTGTTTATGCTAGATATGTCAGGATTTGATCTGATTTTGGGGATGGATTGGCTAGTATTGTACCATGATCATATTAAATGTTACCACTATAGGGTAATTTTCACATCTCTAGTGGGGAATACATATGTTTAGCATGTGGAATGGGAATATTGATCCAGACATACAGGGATAGTTAGTCAGTAGTTGGATGATCTATCAACCCACGTGGCTAGTCTTAAGATTAATAATGGGGAGGTATAGCATCATGTCTTTCCTCCTATAGTGGATCAATTTCATGTTGTGCTTCCTGAAGAATTCTTAGGGAATTTACCTGAGATATAAGTTGAGTTAATGATAATTTTTCTTCTAGGCGAAGAATCAATTTTTATTCCACTATGTAGAATAACGCTGGCTGAACTCTCAAAATATAAAACACAGTTATAGGAATAGTATAATACGGGTTTTAATCACCTAATTAAATAAAATTGGGGATCTCAAGTGTTATTTTTAATAATAAGATGTCTTCATGGGGTTTTATGTCGATTATAATAAGGTTAACCAGATGAAATTTTAGAACATATACCCTCTCCCATGAATCAATAACCTTTTTACAGGCTAAGGGGTGCTTTTTTGTTCTTTAATATTGATCCAATATCAAGGTATCATCTGCTAAGGGTCAGACCTTATGATATATCATGGACTTCCTTCCGATGTAGGTATGATTTATATGAGTTTGTGGTGATTTAATTCATGTTTACCAATGTTCTGGCATTGTTTATGGCTCTAATAAACCAAATAATACACATATTACTAGATTATTTTGTATTTTCCTTTACTGATGAAATCATGATGTACTCATAGAATCATGGATATCATTTTGAATATCTTCACGTCATCCTGAGTTCAGAAAATGATCATTGTCTATATTCCAAGCTATACAAGTGTCATTTCAAGATTAACAGAGTGAATTTATTGGGTCACACCATCTTTGAAGAAGGTGTGTTGGTGGCCCAATAAAACATGCAAGAAATTGTATCTTTGGAGCATGATAATAATTTTTTTGATATCCAAATTTTTATTTTTATTATGGGATTTTATATAAGATTCATCCAAGACCTTAACTATTGGGAAAAACCACTTTTAGGCTTGAACAAGAAGGGCACCAACATTGAGTAGTCTAGGATATGTGATAATACCTTCAGGGAGTCAAACAAGTAGATTAACTTTTCACTAATTTTGATCCTACATTATATTAGTAATGAGTATACCATTTATTGAGTTTCATCTAGTGTTTTTATTGGGGAGTTTTGATGTATAATGATCATGTGTGGCATAGTGGTCTCAACAACTATGGCCTCATTAATAAAATTACTCAATGCAGGACATTGAATTGGTTGAGTTATTTTAATCCATAAATTGATGGTGATATTACTTGTTATTAGAGAGGTTTATTATTTATAGTGATCATAATATCCTTAAGTACATCTTATCCCAACATTATTAGAGTCGTTGGTAGGGAAGATGGTTTGATTTGATAAATTCCTTTCATTTCAAACTGGTGTACGTACTGGGAAAGGGGAGCAATATTGTAGATACATTGAGCTATAAGAATCAAAAATAAGAGGTTCGGGAATCTAGTTCGAAGTATAGGATGATGGTGTTGTTTGCAGAGATGTATCTAGTGGTTCTGGAAAGGAATGGTATGATGTACCTTACATCCTTGGTATTTGATTCCACTCTTCTATGTTTGATCAAGGACATGAAGCATAAGGATCTAATGTGCTTGGATTTGAGTGAAATTATTGAAGGTGTAGAGCCATCCATCAGTAAGACAGTTTTTAATGATGAGATTATTTATGTTTGTGGCTTGGTTTCCATGTCTACATATATACTTGAAGAGATTATGTCTGTATTTCATACATAAATGTGGGAAGCACATCTAGTTTTGAACAAAATGATTCATGATCTTCATAGGAATAATTTATGTCCTAGGATGGAGAAAGAGATTTCATGTTTCATGAAATGATGTTATACATTCTAGAAAATTAGGGCATATCATTAGACATTGGATAGTTTGTTATAGAATTTTCCAATACCATAATGGAAATGGGATGACATGAAAATGTATATTGTGGTGTGTTTTCTATGGATACCTCATAAGAGTGATATGATTTGGGTGGTTTTGGATAACATGAAAAAGGTGGTGCATTTCTTTCTGATTCAAGATACTTTCACCATTGGTTAGTTAAGTTAGTTGTAAATCCCAAAAATAGTACAATTTCATGGTGTTCTATAATGTATTTTATCATATCACAATCTGTATTTTACTTCACTCTTTTGTTAGGGGTTATGAAAATTTCTTGGTACCCAAGTGTTTTTGAGTATGGATATTCACCTACAAATGGAGAAGTAGTCATAGCATGTTCTTTCAGTGCTGGAGGACATATTGAGGGATTGTGTAATATAGTTTGGTACATCATGGGAGAAAAACTTGGTGATTTTGGAGTTCATCTTCAAAAATAGTTATAAGGAGACACTTCAAATGGTACAGTATGAGGATCGCTATGGTATCCCATGGAGATCACCAACATGTTGGATGGAGGATAGAGTGTCAGATTTTTTGGGACTGAGTCTCAAGAATGAGACATCAGATTAGGTTTTGTAAATTCATAAGAGAATGGATCTGGATTAGAGTTGTCCAATGTCATATAAAAATCAGTACTGTGGAACTCTTTAGTTTTTGGTGGATGGTCATGTGTTTCTTCAAGTGTCACTAATGTTGGGTAATCGTCAGGCTCGAGAGTGGGGAATGTTGGATCTTAAGTACATGGGTTAATTTGAGATATTTGAGAGGATCATACTGGGGGCATACCAATTGGATCTTCCATAGTGGTTTGGTGGAAGGAATGATGTTTTAATTCATTGAAACTATGAATGTATCACCCTATATCATCCCACATGATTGATGTGGATGATGTTTAACAGGAGGTCGATTAATATTTTTTGGAGCATTATGTTTGAATTATGGATCATAGTGATAATTTATTATGGTTAGAGATTATTCCTTTGGTTTTATTTTTGATGTCGCATGGTAATGATCAAGAAGATACATGGGAGAGAGATATGGATATGTTGGCCCAGTGGAAAACTATATTACCTTGGAAGCTCAGTACTGCTTGTGAAGAGATTCTCGAGGATGAGATGTTATAATGTGGGGAGGTTATAATATCCCAAACTTCTAGTGAGGTAAATCCTTGTTTAAATTATATCTTAATTAACGAAATTATGGTCAATAAAAACTTTTCACACCCCAAGATTTCATAGTGTGTTATCTCTTCAAAAAATGCAATAACTTGTGCTACACACTACACCGAGTTCGAGCGGACCACGACAAACCAAACTGGCCATTCAAAAGAAGGAATGAATACTATTAACTAAATTCTGATGTTTATATACTCCATATAATTTTATAATCCATATTAGGTTTTCCTTGGAAATAATATAAGAACAAATTCATTGTTTTCATATATAATAAGTATTTTAAAAAAAATGCAATTTTACCACCTTTTAATGGATAAGATTTTTTAAAACCAATATTTGACACTTTTATATATTCAATCTAAGGAAATTAAATTATTATTTAGAATAGGGACATACATATTTAGTTTGGATAAATTTTTGATATTATTCTTATAACTTTCATATTTTGATGAATAGTGAAAAATACTAAATTTTGATTGAAAAAATATTTTCTAATTAAAATAATTTATAATGATAATTTATAAATTTGAGTGGATTAAAACTATTATTATATTATATTTTTATCATTTAATATAGTTTATACCAATATATGTAATTTCACATTTAAACTAGACATAAACAAGTGTCAATATTTTGATAGTTATTATTTCTTAAAAACAAGCTTTTTTGTTTTGACAACGGCAATTAACTTTAAATTAAGTTCTTCCTCTTATGTGTTTTGAATTTGGAAAAATGGATTCCATATTTGGGATCATAGGTCCAAATTGTGTAAAAATATAACTTTTATTTTTAGAAATTATGAATATTTACTTCCATAAATATTTTATTTACCATGGTTAAAGGGTAAATCTGGTAAATAAGGGTAAAAAAATATTATTATTATAATATTCAATTACCCTAAAACATGTACTATTATTATTTTTTGATACATGTATGAGCATGGGAATCCTTGGGTCAATTTTGGGACTACATGGAGCCACTTGAGATTGATAATGACAATATGTATTAATTAATTTAAAGTAAAGACAAAAATGACATAAACATAGATCTCTTAGTAAAATAATTTTGAAATGGGGTTATATAGGTTATCTTTTTAAATATAAATATTCATTTGAAATATAAAAATATTTCCTATATCATGATATTTTTTTATAATTTTTAGGAATAAAATATATAAAATTATTTATGACAAAATAATGATGCATTGTTTACCTCATTAAAGAATGATTTAAATAAATGAGATTATAAAAATTAAAAAATATACAAAAACTATCCAATTATTATTAAAAGATTTTATTTAGAACATGATTAATCTTGAAATCAAATTTTAATGAGTTTTAGATGTTTAGAAACCTAAAATCATTATATAATAAAATAATATTTTCAAACTTTCTTAAAGAGCCCCTCCTCCTCGTATAAAAAGTCCCCAACTCTAAGCCATTTATCACACCTCTCAAGCCACTTGTATCATCCTACCTCTACCAAATTAACCTCCATATATTCGTATATACCTTTTATAAGCCTTACCTTACATATAATACACATCAAAGAATCCCTTTGGTTCAAACCAAAGGGAGTTACCCGATTTTAAGGTAACATCTCCTCTTAAGATCTTTTCTTTTATTTTAATTCTCCAACCCCATAAACACTATTTATTCCTTACATTTATTAAAAAACCAATATTGAAAATATAGTTGGTTATATTTATGGGAATTATTTTAACACCAATTACACACACATTAATCTAATGGGTATATAACATAATGTTCTTGCGGATAGAGAATTGTTGCCTCAGGAAACGATGACTGTTCAATATTCTTCTACCACCTCTTATGGTGGAAATTATTATGGAACTAAAATTATAAATGATATCATTGATATTTAGTTTATCTATAATCTTTTTTAATTATCTTTTGTGTCATACATTTATTCTTTTCATGTTGTATATATATATATGATAATTTCAGTTGATGAAGTAAGGACTACCACCCCCTCAAAGTGATTTGACACTTTCATACCATAAATGGAATGTATAAATGATAGTGTTAATGAAATTATGTAAGGTAAATAAAATATTATATTATACTAGAATAATAATATACCTTTTTATCATTTTTTTATTCCTTTAAAAAATTAAATGAAAATAGTGTTTGTGAGTACATACGGATTACCGTCTCCACTGACGTCATGAGATTCATTACACAGCATAACCATTCAAGAATAATTTTCATTTGATTATTAAAAAAAATTAAGAAATTAATATAATTCTGGATATTAATCAAATACATCATATCATAAACAATCTTGTCTTACTTAACAAAACATATAAATGAAAAAACAAATCAGTTAACACCCAAAACACTGATACTGCTAAAATATTATTAACAAAGCAATATTAAAAAATCATATATGATATCATATTTATGTGTATGGTTCTTGTATAATTTAATAGCAATTATTTAACTATTATATAGGATTTTAATATAAACTCGAACAAGAAAAAGTACTAGGTAAGGTTTAATTCCTCAATCTCATTATTATTCGAGATTGTTTATGTGTAAATTTTCCTTTGGACATGTTTATTATCCATGTCCTTATTTCATAAAAGACTTTTAAAAAGGACTATTTTAAGGGACTTTTTTACTAAAAAATCATTTTTTATGTTCTAAATATTTATTCTTCTAAATAATTCTCATTAATGTCCATGTTTTCAAAATGGTTTTAAGGATTTATTTATATGGACATGAATGTTTTAAAATTTTAATTCCTTTCAAAAGATTCAAAGAGGTATCGGACACCTTGATTCAATATTATCTTTTAAATGACTTCCTTTATAAATTGTGTGACATTTAAATGATTTCATGATAAAGGGATACTTTTCTCAATGATTTTTATGGATCATTTTTAACTATGTGAACATCCTTTATGGGATATAATTATTGATCGAGGAGGATTTATTATAATAAAATCTTCTATATTGTATTTAATGATTTGTGATGTGTTTTAAAATGAATGTTATATTTTTATACCATTCATGTTATATGGTTAATGTATTGACATTTCGTATGCTAGTTTTAATATGAATGATTATGTTATGTTTCAAAATTTTTTGTATGAGAAATTAATTGGACTTAGTAAGTGACAGCTGGAGCCCACTATATCTCATTGATGCATCGATAGGTCTCATTAGTCAAACTAGTGTCCTGGAAAAAGTACATGACAAATCATATTTTTAGTCTTGGAATGAGGCTATGACTATGTGGTTATGTTGTCTAGCATTATGCCTTCCATCATTATAAAAATATATATTTATATTAAATGTGATAATTAGACTAATAGAATATCCGTGTGAATAAGTAAATGGAATTACTTGATTTATCTTTGACATATTATGTAGAAGATTAATTTTAAAATGCTTTTCTTTTAGTTGTATACATTGGCCTAAATTATTATGCTTATTTATGAAAGTTTTCTCTCTATTTTTATCCTTTTTGAGCATCTCATCTCACCCCTTTATATGTTTTATTTTTCCCTGGATGTGAAGATGTATATTATGACTGACCTACAAGGATAGTCTAAGGGATATTAATGTGGTCAATGGAAACAATTCTGTTGTTGTTTCTCATTTTGTAATGTAATTTTCATGTATTTAATCTATTTTCCAAGACTACTAAACTAATCTGCCCTTTGGGACTTGATTTCTTGTAATCATGCCAACGTTTTAAAATAATTCCCTGACTCTAGGTAACTTGAGTCAGGGCGTTACAGTTGGTATCAAAGGAAGCTTACCAATAACCATGGAAACTAGATTCAGATAAACTATAATTAGATCACATTACCCTAATATAAACATTGAGGATTATTATAAAATAACATCCTAGAATTTTAGTAATGTATAGATTTTGTTTATTATCTAAGAAATAAATCCATGTATGGATATGAGTAGGTCGGGACGGCTTTGGCATAGTTCCTCCTAGGAGTGAAAACTCTGACACATAGTTTTGGGCTTGACCTGAGGTATCCCGGTACGTGAAAATAGGCCATTCTACATTGTTGGTTACGACACTCCTAGGGGATATGCATAGGATAATTTACATTTTCTTTAATAGCCATTATGAATGATTTTGAAGAAAATATTTCCTCAATAAAAATATTTTTTTATGATTATAGATTATATTCATACTCTTTTTATTTTACTTTAGGTATTTTTCATGTTTAGAATTATGAATTGTTATTAATAAACTAACCTATTGTATGCCATTGTTTAGAAATGGAACCCAATATATGGAATGAGAACTCCAACAATACGCATGATCCAAAGAGTAATAAGTATCATATCTTTTATGGTATTAATCAATCATTTATAAAAGAAATAGTCTCACAAGTATTATCATCATATGAAGTAATAGTATCATGAGTTCATATGAAAAATAAATAATTATATTAGTCCTTTGGATTTTAAGGGAAGCCGTATAAGAAAATGATGGTAGAGAGAAAGATGGATAAAGGGAATAAGGGAAAGAATGATTCCTCCCGTATGTGATAACTATGGAAAGAATCACATTGGTAAATGTCTGAATGGAATGGGAGTTTGATATAAGTGTGGGGAAAGATGACACCTAGAACATGATTTCATGGGTAAGAAAAAGGTTTCAAATGAAAAATGCCTTACCTTCAAGGAGATGGGACACTATGCGAATCAATGTCCCAATCATCAGAGTATATCAAAAATTGTGTTGTTAGATAATAATCAAGTTATAATATTACCACCTATGAAGAGTAATGACTAGTGTTCTTATGATGATATTAATGAATTATATCATTTCAATGTTTTATCAATTATTTACAGTTTATAATAATTATGCAGTATATAAGGATTGTACTACAATTCTATTTCATTAAAGAATTGAGATTGTATAGTACCAGGAAAAGTGACCCAGTGGAAATTTAAACTTTTTGGAAAATAAATGGTTTAAGTAAAGATAAACTTAAATATGGTCCTCATACTGTGGTATTGGTTTTGGAAAAAAGAGATGATTAATTTGGATAAATTATATTTTATATTGCTGACTAACTTGGAACTAATTAATATTTTTTTATTCCATCATTATTGGTGATTACAAAATTTTTTAATTTAAGTTATATATCAAGTATTATATGTTTTATAGAAGGAATAAGGAAGTACGAATTCAAATATGGTTTTCTAGATATTCACTTTCTTACCACATTTCAAGAGAATACACAATGAAGGTATTCACGTATATATTATGTGACCTTATAAATTTTGGACTGTGAGTTCAGACATAAGTATTATGGATAAGTCTTGTGGTTATAAAAGATTAAGTTTTACATTGGATACTATTTTTATGGTAAAAAAAATTCTTAAGATTATTTTTGGATTGTCATAAAAAGGACAACCCAGAGGTTGGGCGATAACCTGTCATGTCCGGCAAGGCCGCGATTCTTGAACTTGCAACCGAAGGGCGACAAGGGTACATCACTTACCACTGGCCTACATGATGTACTGGTTTTTATTATGTATTTTTTTTAATATTTAGATAAATAAACTATAAATTCACTATTTTTTGACCCTATATTATTATGATAAAAAGAATATTTTTGAATTCTAATATATTTTGGATTGAAATATGAGTTTGTGGTTAAAATTAGTTCAACGGTAAAACTCTAATTGTCAAGTATATTTTTTCCCCACATTCTATGAATAATTTAATTCTTAAAATTTTGGGAAGCGATATTAAAAACAAATATTTTTTGTACTAATAACTTATATTTTTTTGAACAGATGATATTTTAAATAATCATATATTGATTGATTTAGGGGCCGTAATTTTACACTTCTTTGTTATTGATGACCTCAATCACTCCCTATAAATATTTACATTTTCCCTTCGATTATGTGTCTTTAATTTCCTCCAATGTTCCCTTAATCCAGATCATAATTTGGAGGTGACTTTTTCATTTCTCTTTCCCTCTTATTAATACTAAATTTTATTATCCCAATTTCCAATGTGGGATTTCCACCAAGGTATTTTTCTATTGTTAAACATTTATTTTCAAAAAAAAATTCAAATTGTGAGGACGCAATTTGTTGAAGTAGGGGAGAATGTAACACCCCAATATTTCATGGTATGTAATCTCTTTAATGAAATTCAATAACTTTCACAACATGCAACACTGAGTTCAAGTGAACCACAACTTACCAAACTAGCCATTCAAAAAGCAGTTATGAATAGTATTAACTGAATTCTGAATTTTATATACTCAATATAATTTTAGAATCCATATGATTTTTTTCTTGGAAATAATATAAGAACAAATTTATTATTTTTAGATAGAAGAATTCTTTTTCAAAAAATGAAATTTTACAGTCTTTTAATGGAGAACCTTTTTTAAAACAAATATTTTATACTTTTATATATTCAATTTAATGAAATTTAATTATTCATTAGAATTGGGACATATAAATTTATTTTAGATACATTTTTGGTACCTTTTTGTTAACTTTCATAGTGTTATGAATAGTGAAAAATACTAATTTTTAATTAAAAAAATCTAATTTAAATAATTTATAGTGTTAAATTATAAATTTGAGTGGATATAAAGTATCATTAGATTATATTTTTATCATTTAATATAATTTAGTTCATTGAATGTAACTTCACATTTATACTAGATATAAACATGTGTCATTAGATTATATTTTTATCATTATTATCATTAATTTTAAATTATTTTCTCCTTTTTTGTGTTTTAAATTTTGAAAAATGAATTCAATATTTGGGATAAGAAGTTACAAATTATCTTAATAGGTAACTTTTATTTTTATAGATTATGAATATTTACTTCCGTAAATATTTTATTTATCATTGTTAAAGGGTAAATCTGGTAAATAAGGGTAAACAAATATTATTATAATAATATAAAATTACCATAACATTTTCTTAATTCCTATTGGATGATACATGCTCAACCACAGGCTTCCTCAGGTCGAATGTGGGACTACATGAAGCCACTTTAGAGTGATAATGAAACTTTATATTAATTAATTTAAAGTAAAGATAAAAATGACAAAAACATATATCTTTAAGTACAATAATTTTTCCATAGGATTATATTAGTTATATTTTTGACTATAAATATTCCTTTTAAATATAAAAATATTTCATAACTAATTTTATTTTTTTTATAATTTTTATACATAAATAAATAAAATTATTATGACCCAATAATGATGTAGTGTTTACCTCATTAAAAAATGATTTAAATAAATAAGGTTATAAAAATTAAAAAAAATATCCAACCCTCTCCAATTTTTATTGGAAGATTTTATTTTGAACATTAGCCATATTATCTTCAACATTATTGAGTTTTTTTCCTTTAGAATCTGAAAATCAATATATAAGAAAATAATATTTTCAATCATTTATATAGAGCCCCTCCTCCCCCTTATAAAACTCCATTAACTCTAACCCATTTCTCACACCTCTCTATTCACTTGGATCATCCAACATATGCCCAATTAAGATCCCTACATAACTCTCTTCCTCTTAGAAGACTTACCATAGGTATAAGGAACTTTAATGAATCCTTTTGGTTCAAACACAAGGGAGTTACCCAATTTAAAGGTAACATCTCTTTTGAAGTTCTTTTCTTTTATTTTACTTCTCCAACCCCCTAAACCCTCTTTATTCCTTACTTATATAACAACACCAGTATAATCAATATACTAGGTCATTTATATGAGAATTATTTGAACACCACTTACACACACCTCCTTCTAATGGGTATAAAACATAATGTTTCTATGGATGGATAACTACTGCCTCACATAACGATGATTGTTCTATCCTCAACTACCACATCTTAAGGTGGCCATTATGATAGAAATGTAATTATATATAATATTTATGAAATTTATTTTATCTATAATATTTTTTATTTCCCTTTTTATAGCATACCTTTATTCTTTTCATTTGTATATATACAATAATTTCATTTGATGATGTGTGGACTACATCCCCCTCAAAGTGATATGACTCGTTCACAGCATACATGAATCCTATAAAGGATGGTGTTAATTAACTTATGTAATGATATAAATTAATATATTATACTGGAATAATAATATACCTATGTATCATTTGTTTTTAATTCCTTTTTTAAAAAATAAAATGGAAGTAGAATTCGTGCGAACGTATGGATTACTGTCTCCACAAATGTGATGAGATTCATTACCCATTGTTACCATTCAAGAATAATTTTTGTTTGACTATTAAAAATAATCTTTAAGAACATAATATCACTCTATATATCAATCATATACATCTTATCCATAACAAACATTGCTTATGTAACAAAACATATAAAGGAAAATGAATCAGTTAACACCCAAAACAGTGATACTACTAATGTATTACTAACAAATAAATATTAGAAAATCATATATGTTATCATATTTCTATTTCTATTTCTTGTATAATTTAATAACAATTATTTAACTATTGTATAGGATTTTAATGTACCCTCAACCAAGGAAAAGTATAAGGTAAGGGTTAATACCTAAATCTCATTATTATTTGAGATTTTTTATGTGTATGTTTTTACTGGGACATATTTGTTATCCATATCCATGATGTATAAAAGATTTTTCAAAGGTATTATTTTTAAGGATCAATTTTACTAAAAAAACATTTTAAATGTTTTAAATGTTTCTTATTCTATTCCTTTCCCATTAATTTCCATATTTTCAAAATAGTTTTAAGGATTTATTTATATAGACATGAATGGTTTAAAATGTTAACTCCTTTCAATAGTCTCAAAGTGGTTTGGGAAACATTGATTAAAAACTATCTTTTAAATTATTTCCTTTATAAATTGTGTGACTTTTAAATGATTTAATGGAAAAGGTATATTTCAATCAAATAATTTTACTGATCATTTTCAACTATGTCATCATCCTTAATGGGATATTATTCTTGATCGAGGTTGATTTAGTATAACAAAATCTTCCATATTTTATTGAATGAGTTATGATTTGTTTTATTGTGGATGTGATATATTTATACCATTCATGGTTTATGGTTAATGTACTGACATTTTGTCTTCTAGTTTTAATATGAATGTTTATGTTATGTTTTAAATTTATCATATGATTAATGCATTGGATGTAATAAGTGACAGGTGGAGCCCACTATAGCTCCTCGATGCATCGGTAGGTATCATAAGATAAAATACTATCTTGGAACATTTCCTTGAAAAAATATTATTTGTTCTATTCACATGAGGCCTTGCCTATGTGGTTACGATGTCCAGTATTATTCATTCCATCAATATGAAATTAGCTATTGAAATTACTTGTGATTATTCAACTAGTAAAATATCCATGTGAATAAGTAAATGGAATTATTTTATTTTACTTGTCTATATTATACTGAATTTTATGATTAAAAAACTTTTCTTTTAGTTTTATAAATTTATTTAAATGTTTATGCTTATTTATGAATGTTTTCGCTATATTTTTAACCCTACTAATAATCTGATCTCACCCCTTTCTATGTATTATTTTTTTAGGGAAGCGAAGAAGTATATTATGACTAACATGCAGGGATAGTCTAAGGGATATGAATGTATTCATTGGGTACAATGTTGTTGTTGTTTTTCATTTTATAATGTAACGTTCATGTATCTAATCTATTTTCCAAGACTGTTAAACTGATCGGTCCTTCGGGACATGTTTTTTTTCTTATCATGTCAATATATTAAAATAATGAACCGACTCTGGGTAACTGGGGTTGGGGCATTACAAATTTTACCAGGTGTTTGAGAAGATTCATTGGTATCCCATGGGTTTGGTATGCTGAAGAAATGAGAATCACGCCATACTATTAATGTTTCATGGTTAGCATATAGTTACTAGTAATTTTCCATCCAGACCATGCTAGCTAGTAGGAAGGGATCATTGTTAAGTAAACCATGCAAGGGGAAATCCAAACCCTGTTGGATTGGACAAAGCCATCATGCATGGATTTCTCCACAGATTATTAATTCATGTGGGATCCCTAGATAATTGTGTGATTTATCACCTCTTGGATAGAATCATGCAAATGGGTAGAACAAAATTTCTTAAACTATGTGGCCAAATAGTACACCACATTAAAAGATGGATTTTACCCTATTTCCCCACCGATATTTATGAGTTCTCACATGATTTTCATATTCATTTCACCTCTAATAACTCTATTAATGAACCAAAATTTACAACTCTATCCAAGGTTTGATCTCCTTCATCTATAAGATGTTTGGAGATACGTTGGTTGCATATCAATGTCTCAAGTAAGTCCAATGTTTCACTTTACTCAATTTGTTGGATTAGATATTGTAGAATAATTATTGTCCTTATAAATATCTAAACCTCTTTTTTTGTGGAACTTTTGTTTTATAATCGAGGGTTTCTTGGATCAGAATCAAAGGAAAAGGTTGAGCATGCGGTTGTCTTAAGAATCGATGTATGTGGTCTACATGTTATATCCCATAGTCTTGATGTTTGGTTTATTTTTTAAGGGATTAATTATTGTAGCTTTTGTTGTGAAATTTATTCCATTGATTAGATTTCATAATTTGGTTAGACCAATGACAAGTTAAACCCCTCATTATCCCCTTGGGGTGCATTGAGATTAAATAAGCCTATTTTAGGGTCACTCATGGGATGTTCCATCATCCCAAAAATGTTCAATTCTAATTATAAGCATTGAATTGATTTATTATGATTTATATCCCATAAAAAATGTGTATAACATGTATAATTGGGTCTATACAGGGAATCCATGGAATTTTGTTAGTTGGAAAACATTTTTTTAAAGAAATTAAGGATATTTTTGTTTGATCATTATCAAGGAATAAGTGGTAATTTTGTATATTTCTAAAGGTTTAATGATCCCTAAATTGTCAGTGATTAAGAGGTAAATGTATTCAGGCAAGAAGATGGTTATTATGTTGAATGAATTATGAATTGTTAATGTTGTGTGTTTTAATTGAGTATGGTTTATTAATAGGAAAAATATATTGGATGGTTATGAATATGGTTTTTATTGGTGAATGGGTTAAATGGTTAAAGGAGCATGTTCACAAGGTTTAAATTTGTGTGTGGTGTTGAACATGAGGATCTAAGGAAACAGGTATGGTTAGATAGAGGTTGTAAATCCCACCCATTTTTAATGCATGTGTTAGGAAGAGAAATGAGGCTCTATGCCCCTAATAGTTTTATTTGATGAGATTAACTTGACTAAGGATTCAAGGTATGTGTGATGTAATTGTTTTTAAAATATTTTCCCTATTGATAGAGAATTTTATTTATCCCCTTATGTATACAAACTATCCAGCATAGGATGTGGTTTAATTGATGATAATTCATAACCCGTGAAACAAATAAATTAAATTATTTGAGTGAAATTGTTAATTAGTGGCTCATGGTTTATTCCTTTATTGATATTTCTATTCTTTATTACTTGCATACAAAAACTGTTTAAACTAGATATTTTTTAGACACCATTCGTGGTGTCCAACTATGTTGTACTCACCCTTCACAGGATATCATTGGGTACCTGAGAAGATTTCATGGAGAATATCAGGATATATGCAAGGGCCCGGAGCTAGTGGGTTGATTAGGCCTATTATCTTCAAGGATGAGAGATCCATACTTGGTTTCATGACTCATTTTCTGGATTCATCAAATTTCTTATTTTTGTTTTTCTTTATAGTTGGAACTATATGACATGACATTGAAAATTCATTGTTTGGTTTTGGTCAAGTTACCGAGTTTTGGTAAATGTTTAGTAATGAATTATTATTGTATATTGTATGATTGTTTCCTCTATTTCTTTATTGTGATCAATTGTGGAATACTATGATAACAAGGAATGGTCTCCTCAAGTGTTTATTTACACCCTCACTACTAGTTGGCAGCCTATAGAATTTGGGGAGTTGTGTTTGAGGTCATGTGGAAACCTATCTCAGGGCACCGGTTTAGTGGCCTTCAGGTTGGGGACATTACACTAGTGGTATTAGAGCCCCATAATCTTATTTTAATCCTGAAATAATTCAAAAAATTGAAATTTTATATTGCTTCTCCAAATCCAAGAACAATGAAAAAAAAATTATATATGTGATATCATATAATAATTGACGGTCTAATACTATATATGTTCCCAATGAACTCCTTGATTCGTACATGATTTAACAGTATGCATGCTCTACTATTTCATGATTAATCTTATGATTTCACTTCATTATTCTTATAGAACCCATTGAAGCATAATTTAATCAATGTCTATAGCATGAAACATTGAGTACACATTATTCATTAAATGAGTTAATATTATACCAGATGGGACAGAAGTTTATGTTAACCTATGTTATATGGTTCAATATAACATAGATATGTTTGTAGTTAATCCAATATAGGTGATTACAGTCTTGATTAAAGCCACATTTTGGCATTTTAATATAATGGATACCCTGTCATAGCATGATTAATATTATGTGAGGACAAAACCAAAGATTATTTATATGGGGGAATTGATTTAATTTCACACAAATATTTATTTAATCTCTTATAGTGATGTGGGTACCAATTTTATCATGCCCAAGAATTTGTTTTTTTTATAGATTGATCCTATATATCTCACCATATTACAGTTTAATCTCGTATTGAATTATTGACACCTCCATACGAATAGAAATTCCATTATAGGGTTTTAATCCTATGTGGGGTTTCAATATATAATGTTATTGTACTTTTATAAATTAAAATAATTTTTTAAATCATTTAATTTAAAAACTGTTTTTAAATTATTAAAAAATCATTTGTGGATATTTTTTAATTTATTAAAGTTATTGTAAATTAATTATATATAAAATGATATAATTTATTAATTAATTTATTTAAAACATTTAGTAAATAAAAAACCCCAAATTTTAACTATTAATAGTGATATTCCATTTACAATTATATAGTCTGAATAATATTTAATATATAAATATATAATATGTAAATTATATGTATATTTTTTTAATGATTTATAAATAAAAAAATAATTCAAAAATATAAATAAGATGACATATTAATTTTGGAATATTCATAGTTAATCATTTTAATTTAATTACTGAAATTATTGGACTTCAGTGGAAAAAAATTAAACAACATCAAATTGAGTTTTTTTTATTTGATTGATCAAGGATTTAAAATATAAAATATGATATTTATAGATTATCTAAATTTGCATAAAAAATAAATAAAAATATAAAATATTTTTATTTTATTTAATATCTTATGATTAATGTTAAATCTCATATAATAAATAATTTGAAAGGATTTACATAAGGAAATAAATATAAAATACTTATATATATTTAAATTGTGGAATATTTATAATGAATATCAAAATTATAAAGTGTGTATTTTTTACATTATTTATGAATAGTTCATAAATTTTTATCTAATGTTTAAATACATGAATTATTTATTAATTCAATAATGGTTCCCTTATTTATTCATAAATATAATTATTACATCACTAATTTTTATATGTTTGAATTAGTTTGATTATTTTAAACTAATTTAAGATATTATCATATTTATATATATATATATATATATCAAAGGAGTTACATGCTAGGTAACATAACAAAATTTTATTTATTACACCTTCAATTTTTCCTTTATTTATTATTAAAAATTATTTAAGTAAATGATTAGGATTTATACTTATTAAAATTTTGAATTATAATGTAATATATATCCCTTTTGTGTAAAATATCATTTGGTAGTGGTACTTTTGGTGGGAATTTTCAATAGCATGGAAGATTATGTGTTTTTTAAAAAAGTTAGGGTTGAATATTTGTGTCTCCATGTTAACACATTTAGGGATTTTTTATTTTAGATTAATAGAAACATTTAAATGAAATGGTTTTATATAAATTATTCATAATATGCATTCGGATATTTATATATATGAATTTAGTTGACTTTTAATATGATTTAATAATAACAGTTGTGATTTGTGGACATAGTTACACATAAATATAGTTAGAACATTATTTATTGTTGAGAAATATTTGATTAAAAAATAAATAAACAGAATTATGAAAACATTTGAAGATAATAACATGAGATAATATGAAATAATTAAATCCCCTTTAAAAATACTATATTGTAATTCCTCCCAAAGAAAGAACATTTCAAGACTTTGACAATTCAACATTGTAGTTTCAGGTTAATTTTGGGTGCCTACAGATTATATTGACTAAGAAATAGAAGATATGGATAATCATATGAGTTTGGTAACTAAATCTCACTATGATATTTTATTTACACTTAGCTGGGAAACCCTTATAAAAAATACATGGGGAATATAGTTTAAATTATATCTATATAATGGATTTAGGAAAGGGGTTTTCCACACAAATATCCATGATTGGTAAATCATATTATGGGAATGATGACCTAACCAAATAGATAATTGGGGAGATAAAAATAGTAGTGGAAAATTTTAATAGAGAAATAGGAATCCTAGATGACTATTTAATTTGATATATTCAAAAGGGTTCTTTATTTTAATTGTATCACATTAAGTGAAAGCCCTTATTAAATGAATATAGATCATGATACTATTATAATGAAATAATATTATATTGATAATTTATATCATCATCATAAAACTCAACATTTAATTTAATCTAATTTAACGGATAACAATAATTTATATAACATAGTAAAGTGAAAATTTTACAGAGTTTTTTGATGTACTCTATGTGTGAAGGAAACTCTTTCCTGAGTGACCAAGTGTTGAAGTATTTAAAAAAATGGATCTATATAATTATGTGAAGCATAAAAGGACACATTTATGTTATCAAAGGAATTAGATGCACGATGAACTAGTAAATGTTAGTCTCATCTCTCATCTTCAAAATAATTGGGTATAGAAATGGCTAGGTGGAAATAAAGATATCATATAAAGATTATTTTTTTTACTGAATTCATTTATTTGGAAATGATCTAACTAGATAATGGTATTCCATAATTCTTTATCATACATTCAATTTTTTTAAAATATATGAATTATGGAATGTGATGTTGTGGTTTTGTTATTTTATTAACAACAAAATTTCATAAATATTAAAACTATAAAAATAAAATTTAGTTTGAAATTGTAATGATGATCCTAAAAATAACCAGTTTGTGTTATTGGAACCTAATTCTATTATCTGGAATTAGGATTTATTAATCTTTTTTATTTAATTATCTATATTAATTAAGAACATATAAAGTATCAATCTAATTTCCATGTTACTTACAAGCATTATTGTAATAAATTCATCAATTTAGAAGGGTATGTATCTCCAAGTGTATACATTAATTTTTTTATATAATAGTTCTAAATCAATGGAAAGAATTGATATAGCCATTATTTTTCATTCATGTGACGAAGTAAAGGAGTTTTTAATCATGAAATGGGTGAAATACAATATTTAAATATTAGATAAATCTATATAAATGAAGTTTATAGTCAAATTATTTATTTTATATAATAATAGTGGTTTTCTGTTTACAAATATATGTTATAAATGATATTTGATAATAGTTATATACACATGTTTTATGATTCATCTAATTTTATAATATTTTTTTAATAAATATAGGAATAGAAAATTTGTATGTAGGATAAATGTTTTTATCCATATTATTATTAAAATATGAGAAATTTTAATTCCCCAATCTTTAATGGTGTATTTTAAGGAATAATAACCATTTCATGAAAATTTCTCTAGGAAAATATTATAAAATATTTGATATGGAAATAATAGTTAACTTATTAATAATTTATTTAATTATAAATAAGTTATTTTGTATCTTAGAATAATATTTTGCAGAGAATATATTTATAATTGTCTACTAAGAGTATGTTTATACCTTCAGAAGATGATATTTTACAAATAAAATAGTATTCTAGTCAAAATTAAATTATAATTTCACTTTGTATGCTAATGGATTTTAGGATATGTTGGTGAAGTAAAAATATAAATTGTAATATTGGTTACCAAAATATTTCGTGAAATATTTTTATAGAAATGGTTCTAAGAATGATGAAAATGTAATCATAAAGAGTATTAAGTTTATAATAAATTTTGTTAACATGATAATATTTTATTATTACCTTATGTTATTTGCGTCCATACATTTCAAGTCAATGTAGTCCTACTATACAAATTCATGTGATCCCTAGGAAATTATAGTGACACTTTTTATTTCGTATTGGTTGAGTGGATGGAGGTCATATCATCCCTTTTGTAAGGTGAATTAAGTATAAAATACATATATATATATATATATATATATATATTCATTTTAGATAATTATTCATTAATTATTTCTATAATATAAACTCTATAAATATAAAGGTTTCCTATTTATAGAGACTAAATGCATGATCAACATATTTTATGAAATGTTTTAAATATCTCCCACATTGTTTATTTCACATAATACCATTCTGGGACATATAATACTTAATATCATTCTTCATTACCTAATGAAATTTAAAAACAATAAATGGTGAGATTAGATGAAAAATAAGAGTAAATATAGGATATAATAATCAAATATCATAATTGAGCATAAAATAATCATGAGGATTTGATGAATGAATAAAATTTATAAAAAACACCCCCAACAATTCATAGATAATAAATCACAATTCATGTAATAAGGATTTTTCATAACAATATACATGAGTCATAAGAGTGTATAATCATTAATAATTAATCGTCATCCATGTTATTAGGTGCACTAATCACTCACTTTCACACTATCTCATCATATATCAATATATTTACAATTCATGGGATTTAAATCTAATTTTAGATATACCTGTCAAATTATGAATACCATACATATGTGTACCACAAGATCACAAAACCATTCATAACTTTATTATAGCTTAATTACCATGTGGTATAGAAATATATTTCATGAAAACATCCTTAAAACATCATATTCATAAGACATAAAGATATGTAATGTGGATAATATAAATATATAATATACCTAGATAATAATATAAATCATTATATGATTTTTACATATATGAATAATAATAATCTAAAAGAATTAAAATTATGCTTCGACAAAAATAGGGAATAGCCTTTTCCTTTTATAAATTTTAAAAACTAAAAAATCCCAAAACAATGTGAATAATATTTTATTTGAAAACCCCTATAAATATTTAAATTAATATAGATACAAAATAATGTTCATTATGGTGTGAAAAGTTGGTTAATATGTAAATATTAAAATAAACATTATATTCACACTTAAATAAATGAATTCAAAATTTCCCAGTATTGAAAATGCTAAAATAATTACATTGTAAACATTTGTAAAAAGTCAAAGATAATTTAAAGTAGATGCAAAATTTAATTTTTTTATATAAAATATAATTATTCAAACAAAATAAATAACATTTCCACCAATGAAAATGATTTCAAAACTACAACAATAAATAAGGGTGAATTTTCATTAAAATAATGTATTAATATTTTGTGTACCAAAGAGGGGGGAGAAAAAAATACATGAAACCCTGAATGATAAATAGGGATTAAAAATATATATGTTTTTTATGAGAAAATTAATATTAAATTTCCAATAATAACAGTTTATACATAAACAATCCCCAAAAAAGTAAGATTGTAATATAAACCCCTACGTCAATTCCTTACATGGATAGTATGTGCTCTAAAAATATGGATAATATATTTAGACATTTTATATATAACATAAACATATTAATACTTATTTTACTATATGTAACTCCATTATAAATTTCAATTACACATTTATTGACAATTCTTCATATAAATCAATATTCGGATGTAAATAGTTCTATTTTTCGCACACGTTTCGGTTCAGTGATTCAGGTACTTAAACATTTTTCCTCGTAAAATAATATTTATATTTTCATAAATGTAATATTTATTTATTATATAAACTATTATAATATGGAATTTCTTTTTGTGAAGAAAGGTGTAATACATAATTTCGTGAAGAGGGTATTCCACATGTACACAAAAGTCTGGTTTCCAATTTTTCAACATAAATAATGAATGAAATTATGTATATATATATTCACATTTACATTATAAATATATTATATATTAATTAAATCAATAATTATTATCATTCATGGGAGTCGGTGATAAAAATTGAAAAACATATATTTATAGAGGTGGTAGTTTGCACGTACGTCTAAGCGCCATTTTCATTTTCCATTATATGGACAGAGGGTTAATAATATTTTTATATAGAGACAATAATATTGTAATATAATAATTATACTAAATACATTATATTTAGGTTTTTATTGAATATTTTTTGGAGGTATAATAAAAAAATTAAAAAACTCAGTTAAGATGATTACATATTCTTTGGGTATCTTCCTTTGGCTTCCACCTTAATCCTTCTTCGGTTAGTATTTTGGTGAGATAACAAACTATAAAAAATGGGTATGGTATTTTTTATTTGACTCATGAATAAATTGATCAATTTATTAAGATCAAAGATAATATAGAATTTAGTAGATGAGGTTCCCTTTTCTATGTGAGGGGAGTGTCACCCTTGTAAATACCCTTACCTTTAAAATAACATAAAATAATTTTAATAGAATAGTGAAATATAATAATCCCAATAAAAATGACAATATGAGGTTTGGTTGATATCCACTCAACCAATCAAATAAATAAAATTTTATTTTTATATTTCACGCATTATCCCTTAGTGTAACCCCTTTAAACCCACTTTAACTCATACTTTGATGACAAACCAATTACCATGGTAACTAATATTTACACCTAAAAATGAAATTGAATTTTTAACAAAAAACCCATGATGGCTCAAAAAATGGAATCCAATTTATAATAATAAAAATAAATTGGTCGAATAAATTACTTAATATTTATAAAAAACATATAAAATCATTTTTACACAATTGGATATAAAGTTATACCTATGGAAATATTCCATCAGTTTTGAGAAACCATTGGTATAGTGTACATATACCAATGGTTTTCATAATACCTTTGGTAGAGGTAATTTATACAGTATCTATACCAACATTTTTGAAAACCCATTTATATAGGGTCATGAAAAATATCTTTTTTCAATGGTTTTAAAATAAATGTTGGATTAGCTGAACTCTATACCAATAGTTTTTTAAAACCATTGTTATAGATGGAAATGTCAACAAATTACCCACGTATCCAACAAACCATTGGTATAGAGTTCTATGTTCCCATGGAATAATAGTGTTTTTAAAAAGAATTGGTATAAATCTTCTATACCAATAGTTTTATAAATCCAATGGAATAGAATTCACCCCAAATTTCGGCCATTTTCTACACCACCTCATATCCAAATCCTATTCAATGTGTGCCCTTTGAGGACCTTCCATATTCTTCCCCATCTACGGTGACCCATCCTAGGTTTCTATTTTCATTTGGTAGTTCTTCAACATCAAATATAAGTGTTCTATATTTTTCATCTATTATTCCCCTCGATCAATTTCACATGATTTGGTTTCTGGTTTCATTAAAAAAAGAGTCGAATATGATTAGAGTGGTAAAGACATAAAAATTATCCAAGACTTATTGTAAAAGTGTCTTAATCCTTCTTCCATACTAAGGATTTAGATTTACATAGTCTAATATGTTTTATTATACTAAGATTCTATGATCATTGTTTGGGAACCTATGTAAGAAGGAAAGGTGATATAATTTTTCTAACATGTTGGGTCCTCTTTGGCTACTAATTTTCTGATTTGATTAATGGATTTAATTTGTTTCATTATTTTATATTTCGGTATTCTTTAATATATGCTGTTATTAATTATTATAGTGAAATTTATAGTTTTATTCTTGAACCCACCTTGATAACCCATTTTTATATTCTTGTTATGATAGTGATTTCCCATAATATGTTGATATTTGATTTTGGTGAGTAGTGTGATGATGGATGTGATATGTTACATTGTGATAATTTTTTAGATATGATATTTTTTCTATAATGAGTTATTTTTATTGGTGAATTGTATATTCAATAAAATTATTATCTATACATAGGGTAGTAGTGTCTTCACCTAAAGAAGAGATCTCATATTATTTTGAACAATGTTGATTCATGATTTAGATGATGTATTTATTACATACACAATGTGATTATCATATATTATTTTATAGATTGAGATTATAAAAATGATTATGATCATGGTTGATTGAATGAAAAATATAGATTCTTGTGAATCTTAGATCATAATATATAGTTTAATCAGTTATTGAAGGATGACCTAACCATGGGGATGATGTGATTGATGCTAATCACTTTTTTTCATAAGTTCCCTCAACTAAACCACAATGAATATATTAACCCAAATAAAAATGAGACATAATCCCTAAATAATGCCTCTAGTATAAGTATCTACCATATTTTCTCTAATATTTGATACCAATAGTTCTAAATCCATGAACATAACTTCAAAAGCATTCAATCCTCCACAAAATGAATTTTGTTATGAGACACCCATTAAAATGAATCATGGTATTGTTTATATATCAACCACATAGAATATTCCATAAATTATCCAAGATGAAGATGAAGTTCCATAATATTATCTATCTCTCATCCAAATCCAATTTTGATCATAGTTCAAAAACATGAATAATAAATCACATTCCCTAATAAACCCAAATATTTATATATAAATAAAATATAAATATTGATCATACATAACCATTAATAGTACTCTATACTAACACCTAACCTTATTTTAAATAAATACTCATTACATAAATTATCACTCAAAAAGAAATATAATATTCCACATTGATAAAATGAAAAATATATTTATCCTTTTCCCAACTAGTTGTGTTGTATCTTGTACGAGTGGTACATTCTTGAAACACTTGTACACCAATAATTATTGTTTTTTGACGGATTTAAGTATTATTTCATTTTTAATGCATATACTTTTATACATATGTTTTATTATTGAATAAAATAATGATTACATCAACGATATACATTATATTTTTTGGATATTTATATAAAATATTGATCATTATTATTTCATTTTCATAGCTTATTTTTATTGTATATTTTATTTTGATTATTTTTTGTTATAGTGTAATTTATTTTAAATCACTCTACACTAGATATCCATAGACTCTAAGTTCTAGTTTCTAGACTTTATAAATTATATAATTTACTTAAGGAAATATGGAACCTCCCCTCCAGTCCTATATAATTTTAAACTTTTCTTCCAAAATATAGAGTTTCATTCATAATTCTAGAAGATCCTATACAATATTTAAGTTTCCTCCAAAATTTTGGACCTTTCTATACAGTTTTGGAGTTCAAAACCAATGAAATTCTAGAGTTTCTACACAATTTTGATATTTTTATAGATAAAACATTTTAAAACTGATATTGTTTTGAAAAAAACATGGTATTTTTTTATGTAGAGTATAAAATTTTCAATATCAGAAAACCCAAATAATGTATGAAATGTAATTAAGTCAAACCACACCAAACAATCAACATTTTCTTGAAGAGAATAAATCACACTAACTAGACTTAAACTAAACTACATTGAACTAAACCAAACTAAAAAAATGGGAACCAACCCAACTTAAGTTTAAATGATTTAGACCATCCCAAATAAAAAAAATTATTTGACATTACCCAAATAAACCTAAATCAAATGGTCCAAAGTGGAATTGAACCAAATTGAATTGAAATTACATGATATAATAAAATGGAACTGAACCAAACTAAAAAAAGTGAAATGTTCCCTGAAGAACTAATTCAATACCAAATAAATTAAATTGACATTAATTGATTAAATCCAAAGAAAACTAAATAATACCAAACTGACCTAATATGGATTAAAAATAATTGAACTAAATAAATCAAACCATTACACACTAAATCACAACTAAACAAAAAAATAATATCTATATCATAACTGAAACAACTCAATCAAACCAACTGAATTGAACTGATATTCCATGATCCGACCCAAGTAGAATTTAGTAGACATGAACTGAACAAAATTTAACCAAAATAAATGAAATTAAATACTGATGAAATAAAATTAATTGACTTAAACAATCATAAATAAATCCCGAATAGGCATGTACTAACCCAATCAAAATAATAAAACCCAATTCAACCAAACTAAATCGACTTGAACCATACCAAACAAAAACAAATTGAACCATCAAAAAATTATGTGAATCAAATAGAAAATAAAAAACATAATAGAATAAATTTACTAAATTATCTCAACCCAACCCAAAAAAAACCAAAGAACCTAAATTAAACTATCCTAAATCAAACCGAACTAAAATAAATGACTAAAACAAAAAAAATTGAATTAAATAAATCCAAATTGAAGAAAAATTAATTGATGTTATATAAAGTAAATATAACTAACCTAAATGATATAATATATATATATATATAAACTAAACCAACATGAGGAATAAAGCTAAAAATGAAAAAAAAATTAACTAAACCAAACCAAACTAACCTGACATTAATAGAACAAAACTATACCAAATTGAACAAAACCATATCAAATAATAACAAACTAAACCAAATAGAATTGGTTTTAACCAAACTATAATGAACTAATTTGAACCAAACTACCCCACATTGAATCAAACTATCCCAAATATAAAATAATTTATATTAAACTATACCATATAGACTTGAAATCATGATATACAACCCCAACTGAATCAAACTATAACAAATAAATAAGAACTGACCAAACATATCCCATCTAAAGAAAATTTTAAATTAACCAAATTAAATCAAACTAAAAATAGAATAAAAATATATCATACAGATTCAAAACATGCTAAAATTAATTTATTGATTTTTACAAGACATGTCTTATATGTTTTCATATTCTTCCTACTAAATTGAAAATAATTTTTTATATCACTACACGTCCTTTATTTGGTTTGACAATTCTTATTCCTTAATTAATTCATGTCACTCCTTATTTATTATCTGGTTTATACATTAGTTATTGATTTCTAATTAATTACATATTTTTTTAAATGTAGAAATTTAAAAACATTAAAGATAAATGGAGGAAAAATATGACAAAAATTAATCACTAAATGAGAGAGATATGAATTCTTATTTTTGGTCATGTTTTGGGTATTTTATTTCTAATATATAAATCAATAACATATAATTATGTATGATTTATTTTTTTAACTTTTAATATGTATCCACCACCTAGTATACAGTTCTTGTCTGACTAGCCTAGTGGTACTAGTGCTCATAAAAATGATACAAGGGGGTGGTACTAGAGCATTGTTCACCACTCCTCATACCTGACAACACAATGTCCCTTCCTATGACATACCATCTAGAACGACTTGGAATACCAAAGTATTCTTTGTGGAACTGAAGATATTTTGGTCGCCTATGATTTCTCCACCATTTTCACATGGTACTCCTCATATGCCTTTCCCTTATCTGATGATGGCCCCTACCCCCCATCCATATTATACATTTCCATATCGGTCTATTCCATATTCGTTTCTTTCTAATTCCTTCTACAATAGATACTACATTCATAGTCCTTTGACATATACTCTGAAACAATTTGAGCCTATAGAGTAAACATTCAGTCCCACTCCTATATAGGTTGACATTAAATCAGATACAAGGGATCTATTAGCACCCACTAATCAGGCTTCCTCAGGTATATTTAGAGAAAAATTGTAAATTCTTCTGATCATAATTTATTTCTATTATAAGATATATTCATATAAAATTATTTTTTATAACTACGTATACCACTTAGCAGCATGGGAACTCATGCCTGCATGTTGTGTTAAACTACTACCCACATATGATGGTGGATAATGAATAGTACAATCAAATCATTGGTATAGGGTGAAAATTTATGGTTTTGTGGTGATGATTTCAAAATACTCAAACTTAATTATTTTCTAGTCACTCTCCTGGAGAAACCTTACAAATGAAGTTAAGGATAGTTCTTGGGTGAAAATATGGGTATTTAACTTCATTGGATTTATTTTTATATTATTATTGTATATATATGAATTAATATTTTGGGGCCAACATTGTTATAATTTTACCAACAGAGAGGATTTGAAGATACCATAACATATGGAATTAGGTGATCTTATGAGTGTATATAAGCATGATTTTATAGTTTGTGGGCTACTAGAGTAATTTTGGATTTAGATTCCACACCTATCATGAATTAGATTATAGTATCATATTTTCCAGAAATGATTTCTTAATGTAAGACTACTGTGTTCAAGGTATTAAATTTTAGGTTTTAGAATAAAAGTTTCCCTGATTTTCATTAATATATAGTTTTCTATTATTGAAAATTATTTTTTTGGATGTTTTATGAGTAAATAATAAAAAACGATGTTATAAAATACCTCCACAATTTTGGGTGGATTGTGATGTCATATCATGAGAGGAAGCTAGTATAAAACTCATTTAGATCCCATATTATAGTATAGTCATTGAATATTTCCTTAAATTCACAATAGTAAAAGTGATAAATTTTTTATTATTTCAAATATATAATATTTTAAACCATTATTATAATATGAATATCATTTTAATTTTTGTAAAATTAATATTCTTAATTTTTTAATAAATTTCAAAAAAAATCCCCTTCACTACTCATGGTTGGCCTATTATTCTCCAACATATTTGAAACAACCATTATTGGTTTTCTTTCATTCAACTTAATTTTTATAAATATCAAAACATTTCAACTGGAGATAAATATAATAATATTTCATTACCATATTAAAATTTTTATATAAATAAACTGTGGTAAAATTCTCATATGGTTTTCCCCTAAAAATATTTCTCATTTTCTAAATTTTTGGATAGAAGGTATAGGTTTTTTGTGAATCACGAATCATTATGTATACCCTTAGAAGGAAGGGATTTATGTCCATGTGGTTACCTCTAATGGTGGTTACAACTAATATCTAATTCTACTTTCCTTTTTGTTACTTTTAAAAAAAATTACGAAGGAATATGATTTGTTTTAAAATATGTGAATGAATCATGAAACCGAATGTTTTAAATGATAATTCTATTTAAATAGATAAATAAATATATAATGAACTATTATTAACATTAGGATTAATCGTTATTCATTTTAAAAATAAGTTCCTCATATTGAATTTTTTAATGTCCAATCTTAAACCATAGAAACTGGACATAATCCAAATTTTATGATGGAAATTCATAATAGAACCATGAAAAGAATCACATTTTAGAAAAATAACCCATTTTAAAGAAACGAAAATAATTTGAGAAACAATTTTTGGACACTGGAAGACATGTCCACAAAATTTTACAAATGCTCTAGTAAATTATCAAAGAGCATATCCCGTCTCATAAGCTTCGGTTTGATAGGTTGTAGAGCCAGAACGGAGTTACGTATTAGGAGTTATGGGCATTTTATGTTTGGTGGGAAAAACTTGTTCGTGAAGCCCATTCGCGAAGCTCCCTCTACGATCACATAGCCTAGCCACGAAGCAAGGAGGCGGGATGCTCTATGAACCCCTTTAACATTTGCAACCCTCCGCGAAGCAAGGAGGTTGGAAGGCTCAACAAACCCCTTGATGTTCATGACCCACCACGAAGAAAGGAGGCGGGAAAGCTCCGTGAACCCCTTGACGTTCGCGACCTACCGCGAAACAAGGAGGTAGTATTGCTCCGCAAATCCCTTTGATGTTCATGAACCCACTGCGAAAAAAGCTCTGTCTTCACACCGAGTGAGCTCTGCTTCGTGGTGCCTCTCCCCTATAAATACCCAGCTCACCCCCCCCCCTCACTAAAAGCTCCACTCCACCCCATGGGCGGCTGATCTCCCGGTTCGCGGAGCTCTCCTTTCCTTCACGAAGCATCTCAGTGAGCCAATTCTCTACAATAAGATTTTTTTGTAATGCTGCTTCATGTGTCCATGCTCAATGAGTACCTTCCTTTATGATGCTTCTCTGCGATTCCATGCTCCGCAAGCACCCTTTGCTCCGCAGGAGACCTTTGCTCCGTGAGAGACCTTTGATCCATGAGATAACTTTTCTCCATGAGATCCCTTTACTCCATGTGTCCATGCTCCGTGATCCCCCCTTTGATCCACAAGCTTCCTTTGCTCCACGATCCTCGTTTACTCCGCATGCCACCTTTGATCCGTGGGTCCATGCTCCACGGTCAGCCTTTTTAGGCCGGGACATCGGGATTTTCCATTGCGCCCTTATGCGCACCCACCTTCCACCTATGGAATACCATGATTTGAGATACTCTTCCACACACCATTAAATTCCTTGAGTCAACATATTCCTCTTGGTTCCTTTATCATGTTGTGAGTTGAGATTCTCCTCATCAATTCCCAAAGTTCCTTGAGTCCAATCATTCCTCAGGCAACTCCTACAATCCCTATCGACTACCTCATATGCCAGGTCGAACCAAAAAGGGCTGCCCTTGCATAAGTCCCAACACCATCCATTATTTGGAACCTTATTCCTAATAGTCTTCTCTATATGACTATAAAATGTAGTACACCCTATGTTCCAAACATAGGATGCATGTTTCTCCAAATAAGAGATGCCTTATGCTCCAAGAAATATATGCCAATAGTATCTCTACATGACTATAAACTGTAGTACTACCTAGGTTCTAAACATTAGACGCCTCTTACTCTAAACAAGAGATTCAGTATGCACTAATCAAAAGAAGACATTAGTCCTATCTACATGACTATAAACTATAGTACACCCTATGTGATAAACAAAGGATGCCTCTTGATCCAAACAAGAGATGCCTTATGCTCCAAGCATATGATGCCATATTCCATGATCACATTGGCATAATTTAAAAAGCATTGGAATCCATTAAAACATTCCATCACTCCACCTCACACTTTGTGTGTCCTTCATTCGAATCATCATCCACTTCCATATCTGAAGGGACCCCCTAACGGCTTGGTCCCACGCTGCATCGGCTCACCTATTATCCTAGGCCAACACCCCATAAGTCTTTGGACAACACTTCGAGTTAGGTATTGTGTTTCGAACATGGTCAGCAGTCGACCCTCATTTGTTTGTCCCCATTTCAGGATAACGCGATATGGATGTTGTGTTTCAAACACGATCAATAATTATCCTCAATATCCATTCCACCCTCATTGAATTCTGAATGTCAGGCATGTGATTCACACTTTTCATCTCTATTTGTTCGGACTTATTCCAACTCCCTTGGCATTATCCCACTTGTTCACTTTTGCATAGGTGAAGGCCTCAACCCAACAGTGGGTTGGGATGCCCTCATAAATAGACATGAGGAAGACATTACATGTTGCTTCTTTGCATAATCCCCATATACCATTGCCGCTCCATATTGGCACCCGAGCATCATCCATTCGTATGCCCCGACCACCACTAACGCTCCATAGCGGCACCCAGGAAACTTCCTTGCGTAAGCCCCTTCCACAATTGCCACCCCATAGCATAACATGGGTAGATTTCTTGCGTAAGACCCATCCACCATTGCCATTCCAAAGCGGCACCAGGGCAGCTTCCTTATTTATGCCCCATCCACCATTGTCGCTCCCTAGCGGCACACGGGCAGCTTCCTTGTGTAATCCCCATCCACCATTGTCGCTTCATAGCAGCACCTCGGTAGCTTCATTTCTTAAGCCCCATCCACCATTGCTACTCCATAGCGGCACCCGTGCATCTTCCTTTCATAAGCCCCTTCCACCATTTCCGCTTCATCGTGACACCCATGCATCTTCCTTGCGTAAGCCCCATCCATCATTGCCGCTCCATAGCAGCACACTGGTAGTTTCCTTGCGTAAGCCCCATCCACCATTGTCGCTCCACAACGGCACCTGGTCAGCTTCCTTGTGTAATCCCTATTAACCATTTCCACTCCATAGCAGCACCTGTGCAACTTCCTTGCAAAATCCTCATCCACCATTGTCACTTCATAGTAACACATGGGATGCTTCTTTGTGTAAGACCCATCCACCATTGTCGCTCCATACAGTCACCCTGGCAGCTTCTCTGGGTAATCCCCATCCACCATTTCTTCTCTAGAGCAGCACACGTGTAGCTTCTTTGTGTAAGCCCCATACACTATTGCCGCTACACAGTGGCACACGAGCAGCTTCCTTGCATAATCCCCATCCACCATTAGCACTTCTTAGTGGCACATTAGCAGCTTACTTTCATAAGGCCCAACCACCATTGCTTCTCTAGAGTGTCACACGAGTAGCTTCCTTGTGTAAGCCCCATCTATCATTTCCACTCCATAGCTGAACACAGGTATCTTTCTTGCGTAATCCCCATCCACCATTGCCTCTCCCAATCGGCACCCAGGAAGCTTCCTGGGGTAAGCCCCATCCACCATTTCCTCTCCACAACGGCTCCCGGGCAGCATCCTCGTGTAATCCCCATCCACCATTGCCACTCCATAGCAGCACCTGGGTAGCTTCCTTGCATAATCCCCCATCACTATTGTCACTCCATAGCAGCACCCGGGCAACTTCCTTCTGTAACCCGCATTCATGATTTCCACTCCATAGCGGCATCTGGGCAACTTCCTTGCGTAAGCCCCATTCCCCACTGGAACACTATAGCGGCACATCGGAATCTTCATTGCATAAGCCCCATTCACCATTGTCGCTCCGTAGCGGCACTCAGGAAGCATCCTCATGTAAGCCCCAACCACCATTGTCGCTCCATAGCTGCACCAGGGAAACTTTCTTGCATAAGCCCCATTGACCATTATCGCTCCATTGTGGCATGCAGGTAGATTCCTTATGTAATCCCCATTCACCATTACTGCTCTGTGGCGGCACTCGGGCAACATCCTTGCATAAGCTCCATCCACCATTGTCACTCTATAGCGGCACCCGGGAAGCTTCCTTGCGTAAGCCCCCACCCACTTCACCTCTCATGGACACACCTTTTGTGACGTGATCGTAAGGTCTCTATTGCCTCTTTTTTCTCACATCGATCATGACTCACATGAGCTTAGAGCAAGAACCCACCAGGAAAAACACCATGGGTATCCTAGAGTGTAATCCCCATACACACATTTCAAACTACGAGGAATTTGACCATTTCTAGCAAGGGTACGTCGGAAGCCTCCCTGAGGTTCAATCCCACCACCCATGGGACCCTAGGTCCTCGATCATGTCGGTTCACTGACACCCTATCCCAAACTATGGGTTCTTTGATCCTTGCCAAGGCAGGGTACGTAGGAAGCCTCCATGAGGTTCAAGCCCACTTCCCGGTCGTTTCGATCATCTTCACGTCGGTTCACAAACACCTCGGGCAGCCTATAGTGTAATCCCCACACAACCTGAACTATGTGGTTTTTGATCCTTGCCAAGGAGAGTTATGAAGGAAGCCTCCCTCACGTTCATGACCACAATTTAGCAGGGCCCCGGGTCCTCTTTCTTGTCGGTTCACCCCTTTCATGCATGACGTTAAACTATGGACCTCAATCAGACGTAAGCTGTTGTTCCCCCATTCAGTAGTAAGCCATTGTCAACATCTTTTTGTGGTAATCCGTTGAATTCCCCAATCGAGGGTAAGCCGTCTCTAGATGAAATATGTGTACTTTGATTCCCAGCCATAAGGATACGTAGGAAGCCTCTACGAGGTTCAATCCCAGCACCCATGTCTCATCTTGATCTATCCCTCAATCCCATGTGTTTTGAGAATATCATGCCCCAACTCAGAGGTTCTACTTCCTTCGGCTCCCATCCAGGCATCTATTCTCATAGGCTACCTCCTCGGGTGACCAATCATCCCACCGAACTACACGGACATTGATTCCCTATCACGTGGATACGAAGGAAGTCTCTTCAAGGCTCAATCCCAACATCACCATCATCCTCATGTCAGTTCCATCTCATTCCCCCTCCACTTTATTCAAATCTCTGTCATCCATCCTAATTCTTTCCCAGGCCACCACATCCTGGTGGGATCATGTCATCCATTTCTTCACTGCTCCTAGCAATAATGGGGATACTATCCACACGTAAGCCCCAGCATGTATTCGGGTTGATGTCCTCTATGTACACCCTGATTCATCACCCATTCAAACTACATGGGTTTTGATCGATGTTGTCAACATAGGGTATGTAGGAAACCTCCCTGAGGTTCAATCCCATCCAATATAAACCTTGGTGTTCCCCCATTCTGGTGTGCACACTCCCTGATCCTCCCTCAGTGGTGTCCAGATCAGCTTTCACAGTGTGACATCTCCCCTCTATGAGACACACAACCTCTGATCCGTCTCTATGGGACATCCTGATCACCCTCATTATAGCTCCACAAGACCTTAAACTCGTGGCCTACCTCCTGTTAAACATGAGATGCCAGAGGAAAACCTCAAGAAGATAGGCCTTAGGCATAACCATCTTTTCTAGACATTAAAATTGTGGGATACCCTATGTTAAACATGGGAAGCTGAGGAATACATCAGATATAAGCCTATGTCATATGATTCCCTGCATTCGACGTGGGATGCCTTGGGTTTCGCACCCTTGAGATGCCCTCTTATGAGGAAGAATACAGGTTCCCCAATGTCCAGACATTCAGATATGCCTTGACATGCCTGATGTTACCGTCTACTCTGATCGAAGTTTTCTACCATGTCAAGACCCCATGGAATATCCTGATGGATGTAGTGTAATTAACCAGTGTCCACAAAGATATGGCACCGGGAATGAGATTCCCAAACGACGAATTAATCTATAAGGGAGACCTAGACTAGGTGATGAGTTCTGAGGAGGAATCCACCGAAGGAAGAACTGACATCCCATCATCCCATTTCGATCAAGGAACAAACATCAATGAATAAAGAACAAATTTCGCTCACCTTTGGAAAGCAAGAATGCAAGGAAATAGTTGTGTGTCCCCACAGATGGAAGCGCACCCCCAGAGAAAGCATCAAAAACATGAATAAAAAGAATAAAGAAGGAAAAATTGATTTACAAGTGAATCAATATGTATCTATTAGCACATTACTGACATGTAATTAGCAAGACATATCCAAAAAGATTGAAGAAACTATCTCTTACTCACTTCTCTCACACAATCGATGGATCAATCGTCCCCAATCAATATTATATCTTCAATCAAGAAAAGAAACCTATATATAATCCAAATAAAGCATCATTATATTTTCTAACATTAATTTTTAAAAAAATTACACATCATTGAAATACCTCTGATATTCCAATATTTTATGTGTTTCCTTTAAATTTCACCAATAATTGAGTTTACTTATTCTCTTTTTAGGTAATGAATTCAGTGAAAATTAGATACATAGTTAGAAGTAATGTATTATGGGATGCACACCACATTGTGAAAGATTCACCTCTTCGTATTTTTTAAAGGACATGACCCTAATGTATTCCCTCTAATTTGAAGTGGACCTTCACACATCAACTAAAACATCATTGTGTATAAATAATCCATCCTCCAGTGGAATGTTAGGAAAATTTACATATCTTATAAGTACTCTTACATATTAATGTGTTCAATAAACTGAAATCATTCCCTTTGTTAAAGGCATGACTCTTAATGATTACTATATCCACTAGTATTAAGTGAATGGATGATAATAAAATAAAAAAGAGAGAAAATACCAACCCTAACATACCAAACCAACACTATTTTAACAAAAATTAATTGAACCATCTATAACCAATTCAAACAAATCCAAACTGAATCTAAAAAAACTGAATAAAATTGATGTAAACATTTATGAATTAAAATTTATTGAATGTAACCAATACTAATTGTAATGTAATTTATAAAAAATAAACTAAAGTAAAAATAACTGATGTATACTACAGATAGCCTAAAATGAAAATTCAAATTTTTTAATATATTAACCAACCAAAAAACACTAATTTAAAAAAAATGACCTAAAACAAACCAAACCAAAATAAAAAAACAAAAAAAATCACCCTGAATATAATTTAAATATATTGAATCAAAATGAATAGGCCTAAACAACCAATCCAAATTGTTCCAAAAATAGAATCCATTAATAAAAATTTAAATTTAATTAAATATAATAAATATTTTCAAAGTTATACAAAGAGAACCAAAGTAACTATCATATTTTCAATAAATAAAAATTACATATACATGACTTAACTATCCCCAAATTGACAAAAAATGAATTATTATAAAAATATAGAAACAAATAATAATGAAAAAATTCAATTCATCAAAATCCAAACAACACCAAACATAAATAAATAAATAATGAAAAAAATAAATAATAACAAAATGAAATGACTGGAATCTAATAAAACTAAACCAAACTAACTATAATTAAAACCAACATGAAAAGATAAATCCTAAAAGTAATAGTATAAAGATTATCCAAAAAAGTGAATAAAATTGAAAATTTTCTCATTAGAAAAATATAATATAATTGAATTGAATTGAAATAATTCTAATGAAAGCTAACATAAGTAAATTAATATAATATAACACATACCAAACAGAATCATATATGGGATAAAAAAAATCTAATTGAATTAAAAATTTATAAATAAATATAGGTGATTAAAAATAAATAAAACAGATCCAGAATAAGCCAAAATAAATAATGATGAGAAAAAAGGAAAAAAATATACAGTATTAGATTAATATAAATTGAATATAATTGAACCATACTAAATTTAATTGAAGCATACATAACCAAATTAGATTAAAAATAATTAAATAAATTATTAAAATGTAGAAATAAATTGGAAAAACAAGTATCAAAACATAAATGACCTTTAATACTCTCATAATAACTAAAAATTATTATTATTTCTATAACTAAAAAATAAATATAATTAGTTTATGCGCCTATTTAAAAAAATAATATTGATTATATGTTGTCATCAATATCCATCAATGCCAATTTTACATTGTTTTCCTCTATTTTATCACCTTTATAATTAATCAAAGAAACATAGAAAACCAAAAATGGAACACATATAGAAAACATTTTACCTTTCTATTATACCATATTATACATGTATTTAGACATGATTATATTTTTCAATAAATAAATTAAATTTCCATTATTATATAATTACATTCCCATTATATTCATGGAAATAATATATAAAGACAATAATCCTTAAATACCAGATTAAGTAACTATATCAAATCATTATCTAATCATTTTCTCAATTCTACCAATTTATTATAGAATATTTATTTTTTTAACAAAATCATATCCTACTAGAAGAAATTAAAAATTCATTATTGAAAATCATAAGGCGTCATTAATTATATCCATTTAATTTTAGATATGAAATTAATTATTAATAACCAATTTTCATTTATGGGTTTTTACAATCAATGTCATTTCAGATGAAGGTTTTGAATATTGAAGGGCATCTGCCTCAAAAAAATATTTCACCTAAGAAAAAAAGAATAAAAATGTATTCTTAGTAAACGAACTCACATAGAAGTAGATTTTAGGCTTTACATTTAGGATTTAAAATTTTAATATCTATTTAGTGACCAGATATTCAATTTATATTTGGAACAACATTCATTTTTATCTGTTGCTGAGCAAGAAGCTAAAAACATGGAACCAAAAAAATCATTTAATTTGGGTTTTGGGAGATGAGAACCATATTCGAGTATGTTTTCAACCAGGGAAGATTATTTCCCTAACAATATATTATCCCAGTTCAGGTCCATGTTCGGGTAGATTTGTGATAGAAAATTCTAGTGTATAAGAAACCCAAAGATTATTCCATGGTAGAAGATTCCTGTAAGAAATTATATTTTTGTGGATTATTTTGAAATATTATATGTATTATTTTTTTATACCATTCACATAGATGGTATGGGATTCTGAGGCTGAGTTCTCCCATAATAAATTTTTGAAATATATAAAATATTTTAAATTACACACATGCGTTATTTTCCTAAAGAAGTGGAATAACTTGTAAACAAGTTATCATATCAATACATTAAGTGAACCGTTGAGTTAAGAATGCAAGGTTTACCCTAGGAATAAATTAACTTTATTTGGCATGTTTTATTTGAGGAAACGTCATTGTGGGTGTCGAAAAGAATAAAAATTTTGAATAAAAATATTAATTCTATTTTTTTGATGTAGTGACTATTTAATCTTTAAATACATTCTTATGGTGGAAATACAGTGTTTTTATATAACCTTGGAGACACCATAGAATCACTGGGGAGATCATTGGAGAGCCCTCTCAAGAGAATAATGATATATTGTGGATGGATCAATCCGTGAAAACTCATATTTTTTGAATATCATCAACGAACGTAACATGATCTTTATCATCCGTCAACCAAATTGAGGTAGGGTTTGTGTTTCAATTTTTTATTCCATATTCTTGATTTATATAACCAAAATGGTCAGATAGATGAATATATTGGCCTTATAGATCAATTGTTATGTGGGATCGTTTTATTTTCATGGTTTACCTAGAAATTTATTCAAGATTGTTGATTTAATTTGTTTGTACATATAAAAAAATTGAACCAATATTAAAATGAAAATTGATTGAGGTTCATTTATCTTGTTTGGATTCATGAATTTCTCCCCCTATTCACTACCCATCACGATTTTCTTGTTCATTTTCCCATTATATGACTACTATTTAATCAAAAGATCATTGTGCATCTGATTATGGGTGAAATAATATAAAATTAAATATCTTATATCAGTAGGAATCGATGGAGGTGGAACAATGGATGCAGAAACAGATTGAATGATGGTTTTTTTCTATTTTTTGTTCTTCTAAATTCAATGAAGAATAGATACAATATTTTTTTCAAGTAGATAAAAAGCATAAATCACTTCTTTTCAGTGAAAGGATGGCTAGAGGAGGCTGGATATTGAGTTTCATGATATGGAAATCGATAGAATTGAATCTGAAAGATCGACTAGTATGAGTGGGAGGAAGAAGAAGGGTTATCAAAAATCCATAATACATATAGTGTGTATTCATTGACTGCACATCATGTATTCCCCTTGGATGACTCGATGTGTACTCAGTAAATTACATGGACATGGGGTGGAGTACTTGGGTTACTAACATGACATGTACTCTACCACATGGCCTGGCCTAGACCACATACACGGGTTAACCCATGTACGGGTACATGGGAACAGATACACTGGAGGACATCGTGCACGAACACAAGGATAGAGTTTAAAGAAGGGACCCTGGGTATAGGTACATGACGTGTAACCCATGTATACATCTTGTACTCTTCTATGTGACATGGGTTGATGACATGGTCCATTTACATTTGGAATATTTTGGGTCAATGGACATGATGTGTAACCCTTATACACATCTTGTACTCTTTCTTACATTTCATTGATCTCTTGTCCCTCATATCTTGGATAAGTTTCATTAAGGTTTTTTCCCCTTATTCATTCCCTAAAGGTAGTATGAATCATTTTCTAACCCTAGTATTATGATCCATCTAGAGGGACTTCCTAGAGAGATTCATTTGAATCCCAATAAAAGCCCCATAGGATATCCTCTATTCCTCTTTGTGTCCTAGGTGGAGTACTTGGTATCGTTGTCCCAACACTATTGGGGAGTTTATCCTTTACTTATCAGGGTTAATCCATATCAGTTTTGTTGGTATCACGACATGGCCTTGGCAGTTGTCCTCATTTGTGTATCATATTTGATTCTGATATATCATCATATCTTTCTCATGATGAGACCAGATGAGTACTACCACTCAGATAGACCTCATCAATGCTATCGGACTGAGGAGTGTGCTCTCCTAGATAAGTGCTTGGTGGAATCTTCAATTTCAAATCCTATGATAGTATACTATAGTTGTGACTTACATATAGATTGTGTGTCTTGGATTTAGTATATTTAGATTTTATTTTTATATGGGTTGTTGACATATACCTGTGTATAGCTGAATATACATTCCTTTGATATATGTTTTTGGTTTTGGCGTGTCCAATAAATTATTGTTATACTCACCCCTATAAGAAATTTTAACACAGTTTTCATGTCCTTTGTAGATGATTTACCTTTTGATGGAGTCTTAGGCAGAATAAGACTAGAAGATACTTAGTGAGATGTGACATACCATGGTATGATCTTATGGATTTTATACTGGATTCCCAAAACCATTGCTTTTAGGTTGGTCTTTTATTATTGACTTATTTTTTGTCATCTTGTATCTTTCCATGTTTAATTCTCTTTTACTTCGCATCGTACTCTCGTTGTGGTATATAGATGTAGGCATGAATTTGTTGTTCAGTTGTTTTAATACTTCATCATTTTGTTGGAATGGATATATGTGCATGTTTATTGGTACTTAGGTAGTGCCTCACATGTTAGTGATATTCCAACTCAGTGCCTGTCACCAGCCCATGGACTATTGGAGGTGGGATAGGGATTTGTGGCATGGGCCCCACTAGGACGGGTCATGATAAGGGCAAAAAATGGTCACACTAGAGTGTGAATGGAATCAAAGGTCCAAAGATGAATTTATGAAATTTGTGGTAGTATTAATCCCAAAACATCTACTAGATACAATCACAGCTTGTGTTGCATATATTTTGATGATGCGTATATTTAATAGTACACCATGAAGTGTCCCTAGTGGTAGTTAGGATGAAGACGTTCATGGAGATGGTGATGGAGAGAGTGATGGTGAGGATGATGGTGAGGATGATTGCAAGGTTGATGGTGATGATGATAGATAGGATAATAAATAGGATGATAGGTAGTATGATGGTGAGTATTATGGAAAGGATGGCAGAGAGGATAGTGATCGTGATGATGGAAAAATTAACCCTTTGCCTTTTTTATGGATATTTATGAACTTTTATGTCTGATGATTAGTTGGAAATGAATATATGTGATGATTTCAATGTGTTTTATCAATGGTTGAATGAATAAGATATTTTATTGGGTTGTCACTGTATTTATATTAGTTGGTGACGTTTTTTAAGGTAATTGACCAAGGTGGGGTGTTGCAAGGATTTTTTGTTGTTGTTTAGTTAGTGTGGGGGTATTGTTGCTTGAGGAATTGTGAAGGGTTTATACCAATTTTTTTAAAATCATTGGAATATATATATATATATATACCAATAATAATGAACACCCCATTGGTATAGAGATATTCCAACTATTTCAAAGAGTTGGTAGAGATCTATAACAATGATTCTATTATAATTGTTGGAAAACTAAAATTCACATACCTCTATACCAACTATTCACTAAAAACTATTGGTATAGGCCTATATTAATATATAAATATCAAAAATCTTGAAAACCCATTGTTATAGACTATTTGAATGGTTTTCCATCCTCTACCAATGGTTTTGAACTTTTTTTTATAGCCAGGAATTGCATCAATGTTAGAAAAAAATGAATTTTAAGCATAAAAAAGTTGTTATTCCCATTTTTTCCATGTAAAAACCATTAGATGAATGTTAATTTATTTGATTGAAAATATTATTTAGACATTTAATTTAATCCCTTCATATATAGTTTTTATTTTTATTTATTAAGATAAAAATACTTTACAAACATAGAAATAGTTTTTTTTGAAAAATATATCTTTTTTACTTCAAATGAATTTATATTCACTTATAACCATTTGATAATTAATATATGAATGATAATTAATTTTTATAAATTTATAAAGAATAATTTTACATAATTTTAATACTATAAATAAGGGAATAATGAACTATGTAAATCATCCAATAATTCCTTCATTTGATCTGGTATTTTATGGAGATATATCTGCTTCTTGAATCATTGAGTTCTATCATGGGCAAAGTTAAACACCGAAACATTCCTTATATTATTTTACATTTCAAAGTACTTTTTGTATTCCAATTTAATCTTAACATAAATGTATGGTTAAACATTAATTTGATAATGATATTATTTCTCCCCTCCCCTCAAGATTTCAAGGTTCATAATCTTGCAAATCCCTAAGTATTGGATCCCTATAAAAACATATCATGTAAATATTATCATAGCCCTTTTTAATTGTAGCATCATCCACATTTTTAAACTTCCCTGGGGGGGATCTATATAGAAGTAATAATATTTAACTAACTCCAAACATCTATTTTTGAAGATATTCAAATCTTTATGTGTGAATATATACTTTAATATTTTATGATCAGTATATATATCACATCTTTCAACAAAATAATTATTACTTTATATATTTAAGTAAAAAAATTTCCTCTTCGAGATCTAAATAAATAATAAGATACTATTTGTTATGAATCTTCAATTTTCATGAGGCATATACTACCAATATTTCAATTATTCAGAATAACACATCCCAATGCCTTTTTTTATGTTTCACTTTATATCATAAATCCTTCCCTATTTCAAGGTAGTTTAAGTAGAGGTGCACTAAACAACCTTATATTTGACTCTTTAAAATTTTTATAATATTCACTTATCCAAAGGAAGTTATCTCCTTTTTCACATAAATTTTTTTTAGTGGATTTGATATCCATGAGAAATTATCTTGAAGTTTCAATAATTTAATATAAATCCAATAAAACTACAATTCTTAGTCAATATGGTTGTTTTGGGCCATTTTTCAATATTTCAATCATTGAAGGGTCTTCCATTATACCCTCACAAATAATTACATGATCTACGATTGATAATTTTTATTTACAGTATTAAAATTTTATAAATTTGGAATATAGTTTATCATTTCTTGTGTTTATAAAAGTATTCATCAAATTATCTTCATGCTCTTCCTTATTTTTGTAATATATGAGAATATCAATTATAAATATGACCACAAACTAATCTAGGTAATATATTAAGACTCTATTCATTAGTTCCATAAAGATAATGGTGTAATTATTTTGTTTTACTAAAATCACTATAAAATAACAGTATCCACATATTATATAGAAATTCATGTTTGGTATATCCTTTATTTTTAATCTTAATGATATCCAAATCAATGTTCAATCCTTAAAAAAATATTTTAACTAAACGCATCAGATCAAAAAAATCATAAAGATGTTGTAGAGAATAATTTTACTTGGTAGTGATCTTGTTATGTTTCAAATAATAAATTTAAATATATATTAAACCATCTTTCTTCCTAAAAAATAATAGATATGGCCTATGGTAACACATTAGGGTGTATTAATTCCATTACAATATTCTCTAAGAGTTTCTACTTTAATTCCAGAAACTTAGTTAGGTCTATTCTTTAAATTTCCTTTGGATTTGTTGTGAAACTATGTTTGAGTTTTATTGAAAACTCCACTTCACAGTTCTAGGGAATTTTAGGAAACTCTTTAAGAAATATATCGGTATATTCGAGAAAATTATAATGCCTTCAATATATAGTTTTCCATTAAAAAATTATGTTATTTAAAACTTTTAAGTAGTTATTAAGATCTATATAATGGATATAATTTCCATTTAATGTTTATATTCATCTTCACATCGATATATGATCATAGGTTGATTCAGGATGTCAACTTTGACTTCTCTTACTCAACAATTGTTATGGGTTCTATATAGGAAGAGCCAAACTTTTCCCAAAATTGGAACAAATATAAATATAAATAGAATAATCATATTTATAAGAATAAAATCCTCATAAAGTTCAATCATGGAGGAGTTATATACTTTATATTCAAAAATAATACCCTTAAGAGTTTTCATTGATATTTTAATATATAATAATTTTGGTGGTGAGGTGATTCCCTTAGTGAATTATTCAAATATAAAATAGTGATTAAACCATAATCAAATAATAAATTTATAGTTCTATAGTATATTATAAGTGTTACATTCCCCACTTCACTCTGATGACCCATGTCAGTAGTTTTCATTGCATTGTTCTTCCATTTATATTTTAAAATAAGAGTTAGTAGACACTGATTTTTTTCATGGACCCATAAATTCATTAATTGGTAAGAATAATTTTTACAATCTGAAATTATAGAATAGGATTTTGGGTGGTGAATTTGGTTATTATTTATCTTTATTCATTTCAGTGGTTGGCCTCTTCGTATCTGATTAACATTCATTTTTTGATGAAAATGTTTTACACACATAAAACATTTAACATTCCCCTTGAAGAAATTTACCCCATTCTTCATTCCATATTTTTGGAATGAAGGAAGATTAATCTTATTTCCTTTATGGATTTTATTATTACAATCTCATTTACATTCCATTTTCACATCTTATACCCAAATCCATTTGAATAATGGGAGTCTTCTAGCTCTATTTATACTTTAAGAGTGCATCAAACAATTTCTTCCCAACTAAAAAAGTATTCTATAGATAAAAATTATTGGGTAGTTCCTCTTCATATATTAAATATTCAATATATATTTATTTTGGGTTTTTAATAATACATGATTCATACCTTTCAATTCTAATGAAATATGATTACTAAGTACAAATGGGTTCATCATCCTTCTACTTCTGTTATAGGAATTTCCTCTCCATTTTATTATCTATAGTTTAAGGGAATTACATATTGAAATATATTTTCTTAAAATATTCTTATTTTATGTAGTCAATTTTTTTCACTTCCTAATATTGTTTATAAGAAACCACCATTGATCAAATTCACCTTTTAAATGATACATAACCAAAAAAACCATCGCATGACCTAGAAATTGGAGAATATAAAATATATTGTCTATTTAATTGATCTATTTACCAACTATAAGTATATAATAGGACCAATTAACGGAAGGTGGAAATATTCACATAAAGTAATATATAAAATGTTTCTCCTTCCTTATTTCATTTGGAAGCTTAACATGGTTTACATTATAATTCATAGTTTGGGAAAGGTGGGTGAGAATTTTTCCTATTTTCTTTTACCCTAGATCCCAACCCATTTAGTTAATAATGAGGACGGTCATTTCATTGGATTCCACATTCGTTATTCAATGGGTTACAACTATTTATATCCATTTACTAAAATATTGTAAATTTAGCAAAGAGAATAATTGTAAAATTAAAACTATAATCATAGAAGAAATAAATCATAAATAATATGTATACCTTATCATATTAACTTTTAGGTTTCAATATAATTTTTCAATTGTTTTTTCCACTAGATAAATTAAATATTCTTAAATATATCATAATGATTTATAAAGAAAATATGAAGGAACCGAATCTTATTAAGACATAGTTTCAAACCATATCTGTATTTAGATCTTTTTTTGTACAATGAGTAAAGATTTAGTTATTACTCAATTATCATTTTGAATATTATTACCCCTATGTGAATGTATTCTATATCCTTCATCCAATTTTTGGTAACTAAAAAAGATTTCATTTCTAAGTGACTACACACTATACACTTTATGAAAAATACTAGATATTTCCTATATTTAGACGTATCACAAGGGTTATCACTAAAGACTTCTATTCACAATCCCTAAAAAGAACTAAAACAATATCCAATAACAAATCCCTAATATAACACCAATTGCGGAAAACCAATCAAAACATATTTACATATATCATAATTTTAGACTATTATAAATAAATATTTTAATAAGACATTACTTGTACCCACAAAGGATTGGTGTAATTAGAGACTATATACAAGATCGAATTATTTCATGAAAGATATTTAACATATCCCAAAAATTTCTTCACAGATATTACCCTTTATAGATATATCCTACTTAATTCATATCATTATTAACAAGGGAAATGTAAACCTACAAATGGGTGATCTATGAAGATCAGTAAAGGTAAACATTAGAGATAAAAATCAATAATCATAATTGATCATAATAAAAGAATGATGATATTAGAAAATGATCCTATCTTAGAAAACATACACAATAACCCATTGATCATAAATCATGATTCATGGATTATGGCTCTTTCATGACAAAATACATGATTCATAAAAGTGTGGAATCATCAATAATCAATATTGATCCTTGAGAATATAACATAAGCAAAAGAAATTCATTGAAATACATAAACTTATATAAATTAATTTTTTAATCATGGATAACTGTTAAGGAAATCATTTCATAGTGTATAGAGTCCTATATGATCCCATGTTTTGAATAAGTTGGACATTCTAAAGGAATTTGAATTTTCCTTTATTGAATAGTCCATGTCATAAATTGAGCTTCAAAAATTAATATCAATTATTTAAAAACACAAAAGAGTTTTTATGTAGTTCTTAACTTTGGAGAGGTGAATCATAAGTTCAAATGAGTTTTAGGAGTGTCTCGCATCAAATGCCAATTTTATGGATATATGGGAGGAACATGGCTAGCTAACAGTTAGTGATAAATTTTCCTCTCAAATGTGAGGCCTTTTAGGGGTGTCACAGGATTTGTAAAACTATGCACTAGTGTGAACCTAAACATGAAAATTTTTACACTAAATTTCATAGGTAAATGATATGGCTTGTTCATGGTTCTTCTAACTATGTGCCAACCCCATGTGAGGTGTGAGGGTGAGGTAGTTCCAACGGCATGGTTAGTGCATAGTTTCCTTACCCATTCACACGAATCATATTGGGTGTGGATCCTATGCAGTGTTAGCCACAAGGTAGGCACACTATTATCCAAATTTTTCACCCCTTTAAATTGGGTGATTTTACCATTCCCCCATTCATTTAAGTTTATTTTATCCCTTTTTCTCCTTCATTAATAACACACAATAGGCTACTCAATCTCTCTTATCTGTGTCCTCTAGGATTTTACCTTCTAACTTCATATTATATCTAAATCAAACATGGTTTTTCAATTTCGAATCCTGTTGATAATTTTATTAGTCCTCTTACTTCATATTTCATTTTATGTTTTTTGATTTTTGATATGATTTCTATGTGATATCATATTCCCAATCATTAAATCATTTACCTATTTCATCAATCTCCCTTGTTCTGTATGGAATAACAGCTTGATATAGGATGAGTAAATCTTTTTAATAATCCATTTGGTGGTCTATGTATTTTTCATTAAAATCGCGCATGTTATAATGTGCTTTCACTATTACACTTACTAAAATTTCCACATATTTCCCCTAATGTTTTTAAATCCTTAAATTAACTATCTAGACTATGTCCTTGACCCCTATTACAGAAATTGAACTTATTTTATGGTTGTGACCTCAACTTGAACCACCCCTTTGGGTGTGTATTATTATATCCCCTAATTGTATATTTCTCTAAATTTACAAAAACACCCCTAAGGTATGTTCAGGATGAATCCTAAAAATGAATTGAATAGATTAAAATGAATTAATTGTTTTAATTATAATAGGTAATGTGTGATTACATAGACCGTGATAATTTATGATGTTTTCCCTTGGATAATGAACTAGATTGAGTAGGATTTATGTTTCATTTTATTAAATTTCATTGAACATGAATATGATTCCCATTATGTAATTATAGGTTGATGGCCTTGGTCTAAACCACCCCTTATGGTGTGTGATATTAAATGTCTATATGGAAATTCTTTGACTGTGTTACGAAACACCTTCCTACAATTTATTGGATTATCTCAAATGATATAATGACTAAATGGAGATGGTTTACCTATGAAAATGGAACGGGTTTCTTACGTTCACCTAGATGATTCTCACTTTAGTCTTGTGAAATATTTATTTACGTTAAAAGATAGTTGAAATATAATAATTTTAAATGGTTAGTACAACTCAATTTAACATGGGATTCTTAATGTGTTTCCCGTGTTACTTGTCCTTTTTGGACTCTTATAAATGATTTGATAAATGTAAAGGGTTATACCCCTTAGACATGATTGTGAATATTACATGGATTTGAATACAAGATGATTACGCTTTGTATTGGGCTTGGTGATACTAGTTATTACCTATTTGAAATATTTTATGCAACATTCCTCCTTACCAATTTCAATTTTTTGACATGGAATTCATATTTACCAATTTAAAATATTGCACATGGAATTACTCATTACTTATTTCAAGTTGTTGAACATGGAATTCCTTGTTAAATTATTGAAAATTATTTTATATGGTTTTCCTCTTGGTTTATTGATATTTTCAAACATGTAATTCCCAACTTTTACCATTTTCTATGAATTTTTTGACGTGTCACTCCACACACCACTTGATTTAGATAGTCATGTTTATGCCCTTTATTTGAAATATATGACCCATGTGACAATCATTGTACACAGATTCCTTTGTGATATAGAATGGGTCCAAAGTTGATTTATATAAAATATAAAGTACTCATTGATGTTCTATCTTAGGATGTAGCAGGAAAGATCATTTGACTATCCCAAGAGGAACCTACAATCAATATGTCTGTTTATACATCATTATATTACTAACATATTTATTTACACAAACACACTATTGAATTATATATTGATAAACTATATTTCATTATACATTTTTGGTGGTGACCTATTATGTTTTACTCACACAATTATAGGGATACCCTTTGGGTACACATATAGATCACATGGTTTTTGGTTAGTACTTTATTTTTTCTTCTTGTTTGAACATATATAGGTATTGGAATTGATTTTGGAAATAGAAACATTTCATGTACATGGAATGTTGCATGTGTGGGTCTTTTATTTATTTATTATTTTTTATTCTATCCCTATTATGTGTGTTATCTGGTGTATGTTGATGGCATGTATTATCACTCAAAATGTTTATGAATGGATGTTTTATTTATACCTTCCATGTGATATATTAATTTGAACATGGGGAGGACATTCATTGATGTTCATCTTCTATTTTTACCATGAGTAGGACCTTAGTAGTGGAAATGTTTAGTTTCCTAGAGAGGAACTCCACGATAAATTCACCAGGGAAGACCTCTAGTGTTTTTTATCAAGGAACTATGTGGGAACTTTTTTAGTGAATGCTCTATATAAGTCCTACCTAACTATTAATAATAGATATATAGGTAATAACTTTACAATTAATGTTCTGGGGATGATTTTTATAGTTGTTGGATGTGGAAATATAGGGCGTAAATTCGTATCAGATGCTCGGGGGATGACCTATATTTTTTTTATCATGGTTATGTGGGGAGGAACTTTGTTTCTATATTTTCTTTCTCATATTGATGAAGATATAGTAGATTATTGAGCCAATATTGAAAATTTTTGAAAAAACTTAAGCATATTAGTTCCTATTGTGGATGGGACATAATCCTAGATTATAGATTTCCATTCTAGATCCCACATTCTCATTGTTCTTTAGTTGGTTACTAGGGTTAGTACCTTAATCAAATTTTGGGTCATGTTATGTGTGTAGAGACATTTGTGAGTGGGATCCCTCTTGGGTGGATCCTCGATTTTTGTTAGGATATGTTGATGGGACTCATGAGTTTAATTAGGAACATGAATATTCACCTTCTATTGAGTTTCAATATCTATCTACCCTCAATATTACATTCTATTGGGCATCCTCGTTTAGATAAATAGGGTTTGGTTCTATATAGTGACCACAAAAAGTATATTATTTAGGGTTGTTGTCCATGCAGAACTAGTGAAAATAATGAATGATGGGATCCCTCCTTGGAAACTCCCCTAAATTAATTGGGATTAATTTTACTTCGTCCTCCACCTCCCTGAGATAATAGATGCAAGCATTATTTCACTCCATGGATAAACCCCTGGAGATTTTTGAAGTGGAAACATGCACCACTTATTTCTCTGCATCTTACTATTTATATGATGAACCATAAGGATACATCTCATGAAGGCTATCACAATAATCCTATTTGTTGGGAATAAATCCATTGAGATGTTATTTCTACACTAAGAATTTCACTAATAGATTTTGTAGGCATTGTGATGGTGGATAATTAATTCTACAAATTGTTTACTTTAATTTTATCACATATAAGGAATATTTCATGTGCATCAACTGGATGGGTGTAGAAGAATAAGTTTTCCTATTTCCACCAGTATGTCTAAGAAATATGATATATAATAGTGAATTCTAAGACACCATTTGGATGTTTTAGGAAACCATAAGATAATATCTACAAATAATAAATTCATCAGTTCATTATATCAATAATGTTTTAATGGTAAATTGGTATCTTTCACAGGTAAAGGATTTCACATCACGATTACTATTTTTATTCACTGACACACTTAACACTCATATGTTTCGTACCAATATATGTCTTATCTTATAGGGTAGGATTTCACAATGAAATATGAAAAACACTTTTGTATTCTTCATGAATTGAGAGGGTTCTAGGTCAACTAATCTTTTAATGAGTTTTATTTCCAATTCAAATACTATATTCTAGATTTAAGACATATTCATTAAATTTTTTCTAGTAACAATACAATTTATCATGTTCATGATAGTGATCGATCATTATAATTAATAAATTGGAATATAAACATATATATATATATATATATATATATCACAGGTTCTCCAAATATCATATTCTCATTGGTTATACTATGGTTTAAATATGTGTAGCCAGAGTAAATAGAATCTTTTACCAACCTGGGAGGTAGTAGGTGTTTTAGAGTTGCGATTTGGCCCGTGATTGGTGCTTCCTATATATCCCATTGGAGAGAATCATAATTTAATTTCTCTTAATAGGACATGTTATATATTTTATTTTCATATGAAAATGACTATTTTTGTTCCTTTTAAATTCATTTATCATTTACTAATGATGTTACTCTTATGGTTCTACATTTATGATCGATGATACATCTCTTAAGATCATGCATCAAGGACCAATGATGTGTATTTTAAGGTCATGTAACCTAGACCGTCATGTTTTATAGATTAATTTCATATGACTAGGATCTAGTCTGAGTAGTTTATCAACATATCAAGTGTATTATATGTTATTTAGTTTAAATTAAATAAATTATTACTACTATGTGAAAGGAACCTAACAATGGTTAGTGTTGGACTTACACATGAGTGACACTTTATTCATCAACATTTTTGTTGGAAATTAAAAATGATATGGTATGGTTTTGACTTAAAACTAGTAAGAGTCCCATGATATGTATGAATTTTTAATGGGTCAACAAGGATGTAATCATCAATGAGAACAAGATTGGGGCATATACATAGTTGGAGGGTCTTATACGCTTATCTACCACCTATTTTATGGAAACTAGAGGAGGAAAGAAGATATGATCATGCATGATATTGTCAAATGAGTAAGGGTTGGAAGATAAAAAATATTATTATTTTCTAATATATATTTCTACAAATATGGCACTTTGATTGCTTTAAATAAAGAAGGGAATTTTCATAGAGGGTATAAATATCTATATTGAGGGAATCCATGATGATAATCATCAACAAGGGGAGGTTTCAATAGTTTTATTGTGATACAGAAAATTATTATCCATTTAATACATGATTTTTTACACCTTTATAGTCCTATTTGTTTGTAAAAACTCTAGGTTAGGGCTCTCATTGGATGTATGGTCCCTATTAATAAAGGATTACATGATCAAAGGGGAGAAATCTAATTTGTATAGAATCCCGATCATGTAATTCTATAATATTTGGAAGGATACATGATAGAATAATATTTGGGATTCATAAACATTGTAAAAATAATTCCCATAAGGCAATTCAAATTAATTCAAACCAAGTAGATGACATGAGTGAATTAAGAGGTGTGAAATAGGCCAATGTATTTATAATAGGGATCATTCATGAAGAAGCTGGAAATGGGTAAAATCATTCATAATGGTGGATCATTAGAAATTGTCCAAACTTTACTTTAGGAAAGCCATGTTTAATAGAAAATTGGTGTTTTACATGAGTGGGTAGGGTTCACCAAATTCATGGTGTTTAAAGAATGTATTTAATAAAGGAGTAATGTAAGAAGGCCACTATGAAAGAGTTTCATGGGAAATATTTGTGTATTATTATATTTGTGAGGTACCAAAAAAATTAAACAAGGTTTTAATTTCCATGATGTTGATATGTAGTTTCATTCAATTATTCAATCTTATACTTTTAAGTTTCTTGAAGGAATGTGATGAAGGATTCTCACAAAGGAGGAGTTACCAAATGATGAAATTCCTCTCTAAAACATCATCCAATTTAAGAAAAAAAACCTTTCTCAATGTCAATGTTGTGGTATTTATATTATTGTCACATAACCACACTCCCTTTATTCCATAAAATAATTACTTTGTAACAAATGATCCATGATTCAATACTATAATGCGCATACCAGGTTTGTGAGAATGTTACATAACCAAAATAAATCTCTATTATGAAACTATAAATCACATCTTGGTGCCAAATAAATTGTATGTCATAATTATGGGTTTTATCTATGATATCATAGATGAAACAATGATCCCTTATATTAAAGATGATATTTCATTACATAAAATATTCATTATCCATTCTCATTTCCCTCCACTATTCTTTAGAGTGGAGATATAATTTTTTAGGTGAAAACATTGATGTTTTGTACTTGATGAGTTTGAATATTTTCATGGATTTTAACATTATAAATATTATTCCATATTACCACAATTACTCTCAATATCTTACATAATATATTATACTAAGAATATATTTTATTATTAGGGTTTTATTTGGTGGTCACATAGAGATGTGTTAGTAATTACATAGGGATGTAATGATTTTAACAAAACCCATGAAATTGAATTAAACATAAATTTTATCTTGAATTATATCGTATGTGATATATTAAAGTGGTGGTTATGTATGGTTTAGTTATGTTTCATAACATATGTTAAGAATATAAATTGTATCATGATTTCATGAAAAAAAATATCTGCATTAAAATTATTTTATTGGACACATATGTGTCTATATATATTGATATAAACATTGTGAATTGAATTGATAAATTTCCTCTCAATGTATGAGTTTCAGTTTTCCTTAACCAATGATCATCATGGATTATTATAAGTTATAAGGAAATGTTATGTTTAGCTTGACTATTATTCTCGTATTGGAAGTATACCATAAGAAGTCTCATTAACTGTTTATTTGTTATACCAAGAGTTCATTGTTCATAATTGGATTCCTGATAACCTTAGGTTGCAATGATACATAACATGGAAACTTTTATTATTTTAAACCTTTCTTAAGCAAGGTTTGAGGCTAATCTAATTAAAGGTGGTTGGGTATGTTAAGGATCTTGGCATCCCTTAAAGATTAACCTATATGATATTTTTCCTCTAATGTGATGATTATAACATTTTTTCATCGATTAATATATAATAATGAAGTTTAAGAACATACCTGTATATTAGGTATGATATGGTCATCTATTCAGGTGAGGCATATGTGATGTTCCCATCAATATGATGAATGGCTTGTGATGTATTCATTGACCCTATAAATTAATACTTAGGGGATCAAAACAATTGATATTTCTATAAGGGGATGAAATACTCTATATCCTATGGTTACCCAATGTCTTGGACAAAGGGATCATATAAAAATTCAGGATTCTATATACTATAGTTGGTAGACATAGGAACGGAGATTCATATATTTGATAAAGATCACTCTAGATCCCTTTAAGGATTGAGTGTCACTAGTTATTTTCTAGATACTTCTCTTTCTTACATTTATGAATTAAATAATTCATATTTATATGAATTAAAAAAATTCCCATGGGTTTATACATCATGGTTTACTAAATGGGGATTGATTTTGACTTGGATATCTCCTCTAAATATGTTTTAAAAATTATATATATGATGTTTCGATGGGGTCCCCATAAGGTATTACGAATAATTTGATACTTGTTGATGTTAATGATAGACTTCCAAAAGTGTGAGGAATATACTTATGGGTTTCATATGATTGATATATACATAATATAAGAAAAAAATCAATATTGAAATTGTATACTCAAGATCACCATACATGATACCTAAAACCATGCTATTGTGAATGAATAATATTTCACATGTCTATCTTACATTATAGAGTTACTGAAACCTTATATATCGTATTATCTTGATGAATATCACTAATGGGCATCCAGAAGACTCTCTTTGGGATGAGATTAATCACCCATAACCTGGCTAGGATACTCCTTCCTTTTGTGACATGTTAATGTCTCAGGGAAAAGGAAGGAGGAAGAGAGAGCTACAAGCATGAGAGAATCATCCATGTCTTGGAGTATCTCTCATACTATAGTATCACACATATAACTAAAGGAAGTGTCCCTTTAAATATTCCTTGAGGGAACTAACCAAGGAAATTCCTAATGTATTGATACACCCACTCATGCGTTATAAAATATATGAGTAGACTTTAATTTCTGTTTAAAATACTATAACTGTCATCCAACTAATGTTATCAAATACATTTCAGTAAATAAAATAGTTATTTCTTTTAATTATATCTTTTGTAAGGATTTATCAAATTTTAACATTTATTATTTAGTTACTTTAATATCTTATAATAATTCTAATTTAATCACACAATATTATTATAGGTAGTTATATAATTAAACATTAATAATCATAATTCATGATATATAATGGACTTTTGATATACCCATTCCATCTCTTATGATATTTCCCAATTCATCATATTAAGAATGTATTTCATTTTATCTACTCTAATCACTCACATTCACTAAAATCTCAATAACATTCTTCTATTTCTCTTTTTTTTGTATCAGGTACAATAACTTGCAAAAACTCATGAAAAAATAATTTTTAATATTTCAAAAATTCTTTTGAAAATATTTAATTAAGTTCACCATGTATAATATCATATGTTGCACCTTGTGAATATCCATCCAAAATCCTTCTGTATGGACACTTTTAGAGCTTCTGTCTAAGTCAAACTCAAATTCCATTATCCCAAACACAATACTTGTCCCCGTGATAAATATAATAATTAAAAAAAATATAAATCAAAAAATCTATAAATGTATATAATGATTTAACTCTCAAAAATAATCATTATTGATCAATCTATAAAGAGGTCTGGTATCATCTCCATTGTACACATGGATCTACCCATATTTTAATTGTCTGCATCATATTGAAGCATGCATTCTCGTATGAGGACCCAGATTTCGTACTCATCATATGAGTGGAAAAGTATCATCTTGGTTGGGCTCTTATAGATGACATGATGGGTAATATACCCAACCACTCCTATATTAAATAAGACACTTGGCATCTGTGAGACAGCTATCAAATATTTATGGATATATTTCTAGGAATTTCAATAACCATAGGTATTGGGGACTCAAAATATTAATTATTCAACCATATTATACTAAAAAGATATTTTATGAAACTCTATGTGGAAAACATGGTGGGTTATCCAGCTCACATAACTCATTCTCTACCTCTTAAAAATATTACATATCTTTATAAAAGAATCATATTATTTCTAACCTTAATAATTCAACATGACCTATAAAACTTCATGATAAACCTTAGTCAAGGATAAATCAATATCGTATTTTTAGTTTTTAATTTTCATTATACACTATTAAATATATATCAATATATACATATATGAATCAAATGTGAAATATTAATAACGTTTTTATTTCCTTTTCTATAAGCATGTCATGTTTTATATTCCCAATAATCATTGGGAATACTTAATAAAAATATATATAATCACTTGTATAAGAAATCATATAAGGTAAACTAAAATAGTATCCTTATTTTTGTTTCACATTCATGGGTTTTCTTAAACTCATTACATCTATTTGAAATTCCCTCCAAATATTTATATGGATACCAGAAAAACCCACCCACGGTACTATAGTGATATATGTAAAGATATATAGTCTGAATAATGGTGAGACTTATGAATCATATTTTTAATGTTAAAATACATAAATATATTCAAACTCTTTCACTTCACAACATCTAATGTTATGATATTAACAAATTTTATTTACTAATTAAAACTCTCTCTATGTACAGCATAATAATTTTTGGAACCACTATTAAAAATATATTCCTTGAAAAAAATTATATAAATCTTTTCTAACACATCCTAAACTCAATTAGGATAAAGTGACATTAACATTTTATTTCAACTAGAATATTCTTTTTCTTATTAAATTTTAACTTCTCTATATCTAAACCATCTCACACGAGATTCTTGGACACTATATTCTCTTCAAAATATATTGATAAGATACAAAAACACATTTGTGTAGTAAATAAATACTATTTACTCCTAGTTTGAGAAATTACTAAATTATTTCATTCAGATCATATGTGTTTTATTGGAGAAGTTTCCTCCAAATAAGATAATTATTTAAAATATACCAATAATAGTGGCACAATATTTGTTCATAATATTTAAATAAAAATAAGGGTAATCATAGTTATCCTAGATAATTCATTTTTATTCTTATCTCCTCTTCATACATGATAGAGAATCCAAGGAATCATAATGAAACCATGGGTCACATGTAATATTTTTAATAAAAAATCATTGTAAAAACATCTATTATCATATAAGATAAATATAAAAATATCCACATCATTTAAATAGATAAATATGATCAACAGATATTCATTTGCATTCAATTTGGTGATATCTAAACCCTTTGATTTGTTATTTGAATACAAACTACAATGACTATTAATTCCCGCTTAGATCTTAAACTCATGTATACACACTACATTTTATATTTATATATCACATGAACTCCATAACTGAATAATTTATTTTTATAATACTGATACCAAAATTGACATTACATAGAGTTTTCTAAACCCATTTAGGTATTCCATAAAATTTCATCTAATTAAATCATTTCTTCTCAATCTTGATAACCCCTTTATGGTTTAATGACTATGAAAAGAAACTAAAAAATTGATGTATTTCCAACTAACTTTTCTTCTTACCATGTGAACTTTTACACACTTTTAATATAAAAACAATATAATAACCATGTAATCACATGTATATTTCATCTACCCCCAATACTTTATGAATATTGAGTAAAATTTTATTTAATTCAGTTTCATTTTCAAAAAATTTCCATTGATGATAATATAATTAAATACATTATCAGAATAACACTTCAAGATCCTTTTTTAATAATTAATTCATTATCATATGTAATCCTATTTAATATACAAGAGGAGGATAAAGTTCTTTAGGATATCATGCATCCAATTATTTTGAAACATTATGTGAATCTAAATAAACATCTTAAAAGCATCTGGATTCACATTTTGAAGGACTTCATCAATTTTTGTTATTCTATATAGTGTTTCTTTAACACATACAATTTATCTTAATTTTAGAACTTTTATTAAGATTCCAATTTTAGGAGATGATTATATTAAAATTTTAATTTTTAAGGATTAATATAAAAATAAAGTTTTGTTAAAGTTGTTTTAATAATCTATAACATGATATTTTATTGTAACACTAAGAGATTTTTTAAAAGAAAATTATGTTCCACATAGAATAAAATACACAACACCGAACCAAAACGAACTGCAAAATATTATTATTTAAATACAATATTTATAACCTAGACATTAAATAAGTTGGTATGAATATGGTTTACCAGTTATAAAATATATATACAGGACCTACTCAATATAAATTCATTAATAAAATCCTAGTAAATGATCAGTCAATTTTTTGTAAAGTAATTTTATTCTTCAAGAAAAAATATGTTTCCAAAATTAATAATTCTGTTTCTTTTTGTGATAAAATATTATAAATAATTTATGTAACATATATAAAATTATATGGTTAAATTAAAATAATTTTTGAAAGCATAATATTAAAATTTACTTAGAGAAAATGTTTGAGATATTTCTGAAAATCTTTCATTTTCAATGAGGAGTGAAAAATATGGATTTTAGTTGAAAACATTATACTATTTTAAAGTAATTTAAAAGTAAATTATAATTTTAAAAAATATTATAAATTAAATTAGTAATTTTAGGTTAAAAAAATTAAATTATAGTAATTTAAATAAATTTTATACTTTAATTTGGTAAAAGACAATTTTTACAGATAAAAAGGCATTTCTAGTGAAATTTATTTTTGGTAAAATTTTATTTATTAATATTAAATTAATTTATTGAATTTAAATAATTTAATATTTTAATATGGATTACATATTTTTAATTAGGGGTTAATTTTTTTAAATAAGGTCATTTTATTTTTTGTCAATATAAATCATAAGCGGAGTAAATAATTGTCAACATAATAAGGGTTAATTAGATAATTAAGGTAAAACATAATATGATAAAGACTGAAAATTGACCATAACTATTTATTTTATCCTAATTTAGGAGTATATTTTTCTTATTTGAATTTTATTTTTTATATTATAAAGGCATGATGCCATATTTTTTTTTATTTTGACCTTTATAATGTTCATGTGAAGACATGTCAAATATGTCATTCTTGTTATTTTATTATCTCCAAATTATTTACACGTGGATAAATAAAGGTTATGTTGAGTCATAAAAGAATTATATCAAATATAAGTTATTTTTTATCATGGTAATTTATTTTTAGTATTGAGGATCAAATAATTAAATTAACTGAATGGAAAAAGAACATCTTTTAAATTAATATAAAAATTCAATAAATATTATTAAAAATGTTAAAAGTGATATATTTTTAGTGATTTTTTGTGTGAAAAAATTTTAGCTAGAAATAATATATTATATAAGTTTTAATGGATTATATTAAAATTCCATTTTTCAGGTTTTTTTAAAATTCAAATTAGACAAATAGTTCCAAAAATAACATTAATGTTATTTATTAATAAATAATATTTCTATCAATGATTTAAAATTCCTTAAAACTCTATATTCATCTTATTTATTAGTATATGTTTTAAAATATCATATATAGTCCATTTATTGACCGATTTTTCTTTTATGTTAACTATATTGTCCCCTAAAAAGTAAATACATTGTTATCAGTGTAATTTCCATATAGGGTTAAAACGGGTTAAAAAGAGATATGTGTAAAAACCTAATGTAAAATTTTCAGAATTTTATTATATGATGTTATTTAGACACATAACCATCCTATATTCTAATTATATCAGTTTTTATTGTTTTTCCCTGGTAAAATAATTTTAATTTAATTTAATATTTTATACAATTTCAATAGTGTCCCTCCTTTTTCTGGTAAAACAGTATATCCTATACTGTTTTATTTTCACCTAAAATTCATTTTATTTCATACATTTCCCACAAAAATTACTTTCTAACATACATCCACATTTTATAAAGATTGTGCTTTGGAAATGATACTATCCTTAGAGGGATAAATATTTAATGTAAAGGAATTTTTCTGAATAACATATATAGTTTTCAACCAAATGATTTATATTTATTACATATTATTCCTCATTAAAATCATCTTAAAAATGTTGAAATAATAAATCTAGTATAATAAATTTATTGAGAAGTTATTTTTTCAATTGAATAACATTCATTCATCTATTTTACCATCAAATGGGATATGAAATTGGCATTCGTGTGTACAATAGACTATTCATTTGAGAACTGATATAATTTATTTTACATCACCACCTCTCAATAATACTTATAATTATGGATTTAATAAATATATAAGTTATTTATGATATTATTATTATTTTAAATGGTTAAATATTATTTCAATTTCTTTCGTACCACTCATTAAAAATTTAAAAAACATTTATTTTTATGTAAGGACTACCATCTCCAAGAATAGTGTAATACATTTTATTATGTAAATTTTTTTGGGTTAAATCAAAATATATTTCTCAAATTCCATCATTAAAATTAATCCTCATTAAGGGAAACTTTTTTATTCCTTAATGATTTTATATAATTTTAAATTCTAGTTTTTATTACCAAATGAACACATTGTTTATATACTTATGATTATTTTCTCTAATATGAATATCCCTAATATTTTATTTTTTCTATTATTTAAAATATTTATGATGTTTCCTTTTATTATGATATGAGAAAAGATTATGAAACTTATTTATTACCATGGTTATTTATTATTAATATTCTTTAGTATTTATTTCCTTTTCTTCCACACATAATCATGAACATGTTATGATGGGTGAACCTAGATAGTCCTCCTATGCATTGGGAAATGCTTTTTTCTCATGAGACATTATGTATGGGATTATAAAGAAAACCTAATATATGATGGGACTCTATCTACCATGTGATATTCTCTTTGATGATATCATTGAATTGTTATTATGTCATTTTTCTTTTTTCTACATCATTTCTTATGTTTCTATAATATTATTATACAATGATATTTATGTTATCTTCCTTCTATTTTATCATACCATGTTATATATTTTACTCGCATTCTATTCTTCCTTATAATTATTATTACCTTACTTATATTTTTATCTCACTCCATTTTCTATGAATTCATTGAGTTATCCCTTGCATTTTAATGAAACTAAAGGGACTTAGGAGCTCATTTAAGAGATTGAAATAATGTCATTTCATTTTTATGTTGATGATTTATGTTCCTATTCTTATAACTACACATGTATTCTCAATCCTTATTTTGTATTTAATGGATATTTATGTTAAAAATATAGTAATAATATGGGTTAAAGTCTTTATTATATATATTTATCATACGATTACACTGTTTTATAGTCATTTTATAAGGAATTTTATTAAATTGTCTCTCATTAAAATGATTAACACGTTAAAATTAATCATATACACTAGAAAAATATTTTGCATATTTCACAAAGTAATAAGTACACTTTAGTGTTCCTCTTACTACTTATCAATTTATGTAAGAAATTGTGACAATCGTATCAGATATGATTATGAGATAGTTGATTGAACATCCTTTTTCCCAAAGCCATCATATGAATAAAAAAACTCTATTTTTATGGTTTCATAACTATTAGTGTTTCTTAGATAAATTTAATGAAAATAAAATGATAATAATTATAACTTAATCAAACTATGGTCACCAATTAATTTCTTACCTTACATAAGATAACATATTTTTACCCAAAATTACCATGAACCAGCTCAATTATATGATTTGAATCCTGATAATTACTCAATCTGGAAAGAATCAAGCATTTATTATATTCAAGGGGTGTTTAATATCACTATCTTATCTCTTAATATTCCATTTACATATACTCATGCATATATATATTTACTTTGGAATCTTATCCTCTCTACCAAATTAACATGTTCAAAAAATATTGATGTGTAACTCAGTATATAACTCATAGTGTGTGTCATTAAATTATATTAAATATTACTATATTCACGAATATCCAAATGAATAACAATAACGAGGTACTTGAATAAATTTCATGTAATATTTTATATTTACATTATATATAAAATACCTACACGATTAAGCCTTTATCCAAGATAGTTGACCCTCACTTCTCCAGACAAATCATAAGCCTCTAGGCCAGTTAGTAGTCTAAGCCAAAGTCTATCTATTGAAGGATACTTTACTCAAGAGATATCTCAATTAAATAATAATTCTAAAAGGTAATATGTATAAAATATAATAAACTAATTAATTCTATCACATAACATGATACAATCCACAGTTAAGGTATAAGAAAACTAAATCCATTTCCATACCTAGAATATATCCCCCTATATGCATGTAATACCATTTTTTATAGTAATATCACAATTTAAACTGATCAATACACAATAATTCATGTTATTAAAATTGTATTGATGAATAATGTATGGAATAGATTTTAAATCAATAATAAATTTATTAATTTAAATATTACCCAATCATTAATATTATTATTTATATAAAACTTACATAAATATATGATGTTATATGAAATATAAACACTTTTTATTTTAACTTGATCATCTTTGTATCGTTCTAATTTTATCATACGATTCTGAAGAGACAATACAACTCGGTTATGTAAACAATTTATAGAATCCAAATATCGCATATTAATATTATTTAAAAATGATCAATTAAATCATCAAAAACTCATTTTATGTGGTTTAAATAATTTTTCAAAAAAATACCTTTAATGTGAATACTTCAATTTATTTAATTATAAAAAATCATAATTTAAATATATTATATGTTTGCCTTATTTTTAATATATATAAATTTTATTTACAACTCTTACAGATATAAATGATCATTCTATTTTTGAATTATAATTATCTTTTATAATTGAAAAAATGTATTTTAATATCAACAATCAATATTGAGGATATTTATATATTAAATGTTTCTCAAAAAAATTTAATTAATTATGAACATTTTATAATTTATTAATATATAATCACCTTCCTAAATTTGTAAATATCCAAAAAAACATTTATTATAATTTATATACCATTTATAAATTATATAATTTAATTCATAATGAAATTTAATGAAATTTTTTTTTCCTAAGTATATCATTTTTAGATATATACCTATATCATATGCATTAGTTAAAATGGGTATTTTTAAATAAAATAAGATCCTAGGGTGATCGTAGCATATGATATAGTTTCAATAATAGATTAACCCTTGTTTTCTTTTATATCATGGGTGATAATTCAAGACAATCATATCTTATGATAACCATATTTCATTAGATCAATTGGGCTTCAACATAGGATTAAATGAGCACCTATGTAGGATGAAATTCGATGGTCGTCTATCACACATAACATTAATATGATCACCACATGAGAATAATGTTCATGATATATGAAATGATAACTATTTTGGCCTACTATATAGAATTTGTGTATTATTAGTCAAGCATTATGTGTCATATTAACTTATTGTTACATAGGATTAACTTTATGTAGTGTGTAATATCATGGCTTATGACATAGGGTATTACAAGTTTTTCAAACATTAAATACATGGGTAGTTATATTCTACTCTTTGAATTGCTATCGTATTAATGATATTTTTCCCTATTTTTGATGTACTATTCAATAAAATATCCAAATATGACTCCTAAAATATCATATGCTTTGATACACCAAAAATAAATGTTTTAAACTGTGTCGTGGAATAAAATATCTCATATAATATTTTCTATAACAAAACCTATAGAACAAATTATCAGTCCTTTTTAATGAATTCTAATAAGATATCAAAATTGATTACAATACTATTCATTAAAACATCATTTTATGATTCAATCAATATGGAGAGGCTCTAATACCAGTGATATATTTAATAGGGTATAATAATTATTGATAAAATTAGTATAATTAATAAAAATTCCCTAAACAAATATCACCATGCTATATACCAAAAACCATGATATTGCAAACCAATAATACTACATGTGAGTACCTTGCACAATATAGATTCTATAAGTTTCTTCATCATATGATCTTGGATAAGATCACTAAAGGGAATCCAATAAAATCCCCTCTCTAGGGTGTATCAATGGGAAATGATGAATCACACTTTTCATGGGAAATACTCTCCTGCCTTCCATGATATGATAGTTTCTTAGACTAAAAAATAAGGATGAAGAGATATCTACAAGTACGAGATATTGGACTAATGATTATCATACTAGGGTATCACACATAAAACCAATGGAAATGTCCCTCTAAATATCGCTTGTAAAAACTACATTTGTATTGATGAATTCACTCATATGTAATGAAACATATGACTATATACAATTTCTATTAGAACTATTGTAACTCTCAACTAACAAATGTTCACCCATGTCTTTAATTTAATGAAAAACATTATTTTTTAATGATATCTTGTGTAAGAATTTATAGAATGTCAACAATTAAATTTTTTTCTCAAGATATATTATCCAGCTATAATGAATCTTATCATATTAGTCATGGTAATTCGTATAATACAAATTTCAGGGGTAACATGAATTATATCTAATTTCCTTTTGATATTACATATCATCACTTATAATATATACAAATACATCATACTCATATTGTATTTATGGAATTTCACCATTAGATATCTAGAAATTGTTTTGGATATTATTTAAAAGTTTATTGTTTATGATACAATATAAGGTGAAATGGTATAAATTTTATGTGGATTTAGTGAAAGTGGGATATTGAGTGATAAATTCCCTAAATCCATAAACTCATATTATGAGTCTTCTCCATATTGTATTGCATGATATAGACTTTTCATTTCCTATGTTGTATTAAAGACCATGCCTTATAATGGTTAGAATATGAAATTCTAGTGAAATGTTAAAATTTAATGATCAATAAATCCTCCACATAATATATCATTATGTTATGAATTTAATGTGATGAAATTTAAGTGAATTGATTTGGAAACTATTTATAATGATTTCATGAATGAAGGATTTACTCGGACAATATAAAATATTCAAATAAAATCCCTGAAAGTATCATGATTTTCATTAGGCTTGTATACACATTCCCTTTCCATTGATATATCGTGTTCATTTATACCTAATATATTTTAAATACTCTCTTTTCTCAAGATATCTCTTACTCCTTTCTTTTCCCTATGAGATGATAGATCATCATGGAAGGTAGGAGAATACGACCCATATAGTGGGTGAATCATCTCAACCCATTGAGAAACCAAGTGTGAGGTATGCGTTTTGGCTTCTACTTTAGTGATATTCAACACACTCATATATATGAATAGGAAAGAATAGCTCGATTGTGAAAGGTATATAGAAACTATAGTGGATCATTTTTTTACAGTAGTGAAGTACCCTATGTAATTTATTAATTTTTTTTAATTAATTTCATACATGTTCACATAGATTTTATAATTCTATGAAAAATGATTTTAAGAATATTTTTAGATATTTTCAATTATTATGAAATGTTTGATGTTGATTTTATCTAATTATAAGTGATTATTCTCTTTCCTGAAGATTTTTGGAATTTCTATAGTGAATCTAGTAAATCTATAATTCATATATATATAATGTTAAATGCCTAATTAAGATGTTATAAGCTGGTTGTATTTAAATTTAATATGGTAATTTAATACATAAGTAGTTTGTGTGATGCATTATATAATTTCTTCCAATCCCTGTAATGTTTCTAAATGATATCTTCTTACACACACAGGAAGGATACATAAGATATTGTCAATATAGAAGATGTTCTATCAGTAAATGAGAAGTGTGGTAGTGAACTTCACTACATACACATGAAATCATAAATATAGTGAATATATAATATTATGTGTCCAAAATTGGTAATTGGTAAATATCATCTTCTAACATATGAAACGTAAGATGTTTTTCATAAGATACCAAGGTTGTATAATATGATCATTTCGTAAGATTTTGGGTCCTCATTAGTTATGATCTGTGTAAGATACTAAAGTAAATAATATACCATTTTATCATATAGGATACCGTTTTACGATATAATTCTGTAAGATGTTATATCTCTTTAGGACACATCTCTGCTAAAAAAATGAGAAATATCAGAATGAATTATTCCAAGAGAATTAAAATCAGATGATGCCTACAAAAATTTTTATACAGTAGAACATTACAAGTGAGTTTTGATTCAATAATAATGAAGTAATCCTGATTTAAAAATAATTAAAAATAAGATCACACTTTTAAATCAACTAAATGAATAATAATTAAAGTGAAGTTGATTTTCTTTTTGAAGAAATTCCATAAAATTAGTCTGTAATGAATGTGTGATGACATTGTGATGTTTTTAAATTCCCTAACCATATAAAAAATTTGTTATAATTATCCAATCTATGATTTCAATAGTGAGAAATATTTTTTCTAGGTTAGTGATATTTTCTTCATGACATAAGTTGGTTGAATTATATGAGGTTATGAATTAAATATTTTTTAATAGACTGTAAGAAAATGTTATATATATATTATTACTTTTAATTATCCTAGTATTCATTCCAATGTTTTGGGTAGATGGAGAAAATCACCTCAAAGTTCATATAAGGAAACTATTTTATAAATTTGTTCTTTGTCGAGGTGATAGAAAATACCCTAACTTTTTTAGTATATTTAAAAATGACTCCAAAAATATTTAAACATATTATCATAAAAATTTGTTAATATATATAGAAGATAATATATATACTTTTATGTAATGGTGTGATGATAGATTCCATTATATATCAAAAATAATTTGATACTAAATATTTTTTCTTCTAGAAATATTTTAAAAAGATTTTTCCCAAGAATTCAGTGTGGAGAAGAAGGTACACATTGAGGATCTACATGATGTGACAAGAAGTGACATAAAATTTCAAAAAAAAACAAAGAAAGTATATGATGTGGTATCTACTATAAAATAGGTTAGAATACACTTTTTTGAATATTTTTTACAGCTCGAGGATGTATATTTATTTCTATTGTTGGAGAAAATTAAAGAAGTTGGAAGTCTTTCACAAACTAGTTATATTTTATTCACTATAACAAGAAGGATTCAGTACAAAATCACTAATAATATGATACTAATGTACTATATTATAGGTATAATACATTCCTACCCACTGTAATTTTTTTTCTCGTTATCATAAGAAAAATACTTATTTGTATATAAAACATATGTAATAAGAAGTAATCTCTCTCACTATATCTAAACCTTGTAAAAATTATTATGTGTCTTAATTATATTATTTTATGATTTTATCATGTGTGTATGTACCTTTATATTGATAATATCATATTCAAAGCCATCTGAGTGTTTTATTTCAATTTAAATGAAATTGTAACAGTTGGTGACAACAAAATTCCCTCGCCCCTCACCTAGGTTTCTACAATTGATTCACTATCACTATCAATAGGTATCTGAAACTAAAGATCAATATATGAGGTCGAATAATAGTGTAATATGGTTAACATCAATAGATTTAAAAAATAGGTGTATATAATAGTGATGGAAATAATTTTCATGGATAGAAAAATTGGTTATTTTCATTTTTACAGAAACTTGATCTAAAAGTGTTGAATGTAAAAATAGTTTGGTTTCTAAAAATATAAAGAGGTGAGAAGATTTAATTATTTGAAAAAATATTTATTTATTTTGATTTAAATGTTTGAAATTTCATAGCTATTTAACATTTAGATAATTCTTTAACCAAATTTATGGTACATCAAATTGAAAAACATGTCTTGGAAAACATGAGGGTGGTTTTATAGGCACTATAAATGTTAAAGAGGATTATTTGTAAATTTATAGGTGTAGGATTAAAGATATCAATATTTATGAAGATTATAACATAGATTAATGTTTTATAAGATTTAATTAAATTTTCAACAATATAAGAAGTCATGGATAAAATATCGATAACTCTTCCATTGTAAACAACTCATGATAAATTTCCTTAACATGTTTCATCTAAACATTTCAGCAATAGAGGATAAAGAGGACCATACAATAGATTATATTCACAACATACTCAAGGAATATAAAATGAGGAATCCATTATCCTTAAAAAATAATGTTAAAAAAAGATATTGGTTATGAAGCCCTAATAAAGATAAAGTTGAAAAAAGATGAAACCAAAGTATCTACTGAATATGATCATGATAAGAATTATTATTATAATAGAATCTATTATATTTTATCTAGAAATATAATAAAAGGAAATGTTAAAAATATACTCTTAAAATTATTCAAATATGGTGTTATTGGAAACATTTTAGTAAATTTTCCAAGAAGAAATGTTATGATATTATGACTGGTGAAAATGATGAAAATATATGGAAAAAATATGGAAAAGCTAAAATTGGTGAGTAGACCTTGTAAAATCATGAATAAATTTCCAAATAATAAATTAAGGTGATTTAATGAGTAATGAGTAAGATTATGATGTTTTTTCAATAACTCTATAAGATGATGAAGCTATTGATAAATTCAAAAATTCCATGCATCATGTTGTGAAACATGGGAAATCTTAAAGCAATGAGGCAGAACAATATTACATAGCTTACTTGGTATACATGGGTAAATATGAATTGTATTAATGTTTTAATCATAACACGAAGATCAAGAAAAATATTAAAATTATGGATAAGGGTGATGAAAGTAAATTTGATTCTAAAGAGTATTTTATCAAAAAAATAAATTAAACCAGTTGAAGATCTTATAGAATCCAATTTCAAATCAACTAATAATGAAAATATCAGGAATGATATTAAATAAAAACTTGTTGTGAATGAATATGAACTATTTAAGATTAAATAAAAATATCTTGTACTTATGAATGAGAAATGAAGTACAAATAATATATAAATATTTATAAATTCAAGTCTAAAACTCTTAAAATATCTATGGAATCTGTCAAAATAAATCTGGATAAAACTATACATGAATAATGTGTTTGTAAATTTATTTTTCCAAACATTATAGGTATTAATTCTAAATAATTACTGATTTGGGCCAATAAAAGTAAATAAAACCCTTATCTCAAATAAAATTATGAAAGGAGAAAGATAAGAACATTTTTCTCCCCTATACATAATCAATTTTAAATAGAAAAATATTAAAAAATTAAAACTATGGACATCATTTTTTTGAACAAAAATTATGTTGTTATTATTAACGAATGGGATTTAGTGGGTACTATTTGTGTTGTGGTATGATTTGGAATAAATGTTATTATTCATGGGAAAATATTTTTTACTTATTAGAATGTTTGAATCATGGGAGGATAACTCTGAGAAGAAAATAAAAGATACTCAAAAAAGATTTTTTTTTGAAAAAAACATTGAATCAATCCATGAAAAATTGGTTATATTTTTTTAAATAAAATGGTAGTTGTGAGAAACATTGAATTTATGATAAAAAGTATATAAACGTATTCCTAAAACATTTATATAAATAATAGGGGAATTTATTTCCAAATAAAATTTAGGATGAGGAATCTCAAACTATTAAAGATTCATTAAAATTCAGTTTGAAATGAAAGTCATGAATCCTTTATAGTGGTTTTTACTCCCACATGACTAGACATAATATAATATTCAAATGTATTGAATATCATGAAGGATGAGATGTAAAAATTTGAATTGATATTTTTTCAAGAATCAGATCTTTTTTAACTATTAAACATAGTCAAAGAATATCTAATGAATTTAAATTCTTATGTGGAGCTTCTAAAACACAATTTATATAGTGTTAGCTAATTTTATTTTTAGAACCCTCATTAATAAAAATGAGGGAATGGTTGAATATTTTTCATAAAAATACTTATTCATGATGAATAATAGATAATGACCCTCCAATTACTACCTCCAGTAGGCCTTGTGGTGGATACCAACACCAAGGGTATATAAATCCTGAAAATTGGTAGGCATTAAAATTTTAATAGTAACCAAGGTCAGAAGATAACATGTATCAACCTCCCAAAACACCAAGAAATATATATATACATATATGAAGAAAAAATATATCCCACAATCATGTTTAATGTAAAACTAATTGAAATGAAGTGAAAAGAAACAATTTAAATACCAAAATAACAATGCTAAGTATTGACACAACAACTATTCTGACGCCCGAGCTAGTTATGTCTAACGTAGTCTACGTAATCTCTCTAGAAACCTAAAAACTGTTTTATATATGTAGGGTGAGAATATAAGTATACTTAGTAGGAAAGGATAAAGTCACATGTGAACATGTGGGAGAAGTATACTAAATCCCTTATGTGAAAAACATCATAAACTCAAAATATCTTAACACGGTATACTATCCACAGCAACCTCATTAAGGCATTATCACCAAGTAATGAATGTCTAGTAAAGTAAAGTTGTAATCACATTGAGGATAGGGTACCCATCACCACTACACATTGATTATCTTCTCATCCATAATGGTGAACTTTATAATTCTACTATACTCTTGCACAAGGCCCACTTCCAAAACCTACCTGCACACAACTGGGCCACATACCAAATCCAGCCAACAAACACCTAGGTCACGACCACATAACATCCCAACCACATATACCTGGGCCACAAAACCACAAACTCTTCCATAAGATACCTAGTAATGTATATCATTTCTCGTCCTAAAGACACCAAGTATGCGCACCTAACTCACATACACTTGTGCCTCGCAACCGCACCACAACCTGCTGGAAGAGTCTTGGACTACCGATGCCTAGAATATAGATAATATGAGATCAAATAACCGTCCATCCATCCTCCCACCAGGATCTTGGGAACGGAATCCCAACCCCAATAAAAGGGGGTGTTTGGCACATAATTCTCAATAAATGTGGGGTGCATAATGAAAATTACATGGAACTACATATATGTATATAGAGACCAAACTCTCATCCCAACATATGTGGTTTTAAAACAAACAACCTAACCACACAAAACATCTCTTGCTTCCACCTCTAATTCACATCTATATATCTAGTTAAGTCTTAATTAATAACCTTAACTAATTCATTATTTGTTAAATAAATCCAATAATTTTGATTCCATCCCTACCCAGGCCACTACCAAACACTGCACGTTCTATAAGGGTGAATACACCATACCAACCACTACAATATCCAAACGAAGAAAGAAGTTATAGTGTAAAATAATCTACTCTTGCACCTATTTCTAATATATGAGCCTCTGGAAACTCTATGTGAAATTCCCATATAGGGTAACACCATCCTTATTCAATATCATCACTCTAAAACCATACTCAGTAGCGTTGCTGCATGAAAAGCACCACATCCCGCAATAATAGAAAAACTCAACCAAGTTACAGTTTTACTACACAAACAAACCATGCCTAATAATCATAACAAAACCCAGAGGCCGGCAAATTGTTCAACAAGTTCATCCATTCCACAATCTTTCAATCTCCTAATCTATGATAACATTTAACCCTCTAACCATCATCAAACATTTTCATTCTCTCAAAAGAAGCAACAAACTAACCATATGAATCATAAGATAGAAAGGATCCACACACATCAAGAAACCACACCAAACAAGGAAAATGATATTTCAATTTAAGTCATTCATTTTTTAATTCCACATTGGAAAAACATGGGTTATCATAGAAAATTTTTTATCCTGGTTCATCCAGTTATTTAACTAAATATATGTGATTAATCAAGTTTGCATGCTCAATTTAATCCAACGGAATGTTAACAACAAGTATTCGTGAGTTGGGTGTGTAAAAAGAGACCACCAATTGCCACGATTTTCATAAGGCATACGACCAACACAATTCATAGAATGGATCAAAGGTAATAAATAAAGAACTAAAAGCATCATCGTCATCTTCCCCTACCTTCATTTATTACGGGGGTATCTAAACCTATTAAAAAACAGGTTCATTCATCTTCATAAAACACTTAATTAATATTTGGATTTCACCATATTCTATAAGATAGTGTATTTTACCAACCCCTTGTGATAAACAAATAAAATATAGATGAAGGAATCCATACCTCAAAATACATATGATCAATAAATTCTACTTGTGCTAAAATAGGGGGTACGCAATTAGTAGGGAAAAACATAAAGGAAAACTGGATCCACGGATACATAACAAATTCGAATCCTCGAGGATGAAAGGTTCGGGCTTCATGAAGAGTAAAAGGAATGAAAAATTCACTAGTAAGAGAAGACCTGAGCTTAAATTATCTAGATCCTATATCATGGAAAGGGAAACTATTTCAAGGGCCATTAGAGTCGGATCATGGTCATGACCATGCAGTTTGACTATTTTAAATCCCTAGGAGAATTATGATATTAAATATATAATTAATATCCTTTGAAATTAATTTAGAAACAATCAAACAATGTTTTAAATTATATTTACATCAAATAAAATGTAAGAGGGCTAAAACTGGAAAAAATGGAATGAGATGGAAATGACACATCGATTGGTGATTCATCGAAACGAATCACTAACTATGAGTCGTCGATGCCTGACTTAGTGATGCAACTCACTGACACAATTCACTAAAGCCAACATCACCAACACAAGTCACTAATGTGACTCACTGACATGATTCATCAATACCTAACTCACTGATGCGACTCACCGATACAATTCACTCACATGACCCACCAACAGTGAATCACCAACATGACTCACTGAAGCCACTCTATGATGCCCGACCTATCGACGTCCAACCTACCGACACCCTGACCAACCAATTCCCTAACATAATAATGTCTTACCCTACCCACATCCTGACTTACCAATATCTTGACCTAGAGACACCCTAACCTACTGATGCCCTGATCTACCATCACTCTGACCTATAGATAGAAAAACTGAAAATTTGGAAAACTCTGGAAATGAGGCATCATTTCCTCCAAAAACACACTAAACACTAGATTTAAAATAATTAATGGATATGGGAGGTATGTTAAATTATATTAGATACCTCACAAATTGTTCTATCCCTTGAGAATTCAAAACCAAACCCTTAAAAAAGTGGGGTCTGAACAACCACTTTGTAAGATACCACTCAACGATAAACTACCCTTTGTTGTTAGAAATATGGATTGAAACCTCAATATCAAAGAACAACTCCTTTCTCATCTGTTGACCTACACATCCACAGGATACCCCACATAAGAACCAACTATCTGAATACATGAAATAGGGAATTCTTTTCTCCATGTCAAGATATTATATGCAATGGGTGTCACTAACTCACCTGCATGGGATTAATCTCATCTCAAATAATGTATCTTGACAAAGAATCTGGTCTCCCCTTTCTCACATGTTATGATTTCATTACACACTATGAAACAAGGAAGAAACCCCTCTTATACAAAACAAGGTCCAGGCACTAAACAAAAAAGAAAAACACACAAGAAAAACTAAAAGCAACTCCGGGTACTAGGAACACGTCTACCTCACCCTTTCCCAAGTACTCTCCTCCAGGACATCATGCCTCCACAACACACGAACCAAGGGAATGGTATATTCACATAGTACCTTCTCCTGATGATCCTGGATCTCTACTAGATTCTACAAAAACATTGCATCATCCTCGATATCCAACACTCCCAAGTCAATAACGTGGGAGTCATTTTATAGATAACGAAAAAGCTTGGAGACATGAAAGACCTTGTGAATCCTCTGCACTTCAGTAGAAATTACAACTAGTATTCCACCTCACTAACTCACCCCAACACTTTGAAGTATCAGATAAACCTGGGTGAAATATTCCACCCTCAACCAAACCTCTGATTCCCACATAGAGGGGATACCTTCAAGAACACATGGTCCCCGACTTCAAACACAAAGGGACTTCTCTGATCAGAATACGAATTCTTCCAGTATTTTGTTTCCTTTATCCCCTCACAGACGAGATGAACCTTCACTGTCATGCTATGAACCACCTCATGTCCAAGAATAGTTGCATCCCCATCTTTTTTCCATCAAGAATCAGTAATATATGACCTTCTATATAATTATTCAAATGAATCCATGTAAATGATAGAATCACTTATGTTGTTGTAAGAAAACTCTATCAAGTAAAATGTCACACCGAAGACCCTCCAAAACCTAAGATTCATGCCCAAAACATGTCCTCTAATTTCTAGATTGTTCTTTATATCTTCCCATCTGTCTGAGGGTGGAAGGAAGTGATGAGGTGTAACTGAGTTCCAAAATCATGGTTCAATCCCTTATAAAATCTTACAGTAAAATGTGCATCCCAACCTGAGATGATGGATCATATAACCCCATGCATCTGCACTACCTAATACAAAAACCTCCTAGAAAAGGTATCCACTACTCATGATTCGTTAATTTTCAATGTAGTGATCTGTTTTCTTCTTTAGTCTACAACTATCCAGATAGCATTACAACGTCCTTGATACCTTAGTAGCACTTTGATGAAATCCATCAAGATATCATCCCACTTCAACTCAGAGACACCTGGATGATGTAACAAACCACCAAGAACATAGTTCTCATCCTTCATCTACTGGAACACTATGAATATTTCCACAAACCCCACTACATCCCACTTCATTCTGGGAAACCAAAACTAGTCTCTCAAGCCATGGTACATCTTGGAAACTTCTGGGTGTACTGCTAAGGGTGAGCTATGAAACTCACGGAGAACTCCCTCACGCATCATCACATTGAAAAATAGATTCCCATAGAAAACATATGATTCAATAGATCCTCCGAACAACCCTTTAGAGAATCACCCTAATAAATTTGATAATGCATCACCTCTTCCTCCAGGTCTCCACACTGAGACTCCTCCACATGATGCCTCAGTGATGACTACACCGTCACATAAAACTGATAGCCTCTACCCCCATCCACTCCTTCATCTATGTGAATAGTATCCATCACCTCCATCACCTTCCAAGATTCCACAAATTCTAGAGCAACATCTTTATATGACATATTTTCAAATTAATCGGCCACCACATTCCTTTTCCTAAGGTTTTTTAGATCTCAATGTGGTAATCCTGGAGAAACTCCATCCACCTCTGATGTTTCATGTTTAGCTCTCGATGGGAATAGATATACCTCAAACTCTTATGATCCATGAAGACCACAAAGAATTATCCAATGAGGTATTTTCTCTTCAACATAAACATAAAAATGATTTTTTTTATCTCTAGATCATGGGTGGAATAGTTATATTCATGGGGATATAACATACTAGACCCATAAGAGGTCACTTCTCACTACTGCATCAGCATACATCCTAAGAATATGTGGGAAGAATCACAAAACACCAAAAGTATCACAACCTATTTTGGAAACTAGAGCATGATATCATTGAATAAGAACCCTTTAGATAGTTGAATGTTTCCTGGAACTGCTTTCTCCACAAAAAACCATGGACTTTTCTAGTCAGATCTGTCAACGGAGCTACAACTCAAGATAAATCTAGTAAAAATATGCAGTAATAGACCGCCATAAAAAAATATCTATGAACTTCGGCCACATTATTTGATTACACTCAAGAAAAAACATCTTCGAACATTGATTGGTCTAATGATATCACTTAATGAGACACTACATATCGAAAGAAGTGTATCTATCATGTCCAACACTTATAGTTGGATAACTTCCCATATAACTGGTAGTGTCAAAGAACCTCCAAGATAGTCTTGAGATGCTCAGTATGCTCCTCCTATGAAATTGAGTATATCATTATGTCATCGATGAACACGATGACGAAAGAGTCCAAGAACTCTTGGAAGATAGACTTCATTATCCCCATGAACATGTTTGGTGTTTTCGTAGCACCGATTACCATAACCATGAACTCATAGTTCTCATACCAACACATGAAAGTAGTATTTTGGATATCATCCTCATTCAACCTCAAACGGGGATATCCAAACTGAATATTGATCTCAGAGAACCAAATTTCACCCCTTAGCTTCTTGAAATGATCGTCTATACTCAGTAGAGGGCAACAGTTCTTGACATTTACCTGATTCAACCTCCTGTAATCAATACACAGCTTTAGACCAGCATATTCCTTCTTTGAAAACAAGATCAGAGAGCCCCATCATGACACACTGGGATAGATAAATCTTTTCTTCATCAGATAATCAATCTGATTCTTTATCGCATGCAGCTCAGAAGGTTTCACTCAATATGGATCCTTAGAGATTGTAGAAGAACCTAGAGTCAAGTATATCCCAAACTCAATTTCACTTTTATGGGGTAGAGTCCTAAAATAATTGGGAATAAATCGAATAAATTCCTGAAAAATTCGGGGAACCTGCAGTATATCAGCATCCACTAATCCCACTGACAGTACAGCCAATGTGGAAAGAAGAGGATCCACATGCCAACTTCCCATAAGAAAACTCTGTTCCCAAACAAAAACCCCAAATTTTCTAGGAAAATTTCAGAACATGACTCTCCTACAAAAAACATGCATTTAAAAGAACAATTACATTCCATGTATGAAATCATATGGTTGTATCATTAGCAATAAAAGATCCCCACTAGACTAATGCAGCCCTAACATCCGTCTACATCCCCGAAAAACATCAAATAAGATGTTCTGACCTCTGACTAGTGTACTCAACACATGGAGAATGGAAAGTATCTCTATATATTATCCCAAAGGATGGGATAGAGAGGGTTCAATGATGGTGTGAAAATATGTCAAACCAAAAAAATTACAAGCAAGAGTACTGCACACGCTGATAGTACCTCAAATTATATCTAACCCTACTAGAACTGCTACATCTATGACATTTGAATGACCATGCCCAGTTCCTATTCCCCTCAACAATCGACCGCCTCCCTAACCATGCCTGGTTCAAGGTCCCTAAAGAACACCAATAGTTTAGCCTCCACCTACTCCATCACACATAAGTGTAACAGGAGCCTGCTGTCCAAATTACTAAAACGTCTTGGCTGACAACTACTGCTAGGGATGTCACTGAACCTTCCCACATCCACCATGTTGAACTCAATCTAGGAACTGAATCTTAAGGTTCCTATAGGCTCCTCAAGTGAAACACCTCAGTCCCATGCCTATGGTAAAATTACAAGGATGATAAGGTTGAACCTGAAACTGTTGTGGTTGAATCCCCAATGGCCGAAACCTTGAAGTCCATGGTTTCTAATACCTTATTCTAGAATCATTTCCCTTTATAGAACCCTGCTGGCTCCCTTCTCATGGTATAACTCTTGTGAATGATTTTTATCAACTACCTCCACCTTATTCAGGACCTCAAGGTATGTCGGAAAGCTGAATGGAGTAACTACATAATTGAGAAAAGGACGGAGTTCTTCCTCTAAGAATCTTGCCCGAGGCTCCTCATCCAGAAGGATATCCATAAAAAATATAATGAGATCATTGAACATGATCCCAAACTTCTATACTGACGTAATCACCTACTAGAGGGAGAGTAACTCATCCCACTTCTCTACCATTATGGTCAAAGAATTTAATTATTCCTAGAAATATTTTTCATAATTGACCCACAGAACATCAACCTCCCTTCTCTCCCCTAGGTACAACATCCACCACTAACGCACAACTCTTCTAATCTGACTAACTACCAACGAAACCCAATAGTCTATTAGATCCCGGATTAGACTAAAGTTGATATCAAGATTTTTGATCCTTCTCTCTATCTCCATGTTCAATATGCTTCCCTCAAACTTTCCCATAGTTTATCGCCGGAAAGAACATAACATTATATGCCACTAGTTTTCATCCTCCTCTAGATCAACCCTCCACCAATATGCCAGATTGGCAGGATGAGCCTCTACTTCTTAACCCACTTGAAGATGATGACCGAGTGACACAGCTAAAAGGTAAACCAAAAATGCCTAATACCTAGTAGTATGGAATCTATTTAGAATTAAATTTATCTCATTATTTATTTTAATTTCCCAAAAAACAAGAAAAAAAACAAGAGTAGAAGTTACCATGGTGCATGCACCTTTCATAGTTTCTATGCACTACAAATAGTGTAGCTTCACTTGGTCGTATGGTAGACTCAGAGTCTTGCATTGGATTTTTGGGGGCCTAAAATCATGTGTCTTATCCAGTCTTCCCTGGCCTATGTCAAGCACCCAAATCACCTAAATTTTTTTCGCTTCTACCCCATGTAATCCTCACACTGTCTAACTCTAAAATCTATCATATCTCCCTACTATAATCTTGAATACCATTCTGTCATGACCCTCCTTCAAGAAGATGTGGGAAGTGATGTAAAAGTACTGTGACCTTCCTTCTTCAAGAAGAAAATGAGATCATGACCCACAATTCCAACCTCCGGTTGGACTTGCTTTGGCAACCAACACCGAGGGTATACAGATCTCATAAAATTGGAGGTATTAACCTTTTATAGTATCCAATATAGGGAGATAAGATGTATCATCCTTAAAAAACTCTAAGAAATATATATATATAAAAATCAAAAATACATCCCACATGAATTTTTAAAGTAAAACTTCGAGAAATACAATGAAAAAATCCAATGTAAATACCAAAAGAACAATCCTAAGAAGAAAAACAATAACTATCTCAACGGCCGAGCTAGCAAGGTCAAGCACAGTCTATGTAATCTCTCTAGAAACATGAAAAAAAATTTATATATCTAGGGTAAAAAAACAAGTATACTCAGTAGAAAAATCTAGATTTCCTCATGCACAAGTGGGAGAATCATACTAATTCCCCTGTGAGAAAAATAATAGACACTCAAAATCTCTTAACAATGTATATTATCCAGCCCAACCTCAACAAGGCATGCTAACCAAATAACGTAAGTCATGTAAAGTAAATTTGTAAGCACAATAATAAAAGGGAACCCTACGAAACTTCCCACTATTTAACTACTCATCTCAAATGGCGAACGTCATGATGCCACCACACTCTTCCACAATCCCTATGTCCACAACCTTCCCACAAACCTGGTATACATACCACATCCTGCCGAAAAACACCTAGGTCACAACCATATCACATATCACCTGTAGACACATGATCCAAAAAACCACAACCTCATCCCAAAGACACTTGGGAAAGTACAATATGTCTCATCTTAAAGACACCTGGGAAGTGCCCCTCGCCCATAGACACCTAGTCCTCAAAACCACACCCCAACCTTGCCAAAGATTATAGGGTTGATAATTCCTAGAATAGAGAGAAGATAAGTTCCAATAACCATCCATCCATCCATCCTACCACTAGGATATAGGTAAAGGAAACCCTCCCCAAAACAATGTGTGTGTTTGGCATATAGTGTTCAACACTGGTCGTGTGCATATATAAAATCACAAGGAACTACATGTATATATATAGGTACCAAACAATCATCCCAATCTATGTGTTTTTAAAACAAAAAAAACCATCCCACATATAACTACCCTTAATACCACCTCTAATTCATAACCGAACAGCCATCTAAGACTTAATTAATAACCCCGGCCAATTGATTCTTAATTAAATCAAGAAAAAATTATTTATTTCATCCCTACCTAGTAAACTACCAAACATTGTACATGGTATAAGGGAGAAGAAACCATACCAACCACTACCAAATTCAAGCAGAGAAAGAAGAACTAGGGTAAAAGAATCCATTGTAACACCCATTCATAATTTATCTATCTATGTAAACTATAAGAGAAACTCCCACACAGGGTAACACCATCCTTCTTCAAAATCATCCCACTTAAACCATCATCATCCACCCTACTACATGAAAAGAACCACATCCCACAACAACAAAAACAAATGACCACATTTCAATCCCACTAAAAAAACATGCCCAACAAACATAACACAACCCAGACGCAGACCCACTGTTCAATGAGTTATTCCATTCCATAATAAATAAATATCTTAATCTAAGATAATATTTATCCCTTAAACCATCCACACACAATTTCATTATCTCAATAGAAAAACCACACAACCCATAAGAAGCACAAGACCTAAATGATTTACACGTATCACACAACCACGCCAAACAAGGAAAAGGTTATTCCGATATAACACAATCATTCTTTAGGTAAAATAAATGTTATAATAGAATATGTTATATCCTAGGTAATCTATTTATTTAACAAGATATACATTATTAATCATGTTTTCATGCTCACATTCATATAATAGAATGTTAAAAATAAGAATTCATGAGTTGGGTGTGAAAATAGAGGCTACTAATGGCCAGGATTTTTAGAATGAAAATGGCTACCACAATTCAAAGCATGGAAAAAAGATAACAAATAAAAAAAGCATCATCATCATATTCCCTACCCCTCATTTATTACCTAGGTAACTAAACCCATTATCAAAACATGTTGGTTCATCTTTAAAACAAATTTAATTAATATTGGGATTAAACTACATTTTCAAAGAGACAGAATTTTACCCACACCTCATGATACAAAATTAAAAAAGAGAAAACAGAGTCCCTAACTTGAGAAAAAGATGATCAAAAACTCCTTATTATTCCAAAATAGGGTTTTTATGAGTATCAAGTAAGGATTACAAGGAAAACTATATCCACAACTGCATCACATATGTAAAAATTGGAAAGAGCTGGAAATTACTCACTGATGGGTGAGTCACTGGCATTAGTCATCTATAGCGGGTCACCAAAACCTGAATCATTGACTCAAATCACAGAAAAAAGTCACTAATGTAAGTCATTGATGACTGAATCATCGACACGAGTCACTAATGTGACTCACCAACAGGATTCACTGATAGCTGACTCACCAGCATGACTCACCGACATGAGTCACTGATGTGACCCGCTGATAATGAGTCACCAATGTGACTCACTGACACCACTCAGTGACACACATCCTATAGACTCCCTGAACTACCTATGCCATTACCTACAAATACACTGACCTACCGACACCCTAACCTACCAATAGAAATATTTAAATTTGTAAAACTCTTGAAATGACCTGCCATTGCCTCCAAGAACACCCCAAACATTGGATTTTGTCAAAGTAATGGATTGAGGAGGTCCAAGACATTACCAATGTAATGAAGGGATTGTATTTGTCTTTTATAATAACTCATTCATCATTAATTACTCCATATATTGAAGGGTAATTACCTAAGGATAAATAAAAAATGGGAATTTTTAATAGACAATTAACCCATCCAATTCATTATAATGCAGTGTTATGAATTAGAATAACTTATCGCATTGTAGACATGGGAACCTTGGTAAAAGAAACATGAGTAATATTTATAAAAAGTAACACATGAGTGAGATTACCCAATTTAAAAGGGAAAGATAAGATTTTTATGAAAGATGCCATTATGGGAAGATTTTTTAAGGGAGACGTAAGAGATTAGAGATTCAGTCCACTACACTAGTAGAGCTTATGAATTAAAATACATTAAAGTATTTTGCATTCATTTTATAATAAATATAAATGGAATAACTCTAGGTACAGTGTAAGAAAAGGTGAGGAAGGAACCTTTATAGGAGTCATTTCAAATAAAAGTTTGTATAAATGCAAGGGTGTTAAAATAAAAAAACATGTTCAGTTCTTTATGTTAAAATAATTTAAAATAAGATTAAAAAATATTTTTTTCTGATGTATATGTTTATAAAACTAAATCTATAAGAATATTGTTTTCATAAAAAACATACTGATAAATAGGCTGAAAATTTTTAGAATATTGATTAAATTAATTCACATATAAGTAGTGATGAAAATGAGGCTACAAAGAATCATAGATAGAGATATCATAGATCAAAGAAGCATGATTATACTAAAAACATTATTGGTACTCAATATGAACCTATCCAAAAAAATAAGTAGGTTGAGAGTGGAAAACAAAACTACTCTAATTTCACAAGTTGAACAAAAAAGTATATATGAGGTATTTGAGATTTAAGAATTGATCAAGGATATGAATTAAGATATTTAATGGATTAAAAAACACCACTTTTGATATTTTTATAAGAAATTAATATAAAAAAGATATTGGAACCAAGTATATTTTTAGAAAAAAATCTAATGAAAACAGATATGTGATAAGAACTAAAATAAATGTGATTTTCATAGAATATTTCCAAATAAAAGGATTTAATTTTGAATAAAAAAATTCACCATTATCTATTTTTGATATAATCATGATGTTATCTATACTATAAAAACATATACATTTCAAAAAAATTCAAATTAATATCAAATATAACTTCACTAATGGTAATATTTAAGATGTTTTAATTGAAAAAAATGTGGGTTTTATAATTAATAAATATATAATAATGGTTTAATGGATTAAAAATTTATTATATAAATTGAAATATACCTCTATATCGTATTATGATTAGATTAATAAATGTTTTATGTACATGTAGTTTTCAAAGGGTATGGTTGATAGAAACATTTATGTGAAGTTTATTTCCATAATTATTTTCATTTCTGTTATATATTTTGATTAAATTATCTTTACTTGTTAAAAACTATTCATTTATGAATAATTTTCTAAAAAATTAAAAAAAATTGAGATGTCTATGTTTAGAAAAATTACATATTTATTTAGATTGTGTATTATGTAACAGACTGATTATATATTTAAATACCAAGAAAAATATATAAAGTAATTTTTGAAGTGGTTTGGAATTATTATTGAAAATAATTATTCACACCCATGGTTAATAGAATAAAAATAAAAAAGGATGAACATAATAATACTTTTAATTAAAAATAAATTCAGAAAAATAATTCGTATCATTATCTACTTAACATATTCAAATTTATATGTAGTTTTTATATCACTCTGATATAAGATTTAGCATGATCCAAAGGAGTCTCATATTCTATAAACTAAAATAATTCTTATTTATATAAAAGGTACAATGGATTTCAACATGTGGCATAAAAATTATTCTTATTTTTTGACATGGGGTTTTATAGATGAATATTGGGTTAGTAACTTCTCAAATAGTATATCCACTACAAGTGGGGTTTTATTTATTTGTGAGATATTTTTATGTTTTCATAGAATGAAAAAAATAGATTCATTGAAAATACTTGAGGCCGTGTAGATAAGAGCTACATAGTAATTTACACATATGTTGTGGATAGAAGTGTTGTATTCTGATTTTATAGTTGAGATTGAGAATCCACTACGTACTTATTATGAAAATCATAGTGTGATTTATCATTCAAAAAATACAATTCAAAAATTTGTATCAAAAAACATTGACCTTATTTATCTTTTTATCAATAAAAATGGGACTAATAGTAATGCAAAACATTAATATATTTTCACTAATGGTCATATTGCAAGCATGTTTACAAAGGTATTGATAGAATATATTTTTTTAGAAATGATGATAATAAAATACCTCCCACACATCTTATTTGAGGAAGTGTGATAGGCTCTCCCATTAGGGATTGGGTTATGTTTTCACGGGGGCATAGAAAACTCTTAACAAGTGTTTCCTTTCATTGATAAATGGGGAGTGTTTCTTTACTAAAGTGGTAGTGTGATATATCCTTTACTGTTTTGATTTTTAATGGTATATATTTCCATATTGTGGATAATAATGTGTGAAATATATTTTTTTATTGAGGGTGGTTTTATCTATTCCACATGGATATAATTTATTGTCAATGAGAGTTATAATTATCTCAAATACATTACATTATCTCCTAATGTGGTGTTATGATACATATAATTTGAGAAAGGTTGTGATTTTGTTATTCTAATGAGAATTGAGTATTCTAAAATGAGTTTTTGTGTTAAGTTTAAATATTTGAAAAGAGTTTTTTATTTTCATAAAACATCCAAATGGGAAGATGCAAGTGCGCAATGGAATTTTTTAAGGTTAGTATTTATAGTAAACTATTTAAGGATTTCTTCAAAATAATTGAAAATTTTTTTCTGAAAATTTTTTTATGTTTCAAATAGTTTTATAGTATTTTGAGATGATTTTATCATATTAGTTGTGATTATTGGTTTTTTAGATACATTCTATAATTTTTATAATGAATCTTTTTAAGATATGTTTGATATATATGATGTTTAGTACATATATAAGATGTTTTGAGATGAGTGTTATGGAACTTTACTAATCCATTTAATATATAAAAAGTTATTATGATAAAAAATATGTTATCATCCATTATTATTGAGAGTTTATAAAGGATAAATTCATATGAACATAGTGAGGATATGTGAATATTGTAAATGAAAACGATGATATGTCTGGAAATGAGAAGTGTGAAATTGTATATTATTTCAAAAACATGTATGATTATATGTAATCAATACTTAATATTTTGTGTCCTTAATTTGAAATAATAAAACATAATATTTTTACATAAGAAACAAAATATGCTTCATCATAAGATATTGGGGGTGTGTAAGATGGTCACTTTGTAAGATATTGTGTCCTTATAAGATATGAGATGCATAAGATGCATAAATGTGTAATATAAATGGTCATAACATATGATATGTTTCATAATAAATCTTTTTTATGATATATTATCTTCATAAGATACATGACTTTGGTAAGAACTGAGAAATATAGAAAATAAGTATTCCAGGAGAATTAAAACCATATGATATCTATGTTAAATTTCATATATTAAAACATCACAAATGAATTTTAATTCATGTGGAACAGTGATATTATGATCTAAACATCATGAATAATAAAATCACAACATAAATGAATAGGAATTAAAGTGAATATAATTTTTTCATGAATAAAATAATTAGGATTAATATGTAATTAATGTATGACAATGTTGTGATGTTTTTTAATTCACTAATCATAAGAAATTAATGTTTACATGATTCCATATTAGATATAACGAGTTAATATTTTTTTTCAATGTTTTCATGAGATAATTTGTGATTTTCTATGGTTAAAGAAGATGTATTTGTGCCTTGAATGTTCTATAATCACTTAAAATGGAAGGGTATTTTTGGAAGGTTGTTTTTAATGATAATTGGAGGCATAACTGTGTGATGGGATGGTAGAGGAAATAATATGATATATCATGGAAGGAATATTTTTCATTAATATGTTCCTTTTTTGGGTTCTAAAAAATACCTAAAGTATTTAAATTTTATCTATATAAGGAAATGAATCCAAATATATTTTACTCTTTAATCATAAAAATGTGTTAAGAGTGTGAAGATTAAATATCAATACCATGAGATAAATGTGAGTTGACCAATTCAAATCCCTATGAATAAGAAGAATCTTATATTGAATCTAGTTTTTCTTGAGAGATCTATAAAACTAGTTTCATAAAAAATTTAGTGTTGAGAAGTAACAGATCATTTAAGATCTTCATGAATTGAGAAAAAAGTGACTTGAATATTCACTCCATCAAAAATGGGTATCTTATTTTATAATTTTTTTGAAATGGTGAGAAATATCTTTTCTCTATGAAGGATATAAGAGGAAAATGTATTTATTTTACTCAAGTAACTCAATTTTGAAGGAAGTATTAATTAAACTAGTTCTCTTTTTTCACTGGAAATATAAAGTACCTATCTAAAATTATAACTAGTGGGATGTTGATGCACTATAGACGAAATTTGATACCTACCAACTCACTATGATTTGGTTTTATTATTATAGTGTAAAATATTTGGATTAATATTACAACCAGATGTAGAAAAGCATAAGCTCTGTCAAAGAGGCCAATCCATTTAAAAATTCTTGTGACCCTTGTGATATTTTATCTTCAAATTGTCCTCAAACAAGATTGATTTTTTATAATTATAAGATCATATCCTAACTATCCATAAGGGTTAATGTCCAAGTAAAAGAAATTTTAAAAGTTGTAAACACCTGATTCAACCCCCCCCCCCACCCCCACACCCATCTTGGGTGTCTACAACTGATCCACTATGAAAATAAAGTAGCATAGTCTTAGTTTCTTAATCAATTGATGATCTTGGTTATTGAGTATCTATTTGTTTCCAATATCATGAATAAGTGTTATATGATTATATAAAACCTATCATTTTTAATATTAACATTAAATATTATGGATATTTATTTATTAAATGGTTCAAAAACATTAAATAAATTAATTATAATAATTATAATTAATTAATTTATAAAAAAAATTAAATTAATAAATATAATAAAAATACATTTTAGTTTTATTTTTAAACTATTTAAAATCCAATAATACTAATTTATAATTTAAGTACATAAAAATAAAATTTCCTAGTATGAAATTTTAAGAGATATGTTAATATTGTTTCACTCTAACCCTAGTAATCTTGATGCTGTTGTCAACTACCATTACATTTTCATCATTACAATGAATAAAATACAAAAAGACCAACGTGATTAGTAATTTTGATAAATAAGATATATACATGAGTCTGTTATAAAAATGGAAACACTAATTAAAATATATTTTTTTCATTTGGGGATAATAACTCTATTCCATCTAGCATAAACTTTTATAACATTCTTCGTACACTTCAGGGAAAAAAATAAAGTGGAATAAAATGATCAAGAACGGTAAATAAAGTGGAATAAAAAATAAATAAATGGGAATAATTGATATATAAATGTACTAACTAGAGAAAGTGAAATGAAATCAATAAATTGATAATAAAATGTGTAAAAAATATGGAATGTTAAATAACTTGAAATACATTCAATTAAAAAAATATAATGAACAATCAGTATTGAATGGTTAGAAACTGAAGACACATGCTATTTGAGAAATAATGTGAGTGTGAAATGAATCCATAAACATTATCATAGTAAAAACCCCATTTTTAATAAATATTAAATATAAAATAAGGAAATTAGTAATTATTTAATTTCATGTCTTAGGCTCAAGAAAACATATGAAATCAATAACTTTTACAATATTGTCTAAAACTATAGGTAGAAAGATTTTTAATTTTTTATAACTAATTTGTCTCCTGAGAACCTTTTGATGCATCGGGGCTATATAATGTCTTGGAAAAACCCATCACAACAGGTTTAAATCATTACTCATATCAATTAATATATTTAATTAATATACAATATTCCTTATCAAATGTCTATATCGAATAAAAAATATGAATTTATCAATATTTCTTCAGTGGAGGATAACTAAGAATATGGTTTTTTGAGTTTGATTAATGAGGATACCATTAAATTATCATTAGATAATTCTTGAGGAAAATAATCATGAATCATTCCAAAGTGTCCCATTCCACTCTGAGTCATTTGAATCATAATTATCCATGAATTAAATGAAACATAGAATAAAATGAGTATAAGGATATTCATGATATAACATGTCAATGTAAAAACCATATATAATATTTATATATAATTTAGTTAATAAACATATCCATAATAATGTTATAGATAATTAGATATATTAAATGTTAATTGATCATAGAAAATTGAATATTTCAAATGGTACTAATAAAGGAATCAAGAAGTGAATTTTGATACTATATATGAACAAATAAATCATAAAAAATCCTTAGGGATAATAAGTATTTTATTAATAAAAAATATCCCTAGTGGAGTAAATTAATGGGTTGTCATTATTGATTAATAAAAATACTAGAAAAATATTGTTTAAAAATATTTTTTAGGAAAATATCCATTTTATTTTAAAAATAGTTTTGAGAATTATTTTCCTTGAAGATATCTTTTGAAACCTTTTTCATTAAAAGGTATCCTTTTAAACATTCAAAGTTAAATTCTAAGATCTGATGAAACGTAAATCCATATATATCGTAAAGTGTATAAAAAATATTCCTTTTTCATAGTAAAAAGGATAATAAATTAATTGTTTGGAAAGTGATAAGGATATTGTGTTGACAAAAAATTAAAAGAGAAAAATTGTAAACATTTATTTAATAAATAATTTCTATAAGTTTAAAAACATTATTCGAAAGAATTTTTAGAAAATAGTGTTTTTAGAAGAAATCAAGTTCTTCTTCTGAAGAGAGAAATGAAGCTTGGTTTTCTTAAAACCATTTTCTAAAATATTATGAGTAAAAAATACTTTAAAATTGTATTATTACTTTAAAAGGCCATTAATGGACATATGATAATAAAATGAAAGTTTTTATTAAACAATGATTCAATAATTTCCTTTTATAGAAATTTAAGTGTAAACAATGCCGAACAAAATGATATTATGCAGTAAACCTAAGAAAATTCCATAACGTTGTTGTGAGAATCAACCAATGAATATATTATTTTTTTCCAATGAAAATAATAATTAAACTATTTAATATACAATAATATATAATAAAAAGTGATTACAGACATAATCTTAAAATATAATTAACAATGAGGTATTAATATAACCCAATACAAAGTAATTGGGATATTAAATTATTTACCACATCATAACATTTAACTCAGATCCACTTTGAATAAATAATTAAAATTTAAACTCTAAATACCAAGAATATAAAACCATTAATGATATAATATATTAAAAAGGGTATTAGATACATCACACAAAATAAGTAAGTGTGGAATATATAATTTACCTCATGGATATAAAAAGTGAGATGAAAATCACTTACCTTGCATTTCATTTCTGCTAAATGTACTTTAAATTGTTTTATAATGTTTTGAATCATGTTAATAAGTTATTATAGAACCATATATGTTTTTATTTTATCATATATTATCTTATTATAATATCTAAATACACATTTGTTTGTAATCATTCGTTATTTTCACTATTTTAGGTGATAACATCCTAGTTTCTTAAGTATTTTTTGGCTTGTTACTTTTTTTATATTAGGTTTTCAACATATATAGAATTTAATTCATGATTTAAATATCCTATATATTAATTATTTATGTATTTAATATAATCTAGAGTATTTTTATATTTGAAATGGAATGAACCGTTCATGGAGATGATCGACCATACATATACATGAACACTACTTTCATTTCTTTTTCATATAAAAAGAATGAAAATTAAATTATATACATGTATATTTTAATTTAATTATAATATTTAGGTCATAGTTTTCATACAGATTTATTAAAACCATTATTTATACATTCCACGTATAGCGTGACAAAATCGTATCGCTTTGAAGTGGCGGTAGTCCACACTTCCCTAAACAATGTTATCACATTTACAAAAATTGGAAAGCATAAGGGTATGTATTATATAAAAATTTCATAAGAATAAATAAATTATAAATATTATATATATCATATATAATAGTGCCTCCTTCATAACGACAGACCATTAGATGTGGTAAAGAAAAAAAGAATGACATCAATTTGTGATGTGGTAGTTCATTGTACCAAAAAATTATAATGTTCTTACCCATTAGAAGGAAGTTTGTGTTAGTGGGCATAAAAAACATATAATAAAAACATTTTAATATATTTATGATACTTTTTTGTGATATAATAATTGAATAATAATATTTTAAGGGGAGTAGAATGAAAATAAAGTTAAATATCTTGAGGAAGGATGTTACCTCTTCTTTGAGTAACTCTTTTTGGTTTTCACCAAAGGGATTCCTTTAATGGATTTATGCCCAAATGGATACTTATATGATTGGTATATAGATATTTAAGAGATATTTATGCAGATATTGGTTGATCCAATGTGTCTTGAGAGGTCTAAATAAGTGAGAGATGATAATGCATTTTTATAGTGGAAGAGGAGTGGCATTCCTGTAAATCTTTTAAAATGGAATTACACCCACGTTTTTTCTATTAAAATTGGATCATATAATGAACCAAATTACATCCATGAAAAAATATGTTAGCAATATTTAAATCCAATTTATTGTAATCTTATTTTTTGATCATTTTGTGCCTTAAGATTAATGTTTAGTCCCTCATTATGCAAAGTTTTCTCCTGATCGCCATAATTAATTTTAATGACATTAAGTAATATTTTTTGTCCATTTTTTTTACCTTATTAGACATTATTTGTTATATTTTTTTCAAATAATGAATCTATTTTTTCCAAATTATTGTCTTGTATGTGGTATAAATTAATTTATATTTATTCTCATAGAGGAGATTAAGATTATTAGACATTATTTATTAAGATGTTCAAAAGATTGTTGTGTTTTTATTTTCAATTTTCAATAAAAATTTATTTCAATGACAAAAATTAGGTTAATTGTTAAAAAAATATCTAATTATACTTTTAAAAAAATTATTCAACTTTATAAATAAATTAGATAAAAATTAGTTTTTAATTAAAATTCAATATTTTTTAGTATTCATTATATAATAAAACATTTTAGAAAAATACCAAAATTAAACCCTAACCTAATTTTTATGTTTCAATTTCAATAATTAATTTTATTTTCAAATATTGAATTTATAAAAGTTAAAAAAAAAATTAGCTTCACCATTATAATTTATTAAAAGTGACTTTATAAAAATATAGGTTTTTATACGTGAAATTGTGTTTGTTCTCATCTGTTTCCTATAAAATCAGTTGGTGTAATATCAAAAATATTTGTTTGAATATAAGGATTTTATATATTTCATTAATATAATTAACAAATTTTAATTAATTTAATTTATCAGGTTATAAAAACTTTATGAGTATAAAAACATTTTCATTATATTCATTATTTTTTATATTAATTTCCAATAAATTTATTACAAATGAATTAATTTTATATGTTTGTAAACCATATGTTTTCATAATATAGTTAATATTATTCACAACCCAAAATTTAATGGATAGGTTATATATTATTATATTAAATAATATTAGTAGTATTTAGCAAAACTCGGTCTTGTGTGTAACGCAAGCTATATAAGAATGTTTTTGTTCCAGGTAACGCATGAAAACACAGTATCATGTTCACTAAAAGATATATCATCAATTTTATTTATATAAAATATAAAATATATTATAAAGTCATAGATATTATATTCTCTTACATGCTCGGTGTTGTATGTCATACATATTATCTAATACATTGTTCTTTAGAAATATGGAGAATCATATTCTCTCCACCTTAAATAAATTGTGACCCCACAATTTAAACCCTATCCTGGTAATAGATTGTTTGATATTATATTTTTTTTCAAATCCCACATCATTATAATGGTTCATAAAACATCTTCTAGAAAACAGATAATATGAATTATATAGGTCACATTGACTAACATGTAACATGGTCTCTAAGTAAGAGAACGTCAATATAAGGTGGAGATTCATAAATGGTGGGAAAGAATAAATATTTATTGAGAGTGATTTAGGTAATTAATCCAAAAAATGTAAATTATAAATTTAAATTTGAGGGCCTCAAATAATTAAATATTTTATGACTTAAAATTCCATAGGTTCAAAAAATATTAACGTATTACGAAAGAAAATTATGATTATTTTTTAAATGTTAATTAATTATTTTACTACATATGAATTTAAATAAATATACTTACATGATAAATTTTAATTTCATATGAAAAATTCTATATTCTGGTCGTGATTTTATCAAATTATAATTTATCCCTTCCTCTATGAAATGGATATCTAAAAATTAACATTGATTCCTGAAGCACAAAAATACATGTTTAACAGATCATAAGGACCATAAAATAGTTACATGTAATTTTATTTATCTCTAACTTCTCCAAAGAAAATATGGTTCATATATTAATCTATAAACCTAAAAAGTTACACTACAAATTCTATATTTATATTTATTCATCAATTTTGTTAACTAAAAATAGTCACATTTTAACTGGGAGATTGCATAGGTGAGTGGTAGGTGTAAAACACTTTTCATCCTTTAATCATGGTTTCACATCCCACAGCCTTGTTGGACAATATAGGGTGTCTCCTAGTATATAGGTTTTCATTTTATAAAATCATATTAATTTATTTTACAAAATAAATATGATATAAATTCTTGGAATTTAGTCACCAAATATACTTTTAACAATGTTTTCCAATACAACCCCAATATATAAATATTTCATCCATTGGTTATCACAAAGGACCTTCCTTGGTCTAAATTTTAACCTTTAAAAGTGGGAATTTCCAAAACCCAAAAACAATAGTATCATAATCAATTATAATATTTGAAAATACATATAATCATTTTTAGCAATTCAAAATATTGATACATTATTTTCAATTTAAGACAACTTAATATTAACCTCAATCATTAATTATCATTATCTATTAAAATACATTAATATTTTTGGTAAAGTTCATGTGAATTATCCTAATAATATCCCCAGGGAGTGTCAGATTAGTTTCATAGTAAGTCTCAGTGTCATGTACATAGTTATTCTTGGGTAAGGCCCAACACACCTTTTCGTAATTATTAATCCTAAGTACATCGTTTCTAGAACCTCGTCCACTTTTTGTATCCATATTGGGAATTATTTCTAGTAATACCCATACAATATATACTTTAACAAAATTCTAAAATGTTATTCTATAAATATATTCAATGTATACCTTAGGGATATATTCACCAAACTATGTTTTTCAAAATCTAACTCACAAGGTTTCTATTAAACTTCCACGGATACCAACTGTAGCACCCTGACCCCAGCAAGCCTGGAGTAGTTGTGAGAAACTGTTTCATTACCATTATTACAAAGAATCAAATCACGAAGGGAAAAAAATACTAGTAGTCTTAGTAAACCAGATACATACATGATTTCTTTTTTACAAATAGATACACTAATTACAACATATTTGTTTCATTATAAGATAATCATGATATTTCATCTAGTGTATCCTAGCATAACATTCTTAGTACACATCAGGGAATCCTATTGAAAGGAAACATCATAAGGGTGAGATAAAATTATCATTAATAGTAAATAAAATGGAGCCAATAATGATTCATGAGAATAATAAATATGGTAAGGTCATAACTACTGACACATGTCATGAAATCAATAAATAACCAAGGTAGTGCATAATCAATATGGAAAGTTAAATAATTAGAAACAGAGTCCATTAAAATAACTATATACAGAAAAATCAATATAGAAAGGTAAGAAACTAAAAAAACATTCCCTTTAATCAATAAAATGATAATGAAATTCATCCATAGAATTTTTCATATTGAAAATAGAATGGATAATAATTAATAAATTAAAATGAAGGTAATGCTTAATTATGGGATGTTATGTATTGGGAACATGATAACATATGACGAAAAGACCAGTAATAAGATGGTTTAAAACTATAGATTTAAACCTATTTAATATTTACAACATATTTTCCTCATGATAATCTGTCATTTCATCAAGGGGATATATAATTTTTGGGTCCCAACTGTCTGGTCCAAATCATTTTAATGATCGAGTAATAGATTTAATTAATAAACAATATTCCTTATCAAATATCTTTATTGAATAAAGAATATAGATTTATTAGTATATACTCAGTGGGGGATAACTAACAATAAGGGTTATTGACATTGATAAAGTGATATACTATTGAAATATCATTAAAACACTCTTGAGGAAATTAATATTTAAACATTTCGAAGTGGCTCAAACCACATTGAAATAGTTTAATCATAATTCCACCAGAATTAAATGAAAATTAGAATATCATTAGAATAAGGAGATTCATGATATAACATGTCAGAGTATACATTGTATGTAAAAATTATATATAGTTATTGAAATAAACATATCCATGATAAATTACATAGATAATTATGGTAAATTCGACCTGAAATGGTCATATAAAATTTATTATTTCAAAGGGTAATAAAAAACGAATCAAGAAATTGAATGTCAATACTATCCTTGGAAAAATAAATAATAAACAATATAGATGAATAATAATTATTATATCAATACAAAATATCCCAATTGGAGTAAAATAATGGGTTTTCATCATTTATGAAGTAATATAACACAAAGAAAAGGAATCATGTTATTAAATTCTTTAGCAGTATATAAAATTTCGCTAAAATCCCCTTAGAGTAAAAAAATAAAATATCAAACTCCAAATACTATGAAGATAAAATAATTCATGATATAATATATCAAAATTCTCAGAGTATACACTAAACAAAAGAAGTAAATTGTGAATATTACATTTATCGCATGGATGTAAAAAAAGTGAGATGAGAATACATTACCTTGTGTTTCCATTAAAGAGAACATCCATTAAATTAACATAAAATGGTTTTAAAAATGTTACTAACTTATTGAATACCCATATTAATATTTATTTTAATATATATTATCTTCTTATAATATCTTATTACTCATTTTTAAGTAATCTTTCATTATTTTCAATAATTCCGATGTTAATTGCCTAGTTTCTCAAGTATGTTTTGACTTATTACATATTGTTCCTATCATGGTTTCATAATCATTAGAATTTTAAACATTATGAAGATATAATATATTTTCATTATATATTTATTTATTATAATTCATAATATTTGGAGATAAGAAATGGAATTCATCATTAATAGAGACGGTAGGTCATATGTATGCAGGAACGCAACTTTCATTTCTTTTTAATATTAAAAGAATTAAATGTAAATTGTATATATTAATACTATAATTATAGTATCCTATTTATGTCATATATTCTATATATGTTTTATTAAAACCATCCTTTATATATTTCATGTATAATGTGAATTAATCACCTCGCTTTGAGGAGGCGGTGGTCCACACTTCCAAAAATGATGTTATCCTATTTACACAAAATCAAAAGAATTAGGGTATGTGTCACATATAAATTACATAAGAATAAATAAATTATAAATATCATATTTATCATATATATATATATAGTGTTTATATCAAAATTTACAACCTATATAGGTGGAAAAGTAAAAAATGAATGACATCTTTTTGTGAGGCGATCGTTCAATGTACACCTAAACGGTAATATACTTTCCCATTAAATGGAAGTATGTGTAATTATAACTATAAAACACATAATAAAAATATATGTGTCTATTTATGATATATGTGATAAAATATAATCATGAAATAATAATATTTGAGGGTGCGGAGAATGAAAAAAAACTCAAAAGATCTGGAGAAATGATGTTACCTCTTCTTTGGGTAACTCATTTTAGTTCTCACCAAAGAGCTTCCTTGACTGTATTCATGTACAAATGTTGTATTTTATGATTATATTAGGTATTTTTACCATAAATTTTTGTAGATCTTGGTTGAGTCAATATTACATGAGAATTGTGAATAAGAGGGAGGGGTGTGTGATATTTTATATTGGAGGAGGAGTGGTACTATTTTAAATTTTTGAAATGTGAATTTCATCCATGCTTCTTCTATGAAAAGTGGTTACAATAATGAAAAAATAGATATAATTGATAATAGGTCCTAAATATATCCATAAAATTATTTTTAAATTTTTTTTTGGTTATTTTGGCCATTATGTTTAAGCTTCAGTCCTCTGTTAAGAAAACTTTTATCTTAATTCATGTAATTTAAATTTAAAAACATTCATTATTCATTGTTTATAAAAAAATAATATGAACTTATTTTACATTATAAATAATTCATATTAAAAATATGGAATCCATTGTTACTAATTACAATTACTGAATTCATAAAAATTTATTTAAATTTAATACTGTAGACTGTATGGCAAATCAGGTTTTAAATGTAAGATGTTCAAAATGTTGCTATATTTTTATACTCAATTTCAATGTTAAATGGATTCCAATGAAATAAAAAGGATTAATATATATATATATATTATTTATCTAATTAAATATCAAACCCAACCAGAAATATAATTTTTCTTTATAAATAAATTAGAGGAAAATCATATTTGAATTAAAATTTAGTAATTTTCATTACTCATTAAAAATTGAATCTTTATAAAAAAAATAAAAAACATTGACCCTAACCTAATTTTGATTATTATATTTCAAAAAATATTTTTATTTTTAAATTTTAAATTTATAAATCTTCCAAATTTTTTAATTAAAATAGGTTCACCCTTAAAAGATGGTAAACGTGTCCATATAAAAATATAGTCTTTTATGAAAAAAACTCAATTTGTTCTAATTTTATGCCTATAAAATCTATTGGATGAATATAAAAAATATTTTATTGAATGTATAACATATATATTTCACTAATATAATTAAATAATTTTAATTAATTTAATTTATTAAGATAAAACACATTTGTGAGCAGGAAAAAATTTTCTTTATATTAAATCAGTTTTTATATTCATTTGTTATAAATATATTAACAATGAATTAATTTTATATTAGTATAATACATATACTCTCATAATTTATTTAATCATATTCATAACCAAAAATTTATGGATAGGATACATCCTATTATATTAAATAATATTAATAGTATTCGATAAAACTATGTCTTACGTGTAAAACAAGCTATAGAAGAAAGTATTTGTTATATGTAACTTAAGCTAACCCAGTTTCTCTGGCCTTTAAAGCTATATCATTGATTTATTGTATTTAAAATAATAAATATATTTTATATTCTCAGGATATTATATTCTATATTTTGCATGGTGTCTCATGTTATACACACTATCAAATACATTATTCTTACTTTAAAATATATGGGTGTTACAAATATTGTGGGGTGAGATAGAAAAGCCCCCCACCAAAAAACTTTTTTAGAATTTTTAGTCATTTATTAATACTTATATTGTTTAATATGATAATAATATAAAAATAAATAGGATAAACCTAGTGCCTAGGGCTATAGTAACCTATTATATGGGAGGTGTAATATTAAACCCAGCACACAGTTAACGATATAAGAGTAACTCATCGAAAAGAATATCACAACATACAATATGTACTTTCAATAATATTTATCCCACACATTTATGTTCAATTTAATAACAACATGGTTCACAAAGAAATCATAGTTTATAGAATACCCATTTATAATTAATAAACACTTTGAAATTGTGTATTGCGATATGCATGACATCACTATGACAATATGATTCTCTTTTTTAAGACATTATCTATGTTTCGACATACAACATGAAAACAACTATCATATTCTATGATATATTAAAATAATAAGAGTTTGGAATGATTCAAATCCAATTATATCCATTATTGTATTCTATGACACAATTTAATACTATAGTATCTTATATCAAAACACAATCCCCAGAACTAATTTTCAATCATATATTAAAAATTCCAATGTGATGTAAAATAAAACATCAAATTTCATTATTTTTAAACATGAATTCATGAATCAAAGAGCATGGAATATATTTGATACCACTTATGGATTTAGATGGATAAAATAACATTTCTTAACATAAAAAATCTATCTAATTATTTAAAAGCTATGATTTACCACATATGAAACTAAAATCATGTAAACATAAATAAATAATAAATTTTTTGTACCTTACTTTGGTGAATATTTCTATGAAAACTATATTCATATTGGTTTTATGAATATCCTTCAATGATAATTGATGGAATCCCTTTCATTATAGTGTATCCATGGTTTTATTCAATCCCTCATCACATGGGTAAGACTATCCTTCAATCCATGGAATTCTAGTGCCTTACATGAAAAAGTATAAAAAATAAGAGAGCTATTGGAATGGGGAACTCATAGGATGAAAGGTTGTATTCAATTACTACTATCTTGATAGTGGTTTCCACTTTATATATCCATTGGGTCACTCTCATGTACACATGCATTAAATCATATATGATGAAATGTAATATTTAAAGATAGGGGTCATGAAAAAATTGTTCCCGTTATCCAACCCTACTCTTATATTTTTCATCATAACAAAATTTTTATTCTAATGATATAATGTTAGTAATATCTTTTTAAAAATTGTGTTTTAGTATCTAACTACCTATTCATAATCAAAAGGTTCCCTATGGATCATATAATATGATTCACCATGACTGTAATATATCTATGTATCATAACTGATGATATCAGCAAAGGTAGTGTCATGGTATGTTATATCAATCCTTACAAGATTATCAAACCATAGAATAAGATATTTCTTCTATTCATTCAAGTTTTTCCTTATCACATTCATATATCATGTCATACAGAATAAGCTTTAGGTAATATTCATTTCAAGGTATTGATTCATATGACTATGAATTTGGTCAATAAATCTAAACATAGAGGACCCATACACTGTCAAGGAATAAAACTCATTGATAGGTCTTTATATTTAATTTTATATTTTATTAATTTAGTGTAATAATTCTTTTTAATACTTATTAGGTTTATTTATTAATTTATAACTCTTCAACATCAAGTATTATCGATGTGACCCCCCTTACCTACACTCTGGAAATCCTTTTTAAATAAATACATTCATTATATATCAATTTGAAATGAACCAATGTGACAAAATTTTAACCATAAATAATTATAATATATCTAAAAAATATTGTGTCACTTATATTCAAATAACCTTTTTGGTTTATAATTTTATATAATTAAGAAAAACATTTAACTAAAAAATAACAGGTCATTCTCAACTAAAGAAAAAAATTCACCACTATATAAGAAAATAATTAGTCTATAATAATTATTTAACATATCCCACAAACTCTCTATATATTATATTTCCTTCTAAACATATCTTCCATGACACTTTTTTCATAACCTAGGGAAATGTATACATATTAAGTTTTATTAAAATGATCTGTAAGGTAAAACATATATCATAATATATCAAGGAATGAATAATATATAATGAATAAATAATAATAAAATAATTTAGAATAATTGAACACATAATATTGAAATATATTCACAGATGATATAAAAATATATATAGTTTCTTGGATAACAATAACTGAATTCATTGTAATGGGATCATAATGTCATGAATATTTTACCCTCAAGTCCTCATCTATGAAATAATTTTGGTCATCAAGTTCATATCCATGAAATGAATATTTTATTTTATTATATTTCTAATAAATAATTTATTTATAGTGTAGGAATAAAACAAGTATCAAAATATTCTGTCTCATGAGACCATCTAATGCAATGAGGGGATATTCAATATTATACCTCACCCTAAAATTCTTAAATCCCAGTGCATTAATCACATGAATGATATTAAAATAAATAAAATTAATAATAAAATTTCCTTGGTATTAAATAATAATTCTTATTTAAATAAAAACATATGTAATTTCAATATTTTTATGGGAAATAAATAAGTTATTCATAGATTGAATGTGAATTGTGATGCAGTAAACAATCAGATTTGTCATGTAATCATTAAACGTAATTTTTAGAATAATAGTTATAATAATTTTTATAATTTCCTCAATAATTATATGTATGAAATCTATATTAACACCCTTCAATCAAAGGATGTAAATATAGAATGTTCGTGGAAGAAATTTATTGGATGGAAAATTATGCTTATCATAGTAGAGAATTTGGATAGATAAATGCAATTATGGGTTTACATGATTTTAATCCAAAAAATTAAAATAGTATGAGTGTACTTAGAAATTATTCCATGAATAATATATAAACCATAAAGAAGAATTAATTGGTGAATACAAATCATTTCTCAATGAAACAAAACTGAGATTCAAAAAACCATAATGTAATGGTAAAGTATTAATCAAAAGAATGTAATTAGGATACCATGAGAATCATATATAATGAAATTAAATATAAAATTACTATTTAAGTGAATATGTTATTGAAAAAATCATATTAAAGAAATTATTGTGAGAAATATGAAATATGACTTGTGGAATTGAAAATATATAAAAATAAATTTTACAAATTTAGAAGCTTTCGAATCAAAACCACTTTAGGGATATATTATAAACTAAAACATTAAATTATGTAAATAATGAGAGTATAATGATTAAAATTATCAAATCGTATGTATATAAACCATTATAAATAAACCTAAGTGTATAATAGGAAATAAGTCTCAAGAAGTAAAAATTGAGAAAAACAACATTACAATATGAGAATCATCTAAATCAATACCCTTTAAAGAGAAAGATAATGAAAATAAAAATAAAATAATATTATATATAATTAACTATATAATATAAAAAATTGGTAGTATATGCACTATGTAAAATTAAACTAATTCTTAACAAGAATCATGTATCGAGAAATAAGAATTGAGACCACGAAACCACTTTCAAGTATCATAATCTATGAAATAAGTATTATTCGATAAATACGATTAAAGGAATAATTTTAGAACCCCAAAAAATAAAGAGATAATAAAATATGAATTATTTATCTTTTATGATAAATAAAATATCAAAAAAATTATTTCAATTATATTTTTTATAGTTTAATATAAGAAAATTCAGTCATCACAACCCCTTACCATGTTCCTAATTCATTTTGTGCATGCACCTTACTTTATAAATAAACAAATTAATCTTACTATATACCTTCTTCTAAACCTTATTCATTTAAATTTCATTTAACATATACCATTTATTGTGTTATGAAATTTATTTATTGTATAATTTTCTTTTATTTTTCTGTGAAAATTGAATCACGTGGGATTATTTTAGTAATTTTAGAGATCGAATATTATACATTAATAATAAATTATATAATTAATAATAAAATTTTAGAACCAATATACTAATAATTATTTACATATTAAATTATAATAATATTATCATTTAATTTATAATATTCATCCCTGGTAGACTTGTATAACATTGTTCAACTAGGTGGTTAGACCGACCCAAACATGAACATACCATAATTTGATGTCTGAGTATGTTTAATAAATTATTTATTTTGACTAAATATCAATATAATATAAGTACAATGATATTATCTAGTTGGTTATAATATTTTTAATTATATATGAAGTGGTTTGGATAAATAATTCCAATCAAAATTAAAAATTAAAAATGTTACTTCCTAGATGTGGTAGTCCACACAATCTATGGTTATTTCTTTCATTTCTCAATGAATGAGTGGAAAATAAGGTGGAATGTAATTTTACTCTTTGTATTCATAATAATATTTTATATGTCATTTTATTAAAATTCCAACCTTTTAACCTATGAAAAAATGTGGTGGTGAAAACCCAAAGATATCTCTTTTTAGAGGTGTTAGTCCACACCACACATTATCGATATTATTTTATATTTTATAAGTGGGTAGAAAGGAATAAATAGAGTTTAATTAATTAATATAATAACACTTCAGTATAATAATGATATTATTTTCATTATATAACTTTGATTAGTATACATTGGGAAGATAAATAATAAGAAGAAAATGGAAAGGATTAAGTAATTCTCACATTGGGACCCTGAACTTTATATTGGAAGTCTCATTAGAAAATATGGGATTCAGAAAAAAAAGGAAACTATATGATTAAAAATATTATAGAGGTTTCTAGAGAGAGACAATTTTTTGAGTTTCATGATTTAACTAGAGGTAATGGATGTGACATAAAGGGGTGGATGATTGCCCTTTTATAAATGAATAAAATGGATCTTTTAGGGACACCTATTATTTTTTAATAATGGTATAAAACTATTCAATGGATAATGGTTCCAAAAGTGAGAAATAATAGTGTATGGGGTTAAATTGGGTATATTAAGCCTCAACTATATATGTACATACATGTTTTAAACATTTTAGATTTCACTTTCTCTTCTATTTTTAATCTTATATTTTTTTACCATAGTAACAAGTTTTTACCCAAGTAACTTATATTTTAATAATAATAATAATCAACCTATAAATAATTAGGTGTAATTAACCTAAATTTAATAGTTATTTAAAAAATTAAATTGTTAATTATTAGAGTATTATATTTCAAATTATAGTGGTATATATATGGGTGTGTTTTGGATAAAATTTTAGTTTTCAATATTGAGATTTTTGTAATCATATGAGAGAAATTTTTCATTCTCAACTAGGTCAGCTCTCTTGGCCCAAATAACTTCATGGGTTCTTTATATGTGTCTTCTTTGGATCTTGTTAAGTATGATATATTAGAAGATATACAAGTAATTTACCATGGATACAACCTACCCAATGTTTCCAGAACAACCTCCATTTTACTCATTTTAAATGTTAAATATTATTCATCGTTGAGTCAGTAAAAAACCAGAAAAATGTGTAACATTTCTTAGAATCTTTTCATGAGTATCATCAACAGAAATATTTCCTTGGAAAATTAGTTGAATATATAAATACAGAATTAGGGATTCATCAGAAGTAGTTCTATCGAAGGAACCATCATAATTTCTCAATAAATCCTAATAGATATTAATAAAAAAACTGCATGCCCTAATATTTCAATAAAAGTGGATATGTATAAGACATATGATAGGTTGGAATGTAAGATTTTTTTAAAGGACTTGGCATGAATGGTCATATATGCATAGGCTTTCACCCTTAATTTTTTATGACTCACCACTCCATGTATCACAATATAATTTTGGTAAAGAGGTGTGTTTTCTTTAAATTCATCTGGTGTTAAGTTAGTGTGGATCTACTATCTCCAAGTATTTTAACTATTTCACAGGATACACTCTGTAGAATAATTAATAAAATTCATGATAATTTAATTTTCATCCAATTCTATTATAGATCTCTCATTCATGGTGTATATTAGCTTATGTTCATAGGTTATATAATATTATTTTCTAACAAGAACAAGAATTCAATTAGATGTATCAACAAGATTTTGGAAGAATACTAAAAATTGACTGTAAATATTAACCAGGGAATGTGAAAAAACATTTATTTCAAAACATTTTTTGGGTAGGTTTTCCTACTCTATTAAATCTAGTCAAGGAATCCAAAATATTAATTCTCTATAGAAAACATGGGATCCCCCATTTCATTCCAAAAATTGTGTATCCATCACTGTTAGAATGTCGTGGATAAGATTTTGAATTGCATTAATAATTATAATAACTGCTTCATCTTGTTCAGTGGTACAATTAACCTTGTTAAAAATGTTTTATCTTCTCTTATGATTCCTATACCCCTTAATTCTCCAGGTTCTGAAGGTTATTATTTGGGATAACGAGTCTCTCGTGTGGCTCTTAATTTGCGATACCCACTCATATTGGAGGCACCACTAGGCATCATGATCTTACATGTTCAATCCAATTAATGAAGAAGGTATCAATATGAAGAGAATCACTGACTCTATTAATATTTTTCATGAAAATATGGTGTGGTGTTTATTAAAGGTAGGATGATCGAGGCTAATTTAATTAAAAACAAGTACATGAGGAACCAGGGTACATCTATTGGGAATGATTCAAACCCATTTAAAATAATTCAAATCAATATAATGGTTCTCTTGTTATGTGCATTTTGTATATTTGGATAAGAATATATCAACTTTTAGAATGATTATTAGGTGGGAACTTAGAATGGATTTCTAAATTTCTTGATTCCAAACATAATTTTTAAGTAACCATGGGATTTTCATGAATTCATTCAATGCATTATATGCAATGAACAATAAGATCACTTCAATATTATTTTGATGTATTATGATCATGATAAATTCATATTCAGATGATATTATTCTATTAATTTTTCTATAAACAATTATCATTATAATGTTTATGTATCCCACATTCATTATAGTAAGGGCTATCTCCTCTAGTGCAAGGATATTAAAGGAAAACCACATTTCTTGGTATAGAATGTTTAGAACCATTCACCACCCACAGATGATAAAATAAATAATATATGGGTCCATTTAGCATCCAAGTACTCCTTTTCCCAATGTCTTGGAGAATAATGATATATTAATTTGTTCTTTGAATGAGGGTTTCCCATGTCAGTGTGATTCTCTATTAATCAATTCATTGGAATGGTTTACCAGGAAACCACTTGTGTTAGTTTCCTACTTATTTGGCACCAAGGAGTAGAGAAAACCCCATTAAGTGAAGTTAAGAGCCATTCTACTAGAAACGGTATAATTGTGTCTTTAAATTTAGTGGTATATTTCATGTCTTGATTATCAATCATGTTCGAGGATGGCCCTAGTTTTTAGAACAACAAGTTTCGTAGCTGACTTATATAATAATCTTAGACGAAGGGATATCACTCCCTCCATTAAGACCATCACGTTGAATAGGTGTCACTAATTACACAATTTTAGTACACTCGCACATGGCTTGTGGATATGTTGACTTCACCCCTCCTTGGTTCTCAAAATTAATGTTGATGGAACCTATAATTTTGGAATCAAGTGGGGGGGGGATTTTTGCAATCCAAGAGGTTCAGTTGTCATCACCTTTACATCTTTTTTTGTGAGGGGAAACACCCTCCTAGATGAGGCATATTGTTTTATTAAGGGTTTAGAGTTATGTATCTAGAATATTATTGATCAAGAGTCTTTTGAAACATATTATTTGATCATTCATGAGTCCATTCGAGGGAAGATATCAGTTCATTGTTCCATTACATACCACTTTCATCATCACATGTCTATCATCACTGATTTTATATAAATTTTACATATATAGTGTGAGGGGAAAAAAAGTATATTTTCATATCTAAATGGTTACCCAAGATATATTATTCTACACTTATACAATTGTGGCTTCCATACATCTTAAGAGTCTGGATATTGTAAGAAGGGATGCTTTTTGTATTCATTTCTTCATACCCCTATAAATTGCTTTGTTCTAAGGTTAATTTTTACACGTATATAATACAATTATTTATTATTGTGTTTTATTTTTAATGAAAATTTATTGAAACACTTAATTAATACTTTTATTATTATAATTTGATAAAATTAATGGTTATAGAAATATCAGTATTTTTTCACTGTTCACTTAAAAATAAATTAATTTAAAAAAATACCAATAGTGAATCTTAAGTTAATATTGTTATTATAAACCCAAAAATTAATTCAATTTCTTTAAATCCAAATTCTAAATTTTTAGAATTTAATATTTTAATAAAAATATAAATATATAATAAACATTGTTTTCATAGGAAAATAAATTCTCTAAAATATTAATTATTATTGTCCTTATTTATTATCAATCACTAATAAAATTGGTGTTGGTTTTTTATGCATATCAATAATATATTTTATCCATAATATATTTAGTATCTCAAATTAATAAACATAAAACACAATTTTAGAAGGGTTTCATTTTAAATCGTATTTTAGTTTTATTAGTTACTTTGCTACACTAATTGAATTTAATCAACATATGAATATTAATATGGAATTTTGTTTTAGTTTATAAATATATTTCATAATTCAATCACCTATATTTTTACCCTCAAATTATATTTCATCATTTTTATAGTCATATGATATTTTTTCATTCTTTTTTTTTTGTTGTTGTCTATGAAGAAAGCTATCGAAAACATCAGATTTAAAAAGATAATATAATTTAAAATATATGGGTGTTAAATCTCCAACCCATAAATAAATTTTATTCTTACAATTTTAATTATATATTAATAATTAAATTTTCTGATTTTTCACACCCATTTTTTCTTTTAGGTACCACCACTCTTTTATTTTACTTACCATATTTTCCTACCAATTCTTGAGTGTTTCTGGTTGGTTTTAGTTATTGTTTTGGGATGGGGTAATTTTTTCGGAGGTTTTTGTGTGTGTAGATCTAATCCTAGAACTATAAAATCTAATGGTGGTCTATTGGATAGAGGGTGAGAGTTATAAACTAGATAATAGACTATCTTAGACTATTCTAGGTTATATGATGTCCATTGGTTTGTTGGTAATTATCCACTAGCTAACTGATTAAAAATCTAGGTTGCAGGAGTTATGTCTATAACCATAAGTAAGATATTGGATAGAAATTGGTAGTGGTTATTCTTCTTGCAACCACTAACTAGTAGGCTGGCCAGTATGATCATTCCAGTGGGATCTACCAGGCAGTTGATGAATCCAATATGGATGATAAAAGTAATGGGAAAATCATATTTTTTTCCCTAAATCCTTAATTTTAGTTATTAGTCCACCTTTTTTGACCTAAAATCTTCCAATGTAATTTTGGGGGATTTATTTGTATGATTTGTGCTCTACCAACTTGAATACTTTCAAGATCAATGTGTTGATAGGAGCTCTGATCCACTTTTGGTATGTCTAACTCTGATTTGGTCATCATTCTCTTCTTCTTTATGTGTCTCTTATTTATTACTTTGTATCGCCAATGAAAACCATGGAAATTCATTGTGTCTAGTATTCTAATAGGTAATTGTGGTTTTAACTCCATTTCCCTATCTTTTTCAATACTTTCTCTCTATATAGATTGTGGGTATCTTCATGTAGTTGAAAATCTAAGTGTTTTGATGCAAGTGGTTAAATGAAATTCAATTTTTCAACATACCCTTCTTATTTTATTTTGTAAATTTTTTCATTAAACATGTTTAAGGAATGATTTATATTTTAGTGATTCATGGATTTATATTCTAAATGTTTTGGAGTTATATTAATGGAAAAATTTGTAGAAAATTGTTGTTTTATGAAAACATGGTGAAATTTATTTTCCATTTTTTATTATTGATAAAATGTTTTTAAAATAATATCGTATATGTTTTTCATGTTTTTTTGATTATATATAAGTTAAATTCACATTGAATCTAACAATTGACACAATGGTAAGATTATATTGGTCATTTTAGGGGTAGGGATACATTCTCAAGAATGGACTCTTACACACTAGACCAGTTTTTCTAGGGTAATGTGCACACCAGGTGGATTGATGTTGTTATGGAAGGGATGCACCATTAGGAGTGAAAAATTTCCTCATATGCCCTTTTTTATAGGGTAATGTGCACACCAGGTGGAATTTGATCAAATAAATCATATGATGATCATATCAAACCTGAACCTATAGTTATACTTTAGAATATTTATTTGAAATTTTTTAATAAACACACTTCTTAAATAAATCAATTGAAAATTAATTTATTTGGGAATGTTTTATAAGTGATTAAAAAGGGTGGATTTCTATGTTTAAAAAAATATGACAATTGTATCTCATGCCTTGTTTTTATTTATTTATGCATAATTGGTTTATATTATAATGATTGGTTACAAAACAATTGGTCAGATCATACTTGTATTATTTTTCTTACACCGTGTATAAATATTTTTTTGTACGTGGATAAAGTTTCATCTAATGTGGGTAATGGAATGGCACTGTAGGGAAGCAATAGGTTATTTTATTTGTAATGTTGGGGTTTTTTTAGTGACTATTTGTCATGTGGAGAAGTTTTTTTCTATAATTGTGTCACTGGGCTTTGTTTTTTGATTGAAACCTTAATTTTTATTTTTTATTTCTCTTTTGAACAATTTAATTGTATTATAAAATTGAAAATACCTTTATTTATGTTTCGTTTTCCTTTTATCTTTGTGGAAAAACCATTCCCAAAAGGCATTTCATGATTCCCAAACACATTTTTCCGGCCCATGGGGATCATAAATTCCCTACAATCCATTTCATAGCAAAATTGGGTTCTTATATATTTAGTTATTCTAGGTTGGATCATGAAAAAATTTTATCATAAGAGTTTTCTCTACTCTCATTACTGGTATACATCTTGGGATGTCTTACTAGGTAGGGGATAAAATTATTGTGACTTAAGGGTTAATCATTTATTAAGAGTTTAACTAGATCTCATTGTGCAGAAACATTAGTTACCATTGGTGGTCGGGAAATGATTCTTTAATAATAGATAATGACTTAATTATATTCTCCTTGTTTCAATTTCCACAATGTTTCTAGTTGAAATTTTCTATCTCAATTTGGAATTTATTTTTAGGCCTTCTGATCTTGTCTTTATTGTCCTAATGTTGTGTGGTTCCATGAACCTATAATACATACAGGAAATAATTTTTTCTTTGAGAACCCTCCAACTGATTGAAATCTAATTGAAATGTTTTTTTTAAAGTCTAGGCTATGAAACAAGTTTTGGCAGCTACCCCTACCCATACTAGTGTGGACGAACATTGAATAGATGAGGATAGGAATCAAACCCAAAAATTTATTCTACAAAAAATAATTTCTTTACATGGGATAAATGATCCTCGAAAGGCATAAGATAAGTTACTAAATATTCAAAGACTTTTGGAATTCCTAGAGACTCTATAATTCATCAAGGTGAGGTGTGTTGTCTCCAATCATGAAGGTCTGAGTAAAAAGTGGATGGATTCACTAGTTTTTTCAAATAAGTGAGATGGATTAGAGTGAAAATAATTAAATTCTATATTCATGAAGAATTTAGACCCATATTCTATAACTATGTTGAAATCTATAGAGTTCCCCACCCATGATAAAGGGAATCAGATGGTATTAGAATACACAAATCCCTTTATCGAGCATTCCCTATTTTCACCTAAGGTTATGTCAAATGAGAAGATGAAGTCTTCAAGGATTAAAATGGTACTTCAATCTAATATCATATCTAATATTTTTACAATAAAAAATTATACCTATGTAGAGGTGGTTGATAGGGTTATGATGAAATATTTTGTCCTGGATGGAACGTTAGTGTTGTATATAGTTCCTCATACTTCTAGTGGTGTCATTTCTCTAATCAGTTCACTCTATAATAGTAATTGGTCTGGTTAACAACATACACCCTAGAGAACCTACATAAATGATGGAGGATTCTGACATGAAATGTGGTTCTATAATGGTACGGTTTGGAGACTATACCCCTTTTTTCATAGTGGGGATCATTTTTAATTATTAATAATCAAAAAATAACAGAGTGAATAATAAAGATACATCAAATGTAAATCATCTAAAATATATAATTAACATAAATAATAACTGTGATCATATACAATATGATTATGATTTCATGATGCTATCTTAAAAATGGGGACTATAATGGAAATAGTATACCAGGCATACAACATGTACATGTTATACCAAAACATATATAAGACCAAAATTTATATCCAATAGAATTGTGATTAAATGCTCAGTCCTCTAATCTTGTACTCCATTCAAGAATAGAAAATCAAGCATCTATAGCAGAACATGTTCCCTGTGAAAAAAATGAATCCATCAAGTCTGTTCGAGTACCAGTTGGTGCTCCAAAAATGGATTGAGTAAAACTTAGTAGGAAACCACCAATGGTGTCTATAAAAATATATTATACCCATATAATTTTTAATAGTGTTCATATATGATATAATTATTGTTGGAAAATTATTAAATCATGAATACTAGATTAAAATTGAAATTGGTTTTCTGTTTAATCTATAAATGATGAAGGATTTTAATATGAATATAAACTAAGTACTACTACCCACCTTGACATATGCAGAATATATCATAGTATCAAAAATGCATGGGCCAAGTCCTAAGGCCAATGATGAAGGAATCCTAATTGAGAACAGGGAGATAATTCGTGGTACTATGAGTATAATGTAGACCTATAATGAACTAGGAACCTAGGGTCCATGGTTGAGTCATACTCTTCCTATAGAACATTATACCATTGTTTAAATGATTAATTTTCGGAATTAATTAATTTTAGGAGAAACACTTTGAATATTTAGAAAATCACACAATAGTAATAAATATAAGAACCATGAATTTTTTCTAAAAGGTATTGAATACCGACCATAGAACGGTATATTACTCCTTGTCATGTATAGTCATTTAATCAAGGAAATAATGGAATAAATTAGATAAATAAATGAAATTCCCTGTAAATATGGCATATTATATTTCATAAAAATAACATATGATATAGAAAGAGAAATGAAGGAAAGAAAATGAAGAAGTCAAAGTATTATGGAGAGAAATAAAACATAACCAATGGTTCTTAAATGATACATTATATCAGGGAGAACGGTTAAAGCCTATCATGTGGGAGAAGGGATCTCTAAAAAAAATGGAGTATTTTGTACATGAAATAGGAGAAGTAGAAGAAGTTTTATGGTTAAAATGATCTTAGTGGAATGTAAAATTCACTAATTATATGGGGTGCATAGTTTGGTCACACTCTTGTCCAAATCATGTGACAACCACATACCACAAGGTTACTTCTAACCATGTTCCTACCGTGCACCTCTTTTTGTTATTCCAAAAACCAAAAAATTGCACTCCAAAATATCCCTATATGATATTGGACCCTTTCTTAGACCCTTAAATGACCTAAAAAGGATAAAATAAGAGATTCAAACCAAAATGAAAAAGGATCCCTACCTCATTGAAAAACTCTGATCTTGCATCATCCCCACCTTAAAATAACTCATCCCTTCTTTTCTCTTTAATGTGGTCAATCATCAAAAGAGAATAACTCTAGATAATGAGAATGTGCATAAGACTCTCTCTCCCTTGTATCATCCTATACATGGTTGGATTTCCAAAGAACATGGAATACAGGAACTGACCTTCCTTGGAGTTTCATTATGATATAATAAACGCTAATAATAGGATACTCTACAAAATAAGCATCAACATCCAACACACCCTCATTAAGATGGTGGACATTAAAAGAGTTTTAAATATAATGATATAACTAAGAAATAAATAATACATCATGCATACCCCTGTATATCTGATGGTGTTCTATATGATAAGATGTTGTTCCAACCCTCTATAAGATATCAAAAGGATTGATGAATCTAAGATCTAGGTTTCTTTACCTCTTAATTATTCATTTTCCCACCCTATTTGAAACATGTAAGAATACTTGATCCCTAACCACAAACTCTAGTGTTATTTGATGGTCAATTAAATAAGAGTTATTCCTATACTGTTTTGTACCATATTCATCCATTAACTTTATAGCAACAATGATGTCTCCTAAATGATTCAAGGTCCAAATAGCACTACCTATACTTCCTCTAATCATCCTTGGGTGGAAAGTATTACCAGTTGTATAGGGACTTGAAAGGATCTATATATATATTCACCGAAAAATATATTATTAGGAAAAAAATCTGAAAGTGGAAAATGTTACTCCCCATAACCTCCAAAATCAAGGACACATTCCTAAAGAATACTCTCTATTATTTGTATCATAATATCAGACTACCTATCAGTATAAGGGTGATAGGATGTTCTTTGAATCACCTGTTACCCAAGATCCTTTCACCAACCCTTCCAAAACCATGTTGTTAGGTGTACATATCAATCTAATATGTTAGTATGTGTAACTCCAATAAGGATTATAATCTCCCAAATAAAGATCTTCCATATTTATTCCACTAAAAGGGTCTCCAAAATTAGAAGTATGTGAGAAAACTTTGTCATCTTATCAACAATCACCAAAACTACATCATATCATAAAGTTGACATAGGTAATCAAATTTACAAATCCAAATTGACATCATCTCATTTCCACTCAAAAAAAGTATGGGTTGTAAAAGACTAGTAGGTCTCTAGTGCACATCATTCACCTTCTACTAGGTGTAACATTAAGTAACAATCCCAAATATCTCCCTCTTCTTATCGGGACACCAATATTGGCTGTGTATTTCATTGTACATTATTGTAAGTATTAAATTTACTTCACATTTTTAGGCAATAAATTCTCACATAAATTCCTCTAAAATTTATTAAGGTACCTAGACACTCCTAATAATATCGAAGGTATTATCGACATCAGTGACCCAACATTGAGGTGGATTCTCACCTCAAACAGTCTCTGTTAATTCCAAGCCTTCAGGATCTAAAAGCTGCATCATATTTACTCATTCCAAAAGTGAATAATTCACCTTTAGATCCATAAGAATATTTATCCATAAAAATATTTAATCTCAATAACGAAATTAAAAAATTGATCCATTAACTTCCACTCACTGCAAAATTCCTAAATACTTGTCTACGAGTCACCCATATCAGATCATTATCCACTAAATTGAATTTATTTATCATATATACAATCTCAATGTTGAAAAACTGAAGGTATTCAACCCATTCTCACTATCTAATATTCAATTCATGCATAGTGAAAATTTATTTGAGAATGTTTTGATATTTGAAAACAATGAATCATTCTCTCAATATACATTTCCTCTAACAATGAAAGTCGTGTCCGAATATATCTTACTTGATGTTGTGAATTGGGTAATTATATTCATGAGTCCATATATAGAAAGACCCATACACCATGAATTCATCCCCTTGCAATAAAACTACACTAAGACTAATGCCTTGTGCATCACAATAAATCATATAGCTTCTTCAAGGATTAGGTAAAATCAGGATATGTTCAAAGGTAAGTATTCAATTTCATTAATTAATGTTTTTTTCACAATCTTCACAGCATGTTAATTTAACAACCTTCTAGGTAAATCCTATAAGCGGTGTTGAAAGACATGATAAATCCCAGATACAACATCTATAATATCCATATATCTCTAAGAAACTGTGTATTTTAAAGGAGGTCATATGTTACTCTCATGAAAAAATGAATCTCGACTTATCTGGGCCATAATATCATCATTATTTTGATATGATGTATCCCTAGAAGTGAAATTTATCAATCTAGAAGTTGTTTTTTGTGTTATTGGTATATAAATTATGATCTCTTGTTGTATTAAATATGGTATCAAGGTGTATGGAATGATCCTTTTGAGTTTTAATTACACCAATATATTTCCCAAAAAAACCACCACAAAAGAATCCAATTACCTGTGGAAACCCTGGATTCATCATGGACTACAAGATAGTGGGAAGATTCATGAGACCAAACAGAATTACCAAATTCTCATAAAGACTATATATTAATTTAAATATTTTATGTGGTATATCAGATAGTATAACCCTTACATGATGATAGCTCAACCTCAAGTAAATCTGTGAGAAAATCGGACCTTCTCAAACATGGCCTAAATGGTAATATTTAAGAGGTTGTGTATAATAATTCTTAACATTAATCTAATTAAAATTATAGTTATCAATTTAATGCCTAAGGTTTTTATCCATATTATTGGAAAAATCATAGATGAATAGTAAGGTGAATTATTGGGTCATATAAACCCTTTGGCTTCTGAGTCCTCTAATTGCTTCTTGTGTTCCATAAGATTGATAGGATTCATCCTATAAGGAGGAATATATATCTATGCCAATCCTAGAACTAACCCAATAGTAAAATTTACCTATCACATATAATGTAATCAATAGAATTCATTAGGGAATACATTCCTAAAATGAGCTCCCACCATAGGGATATATGTATAAGGTCTTCCCTCATCACATAGAAATAAGGAAGAAATATGGGATATCAATATGCTCAACCCAGGATGCTTAGGTCTAGTTCAACATTCCTATATTTACCATTCACCATTTTATAGATAGCTACCACCCATGGTTGGTGAGAATGACACCCTGTAATGATAATAGTTAGTTTGAGATCAGTAGGGAACCAACTAGATTATTCCCAGAATGACTTCAAAGCTAGTCATCATGTGGATGACTAGGTTCCATAATAAATGATATCCACAAATATCAATGGATAAATCCAGGAATTAGACTAAAAATTTTTATTGGTCTCCTAATGGAGTATTTATAGTCATAAATCCACAAAATAATTTGATCTTAAGGCCAGGTCAATCCATTATAGTCACAGATATAAATGAATCTGAAGCGTCTATATAAAATTAAATAGATAATAATGTGGAGGATACCAATATCATACATTGAAATATAGATGTTTCTTCACTCTAAGCCACATTTAGTTTCTATAATTTTTATATTTAGACTAATATGTAGCCTTGAATCATCACCTAATTACCCCAAGAGGGTCCACCCAGCATGTGTTTTATATCATAATTTGGGCTTTTCGACCTTTTATACCTCCTCATACAAAATGGATAATAGTAATATAAATGGATAGTATATGTTGGGTTATAGATACCTCTTATAAACATGTATTTGGTTTTGATTCTATTTTAATAGAAACTTATGGGAAGATCCTAAAAAATTGTTGATGATGACCCATCCTTCCACAAGTCTAGCACTCCAATGGGTCCTTTCTACACCAGGGATTCCTATAACCCTGGTTTCCACACTAATATAAAAGATCCATATTTTACATTATGACTAATAATATCCCATGATAAATCCCAAAAAAGGAATTCTACTGCTTAAAGAATGACATCTCTATCTAGTCATTCAACCAGCAAGAACCACAACTACAACTTCCCTCAAATTTCACTCGATGATGAGTGTCTATTGTAAAAAATTTCATAAACAATAGTCATCTGGGAATTTTTAAACTATGATAAAATGGAATATATGATCCCATCCTCAAATAACCATCCCCTAGATAGTTTATCACTAGAAATAGTTATTGTGGAATGATGAGCACAGTGAAGCGAGCTAAATAGTCTATAATGGACATTGATCACTAATATATGTTCACAAACTCCATGTATGTCTCACCTATCATGGTTTTTTGAAATAATTAATCATATAATGAAGATTTTAAATCCCTCTAAACCAAATCCTGATGATGATATGTTTGGGTAATAACAACCCACCACCTCTTCGTAGACCCTCTAAATTTCTAAGCCATGATCATGAACCTCCTTTTGAGGCATCTATAGATGTTCAATAATTGATAGAATGACCTCTATCCATAACACAACATCCAAGGTGGCCACCTTCCTCTAAGAAAGTATGTGGAAGTTTCTACTAAATCTCTAAAGTAAACTCTTACATAGTAGGGATAGGTCATAGAGATCCCTACATGGTCTGCATTAATCACAGGATTACCTCTTAAAACTAAGCATCAGTGCCTAGATTTGGTACAATATGAGGTTCGACATGTGGCACTATAAGAGGTAAAAATAGGTGTGCAAGTCCCACCATGTAACATCACAAGTATGTAATGAATAATATATATAGTTATATATGTCTATTTATGAATTAGATAGTGTTTTAGAGGCTTAAAATGAGAATAAATCCAACCATAAGCATGAAATACTCTAACATTTTTAAAAGATTTTTTTACCGCCTTTTGATGGCGAACCATTTTTTAATCTATCTTTTGACAATTTTATAAGCTATATTTGTCAAAATAAAATTATTCTTTATCATTGGGAAATTGAAATTTACTTTGGATAAATTTCTGGTATTTTTCTGATAATGTTCATTTTTTAATGAATAGTGAAAAGTGTTGTATTTTAATTCAAAACCTCTTTTTAATATAATTTATTTATATAGTTAGATTGTCTTTTTAATTGGTTTTAAATTGAAATCTGAATATATTTTTACCATTTAATCAAATTTTGGTCATTGGAATTAATATCACTTTGAGATCAGACATAAACGAGTGTCAATCTTTTGAGAGGTATTGTTCCTTAAAAACACGCTATTTGATTTGACCGCGGTATTTAATTATAAAATTAATTAATTCAACTTCTATGTTATGAATTTGGAAAAATAGACATCATTTTTTAATTCAAAATATCAAATATAGATTAGGGTGAAGTTTTGGTATTTTTCTGAAAAACATCAATTTTTGATGAATAGTGAAACCACTAAGTGATACTTAAAAAACTGATTTATCGTTTAAATGAAATTTTACCACATCTGTGTTTTGAATTTCAAAAATCAGACATATATGGTTTTCATTAGGATGTAAAATTTGGTTCAATGGAATTAAAATAATTTTTTGGTGAATAGTAACTTTTAAGTTTTTAATCGTGATTAGAGGTAATTAGTGTAGTTTAAGGTAAAAATAATGTTTTAATAATATGAAATGACCTTGAAACATGTACTACCTTAATTGGATGTGTTATGGCCGACCTAGACAACCCATGGGTCGATTTTTGGGACCCCATGGAGCCACTTTGGTAAGATAAGGACATTAATGCCTTTTATTTAAAGTAAAAGTGAAAATGACACAAACATGTATTGTTTTACTAGAACAATTTTTACATGGGGTTATACAAGTAATATTTTTGACTATAAATAGTCATTGGAAAGATAAAAATATTTCCTACATCATATTAGTTTTATCTAATTTTTATACATTAAATAAATTAAGTTATTTATGACAGCATTATGATGCAGCAATTACCTCATTATTTAATGATTTGAATAAAATGAAAAGATAATGTAAAATCTAAGACCTAAACATGTAAAAAACCAATTGGATGGGTGGATTTCGAACCCTTATCACATTATACTCGAAATACATCAATGTGGGATCTTTAAAATCAGAAAATCATTTGAATATAAAGTAACATTTTATACCTTTCCAAGAGTGCCCCTCCTCTCCTCTTATAAAAGGATCCCACCTCTACCTCCTTACCCACAACTCTCAAGCATTTGGCTCAGACAACCCCTGACCATTTTGTCTCTCCACATCCCTCTATTACTCTTAGAAGCCTCACTTTGGTAAGAGGTCTTCCTAAGGAAGCCTTTGAGCTCAAATCAAAAAGAGTTACCTGATTTTAAGGTAATCTCTTCACTTGTGTCCTTTTTTTATTTTTCTTCTCCAACCCCCAAAAATATTTTTATTCATTTCTTTTGTAACAACTCCAGAATCTTGAATATACTAGGGTTTTGTTATAATATGATTTCGAGCTACACTTACAACACTTACATATAATGGTTAAAGAACATACTATTTCTGTGGATGGCGAATTTCTGCCTCACGAAACGATGATTGTTCAATATTCGTCTAACACCTTCAAGGGTGGCCATTAAGATGTCACTATATTTATATACGATATATAATATGATTATGTTTTCCTTAATCTTATGTATTTTTCATTTATATCATACCTTTATGGGTTCCATTATGGGTATATTCGAAATCTTCATTTTAGGAAGTGTGAACTACCACCCCCTCAAAGTGATTTGATTCGTTAATGCCATATGTGGGATGTATAAAGGATGGAGTTAATTATATTATATATGATATTATACTGGAATTATAATATACCCTTACGTCATTATGATTCCATTCCATATAATAAGAAATAGAAATGAAAATAGTGTTCATGCGTACGTACGGCTTACCGTCTCCATGAACGGTGCATTTCATTTCTTACCTCTAAATGTTATGTAATATTATAAATTCAGGTATATAATGGATATATATGATATATATGATATCTAAATCATGAATATAACTCTTGATATAATGGATACTTGAACAACTTGTAATTATAAAGAGTTTATTTTTTACTCAAGTACCAATGATCGTTAAAACGATCATTATTAACTTAAATAGTTACATAGTGTTCATGAAATGGTAATAAGTGATATAAAAGGAATAATGAATTTGAAAAAAAGGTTCTTAAGCAAGTAGAAATTAAATCCAAGTTTATTATTCAGTAGATTAAAGAACGATCGATTCCAGTCGGATACGAGGTAAGGGAACTTCTTAACCCAATTTCCATTCTTTGGGTTAATCTCCTACTTTCAAATTATGTCATGATATTATTATGTCCTATCTTGAATTTGTACATTCTTTATGTGTACTTATAGTGAATACACATAATAGATATATTTTATTTAAAAATGATCTTTGTAAGGCACTTCGTCTCAATCTTCTTTCATTGAGGCATATTTTGTTTTATACACAACTTTCTTTTATACGGTGTATAAACCCCTTTGACTTTTATGTTTATTCAAAAGGAATCTTTTTATATGAAGCTATTACTAAACAAAAAAATGGAATGTTTTTTTTTGTCGTACGTATACGGCGACAATGACTTCTCTGCCGCCATGACCATTATTTCAGTTTCGGCTTCCTCTACAAGCCATAACTTTTTTTTGAATGAAAAATAAATACCATGTTTCACCTTTCTTTTATTTTGGTATTGAAAATGGTTTTCATAATTTTTTATGTCAATGTGTTGTATTGATATCTTGTGATTGAAAAGTGGAAATGTTATGTTTCCTTTATGCATGTTTTATGTGATACGATTATGTTATGGCTCTTGGGTATTGTTATGAAGACGGGTGGTTCCGTGATAAACTAAGGGCGGGTGAGCCTGATATAGCTCCCCAATGCATTGGGTAACGTGAAGGAGTTAAACGTTAAGGTTTCTCCAAATAGATTTATGGAATATACCGTGATGTGTATTCCAAACGTATCCAAGAGGGTTACTCCCTACGTAAGAATGTTATGAATGCCTCAAGTTACCTTTATGTCTTATGATTTCTATGATTTATTCATGATATGATGAGGTTTATTAATGTGCTTATGTTTTATGGGTAAATTAGGATTTCATTATTATGTATATATAAACTCATGTTTCCTTTCCATATTTTTATAACCCTTACTAAGCTTTTTATGCTCATCCCATGTTTTTGAAATGTTTTTAACAGGTCAAGGGAATGGTACATGATATGATTATAGTGTCAAGGAAGTGTCAAGAAAGAATCCATGTTTTATTTTAAATATGTTTCCATTGATGGAAAAAATGAATTCTATCTTTTATGTAACAACTTTGTTTAAATGTGGAATGTAATGCAAGTTTTATTATCTAATTCTCTAAAACTCTAAACCTGAAAAGATCCTCAACGTTTAATCTTGTAATAACTCATGATTAAGTAAGGTTTACGGTTGGGGCCATATAGTTGGTATCAGAGGTCGGTTTAGATAACTTTAGGAGTTATAATTCTATTAAATGATTATCCAAAAATATTTTTTTATGGTCAAATTGAAATGATATAGCATTTATAGATTACCATGTTGCTTCACCTAAGGTATTTCAGTGTTAATAATGGTTTTTCGTAGAGGAAACATAGAAGGTTTTTTGGGAAGGAATACTGAGGGAAATGACCTTCCAAATCAGCATACTAAGATGGTCAGAATCATAATTGAGTAGTTTACTACAGTGATGGATCAGTTGAATCAGGTGAAAAAGTTTGGTTGTTTTTATTGATGATATTTTGGTGTTTTCTAAAAGTAAATAGGAGCATGAAATACATTTAAGGGTTATTTCGGAAACCTTGAAAGAAAATAAATTGTATGTGAAATTCAGCAAGTGTGAGTTTTGGTTGCAACAAATTTCTTTCCTTAGTCACATTGTTTCTAAAGATGGGATAACTGTTGATCCTGCAAAAAACAAAGGTTGTTGGAGAATGGCCAAGACCCACAAATGTAACTGATATTCGTAGCTTCCTTGATTTGGCAGGCTATTAACGAAGGTTTGTTTGAAATTTTTCACGGTTATCTAGTCAAATGACTAAGCTAACTCGGAAGGGTGTTATGTTTATCTGGACAAAATAATGTGATGATTGTTTTCAGGAATTGAATAGAAGATTAGTGAATGCTCCAGTTTTGGCACTACCTTCCAGGAATGGTGAGTTTGTTATCTATAGTGATGCTTCATTTAAAGGACTTGGTTGTGTCCTAATGCAGAATGATCAGGTAATTGCATATGCTTCATGTCAGTTGAAAACTCATTAGGTAAATTACCCTACACATGATTTGGAATTAGCTATCGTTGTTTTCACTTTAAAAATTTGGAGGCATCATTTTTATGGAGTAAAGTGTGAAATATATACCGATCAAAAAAGTTTAAAGTATATATTCACTCAGAAAGAATTGAACATGAGATAGAGGAGATGCCTAGAATTAATCAAGGATTATGATTATACAATTCATTACCATCCGGGAAAAGGAAATAATGTGGCTGATGTTTGAGTCGAAAAAGTAATGCTTCATTAACAATGTTGCATTTGGAATGTGATCCTTTGGATAAGGATTTGATGAACTTTGGCATAAAAGTTGTTGGTGCAGGATGTCCTTCTGTTTTGTTTCAAGTATCAGTGAAATATTCTCTATTAGACAGAATCAATGAAGCATAGAAGCAAGACAGTGAGTTACAAAAATAAGTAGAGCTGGTTTAGAAGGGTAAGTTTCCTGAATTCAACATTGATAATGATTGTGTTTTGAGATTTAGGAAGAGATTGTGTGTGCCTTGTGATTCACATTTTAAGAGAGAGTTGTTATATGAAGCTCATAGTTCTCCATTTTCAGTTCATCTAGGAAGTACTAAGATGTATAGATATCTTTAGGAGTATTACTGGTGGGACGGAATGAAAATGGATATTGCTGATTTTACTATGAAGTGTTTGACTTGTCAACAGGTAAAAGAAGATTGGCAGTTACTAAAAGGGATGCTTCAGCCTTTACCAGTGCCAGAGTGGAAATAAGAAAATATATCCATGGAATTTGTTGTGGGATTGCCGAAGACACCTCAAGGTAATAATGCAATCTGGGTCATTGTTGATCGCTTGACTAAATCTTCTCATTTCCTTGCTTTACAAGATACTTTTTCCCTAGATCATCTTTATCGTTTGTATCTTAAAGAGATAGTAAGGTTACATGGAGTTCCCCTCTCCATTGTATCTGATCGTGATCCCAGATTTACTTCTAACTTTTGGAAAGGCCTTCAGAAGTCGTTGGGTACTGAATTAAATTTTAGTACATCTTTTCATCCTCAATCAGATGGGCAGTCAGAACGAACAATTCAGACTATGGAAGATATGACGCGTGCTTTTTCGATGGATTATCAGGGAAGTTGGGGCCAACATCTTTCTTTGGAGTAATTTACATATAATAACAGTTTTCATTCCAATATATAGATGGCACCATTTGAGGCGTTATATGGGAAGCAGTGTCGAACTCCAGCTTTCTGGGATGAAGTGGGTGAAAGGAAGCTGATGGGACCAAAATTTGTAGAAGAGATGGTAGAAGAAGTTTAGTTGATTCAGAAACACATGAGAACAGCTCAGAGCAGGCAGAAGAGTTATGCGGATAACTGTAGGAAGTATCTATCTTCCGAGGTAGGTGATCATGTTTTTCTCAAAGTTTCACCTTGGAAAAGTGTGATGCGATTTGGTAAGAAAGGAAAGATGAGTCCAAGGTTCATTGGACCATATGAAATTATAGAGAGAGTTAGATAAGTTACTTACCAAGTGGATTTACCTCTGAGTTTATCTCAGGTACATAATGTTTTCCATGTTTCAATGTTGAGGAAATATATGCCAGATCGATCTCATATTTTGAGTCGAGATGTAGTTCAGTTGGAAGAGAATCTATATTATGAAGAACAACCAGTCCAGATTCTTGACCGAAGGGAGAAAGTTTTGAGAAATAAGGTAATTCACCAGGTAAATTTTTTGTGGAAAACCCATATGGTTGAAGAGGCAACGTGGGAATCTGAAAATGTTATGAGGGATAAATACCCCCACTTATTCGATAAGTAAATAAATTGTAGGGATGCAATTTTCTAAAGGGGGGAAGTATGTAACATCCCATGTAAGTAATGAATAATAGATATACTTATCTATGTCTATTTATGAATTAGATAGTGTTTTAGAGGCTTAAAATGAGAATAAATCCAACCTTAAGCATGAAATACTCTTATATTTTTAAAAGATTTTTTTACCGCCTTTTGATGGTGAACCATTTTTAAATCTATCTTTTGACAATTTTATAAGCTATATTTGTCAAAATATACTTATTCTTTATGATTGGGACATTGAAATTTACTTTGGATAAATTTCTGCTATTTTTCTGATAATGTTCATTTTTTTAATGAATAGTGAAAAGTGTTGTATTTTAATTCAAAACCTCTTTTTAATCTAATTTTTTTATATAGTTAGATTAAATTTTTAATTGGTTTTAAAGTGAAATTAGAATATATTTTTACCATTTAATCCAATGGTGGTCATTGGAATTAATATCACTTTGAGATTTGACATAAACGAGTGTCAATCTTTTGATAGGTATTGTTTCTTAAAAACACGCTATTTGATTTGACAGCGGGATTTAATTATAAAATTAATTAATTCAACTTATATATTATGAATTAGGTAAAATAGACATCATTTTTTCATTCCGAATATCAAATATATCTTAGGGTGAGGTTTTGGTATTTTTCTTAAAAAACGTCAATTTTTGATGAATAGTGAAACCACTAAGTGATACTTAAAAAACTGATTTTTCGTTTAAATGAAATTTTACCACCTATGTGTTTTGAATTTCAAAAATCTGACATACATGGTTTTCATTAGGAAGTAAAATGTGGTTCAATGGGATTAAAATAATTTTTGGTGAATAGTAACTTTTAAGTTTTTAATCATGATTAGAGGTAATTAGTGTAGTTTAAGGTAAAAATAATGTTTTAATAATATGAAATAACCTTGAAACATGTCCTACCCTTATTGAATGTGTCATGGCCGACCAAGAAAACCCATGGGTCAATTTTTGGGACCCCATGGAGCCACTTTGGTAAGATAAGGACATTAATGCCTTTTATTTAAAGTAAAAGTAAAAATGACACAAACATGTATTGTTTTACTAAAACAATTTTTACATGGGGTTATACAAGTCATATTTTTTACTATAAATAGTAATTGGAAACCTAAAAATATTTCCTACATCATAGTATTTTTCTTATAATTTTTAGACATTAAATAAATTAAATTATTTATGACATCATGATGATGCAGCAATTACCTCATTATTTAACGATTTGAATAAAATGAAAAGATAATGTAAAATCTAAGACCTAAACATGTCAAAAAACCTATTTTATGGGTGTATTGCGAACCCTTATCACCTTATACTCGAAATACATCAATGTGGGACCTTTAAAATCTGAAACTCGATTGAAAATAAAGTAACATTTTATACCTTTCCAAGAGTGCCCCTCCTCTCCTCTTATAAAAGGCCCCCACCTCTACCTCCTTACCCACACCTCTCGAGCCTTTGGCTTGGCCAAACCCTGCCCATTTTGTCTCTCCACATCCCTCTCTTACTCTTATAATCCTCACTTTGGGCAGAAGTATTTTCAAGGAAGCCTTTGAGCTCAAATCAAAAATAGTTACCTGATTTTAAGGTAATGTCCTCACTTGTGTCCTTTTGTTTTATTTTGCTTCTCCAACCACCAAATCTCTTTTCATTCATTTATTTTGTAACAACTCCAGTATCTTAAATATACTAGGGTGTTGTTATAAGAATATTTCTAGATAAACTTTCACACACATACTTCTAATGGTTAAAGAACATATTGTTTCTGTGGATGGCGAATTTCTACCTCACGAAACGATGATTGTTCAATATTCTTCTAACACCTTCAAGGGTGGAAATTAAGATGTCACTATATTTATATATGATATATAATATGTTTATTTTTTCCTTAAGCTTCTGTATTTTTCATTTATGTCATACATTTATGACTTCCATTATGGGTATACGCGATATCTTAATTTTAGGAAGTGCAGACTACCGCCCCCTCAAAGTGATTTGATTCATTAATGCCATATGTGGGATGTATAAAGGATGGAGTTAATGATAATATATATGATACTAAACTGGAATTATAATATACCTTTATTTAATTATGATTCCATTCCATAAAATACAAAATAGAAATGAAAGTAGTGTTCATGCGTACGTACGGCTTACCGTCTCCATGAACAGTGCATTTCATTTCTTACCTCTAAATGTTATGTAATATTATAAATTCATGTATATACTGGATATATATGATATATATGATATCTAAATCATGAATATAACTCTGGATATAATGGATACATGAACAACTTGTAATTATAAAGAGTTCATTTTTTACTCAAGTACTAATGATCGTTAAAATGACCGTTATTAACTTAAATAATTACATAGTGTTCATGACATGGTAATAAGTGATATAAAAGGAATAATGAACTTGAAAAAAGGTTCTTAAGAAATTATAAATTAACTAAAGTTTATTATTCAGGAGATTAAAGAACAATCGAGTCATGTCGGATATGTGGTAAGGGAACTTCTTAACCCAATTTCCATTATTTGGGTTAATCTCCTACATTCAAATTACGTCATGATATTATTATGTCATATCTTGAATTTTTTACTTTCTTTATGTGTACTTATATTGAATACACATAATAGATCTATTTTTTAGAAAAAATGATCTTTTTAAGGGACTTCGTCTCAATCTCCTTTCATTGAGGCATATTTTGTTTTATACACAACTTTCTTTTATACGGTGTATAAACCCCTTTGACTTTTATGTTTATTCAAAAGGAATATTTTTATAAGAAGCATTTACTAAACAAGAAAAGGGAATGTTTTTTTTGTCGTATGTATGCGGCGACAATGACTTCTCCTCCACCGTGACCATTATTTGAGTTTCGGCTTTCTCTATAAGCCATAACTTTTTTTGAATGAAAAATAAATACCATGTTTTACTTTTCTTTTATTTTGGTATTTAAAATGGTTTTCTTAATGTTTTTATATCAATGTGTTTTATTGATATCTTGTTATTGAAAAGTGGAAATGTTTTGTTTCCTTTATGCATGTTTTATGTGATACGATTATGTTGTGGCTCTTGGGTATTGTTATGAAGACGGGCGGTTCCATGATAAACTAAGGGCGGGTGAGCTCGATATAGCTCTCCAATGCATTGGGTAACACGAAGGAGTTAAATGTTAAGGTTTCACTGAAGATATTTAGGGAATATACCGTGATGGGTATTCCAAACGTGACCAAGAGGGTTACTCCCTACATAAGAATGTAATGAATGCCTCAAGTTACCTTTATGTCTTATGATTTCTATGATTTATTCATTATTTGATGAGGTATGTTAAAGTTCTTATGTTTTATGGGTAAAGTATGATTTCATTCTTATGTATATATGAACTCATGTTTCCTTTCCATATTTTTATAACCCTTACTGAGCTTTTTATGCTCATCCCATGTTTTTGAAATGTTTTTCACAGGTCAAGAGAATTGTACATGATATGATGATAGTGTCAAGGAAATGTCAAGAAAGAATCCATGTTTTATTTTAAATATGTTTCTGTTGATGGGAAAAATGAATTCTATATTTTATGTAACCACTTTGTCTAAATGTGGAATGTAATGCAAGTTTTATGATCTAATTCTCTAAAACTCTAAACCTGAAAAGATCCTCAACATGTAATCTTGTAATAACTCCATATTAAGTATGGTTTAAGGCTGGGGCCTTATACACCACCTCTAGAGAAAGGTCATCATCAATATCCTAGAATTTGACTTGATTCCATCATGGAGGAATATATCTGCAATTCCAAAAAAACTCTTCAAAATGAGTGAAAATAATATAAAATATCTCAAATAAAATAATGTGATTTGTGAATGTCCTTCTTATATAAGAGATAATACTCATATTCTTACTTCTAATCAAGTTCTAGCTAATTTAAAATATCATAATGAGACATGAGAGACATTTCCACTACCCACTACTAAAGATAGGTTTGGTTCAAGGCCTCATAACATATAGTATAGGTTCTAGGATATGGAGTATCAATTTAAATTTATAGAGGAAAAAATATTTAAGTTGTAGTTGGAGTCCTCTTTTAATGGAAAAAATTTCTTTTAACTTTCCAAAAGTCACCAATTTCACATGTATATAATGTTATACACACACTTTATAAATTTAAATTAGAATCCATTTAATTTTAACCACTATCATTTCAACCCATTCGACTAATGCTACATGGATCAAACATTCCATAATCAGTTAGTTACGGTTACACAATCAATATATGTGGGAAAATACCATTTACGCTCATGTAAAGTCATTGAGTAACCAATTAATTTTTCCCTAAAAGTAAAATTAAAACCATTTACAACTATAAAAAATAGGGCACATACTAAATGTTACTAGAAATGTATGTAATAAAATTAAAATGGAATGGAAAATTCATGACATGTGAATCCTAATTTTCCTATAATGATTCTTAAATAATACTTGTTTTCCATACCATTAAAGGGTTTAAAAAAATCCATAATTATTATAAACACCATAGGTCATTTATGATGCTCAATGGTGAAATAAGTAAAATTGTAATGGGTGAAAACCAAAACATCAAGTACCATCCCATTCAACATGTATTTTTCCTTGTACATGGATATAATCCGCCTAGAAATTGGATAATTTCTAAATTCTGTCATATCTTCATCTCATGTATACCTTCCCAAAATAGTAAGACAATGTAAAATAACCTCTAATATCACTTTGTCACATTTTGACCCTATTCACTCTATAAGAGAAAATCTATCAGGTGGAGACATGTCCTCAAGTGTGTCTCCCCATATTACAGATGCTACAAACTATAAGTGATGGGTTTCTATGGTATGGTGAGGATACTATACCATTTTTTAGGGTAATTCACAGTGATAAATAATAATAATCATCATGAAATTTAAGAATGAATAATAAATCTACAAGGGAATTAAATCATCCAATAGATTAAGGTGACATAAAAAACCAGATCATGTTGAAGATGATAAAATGTTCATGATGCTATCCAAAATGGGAAATACGAGTGAAATAGGGTATCAGGAATAAAGTAGGTAAATTCTATAAAAACCTACAATAAGAAATAAATTTATCTCCAATAGCATGAGGAGCACAATATTAGTCCTCTCTTTCCAAACTCCATCATAGTATATAAAATAAGAAATCGATAGTTGACCACCATCCCTTATCCAAACTGATATCCATGAAGTCTATACAAGTACTAATTAGCAACCTGAATATGTTGTGAGTAAGAATCAATAGTCCACTAACAATGGTATCTATAATGAATCCAGTCTATGCATATAAGTTACAATAGTGTGTAGGTTTAACAAAAGTGAATCTGAAAAAATGATAAAATGATATAACCAAGATTACAAGTGGAAGTAGTGACAAGTTCAATCTATAAATGAAGAATAATATTAATGTTAATTTAAACTAAGTTTTGTTACCCAAATCAAAATATGATGGATATATTATAGTATCAGACGTACACATGCCGAGACCGAAGGATAATGACCAAGTAATCCTTATAAAGTCCAAGGAGTTAATTCATGGTAAAGTTGATAAAATGAAGACCTATAATGGTACAGGTTACCAAGGCCCATATACAAGGCATCTCCTTCTAATAGATATCAACTATATCACATATTAGGCCTACATGGGTCAGGACACAAGTAAAGTGACCATTGAATCCAAATTTTCTAAAATATGAAAGAGGATCATCAGTGACACACTATGACATCTAACATTGGTTCCATACATATTTAACCATTATAAATATCATACCATGATATTCATGGTTCAAATATTTTATTAATGATCAAAGGAGTTATACTAATTTCAAATCTAAAAAATAAAAATAATGTATATAAATAATAACACCATGTGACATTCCATCTCATCCCATAATTCGTATCCAGACAATTTTATTTAACAATTTCATTTATAAAATAGGACTAGCCAAAAGAGGAATTTTACATTTTAAAACTTTATTAATTCATATACTGCTTCCACTAAGGAGTGTCTGGCTCCACATACCCAAATGAGTGTCTTAATCATAGTCACATAATAGAACTCTCCTCAAGGGTGTCTCGGGTTATGTTTAAAAACCACAATCCTTATCAAGGGGCCTAAAGAACAAAAAATCATGGTTGATTTATTAATTTAATAAATTCTTTAATTTTAGTATAAATTCATGTAATGTTTGTTGAATAGAACAATAGAGACAAATATAAGAACCATTACTTTTTGTGAAAAAAAATATAGACAACTAAACTTATATGGGAAGATAAATCATCATCCAATGACTTCCTCAAATATAGTCAACAATGAAAGAAATAACACACAAAGAAAACCCCCCTAAAAATAGGCAATCTTAACTTTCATGAAAATAAAATTAGTTGTTGTGAGAGAAATGAAGGAAAGAATCTGAAGGAGTCAAAGGCTTACCGAGAGGAATTCATTGTGAATGAAGACGCTTGAATCAGATATCAAGTGATAGAGGTGGAACAAATCCTATCTTGTGGCAGAAGGGAGATCTTAATAAGGTTTTAGTATTTTGTCCATGAAATAGGATTAAAAAGTATAGTCAAGTGTTAAAATTATTTGGGGTGAAAAAGGTAAATTTTTATCTTTTAAATTGTTCATGGTTGGGTCATATGGTTAGCCAAATCGTGTGCCTACCATGTACCACCACTTTCTATGTAGAACACCCACTAAAATGTCTAGGCACATAGTTTGGAAAACTAGTACCATCTTTTGTGTTCTAACTATCCAAAACCTCCACCCCTCACATGGTTAGGAGAATAATTAAAATAAGTTTTTTGAAACCATTCTCAACATACCTAAAATTTATTACAAGTTTTTCAGGGCCACGTAGCCTCCCAATAATAGTTAAACTAACCATTATCATCCTTTATATGGCTACATTGTTGAGCTATATAGTTACTTCTAACTGTGTACCTCTACATATTTCTCTAAAAATTACAGCGCCATGGTCCGAACAAGCCTTGGATGCTCTCAAACACTTCCTTGGTCTTGTATGTGATATAACTAGGATAAAATAAGAGATTAAAACTAAAATTAAAAGGATCCATAACTAATTTAAAAATCAAGAACTTTCATGTTGTAGATCTAGTGTAATATGAAATATTTTCACATAGGAAACAGTGGTAGCGATTCACATAAATCTTATATTCTATCATAATTAGAAGTTACGGGTTAAACATGTTTTCAATATGTCTATATAGGGTGCATAAAGCATTATTTCTCCATACATCTAAAAATATATAACTATTGTGGATGTCATGTTCACATATATAATTTATTTTAGGCATTTTCATTTGATGCTATAGTATAGTCTCATTGGCACCTAAAGGATATGTAGTGTAGTTAAATGCTTCTTTGATAACAAGGTTCATGCCATAGGCATCCATAATGATGTAATCACATGAATTAGAATATTTTCTAATTGGGTTTTATTTGATTCCCAGAAATGTTATAGGAACCATTTCTATTGATTTGACCTTATGGAACAGTTTATTTGATATAGGTGCCTTTGACTCTTCCATGTTAACACATATTTTGGGTCTTTTAAAACTTCCACTGTAACTCATGCCATTCATTATGGAGTTATATACTCCAATAGGGAATAAGAAGAAGTAGGGTTTCCAATTCCCCTCTTTCTATTTCCTTATTTATGATATTGATATAGTTTTGGATATCTTGGTCCTTGATTTGATCCTCTTCTATATTATTATTAGGATCAATTGGTTGAATTCCCAAAAATCTCAAATTGATTTCTATCATCAGTTGGATTCCATTACTACCCCAAATTGAATTTATTTAGTGTTTATAGGAGAATGGAACTCAATGTAAATTCAAGTGGAGACTCCTCTTATAAAAAATTTTCAGTTGATATATATTTTTATGGATGAACCAGGATGAGTTATCCTCCATGGGAAGTCAATGATTTTCTTGAGGTGCTTCTATATGATTTTTCTAGATTTCCTATGGAGATGGAATTCTTAATTGAATTAGTGTTTAGACCTCATCTAATATCAATGTCATATTACCATATGGATCTATAAATGTTGAATGAACTAAATATTAAGTGAGTTTATTTGAGATCCAATGGACTTATAATCATGAGTGTGTCAAATTAGGAAGACCAAGTTCTCTTTTCCAATAAGGAGGATGGAACTCTCCACTTATGAGTTGATTATCAGGATCTCAACAGTGTGATTGCCAAGAATAAATACTTGTTAACCTAAATCGATGATATGATCGATCAATTAATAGGTGAAAATTAGTTCTCAAAAAATCATCTTCATTTGTTTACCACCAATGATGTCCTGGTCCCGGATTCCCCTAAAGGTGAACTAAGCCCAGTTAGCCACATGGCCTCAAGTGCATCTCCACAAATGCCAGAGGATACCAAATATAATAGAAGGAATATGGTGTCTTCCTAGGTAGATTATTCCATAATTAACATTGTTTATAATAACATATGAATATAATATAACTTGATGTAAGTAGTGGGAGAAATATAAGGAAACAGGAAGATGGCACAATAGAAGTTGATTGAGGTAATGAAATAATAGAACAAGTGCAGCTAATATAAAAATACAAAATCTAATAATGACATGTAATCTATATAAAAATGGAAAACAAGGATATATAGCATCATAAAATATATGTTATACAAAATTATGAAAAATGAATCTAAAAACCATTCCATGCATCCTGAGATCCATCTCAGCCGTCTACTATCATCTCTATCCTAAGCAACAAGAAAAAAAGTGTTTTAAGTATTACACTTCCCTTTTTCAACACTTATATACATATAATAATCTCGAGTACCAATGGTGGACAGATTGGGTGTGAGATAAATTTCAGTAGGCCACCACCAATAGTGTTTATATCATCATTTCCATCTAATGTAAACTGAGATAGTGTGTAAGCATAAAAATGTGATAATAAATTAATACAGTAATGTAAATATAAAATTAGATAATTCAATACTCAGATGGTTTACAGAAATATAAAAAATTAATTAATTATTTAATATTCATCTAATATGTTTAAGTTCCGTGAGGAATATTAAGCACTGAAATCACCTCGAGATATTAATTGTAGAGATTACATGATGTAACAAGGAAACATGTAATGAAATTAATAATGAAAAGTTCTTATGGTAATAACCAAGGAAACCTAGACATCAAGGGTCTCTAACCCAGTGTAAACTGCATACTATACAAGTGGAAAGAGTGTGATCCAAGGATCATCATCCAATTCATTCAACAATAGTGATGATCTAACCAAGTCCAAGAAATATATCCATGGTAAAATAGGATAATCAATTTCTTGGATCAAGTATATAACCAAGGAACCTCATGTCCATAGAATTCATGTTGGATCAATGTAGTGTATCAAAGGTATCTTATAAAATTAAAGTATGGGTAATACAGTTTCATATTAGTAATCCTCTTATATACAAGGATCAGGCTCCAATGTGGGTATCGACCAAGGAAACTAACATCCTTGAATCTGAATGGCATCCTCGAGTTCTCAATTCATTCCCATGGGAATCCAAGGTGATATTGAGTAAAAACACATCTATAAATATGTCAAGGTCTATATATAATTAGACACCTTACATCAATTCATTAAATAATTAATTTCATGAAATTAAACATTCCTTTTATTAAGTTAACTTGGTTCAATCCTTTCCTTTCATTAGTTTTACAAGTATAAGGGGAATGAAACAATTTTAGTCATTTCATATTTAATTAAATTACCTAGTTCTCTCATTTACCTTTCATAACATTATAATTTCGGGATAAGGATGAGGAACCACATGAAATTAAATTGATATAAACTAAGTCAAGTTATATATAATCAATATACTTTCCAACATACCAATTAACATTGATTAATCAAGAGAATCGCATACCATAGGTGGGTCAAGGGATAAACATACATTCTAATATCTATTTATCTATTCAATATTCATTAATCAAGGAATAATTACCATTATAAGGGTCAATCCAGATAACACCAAAAATGGTGACTCGGATGAACAAATCAGAAAACTAAAAACCCATTTATGAATAACACCCTACATAAGGTGGTTCATGTTATGGACATAACCCAAAATTTTTAATTACATATATGACATGGTTCTTAGAACATGTTTCGGACGACTATAAGAAATGAATAAAAAATTTATAGATCACACCTAATGAAATCAGTGCACCCACATGGAAATGTATAAAATGATGAATCCTAAGAAGTGAGTTATAGACCACCATCCTTATACTCGTATGACTATCTTCATCTAGTATAAGTATATAGTTTGTCCTGGATTTGAATATATCTGATGAATGGATCAATTACTTCATAATTGGGCATATGATCATTCATCTAAATATCATTGTTTATAGGAAGAATAATTATGAATTCTAACAAATGAATCTAGGTCATACTGATATGCTTCCAACATGATATGAGATAACCAATCAAAGTTTGGATCAAAAAGAAAATCCATGTACTAGTTATAGGCATGAGATAGGGTTTTTATGCATAAGAGAGAGGGGAAATAGGGCTTTATCCAAAAAATGAATCTCTTCCTTGTATTTTAAATATAATTCTTAGGAATTTATATGAATTGTAAATACATTACATGTAGTGTAATGCTTAGAGTCTCTCCCACTTAGAAAACCCTTACATGATGGGAAAGATTCTTCTAGAACCATTACCCATCATTTAATTGATACACATCAGGTATTCCAATTACATGGTGTGTAATTGGCTAACAACCAACCTATAGTCCATGTGTTACCTTCTTCTCAAAACAATCCAACCGTCCCACGGCCCATCTTTAGGGTATAAACCAAAAAGAGAACATTACAAAATATTAGATAAGGAATTAAAACAATCCACACCATAAGGAAGAAAATAGGTTCTTATACTCTTCCACCCTTAAAGTAACTCATCCCCGAGTTGACCTTCCATGGGTGGACAAACACTATTTGAGAAAAGCCCTAGCCACTCAGCACATAAATCGACATCCCGCACCCAAGTCTCATCACATACATGGTTTTTCTACCATAGCACTCATATTAGAGAGGAATAATATCCTCATAGTGACATCATACATTAGTTTACAAGGAAATTAGGATGATATTAAAATGAAGAATCATCATCTAGCTTAACTTCCTTTGTATTAATAGTTTAAGATATGTCATCATGATATTGGAGAAGTTTTGAAGCGTAGAAGATGTCATGAAAGGAATGGTACCTAAGGTAATAAAAACTAATAGTATTCTAGAAAGACTCTCTCCAAGATCTCAATGGTCCCTACATAATTAGGTTATAGCTTCATTGGACTTCGTATTAGTCTATCAATAGTATGGGTAATACCCATAGGAATACATGATCCCTGTACTCGAACTATGAAGGTTGTTTATTTATTTATAGACTGAGTTGTATTTATACACTTCCTGATAAACTGATCCCACTTTTAAGTATTCCAAAGTATATGAGGACCTAGTAGGGAAACTTATCCTACCTCTCTCTAGCATATGTGTGAAAGGCATGACCTACCATATAAGGCCTCAAAAGGATGAATCTTAATTGTTTCCTGGAAGCTATTATTGTAGGTGAAACCGATAAAAGTGATATTTTTACCCCAAGAACCTCTGATGTCAAGGAAACATTCTCGGAACACGTCCACTAGAACCTATATCATCAATTTGATTGTCCATCAGTCTATGTGTAAAAGGTTATGCTCAGAAGCACCTATTTACCCATATCCTTCTAAAACTACAACTTGAATAGGGAAATGAAACAAGCATCCCAATCTAAAATTATTTCATGATGAACTATTTTAGTAGCCTCCACTATAGTATATTCATTATTTAGTATAGTTTCTTCACACTCCATCATCTCTTTATCTATCAAGGAATGTATTAGGATTGAAATACAATTTTGTTGTGGTGTAATGACCCTAGATACACTATTGGGAGTACGATCATATGGAATATGCCAACATATGGACTATACCCTTGAGGTGGGATGTTACCCTTTCTTGTTGTACCTATTTATTCTTGAAATTATAGACTTTGATTTTATTCTTGGTATGGATTGGTTGGTTTCATGTCACACCTTTATGGAATGATATCATTGTAGGGTATCATTTACATCACAATAGGGCAACAAATGTCTATATAAGGGTGAGTGGGATTTCTAGGATATTAGATCTGGACCAAAGCATCACGGGATAGGTGGAGTGACCATCCAGATTTCAAATCTCTTTATAGAGGATCAGGGTTTACATCAAACTGAATTTACTCTATATTTTGATTGGTCACATGGCCTCAAGCGCTTCTCCCGGAATGCGAGAAGATGCTGACTAGCATCAAGGGCTTAGGGTCTGTCCATGGTGAGACTATTCCCCCATTAACAGAGTTTATCATAATGGATAAATATAATGTAACATTATATAAATAGACTAATAAATTTAAAAAAATGGAAATGAAAAAACATAAGAATAAGGAGATAAATAATAATTGATCAAGTGCAACTGATTTAAATATACTAAAGCTAATGAAGATATGTCATGTATCTAAAAAGCTAGAAATCATGGATACATAGAGGCATAAAATACATGATATCAAAAAGTATAAAAAAGACTCCAAAAAACTATCCCAATAATCCCAAGCACTATCTCAGTCATCCGTTTCTAGGTCCATCATATCAAACCATCAATCAAGTGTCTAAAATAGTGCATTTACCTTTGTCAACACCAACATACAAATAATCTACCCATGTACCAATGGAACCTGCATAGGGTGTAACATAAATCTCATTACTCCACCACCAATGGTTTCTATATCAGCTTTTCTATGTAATATAAACTAAAATATTATAAAATTATGCATATATATAAAAATAATGTCGTACAGTAACATAAATACCCAACTACCTACTTCATCCCTTGGATGGTGTCTAAACACATGACCAGTTAATTAATTAATTAAGTTTCAGTTTATATATTTATGTTACTTGAGGAATATCTAGAACTGAAATAACTTCATGATAGTAATATTATAGGTTCTTTTATGTTAAAGGGAAACCTATTATGATATTAATAATGAAAGTTTTCCAAGGTGACAACCAATTAAACCCTGACCACAATGGTCTCCAAATCAATAGTAACTTATTCCTTTCTAAGTGGTAAGAGTGTAATCCGAGGAGTATTTTCTAAGTAATTCCACAATAGTTATGATCTAACTGATTATAATGAATTCATCCAAGGTAAAATAGGATAAGAAATGGCTAGGTCCAAAAATATAACCAAGGCACATCATATCAATAGAATCCAGGATGGATCCATGAATTGAATCCAAGTAATAATGTAATTTTAATGGATGGATCCTATGATTTCATACCATGCATCCACTAATAGAGGAGTACTAGGTTCCAATGTGGGTCTCATTCAAGGCAATCAAACTCCTTAAATTGAAAATGTGTCCTCAAGTTCTCAAGTCATTCCCCCAAAAACCCAAGAAAATATCGAGTCAACCTACTCTTATAGATATGTAAATGTTCATATATAATTAGGCACCGTATATTAAATCATTTTATAATTATGTTCATACAATTAATCATGCATTTTATTAAGTTCACTTGGTTCAAGCTTTTCCATTCATTAGTGTTATAAGTCCAAGGGGAATGAAAATATTTAAGTCATTTCAAATTTAATTCAATTATTTGGTTCTCACCATTATCTTTCATTGCATGACTATTATAAGGTAAGGAAAAGAAACTACAATAAATTTAGTTTATATGAAATAGGACATGTCCTATATATACAATATACTTACAAACATACCATTTAGCATTGATTAATTATGTGAAGCACTTACCTCAGGTAGGTCAAGTGATAAAAAAACATGGTATTAGAAATTTATTCAGTATATAGTTACTAATAAAGGAAGGATTACCATATATAGGGTCAATCCTAAACACACCTGAATAGTGTCTTAGACAATAATTTCAACTCAATAAAAACCCAATTATAAATAACACCCTACTTGGGATGGTTGGCATTCTGGACTTAACCACCAATTTTGAATTACATATATAAAATGGGTCTTAGAACATGGTTCTAATGACTAAAATAAAGGAATATAAATTTAACAGACTATGTTCGATGGAATTGGTGTTCCTATACTATAATTTAAAAAATGAATAATCGTTATGAGTGTGTTATAGATAATGTACCTAATACTCATTTAACTCTCCTCATTCAGTAATTGGCTCTAGTTTTCTGTATATTAGAATAGATCTGAATAATGGATTAGTACATTGATAATAAAAAATATGATCCTAAATCTAAATATCATTATTCATATGAAAAATAGCAAGGAAATATTAAAAACTAATCAAGGTATTACTGATATGAATCCAATGTGATAGAAGGTAATGAATTAGATTTTGGATTACGAGGAAAAACCAAAACCTGGGTCTAGAAAAGATAGGGGTTTTCTTGCATGAGAGAGAGAGAGAAGTTAGGGCTCTATGCCAAAAAAAAGTAGGCCATGCCTCCTATTTTAAATAACTTCTCAAGAATTTACATGTAATGTAAATGAATTAAACATCATGTAAATCTTGGGAACTCTCCCCCTTGGAAAACCATTACATGATGTGATAGGTTTTTTCCCAACTAGAAAATGTTATGTAATCGATACACATCATGTACACCAATTACATGGAATTTATCTGTATTGCATCAAACATATGACACCAGTATTCCCTAGTTCTAAAAATAAACCAACAATCACATGACCCAATTTTATGCTCTAAACCCAAAAATCTAGACTTTACAAAATCAAAGAGTAGAAATTAAAAGGATACATACCTAAATGAAAGACTAGTTTCTTAGACAAAAATCTCATAATAAAATAGTCAAATATTTCTAAGGTCACCTTTACATCTAGGAATATCCATTAAAAGTACCTCATAATGTTTTTTGGCTTAACTAACGCTCCTCTAGCCTTAATGGTGATAATAAACCTGATATTCCACCAGTATCTTGACACCATTTTCATGGTGTATGTGGATGAAACTTTGGTGCACTCAATTACTGAAGAGAATATTTTTCATCTCATAAGAAAATTTTATGGAGTCCTTGGGAATCATCACCTATAATAAAAATTATCAAAATGTTTATTCTAGATCTTAGATGTTTTTTTCTTGGGATACGTGATCTCAGAACATAGCATCTCAGTTGATCTAAATAAGATGATTGTTTTAATTTCATGGGAAGAACCATAGAATTATTTAATGATTCAAATATTCCTAGCTTTGGTATGATACAATTAGTATTTGTGGAAGAATTTCTAAATAACATTCATCTGCCATGACTTCTCTCAATCTAAAAGGGATGATTTTCTTGTGGAACTCAATGTGTTATGAATATTTCAATGACTAAGGTGGGTTTCTACCTGTAATGTATTAAAAATCTACTAGAGGCTAGGTAGGGTTGCATTGTATATTGGGATGATTTCGGAGAAAGTTCAAATTATTCCCTTATACAATGAGATTGTGACATCCTAGATTTAGTTAACATATAAGAAACAATACCCAGTCATCCGAATGTCCTCAAGCATGCATCCCCATACCCTAGAGGCTTCGGAATAGTTGTGAGAGTCTATAGAGAAATAGTGGGGAGACTATACCCTCAAGATCATAGTGTATCACATTGGTATAATCATATTATTTAATAGGAGAATCATATACGGTAAATTAACAGTGGAAGGGTAATCAAATATCATATATATCACCATATAGTATCATCCATCAATGTCATATACACAATGATGATCATGGAATGATAAAAAAGTAAATACAGGGGGTTCAGGTGAACTAGCATATAAAATATTCTACAAAAAATAAAAGAATACCCCTGGATATACCTTGTAGAATTTTGATCATATGTCTAGTTCTTAGCCTCTATAAACCATCTTAGAAAGGAAATCAGGCATGCATAGCAATTCATTTACCCTTATCCCTACTTTTATCTAGGAAGCCTATCTGGGTACCCATCATTGGCCTAAATAAGTGGGATAAATACATAGTAGGCCACCACCAATGGTGCATAATTCCATCTATCCTATATGTACATAATAAATAATGTGCTAATAACAAATATAGATGTAAATAAAGTAAATTAATAAATAACCCACCTAGGTCTGAGTTCCCAGGGAACACCTATCCAGTGCTACCTACTTTATTTTAAGCTAGGATATCTTTAAATAAAAAATCCTCTATGATTTAATTATAATTAATTCTTGGACATGGATTATATCCCAAGAATACCCTATGAATCGTATCTAATCAAGACATGTATAATAATTTAATCTCAATATATGAGGCTTTGATCGATTCCAAGATTCTTCTTTGACTTGGAAAACACGTCATATAATAATTTACTTATGTTTATATACAATCAAATATTGTACTTTGTTTTCCTTATTTAGAACCCAGATTGGGCTCTAGGCATATCATAAACACAACACCTTTCAATATCATCTAAGGAATTCCTCATGGGAACCCTCATATCGTTCTAGGGGTTGTATAACGTTCACTTTCTCTAAGTCTATCCTTGGAGGTCCAAAAAGTGATCCCAAGAGCCACTCATGGCATTAATAATGATATTCCTTGTGAGTATATCCTTGGTTGTCCACATAGAGTGTCTAAATATCAATGATGGAATATATAATGATGTTCCCTCTAATTTCTTCCTTAGAATACCTATAGGTATTCAATGTATCACTCAATGCATATATAATGATCTTTCCTCGGAGTCTAACCTTAGAAGTCCCCATATGAAGTCCAAGTATCACTCATAGAACATATAATTTGTCTACCAAGTGAGTACATAAATGGAATAAATATAAGAACCCTTGTGTCACCCCATATAAATGATAATTCCATTTACATTCCATTTGATTATATTAGATCTAAGAGTTGTTTAATGGTGTTTTGAGACAGAACCCGTATATCACTCTCATCAAGAAAATATGAATAGTCACAATCCCCAAGACTAATCATTATATTTAAGATCACATTTAATTGAGTTTTCCATCATATTGATATACATATTTTCATCAACTCATAAGTTGAAAAAAATCATATCATGTGCTTATAAGGCATGGAGTCACATGAATCCTCCAATTTATCTTAATTGGGAATTTGGATTTAAATAACATCTCAAGATTAAGTGAGGAGGGATAATTTAATAATTCATAGGGAAATTGAAAAAAATTCCATTTTAAATTCAATTCAATTTACATTAAAATCATATCATTTAACATCCCAAAAGAAATATGTAAAACAACACACCTCAAAAGGTGCATCAATTTCATATGCCACCCATGGTAGTTTTATCCATTTTAGAGACACACACAAGGTATGTTTCAATTCATGTTCATTAACCTTAATTGGTATATAAATAGGTCTCTTTATTTATATATGTCAAACTTATCCATTTAATTTAATAATAATTACATTCTATAAGAGTATATTGGAAGAACAAGAGCATGTAAAAATGGCATAATTCAAAAACACCAAGACATTATGGGAAAATAATGAGACAACTTAAAATATATTGGTAGTAAAATCCTCATTTGTTATTCGTCACTAATATAGGAAAGAACTTAATAAAAAAAGAAGAAAAAAATACAAACACCTTGAAACTTGGGCATATGAGCTCACACCAAAATAACTCAATCGAGAAGAAGATAAATAATGAAAGGCACAAGAGAAATGGAGAGATTACTGGTATGCATCCAATGAGACAAAAGGTGAATTTATTAGATATTAATGGGGGGTATCATTTAAGGACTAGCTTTAGGTGTGGAGGAACCTTCAATGGGAGAGTGGGGCAACTTTTTGTGAGAGATAAAAGGAAAAGAGAGGGGTTCTTAAAAAGAAATAAAGTAAATGGTCATTTTACACTTTTTAAAGGGGTTCCATGGTTTGGACATGGGGTTCTCCAAAACAAGCACTAAACATAAACCGAGCATTGTCACAAGACACCCATTTCATGGATTTCAGTGCACGGTTAGAAAAACCCTACACCACTTGTCTGCACCCTCTATCTCAACCCCACATGGCTAAAGCCCGGTTAGAACAGTCCATTCAAACCATGTGGCACCCTTATAAAGACGCATGGTTTGAGGTGCATGGTTAGAAATAACCATGCACTAAACATGTTCCTCTCCTATTTTTTCTATAATTTCATGCTTTGGGATTCAATAAAACCACATAAACTCTTAATTCCAACCTTATGAATTTAAGAACGTTTATAAGGATAAAATCAATGAAATAAATAGAATGGTAAATATTTCATACCTCAATGAAAATAAATTTTCTCACAACCATCCTTTCTCAATGAAATGTGTCCCTGAATTGTCCATCCATGGTTGATAAATCATCATCAAAGAATAATTCCAGCCATCAAGGACTTATATTGGCCTCAAATTCCCATGTCTATCCTTGTACATAGTCATGCTTCTATAGAACCCTTACTAGAGGAATTGATCGGCCACGAAAAACCCTTTGGCCTCTAACAACATTACAAATTGGGTTATCCTCAAAGGTTGAATCAACCTCCAATTCAACCACATTATGATGAAGAATATGATATTTTTCTAAATGATATTTTATAATTTGAGATACATGGAAGACATTATACATGGCCCGGTACATCTGAAGTAACTAGAATTCATCAGGTACCCACTCGAAATATCATATATATCACCATATAGTATCATCCATCAATGTCATATACAAAATGATGATCAAGGAATGATAAAAAAGTAAATACAGGGGGTTCAGGTGAACTAGCATATAAAATATTCTATAAAAAATAAAAGAATACCCCTGGATATACCTTGTAGAATTTTGATCATATTTCTAGTTCTCAGCCTCTCTAAACCATCCTAGAAAGGAAATCAGGCATGCATAGCAATTCATTTACCTTTATCCCTACTTTTATCTAGGAAGCCTATCTAGTTACACATCATTGGCCTAAAAAAGTGGGATAAATACATAGTAGGCCACCACCAATGGTGCATAATTCCATCTATCCTATATGTACATAATAAATACTATGCTAATAACAAATATGGATGTAAATAAAGTAAATTAATAAATAACCCACCTAGGTCTGAGTTCCCAGGGAACACCTATCCATTTCTACCTACTTTATTTTAAGCTAGGATATCTTTAAATAAAAAATCCTCTATGGTTTAATTATAATAAATTCTTGGACATGGATTATGTCTCAATCATACCCTATGAATCGTATCTGATCAAGACATGTATAATAATTTAATCTTAATATATGAGGCTTTGATTGATTCCATGATTCTTCTTTGACTTGGAAAACACGTCATATAATAATTTAATTATTTTTATATACAATCAAATATTGTACTTTTTTTCCATATTTTTAACCCATATTAGACTCTAAGAATATCATAAACCCAACACCTTTCAATATCATCTAATGAATTCCTCTTGGGAACCCTCATATCTCTCTAGGGGTGGTATAACATCCACTTCCTCTAAGTCTATCCTTGGAGGTCCAAAAAGTGATCCCAAGAGCCACTCATGGCATCAATAATGATATTCCTTTTGAGTATATCCTTGGTATTCCACATAGAGTGTCTAAGTATCAATGATGGAATATATAATGATTTTCCCTCTAATTTCTTCCTTAGAATTCCTATAGGTATTCAATATATCACTCAAGGCATATATAATGATCTTTCCTCAGAGTCTAACCTTAGAAGTCCCCATAGGAAGTCCAAGTATCACTCATGGAACATATAATTTGGCTACCAAGTGAGTATATAAATGGAATACATATAAGAACCCTTGTGTCACCCCCTGTAAATGATAATTCCATTTACATTTCATTTGATTATATTAGATCTAAGATTCCATTAATGGTGTTTTGAGACAGAACCCATATATCACTCTCAGCAAGAAAATATTAATAGTCACGGTCCCCAAGACTAATCATTATATTTAAGATCACATTTAATTGAATTTGGATTTAAATAACATCTCAAGAATAAGTGAGGAGGGATATTTAAAAATTCATTGGGAAATTGAAAACAATTCCATATTAAATTATATTCAATTTACATGAAAATCATATCTTTTAACATCCCAAAAGAAATATGTAAAACAACACACCTCAAAAGGTGCATCAATTTCATATGCCACCCATGGTTGTTTTATCCATTTTAGAGACACACCCAATGTATGTTTCAATTCATGTTCATTAAACTTAATTGGTGTATAAAAAGGTCTCTTGATTTATATATGTCAAACTTATCCATTTAATTTAATAATAATTACATTCTATAAGATTAGATTGGAAGAACTAGAGCATGTAAAAATGGCATAATTCAAAAACACAAAGACATTAAGGGAAAATAATGAGACAACCTACATTATATTGGTAGTCAAATCCTCATTTGTTATTCGTCACTAATCTAGGAAAGAACTTAATAAAAAAAGAAGAAAAAAATACAAACACATTGAAACTTGGGCATATGAGCTCACACCAAAATAACTCAGTCGAGAGGAAGATAAATAATGAAAGGTGCAAGAGAAATTGAGAGAGTAATGGTATGCATCCAATGAGACAAAAGGTGATTTTATTAGATATAAATGGGGGATATCATTTAAGGACTAGCTTTAGGTGTGAAGGAACCTTAAATGGGAGAGTGGGGATAATTTTTGTGAGAGATAAAAGGAAACAAGAGGGGTTCTTAAAAAGAAATATAGTAAATGGCAATTTTACACTTTTTAAAGGGGTTCCATGGTTTGGACCTGGTGTTCTCCAAAACATGCACTAAACATAAACCAAGCATTGTCACAAGACACCCATTTCATGGATTTCAGTGCACGGTTAGAAAAACCCTACACCACTTGTCTGCACCCTCTATCTCAACCCCACATGGCTAAACCCCAGTTAGAACAGTTCATTCAAACCATGTGGCACCCTTATAGAGACGCATGGTTTGAGGTGCATGGTTATCAATAATCATGCACTAAACATGTTCCTCTCCTATTTCTTCTATAATTTCATGCTCTGGGATTCAATAAAACCACATAAACTCTTAATTCCAACATTATGAATTTAAGAACGTTTTTAAGGATAAAATCAATGAAATAAATAGAATGTTAAATATTTAGTACCTCAATGAAAATAAATTTTCTCACAATCATCCTCCCTCAATGAAATGTGTCGCTAAATTGTACATCCAGGGTTGATAAAACATCATCAAATAATAATTCCAGCCATCAAGGACTTATTTTGGCCTCAAATTCCCATGTCTATCCTTGTACATAGTCATGCTTCTATAGAACCCTTACTAGAGGAATTGATCAGCCACGAAGAACCCTTTGGCCTCTAACAACAGTACAAATTGGGTTTTCCTCAAAGGTTGAATCAACCTCCAATTCAGCCACATTATGATGAATAACATGATATTTTTCTAAATTATATTGTATAATTTGAGATACATGGAAGATGTTATACATGGCCCGGTACATCTGAAGTAACTAGAATTCATCAGGTACCCACTCGAATATCTCCTACAAATGAATATTTGATCATTATGTAAGTACATATTACCCATGATGGTCCTGAACCTACAAATGAATCTTTGAAAATAGGTCCATAAGCATCCATTCATTATTAACCTCTTGAAATTCTTATGTGTGAGTATTCCTGTACAATACCTTGATAACTACATTTACCTTACTATTAATATATGTAAGATCTAATCCAAAGGATTGAATGTATTTGAACCACTATCATTACCTGAGATTCAATTCATATTTTTTAAATATGTATTTGAGGATTTTTTTCTGACACCCTAACCCTAGAATCCCAAAGAGGGTGCATTATTTAATTACATTGGAATGATTAAAATGAATCATATCCTAATGGACCAATAAGTTTAGCAGTTTTGGAAAACTAGATTATATACATGATACCCTTATTATATTTGGGAAAAATAAAATAACATATGATATATAATAAAATGAAATGAACAGTATCCTTAAAATATTCTTCGATGATTTCTTCCCCATAACCTAGGGATAAAAACGAAAATAAGGTCAAGCTCAAATGTTTACTAATGGTATGTACAATGAAAGCAATAATGAATAAATGGGAATAAATAAACATAGAAAGGTAAATAACTAAGAACAAATGCTACTCAAAAAACTATATAAAGAATAATAAATAAGAAAAAACTACTAGAAATGTAGGCTATACCCATGGACCTATCCCAACGGTTTTTCAAACTATTGGGATAGGTTGTTTTACTGAAGGATATACCAAAATGTTTTAAAAAATCATTGGGATGGATTACATTTTCCAATGGTTTTTTACAATAGTGTTCATAGGTTTTCCCCAAATTCACTTCTTCCCACCTTCCATCCTGATCATATATCAACTGCTCCCCTTCTCTCATCATGATCCCTTACATAAATCTCATATCGAGCCCTAGAAGTACTTCCCTCTTCCCAACCGGAGTAGCACTCCCCTCCTCCCATCTTGAGTGCTCCCCTTGCAATGACATTTTCCCCTCCCCTCCGATTTATCCTAATAGTGAGCCCTAAAAGTGGTTTTATCTTCTTCCCCAACTGCAGTGACCCATAATCAACATTCTATTTTCATATGGTTTTTCTTCAAAATAAAATCGTTGAGTTCCAGTTCCATCATTTAATATTATCCTTCTATATTTTTACTAGATTTTTTGTGGTTTCAATAAAAAAATAGGTCACTTTATGTATATTGGTGATGATATAATAGTTTTCCATGAATTATTGGGAAAGGTAATAATATAAGTTTTGTATGTGAGATAAAATGAGTAATGTACGGGTACCAAACTAATTTTTTAGGAACATCATATCAATGGGTGTCTCATCAAATACCCATAGAACCCACTATCCTTATACCGTGCATCTTTTTTTAGACCAATAATGAATTTTTTCTAATAAAATAAATTTATAAATATCTTAGTTACCTATTTCAAATTGAGTCAAATAATATATTTTACTCTACAGTTTGTAAGCCTTAGATATTTTTAACAATTAATAATCAAAATTATATAATATAATGATCTTGAAATATACAATTTTTGTGTCTCAAATATTTTTGAAATCTAAGTGAGCGTTTAATAACATTGTGTCCTTACATTATATAATGCAGACTCAAAGTAGTTGAGATAAAACTTTTCAACCCTTTAACTATGATATTTCTATACATTCCTTTTAATTTTCTCATTGTAATAAACAACTTTTTATTTCCTTTAATTATGTTTATAGGCATCATCTTAACAAAAAATTATCAAAAACAAAAATAGAAAATATTTTCATAAAACTTTCTTCTTCACTCTTGATGTTTTCATTTAGAATCTAAAAAACATCCAGGTCATTACATGAATTTTCATTAAATATATATGTACTATTATTTAGCTTCTATTTATAATAAAAAATATCAATGTTTTCCTCATAATTTTTCTTATTGATTCCTTTTAGTTCCTTATTTAACTCATAAATTACAATGATCTCATTGTAATTGTTCATTATATTACTTAATTTCATTATTAATACATGAATAGAAATTCGATTCAATGTTAACATCAAATTTAAAATCAAAACCTAATTATCCATCCTCTTTTTTAATATCCATGAAGAACATGTTATTTTATTTCAAATTTTTTATAGATTCATCATTAGAATCATATTCATTATTATAGATCAATCATGCATCTAATTCTATTTTATTTTTAATTTTTATTATTGTCCACATTATTTCATTATTTAGTATTCAAAAGTCCAACTATATATGACCTTTATTTCAATACTCAAAACATGTGAGATATGATGTATTAAAATTAGGATGATTATTACTATTCTAGTTTACTTTCTGATAATCACTTCTCTAGTAACTTATCAATTGGTTTTTTAAACGCATCATCATTACATGTTTTAAACTATAACATCAAAACCTGACTCACTGTGAATAGTAACTAGAAAATCTATCCATATTTACTTGGGTGTACCTATGTATATGTTTATATATTTCGATTAGTAAAAGGGTCTAAGGTCATATCATGGGGAGATTGTAATCACTTATAAAATTTTATAATAATTGATAAATAAAACAAACATCAATAAAAATAATTATAATTTGAGTACACAAATTAAATATACAACAAAAATATATTAAAATGATTGTGCATAAAAATATCATATAGTCATACAAACACGGTCACCCACTAGACCAATCACATATAAAAAATATAGACTTAATAAAAACATGGGTGTCTATACTAAAAACACCGAGCCTCAACTAATCCTATTATTTATTTTCATTTTATCTATATGGATCAATCATGTAGTATCAGCCTCATTCCAACCTAAACCAAAAATATGTGGTGCAGCTCAAATATTCAATTTTCATGGCCTCCCAAGTAGCATTTTATAAAGACTCAATTGGGAACCACCAATACTTTCATGTGCATGTTAGGAAAATTTAGTGTCGATTCATGTGGCATTCTCAAACAAATAAATAAACCACTTAAAATATATAAAATAAATCAATACTAGAACACAATTCAAATAGTGACACCCAAGATCGATCACACATTCATTGGACATCTTTGGGGTGTCTCTGAGCATCTAACAGGATTCTGCCAACCAAGGTAACCCCCCCCCCCTAATGGGAATAGAACTCTAAAAACTATTGGACATTGTGACACTTCCCTACTAGGACTTACCAAATATAGGCTATGTTGTGTTTTCTCGGAGTATATTATAGTTATTACACCAACTAGTATAATATATTAGGGATTCATCCATTGTGGAATACATTGATAAAGAAACAAGGGATAAACAAATCCATTCCTACCACGGTGGGTAGTATGCCTATTATGGATAAAGAACAATGATCCCCACACCATAATACCCCCAATAGTTGGGATCAATATTATTTTCACTAATATTTAAATGTTAATACATGTGTCCCAGTTAATTAAATTGGCCAAAACATACCACTCTAAGATAATTCTATTCCATAGATCTTGAGAAAAATATTTTTATTTTTTAATAAAAACCAAAATTTCATGTTATTCTTAAAATAACTAGATCACGGAATTATATGTATCATTATGGAATGATTATCCTTGAATTTATCCTGATTGATGTCTGATGTCCTTCTACATTACAAAAAACCCTTCCCCTTCTTAGTGAATTATACCTCATTGGGATGTGATAATCAATCAATTACTCTTATATGAATTAAGTTTATTATTAATAATGTATGGTTGAAGTGAGGTTCACTCTTACATAGCATTGTATACACTTATTTAAGAATAGATATAGCATTGTTTCTTCCATCACAGAGCAAGAAATCATCAAGCACTCTATATTATTCTTACAATGAATCATTGACCCTTGATGGATTTGGAACATTATTGCTTATTTATATAATGAACTTAAATATTATGGTATTATATTTATAGTATCTTGTTATATATATATTATTTTTTGTCTTTTAGATTATCATTCTCATATAGACTAGTGTGTCCATTATGGTTTCATTTAAATTGAATAGTTCTCATTTCCTGAAATAAATTTTCCATTAAACTACAATCTTTCTTAATTTATTTTATGATATGACATTTGAAATTTTTTTTACATAATGACTATAAGATTCATGGATGCAACTGATCAGGTCTCGGGTGATATTCAATATAATTTCGAGTGATTTTTATTTTTTAAATTTGAAAATGTTTCAGATAGTGGTAACATAAACCACCCATGTTATGATTACATTGTAAGAACGTGGTTCATACATGAAGAAGTTACCTTCCATTGAACCAAATATGGTATTCAAACAAACTGCTATGTGTGGTATCACAATGGAGAGAAAATACAATCTCAAAATTCTCATGAACCAAATGAGAGGAATGGATTGGATAACTTGTTAGATGACTAGTTTCTTTTTATTTTCCATAATGGAAAGTAATGGACTCCAAACTAATAAGACATAGATATTAACACATATTATGAATCTAATGACAAATTTGATGTTGAAAGGGTGAAAAAAACTAAATGATGCTACCACAACATTAGTATATTGAAATTGTGGTAAAATTAATAATCTAAAATCTTTAATATGATTATTTCATTTGAATGATTTATGGAATTTATTATACTATCATTTATTACAAACTTACATTTTTTAGGAATTTCTTCAAGAAGATAAATATATTCCAAAAAAATCACTATATGATATAGAGGTTAGTTGATGAGCATTTATTTACAAGAAAAATAATTCATTCATGAAATATTTCAGCTTATCTTGGGTGGAAACCACTGAATAAAAATTATTGTATAAAATTTGGAATATCCTGACAGAATCCATAAGTGGGTGGAACACCATCCCGTGTTCCCCGGAAAGTGATGAGGCACTTTCCATTGATCCCTAGACACTACAATATTTTCATGTAGGATAAAATATCAATATAAATATAATGGAATTATACTAATAGAAATAATAATGATGATGTGTTATTTCACCTTTTAGATGAATTTTTATGGAAGATATTTGATGATCAATATCCTGATTTCACAGCTGATGTACATAATTTGAGAGTGGGTCTTTTATGTGAGGGTTTTAATCTATTTGGGTAGATAATTACTTCGTGCAATACATGGTTAGTTTCCATACACATTTATAATCATCATCCAGGTATGTGTATGAAAAAACATTTCAAATTCACAATTATACTCATATCTTGACATTTTAATCTTAGAAATGATATAGATGTATACATGCAACCTTTAATAAAATATTTGAATATATTTGGATTGTGGGTGGGAGCACATGCAACTCATGTTCAAAATACTTATTTCATATGATTTTTGTGCTTATGTATATGCTTAATATTTTTCCAAATTATACAATGATGTATGGATGGAATATGAATGGAAAACTATCCTTTCTTATTTTTATGAAGAATAGACAATATAGAAGGCTGAAATATCTCTGTAGTTTCATTTTTATATAACATCGATGGTTAATTCCAATTGACCATCCATAGAGGAATAATCATTAATGATTTGATAATCCCTTAGACACCAAAAATATACCTCAGTGTTTGTATGTAACTGATGTCCTTAAAGAAACTGTAATATTTCAATTTCTCATTCAAGAAGGGTCAGATCAGAACTATGATTTGGAATAATGTTTCCACTAAAATCTGTTTCAATTGGAATGAGAGAATAATATTCTTTGAGTTTCCTTATTGGTCAACCAATTTGTTACATCGTTTCATATATGTAATGCACATTGAAAATAATATATTTGAAATTTTGATTTTAATTAATCTAAATGTTAAGGGACAGAAAAAAATATGGCCTTTGTTCATGGAATGACTTGGTGGATTGGGGTATTAGACTTTAATTTCATCTTGTGTGTATGAGTGAAAATAAATTGAATTTTATGTGTGCTTATTATATGATAAAACCTACTGAAAAAATTAAATTCTAGGAATTACTAGATACTATTAATGTTTATGATGCATATTAAAGAAACACATCAAAATGGGAAAATATAAGAAAGTTGAAGCATAAATATTTGAAGACTCGTGATTAGAAAATCCTTCTACATGAGTTGAATCCAATAGTAATATTCCATCTTCTCTCCAATAATGTAAGGGTGTCATTTATACAATTGTTACATTTATTTAGATATCTTTGTACTAAGAAGTTTTCAATGGGTTCCATTTAATAAATGGTAGAAGATGAACCATTAATTTTGTGTGATATAGAGAAAATATTTCCTCCATAATATTTCATATGAAGTATGCAAATAACTATACATCTTCCAACTGAAATACATCTCAGGGGACTTGCTTATTTCTGTTGGATGTATCCAATTAAAAGAAACATGTTAACATTAAATTCTTTTGTCTGGAACATTAATCATTCTAATGTTTCTATCGTCAAAGGTTACTTAGCTCAATAATGAAAGGATTTATGTTTAGTGTATTTCGTTGATCATATTATGAGATAGAAAAAACCAATGATAAATGAATAATAACAATATGAGAAATTTGATCCTTGTTTTAAATCACTTCCCTAATTAGGGACAATTTTCGTATCATATACATTCAACACAATAATCCTTGAAAATTGGTATATGGTACAATGCACCATTTTTTTAATTATGATTTATTTGATGACTACATCTTCAAAGTAAATTGAACTTTTGTATCTTATATAATATCATGTAATTTTAAATATCTATTAAAAAAATTCTATTTTTCTATAGGGAACACAAACAAATGGTAAATAGAAATCGTCCTTATTTATATTTGAGAAGGAGAGAGACTTTTTATAGAAATGAGTTTTCTTATTGGTTCAAATCGAAGGTACAAATATTATTGTAATAAATTAATGAAATAAATATTTATTTAATTTTAATATTCATTTATATTTTTGGTATTGAGATTTCCTTTTGAATCTCTCTTTAAAAAAATGATATATTTATATTTTTGTATTGATTTCATAGTTTGTGAATGAAAATCAATAGTGGTCAATTGGTAAGGATTTGTTATCATTAAAAGAGAAAAGAACATGAGAACACAATATTATCATGTTATGGTAACTTCCACAATGGACTGTTATGCTACTGCATCAGAAATTAGACCTTTATTTGAATATTTATCGTATTGTGGAGTCAGTGAGAAAAATACTAATATTGGATCATTACTCACATGTTTGAGTCCCTATGATGAATTTCTAGTGGTTTGATTGGATGATGACGCATGGAACATTTTTTTTTTATTTTTTTGAAATGGTTTAGCCTTATTCCCCATTTATTGAACATAAAAAAAGATAGACTCTCATCTATCACAGGGAAAGAGAGAATCCATTACAATATGGGAAAAACACTTCAAAAAAATAAACAATGGTAAAAAATATCCTACCTATCTAAAGGAAACAAACATCCAAGTAGGCACCAAAAAATACTCATCCCCGCTCTCGCTAAATAGCGCAACCATGAGATCAATCAAAATAATGTGTCACCCACTCTACTAAGGTTTTAAACCATGATAGAGGAAAAATGTGGCTGAGATCCTCTCCAACACATGTAGAAATTTATAGGAGATCCAAATGAAAGGTTTTATCACTCCTTTCTCTCTTTTGACTCACCCACCCAACAAATAATGAAATGAACTCTCAGAAATTTCAACCTATTGTAATGAAATATTATAGTGAAAAATATAAGGAAATTATCATGTAATGTTACCCATCCATCCATCAATGTAACGATTCATGGTTGAATGATGGGTTTCATTACACCCATCCCTTTTTCAAGGTCTCCCACCCAATGGAACATGAAAAATGCTATCATGCATCCAAATGAAACAATGAAAACCAATACCCATTAAAAATCTACTTTCTATGAACATGCACAACCAAAGAGGCCATTGTATAACACGATGAAATTCTAGGGAATCACTTGTGAGCAGTTAAAACCCATAAGAAAATTCAAAACATTAAAATCAAAACTAAGATAAATTATATCCAAACCCTCAAGAGCTCCATCATCTCTAATAATCAAAACATAACCAGATCCACCCAAATAATCAAAATAATACCAACTAATGTCATTCCAAATCAACCTTCAATGTTTCAAACCAAGGCCCTCTCCAAACCTTAGGTCCCACATGTACTTGAACCATATGCACCAATAATCCACCTAAATTGATATCGAAATAATGAATAATTGACAGAATTGATCGGATCTAGATAGAGCCTCATCAAATGTGTGGTGGATCGAAAACCCACCAACACTCTTCGGGTGAAACCACAAATCCAGCACCGCTACAACTACCATCATCATTATGTATAAGGAGGGGAGACCCAATGTAGAACTACATTAAAGGGAGGAAAATATAGATGATTCTAGAAGATTTATCCCTGAAGGAGGTGTGAAACTTGAGAATCCTTAGAAAGGCTCTATGTAATGGAGTTGATACAATAACCAAGAATCCATCGATGATGACAATTGAGCAAGAGGTGAGGAGATGTGATCCCTCCATAGAGAATGTAATCTAAATACATGTTTTTTATGATAGTGATGATTTAATTAACACCATCCCAACTCCCATTGTCCCCAATCCATTTATTACTTATGATGAATCCAATAATTCAATTTTAAATGTTTATTGTGAACCTAAAGTTGTGGTGGGAAATATATATAATCATACATCTGTGTTCTCAATTCTTTTGGTTTATCTCATCATGGGTTGTTGAGGTTGGTTCAAAAAAAGTTGATTTACTATTGATTACAATTATTTTTTTATCCAACATGAACTTCATGTAATTTTTCAATATTTAATGGTTGCAATTTTATTTGAGTTTAATTTTTTTATATATAATTGAATTGTATTATAACCTAACCAAACAAACATTACTAAAATAATTAATTTGTAATAAAAAACAAGATGAATTGAATTGGACATATTAAACTTATTGATGTGAAAATAAAAACCAATGAAAATAAATATATAACTATAAAATGGAAAACGTTCTAACTAAAAATATGAACCAAATGACCAAAGACAAATAAAAATGGTGAAATGGACTAATCAGTTGACAAAAATGAACTGGCTGAACTAATACAAATAAAAAGGGACAAATGAACTAATCAATTGAACATAATAAACTAAATTACCTAACCAAGATTGAATTGGATCTAATTTAAAAAATAATAAAACAATATCATACCCATTCTAAACATGATAATTTGAACATATTTTTTCCTATGACAAGTCCTATATTATGTTATTCATCCCACTAGATATAAAATGTTTTTTTATATCAATATATATCATGTAATTGGTTTGACAAGTGGAAGTTTTTAATTATTCCATGCCTCATATTATTTATTTTATTGTTTATATATTTTTTATGGAATTCTAATTAATTCCATTTTTTTCAAATGTATGAAATGAAAACTATTGAGGATATATGAAGAAAAAGGATGATAGAAACAATTATTTAATGAGTGAGATGGGTGTCTCTCCTTTAGTGCACGTTGTGAGAATTTTATTTCAAATATATATATCAATAACATATAATATCATGTGATTAATTTTATTTTTATGTTTAAATCAGGATCCACCACTAAGAAACTAGTTATCTACTAACCTATCTAGTGGTTCCAATGCTCATGTTGGAAATAAGAGGGGGTTTTACTACAACAAAGCACTCTAGTTATTGTACCCGATCACCACCCCACCTGATATACCATCTACCACATCTTTTGATCTTGTAGTGTTGTTAAAGTCAACCGAGATTTTTTAGGTCACCTATGTTTACACCACCATTTTCATCTGATATTATTTTCTTATCTTTCTCATATCCATAGATTATTTCAACTCCTCATCCATATTTTGAATTTGAACATACATTTATACCATCTTCTTTTTCTTATTCTTATTTCTCCCTAATCTATTACATTTCTGCTTTTTTAACTCTTGCTCCGTCACATTCTGATCTTGTGGAGCATATGCTGAAACCCAATCCATCTATACAGGTTGTCGTACCTTTAGGGACAAGGGATCCAATGTTTCCCACTAATCATCCTACCCCATGTTAATTTTTAGATCCCTAGTATGATTTTTTACCATAATTAATTTTCATTATAAGATGTATTGATATGATATTTTGTTCTCCTTTAATAGGTAGATCTTCCAATAGTAGGAATTGGAATACACACATTCATGTGTTATGGATGAATCACACATATCTGATTATGGATTATAATGAAGACCACCAAATGATTGGAAAATCGTGCAAGAATGTTGAAGTTTTTTGGGGCTCATGTAAAATACTCAAAATTCATTCCCATTAGTCCACTCTCTTAGAGACACCCATTAAATAAAGTAAAGATAAAACTTGGTCACAAATGTAGGTAAGCAAATTAATTTGATTTATTCTTATATTATTATTATATTTATTTTAATTAATATTTTAGTGACAGCTTTTTTTAATTTTTTTGATGGTGCTGTTGTGAGGAGAGCATGTCTCATAAAATTTGGTGAGTTGTGGACATGCTATAAACATGAGTTGTATAGTGGCTAGAATGCTAGAGTTATCATAGATTTAGAGGACACACCTATCATGGATAACTATTTATTAGAAAATTATCAATAATTTATTATTCATTAGATGAGTACCCAGTTCAAGGTAATAATAAAATTTAATGTTTTTAAATGAAAATTACCATGATTTTCATTAATACATTATTTTTATTAATGAAATTTTTTTCTGAATATTCTAAAAGAAATAAAAAAGGATTCTATGAAATACACCCACACATTAGAGTGGACTACAATGTCAGACCATGAGAGGATGTAGGTACAAAACTCGTTTATAATTTTTCTTTATGACATTAAATTTCTTTTGTTTCCACCATATTTTATAACATTTATAATTGGGATAGATAAATTAATCTGTATTATTTAGTTTATTATTGAATGATTCTATAAATAAAATACAATGTTTTGGTTGAGTAATGGAGGTTGATTATGAGCTTTTTAATTTTATTTTCTTTCCCTACAAATTATGGAATAGGGTTGCAATCAAAAATGAATCAATATATACTCACTTTTCTGGTCTAAAACTTTTAAATTAGTATCCCAAAACAACCATGATGTTTTTCATATAATTTCATAGAATTTAAAAATTACTTATATGTAATTAATTTTTTATGTATCTTGAAAATATTGTGGTCAATCTTCTTAAAAGTTGTAAAAGTAAGTGATTTGTTCCTACTTCAATAATTGGATCATAATTTTTTTTTTCTATCCCTACATGAAAGGAATATAATTCTTCCACCTCGTATTTGATAGTTTAATTTTTTCCTAGTCCTTAGGGCGTTATTCTCTCAAGTTTGAAATCCCTAAAAAAATAATGATAACGAACAGTATGGTAAGGATAGAATTGATGATTACCCGAACAAACCCAAACCAAATAGAATTTAGTAAAAATAATCTAAACCAAAATAATAATTATTGATCCAAGTTCCAAAAGATGAGCTTAATCTAACCCAAACTGAATAGAATTTATCTAAAATGAAATTAAATAAATAAAAAATAATCAAAGAAATAGAATTGGTATTACATGACCTAAATCAAACCAAACCATTACAACTTGACCAAAACAAAATATTAGTAAAAATAACTTATCTACACCAAACATAATCCAACCAAAAAATGAACTAATTAAAACTAAAATAAACTATCTCTACATTATTCAATTTGAACCGTGTAACATCCCTCTTCTTCTCATTGATTTGAGAATGTCGGAGAATGTTACGTGGCATTAAGAGACATCTACAACACACTAATGGTTGAAAAATAACTTCCCAGGGCTTCATTTATAATTGGGGGACGATTTTCCCATTGAAAATAAAACATCCAATTAAAAAAATTAGAAAAAAATAAACAACCACATGATGCGTGATAAAAATGAAAGATAACTCAAGAATACCATTTATATCAAAACCAACTCCAAAGAGTTCCACATAAGAAGACTACAAATCAACTATGTACACAGTGGAAGACTATAAAACCAAAAAAACTCAAAGACAAATTTAACTCCAAAGCTCCAACAGTATCCATGCTCCATTCCACAAAACATCCCAGGTATCACTGAGCACTTCTAGAGAAGTTCGACAGTTTACCTTTGTGCTTGTCTAGATAAGTGACATCTACAAAAGAACCAAAGTGTCAATATAGGGGTGATTAGTAAAACCCGGTAGGCTTTCCCAAAATTACATCCTTACTCCTACAATTAGGATATAACATGATAGAAAATTTATATAAAATAGTTTATATAAAAAATTTCTAAAAATTTTATATCAAAATATAAAAAATTTTAATGAAAAAACAATTTTTCAAAAAACAATATCATGATCCAAGGAAAGAAACCAAACCCATGAACAAATTCCATTTTGGAATAATCCAATCCTTTCCACATAACCAAAAATCCAACCATGAATGAAAACATGGACCTCCCTATACTTACAAGTGGTTATTCATCATTTCAATAATCCATCACATATTTAATAGTCATAATGGGGGTTACTTGATTCCCTTATTTGTCGTATTCTTTTTGTGTGGGTACATCATTCCCTAATCCATCCAAATGCATTAGAACACATGCCACACAACCATACAAAACCACTTCCAAACCCAAGTGTGAAAAATCCATTTCAGATGAGAAACATTTTTATTGAAAACAATTCTATAAAACCTTTTTCATAAATCAAACTAAAAAAGATTTTAAAATCATCATTTTAAAATCAACCCACAAATCATTATGCACACGAATTCCACAATTTCCACAAAACTATAAACCACCACTAAAGAGAGTTTTTAACATGATTTTGACATTAATGTAAAAAAATTAAATAAAACAACAAATTTGATATCAATCCTTCACATTCTTGAAATAATATTCAAGGGTGATGCCACCTACCTCATAAATTTAGCAAATATGGTAAACTACATGAAAAAATCCATGAAAACGATTCAAAAATTCAAAAACCCACCTTAAATATACTCTCTATCATAAAAAAGCTAAATATAATCATATATGGAATTAAAAACCTTATATCTATCCATAGTGGACTTTGATCTATGAAACTAAGAGAGAGAGAGAGAAGTATATCTAAGGAGACCCATGGATAAAAACCATAAATTGTGAATTTTCATGATAGACCAGCTTCACCACACTAATAAACACATCCATATCACTTCCAAATCAATGGAAAAATATTATCTTGCCATTGATAGGGGAAATCCTGAGTTTGGGTTAAAATGGGGAAAGAAATATGTGTTAAAACACAAACCGACCCAGATCCACTTTTTGTGGATCTTGTTTTTAACCATGAACAGTTTGTCCCATGGTTTGAAAAAATGTGTGCTGACCATGTGCCAACTACATCCTCAATGGGATACTCACATGGTTGGATAACATAGTTTCCAATCTATGCAGCAACTAGATTAAATTTCATTTTCCAGCTTTGCATGTTTCTATTGTGTGGCTGCACAGTTTGACCAAACCCTACTCCATAACCCTGCACCTACCCTGATCCCACTATCTCATTATGTATATTTTTCTAGGTAAGTTTCACAGTTTACACTAACCATTAACCAATCATGCACCATTAAAAAATCCCCAAAAACATTCTAAATATCTTCAAAACCCTCCCAAACATCCCCGAACACTTTATGTACATAAAATAACAAAATAAGGGTTTCATAATTGAAAAGGTGGGTGATAAAATCTCCCCACCATTAGTCTTTCCATCCACATAATGTGTAAAACCATAAATGTCCCAAAATAGTTTATTCCATTTCTCGATCCCTTCATTATAATATTCTTAAGTCATTTCTTGAATCTCACAATGTTACCACAAAAACCACACTAGCTGATACATTTTACATGTAATACATTATCTTAACTGTCCACGATCTACACTGGCATGTGTACCAATGAACAAACATATCAATGTCTACATGATCCCATCATATCACATGCTCAGGATCTAGCTGATACTTTTTAAACTTAGATACATGAAACACAATATGCACATCACTGAACCATTGGGAAAATGACAACTTATATGCTACATCTCTAACCCATTAAATTATCTCAAAAGTGCCTATGTATCGAGGAGATAACATTATATACTTCCCAAAACATCGATGTAAAATACCTAGAGAGATCCTCAAGAACACATGATCACTCACCTGAAATGAAAACAACCATTGATGATGATCTTAATATGATTTTTGAAGACTCTGAGCCATATCCATCCTCTGTATGGTCAACTGGATCTTCTTAATTGTTTCTTATACATGGCTCAAACTGACTAGTGGCGTCTCTCATGTTTCTATCTGTCAAATTAGATAATGAAAACGAATCCCATATAATTATTTAAAATGATCCATATATATTAAATCCTGGTAACTTTTGTTATTTGAGAACTCAACTAATAGAACATGTTCTTCCCATTAGCTACCAAAATCCATTACAAAAGACCACAATATGTATTTCAATGTTTGTATCATCCTTTAAGATTTCTTGTCCATCTAAGGATGATACATAGTTCTCATAATAAACAGGGTCTGAAGGGCATCCTATAAGGATTTATTGAAACAAGTTATAGACCATGGATCTTTGTCTGACACTATTGAAACTGGTACACCATCCCTCTTTACAACTTCTTAGATACTTATTTTTGAAAATTCATCCACCTTATGAGCTTCATGATTAAGAAATAAATGGGAAATTGTTTTTAGTTAATCCAATATAACCCATATGGAATCATGTTTCAAAACCTTTATTAGGAGTCCTATTATAAAATCCATAACTTTCTACTCTCATTTCCACACTAAGATATATAAATACTACAACATACCTACTAGTCACTGATTCTCTTCCTTAACTTGCGAACAATTTAAGTATCTCAAAACAAACTCATCCACCTTCTTTTTCATACCAACCAACCAAAAATTTTATTTCAATGCCTAATAGATCATTTTTATTCTAGGATTAACATCCCATCCTGGAAGGTTGTAATCATGAATAATTTTTTCTTGATAATACATAGGTATGATGATCGGATTTCCAAACAACAACACTGAACTCTCATCCAGCTTATATCCCAAAATGCTCTCCCCACCATTGAGTTTTTACCTCATAATCACAAATTTTTCATCAGATGTATATTTTTATTTAACCATCTTTACCAAATCATGAATAAGCCAAGATATATAAAACTACTATATCACATAGGTCTTCACATTTTAGGTGCATGTTGACAATGACCAACATCAACTTTCACCCATTTGAAGCTTCTTTTTTCAGCTAAGTATATGAATTTTTAATTAATTCTTCTGCCACCGAGTTTCCTTTTCCCTTTTTAATCATCGAGTCAAAGTTAAACATTTGGTGATTCTCCAAAAATATTTATTTTCTTAGATTGAAATAACTTTTTAAAAAAATATGATTCCTGCTCCTAGGATCTCTTTAGTAGTCAAAACTATTTACCCAATTTGGGTCTTGGGCCACCAGTTTGGGTCTATGGGTCTCAGGGCTTTCAGGTCATCAAAGGTCTTCAGGCCTGAGGGGATTTGGGCCATAGAGACCATGATATAGCCCAATTAATATAGAACATGCCCCAAAAGAGGATTAGAGCAACGATTTGTACTCGCCAGAAGCAGAGCTAAACGGATTGGAAGAATCAGAGGGTATGACAACTGTCATCGAGACCAGGCGATGTGAAACTTTGTATGGGGAAATGCTAGCTGATCTGCAATATAAGGTGGGTATCTAGGTGATCAATTATGCAGAATATATGGAGTGTAAATTCTAGTGGTTTGGTCTTACGGGTCATGTAATGGGCATAGTATGCCTTTAGGCCTTCGGGTCATGTATTCAGGTCATGTTGGACCTTGTGCCTTAGGTCTACGGGTCAAGTAAGGGTTCCCCTTCAACCCTTAAAAGGGGGATTACCCATAATTAAAAAAAGGCCTTCGGGCCATTCGGGCCAAGTCTTCAAAGAATGGACTTTGGTAGCTAACTCAAAATCATGTGTTGGGTAGTTCATCTCATGAATCTAAAAATTCTTTGATCCATGAATCACTTTAGGAGAACACATCCCTACCTGGATCCTGAGGTATCTTAATAAACCCCGTACCCTTGTCCTGATTATGGATGAATCATGATTTGTGTATTTGTAAAGAAATCTATAATCTCATGAAAATAATTACTTAATTCCTTGTTCAGTTGGAATGGAACATTATTTTTTTCAAATCATTCATCGGTGCAACTAGTCATTATAAATAATTAACAAACCATTAGTAATAACCAGCTAGACCAATAAAACTATGTATCTTGAATAGATTATTTGAGACAATTACTTCTATCATTTATTGATCAATAGAAACCCATTTTTCAAAGATTTCATGTCCAAGGAAATATATATCATCTATCCAAAAATCAAACTTTTATAATTTCGCACCCAATCGATTATCACTCAAGATTCCCAAAATTGTAACCAATTGTTTCTCATACTAAGCCATCTTCCTTTAATACACCAATGTGTCATCCAAAAACACTACCATAAAAGAATTATGATATTTATGAAATATCTGATTCATCAAATACATAAAGATTATTGGTTTATTCACAAGAAATAACAGAATTACCACATATTCATAATGTCCATATCTATTTCTGAATGCTATCTTTGGAATATCCACTTTCATAATCTGCAATTGGTGATATCCTGATCGGAATTAAATATTATAGAACCATTGATATCCAATAAAATGATAAAATATATCCTAATTTCATAGAATCATATAAAATTTCTTTATCATAACTTGGTTAAGCTTTCGATAGTCTATACACAACTGAAGACATCAATCCATCTTTTTGAAAAACAACATCAGTACTTCCCAAGGAGACATGCTCGGCCGAATGAACCCTTTTCTTTCCATATCATCCAACTACACATTAAGCTACATAAATTCTATTTGTATAATATTATATGATGGATGGGAAATAAGAATGATCCCTAAAATGAGATTATAAATAAACTCAACTTCTATCATTGGTGGAAATCTTGAGAATGTTTTGGCAAACACATATGTAAAGTGATCCACAAAGGATGGAAGAATATTGTTATTTGTATCTTTCACAGATGCCAAAGACAACACTACCAAATTGTAGGATAACCTTCCAACATCTGGTGTTATCAAACCTATTGCTCCTAAATTTACTTTTTGGTCTCCTTGAAAGAGATGCTTGATGCCGTCATTAGTTGTGAGACTAATCATTCGTGTATAAAAGTTGATGTGACCCTTGAATGTTGTCAACCAATCCATACCCAGTATTATATCATTGGAATCCATCCCAAGAACATATAAATCCCATATCATCTTGGCTCTATCAGTAATTATATAACATTCTCTACACACAGAGGCTCGACATTCTCTTTGACCAGGAGTAGTTTAATTTTTTATCACAGAATACATCATCTAAACTTCCAAAATCAGCCAATCAATAGAATGATAAGTAATAAAGTAATAGGGTTCACTTTTATCAAAAAAATCATTCATAGGTGAATAATTAAAAAGAACTTTACCTAGAACCATATATGGTCCAGACTATTCAACCACAATAACCTTCTCAGGTTCATATGATTGCATACTCACCGCACATTGTTCTTTATTTTCCTGTTGAGATTTCCATGGCAGAGGATTCATGGTATTCCATGAATCACCATGGCTATATCAATTCTGTAGATGAGAGGTATTCTAATTCCCTCATCTTGTTAAATCAAATGAGGTCTGAAAAACCTGAGAAATGTCCTGAAAATCCAACATTGGAGAACTACTAAAATTGTGCTAAATATTTCCCAATCTAATTATAGTTATAGAAAGATCTAGGTTGTTCCGTACACTATTGATTTATGTGGTCAAGAAAACCACATTAGAAACATACATCATTACTCTTTGTTCATGTAGTAAGGCTTACTAATCTAATAGTTTTATTTTGATTAATCCTCCTACTTTGGAAATTTCTGTCCCTCTTCCATTTTCACCCAGCATTAGAGTTCTCAGCATTTCACATAGGTTTCAACATGCCTCCTCCTCCCATAGCTCTTGAGATGTATGTTTCTGCTATCACCACTTTATTGAACATCACTGTATAATCCATAATATAGAGCATTATAATCTTTGAGTGAATATCTTTCCTCTTCCCTGATAAAAAGTTACATGCCTTCAAGGACACACTAACAATAACTTTGGGTGAAAATTACACTACATTCATGAATTTAGCTTCATAATCTATAGTAGAAATATTTTCCTACTTCAAGATGAATAAGTCCATCATTCCTTTAATTTTGGATGTATGAGTATAGAATGTTTTGTTATACAATTCCTCAAAATCATCCCATTAAAGGTTGTGATATAATTTCTCCAAAATAGATCCATCCCACCACTTTCCTACACAGTCTTCCAACATATATGTCTCCATCTTGACTTACAACCCTATTGATGTGCCAAAGAAATCAAATATGTGATTCATCCAATTCATCCACACCTATACATTTTCTGATTCAGAATAAATCCAAATGATTAGTGTATTATATATCTGGAATTAAATGGAATGATCCACTTTCCATTTCTTATCCCTCCTGTTCCATCTGTCCGCTGCCAAAAATGCTTGGATAATACTCTAAACCAGTAGTTAGATCACCTATGGCTCAAGTGAAACACATTCATAGAAGCCTCTTGAATTTTGTTTCTATGACCCCTACTAGGTTCCATTTTGAATACGAAGAAAAATTCCATAAGTTCCACTATATATTAACTTAAGGCTTATCATTTTAAATTATACCACATTATACTATCACAATAGTGTTGTCCAAAACAAAATATTTTGAAGGTTAAACCATTTTTTAAAAATCTTGACTTGATGGTGAAAATCAAACCATTTTCAAAATACCACAATGATGGTATTTTCTATATTTTTCATCTGAACAAATCATTAAAATTTTCCAAAAATAAAAAATATTGCATCAAAACATTACTCAAAATGGGATATACACTCTTAGTGGGAATTTATTTCTATAATGCATGCCCTACTCTTATCATTAGCTAAAATTATGATAATGGGATTCCAAAAAATATAAGTGTCTCCAAAACACTAAAGTACCCAACTCTTGGAAACATAAAAATGTTAGATATGTATTTTAATGATCTAAATTTACATTCCTAACAATCTTACTCCTTTATACCAACTCTACATAAGGAATTTAACAAAATACATTTCAAATCCAAGACCGAGATAACTAAATACCAATTGTTAGGAAAGATCTTAACAATATTACACCACATGTTACATGAGAAAATATGAAAGGACTAATACTAATAACACTTGTAGAATACCATATATTCTTATTTTCTTGAGAATGTGGGACGAAGTTACTTGGCCTAAAGAGACATCCCTAGGATGCTAAAGGCTAGAAATAAATATCAAGGGATTCATTTATAATTGGGGGATGATTTTCCCTCTGAAAACAAAAAAAATACCACAAATGTCAAAACCAAATAAAACACTACATGATACATGATAAAAACAAAAGGCAACTCATTCATACCATTTCTATCAAAACCAACTCCAATGTGTCCCACAACAGAAGACAACAAAACAACCAAGTACACAGCGGAAGACTATAAAGAAAACAATTCCCAAAGACAACTATAAATCCAAATATCCAATGCCCCTCATGATCTACTCCAAAAAATATCCCAAGTATCACTGATACCCACTAGATAAGTGTGATACTTTACCTTATACCATCTCCCAATAAATTATATCTACAAAAGAACCAAAGTTCAAAGAATAGGTGAGTAATGAAACTCAGTTGTTTTTTCCGAAATGACTTCTCTACTCACACCACTAGGATAGAACATGTTAGCACATTTATATAATAAATTTTATTTAAAAAAATATAAAATAATTATATGAAAATATAAAAAAAATACATGATCATGAATCTTTTACAAAACAATATAAAGTTATAAGTAAAGTAACCAAACAATTCTCTAAAACCATTCCAAAAATTCCATTTTTTCATAACCCAATGCTTTCCACATAACTATACATCCAACCATTAATGAAACCATAGACATTTTTTATAATCATGAGTGATTATTCATCCTTTCACTAAGCCATCAGTTAGTGAAACATCTTGACTGCGTTAATTCACATCCTAATCCATCCCAGCCTTTTGTTGGGGGTACTTCACACCCTTATTTATCCCAATGCATTTGAACACATGCCAGAAAACCATGCCAAACCCATTCCAAATGCATTTGTACCAAATCCATTTTGATATGATGACATTTTTATTTAAAACCATTCCATAAAAAATTTCATAAATCAAACAAAAACACTATTTCAAAATCATCATTTTAAAATCAAATCACAAATAAATATGGAAAAACTATAAAATTTTCAAAAAACTATAAACCATCAATAAAGACTGTTTCTACAAGGAAATTTACACCAATTTCATACAAAAATCAAGTAAAACAACCAATTTGAAATCAATCCTTCACATTTTAAATAGAGGAGTCTAGAGTGAAGCCACCTACCATAGAAATTTGGTGAAAATAATTAACGGCATGAAAAACATCCAAGAAAATGGATGGAATCTACCAAAACCAACCATAGATATCCTCCCCTATCATTAAAAAATAAAAATATAATAATATTGGGTATTAACTACTTTAAATATATCCACAGAAAACATAGATCTATAAAACCGAAAGAGAGATAGAGATAGAGAAGTAGATCTATGAAAAACCATCAAGAACAACCATAAACGATGAATTACCATGATATCCAGGATTCAACGTACCAAGAAACACCTCCAGATCACATCCAAAATGATGGTTAAATCTTACCTAGCCTTTGAGAGGGAGAAATCTTGAGTATTTTTTTGAAATGGAGCAAGAAATAGGTGTTAAAACACAAAACTGATGTAGATCCACTTTTTATGGATCTAGTTTTTAAAATGTTCATGGTTAGTCGAAATGTTAGAAAAATCGTGTGATAATCATGCCCCAGCTACAACATCAAGGGGGAGTCTCATGTGGTTGGATTGTATGGTTTCAAAACCATGTTATATCTATGCTAAATCCCATTATCCATCTTTGTGTGGTTTCTACTGGGTGGCCACATAGTTTGGCCAAACCATTTATTTTAACAATGTGCCTACCCATATCCCTCTATCTCATTGTGCATTCTTTCCTTGGAAATTTTTATGGTTGGCACTAACCATGAACCAACCATGAACCTTTATAAATCCCCCAAAAAACTTCCTCCAAACCATCCCAAAATTTACCCAAACAATTTATGTACATAAAAAATCATAAAAGAGGGGTTACTAACATGAAACCGGGGGTACTACAAACCATGAAAAAAATTGTTTCTTAATAAATCACATAAAAAATATATCTAAACCAAATAAAATTTAATCAAACATAATTAAAACAATAAGAATTTAATGTAATTGATCCATATAAAACAATAATAAAATATAATTGCATTCATGTAAACTGACACAACTAAACCCGAGCCACACTAAACTGAATTGAAATGAACTAAACATAATTGTATCAAATCTAATGAAAAAAACTAAATTTGAACCCCATTTATTTGAAATTTCTTAATATAAATACAATTGAATGACACTTAGAATATCAAATCTAATTAACTAAACTGTAATAATGTTGAATTAAATCGAACTGAATAAAATACTACTAAACTAAACTAAACTAACCCAGGAATAACTAAACATAAGTGAACAAAAAAACATGTCTAAAATAATTCAAGTTGAGGTAAACCAAATGAAATTGACTATATAGTAATTTATTTTTATTAAAAATACTAAAACCAACATAAACCTAGTAGATCCAAATATTACTAAAACAAATCACACTATACCAAATTACATATAATTCAATCAAACTATTCAAAAATAAACAAATAAATTTAGATTATATAGAATACAATTGATATAACTGAAATATAATCAAGTAAATATGAATTAAATTGAAACAAATCAATCGAACATAGCCTAAAATGATTTAACTACATCTGAACCAAATTAAACAATCATAAACTAAAATAAATTAAAAAAATAAGTTAAATCAATCATATAAAAACCAAATTGGGATGGAATGATATAAATTGACACATCTTCTTCTATACTAAAGAATATTTATCTGAATCTAATAGACTTGATCTATCTTGATCTTAATGAAAATAAACTGGATCTTGAAACACATTATTAGTAATATATTTTCAATTATGGTTTCCTATATTCAATTCCATTTTATAGGGTTGTTTTAAATATTAAAGATTGCACCTTGAGAAAAATCATTTTTCTTGAGAAAAAATAAAAATGATAGAAGCGCAATAAACAAACCGACAAAACAACATATTGAAAGTTTTACACAATTGATTTAAAATTTTAATATATATTTTCCATCTTGAAATATATTTATTTTTGTAAATTTTTTCTTTTGAGTCCCTTGATGCCCATGAAGTTGAAAATTTTGTTCCAAACGATCACTTACATCATGTTTTGGGAGATGATCACAATGGAATAGTATGTTTCTGACTAGGTAATAGTATTATCCTAGTGAGGTATTGACCCACTTCAGGTTCAGGTTCTTGTAAAATTGAATTGGAAAATGCTAATTCATGGAAAGCATAGGCTGAGGCTATGGCAGAAAAGGATGAAAAAGGTCCATAAATGTGAGAGAATGGAATCAAAAGGAAAACACTAAATTTATGAAACTGATGGAAGTTTTATATCTTTAAATTTTACCAGAAATGATCTCTACATGGGATGCATATATTTCTATAAAGAATACATCATATAGTGCATCGAGTAGTAGTCTTAGTGGTGCTCATAACAATTATGTTTCTGGAAATGGTGATGGAATAGATGCCAGTGAAGAAGAGTGAGAGGATGATGGAATGAAAGAGGATGATATGGAGGCTAATTATAAGGATGAGGATAAGGACCTTTGTAAGGATTAGTTTGAGGATGAGGCTGGTTATAATGGTAATGATGGTAATGGGGATGAGGGATAATTGATCATTTATATTTTTTATTGATATTTATGACATTTGATGTTAAATGATCCATTCTATGAGGTTTTTTATGTTTTTTTCACTATTTAAATGCATCATTAGATTTATTTTTTTATCATTATTTTTATATTTGTTTGTGGATATTTGAGGATACTATGTTGGTTGCATTGAAGTTTCTATTTTTTGAGGATGTTCTATAACAACCATGCTCTTTATTTAAAATTTAAACATGATTTATTACATAAAACTATACTTAAGACAACTAGGGATATCAAGAAGAATAGTGTATTTGGAAAATTAAGAAATTTAAAAAACAACGTAAAACATGAAATACAACAACTTTATTAGAAACCTCATTAACATGATAAAAACATTCCTTTTTTACTTAACAATGAATGGGATAACCTGAGGACATACATAAGAAAGGGGTAATCTATAAATCCTAGTATGGGAATATACAAGACATAACATGAAGAAGATAAAACATGTTAGAAAATGGTAATATCAATATATCATAAAAGGAACATGAATATTAAGGCATGATATATCATGATAATCATAACATGGGAAATGTGGAAACAACTTAAAACACTACAGCATAAATATATGTCATGGATAAACCCATCACGACATCATGGTGGAAAAATTCCCATAAAGGAACCAGGTAAACCCCCTATCCCATAATGACGTTTCATGATACTAACCATTGGAGTGCTATATAATTCTGGGTTCACCCGTATCATTAATTTAATTCTCATGCTTATGTGTGCCACAATGATCATTCAACATGAATTCACTCATCATCATAATTTTTCCTAAGATAAAGGAGTGTGGAATACATACATGTAAGTCCCCAATAAAAAAAGTACATACATATAAAAGTGAATACCCATGATATAAAATGGGTATGGTATTCACAACACAATTGTTTTGGAATGGAAAATTTTCAGGAAATTGTTGCAGCATAACGAAATCACATAAAAATTCATAAAATGGGTTAATGATAGATAAATGGGTCTATCATAATTTATATATGTAATGTGACATGAACCTATCAGGATTTGTGACAAAAACAATTATTTACTAAGCTAAAATATATTATAATAGTAAACCTAGGTTGTCTCCAGAGAGGAGAACACAACAATCATATTTGTCACTTCCTTTTTGAATTTGTTTTGTTTAGAATTTGAGATAAGTGAAAGAAAGGAAGAAATTATGTAAAATATGGAAAAAAATTGAAATATAAAGTGATATAAAATAGTAATATAAATTTGGGTGATCAGGTCAGGGTTGTATATCCATTTTCAATGTTGTCATAGTTCGATTTTATCCATTTCTCTTCTACTAAAGTGATTTAAGTGAGATTCCACAATGGAACCCTCTCACATATTTAGTTAATGGTTTTGGTTAGAGTAAACCTTAACAAGATATTATTTTGGCCTAATTTACTTTCTTTTGTGAAAGAGTTTCAGTGTATAATTTCAATTAATTTAATCAATTCACGATCAGGTCTTGTTAGTCCCAACAATAATGAATATGCAGTGTAACTCTCACACATACTAATAATTTCCAAATACTTCAACACTAAGCTCTGATCTATTAAATAATATATAGACCAGAACCTAGTGAGGGGGATAATTTTCATTAATAAAAGAAATAATTACTACACAATATAAAATAAAATACAATCGTATAAATAATATAAGTTGTTATTACAAATTGAAACCAACTTTACATAATAGAGAAAACCTTTTTTAAGATAGAGCATGAACTCAAGCATTAAAAAATTGATATCCTAACCTTCCCCAATAACTCCTAGGATTTACCACACCATGTTAAGGTAAATTTTGAATAATGGGTAAGAAGAATAGAATGAAAAAATTAAAGAAAGAAAAGAGGGAAAAGAAGAACATGAAAATGTATCCTCCAGATTCTGTCTTCAAGAAGGCCAGCTTTGGTTCTACCACCATCCCATCGAATTACTCCAAGGTCCCTTATTATATAAGGTTATTAATGGATTTTCCTATATACCCACAAAGTTACAATGCATTTGGATTTGTGTTGAATGATTTATGGCTGAATTAGTATTCCTGACTTTTTCTGGCCGCCAATCACTATTCCTCCAACCCTACTCTGACTAGTTTAATGACTACTGAAATAAAATCTTTTCCCCATGAAAATTTATTCAAAGATTCCATTTAGATTTTTATTTAGAACCCAATTGTAATAACCCCATTTAGTGGTTTTTATCCTTATATATGGATCATTGAATGGGTCATGGTCTATTTTGCCATCCAGAATAAGTGTTCACATTGACTAATTGTTTTTGCTTGTTGGAGTTCGAATTGGCTATTGTTCTAGAAGACCAATATGTATCCCATGAACCATGTCATCCTAAAAAATGTAATCACATGAATTTCATGAATAGTATAGGATTTATGCTTGAAATAAAGAGGTAACATAAAATTGTGAAATGACCAGAACTAACCACTTTTCAGATTTAATCTCAAAACTCACCAAAAAAACCTAAAATAATGAAAATAATATCAAAAAGATTAATGATAATGGATTAATTCATTTAAAAACATATGTATAAATAGGAAAATATGAGTTCTGTCAATTTCCCCACACTTATCACTTGGAATCCTAGACAAGTAAACGTCGATATTAAATCAAATAAAATTTTAAAACACATATCTTTGATATCCATCAATTTCACACCAAGAAATAAAAGATATCATGTCTACTCAAGAACCATTATTAAATGTTATAAATTAAGTTCATTAAAAATATTTCCTCTTCATTTCTTCTCTTAGGCACACAAAACAGATAACTCACATGCATTTCCTCTCATCCCACAAATATGATTTTTCAACAATGTCTTTCTCGTCCAATACTCATTCAAGGGTAACCATAAGCTTGTTAAATTCCAACATATCCACCCGATGTGACTCAAGGACATATTTTTATATTGAGGTCTTTATAGGTTCTTTATATGGATTTAGGTTTGTAGGATTTAGATGGGAAAAAATTATAAGGCTGAATGAGGTGGTCTTCGCTCTTTTTGAAGCAAAATTGCATTATTCTAATTTTTACACAAATATGATCTCCTCCTATCTACCCTTAGTAGAAAATAAGCTCCATTAGAATGAAAAATTAGTGAAATTTCACAACATTTATTTTAGAAGTAACATTTTCCATCCTATCAAACATTATTTTTCATGAAGGCTTTAGTTAGGCACAACTTTTTTTCTCTATTGGAAGCTCCAGAAAGGCACAGCTTCACTTATCATGAAAGATCTAGAAAAGGGAAAGATTTCAACCTAATGATTTTTTTCAAAAATAATCACATCTCTTAAACATTTGAATTTCCACACATGTATCTCCAAATGAGTTAGCACAACAAAATGAAACCTCCCCCCACACGTATGTTCAACTAGACTATAAAATGGCACTATAATAGTAGGATGGATGTGGAAAATTGGCTTGTAATGTGGATAACATAATAGGATTTTCATGGATTCAATGGGATAAAAGGATTAAACGTACAATTTGGACCATTATAAAAAAGTTTCATATGAAATAGGGGCTTTAATATCAAAGAAATGACTCAATCATTTAAAACACATGTACCTAAAACTAAAAAGTTTTGATATGAATAAATCAAATTCTAGTTAAATCATGCATGGTTTGGTTCTCTCAAAAAATGAGGTGAAAGAAAAGAACATGAAAAAAATGGTTTATAAGCCATATAAGAAAGTTATTTCAATGATAAAGATACTAACTTATGGCATGTGATTAAAAAATCAATATACATTTTATGAAATTCCTAAAGATATTATTTTTGAAATAAAGTCAATTTCAGCATTCATTTAAGCTCAGTTTCATGGAATAAATTGTTTCATTCATTGACATGGGTTTCCATAAATGTGATTATAATCATTTCAGCTCAAAATTTTCAAACACACACAAAAATTTGAAAACAAATCACTTTTTATAAAAAAAATAGAAAATACTAAATTATAAAGGTTCCCTACCCCACACGTGAATGATGTAGTGCCCGCAATGAATTCAAGTGGATTTAACATGTATTAATATTTTAAATTTAATTAAAATAGGCAAGAAAGTGTTAAGGAGAGGTAAAACATGACTTATTGGTAGTGCATTATTGAGTTAAGCTCTTAAGCTCTGCACATATGAAATCCTACAACCAAAGGTAGATAATAAAACATAATAAATTTATTAAAAGAAAAAAAATAGAAATGGGGTTGGAAAATAATGATATATCTTGTTTTAATCTCTGAAGTCGTCCATGAGTTTTTATTACCTCCCAATTGAGAATTTTTAGTAAGTTATCCGCAATCCGATGGTGGGTAGAGTTTCTTTGAGATGAACCACCAACATTTCTTCTTTCCATATTAAACTTATTCCTTTTTTAGGACTATATGGATATAGTACACCAAATCCACCACCATGAAAATGATATAAAACATTCATGGTGGGGGTTTGACAATGAATGATTCCACCTCTTCCTTAGCATCCACTTTCACAAAACCTTCTCCACTATGTAGTGGTAGCTCAAGGTAAGATGTACCAAAAGAATAATCAGTGGGAGAATCATAAAGTAATTCAATTTAAATAATATTAAAACTTGATCAATGGATATAAAATTCTTCCCATTCAAAGATTGAATCTTGTGCCTCTTTTCCCTTATGTAAATCTGATTTTGTCTCCTCTAGAAATTCCTCCAATTAGAATTCATCTAGTTCGGGGAGACCCATATGTTACTTATGAAGTGTAACTTCTTTTTCTCCCCTGTCCACCAAGACAATACAATTTTTGGCCGAATTTGAAAATTTATAACAACGGGAGGTAATACTCAATTCAGATTTAATAAAATCATAATGAAGAGATTATAAGAAAATATTATCTCGCAAAGTTTGTTCAACTTCAATTTCTTCTTTAATTAGAGGTGCCTCCTATAGTTTAATTTCACAAGATAAATGTAGGTAGTCCGGCTCCTTCATCTTTAATTTAAATTCCACTACTTTGGTGGTTTCATCCTCCAATGGTTTGGGTTTTTCTACGTTGTAAGGGATATGTGGATCAAGTAGTTATTCACACTCATTCTAGAATATATCAAGATATTTTTGATCTCCCACATGTAGCTTAAAAAGAAATTATTCCTTTTGTCCTCCTCATGTTCATTCTTAGGTTCTGGTTTTCCGTCAATGCACTAACATATTTTAATTCAAGTTATACATTGTTCTCTAGTTTTTATTTTTCATTTAAAAGTTATCACATCTGAACTATATTATAACTGAAATAATATTATTATTCCACTTTTGGGTAAATGTTCCATAAATTAAAGATATGATCATTTGAAAACAACATGGAAAAATATTTTTTTGTATTTTTTTGAAAAGTGTCAAATATTAAATATGTGATTATGGGACTACCTCCCACGCAACGACACCATGTTTTGACATGCACATGTTGTGGGTTGTGACAAAAACAATGATTTACTAAGATAAAATATAGTATAATGGTTAACCTAGGTTGTCGCTAGAGATAGCGCACAACAATCATATTTGTCACTTTTTTGAATTTTTTTTGTCTAGAAATTGAGAGAAATGAATCAAAAGGAATAAATTATGTAAAATATGGAAAATAAATTGAACTATATTTTGATTGAAAATAGTAATTTAAAATTGGGTGATCATTTTAGGGTTGGATAACCAATTGCAATGTTATCGTAGTTTTTTTTATCAATTTCTCTTCTATTAAGCTGGTTAATGTGAGATTCCACAATGGCTTCATCTCACTTCTTTGGTTAATGGTATTGGTGAATGTAAACATTAATAAGATCATATTTTGGTCTAATTTCCTTCCTTTTTTGAAAGAGTTTCAGTGAATATGTTCAATGAATTTAGGAAATTCCCGATCGGGTCTTGTTTATCCCAACAATCTTGAATATGCACTACAACTCTCACACGTACTAATAATCATCAAGTACTTCAACACTAATCACTGATCTATTACGTCATATATAGACCATAACCTAGTTAGGGAGATAATTTCCAATAAACAATGAAAAAATAAGAACATAATATAAAATCAAATACAACCGTGTAAGATAATATAATCTATTAGTACAAATAAGAACCAACATTACATAATAGAGAAAACATTTTATAACTTAAAGAGTATGAACTCAAACATTAAAAAATGGAAATCCTAACCTTACCGTATCACTCAAAATATTCACCCCTCCATGGTAAGGGTAATTGAGAATAATGGGGAGGAATAATACATTACAAAACTAAAATAAATAAAATAGTCTAGATAAGAAAAAGAAAATGTATCCTCCATATTCTGTCCTCCCAAATTTCAGCTTCGGTTCTACCACCATCACATCAAATCAGGCCAACTTCCCTTACTATATAATTTTATTAATGGTTTTTTCCATCTACCCACAAAGTTTCAAGGAATCTAGAGTTGTGTTGAATGATTTGTGTCTGAATTAATAGACATGACTTTTTCTGGATTCCAATCATTATTCCACCAACCCTACTTTGACTAGCTTAATTGCAGCCAAAAACAAATCATTTCTCCATGAAATTTAATTTTAATCTTCTTTTTAGAGTTTTCTTTCAAACCCAGCTAGAATAACCCCATTTAGTGGTTGATTTTCCAAGATATGGATTATTTAATTAGTCATGGTCTATTCTGTCAGCCAGAATATGTGTTCACTTTGACCGATTGGTTTTGTCCTGATGGAGTCTGAATTGGATATGGTTACAGAAGACTTATATGTATCCCATGAACCATGTAATCCTAAAAAATGTAATATCTTAAATTGGATGAATATTGTAGGATTTATGATCGAAATAAAGAGGTAACATAAAACTATGAAATGTCCAGAATTAACCACTTTTCACTTTTAAGCTCAAAACACACCAAAAAACATAAAATGGTGTAAATAAAATAAAATTGATTAATGAAACGGGATTAAATCATATAAAAACATATGTACAAATATGAAAATATGATCTCTATCTGAATTTATAGTAATATAGACATGTAAAGTCATGTATCGTCATAAGTAATTGTAAAAATATTGTGTAACATAATAAAGAAACATGGAGAAAGAAGAGAAAAGAAAGAACCCTTTAAAAAATTGCATTGGTAATGGGTGTACATAAAAGTTCATTGGACGGAAAATGATAGTTAAAGGGGATATCATAATTTATAAATAAAATTTAAATTATAAGGGATATGAAATAACAAATCCCAACACATGAAAATTTAAATTTAAATACATAACTTAAAAGGAGTATTTGATAAAAGAGGAGAGTTGGTGGTCCCTTACTTGAATTTATGATTAAAAAGGAATGGGAGAGGCTTCTTTAAATCTTAGGGAGCCTTGGGGGGACTCTAGGTAGTTATTTTATGTCTGTGTACATGCACCAAGGAGTTTTAGTGAAGAAAATGGGGTCTTGGGTTGGATTAAATAGGAATGGGGATTTCTTTATTATTTAGGTGTTGGACTCTAAAAAATAAAATATCCAAAACAAAAAACCATCCCATTGTTTATGATAACGGTTTGTACCAAATTGAAGAGGTTTATGTTATTTTTTAATTTAAATTATTAAAATATTACCATTTATTATGTGTAGGTGAGTCACACTCTTAAAGAAATGATTTTGGAATCATAAAATATCTTATAACACTTGGAGGATTCATAATGGATTTACCAAAAAATAAAATAAAATTAAAATCACATTATTCTACATAGAAAGCATATATTTGTTCTTGGATCCTATTTACATTAATTACTACATCACTTTTAGGTCATTGTGATGTCCTAGAACGCATGGTATATTTATAGAGTGTTAAAATTTTACCCAAAAAATTGACTCTCTCATAATATTTTGGAAAATTAACCATTTGAAAATTGGTATATCCAGATTAAACAAATTATAATCATTTTATCTATATGATTTTCAAAAAAAATTGAATTTTCACTTTTAAAAAAATATCATTTATTGAAAATTAAGTGTTGTTTGACAATAACATTTTTCTAAACCTTATAGAAAATTACATTTGACTTTATAAAAATTATATGATCATTTATATTTGATAAAAATTATTTAATAAATATATTATATTAGGATTTTATTTATTTCAAAAATACATTAATTTATAAATTCATTAATTGAATTTGAATATTAATATAAAAATACAATTGGTTCTTTAAAAATATTTTACAATGAAACAATAATAGAATTAAAAAATATTCATATTTTATAACAAATGATATACATATTATTATTTCTAGGGCCTTGATACATAACCCTTTTAATACACAAAGAAATATTCCCTAAGAGTGAGGTGTGGGATAGTGGTGGATTTCAAGGGGTCATTCAGTGAACATGGTTTGGGTCATGATCTCGATGAGCATGAACTTCTATAGTAAACGGTTTCAATAAGACTTATGTTTTTTGAAATCATCTTAGGATTGGTCAAGGAAAAATCCCATAAATGTTATCTCAATTTGATTCTATGATAAATGAGCTTTATAGAGTGTGATCGTACTATTTTAGGTTGTTACTTCCTTTGTTTGTGTCAAAAGGATTTGTTAAAAATCCAATATTTATACTAGTCATGTGATCATCGTTCAATGGATATATTACCAAAGGTTATTATACATAGTGGTCATATAAATACAATTGGATATAACAAAACAAAACGAGTACATATGTTTTCTATAACCATAATAAATTTAATTAAATCAAAAGGGGGATTTTATTTATAATAGTTCGGGTCATTATAATCTTCCACCATTTAATAATTCCTCCCTCAAAAAAATCATTTTGAATAATAATATTTATGAGGGTAACACCAATTCATCACCTCCTATGTTTCACACATTGTTTCTTCAAACATGTTGGTTTTCTACAACACTTTGATGACATGCATTCTCTTATTTCATAGAACCTTTTTTCTATGACAAAGAACATCACCAACTGCTTTTCATTAGAATGATAATTCCCCAATGGTACCACCATTGGATTGATTACATGTGAAGGGTCTAGAATAAACATTCTCAATAGGGATACATGGAATACCTAATTTAATTGAGATAAGTTTGGTTGGAGTTTTAATTGATAAGCTACTATTCTGATGCGATCAAGGATCTCAAAAGGGCCAATGTACCTTGGAATAAGCTTTTCCTTCTTCTTGAATCCCATCACTTTCTTCCATTCAAGTATGTGGAAAAATACCATGTCTCCAACATCAAACTCTAGTTCTCATCAATGATTGTCAGTACCTTAATGTTTTCATTTCCCAACTTCATCCCAAAATTCATATATTCTACACTTCTTCTAATAAAGGGATTCATGGGGATCCATTATGAATCTCTATTGGAAACTATTTTCATAAGATAAACAAACCATAGGAAGATGTGGTCCCCATCCTACCTTTAAGTCAATTGAGCATGCTCTCAACATGTACTCAAGTGTTTCGATAGTCTAATCATATTTGACATCATTTTGAGGGTGATAAGTCATACTGAAGTTCAATTTAATGTTTAGAGCATGTTGGATACATTTACAAAACATAAAAGTGAATATTAAATCTTTATTGGACAAAATCCATAGTGGTATTCCATGCATATTTACTACATATTTTATTTATATACATGTAATCGGATCCAATGAAAAATCCTCAAAATTGAAATGACGTTTGAAGATTAATAAGATGCCCTATAACAAACCAGATAGCTTTTTTTCCTTTGTATGTCTTCATAATTTCAGTGAAAAAGTCTATGGTGATGTTATCCCAAATCTATGCTAGTATGGGTAATAGTTTCATTATTCCCTTATACTTATGTCATTCAGCCTTCACTTGATCATATACCAGGAACATTGATTTATATTCAGTGGTCTCCTTCTTCATGTTTTCCCACCAATAGTTCTCTCATAGTTCTCTATAGAGCATTTAGTTTCTTAGGAGAATGGAGAAATCCGAAGAATATGAAGCATCTAACAGTTCCTTATTTAACTCAATGTTTTATGGAAACATATTCTTAAACCAAATCTCATAATTCCTTCTTCATTAACATTGAATTCCAAGAATTCCATTTCCTTATAGTTTACACTCTCTTCTGAATTCTCACATCATCATTTTGAGTATACTTTAACATTTCTAAAAGAGACGACTAAGAAATCATTTGTGAATGGATTCATGATGTTCCTTTCTTTATGATTCCCATGTACATCCTCTTAAAATAAAAGAATATTTCAAACTTCTCAATTACCATCCATAATATAATTACTAGTTCCTTTCCACATAGAGCATATGCCAAATTATTTTGTTTACGAGGATGGTAGTGGATTGAGAAACCGTAATCCTTGATGATATTTAAACAACTTTGTTGGCTCATATTAAGTTATTTCTATGTGAATATCTATTTGAAGCTCTTGTGATCAGTATATATCTCACACTACTCCGCATATATATAATGTGGCTAGATTTTCAATGCAAAGATAATTACTTCCAACTTTACATCATGTATGAGATAGTTTTTCTCATTAATTTTCAACTACCTTTAGGTGTATGTAATGACCTTTTCATTTTGTACCAACTTACATCCCAATACCTTCTACAATTCATCAGTGAATATTGAAAAAATATCCTCGCTTATGGGTATTTTGAGAACGGGGGAAATTTCCTTTTCAACTCCATGAATATTTCTTCACATACATCATTCTATAAAAAAATCCCTTTCTTCTGAGTTATCTTGGTAAGATGATTTGACAACCTTCCTAAATTTCTCAAAAATCTGTGATAATACCCAGCAAACCAAAGGAATCTACAGATATCTTACATGGATATTTTCCTTTACCATCTGTAATTTTAGTTTGTCTTTGAAGGATCCAAATATATCCCATTGATTGTGATGATATGCCCAGTGAATGAGACTTCCTTAAACCATAAGACACATTTGTTATACTTTTCGTAGATATTATCCTCTTGCATGGCCTTTATCTTAATTCTTAGATGCTCCTCAAGGTCCACCTTTTTTGTAGTATATTATAATATCATCTATAAAGACTACCAAAAATTCTTCGAGGTAATATCTAAAGACACAATTCATAAAGTCCAAGAATATTGATGGATAATTATCATGTTTGAATGGAATCACTATGAAATCATAGTTCTCATACCTTGTATGAAAAACTATCTTGGGGATATCTTCTTTCTTCACCCATAATTGATAATATTCCAACCCATGATCCACTTTGGAGAAGTATTGTGCTCCACTTAGCTGATCAAATAAGCCATAAAACCAAGGTAAATGATACTAGTTCTTTAAGATGATCTTGTTGAGATCATGATGATCAATCAAAAGATGCATTGACCCATCCTTATTATTAAAAAATATGATTAGTTCACACCATGGTGAGGGTCATGTTTGTATGAACCCTTTATCCATATTTTCCTATAGTTTTTTCTTCATCTCTTCATGTTTAACAACATGCATTCTATAAGGAGTCTTGGATATTGGAAATGGATTAGGTGTAAGATCGATGGAAAATTCAACCTGTCATATAGGAGGAAGATAAATAAATTACTTGGGAAACATATTAGTGTATTCCCTCTCATAGGAATGACTTTGAAGATGATTATTTTCATAGAATCAATAATTTCATCTACATATGATTCTTCATATGCAAGTAATATCCATGCTTCAGATGATGGTGCTAAAGAAGATCCATCATTCTATTTGCACTTGTATATAATCGGTGGTCGAATCACCATATGGAGAGTGATTTCCTTCTCATGGAAATTTATATTGGACTTATATAGGGAGATACAATTCATACCCAAAATGAAATAAAATTCCACCAAAAGGAGTATAACAAGGTTCGTGGGGTATTTCATCCCAAAAACATTGGCAGTGGAGTTATACTCATGGGAGGTAATAATTTCTCCATTTTCCATTTTCAATGACTTCTCTACTTCAATTCTTTGTGACGGTGTTTGAATACTCTACAAAACTTTCATGGTATTGAGGAATGCATAGAACTATAGATGATAATCATATATTTCACTTTTTAATTCTAGTTACGCTAATTTACTACCTCCAAATAGACATAGGGATTAGTATTTTGAAACTGTTAATCACATAAAGGGGCATTCTAATGAAATTAAAGAGATAGCTTATAAATTAAATTTATTTTCCAAACTTATGAATTTAATGGCTTTTAACTATGTTATCCATGATCTATTTCCTAGCATATATACTTATGGGATTTTTTCGCTTCCATTTATAATGGTTTAAAATGAGCATATAAATTTACCATAGAATATACATTGTGAGTGTAAAAATAGGCACACAGTGAGGCCCATTTTCATGTACCAGATTACCTTGAGTTAGACCTGGATCATCTTGTTGTAGTTATTACCCCTAGGTACATCAATTCCAGAACCACATCCACTTAAAGTTTATATATAGGGATTTATTTTCTTGATAGAACACTTAATATATACTAACCAATATTTAAGGATTTTTTCATACACATAGTCATATCTGAAAGTCTTTCACTTATGTTATCAAATCCTAACCCAAAAAAACAAAACCTATCCTCTGATACCAACTATAAAAACCCTTCTCTTTATTTCACATTTAAACATGATTTATTATGTAAATTAAACATAATACAACCCGAAATATCAATATTTTTATTGTATTTGTGATATTAAGTACATTAAATGACATTTTAAATCATGAAAAAAATAGCTTTATTGAAAACTTCTTTAACATGATCAAAATGTTCCTTCGTACTTAATATTCTTTGGGATAACCTGAGAACATACATAATAATTGGGTGAGCTATATATCCCATTAAGGGAATCAAAAAGGCACAACATGAATAATATAATACATTTTAAAAAATAGTCATATAAATGGAGTATAAAAGGAACATGATTAATAAGGAATGATATAGCATGATAATCATAACATGGAAATGTGGAAACAACATAAAACACTGCATCATAAATTTAAGTCAAGGCTAAACGTACAAAGACATCATGGTGGAAAATTTTAAAAAAAAGTAATAAGATAACATCACTTTCCCAAAGTAATTTATCATGATATTAACCATTACCCAATTAATTGGTTTGCTATATAATTCCGGGTGCACCTATCTCTTTCATTTCATTCTCATGCTTACGTGTGCCACATAGATCAATAAACATGGATTCATTAGATGTAAAAATTTATTCCATTATAAAGTATTGTGGAATACATAAAAGTATGTCCCAAATAAAATAATTATTTGTATATAAATGTGAATACCCAAGATAGAAACTAAGCATATTATTCACTACACAATTTTTTTGGAATTTGAAATCACTATGAAATTTTGGCAGCATAATGATGTCAATAAAAATTCATAAAATGGGTTCATGAGAGAGAAAGGTTCATGTAGTCATTTATATATGAAATTGAATGTAATATGGACATATAAATACATATCCCGTCATAATGAATGTGAAAAAGAAGGCTTAACATAAGAAAAACACATAAATAAAAAAGAGAAATAAAATAACTCGTACATAATTTCATAAAATGGGTTCATGAGAGAGAAAGGGTCATGTAGTCATTTATATATGAAATTTCAAGTAATATAGACATATAAATATAGTTTCTGTTTGTAGCTTCTAATTTATTTCCTATTGTTTATAGAATATGTTCTATTTCAAGTCTTGTAAGTGATGTTTTTTGTAACATGCATATTCTTTGGGAAAGGGTAGCAAAGATTATCCATGTAAATGGGGTAGGGGTCTATACCAATGGTTCTAAAACCATTGGATTAGAATTAAACAAATGGTTCACTATAAATAGTTGGTTAGTCTGAAATTTCGACCCCCATATACCAATAGTTCACAAAGAACCATTGGTATTGTCATTTCCCAATATAACTATTGACAACAGTTTGGATAACAATTTTTATAGGATCTACCAATGGTTATCTAGCCTATACCAATAGTTAAGTACCATTGGTATAGTCTTCTATTCTAGTAGTGAAATGTAAATAACTAGAACACATTCCATTTAATAAATAAACTAAGATTGAACTACATCTATAGAAAATGTCAAAGAAATAATCTCATGGAAAAATTATAACAGGATTTAAATGATGAAATTTATTTAATTATTGGATTCCATGTTTTCTAGGTACATGGAACCTTTATTATCAAGACATTTCACAAGACAGTTTAACATATCATGTAGAAACCCATCAAATTCATCCAAATCATTCATCTCATTAGACTACCGATGTGTTGAGGGGATATCTATAACAAGGCCCCAACAATGTAGTACCTATACAAATAATTCCCCATATATCAAATAATTTATTTAATTTTGGAACAATTTTCCTTATCAAATATATGTATTGTGTAAAAGATATGAATTTTTCAATAACTCCCCAGTTAATTAAAAAAATACCAAATTTAACATTGTATGTACAAATGGTATATGGTTTATAAAATAATAATACCCATTTCATTATAATTTTAACATTTAATATAAAAATATCGTATGTAAATGGTTGTTTCAATACAAAGTTAACAATCGATAAATAATCTTTTACTATAAAGATAACTTATACCACTGGGTAATTTTCAAGTCAAACCTCACTTAGATGAGATAATTCAAAGTAAAATAATAAATAACATTAATATAAAAGTATTCATGATATAATATATCAAATGTTTCAGTATATACACCACAAAAAATATGTAATCATTGAATATGAATTTCATCTCATTGATATAAAAAGTGAGTTGAAAATCCATTACCTTATCCCTCCTTTTTGTTGTGTGGTATTTAACCTTTTGTATAGTGTCATAACCCATGTTAAATTTTTATAATAGAACCATAAATGTATTTATTATCTCATATATGAACTTCTTATAATATCATATTACTTATTCATTAGCAATCATTCATTATTTTCACTATTTCCTGTGTTAATTGCCTCATTTCTCGAGTTAGATTTGAGTTGTTATTTGTTGTTCCTACTAATTAAATCACAATTTCATCATATCATCAATTTAAAACATTATTTAAATATCATTAATATTATGTATATGTATTTATAATAATACATATAATATAGATATATAAAGTGAATTTCACTGTTTATGGAGACGATAGGTTATACGTACGAATGAATGCTACTTTCATTTATTCTTATTATTAAAAGAATGAGAATAAAATGATATATATTTATCTTATCATTAAATTATAATATCTATGTAATATATGGAACATATTTTTATTTAAACTAACCTTTATATGTTCTATGTATAGTGTGAAAGAATCACAACACTTTGAGCAGGCGGTAGTCCACACTTCCACAAACGATGTTATCGTATTACCATGTGTTAAAAAAAATTAAAGAACAAAGAGATCTTATAAATACCATATATATCATATATAAGTAATTTTTCAATCATAACTCTCAATCATGAGAGCTGTTAAAAGAAAAAATAATGACATTTTTTTGCAAGGTGATAGTTTGTCGTACACATAAACGGTAAGTTCGTTACTCATTTGATGGAATTGTTTGTAGTCGTAGAACTAAATCATAATATAAAAAAACTATTATATTTAGGATACTGAGGTTGTTATATAATAATTTAATAATAATATTTTATTTATTGTAGAATTAAAATAAAAAAAGACCCTGAGGAAGGATGTTAGATCATTTTTGGGTAACTCCTTTTGATTTTCACCAAAGGGCTTCCTTTTATGGCTTGATTCCCTAAAGGAAGCTTATAATATTAGGAGATGGATTTTTTGATATTATTTTATTAAATTTTTCGCAAGCCAAATGTGTAACACCCCAAGGTTTTATAGTAAGTTATTTTCTTTAAATTCAATAGCTTGCAATACACGCAATACCGAGTTCGAGCACACCACGACTTACCAAACTAGCCGTTCAAAAGCAGTTATAAATTTTATTAACTGAATTTGGAATTTTATATACTACATATAATTTTAGAATCCATATTATGTGTTTCTCAGACATAATATAAGAAGAAATTCATTTTTTCAGATAAAAGAAGTATTTTTCAAAAAAATTAATTTTACTACCTTTTAAAAAAAACCATTTTAAAAACCTATATTTGACACTTTTATATATTCAATTTAATTTAATTAAATTATTCTTAATAATCGGTACATAAAAATTTATTTTGGAATAATTTTTGGAACTTTTTTGATAACTTACATATTTTGATGAATGCTGAAAAATAGTAAATTTTAATTGAAAACAACCATTTTAATAGAAAAAATTTATAGTATTAAATTATTTATTTGAATTGTTTAGAGGTATAATTAGATTATATATTTATCATTTAATACAATTTAGTTCATTATAAGTAATTTCACATTTAAAGTTTACATAAACACATGTCAATCTTTTGATAGTTTTTAATTTTCAAAAAAATCCTCTTTTCGGTTTTGACAATGGGTATTAATTTTAAATTAATTAATTCCACTTATATGTTTTTAATTTTATAAAATATAATTCATTTTTTAATTCAGAATAACAAAATTATCTTTGGGTAAAATTTTGGTATTTTTTTGAAAACATTCAATTTTTGATGAATACTGAAAAAATACTTCATTGTTGGTTAAAATCGAATTTTTATTTAAATAATTAGTTAATTTAATTGAATTTATTTTATGTCAAAATAGATACATAATACCTATATATTTTCAATGTAATTCATTGGAGTCATTTTATAATAAGTTTAGATATATAAAATTTTATCGAACTTTTTACCGTCTTTTACCCACCTCCTAGGAGCATTTTCAAATTTGTATAAAACATAATTTTACCACTTATGTGAGTTTAATTTCAAAAATCCGAGAGACATGGTTGATATCAGTAAGTAAAATGTGGTTCAATAACATGAAAATAATTTTTGGTGAATAGTAAATGTTTTCTTTAATTTACCACGGTTAAGAGTAAATAGGGTAATTAAGGGTAAAAATGATGTTATTATTATCCTAAAACATGTCATAATTATATTTTATAAGTGTAATTAGACCTAAAACAACCTTAGTAAAAAAATATGATCCTTTAGGTCCACTTGGATTAGATTAGGACATTTATTATTATTTAATTCAAAGAAGAGTTAAAAGTGTTTAATTCAATGTTTAATAAATAAACCATTTTTAAAATATGGTTATGCATAAGATATATTCAAATATAAAAATTAATTATAAAGATAAAAATATTTCATACTTAATGGTATTTTATTTATAATTTTTATACATTAAATAATTAAATTTATTTGTGACACAATGATGATGCAGTAAATACCATATTAATGAAAGATTAAAATAATTAAAATTATATATATCTAAATAAATATAATTTTAGACTTTTAATGAATTAAACTAATTTTATTGGTTAATATGACATGTTAGGGTTGATTAAATGTATTTATTTTGAAGTAATAAATTTACCAGTACTTTAACAAAAATCAATTATTAAATAATGTCAAAATTGACATAAATGAGTTTTTAAAACAAATACAATATTATTAGTTGATATAATAATCCTAAAAAACTAAATATTGGAAAAAATACTTATATAATTATAGGTGTATCATTAATGAACCACTTCATGTTCTCTTGGAAGTTTATAGTAAGTTTATTAACCATATAAAATAAAAATACAAAGAGGCATGGTAAATGTCAAACTATTTAACTAAGAGTTAAATCTAAAAGATAAGGTTAATATAGTGACCCAAACCTATCTAAAACACATTGGATGAGAGTTTTTCAACACATCCTCGCCTTATACTTTATATAATTCATTTTGGAGCTATTAGAAACCGAAAATGATTTTATTATAATATAATATTTCAATATTTTTCTAAGGTGCACATCACCCCTCTGATAAAACGGAACTTCCCATTCTCTAAAATTCACACCTTCAAAGCCATTTGGCTCGGCCAAACCCTAACCAAATATCCTAAAAATTGTCCTCCCTTAATCCTAGATATGAGGCCCCAGCCTAAAACATTACTTAATCTTGAGTTATTACAAGATTACACATTGAGGATTTTTTCAGGTTTAGAGTTTTAGAGAATTAGATCATAAATCATGCATTACATTCCACATTTAAACAAGGTGGTTACATTAAAGACAATATTCACTTATCCCATAAAAGGAAACATATTTAAAAACGAAACATGGATTCTTTCATGACACTTCCTTGACACTATCATCACATAATGTACCATTCCCTTGACCTGTGAAAAACATTTCAAAAACATGGGATGAGCATAAAAAGCTCAGTAAATGATACAAAATTACGAAATGAAAACATTAGTCCATGTATACATAATAATTAATGAAATAATAATTTACTCATAAAACATAAGAACTTTAACATACCTCATCAAATCATGAATAAATCATAGAAATCATAAGACATAAAGGTAACTTGAGGCATTCATAAAATTATTATGTTGGGTGTAACCCTCATGGTTACGTTTGGAATACCCATCACAGTATATTCCCTAAATATATTCATAGAAACCTTAGCGCTTAACCCCTTCACATTACCCAATGCATTAGAGATCTATATCGGGCTCACCCGCCCTTAGTTTATTAGGGAACCACCCGTCTTCATAAACAATGCCCAAGAACCATAACAAAATCGTATCACATAAAACATGCATAAAGGAAACATAACATTTCCACATTTCAATCACAAGATGTCAATAACACATTGATAAAAGAATTATCAAAACCATTTTCAATACCAAAATAAAATAAAAGTAAAACATGGTATTTATTTTTAATTTAAAAAAAGTTGTGGCTTGTAGAGGAAGCTGAAACTCAAATAATGGTCATGGTGGCGGAGAAGTCCTTGTCGCCGCATACGTATGACAAAAACATTCATGTTTGTCATTTATTAAAACGCTTCATATAAAAATATTCCTTTTGAATAAACGTAAAATTAAAAGGGGTTTACTCACCGTATAAAAGAAAGTTGTGTATAAAACAAAATATGCCTCAATGAAAGGAGATTGAGATGAAGTCTCTTACCTCGTGTCCGGCTTGACTTGATCATTCTTTAATCTCCTGAATAATAAACTTGAGTTAATTTATACTTTCTTAAGAACCTTTTTCAAGTTCATTATTCCTTTTATATCACTTATTACCATGTTATGAACACGATGTAATTATTTAAGTAAATAACGTTCGTTTTGTCGATCATTGGTACTTGAGTCAAAAATAAACTCCTTATAATTACAAGTTGTTCATGTGGTAAAATATCCATTATATCCAGAATTATATTCATGATTTAGGTATCATATATATCATATATATCCAGTATATACATGCATTTATAATATTACATAACATTTAGAGGTAAGAAATGAAATGCACCGTTCATGGAGACGGTAAACCGTACGTACGCATGAACGCTACTTTCATTTCTATTTCATATTTAATAGAATGAATTAATAATGATAAAAAGGTATATTATAATTCCAGTATTATATCATATATAATATCATTAACTCCATCTTTTATACGTCCCATATATGGCATTAACGAATCAAATCACTTTGAGGGGGCGGTAGTCCGCACTTCCTAAAATGAAGATATCGCGTTTACCCATAATGGAAACCATAAATGTATGCCATAAATGAAAAATAAAGAATCATAAGGAAAAAATAAACATAATATATGTCATATATAAATAGAGTGACTTATTAATGGCCACTATGAAAGGTGTTAAAAGAATATTGAACAGTCATCGTTTTGTGAGGCATAAATTCGCCATCCAGAGAAACAGTTGTTCTTTAACCATTAGACGGAGGTGTGTGTAAGTGTATCTATAATCCTTATCATAATAACATAATAGTATATTGATATACTATTTTTGTTTCAAAAGAAAGAATAAAAAGAGTTTAGGGGTTGGAGAACCAAAATAAAACAAGAGAACACAAGTGAAGACATTACCTTTAAATCGGGTAACTCCTCTTGGTTTGAACCAAAAGGGTTTCTTGAAGAGCTTTCTGCCTAAGGTAATGCTTCTAGGATGGATAGAGGTATGTGGAGAGATAAAATTATCAGATATTGGCCGAGCCAATGGCTTGAGTGGTGTGGGTAAGGAGGAAGAGGTGGGGGACTTTTATAAGAGGGAGGTGGGGCACTCTTGGAAAGTAAAGAAATGTTACTTTTTATTAAAATGAGCTTCAGATTTTAAAGGTCCCACATTGATATATTTTGAGGATAAAGTGATAAGGGTTCAAAATATACTCATCCAATAGGTTTTTGACAAGTGTAAGTCTAAGATTTTACATTATCTTTTCATTTTATTTAAATCGTTCATTAATGAGGTAATCGCTACATCATCATGGTGTCATAAATAAATTAATTTATTTAATGTCTAAAAATTATAAAAAAAATACTATGATGTAGGAAATATTTTTATCTTTCCAATTACTATTTATAGTCTAAGATATCCTTTACACAGACAAAACTAAAAGTTTTTTTCTTGGGTGATACATACTTTTGTGATATTCTCCTTTCTTTGAAAATAAAATGATAAAGTGTCACTCTCACCCAAAAGTGATTCCATGGGGACCCTAAGTTTTGTAAAAGGAATCCCATGGTCGTACATGACACAACCAGTAGCATCATTCTACATGTTGGGGTCATTTTATGTTTTTATGTTACTATTTTATTACCCTTAACTACCCGGTTACTAATTAATCACGATAATTAATGATAATTACCGTCATTACTATTCATAATGTCAAAAACAAAGAATCTTAATTACATAATTTGGAACTTATGATTCCAAATATGGAATCCATTTTACTAAATTCCAAACACAGAAATTTAAATAATTAATTTGAAAATAATTCTCGTTGTCAAAACAAATAGAGGGTTTTTTAAAACAATATCTATGAAAATTTTGGCACTTGTTTATGCCCAATTCCAAAGTAAAATCAATTATAATGACCACCATTGGATTAAATGGTAAAAAAATATTCTAATTCAACTTTAAAACCAATTATAAAGATAATATAACCATATAATTATATTAGATGAAAAAGCAGTTTTGAAGTAAAATGCAGTATTTTTCACTATTCATTAAAAATGATCATTGTCAGAAAAATACCAAAAAATTATCTAAAGTAAATTTCAATGTCCCAATTCTAATGAATAAGTTTGTTTTGACAAATAGATCTTATTAAATTTTGAAAAGCTTTATTTAAAAATGGTTTTCCATCAAAAGGTGGTAAAACAATCTTTTAAAAAATATTAGATTATTCCATGCTTAAGATTGGATTTATTCTCATTTTAAGCCTATAAAACACAATCTAGTTCATAAATAGACATAGATAAGAAAATCTATAATTCTTTACTTTCTTGGGATGTTAAATCCTTCCCCCTATATAAAAATGCATCCCCACAATTTATTTACTTATCGAATTAGTGGGGGTATTTATCCCTCATTGCATTTTCAGATTCCCATGTTGCCTCTTCAATCATGTGGTTTTTCCAAAAAACCTTTACTTGATAAATCACCTTATTCCATAACACTTGCTCCTTATGGTCAAGAATCTGGACCAGTTGTTCCTCATAATATATATTCTCTTCCAGCTGAACTACCTCTGGACTCAAAACATGAGATGGATCTGGCATGAACTTCCTTAACATTGAAACATGAAAAACATTGTGTACCTAAGATAAACTCGAAGGTAAATCCACTCAGTATGAAACTGATCTAAGTCTATATAGAATTTCATATGGTCCATTGAACCTTGGACTCATCTTTCCTTTCTTACCAAATCGCATCACACTTTTCCATGGGGAAACTTTGAGGAAGACATGATCACTTATCTCAAAAGAGAGATCCTTCCTCCTGTTGTCTGCATAACTTTTCTGCCTACTCTGAGCTATTCTCATGTGTTTCTGTATCATCTGAACTTTTTCTACCAACTCTTCTACCAATTTTGGTCACATAAACTTCCTTTCACCCACTTCATCCCAAAAGGCTTGAGTTTGACACTACTTCCCATATAATGCCTCAAATGGTGCTATCTGTATATTGTAATGAAAACTGTTACTATAAGAAAACTCTACAAAAGAAAGATGTTGGTCCCAACTTCCCTGATAATTCATCAAACAAGCATGTAGGATATCCTCCAAAGTCTGAATTGTTCGTTCTGACTGCCCATCTGATTGAGGATGAAAAGTTGTACTAAAATTTAATTCAGTACCCAACGACTTCTGAAGGCCTTTCCAAAAGTTAGAAGTAAACCTGGGATCACAATCAGATAAAATGGAGAGGGGAACTCCATGTAACCTGACTATCTCTTTAAGATACAAACGATAAAGTTGATCTATAGATAATTTATCTCGTATATCATGGAAATGAGAAGATTTAGTCAAGCGATCAACAATAACCCAGATTGCATTATTACCTCGAGGTGTCTTTAGAAATCCAAAAACGAAGTCCATTTATATATTATCCCATTTCCACTCTGGTACTGGTAAAGGTTGAAGCATCCCTTTGGGTAAATTCCACTCTGCTTTAACCTGTTGACAAGTCAAACACTTCACAGTAAAATCACCAACATCTCTTTTCATTCCATCCCACCAGTAGTACTCTCGAAGATCTCTATACATCTTAGTACTGCCTGGATGAACTGAAAACAGAGAACTATGAGCTTCACATAATAACTCCCTCTTCAATTTTGAATCACACGGCACACACAATATCTTCCCAAATCTCAAAACACAAACATTATCAATGTTGAATTCAGGAAACTTACCCTTCTGAACCAGCTCTACCTTTTTCTGCAACTCACTGGCTAGCTTTTGTGCTTCCTTAATTCTCTTTGATAGAGAAGATTTCACTGATACCTGAAACAAAACAGAAGAACATCCTGCACCAACAACTTCTTTTCCAAAGTTCATCATATACTTAACCAAAGGATCACGTTCCAAACGTAACATGGTTAATGAAGCATTACTTTTTCGACTCAAATCATCAGCCACTTTATTTTGTTTTCCCGGATGGTAATGAATTGTACAATTATAATCCTTGATTAATTATAACCATCTTCTCTGTCTCATGTTCAATTATTTCTGAGTGAATATATACTTTAAACTTTTGTGATCAATATTTATTTCACACTTTACACCATAGAAATGATGCCTCCAAATTTTTAAAGCGAAAACAACAGCAGTTAATTCCAAATCATGTGTAGGGTAATTTACCTTGTGAGTTTTCTACTGTCGTGAAGAATAAGAAATTACCTGATCATTCTACATTAGGATGCAATGAAGTCCTTTCAATTAAGCATCACAGTGGATAAAAAACTCACCATTCCTGGAAGGTAGTGCCAAAACTGGATCATTCACCAATCTTCTTTCCAATTCCTGAAAATAATCATCACATTCTTCTGTCCAGATAAACTTAACAACCTTCCTAGTTAGATTAGTCATTGAACAAGATAACTGGGAAAAATTTCGAACAAATATTCAGTAATAGCCTACCAAACCAAGAAAAATATGAATCTCAGTTACATTTGTGGGTCTCGACCATTCTTTAACAACCTTTGTTTTTGCAGGATCAACAGTTATTCCATATTTAGAAACAATGTGACCAATGAAAGAAATTTGTTGCAATCAAACTCACACTTGCTGAATTTCCCATAAAATTTCATTTCTTTTAAGGTTTGAAAAATAACCCTTAAATGACTTTCATTATCCTATTTAATTTTAGAAAACAACAAAATATCATCAATGAAAACAACCACAAATTTATCCAAGGACTCATGGAAATTTCTATTCATAAGGTCCATGAATACAGCAGGTGCATTGGTTATCCCAAAAGGCGTTACTAAAAATTCACAATGGACATATCTTATATGAAACGCGGTCTTCAGAATATCTGATTCCTTTACCTTAAACTGATGGTACCCCGATATTAGGTCAATCTTTGAAAAATACTGAGCTCCCTAGAGCTGATCAAACAAACCATCGATATGAGGCAAAGGATATTTGTTCTTAACAGTGATGTTATTCAAGTCTCTATAATCAATGCAAAGTCTCATTGAAACATCTTTATTTTTAACAAATAACATAGGAAAACCCCATGGTGATGTGCTAGGTCGAATGAAACCTTTCTCTAATAAATCTTGCAATTGCTCCTTAAACTCTAAAAGTTTGATTTAGGCCATTCGATAAGGGGGTTTTGAAATTTTCTTAGCATGAGGAACTAAGTCAATAGTAAATTCAACTTCCCAATCTGGTATTATTCCAGGAAACTCATCAGGAAAAATATTAGGATACTCATTTACCATCGGCACATCATTAATCTGAACAGTTCCTTTGTTTTCAACAATATGTGTAAGGTAACATTCATTTCCCTATTTTACAAGTTTCTCAACCTCTTGATATGTGATCAATAGTAAGGGTTCATTCTTGTACACAAACTGAAAGTCCTTCTGAAAAGAAACTTCATTAGCTCTATAATCAATCTTAACATGGTAAACAGAGAGCCAATACATACACAGGATAACATCAAAATCTACTAGAGGTAAAACAATAAGGTTTTCAAGTAGGTTCTTTCCACGAATAAGGATAGGAATACTCTTATAAATTCTTTTTTCCTCAACTTTCCCCTAGGTGTTTTTACCACAAGATCAGGAGTAATTTCTTGAGATGGAATTCTCAACTTACTAGAAAATTTTTCAGAGATGAAAGAAACTATAGACCCTGAATCAAACAACACACTGGCATAATCTGAAAAAACAAAAAAAGTACATGAAACCACTTCATTTTCTAGCCCAACATCTGCTGAAGTAGTTGCAAAGGATTCACCGCTTCTTTTTTATTGTATTCTGACTACTTACCATCATTTGAGCTCTTTGTCGAACACTCTTTTTCTTAATGACTCATCTCATTGCACTTGAAACATTTCACTAACTGTAAATCAAATTTGGTCTTATCATCAGCCTGATCTTTTTCAGTGAAATCATGAGCCTTATATCCCATCTTACCGCCTCTGTAGCGCTTTCCATAATTTAGAAGACATTCCCCAGCATGCCTTTTACCACATTTATCACAAACTAGAAACTTAGTTTTCTTACCATCAGTCCTTTTTGAAGAATTCTTCCCTTTCTCTTGCCACCACGGTCTCTTCTTCTGTTGGTTGTTATAGAACACTTTATCATCGGCAAACTCCATTTACACCCTCTCATCACATCGAACAAGCTTTTCATAACTCTTGAACTCACGAGAAGCTAAAGCCCTTTGATATTTTGGCTTTAATCCTGAGTAAAAATGATTGATTTTACTATCAAGGTATCGGATAAAATTTTGAGCATAACTTTCCAATCAAGTGAACATTTATTCATAAGCAGCCACTAAGTCTTCCTCTTGCCTCAATTCCAAGAATTGTTTTTCCATCCTAAGTCAAACAGCCTTAGGAAAATACTTCTCAAGAAACATACCTTTGAATTCATCCCAGTTGAGAGCATCAATCTCATCAGCGCCTTGAATATTTTTAACCATCGACCACCACTTATGTCACACCTAGACCACAGACGCCCTTATTTTACTACTTTCTTGGTCCCGAATTAAATTTTTCAAAGTATAATTATGTTGGTGGGTTTACCGCCGGTGCGCGGACACCGCAACATTAGCGGTGGCTGTGTGTTTGGCCCAAATTATCGTGTGTCTACACAATGTTTTAAATAATAATAATATTTTAATTTATTTTGACAATATTATAATTATAAACGTTAGGTTTTTTGTATCATTATTTTTATTATTAGTATTGTTAAATTATTATTATTTCGATATTATTATTATTATCACAAAGTTTATTATTATCATTATTATAAAGTTTCTTAAAAATTTTTATGTAAGTTCATTATTATTATTACGATTTGATTTGATTTATTTATTTATTCTATCATATTATTATTATTATTATTATTATCCTTATTATTATTATCATTATCATATATATATATATATATATATTTCCTAAACCCTAATCCCCCCTTACCCTCACGCCGCCCGCGCGGCCTCCCCCTCCTCTTCTCTCCCTTTGTCTGATGGTCGTCGCCTCTCCTTTGTCGGCCTCCACTCCGCCTCCGGTGCTTCCCCCGCCATCCCGGCTCCCGCTTCCCATTTGCCACTCCCAGCCGCCTGCCCGACCTCCCGCATCACCCCCCAGGTCGGCCTTCGTGTGACCCCCAGCATCCGTTGGTCTCCTCCCGGTATCCCAACCTCTGACTGGCCTCTGGCCCTCCTAACTGTCGTGACCCGCTCGCCGTCCCGCCTCGCCCAAGGCGGTGCCGCCCACGCGGCCCTTGTGTCGGCCCCTGCTCCCCGTTTCCATCGCTGATCGACACCCATGTGGCCCTAGTTCCTTTCGCGCGACCTCCTCCGGCCAGTCGCCTATGGCCGCTGTCCTGCCCCGGCCAGGCCTCCTCCGGCGACCCGGTCTCCAACGCCCCTATCTAGCAGCCCCCTGGGCACTTCCAACTTTTTCCTGGCACTCCGGCACACCCTTCAGCCCCCGCACAGCATCCCGACCCTTTTTCCAGTGGTCCAGCCAGCCTCTGCCGCCTTGCATCGGCCAACAGTGCACCCGACTATCGTTGCCTGACCTCTGGCGGTCTCCCTGCCAGTGCGCGCCTCCCCTTTAACTGGCACGCGACCCCGGCGGTCGAGCACGTCTGCGCCGAGGTATTATTTTGTGGCTGATTTCTGTTTGAGTGTTTTTTATCTGTCGTTTGTTGTTTTGCTGTTTTGGTGTTTTTTGCAGCGCGTCGGCGGGATAATTCTGCAACGCTACGGTCTTCGGCTTACGCGTGCGTACGCGCCTGCGCAAGGTGTGATGTGTCATCAAGTTCACTTTGTGACTTCGAGGTAGGTCTTCCACTGCACTCTCCTTTAAGTTTAGCAATTTATTTATTCCTTGATATTTCATTATTTTCGGTAAATTTAAAGTAGTACTAGATAGTTATGGATAGAGTGGTGACTTTTTGAAATTGAAATTTTTTTATATCTTGCATTGCACTGAAAGTATCTTTCCTATTTTTAACAGTGTGTTTTTCTGGTGATATTTCTAAATGGGTACCTTATAAAATGTGAAAATCTTTTTGTACTATGTTTTTAAATGGTTTTGGTGTGTGTAAAATGGAGGGTGTATCATTTATGGAAAATAGTGATCTCTTGAAAATTTGGATAGAGGAAGTGCTCGTTTGGCCTTTGAACTGGATTTTGGAATTTTTCCGTGGTGGTTTTGTTTCCCTTAAATGGGTTTCTAAGTGAGTTTATGGTTTTCAACGTGATGGCATGTGTTATGTCTTTTGTAAACGCCTTGGTATTTAATGGTTTAAATGATGATTGATATGGTGGCCCGGTTGGCACTTTATGGAATGTGAAGTGATTTTATATATATATATATATATACTTATGGGGAATCTCTACAGGGGGACTTCCCTTTGAGGGTTTGCGTGTAGCAGTGTCCGTGTAAGTGGTTGGCAAGTGCGGTGAGATGAGTCATGCGTGCGAGGGCCTCCCACTTACACAGTATTATTAAAACCACCGTGTGTTCCTAGGCGTCTTTTAGAGAATTGAGTGACAGTTGCTGGCTAACCCCGATTAGACGGGTTGGTCCCCCCTTGGTAGGTAGGCCTTGTTGGGCCTACCACTGGTTGGTTGTTAGGGAGACCAATTGGTTATTGACTATGGAGTACCATGCTGGTAGGTAGTCTGAACCCGAGTACGTCTAGGGGTTTTCTAGGGATGTTTAGGATCACCCATGGTTACTTGTTTTTCCTTGCTTGTTTACTCTCAGTTGTCCTTTACATCTTATACTATTCTACTTTGTGAAAATGGTTTTCAAATGAAAATGCTTTATTCTCTTTGTGTAAAATTTGAAGATGTAACACTTCTTTCCCTTTTAGAATGAGTTTAGAACTAATGAAAGGAATCCAACTTTTGAAAAAGAATAAGGGCAATGTATCATGTTTTGGTTTTTCAAGTGAAATATTATGGGCACTTACTTTTATACATTGTAGTTCAAACCTGGAATTTGTAAATTCTTTATTCACTAGTAGTGATTTGGAATTTGTTGTTGGGCTTACCTACTAATTACTTTTGTACTCACGCCTATCGTTTACCATTTCAGTTGCAGGTTCCGCTTGTTTAGGTTTTTCTGGTTTGAGTCACTCGGTGTTGGAGTGAGGTTGTTCTTTGGTTGGGTAGCGATCTGTGAGGTCACATGGAGGTATGTTTGGTCATGTGGATTTTATTTCTTTTCTTCTTTTAGCGTTTATTTGTTCTGTTTTGTTAGTTTTCTTTCCTCGATCCTGCTTTTGTTTGGGATGAAATCGTTCCCAACGATAAAAGTTTGATGTCCAGCACTAGTTGCCATCCCGAGGGGATGGGAACGCCCCTCAAGACATGCCACGAGCCAGCTCGGGTGACTGGTTCAGGTTCGACCTGGGCTGGTTCGTGAAAAAATGGTATCAGAGGAGGTTCTTCTTACTAGGGTTGTCCGGTAGGTGGAGATTTGGACTGTCGGGACTCGAGAGGTAGGTACGGGAAGGACGTCATGAAACCTCACCCGATCCACACCTCGAGCCGCCAGGGGTAGTCCTGGAATTGAGTATTCTTCTCTGTATGGTTTTTTTTGGGTTGAGAGATGACAACGGAGGCAAGACGATGTTACATCGTGATTTCACATGGATTAGTGACCCATGTGGAGTCTGGGTACACGGTTTGAATTCCTCCTAGTGGTCGATGCTTACTTGGGACATGGCCCACTACCATGTTTCTAGGTTAAGCGTGACTACTAGTCCCTCACCCCAGTGTTTGATGCAACTTGAATTTTGTTTTCGTTTGGGTTAGTGTAAGTGAGTGTTTTGGAAAAGAAGAAGGGTTTTGAAAATGGGGCCGCTTTCTTTTAAATTATTTTAAATGTATGAAATGGGTTTTAAAAATGGAAGCTCTTGATTTGGAAATTAGTTGTTTACTTGGAAATTGGTCGAGAATTGTTTGGGGTGAAACCCCAGGTCCTCTTTATGAATGTTTTCACATGTGTGAGAATGTATGGAATGTGCCTGTTGGTGTGCGTATGAATGGAAAGTGGATGAAGACATGTACAACGGTTCATGGGATTATCTGGGTGTGTATTTGAAATAAGGGGTTTGACCTTGTTTTCTAAATTTGGTTTTTAAAGAGGAAATTGTTTTGGAAAGTGATTTGGGTTTGAAAGTGGATTGGTATTTGGAAGGTGGTCTTGAAAGAATGTGTTTTTGAAATCTAAAATTATAAGGGGATTATAAAAGGGGAATTTTGGGGTTGTGTTTGGTTTTTGAGATGGTTGTTTTGGACAAGGATGCTTTATTGATGTTGCTTCAATTGATATCAGTTTCGGCTTGGGGTTTTATATGTAGTTCAGAAATGCCTCCCAGAAAGGTCCATAGAGTTTTGATGAATCATGCCCAGTTTTTGGTCCTTCTCGGACGTTATCTACCCTTCTTGGTGATTTGAGTCTGTTAGAGACAGTAGAGTGAATTGAAGAGGTCGAGTGCATCTTCAGGGTATCGGGAACTCCCGACACTATTTGAGTGCATGTTGTTTTGAGTTTGTTTGAGGGTTCAGCTTTGGACGTGTGAGAGTTGTTCGCCCTGCCATCACTGCAATCTGGGATGACGTGGGTTTTCTTTAAAGTGTTCTTCGTCTGAAGGTTTATACTTTAATAGGGGAAGATGAATAAAGTGTAAGAGATTATGTGTAATCAACAGGGCCAGTAGGCGTTGAAAGCGTTTGTTGACCAATTCAAGGATCTTGTGTGTCTGTTTCTAGAGGTAGCATCGCAAGATTTGATGAAGACTCCTCCCTTCATCGGGGGTCTTCGTCCAGAGATCAAAGAGTGAGTCCTCTCTTTTTTGGGAGTATCACTTTTTGGGAAGTTGGTGCATGAGGTTTTCTTAGCTGGGTTAGTCTCCATAGTATGGACGGTCAGAAATCCAGTGTATCCAGTTGCTTGTGAAGGTCTCCCATCTGACGAGCAGAGTGTGTCATATGGATCTGTTCTAAAGAGTCCTCTATAGTGACTCTGGCTTTCAGTTCGTTAAACCATCTAATGGTGTGTCCTCAGTGTGGACGTTTAGGGCATGCAAATCCATCACGTCACACCCCTCTGAAGATGTTCCATCATTGTTGGTGTCTGGGTCACCTAGAGAAGTTTTGCAGGAGGCGTCGCCTGAGGGAGAAGCTATGACTAGAAGATTCCAGTGCCTGACTGTGAGGCAGGAGATGCTTCAGCCATCAGATCTCCAGCCACAGGTCTTAGGGTGAAGCTCGCACACAGTTAGTAGTTCACAGGGGTGTGAAGCCTCAGTTCGGTTTTTGTGTTTGGTGTTGGAAACAATGAATTTAAAATTCCTTTCGTTCTCATTCTTCCACTGTTAAAGTTTTGGCGTTGTCATAGGTCCATTATGTCGTCATGAAGTTGGGATGGACGTGTTTTTTGTAATCCAAATAGTCTCATTTGTCTAATTATGGTGTTATGGATCATGTGTTTTTCATAAAGGTGTGTTTGGATCTTTCATGAGTTGATCTCGGTTTGATTGTGTTCTTTTAGAGATGTACTGCTTTTGGAAGAATCGATGTCATGGTTATGGTCAATTTTACCATGTGGATTAAGTTCTCCTTGGATGTTTTCTCAGGTGTTTGGGGTTTTGGTCTAGGTTGAGAGTTCTTAGTTTTAGCGGAGCTGTTTTTCTTGTGTTACAAAGGATATTTTGGGTTAATTGGGAGTTCCCACATCGCCCCCCTCCTAGGATGGTATGATTGAGGATTGAATTTCTGCACTAGTTGAGTTCAGTGGTGGGGAGAACCCTTTCGTGTTCTCCCGTTCTCTTGGATTGTGGCCTCTTTCATTTTTCAGCCAGGCATGGATTCATCCTTTGTCTATCGTTCGATTGGGTGACTTTCTGGGGGCAGAAAGTGTTTTTTGTGGGGAGAATTGTCACACCCCGACTACAGACACCCTTATTTTACTCCTTTCTTGGTCCCGATTTTAATTTTTCAAAGTTTAATTATGTTGGTGGGTTTCACACCGGTGCGTGGACACAGCAACGTTAGCGGTGGTCGTGTGTTTGGCCCAGGTTATCGTGTGTCTGCACGATGATTTAAATAATAAAAATATTTTAATTTATTTTGACAGTATTATAATTATAAACGTTAGTTTTGTTGTATCATTATTGTTATTATTAGGATTGTTAAATTATTATTATTTCGATATTATTCTTATTATCACAAAGTTTATTATTATTATAATTATAAAGTTTCTTAAAAAATTTAATGTAAAGTTCATTATTATTATTATGATTTGCTTTGCTTTATTTATTTATTCTATCATATTATTATTATTATTATACTTATTATTATTATCATTATCATATATATATATATATTTCCAAAACCCTAATCCCCCCTTACCCTACCGCCGCCCGCGCGGCCTCCCCCTCCCCTGCTCTCCCTCTGTCCATCGGTCACCGCCTCTCCTCCGTCGGCCTCCTTGCTGCCCTCCGGTGCTTCCCCCGCCATCTCGGCACCCTCTTCCCCTTCACCACGCCCAGCCACCTACCCAGCCTCCCGCTTCACCCCTAAGGTCGTCCTCTGCATGACCCCCGGCCTCCGCCGGTCTCCTCCCGGCATCCCGACCTCCGACCGGCCTCCGGCCCTCCCGACCACCGCGCTCCACTGGCCGTCCTGCCTCGCCCAAGGCGGCGCCACCCACGCAGCCCCCGGCCTCGGCCCCCGCTCCCCGTTGCTGTCACTGACCGCTGCCCATGTGGCCCTGGTTCCTTCCGCGCGGCCTCCTCCGGCCGCCGCCCTGCCCCGGCTGGGCCTCCTCCGGTGACACGGTCTCCGACGCCCCGCTCTAGCAGCCCCCCCCCCCCCCCAGGAACTTTCGGCTTTTTCCTAGCACTCCGGCACACCCTCCTGCCCCCGCACGGCATCCCGACCCTTTTTTCGATGGTCCGGCCAGTCACTGCCGTCTTGCATCGGCCAGCGATGCACCCGACTGTCGTTGCCCGACCTCGGACGATCTCCCTGCCAGTGTGCGCTGCCCCTTTAACTGGCACGTGACACCGGCGGTCGAGCGCGTCTGCACCGAGGAAGTCTTTTGTGGATAATTGTTGTTTGAATTTTTTTTATCTGTGGTTTTCTGTTTTTCTATTTTGGTGTTTGTTGCAGTGCGTCGGCGGGATTATTCCACAATGTTGCGGTCTTCGTCTTGCGCGTGTGTACGCGCCTGCACGAGGTGTGTTGTGTCGTCGAGTTCACTTTGTGACTTCGAGTTAGGTCTTCCACTGTACTCACCTTTAACTTTAGAAATTTATTTATTCCTTGATATTTCATTGTTTTCGGTAAATTTAAAGTAGTACTAGATAGTAATGGATAGAGTGGTGACTTGTTGAAATTGAAATCTGTTTATTTCTCTCATTGCACCAAAAGTATCTTTCCTGGTTTTAATTGTGTGTTTTTATGGTGATATTGCTAAATGTGTACCTTATAAAATGTGAAAATCTTGTTGTACTATGTTTCGTAATGATTTAGGTGTGTGTAAAATGGCGGGTGTATCGTTTATGGAAAATGGTGATCTCTTGAAAATCTGGATAGAGGAAATGCCCATTTGGCCTTTGAACTAGACATTGAAATTTGTCTGTGGTGGATTGGTTTTCCTTAAATGGGTTTCTAAGTGAGTTTTTGGTTTTCAACGTGATGGCATGTGTTATGTCTTTTGGAAACGCCTTGGTAACTAATGGTTTAAATGTTGAATGATAAGGAGGCCCGGTTGGCACTTTATGGAATGTGAAGTGATTATATATATATATATACTTATGGGGAATCTCTATAGGGGGACTTCCCTTTGAGGGTTGTCGTGTAGCAGTGTCCATGTAAGGGGTTGGTAAGTGTGGTGAGATGAGTCACTTGTGCGAGGGCCTCCCACTTACACAGTATTATTAAAACCACCGTGGGTTCCTGGGCGTCTTTTAGAGAATCTAGTGATGGTTTCTGGCTAACCCTGATTAGACGGGTTGGTCCTCCCTTGGTAGGTAGGCCTTGTGGGGCGTGCCACTAGTTGGCTGTTAGGGCGGTTAGTTGGTTATTGACTATGGAGTACCATGCCGGTAGGTAGTCTGAACCCGAGTACGTCCAGGGGTTTTCTAGGGATGTTTAGGATCACACATGGTTACTTGTTTTTCCTTTCTTGTTTACTCTCAGTTGTCCTTTACAACGTATACTATTCTACTTTGTGAAAATGGTTTTCAAATGAAAATTCATTATTCTCTTTGTGTAAAATTTGAAGATGTAACACTTCTTTCCCTTTTAGAATGAGTTTGGCACTAATGAAAGGAATCCAACTTTTGAAAAATAATAAGGGCAATGTCTCGTGTTTTGGTTTTTCAAGTGAAATATTATGGGATCTTACTTTTATACATTGTAGATCAAACCTAGGATTTGTAAATTATTTACTCACTGGTAGTGCTTTAGAATTTGTTGTCGGGATTACCTACTGAGTACTTTTGTACTCACGCTTATCTTTTACCATTTCAGTTATAGGTTCCCCTTGTTCAGGTTTTTCTGGTTTGAGTCGCTCGGTGTTGGAGCGAGGTTGTTCTTTGGTTGGGTGGTGATCTGTGAGGTCACATGGAGGTATGTTTGGTCATGTGGATTTTATTTATTTTCTGCTGTTAGCGTTTATTTGTTCTATTTAGTTAGTTTTCTTTCCTTGATCCTTCTTTTTTGGACTGAAATCGTTCCCAACGATAAAATTTTGATGTCCGGCACTAGTCGCCATCCCAGTGGGATCGGGAACACCCCTCGGGACATGCCGTGAGCCGGATCGGGTGACCGGTTCAGGTTCGACCCGGGCCGGTTCGTTACAACTGATCTACTTCACCCTCCAAACTGTAAATTGCAAGACTAACCTTTTGATTGTCTGAACACCCCATTACGTCGAAAATATTCTCCAGTGCTTTAATCCACCCTTCAACTAGCACAGGGTCAGATTATCCTCTGAATTATGGGGGATGTTGCCTCATGAAATGTTCCACCACTGACATGTTCCTTTGCAGTTGATCTAGCTGATCTCATGCATGGATACCACCACCATTTATTGCTTGATTCAACAGTGCCATTAATGCAACAAAATGTTTAGTTCCAATTCCAACCATATAAGGATGCTAATTTGAAAGGTAATTTCCTTATGTATTCCTTCCTAGCACTGCTTCCTTGTTTCCTCAACAGAAAACCAGTCCGAACAAACATGTCTTAGATGAAGCAACATGGTAATCTTCAAATGCTATATCTTTTCAATTTGACCATAAAAAAATATATATATTTTTGGATATTAATTTAATAGAATTCTAACCCCTAAAGTTATCTAAAGCGACCTTTGATACCAACTATAAGGTCTCATGCCTTAAACATTACATAATCTTGAGTTATTACTAGATTACACATTGAGGATCTTTTCAGGTTTAGAGTTTTATAGAATTAGACCATAAATCACACATTACATTCCACATTTAAACAAGGTGGTTATATTAAAGACAATATTCACTTTTCCCATCAAAGGAAACATATTTAAAACGAAACTTGGATTCTTTAATGACACTTCCTTGACACTATCATCACATCATGTACCTTTCCCTTGACCTGTGAAAAACATTTCAAAAACATGGGATGAGCATAAAAAGCTCAGTAAGGTATATAAAAGTACAAAATGAAAACATTATTCCATGTATATATAAGAATTAATGAAATCATAATTTAATCATAAAACATAGGCACTTTAACATACCTCATCAAATCATGAATAAATCATAGAAATCATAAGACATAAAGGTAACTTAAGGCATTCATAACATTATTACGTAGGGAGTAACCCTCACGGTTACGTTTGGAATACCCATCACAGTATATTCCATAAATCTCTTCGAAGAAACCTTAGAGTTTAACCCCTTCACATTACCCAATGCATTGGAGAGCTATATTGGGCTCACCCTCCCTTAGTTTATCACGAAACCACCCATCTTCCTAAACAATGCCCAAGAACCATAACATAATCGTATCACATAAAACATGCATAAACGAAACATAACATTTCCACATTTCAATCACAAGATATCAATAAGAAATTGATAAAAACATTATCAAAACCATTTTCAATACCAAAATAAAAGAAAAGTAAAACATGGTATTTATTTTTCATTTAAAAAAATTTATGTCTTGTAGAGGAAGCTGAAACTCAAATAATGGTCATGGCGGCGGAGAAGTCGTTGTCACCGCATACGTACGACAAAAACATTCCATTTTGTCATTTAGTAAAATGATTCATATAAAAGATATTCCTTTTGAATAAATGTAAAATTCATAGTGGTTTATAAACCATATAAAATAAAGTTGTGTATAAAATAAAATATGCCTCAATGAAAAGAGATTGAGACAAAGTCCCTTACCTCGTGTCCGACTTGACTCGATCGTTATTTCATCTCCTGAATAATAAACTTGAGTTAATTTCTACTTGCTTAAGAACATTTTTCAAGTTAATTATTCCTTTTATATCACTTATTACCATGTTATGAACACTATGTAATTATTTAAGTTAATAACGGTCATTTTGTTGATCATTGGTACTTGAGTCAAAAATAAACTCCTTATAATTACAAGTTGTTAATGTGGTAAAATATCCATTATATCTAGAATTATATTCATGATTTAGATGTCATATATATCCTGTATATACATGAATTTATAATATTACATAAGATTTAGAGGTAAGAAATGAAATGCACTGTTCATGTAGACGGTAAGTCATACGTACGCATTAACGCTACTTTCATTTCTATTTCGTATTTAATGGAATGAATTCATAATGATATAAAGGTATATTTTAATTCCAGTATAATATAATATATAATATCATTAACTCCATCCTTTATATGTCCCACATATGGCATTAACAAATCAAATCACTTTGAGGGGGCAGTAGCCCGCACTTCCTAAAATGAACATATCACATTTACCCATAATGGAAACCATAAAGGTATGCCATAAATGAAAAATAAAGAAGCATAAGTAAAACATAAACATAATATATATCATGTAAGTGTAGCTCGAATCCTTCTCATAAAAGCTTCCTAGTATATTGAAGATACTGGTGATGTTACAAAAGAAAGGAATAAAAAGATTTTATGGGATTGGATAAGCAAAATAAAAAAAAGAACACAATTGAAGACATTACCTTTAAATCGGGTAACTCCTCTTGGTTTGAACCAAAAGGGTTTCTTGAAGATCTTTCTACCTAAGGTAAGGATTATATTATGAAGAGAGTGATTTTTAGAGATAAAATGAGAAAATATTTTCCGATCCAATGTCTTGAGAGGTGTGGGTAAGGAGGAAGAGGCGGGGTAATTTTATAAGAGGGAGGAGGGCACTCTTGGAAAGTCAAGAAATGTTACTTTATATTAAAACGAGTTTCGGATTTTAAAGGTCCCACATTGATATATTTCTAGGATAAGGTGATAAGGCTTAAAAATATACTCATCCAATAGGTTTTTGACAAGTTTTAGTCTTAGATTTTACATTATCTTTTCATTTTATTTAAATCATTCATTAATGAGGTAATCGTTGCATCATCATGGTGTCATAAAGAAATTAATTTATTTAATGTCTAAAAATTATAAAAAAATACTATGATGTAGGAAATATTTTTAGATTTACAATTATTATTTATATTCTAAGATATCATTTACATAGACACAACTAAAATTTTATTACTTGGGTGATACATACTTTTTTGATATTCTCCTTTCTTTAAAAATAAAATGATAAAGTGTCACTATCACCCAAAATTGATTACATGGGGTCCCTAAGTTTGGCACAAGGCATCCCATGGTAGTCCATGAAACACCCAGTAGAATTATGACACATGTTGGGGTCATTTTCTATTATTATGTTATTATTTTATTACCCTTAACTACCCGATCAATAATTAATCATGATAATTAACGATAATTACAGTCGTTACTATTCATAATATCCAAAAAAAAAGAGACTTAATTAAATAATTTGGAAATTATGATTTCAAATATGGAATCCATTTTACCAAATTCCAAACACATAAATTTCAATAATTAATTTAAAAATAATTCCCGTTGTCAAAACAAATATGAGGTTTTTTTTGAAACAATATCTATGAAAAGTTTGGCACTTGTTTATGCCCAATTCCAAAGTGAAATCAATTATAATTACCACCATTGGATTAAATGGTAAAAATATATTCTAATTACACTTGAAACCAAATTATAAATATAATATAACCATATAATTAAATTAGATGAAAAAGCAATTTGAAGTAAAATGCAGTATTTTTTACTATTCATTAAAAAATGAACATTGTCAAAAAAATACCAAAACAATATCCAAAGTAAATTTCAATGTCCCAATTCTAATGAATAAGTTTATTTTGACAAATATATCTTATAAAATTGTCACAAGTTTGATTTAAAAGTGGTTTTCCATCAAAAGGCGGTAAAACAATCTTTTAAAAAATATTAGAGTATTACATGCTTAAGATTGGATTTATTCTCATTTTAAACCTCTAAAACACTATCTAATTCATAAATAGACATAGATAAAAAAATCCATAATTCTTTACTTACTTGGTTTGTTACACTAGAGTCCTTCCTTTAGTCAGAAAGCCAACCTAATGAGCCCTTTTGATCAAATCAAAAAGAAGAACCCAAACAAGAGGTAAATATTTCATCATCTCTTTCAAGTCATGTTCTTCTTACACTTCCTCTTTCTTTTTTGTTTCCATTATAAAATAATAACTCCAGTATCTTCAATATACTATGATGTTATTATTAAAATGGTAAAACCTTATTCATTATTCTATTCATCCTATAAATGACAAAGTCACCATACGTGTGTACATACGGATTACCGTCTCCATGTCGTGGTGTAGTTTGTTATTCAAACACTTCATCATTTGGATGGGTATAATAATGAGTATAAATTATGTATATATTAAATATAATATGATAATTATTCTTTATCTTATATACCATCCAATTATATATTATTTCAATATCAAAAAAATGATATTGTTGCTCGTGTGTACGTACGGATTACCGTCTCCACGAACGCGATGAGATTCATTCCCCATCGTATCCATTCAAGACTAATTTTCATTTGGTTATTAAAAATAATGTTTTTAAAGACTTAGTATCATTCTAAATATTAATAAGATACATTCTATCCATAACAAACCTTACATACGTAACAAATCATATAAAGGAAAATGAATCAGTTGACACCTGAAATGATGATACTACTAAAATATCATTAACAAAGAAATATTAGAAGATCATATATGATATAATATTAATGTATATGGATATTTTATAATTTAAAAACAATTATTTCACCATTATACAAGAGGTTAAACTACCCTCTACCAGGGAAAATTACAAGGTAAGGGGTTTTCATCTCACATTTATTCTTGTGATATTTATAATATATTTGCCACTATTACCTTTTGTGTGTTGTATATACTGCCCATGATTGTATGGTTTGAATAACATAATTTAATTTATGGGTATTTAAATAATCATTGTATGATCCTTCTTTCTTGAGGTGTATGTTTCTTATGTTACCAAATCCGTAAGGGAATTTCAATTTCCACTCATTCGGTTTTACGCAAACTTCATTGATTAATTTACTCCAAGATTATGGGTGAAATCGTTATTTATTTACTTATATAGTAATTTCTACTCCACTGTGTGTGGATATACTTTTGATACACATAATAACTCCTTTGATAAATTCTAAAGTAATCGGTATAAACCAGATAAGATTAATTTGTACTAAATTTCTATTCATTGAGTTAAACATCCATGTTATTGGTGTTGTTTTTACAAGAATATGTGTGAATATCCTCTGATTTTTTTCCACTAAATATCCAATCATATTGATTTTATTTATATTTTTAACCCATAATTATGTCATTTATTTTTTCTTTAGCCTAAGGATACGATCATTATAATGGAATTCATCTCAACCTATATTCCATTGAGACTTCTTTGTTGTTATGCGCCGATTCACTTTTATTTGGGGTATATACTGTACTTTGACATAGTATATAACGAATACCTTTATTCTCATGATATTATAATGTTTTTATTACCTCAATTATTCATATTAAAGAATATCTCGATTCGTTTGGAACTCTAACTAAAATATCATTTTAAATGTTTTAAAAATTTATTCTTCTAACACTTTCTCATTAATGTCCATGTTTAAAAAATGGTTTTAAAGTTTTATGTATATGGAAATTAATGTTTTAAGATTGAAATTCCCTTTAAATGTTTCAAAGTGGTATGTGACACTTTGATTCAAAAATCTTTTTTAAATAGCTTCTTGATAAATAGTGATACTTTTAAATGTTTTCATGAAAAAGGGATATTTCTCTAAAAGATTTTTACTAACCATTTTCAACTATGTCGACATCCTTTACGAGATATTATTCTTGATCGATTTTGGTTTATTATGATACAAATATTTCATTATATATTTATGGTTTTGTGATATTTTTTATTATAGATGTGTTAATTTTATACCATTTATAGTTTATATATAAAGTATTAACATTTCGTATGCTAGTTTTAATATGAATGTTTATTATATGTTTCAACCATTTCATGTGAGGAATGAATTGGACTTAGTAAGTGATGGTTGGGGCCCTCTATAGCTCCTCGATGCATTGGTAGGTCTCATGGGTCAAACTGGTGTCTTGGCACAAGGCCTTGGCAAAATCTTATTTGTAGTCTTGGCAGAAGGCCTTGACTATGTGGTTATGAAGTCTGGCATTATGTGTTCCATAATTATGAAAGTAGCTATTGATATTGCATGTGATTATTAGACTAGTAGAATATCCATGGAAATAATTAAAGGGAATTATTTGATTTTATTTTTTCCATTTTATGTTGATGTTTACGTTTAAAAGAATTTTGTTTTAGTCTTATATATTTCCTTAAATGTTTATGCTTATTAATAAAAGTTTATGCTATATTGTTATCCTTACTGATCATATGAGATCATCCATTTTTATGTTTTATTTTTTCCAGGATGTGACGAAGTATTTTATGGTTAAACTACAGGGATAGAATAAGGATATAAGTGTTTTTAAAAAGGGGAAAAAATGTTGTTGTTGTTTTTATTTCATGATGTAATGTAAAACTTATGAATGTATCTAGTACATCCAAGGCTATTAAACTGGTCGGTCATTCAGGACATGATTCTTTTTATCATTCTAGTGATATGTAATAATGCACTGACTCTGGGTAACTGGGGTCAGGGCATTACAAAATGTCTTTATAGGTGTGAATAATTGGGATGTGTGAGTGCTATTTTATAATGAAGGAGTGGAATTCTTATAAATATTAGAAAAGGGAATTTCACCCATATTTTTTATATGAAAAGTGTATAAAAAATAGATAACATATGATAAAAGTTTTTATATGGTATAAATATGGCTATATAATAGATTTTGGATAAATTTATAGGTCATTTTCTCTCTTAAGATTAATGTTTTTTCCTTTGTTAAGCTAGTTTTTCTCTTAATCGCTGTAATTAATTTTCATCCATTTCACTCATATTCTTGGTAAAAAAACTATTTTAACACTGTTATACATTATAAATTATTATTATTCAAAATATTTAATATATTTTTAATATTACAATCAAATAAGTTGCATAAGCGGATTTTTAAAGTAATAATGTTCAAAAGTTCATTATATTTTTATATCCAATTTCAAAGTGAAATTCTTTACAATGAAATAAATTTTATTAATTGATTTATAATTGATCAAATTTAACTTTTAAACAAATATAAATCATAATTTATACTTATAAATTATTTAATCAAAAAAAATAATTTTTAATTAAAATTCTTTTTTTTTACTATTCATTAAGAAATTGAAACTTCTCAAAAAAATACCATATATTCATCCTAAGATTATTTTTATGTCAATATTTTGAAAATTAATTTTATTTTTACATAAAAAATGTATTTAATTTCAAAAAATTGTATTTTAAATATGTTCTCTATTAAAAGTCAATAAAATTACACTTTTCAAAAAATACACTTTTTAAGCATAAAACTAGATTTATTCTTATCATATGTTTATCAAACATATTGTATGAATATTAAAAAAAATATTGAATATAATATATATATATATATATAATTAATATCATTAAATAATAGTAATTAATTTAATTTATTAGTATAAAACACCTTTGTAAGAATAAAAACATTTCCTTTATATTCAATTGGTTTTTATCGTCATTTATAATAAATTTATTACCCATGACTTCATTTAACATTTATTTAATCCAAATATTTTCATAAGTTAGTTAATACAATTCATATATACAAACGTAAAACATAGTTTATATTTATTCTATTAAATAATTATGTTTTAACAATATATTATAGTTTTGTAAAAATCGATCTTTCATTTAACGTAGGACATCCAAGAAAGTCATTATTGTATGCGATGAAAGATAACTCAATATCACATAAATCAAAAGGTATATCATAGATTTAATTTATCTAAAATATTAATTATAATTTAATGTCTTTGGATATTATATTTCCTTACATGATTGGCATCGCATTTCAAACAAGCTATCGAATAAAATGTTCTTATATTATAATTTTGTGGTGTTACTTTCACACCACATTAATAAATTTTTTCCTCGCAACTTAAACCTAATCATAGAAATATTGGGTATAATATTTCAAAATTTATTTATTAAAATATCACATCATGATAAGATTTTATAAAATATCCTCTAAATAAGATATAATGGGAAGTACAAAGGTAGCATGGACTGACATATAACTAAGTCTCTAAGTAGGAGAACATTAGTGGAATGTGAATATATAGACTTAGAGGATAAGTGTAAATATTTAAAGGGATTGATTGAGTTCATCGATAGAAAAAAAAATTAATGATCAATGGAATGTTGAGGGCCTCAAATCTATAAATCTATGTTGATTAAAAGACTGAAGGTTTTACAAAAATTAAGGTATTTGGAAAACATTTTTGTTTTAAGAAAAATTTCAAAGAGTTTAGGGATTATTTCACTATATAAAAATGTAATAAAATATAATTAATTGATTTTTTTATATTTCATAATCACAATCTTATCCTTTTTATTTTACTTGAATGATTTTTACTTCATCCCTTAGAATAAGTTGCATCATAGGTTGAATTAATTCATAAATATCTCATACCACATACAAAGTTCAAATTAAATCATTTTATAAATGGTTAAACATCACAAAATATTATAATCTAATCATTTAGAATCATATTTATTTTGGTTAGTATTATGCAATAAAAATTATCCATATCAATCATATCATTTTCCAAATATTGATAAATAAATATTAGTAACATATTAAGGCTTATCTTTTCCATAACCATGTGTCTTTCAAAAAAATTATCTTTTTAATGAATGACATTTCCTAGTAATATTTGAGATATGATATCAAATATTTAATAAAAAGGTATTATAGTACAATCCTTATATTTTTCATAATTCATATTGTTATAACATCCCCAATAAAATAATTTTAAAACATATTTCTTATACCCAAATATAAATTCACATTAATTATTCCATTTATGTTGTTTCAATAACATATGTTTGACCTGGATCCCTTTTCTTATTTTGAGGAATATTCCCTTGATGCTTGTGGACTTCATTTTCGAAGCGCTGCATATCCTTGTTATAGGCCCGAAGGCCTTCATTTTTTTTATTGTTTTTGAAAACCCCCCTTTTAAGGGATGATAGGGAACCCTTACAAGGCCTATAGGCTCAGAGATTACAATGCCTATAGGATTAGAAGATTGCATGACCTGAAGGTCTTAGGGAATTCAACCAGACTGTCTACAAGGAACTGCTCCTCCCCAGCATCTGCGTCATGATAGTAGCTCTCTACCTTTGCATGGTCGTCTGGCTTGGCTTCTCGTGCAATCACAGTCTAGTCCTTATGGAAAAGCCATACCCTGTCATTCTGACAAATCCATTTGGCTCTGCTCTGGTAAGTGCACCTGCCCTAAATCCTCTTCTGGGGCTTCTCCTTTTTTGTGGTGTGTCTGGGGCAACGGCATGTGGCCAGAAGGCCTTGATGTGGCCTGAGGGCCTTAAAACTGAATAGTAGTGTTTTTCTTCATTAATTGTCATTATTTTTCATAGTGAACCTTTTCTTCACACATATAACAAACTAATAATACTTTCAAGCATTTCTTGGGGTGATTCTTTCCAAAGTAATCAAATATGAGAAAATACTTATTTTTTATCTTTATCCATCATTTTCCCTTCTATAAGTTTCTTCTCTTGATTCCCATTGAATCTATAAGACTTATATAATTATTTCTCTATATTGATAACACATTAAATTATTTCATCATATGATGAAAAAGACTAAAAACCAAGTACCCTTTAATGTTTTGGATTAAGACCCTAAAATAAATTGTCAATGTTTCACTCCCTTTTTCATATGAAATCTATTTAATACCTTCATAGCCTTATAATGTAATTCTCATACACTTCACCAGGTCCATTCTCCTTTTTATTTTAACTAAGTTACATTCTATTCATATCATTTTTTTATTCATAAGGGAAATATTTGTTAAAGAAAGTGTCCTTAAAAGTTCAATATTCCATGACTTCTATTTCTTCTACCACCCTATTATTCTAAATCAAGGACCACCATTGATCTACATCTCTATTGAGACAATACACTGCATGTGTAACATTTTCTTCTTCACCACATCCCAATGACATAAATATCTTATCTAGAAACATAATACATTTCCCAAATGTCATTGGGTCTATAGTCCCACTAAATGATGGGGTCCACCACCACATAAAGTGATCCTACATTGAATAATCTCATTGTGGAATCGATTTCCCCATTAAGGAAAGGTTATGTGTCATAACCATATTAATCACCCCTAATATATCATAACCTTATGTAACATAATTCATAATCTAAAAACTAGTAAAATACATAACATAAATTGATGAATTTATGTCAATCAAATCTCATAATTGTAGACATGGTTGGTTTAGAGATATCTTTTACTTTCAAATCATTCATAATGGTTTGTAAAAAAATTTTAATTTTCCTAAGCATATCCACTAGGTGTGCCGAACAAGGTGTATATTAAGTCTTTTTGTCATGTACTTGGTTTCACTCAAGTTGGGCCCAACACTCCATGTTAGAGTTATTACTCCTAGGTATATCTATTCTGAACTCAATTCTACCTGTAGTATTTAGATCGGGTTTTATTGATTAGAAGACCCACATAATCTATAATGTACAAAAATTATAGGATTTTCTTCTATAATTATCTTCAAATTCTATATTTTGGTTATTTTCCCTAATATATTTTTTCTAAATCTAGTTTCTATGTTTTCTTTTAAACTTCCTCTAATTCCAACAGTAACTCCCCAACCCCAGAATCCCAGAGCCAATTCATTATCTTATTACATCATCATGAGTAAAAGGAATAAAATAAAAAAAAATCCAATCGATTTATTAGTTGTGGAAAACCATATTATGTACACGCTACCCATATTACATTGGATAAATATAAAATAAAACATGACACATAATAAAATGAAATAAACACCATCCTTAAAAGCATGTTCAAATATTTCTTCACCATAACCTAAGGAAAGGGAAAAACAACGTTGACATATAATTCTCATTTAGGGAATGTAAATTAGTTTAAATAATGAATAAAATTTAATGAATGAACATATCATTTCAAATAAATAAGAAAACATTCCATTCAAATAATTGGATATTGAATAATCAATATGATAAGGTAATTGACTAAAACACAAGTCATTTAATTAGTAAACTGAGAATGAAATACATCCATAGAAAATTCCAATGAAATAATACAATGGATAAATGATAAATAAATATAATGATCGAATGTATTAATTATTGGATGAAATTTTTCCTTAGTATCGGTTACCTTTACCATCAAGATCTTTTACAAGACTATTCAACATATCGAATAGAAACCCATCTATTTTGGCCAATTGATTCATCTCATGGGACTATCGATGAAACAAGGAGATATATAGAACTCGGCCCCACCCATTTCATACCTATTTAAATAATTCCTCATTGTATCAACAAATAGATTTAATTCATGAACAATGTGCCTTATCAAATATCTTTTTTGATTAGAATAAATGGATTTATCATTAATTCAGCAGTTAATTGAGTAACTGTAAATGTGTAAAATGTATGTAAAAATGTTATATAGTTTACGAAATAATAATATATAATGCATCATAATATTTAAATTTTAGATAAAATGATCATAAGTAAATGATTATTTTCAATATAAAGTTAACAATCATAAAAGAAAGTGATACCGTAAATATAACTTTTACAACCTGGTAATTATCAAGTCAAAAACCCTTGGATGATAAAATTATATGTAAAACATTAAATAAAATAAATATAAAAGGATTCATGATATAATATATCAAAATTTTAAGTATATGCACCACACAAAATAAGTAAGTGGTGAATATGACCTTTATCTCACAGTTGTAAAAAGTTAGATGAAAATCTATTACCTTGTTCTTGTGTTTTTTTGTTTGGTCTTTAAAATCCTATATATTGGTTTAATTTATTTTACTAATTTATAATATAAAAATAAAATATTTATGATATCATATTTGATCTTATAATATTACATTATTACACTTTTTTAAATCTTTCTTTATTTTCACTATTTTGGGTGTTGATTTCATACTTTCTCGACTAAGTTTGGACTTATTAATTGTTGTTCCTATTACATAGATCATGATTTAATCATCTCAAGAATTTAAACCATGATATAAATATCATATATATTCATGATATATTTATTTATAATTATCTATAAAATTTGGATATAATAAATGAAATGCACCGTTCATGGACACGGTAAGTCATACGTACAAAAGAATGATACTTCCATTAATTTTTCATATTAAAATAATGGAAGGTAAATTATATATATGAATATTATAATTAAAGTATCATATATATGTCATATATTTCACATATTTTTGTTAAAACAATCCTTTATACATTCTTTTATAGTGTGAACGAATCACATCACTTTGAGAAGGTGCTAGTCCACACTTCCAAAAATGTTTTAATAATATTCAAAATAAATGGAGCACATAAAGGTATGGGTTACTAAATAATTACCTAATAAAGAAATTATAAATATCATATATATAATTTGTAAATAATTTTTCAATCATAATTCCAAACCATGAGGGGTGGGAAAGGAAAAACGAACTACGTCATTTGGGGAGGAGGCAGTTTACCAAACACATAAACAGTACGTGTGTTACCCATTTTATATATGTTGGTGTAGGTTTAGGTAAAAACCAAAATTTAAAAACAAGTAAATATATTTAGGATACTTATATTATTATTTAATGATTTAATAATAAAATTTTATGATGTGTTTATTGAAAATAAAACAAAAGATCTTGAGGAAGGATGTTACCTCTTCTTTTGGTAACTCCTTTTGGTTTTCACCAAAGGCCTTCTTGGGATGAATTTATCCTAAAAGGGATGATTCTAGGAATATTTATTGGGGTTTTAGAGATTATTTTATTGGATTTTGGTCGATCTAAAGGGTTTGATAGCTGTGAATATGTGGGAGGGGTGAGTGTCTTTTTATTGTGGATGAGGAGTGACATTCTTTTAAATTTTCGAAGAGGGAATTCCACCCATGTTTTTTTAGTAAGTTGATCCAATAATAGAAATATAATATAAAATATTTTATAGGGTCTAAATATTTCCATCCAATAGATTTTGAAAAAATTTCTAGGTCATTGTTTCTCTTATATTTATGTTTTATTCCCTTGTTAATCTAATTTTTCTCTTAGTCATTTTAATTAAATTTAATCACTTTCACAAATAATTTTGGACAAAAATTAATTTTATATTATTGTGAATTATAAATTATTATTATTCAAAATATATAATCTATTTTTTCCAATTCCAATCACATAAGTGGTAGAAATTGAATTTAATTTAATTCCACGGACTGGATGACAAAGCAGGGTTTTAAAGTAAAAATGTTCAAATGTTTAATGAGTTTTTATATCAAATTTAAAATGGAAATTTTTTCCGATTAACTAAACTGAATTAATTTATGTATAATTTATTTAATTTTACATTAAAACTACTAACACATAATTTCACGTTATAAATAATTTATATAAAAAATTTGTTTGGAATTAATATTTTGTATTCTTCACTATGAACTAAAATAGGAAACTTCTCTGAAAAATAACAAAAAAATTACCATATGATAAATTTTATGTAACTAATTCCAAAATAAAGTTTATTTTAAATTATAAATTATAAAATTTCCAAAAATTGGATTTAAAATCAGCTCTCCATTAAAAGGGGGTAAAATTTCCTTTTTAGAGAAATGCCATTTTTTATCATAAAACTCGATATTTTATTATCTTATTCATAGAAAACATATTGGATTAACATAAAAACTATTTTATTTAATATATATATATATATATATACCATTAATTTCATTAACTAATGTTAATTAATTTCATTTTTTAGGATAAAACCCCATTGCAAGCAAGAAAACATTTCCTTTATATTTGACATGTTCTTACATTAATTTATAATAAATTGATTACCAATGAATTCATTTTATATTTTTGTAGACCATGTATTTTCATGTATATTTTTATTTTATTTATAACCTCTAATTTAACATCTATGTTATTTCTCATTATATTAAATAGTAATTTTTTGTAATATATTGTTGTTCGGTAAAACTCTCCATTGCATGTAATGCAATAAAGTCATTGTTGCATGAGATATAAGATAAATTAGTATCGCATGAATCAGAAGTTATATCAAAGATTAAATTTATTTAAAATAGTAAATATATTATAATTTCACTAGATGTTTTGTTCCCTTAGGTGCTTGCGGGGGTGTGTCATACACGGTATTGAATATAATGTTCTTACCTAAAAATTTTGGGTTGTTACATTTTATGGTTCATATACACAACAGAAAACTATACCTATAAGTAATGTCTCAAATAGTTCAAGTCATGAAAAAAATTATTACTAAATTGATATCATGTGTTGGGTAGTTTCTCCAATGTGGAATCAACTTATGAGACATGTATGGCATGACATTTTCCTCGTACATCCAAGCTTCTTCGGGACTGATGCATGACACATCACAATACACTATATATCTCCTTCCATGTTTAGGAAGAATCTAGATTGGCACTGGAGTTATTATCACTTTTAACTCCTATATGTTTGTCTCATAAGCTTCTAGACATATAAACTTTTCACACCTCTTAGACAAACCATTAATAGGTGATGCAAGGAAAAAATTCCTAAATAAAGAACCTTGAATAACTAGATATCCCCAAGAAACTCTGAATATCAAATATTTTCTTGGGATTCTCCCAAAAAAATTATTTTTTATATTCTTGAATTGATACTTCAATCTAAAAGATAATGTTACCCAGTAAGTGAACATTTTCTATCAAAACTATCACTTTTTGAGCATAGCATATAACTTATTCTCTCTATATCTATCCAATAAAATCTCAAGATTGTTTTAATGGTCCTTTAGAGTGTGAAAATACTTCAATATATCACCCTTTAATACCACCAAATAAAAATCCAAAAATGAGTATAAAACTTGAATCGTCAATGCCAAGAAAACTGATGGTGCGTTCAAGAGACCGAGCAGCATGGCCAAATACTAATACAAGCCATATCTTCTAATAAATTGTGTACATGATATATCTTATACTATAACATGAACCTAATTATAACCCAATCTCATATCAATCACAGACAAACCCCTTTCTCCTCAAAGATGGTTGAATAGATTATATATATGAGGTAATAGATATTGGTTCTTAACTGTAAGAAAATTTAATAGATAGTAATCCATGAAAATCCAGGGGGTACCATCCATATTTTTTGAAAAAAGGATCAGTGAACCCCATGAAGATGAAAAATGGTTTATAAAACCCTTAGCTTCCAAATACTCTAGCTACCTCTTGAGCTCCTGAAACACTATAGTACAAATCCTATAAGGAGGAATAGATAATGGCGTAGCTCTTAGCACGCTCTTGATTAAAAAATCTACCTATCTCTTGGGACGTAGTCCTAAAATATCACCTTGGAAAAAATCCCTATAACAAACTACAACAATAGTGAAATCAATATATCTTGTTCCCTAATCATCAAGTTAAAATCTGGTAATTTGAGATAAGGTCACACCAAGTCCATGATGCTTGAGTCTAGATCAGCTTTCCTGGACAACCCATTCACCAATGTGAATAAATATTCTTCCCTATACTGATGTAAAAGTTACCCTTTAGTGATATCAATCAATATAATCATGATTGGGAACTAACCAGTTCATCCTAAGAATAATGTTCAATGTTTTCATTTGTAGTACAAGGAGGCCCCATATGAAGAGAAACCCACCTATCTAGTGGGAGACTCCAGTAACTAACATAAAATCTGTAGTTTAATCCCCAGAAAGTATCTAGTTTCATCATTCCATGGGAAAAATAAATATCAAGCCCAAGGATCTCCAAAACAAGCACAAATATAATGTGATTTAAAGAACGTGTATCTAAAAGAGGATATATTTAAGTAGAGGCTACAAAAACAGAACCACTCACTATAGAAGGTATGGAACTATACTCATCAAATCTTGGTTGTATTGTATAAATCTAGCCTAATACATAGCCCTATGATATATCCTAACTATCATGAATAGGACATCTTCACTAGTGCTACATATCTAGTTCCTAGATATCCCATCCATGACCACCACCTCATCTGGATAATATGGTCTCCATCCATTTCTATGTTAAATTATAATATGTTGACCCCACTCTTGAATGTGGAGTCTTCACAGACAGTCTCTCAAAATCTAATGGGTAAAATATCTTAAAAAGAACTGATGATGATCAGATTGATACAATACATATATATTGTATGGTCCTTGGTATACCGGGGTCTCGTATGTCCCATCCTACCACATCGATATCACCTAACCCGAATACCACTGTGTACACCCTTGATACATGTATCCTCACATGGAATATCCAAATTATGCTTCTTAAGGTTGTCGGATATAGTTCTATATCTCATTGTTTAACCACCCTGGCTCGCACCCCCATCCCCTCACAGGTTACGCTCAGTGATAATAATTTGATTCAGTGTTCAAGATATGGTAGATAATTTTAATATATTCACCTGTAATCAGATTCCATAAATATTTTCATCCTTTATTCACCTAGTATTATATAACTCTTAACCTAATAGATTATTTGGGAATCACCAGATATTTATGAAATGGGAAGAGTATTTCATTCCTCATAAAGAGTCCATCTCTAGGCTCATAAACACTCGGTATTTATCATCCATGGTATATAAATAATCATATATGGCTATCTTAAAATACATACAATCCATATCCTAATGATTATTCATCTAGTTAATAACATCCCACCATCTCTGTGAGGAACCATGAATCGAATACAAAGAGATATTAACTCTCCTCCCTAAAGTTGTGTCAATATGATCAAAAATAAACCTAATGGCCTCTATCAATTACTCTATAGCCTATAGTCTTACATAACCCAAAAACATGGGAGAATGATGCTTCTAAACTCATAAATAAACTCTTCCATAGTTAGAAAAGGTTTTGGGGCTCCCTGAATAGTCTTTAGAAAGCATAGGAAACCCTATAAAAATTGGAAATCATCACCCATGCCATAAGTGTCACTACTAGAGGTTCTTCTAGTGGCCCAAGACCCACCACCTTGGGAGCATGGTCATTTAGTCCCTCTTGGCACACCACTCATGGTTGAAATGTTAGAATGTATCCATAGAGTCCAAACATATGGATCAAAAAATAACCACTAGAATCATATATATATATATAAATAGGACAGGTATAAGACTCCCTAAATAATAGTCACACCCCTCTATGTGCTCCTAATGCTAGGTATGGGCTATGTATAGATCATAAGAAAAACTAGATTCACTTTTTAATTCCCACTAAATATGTTAGTTCATGGTCATTTTCTCTATTATAGGTCAAAGCTCAAGGTATACAATGTTTTAATTTCAATTTATCAAGGAAAAAATATTTAAATTTAAATTGGTATCCCTATTTAACGGGGACAATTTCATTTTTTTATTCAATTCCATTTAATCTCGTACTCATTATTATATGCAATATTTAACATTTTTATATTATATAGATCAATATTTCCAAATTATGAAGGCTTTTACACTTTATAAACTAAAACATGGCATCCTTTTAATCACAACCAATTATCTATCGAATACATACATGAAATATTAGCATAAATTCTTATACATATAAATAAAGGGATCAAAACATGATACAAGAAATTCACATACTAATATCAACATGTGATGGCATATTCAAGGTATATAAATACTCAAGTTATTAGGGTGATGTGTGATGAAATAATTCAATACCATATCAGTTTAAGGGTAAAAAAATCATCTTCATAAGAAATATCAAACACCAAGTGCATCATCAAATAGAAAAATCAAGAAAATTGTAATAAGAATAATCTCGAACAACTTGTCACATCCGAAGTAATTTATATGTTTTCTATATGTGAGTTATCCAATCCTAATAAAAGGCTCAAAACCAAATCCCGAAATACCATATTTCTCCTTAATACCAACCTAATGAGTAATGAATGAAAAGAAAAGAAAAAAACTCCTATAATATAACATTATGAATCCCTGGCCTAGTTTACTCATAAGTAACCAAACATGGTTGGCCATATATCCTCATGAAACCCTACCTGTATTCCAGAGGCTATCAACAAGTAACGAGGATCCATAGTGGAATAGTGGGGAGACAATACTTTCATGATTAGAGTGTAGCACATCTGTATAACCATATCAATCAATAGTGGAATAATATAAGATAATTGAAAAAAGTAACATGAATCATTTATTACATAGTTTACTAGGTAATATCATCCATTAATATCATATAAAAAATAATTATCATGGAATGTGGTAACAAAAGTAAATACTTGGGATATTAAGGAAATAATGATATATAAAATGTGACACAAAAATGAAAAAGAGACCCAAATCTATCTCTATTAGCATCCCAATCATAGGATCAGTCATATACCATTGTACACAATCCTATAAATGAATTCAATCATAGATTGTAGTTCACATTCCCTTGTCCATACCTACACTTAGGAAGTATATTTGGGTACCCAATGGTGTCCCCAAAAGGGTGATATATATACTTAGTTGGAAACCACCAAAGGTTTCTAATGCCATCCAGTCCATAAGTATGTAATATAAATTATTCATGTAACATTAAAGGCTATAAATAAAGTGTAGTAATAAATAACTCACATGGGTTAGACATCCCATAGGACACTTTCCCTCTACTACCTACTTCCGCTAAATCCATATTACCTCTGAATAAACAATCATCCATGATCTAATTACAATATAGTCTAGGACCTGGCTCATATACCAAGAATACACTGTGAATTATATATTATAAAGATATGTATATTAAGTCCATCATAAAATTTAAGTGACTAACCAAATCCGAGATTTTTCTTTGAATTGGAAATCACATCACATAATTAATTCATTATGTTTACAATTATACTAACCACATCCTTGTAACTTATTATATGGAACCTAGTTCTTTCTTAAAACAAATCATATACCCATCAACTTATAATCTTGTCCTATAAAATCCTCATAGGATCCCAGGTATTGCTCTAGGTGTGGTATAAAGTCACCACCCTATAATTCTAGATTTGTCTATCAACAAAGGGATCCCAAGTGTCACACGTGGAATATATAATGATCTTCCCTATAATTTCATCCAGGGTAATCCATGTTGGAAATCCAAGTATCACTCATGTCATATATAATGATATTCCCTCTGAGACTGTACTTGGTAGTCTATATAAGGAGTACAATTATCACTCATGGACTATATAATGATCTTCCCTATAAGACCATCCTTGTAAGCCGACATAGGGAGTCCAAGTATCACCCTAGGTATATATAATTTAGCTTCCAAGTGAGCATGTCCATGTAAATCATAGAATAACCCATGTCTCATCCATGATGCTTGATAATTACATTTAAAATTAATTTAATTAAGTATTCTTGATTATTATGTTCATTGAATTCCAAGTTAGAACCCTTGAATCACTCTTAATATGAAAATATGAATGGTCATGGGCCCCAAGACTAACCATTCCATTTAATTTGTCATTTATTTTAATTTTCCATTGAAATGATATAATTATTTTAGTCACCCCATGAGGTAAAATAAATCATAGCCTATTTATATATGGATTAGAATCACATGAATCCTCATATTCATCTTTAATGGGCATTTTTATTTAAATAAAATCTCACACCTAAGTGATAAGGGACAATGTCCAAAGACATAGGGACCTGGTCGTTCATCCCCTCTTTCATAAAATTCAATTTACATGATAATAATGTCATTTTACATCCCAAAATATCAGGGTAAAATAACATGACTCAAAAGGATGATCAATTTCATATGCCACCAATGGTGGTTTTATTCAATTTAGAAAGATACCCAAGTGGATGTACAAATCATGGTCTTTATCCCTTAGTAATATATAAATGGGTCTTTTGAGTTATATATTTCATATAATTTATTTATTTTAAACATAATTTCATTTTATAATCAAAGTAATAAATATGTAGTTCACAAAATAATGGTTTCATACATAAACACCAAGAATTTAAGGGAAAACGTATGATACCAACTCCCTTGTCTTGATAGCCAACTTCATGTCTGTTTTTGGCTTCTAATCCCTGAAATAATAGAATAAAATTAGAAAAAAAACTCAAGTAACCTAAAAATATGTCATATGATCTCTGACCAAAATAACCCTATTGATAGAAAGATACAAGATTAATGGAATAATGGGGATGATTAGATTACTAATATGAATCCAATGTGACCAATGATAGCTCGATCAGAGTCTGAATGGAATAGATCCTTCACAACCAAGATTTAGGGCTGGAGGAAGATTCAATAGGAGAGAGGAGTTTTTTGTGCAAGGAAGATAAATGAAAAGTTATAGGGTTCCATAAAAAGAAAGAGGGGAAATTTCTCATTTTAAATTTTTAAATAGGTTTCATCATTATCGAAACTATGAAATAATTGTTCACCAACTGTGTGCCCAGTACTTTCCTTGGACAATCATTGCATGGCCTAATATTCAAGATAAGAAAACCAATCAATAGATTATTTGAAACCATGGTATCATCCAAGAATTTTCAGGACCCCATTTTTGTGGATTATTAAAATTATGTGGCACTCTATGACCTCCTTCAATAGACTATGAAACAACTGTTCACAAACTGTGTGCTCGGTACTTTCCAATGATCATTTATATTTTATTTATTCTACCACCTCCTTTAATTAATATTACATAATGATTATATAATATACTAAATATATTAAATGTTCTTATATATTTTCATAATAAGTACATAACATACATTAATCTCAACTTCCAACGAATGTGTATTATCCTAAACTTCTAGTGGGGAACGTACTTGTTTAATTATTAGTTAAACTCTCTTTACTTTGGTTAATGTATTTGTTATGGGGTGTATGAGGGGTATCATGGATGTACCAAGGGTTCAGGTCACAAAAGGGGGAAAGAATGGTGATCTAATTTTTTTTTACAAAGTTGGTGAACATTTAGTATTAATCTTGTCCCATAACATTGCAGTCCTAAAAGAGGAAGATGCACAGTTGTGAAATCATGCAAGGGGGAGCCTAAAACCATGAAATCTAGGAGAGATTCATTCTACATGTAAATTACATGGTTTAGAAAACCATATAGCCTCCTGTGATACTATTCAACCTAGGCCCCTCTTGAACAGAGTTTGGCGAACTATGGGTGCATAGTTTGGCTGACTATGTGGCCAAACCATGTGCCACATTAAATGGTGGAATTTCCAGTTTTACCCCATCAAGAAATAAATCTTCTAACCCAATTTTCATCCCTATTATTATTCCAACATCCTAGGGTACAAAGAATTTCCTCCCACTCATACACGTGGTGATTATCCTTTGATTCAAGGCTGTTTGGGGTGGTGAAATGTGAAGATTGAAGCTTTGGGTGAGTCCAATATTCCTCATTCTTCTATTTTAAAGAATGGTCCATGTGAAGTTGTTCTTATCCATATAACTAATTCAAAATCTTTTTTCTAATATATTCTATGTTGATTATTTTTGGTTTTATGGGTTCGAATCAATGTTTAACGTTAAGTGATAATACATCTATGATCTTTAGGTTAGTGGTCTATAAATATATACCAAGGTCATAATGCCTAATTTATGTTTATATGGTTGTGTTGTGGTACCTTATTGCTATATAATTGGTTTCCTTGGTATTAAATGGCAATTAGTTTACTTAAATGATGAATTTAACCATCATGATTTTTGTGGAATCCATTGGGGATGATTATACCAGACTAAAGGACTCTCATGGGGTGTTTCACTTACTTTAGAATGAAATTCAGTTATTAAATGTTTAATTGAAGGGATTATGAGATATAACTAATGATAATTTTGGTTACAATGAAAACATGGTTTTAGAAAATGAAACCAATTATAATTATGTTTAGATAGTGAACATGGAATAAGGGGGTGTTCGGAAAAAATTTATGTGTTAAATGAGTTATGAAAAATAAATTGTAAATGTGGTTATTGGTAAATAAATATTCTCATGTGAATAAGTGGTTTTTGTGGGGTATTATACTGAGGATCTACTCCCAAAGATCATGCTTGATTGAGGATCTAGGCCCCACCCCTATATTTCATTGTTTAAGGTGTCTGGCTAAGTTCTTATGCCCCTAACAAATGCATATGTTATGATACATGGATTGAGGATCTAAGGTATGTTTATATATGTTCTTATATTAAATTAAATATCCTTGTGATGTAGGTAAATTGACTCTTTTTATGCATAGTCTAAAGGATGTATGCCTTTTATTTGACCGGCATTGGTCGAAGCATGTATTATGAATATGGGTAACACATGGAACTAATGTTGAAAGTGGATAATATAGATCCGACTATTTAAGGGATCATGGTTTATATTTTGTTTAGATTATTGTTTACCATAATTCAACATATAGTATCTCATTAGACAAGATATTTATTAGACATTTTTTTTTTAGAATTGTACTCACACCCTGCTTAGGAAACCTTTGGGTACCTGAGAAAACTTCATGGGTATAGATCAGGAGAAAATGAAAGGATATATTTTAAAGGTCTAATTTTGGGATTAGGGGTGTATAAGGATGTGGAAACCATACATGTTTTCCTTACCTGTATTGAGGATTCTTCAAATTCTCTTTATTTTTGGTTTTCTATTACACTTTTCTTTATATGCACGACATAGAGTATTTAATAATTAGTTGTGGGCATGTACCTAGTTTTCGTAAATGGACATGAGATGAATTTTTATTGTTTATACTACTTCCACTATTTCTTATTCTATTTATTGTGTATTACCTGTATAAAGAGGTTATAGTCTCCCTACATGTATCATTAGACCCTTTCTACTTTTTGAAAACCTCTAGCATACAGGGAGTTGCATCTGATGTCATGTGGTACACCGGATTGGGGAACCAGTTTAGTGGATCATGGGAAAAGGTGTTAGGATGTGGTATCATAGAGGTTTTGTTTCTAATATTTATTTTATTTGGAGAAGGTATACAAGATATTAGGATATTTCAGGCCCTGTAAATGAGCTCCTACATGGTAGTAGTTAACCCATGTACAGGGGAAACCTATGTACCCTAGGTGGGATTATTGTTTTTCATATTAATTGTTACAGTTGAATGTCATACTAACTTGGTTGATTCACTTGATGTGTGAAGTTATTGTTTTATGGGATTTTTTCATGGACCTAAATGGTACAAGGTCATGCATACATGGATCATTTTAGAAACTTAAGGATATATCTGTCCTAAATTATGTTTGGAACATATAGAAAAAACAATTTATTTTCAAGTATTGGAATTGGATATGCATTTTTATTCTATATTTATTTTAAGGAAAATTACCTACTGAAGATTCTATAATTTCATAACTAATTGAAAAACATTATTTTGTTGTTAAAAATATTACCTAAGGATAAAGTTATAACTGTTAAAAGACTGAAGGATGATAAATGGAAAAAGGGATAGTATGGTGTTTAGTATGAAATTTATATTGAAATTTGGGTTTCCATTTGTTTGGAATGACCCAGTATATATATGGCGGATGATAGTTATAGATGTTACATCATTCATTCTCATATAATTTAATAATAATGGGGTTTTATGGATATTATTGGTCCCACTATTGTGTAAAATGTTGAAAATTTATGTTATATGTATTGAGATGTGTGTTTGACATTATAGAGAGATACCATGACAATGTTTAATATTAGTTGTTTGACACAAAAAATATAACCAATATTGATAATATAGTTACATATTATGATCCCCAGTTATTTTTGAGTATTATAGGATAAGATTGGATCTATCAGACCTTTTCTCATATATTGTAGATGATAGAACAAGACCTATGGTGGGTTACACCAAGCATGTTTGACATGAATAGAGAGTTCTAGTTATAGAATCCTATTTTGTTCTCTAGATAGGGTGGACCTAAGTTATACAAGTTTTGGAAAGAGTGCATCCAGATGATTCTGGATAACTTATAGGCTCCTCTTGAGAAGAGAGTAAAGTTAGTATCTTATATATTGTGTGGGCTAGTAATGCATAGGAGGGATATTCTAGTTTATACTAAGTAGGTATATAGTATAATGTGGAAAGATTTTTAGGAAATGTTTCTTAAATAATTCTATACAGAGACATTGAGATAGGATAAATATGTGAATTTTATTAGGTTGAATTAAGGGACAATGTATGTGATAGATTATGTTGGCCACTTTTCTGACTTTTAACACTTCGTTCTAGTATTAGTATGGGATGAGGTAGCTATGGAGAGACATTTTCAAGAAATAAATAGATGTAATATCATATCTCAAGTAAATATATTCTTTTAAAAAGTTATTTTGAGGTAGTGGATCAGGATATAATTTTAGAAGGGAATATAAAGGAGCCTTCTGGTGGTGGGAATTCAGTTTCAGTTGGAAAGACCCATGGTGTATCTTCGAATAGAATGAAGTTTAGTTTAGACATTTATCATCTATTCCATGGTAGACAGAGTATCAAAGGAATATGAATGACTATTCATGGTAGTGATAAGTTTTTTTTTACCAGTGTGGTGGGCTGGGACACAAGTATGTTTAGTTTCCCTAGTTTCTAGTTAAGTGTTGATCATGTGGAAGGATGGGACATGTGAAGAGGTTTTACCAGAACCCTCAGTAGGTGGTTAGTAGTGGAGGGTCCAGATTGATAGAGAGTTTGGGAAGGGGTTTACTACCCCATACAGAGATAATATTGATTATTACAATAAGAAAGTGAGTTTGACATCCCCAAAAGGTGACACTTATGTTCACTATGGGTAATTGGATATCTAGGCATGTGATACAAGACCAACTCATTAGAGGTTAGTTGAAATCACTTACCATGTTGTGTGTCTTATACTTGAGTATGGGGGAGTCGAGCATGATATTTTTTCTCCTATGGTATATTAGTTTCAAGATTGTTTCCCAAAAAAATCTTTCAGTTACTACTAAAGAGATAGATTGATTTCAAAATTGATTTGATTCCTCGAGTTGTACCAATTTCCATTCCTCTATAAAGAATGGAATAGAAAGAAAATCAGGTACATAAGACTCTATTTGAGGAATTAGAGAATAATGGGTTTTTTGTCTGAATATTTAATCTTTGGGATCTCCAACCTTTCTTGCTAAAACGGATAAGAGGAAGTTGTGGTTGTATTTTATTAACCGATGTTAATTCGGATGATATTTAATAATAGATATCCACTTATTCACATAAATGATATTTTTGACCAGCTGAAGGGTGGTTCATAGTTCTCCAAAAATTGATTTTAGGTTAGTGTATCATCATCTAAGGGTGATATTTATGATATGATGTGTACTTATTTTAGGATTATGTATGGTTTGTATATGTTTATCATAGTGCCTTTCTAGTTGAAAACTTCCCCTGTTGTGTTTATGGCCTTAACAAACCTAATATTCTATCTATACCTCAAACAGTTTGTAATTGTTTTTATGGATGAAATCTTGGTGTACATTCAGTCTTATAAAGATCATTCCAAATACCTTTACATCAGATTGAGTAAACTAAGAGATCATAGTATATATAACAAGCTATCTAAGAATAATTTTAGATCAGCAAGGTACATTTCTTGGGTCACATATTCTCTGAGAAAGGCATGTTAGAGGACCCAAATAATGTGAAAATAGTTTAATCTTGGGAGTTTCCCAAGAATTTTATAAATATCAAAATATTTTTGTGTTTTGTAGGCTATTTCTAAATGTATATCAAGAACTTTTCTTACATAGAATCACCACCTTCAGGATTGACTAAAAATGGGTTCAATTTCAAGTATTCTAGATCATGTGATCTTTCATTCCATGAGTTGTAGATGCATTTAAATAATGCTATGATTTTGACCTTACCTGAGCTGGGTATCGAGTACAATGTGTTTTTTATGCATTTGATGTTGGAAATGGGGTAGTGTTGGTGTAGGGAGATAGATTTCTTTCATATAGTTTAGGATAGTTGAGTCCACATGAACAGAATTACCCTACGCATGATCTTGAGATAGACGTGGTGGATTATTCCTTAAAGTGTTGGTAGTATTTTCTTTTGGGAAAAAGTTTTGTTGTGTATACTGACCATAAAATCCTGAAGTACAACATCTCCTAGTGAGATTAAAATATCTAGTAGTTTATATGGGTTAGGTATATGAAATCTTTCATTTTTTACTTTTCCTATAGGTTAGGGAAAGGGAACCATGTTGCAGATATATTAAGCTAAAATTCACTAAATGCAGTGGTCTGGGTGTCTAGTTTTGTGTGGAAGATGGTGTCTTTGTTCAATGATATTTATATAGAGGTTTAGGGGGGGCAAGGGAAAGATGACACACATTTCTTATTCAGGTGATCCCACAATTCTAAAAAGTATCAAGGAGAGGAAGTATGAGTGTCCATAGTGTTTATCCTTAAAGGAAATCTTTGAAGGTATGTAGTCACCTTGTGATTATACAATCTATGATCATGAGATTTCTTATGTTTGTGGATAGGTTTTTGTGACCATGTGTATGTGATAAGAGTTGATCTGTGAGTTTCATACCTCTAAGTGGTTGGTGCACCATTGTTTGACCGATATGTATCATGATCTTCATATAAAATATTTGTGGCCCATGATGAACCAAGTGATTATAGGTTTTGTGACATGATGCTACACCTATCAGCAAGTGATGGTTGAACATCAGTGGTTAGGAGGTTTTCTACATCAATTTCCCATTATGAAATGGAATTTAGATGATGTCACCATGGAAGGTTTGGTAGGTATTCCATGTATGACTCTGAAAAATGATGTGATATGGGTGGTTGTGGATCAGCTGACCAAGTTAGGGAAATTATTACTGATTCAAGAGACTTTTACCATGGACTAGTTGGGACACTTATATGGTTGGGAGATAGTGTGTTTAAAAGGATTCCTTAGAGTATTATTTCACATCCTGATCCAAAAATTTACTTCACAATTCTAAAAAGGGATACAAAGGTCACTGGTACATTGGTATTACTAAGCATAGAATATCACCCACTAATAGACGGGAAATCAGAATGTACTATTCTGGGGCTATAGAACATGTTAAGAGAGTGTGACCAATATTTTGGTGGGAATTAGGAGAAATACTAAGTGCTCATTGAGTTTATATATACAAATAGTTATTAGGTGACTATTTAAAAAGAACAATATAATACAGTCTATAGTAGGCCATATAGATGACCATTGAATTGGATGAAGCTGGTGAATTATAGTTTTACAGACAAGTCTTGTCTTGAAGACATCAAAGTTGTTTTGGTAGATTTGAAAATGTATGGACAAAGATCAAAGATAGCATAAGTCGTATTCGGATCGATATCATTTCCATCTTCATTTTATGGTGAATGATCATATATTTCTTCATGTGTATCTAATATTGGGTCACTATCAGATTTAGAAATAGGGTAAGTTAGTGTCCTGGTACATGGCGCTATTTGAGATTTTGAAGAGGATCAGAATGGTAGAGTATTGATTGTCTTTTACATAGTGGTATAGTCGCATGCATGATATCTCTTCATGTTTCACAACATTGAAAGTATCACCTATTCCCTTCTCCTGTGATCATTATAGATGAAATTGAGCTTGAGGCCAATGTAAAAAATGAGGAGCATATGGTTTGTATTTTAGATCATAGTGAGAAATATTTATGAGGTATGGTTGTGTTGTAAGTTCCAGTATTCTGGTATTATGGTATCATTTTGGAGGAAACCTGGGAGTGGGAGACTAATATGTGGGTCCAGTGTCCTGAAATTTTTTGGTTGGATGATTATTAATGCTTGGTAATGTATCTCTAGGATGATCTTTCATAAGGTGGGTAAGTTATAATATCCTGAACATTTAATGGGGGTATGCACTATTTATGTTTTTGTTAAAATCTATTTATTTTTTTAAATTTATAGGTTCTTGGGTGTATGAGGGTTCTCAGGGGTATCTTGGGGAGGTTTTGGTCACAAAAGGGGGAAGGAAAGGCCATCCAATTCATATTTCGATGATGGTGCATAGTTAGTTTTAAATGTGTGCCTTAACCATGCAGCCCAGGGGGAGGAAGGTGAACGATTGAGAAACTAGGAATGGGGTACCCTAAAACCATTTCAGATTATAATGATCAATTCTAAACATATGCTTCATGGTTTATAAAACTGGGTAGGTTCCTAGGATACTATGTGACCTAGCCCCATCTCAGACAAATTGTGTGTAAAGACCCCAAACTTGATGTACATGGACATTACATTACTTTTTCAGAATAATTAATACATAACAAGAACCAACACTAAAGGACCGCAATAGTTTAGTGTCATTGGAAACATGGAACATAATCTTCTAATCTTGGTGAAAGATCTTCAACATCTCCCATAAAGGTCATCCCCTTTTTTTCTAACCTACAATCTTTATTTATATCCTGGGGAAAATAAAACATATAAAGGGTGATCTCAAATGCTCAGTAAGGGTAAGCATGGAGAAAATAAAACAAACCATATACATTTTAACTTCAAAACATGAACAAAATTTTTAAACATCAAAATCTTGAGTTGTGAAAAAAATCATAGAAGTACGTAAGGCATAGATCATAAAAGAACATAAATCATGATAAAATAGAATGGGAATAAAACATTTAATTGTGGAAAACCATTAAGAACATGATATGATTTCCATAATATCCAAGGCATTGCTAATAATGCCATCTTAGTGGACGAATTCCCTTTCTAAATCGAGTTCACTCTTCGTTCCAGTCCTGTATCACTGAATCAGATTAACTTACTATTCCAGCCATGTCTATATCATTAGATATAAATCATTACCCAATGAATTTTAGGAAGATATATGTCCCACCCATCTCATAATGAACCCATTCTTATGTGTTCCACAAAATCATAAATCATAGCATAACCCATGTAATAAAAATGGGATTCTTAAACATCATGAAATCATAAAATAATCCATATAAGATAAAAGAACATCAAAAAAGTAATTCCATCATAACATAATAAAATCAATGTAAAAATATGGATTGAAACAGAACCCTATATTATCTTAGATGGAAAATAATTTTGATAAAACACTTGAACTCCATTCTTGAGGAAAATATCCTTTCTACTTCAAAATCATTTTTCCTTTAATAACATGTCATGCAATTTTAAACTAAAATAACTTGAGTAAAAATAAACATGAAAACTTTTAAAGGAAGCTTCATGGAAATAATGTTCTATGAAATCATAAAAATCCATTCATGCCATATAAGTTAAAAAAACATTCTTCTCGTACTTTGGCCGAAAAAGTCTAAAAGTACCTCGTACTAAAAACGACAAAAGATTCCTTTCATATATTTTACTAAAAACTCACCAATGGGTAAAATTGGATTTAAAAAATTGTATGACTATAGAGATCATATTACATATTGAGGAAACATGGATGTGGATGATAAATATTCCCCAGTAAATTTTGAAGTATAAACAATCTCGGATAAAAATGAGATTGTGAGATTTTCCCTTACCTTAGGTCCAATTTCATCCGTACATGTCTGAAACTCCTATATAGTGGGTTTAAACATATTATTAACTTGTAACATAACCATAATAATATTTATTATATCATATATGATTCACTTATGACTTTATATTACCTGTTCTTTTGTCAATTCCATGTTAGATCAGCATTTTGGGTAAAATTGTTTCATTTATTGTACATGTTTGGACTTGTTGTTCTTGATATTATTACTACTTATATCATGATTTAAATACTTATAGAATGTAAATAATGATTTATATACCATATATATTCAGTATATATATATAATATATAGATAAATGAAATGAAATACACCGTTCATGGAGATGGTAGGTCGTACGTACGCATGAACGTTGTTTTCCTTTCCTTATTGACTTGAATGGAAGTAAGTAGATGACATATACATATATATATATATAAATACAGTAGCTTTATCATTTCATATATTTCATTATTATTCATTATATATAATTTATAATCATTCTTGAATGGTTAACATGGAGAATGAATCTCATCGCGTCGTGGAGACGGTAATCTGTACGTACGCACGAGTGATGATATCGTTCCCATAATTATTGAATTGAATTGGAGTGGATGATATAATATCTCATAATCATTATGATGTTATAATACATATATATAGTTATTATTTACACCATTATATCCATCCAAGTAAGGTGGTGGTGGAAAAACATATTACACCACGGCGTGGAGACGGTATTCCGTACGTACGCACGCGCAGTGATTTCATTTTCTGTAGGATGGATAGAAGGTGAAATGGGGTTGTTTCATATTTATAATAAAATATCAATATATTAGTGACACTGATGTTATTAATTTCTAATGAAACAACTAGCGAAGAAGAATTTAAAGAAGAAAGAAACATGAATGAATCGGAAGAAGAGATTACCTCTTCTTCGACGCACCTCTTTTAAGCTTCCTCTTAAGGCACTAGAGTTGGTCTTTTGAAGAGACCAGAACCACTATAATGTTTCTAGGGAAGTTGATAAGGGAACTGGACAGGGGTTTTCCGAGCTTGAAAGTTCAAAAATGTGTAAAGAGAAGAGGGAGGAGGTTCCCTTTTATAAGGGAGGAGAGGGGCACCTTAGGAAAAACATAAAATTTTATTTTATAATAAATTCATATTCAGTTTATAATGGGTCCAAAGTGAATTATTTCGAGGATAGGGTGGGTATGGGTCAAACTCCTCACAACCAATAAGTTATAAACAAGTTTAGGTTAACATTTTAACCTTATCATTTCGATTTAACTCTAAGTTAAATAATTTAAATGTTACCATGTCTTCTTGTTTTCTTACACTATATGGTTAATAAACTTACTATAACAAGCCAAAAGAACCCCAATTGGTTAATTATTAATATATATAACCTTATCTAAGTCATTTGGACGAACCTTAGATTTTTAGGTATAGAATAACAATTAATAATATAATATTTGTTTTAAAAACTATTTTATGTCAATTTTGAAACTATTTGGTAATTGATTTTTGTGGAAATAATAAAAGCATGATTAGTTGGAAAACATTTAATTAAATAAATACTAACATGTTATATTAAACTAAAAATTAGTTTAATTTATAAAAAGTCTAAAATTACATTTATTTTGGTATTTATAACATCTATTATGGTAATATTTCATTAATAAGGTAATTATTGCATCATCATTGTGTCATAAATAAATTAAATTATTTAATGTCTAAAAATTATAAATAAAATTCCATTATATATGAAATATTTTTATCTTTCTAATTAATATATATAGTTGAATTTATATTATGTATAACTCTATATTAAAAATATTTTAGTTATTAAACTTTGATTTTACTCTTTTAACTCCCCTTTAAATAAAATAATAACAAGTGTCCTAATCTAATCCAAGTAGACCTAAATGGTCATATTTTATTCCTAAGGTTTTTTTTGGTCGAATTAAACTTATCCAATAGAATTCGGACATGTTTTAGGGTAATAATAATATCATTTTTTCTCTTAATTACCCTATTTACTTTTAACCGTGGTAAATAAAAGTAAAAAGTTACTATTCACCAAAAAATATTTTTATCTTATTAAACCACATTTTACTCTTTGATATTAACTATGTCTCTCGGATTTTCAAAATTCCACTCACAAAAGCAGAAAAATTAACTTTTATGTAAATTTTCAAATTCTACTAAGGGGTGGGTAAAAGACGGTGAAAATTTCAATAAAATTTTTATATATATAAAATTATTTTAAAATGACTCCAATGAATTACATTGAACTCATATAGGTATTATGTATCAATTTTGACATAAAATAAATTTAAATAAAATAAATAATTATTTAAATAAAAAAGTCGGTTTTAAAATAGTAACCCAGTGTTTTCACTAGTCATCAAAAATTGAAAGTTTTCAGAAAAAATACCAAAAATTCACCCTAGGCTAATTTTGATATTCCGAATCCAAAAATGAAGTCCATTTTGAAAGATAAAATTTATAAAATTTCAAAAAGTGGGTATTACTATTCATAATAGCTAGTTTATATAATATTTTAATAACGTATCGTTGTTTAGTGAAACTCGGCATTGCGTACAACACACGCTATCGTGGAAGGTCGCGATTACGTGTAAAGCAATTCAAGTCAGTGTTGCGTGTAGTGAAAGATTCCATTGTTGTTGTGTATAATAGAATCCAACCATATTTCATCTATATATTTAATATATATATATATATATATACACTTAATGTTTCTTACAATAAATTCTATCAAATGAACTTGAAATTTTGTGTAACACGATCCAAGAATAGTGTTGCGTATACTGCAAGCTAATATAGTGTTGCGTATAGTGCAAGATAATATTGGTGTAGAATACAACACAAGACATCAAATAAATTAAAAATAATACTTCTCAAAAAATCTCAGGGTGATACAGTGTAGTACACGGTTGGCACACGGTTTAGCCGACCATGTGGCCAAACTGTGCACCTCATTAAAAGGGTGGATTTTCAGGTTTTTCCTACATTATTTAAGGGTTATAACCTGATTTTATTCCCAATTATTCTTCAAGTAGACTATGTGAAAAAACATTTCCTCCCAATCTTCCATGCGATGATTCTCCTTCAATTATTGTCCATTTAATGTTTCATAGGGTGCATATTGAATGTCTGGGTGAGTGTAATGCTCCAATTTATTATATTTTCTAGAAGATTATTGGATAACTATTCTTCTCCTTTTGAAGACTCTAAAATATCCTTTTATATTAGATTATATGTTTTGTATTGGATTTTTTGTTGGGTTCAAATCAAGTCCTAATGTTAACTAATCATTCATCTACGATCTTGAGTTAGGTGTTCTATAATTATATCTCATAGTCGTGATTCCCAAATTTATATTTATGTGTTTGGGTTGTGGTATATTAGTTCTATTAATTCGGTTTCTTTTATAAGAAATGGTTATAGGGATAATTGAATGATGAACTAAACCCTCTTTATTCTCATGGAATCTATCGAGGTTGATTAGACTGGAAAAAAGGACACTCATGGGGTGTGCCTCTTATTTGAACATGGAGTTGATTTGTTAAATATTAAATTGAAGGTTTTATGAGATATAACTAATTAAAATTATGTTTTTAATGTTAACATGTGTTTATTAAATGAAACCAAAGAGAATTTTTTTTGCTTGTTGACATGGAATAATGGGGTGTTTATCTCAACTTGAATGTGTTAAATAAGTTATTAATCATAAATATAAAATGTGTTATATGGTCAATGATGAATTATCATATGAATAAGTGGTATTTTTGGTTTATTTAACTGTTTCTCTACTCCCATGGGTTGGGATATACTGAGCCTCTAGGACCCACCCCTCTATTTTATGGGTTAGTATGTCGGAATTGAACTATTCACCCTTAACAAATAAATGTGTTATGGTAATTCGATTTAGGATTCAAGGTAAGAATATATATATGTTGTTATTTGAATGGAAATTTCTTTTACATGTGGGGAACATGACTCCCCATATTTATAGTCTAAAGGGTGTATGTTGTTTAGTTTATAGGTATGGGCCGAAGCATGTCTGATGAATATGGGTAACACTTGGAACTAATGACTAAAGTGGATAATTTAGATCCATTTAGTTAAGGGAAACCCATTTATATTTTGTATATATAATTTTTTGTCACACTTCTGCATAAACTACCTTATTATACTAGATATTATATAGAAGCCATAGGTCATGTAAAACTGAGTTCTACTCACACCCTACTCAAGATGTCTTTGTGTACCTGAGAAGACTTCATGGTTAAAGGTCATTATAGGGAAAAATGACTTATGATAGTTGAATGATTTTGAGCTCAGGGATATAAATGGATAAGGGACCCAGATTTTCTTTTGAGACAGTTCTTTGGGATTCTTTAAATTGTCTTTATTTTTTATTTTCTATTACAAATGGATCTATAGACATGACATGGAATATTTAATACTTGGTTGTGTGCATGTACCTAGTTTTAGGAAATGTATCTTTGATACTTTTTTTATAATTCTCCCTTTATTTTGTACTCTATCTATTATGGATTACTCTGAAAAAGACGGTATAATCTCCCCACATGTCTCACTAGACCCTGACTATTGGTAAGGAGCCTATGGTGTACAGGGAGTCTCACCTAAGGTCACATGTTGCACTATATCATGGAATATATTTAGTGGACCTCACTCGAAGGTGTTACAAAATGGATTGTGAAATCATTATTCATGTGAATAGAGAACTACCGCCTCACGAACCGATGCAATTTTTTCTTCCATTACCACAATTCAATGTTTGTTATAATGATGGATATAAAGTGTATATATGATATATATAACATGATGATACATATGTAGTAATTATATCATATATATAATTTTACATTCCCTTCTTCTTGGGATATGGCAACATCGTTTGTGTGTATTGCGGACTACCGCCATACAGAGCGATGTGACTCATTTTTCACTAACACTTCGCATGGAATATGATAAGGATAAATTTAATTAATATATGTGATATAAATGAAATATTTATGATATTCTTGAAATATTTATCATTATATATGGATAATATATCATTTTATTTCTTACCTTTTCACAAACATAAATAAGATAGCATCACTCATATACGAGTGGACATTCACCTTCACGAAGAGACGTCACTCTATTTTAATCACCACACCACATAGATATTATATATAAGTATATAATATCATAATTATGAAATAATTATCATTATTTAATGATAATAAAATACATACCATCTTACCAAAATGATCACTGAAAAATGGAAATGTTACTCTTGCACATGTACATCCTGCCGTCTCCAGGACCATAAAGTACTTTATTTTTCATAACCTACTTCATTATTCGTCTTAAAATTATAAATGATACATAATTATAATAATTATTTCATTATTATTATTCTGGATATGATGTAACTATATAATTTTCCCAAGAACTATAACTTTCATAATAAATAATGGAAGAGAAAACCAGAAAATTAACAACCGAAACAATAAAAATAATGAAAGATTATTAATAAAATGGTGATAAGAAGTTATAAAAGGATAATATATGATATTATAAATATTAATTTGATTATTTATTAAGTTAATAACATGTTTAAAACCATTATATAGGAGTTTATTTAACATTCAACCAAGAGGAAGCATGGGGAGGGGATTTTGTCTCAATTTCAATTCATTGAGGCATATTTAAATGTTATGCATAGAGTTTCCCTTATATGGGGTATATACTTCCCATTTGACATTTAATATCATTAATAATTCATTAATAATTTTTTAAGTTCTATTTTAGTTACTCCATACAAGTGTATTTGGCTATAAAATTTCCATGTGGTAAAGAATTTCATAACTCAATTTCTTTTCATTGGGTTATATTAATTCCTTATTGTTGTTGATAGTACTAGATTATGTGTATAATTACTTCTTATTATATTTTGTTATATTTAGAACTATTTTAGGTGGATTTATATTTCATACACATAGTTAATTAATTAATTAATTCTCACCTCAATTTTACGATCTTTGTAAAGGTTTACTTTGCAACCTAATTTTAATCAGAATTGTTTGTAATTGAACTTACATTGAAGGAAATTATAATATATTTACTTAATAAACCATTTAATTTTATTATACCATGGTAATTAATTATATTTTCATGTAATGTTACTGTTTTCTACATTTTTTAGTAAAAAATATTGATAAAATGTTTTTAATAAAATATGACTTCGTTTCTATCTTCGTTTAGAAATTATTTTTCATCAAAAACCATGTTTTCTAAGAATGTTTTCAAAAATGTTTTTAACCTCTAAAAAATGATTTAATAAAAAAAGTTACCCATTTTGAATTTTTACCAAAAAATATTGTAATATTCTTATCATTTTCCAAACAAGACACTTTTTTAATGTTTATACAATGCAAAAGGAATGTCGTTTTTAACTTATATAGCATGTACAAAATTACACAATTTCATGACAATAATTTTTTTTAATATTAATATTCTATTATACAAGTTTATTTTTAAAGAAACTTTTTGTTAATATTTTATAAATTCTATGTTTTTAAAATTAATTTTTAAAGAAAAGGATTTTCAATATGTTTTATGTTTTAAAAAGTGATTTTCAAAATGAAGATGATATTTCACTCAAGAATGTTTTTAAATATATTTCATTCATGAATTAAAACATCCTTTTTCAATTTACGTGACTAGTAATATGTTGCATTGATACCATATGTATTCTTCATCTTTTTTTTATGATTATTCTAACCAAGTATACTATTTATATTCTCTTCACTATTTGATTTTAGCAAGTCAGTAACCCCATTTAATTATTCAATTTCCATTAATCATTAGAAATTATATTTACCCAAAATATCCATATTATTTATTAGGGATATATTTATTTCTTAAACCATATATCATTTCTAAATATGTGTTATACATTGAAATTCTTGTTTTTATCTATGTAAATGTTGAGAAATTTGTATTCTTTACTCAATAAAGATATTTGACTGCATACCAAAATTTTTATGAATTAAATTGATTATTAGATTTATGAGGAATGATTTAAAAATCCAAGACATTAGTGGGTATCCATTAATGATATCCCCTCTATGAGCGAGTAGTCCCATAGGTTGAATTAGTTTTCTTTCCTTAGTTAAATGTGTTTCTACTCATCAATTATAGACAATCTTGATGATATATCTTGAAGTTTAATATATTATGTTCTTAAGAAACAAAGAATCTAATAATTAATCAATTAATTCAGTAATAATTCATTTATTATTATCCAAGATATTTTCACAATGATATTATATATGGATTCATTTAATTATCAGTTTATTATTTAATTGAATTTGTGTTTAGTTATTTACCTTTCTCTATTTATTACTCATTACCTTGTTAGGTTAGTCAAGTTATATAAATGTTATGTGTTTTCAACTATTTTCTTAGACATATTAACTATTATCCATGAGATTTTCACAATAATTTTTTCTATTTAAGCACTTCCTTTACAGTTTATTGATTACATGGAATGTGTGTTTAGTTATTTACCATACCATATTTATTATTCTTATTAATTCATGTTTTATTCCACTACACTGAACCCTTTATAATAATTTTATCTTACTCTTATTTTTTTCCTTTAATCAATAATCCATTATGTGTATAATGTTTTATATGTTAGGATATTCTAGAGGAAATAATTTTATTCTTGAAAAAAATAAGGTTCTAATATGTGTAATTAAATGTAATTTAAGACTCAAGTTTTTATCTTGTTTACCAAAATTGCTAAACTAATAGTTCATGTATGATGTGATTCCTTATATCTTATTCCAATGTAATAAAGTAGGTATCAGATTTGGGATACTAGGGTCTGGTCACTCTATTTGTTATCATATTAAATTTACTAGAAATCTTGGAAACTAGGTTTAGAAGAACATATATTAGGGATTATAAACATATGATAGACTTTGAGGATAAGTTGAGAAGACTATCCTAAATTTGTGGTAAAAAATATATAATGTGGGTTTTACAAGTAACACATACCTGTTTGGATACTAAATGTGTACATGGTTCCATAAAAGAGGAACCAAGGGTTAATAACTTTAAAATTGTGCATTGATAATGACCTGATCATCTCTCGGTGCATGAAAAAGGACTTACTATGCTCCTAGGTTTAAATATGTAGGTGATAGGCTTTAGATAATTAACATTTCATTTACAAACCATTATTAATGATTTGAATAGATGATGATAATTAATGTCTTAGGTTAAACATAAGGTGTATTATACTAAAAATAAGGGATCTAAATGGAATGAAAAAATTCATTATGTGTGGAAAGGAATATCATGGAGCAAACAATTATAGAGTAAAAATGAATAGTATGATGGAAGAAAATAAATATCATCCAAGGGATCTGTTTAGAGTTATATTTCATAAAATTATATAACCTAGGAATTGTATAAGTCATATACCTATTGCAATTGTTTAACCCTGTACTAAGGAAGGGCCTAGTATGAAATAAAATAGATGGAGTATTTGGGTATTATGATTCAGGAATTAAATTTTAGAAGTATTCTAAAAATGTTATATTGGTTATAAGATTCCGGAAATGTATAAGGATTTAGTTAAATTTATAAGATCATGTGTATTCATTAACTTAAGGTTTATGGATACCATCATGGGTTTATGAGTCTAAGGTTGATCAGAAGATCAAATTCAAAAACACACATTTTAATTTTTATGTGATAAGAGTCTACCAAGATTATGGATGTTTTGGAAGAAATTTAGGGTAATAACACCCATTAGTTTAGTACATGTTTTAGTGGAAAATTCTTTTAAGGAATAATTTTATTATATTTTATAAAAATAATTTTATAACTATTGAAAACCATTAGGTTTGTCACGGTCATTTTTGACATTGTAAGAATAGTAAAATAATAGTAAAATAATATTATTAAACATTGTAAAAAATAAAAAAAATTAGTTGCATTGAAAAACTTATTAAAAAGGTTCCTTAATGAGTAATTTTATATTAATTAATTCCACTATATTTTTTTTTGTAATGTTATACGAATTATATTAATATAGTTTAGAAAAATTGTGGCATACTTTCTAGGTGACAACTGTTTGCATTTTGAAAGGTTATGGGTATTAAACCCATGATTGAAAAGAAATAAGTTTTTGATAGCTTACCACTGAAAAATTTGATGTCCTGGTTATTATGTCATTATTTTTAGTTAAATGATTTAAAAAATAAATATCAATGATGTTCTAGTAGTATTTTTTTAGGTTTGTTTTTTAGTGCATTGTGTTGGTTAACTTCTGCAAACCATATTAGTTTTGTAGAATAGTTGGTGACATATATAAAGATTTTTCACTCTTGTATAGATATTAGGATATATTAAATGTGAGTTTTAGTTATTTAGGAAAAAAATTAATATTATGATATTTAATTCTTGGATTAAGGGATGAACTAGAAGTTTATCTAAGAATATCCAAATGAAAAAATTGTGCTTATGAAATAAAAACGCATCAATTAGGTATATTTCATTACACTTTTAGATATTAAAATAATTCATAAAATTTAGGAAAAGAATAAAAAAAATTATCCTACTAAAATCATATCTGATTAATCATAAAACATTTTTAATCATCAAAGGTTTATAGTTTTGGGGCCCTTAACATTCTATTGACCATTCACTTAATTGTGACTAACGATCTCAATCACTCTCTATAATTATTATGCTTTTCTTCCCTTTACATATCTTCCCTTTAAACAAATTTTATCTTAATTAGAATCCTAAAAATTAGTTATCCCATATGTTCTTTTAACTTTGATTTCTTCCTTATTAAGAGGAATTTTATTAACCCTTTTTACAGTGTGGTTTTTCAACAAAATCATTTTCCAATATTAAACCCTTGATCATAGAGATAAAATTTAAATTTCTAGGTGGAAAATTATTTATGTTTGAGAGAATTTAACACCTAGAAATTATAAAATGATAACTCTTTATTTTATATTTCATTCAACTTTAAAAGCTAAAATTAAATAACCTATGAAATATATGCCTTAAAATTTAATCACATTGATAGCCAGTGAAACACACAACCCCAATTCAAAATGAACCGTAATATGCTATATCATTATAACCCAAATATTAAAGTATAGGGTATGGATATAACACACTAAAATAATAAAATTATGGGTATCTATTTATTATAAATAAACTATGAATCATTTAAAATAAAAATAATTGTTTTCTAAAAACTATATTTTTCTAAAGGATTAGTCAGGCTTTATGCACATAATTTAAATTGAATTTTTAATACCTCTTTAAAATTTAATAACAATATTAAATTAATTTTTTAATTCAAAATATAAAAATTATATTAGGTTTATTTTTTGGGGTTTTTCTGATATAATTCAATTTTCGATGAATAGTGAAAACACTGAATTTAAATTGAAATATGTCTTTTTGTTTAAATTATTTATAAAGTAAAATAATATATTAAATTAGTTAAAATTAAAATTTGTTAAATTATTTATCAATATATATAATTTATGACCTTTTAATCATTTCCATATTGAATTATGATATAAAAACTTTGTAAACTTTTGAATATTTTCTCATTAAAAACTCGTTTTCTCATCGTGTATACATGATTAAGAATAAATACAATTTTTACAGTATTTTGTATTAAATTTGAAAAAAAGGTATTAAATATTTGGAATCATAATAATAATTATTTTATAATAAGTTCAGATTAATTTTTGACCAAAATTAATAGCGATAATTTTATTAATTAATTACCATTGTAAAGGTAAAAACTGATTTATCAGATGGTTGAACTAAGAATATAAGGTCCAAAAAGGATATTAAATCATATAAAACACCCATTGGATGGATATATTTTAAAATTATATCTTCTATGATATATAATGGATTATTTATTAATCTTTTTCCATTATAAAACCATGGGTATGATTGAATCTTTTCAAAATATTACAAGTGTCCCACTCACCTCACTTATAGAATTCCACCCCCTCTCCTATCTTATTCACACCTTTAAAACTCATTGGTTTCGACAAGACCTACCAAAATAACTTCCCAAATTCTTAAATTTTAGACAATAAGACATATTTTTCTTCATAAATCCATCCTAGGAATTCTTAGGTACAAAACTAAGTTGGATACCTGAAGAATAGGCAACTTTCTTCAATGAGTGTTATTATTTTATTTATTCCTCAAAATTATTAAAATATTATTAAACCATTATGAAATGATAACTTAAAAATATTAGAAATACTGATATTTTATTATAATAAGTTCCTCGTCTACAATCATATCCACCTCTATAAAATAGATTATGAAATCATCATTCATGTGTATGGCAAACTACAGACTCTCAAACCAATGTTACTTTTTCTTCTATTACTATGTTTCATAGTTGGGTATGATGATGGATTTAAAGTAAATATAAGATATTTTAACATTATTATGACTATTTAGTCATTATATCATATATATTTATTTATTTATTTATTTATTTATTTATTTAATTTACATTCCCTATGGGGATACGATAATTTCACTTGTGTGTACGGCAAACAATATCATCATGATGTGATGTGACTCATTTTTCACTAACGCTTTATATGGAAGTGATATGAGTAAATTTAACTAATATATGTGATATAAATGTAAATATTTTTATATTTATGAAATATTTATCATTATTGAATGATAATATTCTTTTTATTTCTTACATTTTCACTCATTTAAATCTAATAACATCACTCGTGTATGTGTGAACTACCACATTCAAGATGAAATGTGACATTATTTTCATCACCACACAACATGTATGACATATATAATTATATAATATATTAATAATATTATTATTATTATTATGTAATTATAAAACAATATTTACGACCTTTCCATAATGATCAATGAAAATGGAAACGTTACACATGTGTACATACGACCTACCGTCTCCATAATCGTAACATACTTCATTTTTCATAACAATATTTAATCATTGATTTTCAAATAATTAATTATAAATAAATATCATAGTTTTTATTTTATTATTATTATGTATATGATTTAACTATGTAATTTTAATACGATCAAGAACATTCTTGAAAAATCACAAATTATGAAACAAAGCAATTAACACCCCAAATAATGGAAAAAATGGATGATTATTAAACATTTAGTGATTATATATTATAAAATTATTATATATAATAGAATAAATATTAAAAAATTCTAGAATGTTTTAATAACCTTTTTAAAACCACTATACATGAAGTTAAATCACATCCATCCAAAAGTAAGAGTAAGGTAATGGATTTCATCTCAATTTAATTTTTATTGACGCATGTTCTAATGTTATGAACCTAGTGTCCTTTATATGGTGTATATAATGACCATTGTATGTTAAAGATAATTAATAATTCATCACTAATGGTTTTTTATGTTCTATTTAAATTGTTTCATCAAAGGGAGTTAGACATTAAAATACCAAGAGGTAAAGAATTTTATAACTCAATTTATTTTCATTATGTTATATTACTCCTCTGTTGTCATTGATATTATTATATTATTATTATAATTTATTAATGTTATATTATGTTTTATTTACACTTTTTTATGTATATTTTAATGTGATAAAAATAATTGGTCCATTGATTAATTATCACTTCAACATTATGATCTTTGAAAGTGTTTATGTCACAATATCATTTTAATCAGGATTATTTGTACTTTGATCTAAATTTAAGAATATTTTTTATCATTTCTTAATAAAACATTTAATCTTCTTATAATATGGTTATTCATTATATTTTCATGTAATATTACTATTTTTCCACACATTGGTACTCAAAATTATCGATAAAATATTTTTACGAATATCTGAATTCATTCATCTCTTCGATTATAAATCTGTTATCTTCTAAAACCTTGTATTCTAAAACTATTTCAAAAAAAAATTAACTAATCACAAATTATTTATTATTTAAATTCTGACCCATTATTACTTTATATTAAAAAAATTGAAAGGATTATTATTTTCATTTTCCAAAAAAATAACTTTTCTAACCTTTTTACAGTCCAAAAGGAATGCATTTTTAACTTATATGGAACGTACAAAATTATCTACCATCATAAACATTATTTATTTGAATATTCCATTTCAATTTTATAAGTTTAATTTAAAAAAACATAATATTTTTTAAATTCTTAGATTTAACAATTTTATTTTCAATGAAAAGTATTTTAAAAATGTTTTATGATTTAAAAAGTGATTTCAAAAATTAAAATTATATTTTATTAATTATTTTTTTAGAGATATTATATTTATAAATGAAAACAACCCTTTATTTTACAAAAAATACACTAGGGATATGTTGTTTTTATACCATACTTGTTCTTTCTCTAGTTGGTTGATTTTTATTTTGACTAAGGATAGTATTGACACTGACTTCCTTGTTTTATTTTTTAATTCATTAACACCCCCCCCCCAAATTATTCACTTTCCTGAGATAATTTGAAATTATATTTCCCCTAAATATCCATACTATTTTCCGTGGGTTTTTTTTAGAAATCATATATCATTTCTAAATTTTATGTTTTATATTTAAATCTATTTTTTATCTAGATATATATTGATAAATCTGTATTCTTTACTCAATACAAATATTTGATGATAAGGCACATTTTTATGAATTAATTAGATTATTCAAGGCATAAGGAATTCTATGGATAGTAAAGGCATGAGTGGGCTCATTTATTGATATCCCCTTAATGCATCGGTTGTCTCATGGGATGAATCAATTTGTTAGACTTAGTCAAATGGGTTTCTACCCATCTGTTTTAAGCATTCTTGAGGATAGTTCCTGAAAGTAAAGGTTTTATGGGTTAGGGAAAAATTATACATAATTATTAGGAGTTTCCTTTATTAATAATTTAGTTATAATTATCCATGATATTTTCAAAATGATATTATCGAGTTATTTATTTCATTCTCAGTTTATTATTTAAATTTCATGTGTGTGCAGTTATTTACCTTTCTATATATATTATGCCATATCTTTTTCTAATAGTCATTTTAATTAAATGGTATGTGTGTTTATTTATTTACATTGAAAATTTTATTATTATCCATGACATTTATAAATTATATTATATCTGGATACACTTCTCTACTAGTTTATTTATTACATGGAATGTGTGTTCAATTATTTATCATTCCATATTGATTATGCTTATTTATTCATGATTTATTCTAATGTACATAACCATTACTGGGAATTTTTTCTCACCCTTATTTTTTTCCTTTATCATCATTCCATAAATAGTACTATCTTTGATATTCAAGGATTCTCTAGAGGTAATAATGTTATTCTAGAAAAAAATTATATTGTAATTTGTGTATTAAAATATAATATATTACTCAATTATGTATCTAGTTTACCAAAACCGCTAAACTATTCATTCCTTTAGGATGCAATTCTTTGTATCATATGGTAACGTAATAATTTATGAAATGTATTTGTGCTTCTAAGGTTGAATCATTACAAAAGGTGGAATACAACTTTGAATTACAACCATAGTTTTCTTCGATACATAATTTTTTCCTTGTGTATTAACTTAATAAATACCAACATGTCCAGTCTCATATTTAGGATTGGAATGATCTCAAATTAAAAACTACTATTTTGGTTATTGGTCAATAGTTTCAAATATTTGATTCATATATATTGTTTCTACAATGGTTTTCTATACCATTGGTTTGATTTTTGTGGTAGTATGGATGTGATACTCATTATATGGGTGAGTGGGAGTCTATAATGAAGGTGAAATGGACTCATCTCATTATAGATCAAGAGTATTCAATAGAGACATTTGTGGGAAGAAATAAATATGGTGGGGATACTTTTCCCACTGTAGGATAGATTTTAGGTATGACTACTCTCTTGTTTTGTTTTCCTTCTTTTCCAGACATTTCCTCAATGTTTCTAGATTTGTTTAGTTATTTTCAGGTCTCGTGAGTGTTACTTGAGAGGTGTGTGTGACTATGCACCTAAACATGTATCTATAAAATCTATAGGTGTTAAACTAGATCTCTTGTGAAAACTACCAACCATCCAATTGGATGACTTGGACTAATCTAGGCCACATGAAGTTCATCAGCTTTTTAATGAATAGCCATTGGATATATAGTGGATATTTTAGGTTATATGTATTATGACTATAACCATCATCTCATCGGATACTAGCCACCAGTCCACCGGGGGAGAAATATGGGTTGCATACATTATTCATAAAATTAAAATCTATTTGGAAGGTCACCACCACCCATATGGTGAGATCCATCAGGTTTCCAATGACATTGATTTGGATAAGAAAAGTAATGATCTTATTGATATTTTTTCCTAAAGCCTCTACTTTATTTCTTATTTCACATCCTTGTACCTAAACTCAACTGATATGATTTTGGTTTCTCTATTTTCATTACTTTGGATTTACCAACTTTAATCCCTATTAAGTTAAAGTGCCAATCAAAGATATGATCCTATTTTGGTATGTCTAACTCCAATTTGGTCTTGGATCCTATTATTCTTATGATCCTATTTTTTATAGATATAGATCATCCATAAAATCTGTTGGAATTCATTGGTTCCATTATTTTTAAAAGGGGACTTTAGTTCTACGTCTCTTCCTCTTAATTCTTCAAGCCTTCTCTCTTTTTATCTTTTAGATACCTTATTATAGTTTAAATCACAAGTGTTTCAATGTATATGGTTTTATGCAATGGATTTTTTAAAAAAATCATGCTTTATTTATCTTATAAATTGGTTTTTAAAACATTTTTAAGGAATTATCTATGTTTTATTGATTTATTTATTTATCATGGAAGTGGTTTTGAATTGTTTTAAATGAAATATTTAGAAAAAATTGTATTATAAAAACATAGTGAAGTTGATTTTTCATTTATTATTATTGATTAATTAGTTTTCAAAGAATATTTTATATGGTTTCAATGGTTTCATGATTATATTTTAGTGAAATTTCTATTTAATGGTTTAGTTTTGAAAATAGTGAGCCAAGTGTGGAAATTCATAAGAGAGTAATTCCAAAGAATGGACTCTTACCGCCATGGTCCATTATTCAAAGGTAATGTGTACACCTTGTGTTCTGTTGTTTTTTTTGTACTGAGAAACTATTTGGAGTAAACTCATAGCCCATAAGCCTATTGTTCTGTGGTAATTTCTACCACAGTTATCCTTTGATTATATAAATTTTATGATGATCCTCACTAACCAGAACATATTATCACTCTTTTGAATGTTTATTTAAATTGATTTATAAAATTACTTGTTATATATTTTAATTGGAAATAATATTATTTTGAATTTATTAATAAGTTATTTTAAATGGTGGATTTATATTTTTTTTAAAAATTGTATAAATTTTATCTCATGCCTTGTTTTTATTTAATTTAGCATAATTGGCTTAGATTAGGAAGAATTATTATTTATCACTTCATGGGATCCTACTAGGATTGTTTGTTTCACACCATAAATAAAAAACTTAGTATATATATATGCCTTGTTTCATTTGATACTATACTATTAAAGGCACCTTAGTGTTGTGAAAGGTATGTTTTTAGCATAGTGTGGGAATCTAGTGGTGACTACTTGTCACATAGAGATGGGTTTTTTTCATAACTATAACAATTTGTATTGTTATAAATTAAATTATCCTTTTGTATTAATTAAATGTATTATTATGTAAAACTTTTATAAAAACACATTAAAATATTTTTTTATTATATTTAATTGGATTTAAAATACCATTAAGTGTCACTATCATTGATAATATAGTCATTAAATAGTGATCACATGGTTAGTATAAATATAGGGTTTTTACAAATGTAATTGATACAGAAAAAGGAAGTGATGGACTCAACTAGTAGGATCATACCCTAAGAAACCCATTTATCAATGATTCTAAGGGAGGTAGCATCTCTGGGTTTTTTCCTTGACCAAGACCAGGCTAATATCCAACAACTTATGTATGGGAGAAACCATTTATGGGAGAAGTTCCAACTCTTCAAGATCACGGCCCAAACCATGTACGCTGAACCACCCCATGAAAGTCCCACCATCACACACCTAACCCTTAGATAAAATTCTTTTGTATTGAAGGAATATGTATCAAGACCCTAGAAATATGATTATATACATTATTTTCATCATATTATTTTTATTTTATAAATGTTTTTATTTTGATTCGACAAAACACAAATAGTATTTTTGGTTAATATTGATAAACTATAAACAATTGATTTTTCTGAATTAATGGATTTTTTAAATAAATAAAATTTTAACAAAATATTATTATTAAAATTTTTTATTAAATATATATGATCATATAATTTTTATGAAGTCAAATGTTATTTTTATAAGGGTTTGAAAACTCTTATTGTCAATAAAACCTTACATTTCAAAATAAATTTCCATTTTATTTTAAAAGTGAAAATTCAAATGTTTAAAAAATTATTTGTATAAAATGGATATTATTTTTGGAAGTAGAATTTGGAAATTATCTAATGCTGAATGTTTCATATTTTTTTGAGTTAGTTGAATTTTTTGGTAAAAATTAATTACCATATAAATATACTTCGTCTGTTATGAAATCATAATGACCCAAAACTGATTTAATAAATTCTATAAAGTGTATTAATGATAAAATATATATTTTAGAGTTAAAATAATGTGATTTTATTTTTATTTGGTTAATTTTATAAATCCTTTAGGAATCCTTCAAAACCATTAATATATTTTAAACTTTTAAAATCATTTCTGTAAGACTATGACTCACCACCACATAAGAAAGGGAATAATTTTATTACTGTTGGTGATTTTAATTGAAAAATAATGATATGCAATCCCATTTTTAAGAAACCATGAAAAAAACCATCATATGGTTTGTGGATTTGGTTGTTGTATTATGTAGAGTACAAAACCTAAATAATAATAAAATCCCCCACTTTTTATATATAAACTCACCCAATCTCTCATTTATAGACACTAAAAATCCTTATATGAAATCTATACTCAACTCTAAAATCTCTAGACTGCTCCCAAGGTGACCTCATTTTATCCATAATCCACTTCCAAGCATTTTCAGTCATTGAATCATGTAAGGGATCTTCCACTCTTCTTTTTAATTAAAGTAGCTTTTTATGTTATTGAATATTAATTTCCATTTTTTGTTGATGTGATATGTTCTTAAAATCACAATTATGGCCCATTTGATTTATATATTATTATATACCCCTTTAACTCACATAAATCCTTCCAATGAATCATTATGTACATCCATTACTAAGCCGACACTTTGTAAGGTATTTCTCTCTTCTCATTTCAATTCAATAACTTATTTAATTCTATGTCTATTAAATTCCATTTTATTTGTTGGGATATGTTACTATATATTCCCCTTATTTTTAATTTAATTTATAAATTATTACCATCCACTTTCACTCTTATTAATTCTCCCATGATCCTTTATGTTCGCCTATACAATGCCAAAATATTTTTAGGATTATTCACTTTATTCAAGTTTCTTAATTACTTTATGACTTTTATTTAATATTTATAATTATGGAATATGATTTTACATGTCCTTATTACTAAAAATTTTATGTCTATATTGTGATATTTCCCCTTATATCCCATCAACCCATTTTTCTAAATCTTTAAGTGACACAGTTATGTTGCTGAAATTTCACCTTGATTTTCAATGCCAAAACAATTGTGTAGTGAATATAATACACATTTCCAATCAAGGGTGTTAACATTTATGAATGTATAATTTTTCATTTTGGACTTTAATATATGTATTAAACACTCCTTTATCATGGAGTAAATTATGATTATTAGTGAATCCATGTCGTAGGATCTATGTGGCACACTAAAGCATGAGAAAGAAATGAATGTGACAAATGTGCCTGGAATTATATAGCACTCCAATTAATTCGGTATTATTTAGTCTCATTATATGTTATTTTGAAATATAGAGTGAACCTTATTCCATTATGGGACTTTTTCTATAATTATGTGTTAGATATTATCCTTGAACCATGTTTATGATGCATTGTTTTAAGTTATTGCCACATTTCCGATGTTATTTTTTTCATGTTATATCATGTCTCATTATTCATGTTTATGATTAAACCTATGTTAATTCCCCATTGATGTGACTATTTTATTACATGTATCACATTATACCATGCTTATTACTTATTGATATTTATCACCCACCCCTTTCTTTAGTATTTCCTTAGGTTATAACGTACAGTTATAAAATTCATGGAATATTATGATCATGTTAAGGAATTTTTCAATAAAGATGATATGTTCCATATTTTAAGATTTTATTCTATGTACCTAATTCTAAAATATGATATAATTCTTGATTTTTTGGGTTTTATTAAGAGTAATATTATAGAATAAATCTTTTATTAATGTGTAATAAAGAAAAGAGTTTTTATAGTTGGTACCAAAGGAAACATTTTGTCATTTTTGGGATTAGGATTAAGAATATCTAGAGAAATCCTTAGCGATAACACATACATCCCTTAAATTTTTTAAGTAAATATATGTTTTCTGTCAAGAAAATACATCCATGTATGGATACTACAAGTGGACATGATTCTGGCATAGATGTACCGAGGGATAACAACTTTGACATGATATGCTGGTCCTGACTTAGTGTAACCTAGTAGATAAAGAAGTGTCTTCATGAACACCAATTTTTACAAAACTGGTTAATATGCTTTGGTAAATTAATAATCATATTATAAAAAATTATTAAGGGAACTAAAAATCCCATAAAAATATATATAAGGAAATTGATCTTGGATAACCAATATTGGATACTAGAAATTGTTAATTTAAAAAATAAATTTAATTTATATGTTATCCCTTTAATTTAATTATATTAACCTTTGAATTTTTAATCATATTAAAATATTCATCACCAATGTTAATTTTATTCTATCCAATGGCCTTAAAAAGGAGGAATTTGGTAAACAATCAATATGAATTGAAATGCGATGACTGCCCCAACGAGATACCCAACCCAATGGGTATTGTAATCATGAACATTAAAATGATACTCTATTATTTGACTCAATTTATGAATAGAATCTTAGACCATGAGTAGCTTCCAAATCCCTCTAAGAATGAACAATCTGCGATTGAGAGATTTATGCGATAAAATCTGTCAACATACATTAGATCGTTTGATCCCTTAATCATGGAACAATGGATCAAATCTACTGAGATTATTTTCTCAATTATTAAATGTTTTGAAAAAGATAAGGTTATATTGGATATTTATAGTTTGTAGGAAAAAGATGATACATGATAGAAATTGATCCAGAATAAAAATCCTAAAAAAATAAATCGAATCAAGGGAGTGGAAAGAATTCTTGGAAATATTTTCTAATAAATATTATCCATACACTATAAATATTAAAATTGAAAGGGATATTTTTTCCCTTGGGAAAAAAGAAAATTAATATATCAAGGTTTACAAGGAAAACGTCAAAAGACTTTCACAATACACCACTAGTTTTTTTACCCTATAATACAAGGTTGATAGATTCTTTAGTGGGCTAAAACCTAGTCTATGAAAAACCCTAGAAATACATGACTGGTGGCTATGATAAAATTCTACGATGTTTCCTAAAAATAGAAATGAAGATTGTTAAATCTCAAGAATATAAATGGGATAATAAGTGGAAATTAGTGTTTAATTTTGGGGGTTTGATAGAGAAATCTAAAAGTTCCAAGAAATTTCATCATCCCACTTGTCAAAGGTGTAGAAAAAAGCACCCTAAAAATTTCTTAAGTGGGGTGAGGAAATTATTTAATTTCGGGAAGGGAGGGAAGCTATATAGTGATTTTCAATGGGACAACATTCAAATTAAATGGATTAAAGTAATTCTGCATTCAACCATTTTCACATTTTTCAATGCTATAGATACAAGGAACATGCGTACTTTGCAAACCAATTCACAAGATAAGGGTTTTTAGAGATTACCAACAACCTCTAATGAAGTAAGGGCAATATTTTTCCATCAAAACTACTGCGGTGGATCCTAAAAAGGAAGTTTTTACATGTAAACTAGTTATTAATTCAAGAATAGTGAACATAATTTTTTATTATAGTTCTATATATTCTTCCTATCGTGAAAAGTTAGCAGAACTATTCAAACACCACCAGAAATAATGTAAGAAGATCTGTCAGTGAAAATGGAAAATGAAGAAATTATTACATCCCAAGTATATTACTCCTCCCCTAACACAATATGTTGGAATAAATTCCCACATAACATTCTTATATTACCTTTGGTTTAATTTGATGCAATTGTGGGAACATATTAGCTTTCCCTATATAGAGACAACATAAATTATCATGATAAAAAATTACTGTTAGTATTATGAAGTGGCCCTAGATTCTGTAGAAGTTCAAGGAGGTTGAAGAATCTACTTTAACACCAACATCATAAGCATGGATATTATTGCCCTATGAGAAAGTTTATCTTTCTCAAATGATTGATTCTAATGAAATAATTATCCTTGAATAAATTCCTATTATGAGGTAATTTAGTGATGTGTTTCCTGAGGAATTGTATGTTATTCCTTCTAGCTGAGAGTTTTAATTTTCAATTGAGCTTATACCTAGGGAATTATCATTATCCAAGACTCTGTATAGAATGTAAGTTGTTAAATATGATGAGTGGAAGAAACAAATATAGTATAATCTATATTAAGGGTTTATATGCCAAAGGGCTTCACCATGGGTTGCACTAGTTAACATCGTCAAGAAGAAGATTGGGTCAATATAACATTGAATTTATTATTTTGAGCCTAAATATATCATGATAAAGAATAAATATCATATTCCAAGGATTGATTACTAGTTCGATTAGCAATGTGTTGAAGAATACTTCTCAAAGGTGGATTTTTGGTTGGGAAATAACCAAGTGGGGTTGAATGAGGAGGATATCCCCAAAACTGCTTTTCATATAACGTACGGGAACTATGAGTTAATATTACTACTATTTAGACTCACTAATGCTCCATAAATCATCATGGAATTTATTAATAGAGCCATTATATATTACCTCGACAAATTTTTGGTATAATTTATATATGATACTCTAATATACACCAAAACCAAGGAGGATCATGATGAGAATCTGAGCATATTGCTAAAGACCGTATGAAATGATAATATTTATACAAAGTATAGAAAATATGAGTACTAGTTGAATAAATTTTCATTCTTGGGGAATATAATCACAACTAATGGGATATATATATATAGCCTTAAAATAAGTAATTAATGGATGATTGAGGCCAACATCTATGAAATATCTATGCAGTTTTCTTAGAGTAGTTGGGAATTATCATCAATTTTTGAGAAACATATCATGATTTTTAAACCCTATAACCAAGATAACTCATAATATAGTCAAGATTTCTTATAATGATGAATGTGAGGAGAGCTTTAAGGAGCTTAAAATGAACATTATCACTTCCCTTGTGCTCATACTACCCAAAAAAGATAATTTTTTATTGTATTTAGCAATAGTTCGAATAAGGTATTGTGATGTGTGTTAATGAATAATGAAATATTCATAGACTATGCTTCAAGACGGTTAAAATTTAATTAATATAATTACCCAATTTATTATCTAGAGTTGTATGTAGAGATATTTTCTTTAAAAATATGGGGGAATTATTTATTTGGAGAGAAGTGTAACATCCTAGGTAAATAAAGAATATGAAAATTTCATATTTTTTAGAATTTTGGAATTAAATATTAATTTTACTTTAAAAGGGGTGATATGTTTGATGGGGTACCAAACACGCAATAATGGGTTTCTCCAAAATCTCATATTGCACACAAGGCTGAGTTATACTGAAAAAATATTATTGTTATTATTTTAAATGGTAGTTAACTCAAAAATTTTATATTGGCCAGAATGAAAAGAACTAAATACAAAATGATTACACATGTTCGTTAAATTGTTTTACATTTATCCAATAAAATTTATAGGTTTAAAATATAAATTAATCCAATTTTAAGCATAAATACTCTAATATTCTTTAAAAGGATGATTTACCGCCTTTTGATGGAGAACCATTTTCAAATATATTTTTTGTCACTTTTATATATTATTTTTTACAAAGTAAAATTATTATTTAGAATAGGGACATCAAAATTTACTTTGGAAGAAATTTTGGTATTTTTCTAAAAAAGTTCATTTTTAATGAATAGTGAAAAATACTGCATTTTAATTCAAAATGACCTTCTAAAATAATGTATTTATATGGTTTGATTTAATTTTTAATTGGTTTTAAAGTATAATTAGATTATATTTTTACCATTTAATCCAATTTTGGTCATTGAAAATAATTTTACATGGAAATTTGACATAAATAAGTGTCATTCTTTTGATAGTTATTATTTCTTAGAAACACGTTTTTTGTTTTGACAACAGGAATAAATTTTAAATCAAATTTCGAAAATTTTGTGTTTTGAATTTATAAAAATGGATTCCGAATTTGGAATTAGGAGGTCTAAATTGTGTAAATAGGTAACTTTTATTTTTATACATTTTTAATAGTAACTTTAGAAAATATTTTATTTTAAATGGTTAAAGGGTAAATCTGGTAAATAAGGGTAAAAAATAATATTATAATAATATTAATTTTTCCTAAAACATGTCCTAATCCTATTGGATGAAACATGTCCGACCATGGTCATCCATGGGTCGATTTTGGGACCCCATGGGGCCACATGGGAGTGATAATGACATTTTATATTAATTAATTTAAAGTAATGACAAAAATAACATAAACATATATATTTTTGAAAAATAATTGTATATGGGGTTATTTAAGTGATCTCTCTGACGATAAATATTATATGGAAATATAAAAATATTTCTTACATCATGGTATTTTATTTATAATTTTAGAAATTAAATAAATAAATTTAATTATGACACATTGGTGATGCTGTAATTACTTCATTAATAAAATATTCAAATTAATGATATTATAAATATTAAAATAAACTTATTTTGAACATTTTTATTCTTCCAAAAAAAATTATAGAATTTTATTAATTTTTGTCTTTGAATTAATGAATGTTTTTAGAAAGAATCAAGTTGTATTGGATTTTTTAAAAAGTCATTATATGAATAGTATTAAAATTGACATAAATGAGTTTTTAAAACAATTAATATTTTATTAAATTATAAAATAATCCTAAAAATCTAATATTTGGACAAACGACTTAAATAATGTTAAAAATTCCATAATTGATCCATTTTGGGTCTGCTAGCATTTTATCGTAAACATATTAATAAGAGAGTATGAATATATAAGAAGTTGTGGTAAAAGTTAAATAATTTAACAAAGGGTTAAATAAAAATGATAAGGATTAAAAAATATTCAAAAATAGTCCAATTCTTATTGGATGATTTTATTTAGACTTATATGAATCTTACCTTCTAATTAAGTAAGTTTTTAACCTTTTAAAACTAGAAAATAGTTTATAATAAAATAATACTTTCTAACTTTCCTAAAGAGCCCCTCCTCCCTCTTATAAAAGGCAACCACCGCTAACCCATTACTCCCACACCTCAAGCCCCCTGGCTCGTCCAAAATATTCTCCAAGAAGTTCCCAACATCCCTATATTACTCCTATAAGCCTTACCTTATGAAAAAGTAAATTCAAGAGAGCCCTTTGGCTCAAAACAAAAGAAGTTTCCTGATTTAAAGCTAATGTCTTCTCTCAAGTTATTTTCTTTTATTTTCCTTCTCCAACCCACAAAAGTCTCTTTATTAAATTATTTTATAACGAAAATATTATATTAAATGTACTAGGATGTTGTTATGAGAAGTATTTGAACTACACTTCCACACACCTCCATCTAATGGATACAAACATACTGTTTATGTGTACGGCGAACTTTTGCCTCACGAAACGATGGTAGTTCAATTGTCTCCTATCGCCTCTCATGGTAGCCATTATGGTGGAACTGTATTTATATTTGATATATATTATTTTTATATTGTCTCTCTTATTATATATTTTTCATTTATAACATACCTTTATGGTTTTCAAAATGGGTAAATACGATAATTTCATTTGAGGAAGTTCGAACTATCGGTCCCTCAAAGTGATGTGACTCGTTCGGGCAATTCATGGAATGTGTAAAATATGGAGTTAATGAAATTATATATGATATTAAAATTTAATTATAATATTCCTATGTATCATTAAATTTTCATTCCATTAAATATGAAATTGAAATAAAAGTAGTGTACATGCGTACGTACGGCTTACCCTCTCCATGAATGGTACATTTCATTTATTATCTTCAAATGTTATGTAATATTATAAACACATATATATATGGATATATCTGATATATATGATATTTAAATCCTTAATATCATTATAGATATAGATAATTTTCACCACATAGAAAACATGTAATTATAAGAAGTTCTTTTATGACTCAAGTTCCAAATATTGACAAAATGACCGTTATTAACTCAAATGATTATGTAATGTTTATAACATGGTAATAAGTGAAATGAAATAAATAATAAACTTGAAAAAGTTTCTGAATCAAGTATAAATTTACTTTATTTTTTTATTTAGTATATTAAAGAACAACCGAGTTAAGTCGGACACGAGGTAAGGGGTTTTCATCTCACTTTTTATTCTCGTGAGATTGATGCTATATTTGAAACTATTTCTTTTGTGTGGCATGAAAAATGACCATTATTGTTTTCCTTGTGTAAAATAATTTAGTTTATTGATATTTACATCTTCATTGTATGATACTTCTTTCATGTGTTGTATGTTTTGTAAATTATGAAATCAGTAAGGGAAATTTTCATCGTCATCTTTCTTTCAAATACTACTTTTATGTTATGTATTTTTAAAATTCTATTTTCCTATGTTGGGATATGTAATTATATATAATTATTTATGTACATTTTATGTACAAGTTATGAGATACCATTTTCTCTCTCATCAACTAATTTTCTTAATTTTAAAGTGACGTCGTTAGGCAGTCGAGTTTCTGTAAGAGAACATCTTAACAAAATTTCAATTATTTAGTTAAACTTATACTTCTTGATTATGTCGTGATTTTAAATTGTTTGAATGAAATCTGATTGTTTTACACATAATATCCACTAATATTGGGTGTATTTTTATTTTTCACACATAATTATTTCATTGATTTGTCATTAATCTATGGATAGGATCTTTACAAGGAAATTTGTCTCAATTTACATTCCATTAATACTTTTTTGTTGTTATACACTAATTCACTTTTATCTAGTGTATATACAACCCTTTCACATATTATATCATGAATCTTCTTAATCTCATGATATTATAAGCTTTGATTAATTTTATTCTTCAATTATTTGTATTCAAGTATCTCTCATTTGGTTAGGAACTCTTTAACTAAAAAATATATTTAAATGTTTTAAAGATTTATTCTTCTAAGTATTTATCATTATTGTCCATGTTTTAAAAATGGATTTAATTATTTATTTATATGGACATGAATGTTTTGAAATTAAAATTTCCTTCAAAAGTTTAAAAGTGGTTTGGGACACTTTAATATAAAAATCTATTTATTAAATGTTTTAAGTGGTTTTGAAAATAGTTTGATAAAACATTGATTATGTAAATATATTGAAATGAAATATTGTGATTGAAATATCAAAATTTTATCTTCCCTTTATGCTTTTTTTATGTGTTATGAATATGTTATGATTATTGGGAATTGTCTTTGTACATAGGTGGTTCTGTGATAAACCTAGGGTGGGTGAGCCCAAGATAGCTCTCCAATGCATTGGGTAATGTGGAAGATGTAAATGTTGATGTTTCTCCTAAGAGATTTTGGGAATATAAAATGATGGGTATTCCAAACATAACTACCTATGTAGCTATGAAAGCTACATTGTTAGTATGTTATGGATTCCAAAATTTACAGTTATGTTTTATTATTTCCATGTGTTATTCATAAAACATATGATTATGTGTCGTATGTTAATGATTGAAAATTATTATTTCATTGATTTGTATGTATTTATGGACTAATGTTTTCTTTAATTGTTTTATAAACCTTACTAAACTTTTTGTGCTCATACCAAGTTTTTTAAATGTTTTTCATAGGGTATAAGGAAGGGTAAGAGAAAGGAAAAATTCAAGAATATTTATATCAAGAAAAACTCTTGTTTTATTTAAGGAGTTTTATTATTGTGAAAAAATTTGGAAAGAGTAGAAGTGTCTACTTCGTAATTTTTGAAATGTAATGTAATAGATTAGGCTTAATTCTCTAAAAATCTAATCCAAAAAATATTCTCAAAGTGAATTATTATCTTAATTCAACATTATCTAATGTTCAAGGTCAGTTCCTCATAAGAAGTGTGAAATATATATAGATCACAAAAGTCTCAAATATATATTCACATAAAAAGAGATGAATATGAACCAACAAATATGGTTAGAGCTAATCAAGGACTGTGATTTCTCAATCCACTACCATCTTGGAAAAGGGAATAAAATGGAAGATGCCTTAATTATAAAAGACACAAAAATTATATTATTAATGATAATTGATATGGATCCAATATTTTTAGACATGAAGTGGATGGACATGAGAATCATAAATAAAGAACCAGCATAAATCCTTTCACAAATTATTTCTCAAACAACTATTCTAGAAAGGATAAAGGATGATCATAGATGATGTGGAAATTTAGAAGAATGTGGAATCTATAAGAAAAGGTAAATCCTAAGAGTTTAGTGTTACTGAAGAAAGAGTTGTGAGATTTTGGTAAAGACAATAGGTACCTTAAAATCCTGAGTTAAAGAGTGAGTATTTGGATGATGAACATAGTTCAACAGTCTCAATCCACCTAGGAAGTACAAATATGTTCCGAGATCTCTGAGAACAATATTAGTGGGAAAATATGAAGAAGGATATCACATATTATACAACAATATGTCTTTTATGCAAAAACGCTAATGTGGAATGGAAAAAATCTATGGGTGTGATGTCACCATTACCCATGCTTACATGAAAATGGAAAAAAATCACCAGGGAATTTTTCACATGTCTTATTACTACATCAAGAGGGATTAATTATATATGGTATTTGGTGGATAATATTACAAAGATTGTGCACATAATTGTGATTTGAGAGTATTTCTCCCTATATAAACTTTTATAAGTATACATTAGAGTAGTGGTCAGGTTGTATGGAGTACCAATATAAATTATAATTGATCAAGATCCAAAAATCCCCTCCATGTTATTGAAAATTCTCCAACAAGCTCCAAACGATAATCTGATCTTCAGTACGTATTATCACACCCAAACTGATGTCTAATCATATCATACTATACTAAAGCCTAAGGAAATTTTGAGATCATGCTTAGTTGAATTCAAAGGAGTATGGGACCACCATCTAACTCTGGTTGAGTTCTCATGCAACAAAAGTTTCCACTCAAGCATCCAAATTGAACACTATGAAGACATTTATGGGAAGTGGTGTAGAACACCCATATATTGGGATGAATTTGTGGAATGAAAACTGCTAGGTCCTAAAATGGTTAAGTAAATGGTGGAAAAGGTTAATATCATTCATCAGCACAACGAGGCTACTCAGAGTCAACAGAAGGGAAATGCTAGGAATCATCAAAAAGACCTAGATTTTGATGACAGATACATGTTATCCCTCTGCATATCTCTATGGAATAAATTTATGAGATTTCGGAAGAAGGTAAAGCTTTGTTCAAGATACATCATCCCCTTGGAGATCCTTGATCGCATCGGAGCAGTGTCGTACCGACTTTCACTCCCACTTAACTTATCTCATGTACATGATCTATTCTATGTATATATATTGGGAAAGTACATACCAAACCCATCACATTTACTCAATCCATAGGTGGTACAATTGTATAATGATCTCTCATATAAAGAGAAGTCATAGAAGATCATAAATCATAGAGACTATGTTCTATGCAATAAGAAAATGCACCTAGTAAAATTTTTGGTTAGAAACAAAAAGTTTGAAGAATTGATGTGGGAAATCGAGGAGGTGATGAAATGGAGTTACCAACATAAGTTTTAGTGTGGGAAGTTAAAATTTCTAGTGAAAAAATTATTAAGGGGGTAAGATTGTAACAACTTAAAATTTTATAAATAAAGTTCCACTTTTGATTAAATTTAATATATTATTATGTAATATTGTTATAGAAAACACGTGCACTTATTCTATTTTATTATATCCTCTTGGATCAAAAATACTATTATGTAACATTACCATTGATAATATATTCAATGAACAGTGATCACATGATTAGTGTAAATATAGGGTTTTAATCAATATAATTGACACAAAAAAGGAAGTCATAACCTCAACCAGTAATACCGTACCCTATGAATCCCATTTAGTAGATATTTTAAGAGAGATAGAATATCTGATATTTTACCCTGACCAATTATAAGATTATATCTAACAAATTAAGCATGGTTGAAACTCTTTACAGGGGAAGTTCAAGCTTATCAAGATCACAGCCCAAACCATGTTTATCAAATCACCCCATGAATGTCCCACTATCACACACCTTAACCTTATGGAATATTACGGTGTATTAAAGGTATATGTATCAATACACTATAAATATCATAATGTACATTATTTTCATCCTACTATTTTTATTTTATAATTTTTTTACTTTGATTCAATAAACTGTTAATAGTATTTTTAGTTAACATTCAAATACAATTGAAGAATTTATTTTGATGAATTAATGGATATTTTATGTAAATAATATTTTAATAAAAAATTATTATTAAATAATTTTTATTAAATATAAATGATCATATAATTTTTATGATGCCAAATGTAATTTTTATAAGGGTTTGAAAACTGTTATTGTCAACAAAACCCAGCAATTCTTAATAAATGTTCAATTTATATTTAAAGAAAAATTTCACATATTTGAAAAATTATTTAAATCAAATTAATATTATTTTTTTTAAATATAATATTTAAATTATCCAATGGTGAATTTTTCATTATTTTCTGAGATAGTAAAATTTTCGGGTAAAAATTAAATATTATATAAATATATTTTGTGTATTATGACATCATAATGACCTAAAAGTGATTTAATAAATACAATAAAGGATATAAATGACCAAATATATGATTTAAATTTAAAATAATTTTATTTTATGTTTATTTGGTTAGTTTTATAAACAATTTATGAATCCTTCAAACCCCTTTAAATATTTAAAGGTTTTAAAATCATTTCATTAAGAGTATGACTCACCTATACATAATAAATAAAATTATTTTAATATGTTCATCCATTGGTCTTACAAAATAGTTATTAAAAATCCTATTTTTTTAGAAAACATCATCAAAAGTCCTGGTATGGTTTGTGGTTTTGTTTATTTTATTATGTAGGGTCTAAAATCTAAATAATAAATAAATCAACCTCTTTTCCTATAAATCCCACAAACTATCCCACTTATATTGATAAATAAACCTTAGATAACATTATTACTTTTTAATAAACTCACTAGAGTCCCCCTATGAACCCCATATCTTCCAAGAGGACAATCCCAATATTTTGGAGTCACACAATCTAGGAAGGGATCTTCCACTCTCCTTTCTTATTATAGCACCTCTTTTATGGTATGGTTCTTAATTTCCATTTGATCATATTGGGATATGTTCTTACATAACCAAATTATGGTCCATTTTATTTCTCTATGATTATATACACATTAACTCCCATTAATCCATCCCATGAATTGTTTTGTACACATGTTACCATGCCAAAATTTAGTAATATATTTCTCTCTTCTCATTTCCATTTAAGAAATTATTTTATGTTAAGTATGTTAAATTAAATTTTATTATTTTGGGATATGTTATTAAATATTACCATTAATATTAATTTAATCTATAAATTATTATATCCACTTTCAATCTCATTAATCCTTTCAGGAGCCTTTATATTCACCCCTTACCATGCTTAAATATAGTTAGGATTCATTTCTTTATTCAATTTTCTTAATTACTTTATGACTTATATTTCCATTTTCTAATGATGGTATATGTTTTTTCATGTCCATATTAATTATCATTTGATTTATATGTTATTATATATCCCATTCTCTCTCATGAACCCATTTTTATGAATCTTTAAGTGATACCATTATGCTATTAAAATTTCAACGCAATTTTCCATGCAAAAACAATTGTGTAGTGAATACCATACACATTTCCTATCAAGGGTTTTCACATTTATAAACATATACTTTTTAATTGGGTACTCACATATATTTACTCACCCCTCCTTAATCTTGGAATAAATTATGATTATGAATGAATCTATGTTGTATGAACTGTGTGTCACACTTAAGCATGAGAATGAAATGAATGTGATGGGTGCATCCAGAATTATATAGCTCTCCAATGTATTGGGTAATTTTTAGTCTCATGAGACATCATGTTGGGATAGGGAGTGAACTTGATTCATTTATAGAACTTTTTTCTTCTTGGTTTCTTTGCATTTATCCTTGACCTATGTTTATGATGCAGGTTTTTTAATTACTGTCACTTTTCCCAAGTTTTGATTATCATGATGTATCATGTATCATTGTTAATGTTTATAATACCTACACCTTTTATGACCCATTGATATTATTATTATCTAACATGTATCATTGTATTCCATGTTTATTCCCTTACTAGTATTTATAGCACACCCCTTTCTTATGTGTTCCCAATTTTATCACGTGCAATCTTAAAAACCATTGAATATTAGGATCATGTTAAAGAAGTTATTAATAAAGTTGATGTATTAACTATTTCAAAATATTATGCTATTTAATAATTCAAAAATATATTATACTTCTCTATATGATGGACTGTATTAAGTGTAATATTAAGTAATAAATCATGTATTAATTTGTAATAAAGATAAGGATTGTTATAATATTATGTACCTTGGTTTGGTTTCTGATTTGGTACATATATTCTTCTTTATTTATTTCACTTTACCTCTACTGAATTTTATTTTAATACCATAATCCTCTCTATTTATGTCACCTTGGATTGTGATATTTTTTGAAAAACCATAACCAAAAGGTTTTATGCCCAAAGAACTTTTATTTATCCAATTGGAATCTTGAACACCCTTCGAGTCATGTCAGGACTGGATTTAGTTTCTATATAGCCAGGTAATCTAGGTTGGTTTTAGATATAATCTTATTTAAAATATAGGATAACTCAAGATATAATATCAAACGAAGATTCTACCTAAATATCATAGGAATTTATTGGAAATACGTCTTTTTTTCCTAATCGTGTTATCTAATTTCATCATCTTTCCATTGAAATTTTTTCCATGCCCTCTATTTTTTCACATGAGGCATATTCTAGTTCCTTTTAGATAACCCCTTGATGATTCATACCACATTTTTGACATGAAATAAATTTAACCTTCTTTCCTTCATCATCTTCATAACTTAAAATTTCATGGGAATTTATCCATTTCTTCTTTGGTGTTTTTGGAAACTAAACTAAGTTAATTTTGTTAATCATAATACAAGATAGATAGTTTAAAATAATCATAATATTTATATCACTTTATCATATTCAATTAGGATTTTTATTGGTACAATCGTCACATTATCCAAGGAAGCAATTTTTAACATGGTTACTTCATGGATAAACAATTTCAAAGACCAAAAGGAGTTAATTGTGTGTAATGAACAATTAACACTATTATGGAATTATGAAAAATTCATCCTCAAGATGTCCAACTCTATGATGTCGTCATTTTAGCTTATATTTATTTTCATTTCAAGCTATATCACTCTTGGTTAAACCTATATTACATTAATATTGGATCTTTAATCCTATTAATCCTCATAAATAAAAGCCTCAAATTTCCATTAACATTATTAAAATATTCTAAAACCTAAAATAATTGAAATCCATTCTCCCAAATATTCATCTTTCCCATTATCCATAAAATCACATACCAATTAATATATACCTTAACTTATGAATCTTTACATTTTGATCTATGTTATCCATGGTTATTCTATTAATATGTTCTCTATAGAATATAATTTAATTATTCATAATTACTTGTATGGGTAATGTGATTGACCAATGTATAGCCCAAGGAAGTTTCATCTTAGGTATTTAGTATTAGGACCATAGAATAAACAACATATTGAAGATTGATTACATACTCAATAATCTTTTTAGGATTGATCTCAACTAGGGTAATCCTTTACATAACCACATGTACATTCCAGTATATAGATAAAGATGTAATTTCTAAGAGATCTGTACATTCTCTACCTTAACAAAACATTGGGATGTTATCATATTCATAGACTTATCTCTTATACTTTTTGATAGAATTTTCAATAATTTTATCATATTGAAATCCCTAAAATATTAAGTATTTCCCCAACTAACTTAAATGGTAATCTATACCATTGATATTATGGTAAAAATTAACTTATCAACCCTTAAATAACCCTCACCTAATATCTTAACATATTATTTTTTCTAAGACCTACTTTGATACCAACTATGTCATGGAAAAGTTTTGATAGAAATTTTTCAATAAAATGAGTTTTTTAATAAAATGGATTGAAATTATTGTTTTGGAATGTAAATTGGAATACTTGGTTGGTGTATGTTCATTTTAATTAATGTGACACTATGGAAGAGGTTTTTTCCAATGGGTAACTTGGTATATGATTACCTTTTCATGACTTGTTAGATAAATTAGAGATTTATCATGATTATGGAATAGTAACAAAGTCATGCATGAGTGGTTGTGTGAAATTTTTAATCCAATTAATAGGTCTGAAAATGGATTGAGAAATGGTTTATAAGAATTTTTCAGTTTATTCTATGGAAATTATTTTACTTTAGAAAATTTTTTTGGTATGGAAATTATTTTTCTTGGAAATGGATTTGATTTGATATAAACTATTTTATATTTATATATATATATATATATATATATATAATTGTAATTACATGTTCTATCCTAGTGGCATGAGTAGGGAAGTCATTTGTGGCATACTTAGTATTATACACACCCCTAGTTTGGAACATTGGGGAATTTGTAGATATTATATATTGGGACATAGGAAATAGAAAGTTATCTCATTTCTCTACTGATGCATCATGGTACCTTGATCATGGCTTGTTGTGTAGGGTCATTGATCGTGTAGGGATATGTGGAGTTGGGGTCTTACGAGCCCTTAAGTTTGTTATTTTTGCCTTCCACTTATTAACTGATATTTTTTATGGTTTCTATGTTTTAATATGGTATGTTATGTTGTCATTATGGTTACTATGAGTTGTATTACATTATACGTGTTAATTATATAGTGGTTTAGTCGAGTATTCTTATCTTTGTATTTTTTTATTTTCAAATGGAAAATCGTCCCCTAATTATTTATAAATCCCTAGGAATTTATTGTAATCCTTTGGTGCCTTAGGGATGTCACCTAGAACCTAGTAATGTCCTAACACCATCTCAATCCAATGAGGAGGGGTGGTATGTTACAGGTAGAATCATTACAATATGATAATACCTCTCCTTTCTACTTATGGTATTAATAACCATGATAAGATCTTTCCATTGGATTTATTATAAATAAGTGGGGAAGAAAAACATTAAAATTAATAGTAAATTTAGTATTGAAAAAAATATAATGGGGTATTGAAGGGAATAAATAGATTTTTGGAGTTGATATTTTATTTTATGTTAATTAGTTTTCAATAATTTTTGGATGCAATTTCAATGTATGTTAGAGTTTTTGGTTATGGAGGAGGAATCTTCACAATAAAGAAGATAGAGATGTTTGAGATGAATTCATGGTCAAAGAGATTAAATATTCTTTTCAATATATATAAAATATGTATTCATATCATGTAAAAGAAAATAAGTTCATAATTATACCTTTGAAAACCTTGATAGGAAATTTTTTGGTAGAATCCACTAAACTCAGATGACTGGTGAGATGACCATTATGAAAAATACATGTGATGGTTATATTGAAAGTGTTTTCTATAATACTTTACATAATTATAATTGGAATGTTGAGTGAATATATTAAATATGTAGATAAATTGATATATTTAAGAATTAATTTAAGAGTTGGAAAAGGTAAAATAAATCATCCATGTATAACTTAACATGAAGTATACTATAATTGGTGATAATGTCCTTTAGATTAATGTCTAAAAGAGCTAAGTTTAATGATGGAATGAAAATGTAGTGGACACAATTATAATACTCCATATTGATTATATATGTTACTAGGAACATTGGACTTTGAATTATTCTTAAAACTAATGGAATTATTTAATGTTAGTCAAAGGTGATTGGAAGTGATTATGAAGGCCTTAGGTTATTTAAAGCGAGTATAAATTTTTTGGAGTAAACCAATTATTGGATTTTTAGGTTGAAAATGATAAATTCCCTAATCCATGTTAGATTCATTTACTTTGATGTATTAATGATATTTAAAAAGGTAAGATCATTCACTAAGATTCAGGTAAGAGTCATTTCCAGGGTGTAGTTATAGATTTTAAAAAATGTGGATTTGAGTAGGAGTCATTTTGGATGATATAAGAGTCATTGACAAAGTACATAAAAGTTATCATGTATGATTTATATAGGTAAAATTTATATAGTGTATTTTCGTTTAAATATGAAAAAGTCATTGAAGTTTAGAGAGTGATATAAGAATAATTTATCCTCATGTACTTAATGTTAATAATTTCACAAAGACTAAGACATATAATAGATATTTGGATACCATGTATGAGTGGATTGATGTTAGAGTCATATTCTATGATGGAATGTGGAAAAGGCATGGAATTTAAGAGTGTCACATGTGCATGGTTCATGTGATAAAGGAAGCATATATGAGTTATTATAATCACGTATAAGTTATTCGCATAAAAATAAACATAGGTTACTCTGGATTAGAAATTTTATAAAGGGAATGATTTATATGTGGGACAAGTTTGAGTGACTATAAAGAGCCATATTAGAGTTCACTATGTAAGAATAATTTTATTCTAATATGATGACTTGATAAATTTTAAATCATTAAATTTCTATAATTAATTATTCTGAAGAATAAAGATAAATTAGATGAATTTGAACATGGTATTTAAAGATTAAAATATAATAATGTTTTTTAATACATGATTCAATCTATGATTTTAATATGATTAAGGAATATGTGACAAGGTTGATCGTTTTTTTCATTATGCTATGATTTTCAATTGAGAATATTTTAAAATCATTTTTGGTAATAGAAGTGGAAAATAAAATATTTGGTGATTATAGTAATATTTATGGAATTAAAAATCCTAAAATTAATTTTGATCTAGCATGAATGGACAAACATATTAATCAATATACTTTAAAGAATATCTAAGATGGATTTAATTTTGAGAAGAAAAATATATCTAAAATCGAGTGTTTCTAGATTAAATATTTTGTGGATAAATTAAAAGTTATCATGATTTTTATTTTCTTTAATGGATCAAATATAAAAAAAAATTTATTATATGTGGGATTTATTAGATCAACATGTGAATATAATTAATTATTCAAAACATAATATGGTCCTCATTCAAAAATTTATAGACATTCATGTTGCGAAAGGGATAACCCATGCCACATATTTTACTTATGAATTAATTTCATATATAAATAAAGATTCTTCTATTTATAGATTGTTTGGAATTATTTTGAGATAAACATTCTCTATATGACTAGAAATATAAAATTAGATCTATTTTTATAATAAAAAATGAAGAAAGAAATATAATAAGGGTATTTTCAAAAATACACTAAAGGGAAGAAGCTTTGAGAGATAAAATATTATGATCATGGGATATAAAAAAAGGATATCTAAAAACATAGGATTTTAGAGAAACTTCTCTATATAATTAATATAAAAATTATTATTTGGTGATCTAATGAAATAATATGTTTAGGTAAATAAATATAAGATGTATAAAAATGAACCCTCTTGAGAGAACCCATATAGAACAACTAAAAGAGAAGTAAATAATAAAAAAACATTATTCTAAGAAAAAATATCATCAGTGTATCAAGGAAAAATTTTAATATGCCCACCTAGTACTACAAATCAGATTCAATGTATTTATAAAAAAATAATAGGATAATAAAAACTTGTGATACTCTTTATTATAGAGGTAAAAAGAAATTTAATAAAAAATAATATGGTAAGAAGGCCAACTTCCATATAGTTTATTTGATCATTTAATAGAAATCGAATACCTTGAATTTTGAGTTGAGATAAGCCATATATTTTTTTATAAATAAAAAAATATAGCATGGATTAAAATAAGTCCGACATTCCTAATATTTCCCTTGCAGATTTAAATGTAGTTGAATAATTTTGGATGAGGAAGTTGATCAGATCAGTTTGATCTAATGAAATTTTATACTTAACGTAGATATACATTAAGAGGTTGAATAAAGTTATGGAGAACTAGTGTGATATATTACAAAAAACCTATAGGATTTTCCTTCACTCTCCATTTTAATATAGTAATATGTAATAATATAATACATATCTAAGACCACTTATAATTGATCAAAATATTATAGTGGAAAATATGTGATCTCGATGATACCAATCGCAATAAGGATTAGGATTCCAAGGATTTTATAAACATTGTAAAAACACTATGTGATTATCTTTATTTATATTATTTATTTCATGTTGTGTGAATGATTGATTACAAAAAAATGATAAACTATTTTTTAAATGAAAAAAACAATTTCAAATACCAAAAGTGGTAAATTATTAAAATAGACATTTAAATTTGGAAAAAAGGTGGAAACTCATAATTCACCCTATGGTGTCTACACCCAATACTAATGAATTTCATAGTCTAACTCAATAAGGTAGGGATAACAAAATTTGTTGACAAATAGATTATTTAATGGTTTTTATATCATTTACATTGTTATTCTAACACTTATTTTAAATATGTTTCTAATACTTTAGTATAAGTAAAAATCATCTTAAAATTTCTAGGAGGTTTTATTCTTATAATAATGGTGTTTTCATGTTTAATATCATAAATCACAAATAAGGTCTAAAATGTATATAAATTGTGTATTTATTATTGTAGATTAAGGCTACTATATAATTTTTGTTTTTATTATCAAGTTAAATTAATATATAAATTTTTTATTTATGTTATTCAAATGCAAATGGGTAAATATTAAATGGGTGTAAGGAAATATTTGTTATGATTTACTTAAATTAACATATATTAGTTTAATAATACTAGTGAAAGTAAATAACATGATCTATATAATTTTTATACCATAGAAAAATGATATATTATATCGATGATATAGTTAAGGGTAGGTGCGATGTTTTTTTCACATTAAACTAAGGGTAATGTTTGAATGGGTAATAAAGGTAAATTAATTTGTGATAGTGAAACCCATTAAAAATAACACATTGAGTTATTTATTATTTATGATATTAAGAATTTCCATCATATGGGATAGGTAAAATAAGATTAAAAAGGAGTAATGTTAACATGATTGGCCTGTTTGGCATCGTTATTTCTCAACAAGTGTAACCAAAATAAAAAATTAATTAAAACTCAAATTATTATACTGAATTAAATGAACATTTATTATTTTTATGTTTAAGGATAAACCCACAAAGTTAGTGAATTATATTATTAGGGTTTCAAAGTATTTAATTTTATTAGATTAAAGAAAGAGGTGAGAAAAGGTTGGTTATGTTTATTTTAAGAAAATGAAACAAATAATTTTGGTTGTTTTGTAAATAGTTTTGAGAAAACGAATGAAAAAAGAAAACCATAGCAGATTGATTGGTTTTTGATCATATTTGAAAATTATTCCATAGTTTTTTAATTTAATGGTTTAGTTGAAATTAGATTTTAGAAAATTGGTTTGGTTAATCCATGGTTGGTGTTAGAGTCGAGACGAGGGATATCCAATGGTCATGGTATCATCTCTAGGATGTGAAAATCCCATATTTCCCTTGGCCTAGAAATTTAGAGTTTGACCAAATCATGTATGTCTTGATACCTTATTTAAACATTGTTCTCCTAAATTTCACAATAGTTATTCTTCTTTTAGGTTTTATAGTTGTGAAATTTTATTGTTCCTCTAAATATGAAATACCGATGGTCTTCATAAAAGTAAAATAAAGGGATTGAAAATTGATTAAATAATTGAAAAAAACTAAATACATTAATGAAGGAAAATAAATAAATCCAATGGAACCTTCCCCATTTTATTATATAACCCTAGTAAAAATAGATTTTACCCCCTCATCCTGGTGATTATAGGATTATAGGGAAAGAAAAAAAGAAAATTAAAACATAATGAGAGCGGAGATGAAATTTGGCAGGACCCAAAAAAATGTATCATCTCACTCCAAGAATTAGACTATGGTATCTCTCAATATAATCAGGATGTATCTCTATTTATAGGCTCTATGCGAACTTTGTCTATAATTAATTTCATTAAGTATTTGTCCAAAAGTCGTTCGGGGTGGGTCCAGAGTATAAAATTGAGTCCAAAATAAAAGATATGACAAATTTATCCATCAAAATCCCATCCCAAAAATTTAAAACACATTTAAATTATTACACAACATTTAAATTCTTTTTTCAATTTTCTTCACTTTACAATGTGCCTCTCTTCCACGAATTCACTATTTCACGATGAGAAATGATTACACAACCTGTAGTGTCATTTTTCAACACCAAAAACAATATTTCACCCCATTTATTTAGTTTCTTTCATATAATTACTTCATGATCAGCCTCATTGTTCATGTTTCATGATATGTCTCTTCTTTTCACTCATGACACGAAGTGTATTTTTTATTCTATTTCATCAATTAAATATATCCTTCCATAAAACACAAAATGAGTTAACAAATTATAAAATTGTAAATAATAATCATTTAAACGTATAAATTAATATATTAAAACATCAAAAAAATACATGCATGAAAAACATATATCAAATGCCCCCACACATGAATTCATACTTGTCATCAATGATGGAATCTAAATATACTGCAATGGATTCTTACTCTACCATGATTTAAATTCAATGTCAACAAAAACAATTGATCAAATAAGAATTTTAAATATAAGAGAATCACATAGATAATATTTATCAATTACTAATTCTATCAATAATACAAATCAACAATGTAATTTAATATTTCTATTTTGAAGTACCAAATCCTTTTTAATCATTCATTTTTATTTTTCAATTCATTATTAATATGCATACCTTATTTAAATTACCTCAAAAGAATTTTTTCTCATTATCTGGGTATGAATGAATATATTGATGTACATACCACATGAAGATGTCACATACCATAAGCATACAATAAATCTAACATCTCTATTGTGAAAAGACAAAATCAAACATAATCATAAGGGCATCGCTGTTTAGGATTAGACAACTCTAAGGCTTATGGAAAGTTAGAAAATAATTTATCATATAAATCTAAAAGAAAAAGTTTGCCTTTAAATTATTTTTCATGATAATTGAAGAAATCTTAATTAATGCCTCATATTCCCCAAGTATCTCGGATATGTCTTATAAATAGATGAAATGTAATAAATTAAACACCCACTTTTGTATTACTTTTTCTTTTCATTTATTTTATTTTTCAAAGTTTTTGTTGGTTAAAAATATCACACCTACCACCTAAACCCTAATTATCTCCTCATGAAACTATTTTTAATAGTTATAACAAGATCACAAATCAATCAATGGTGATTTTTTAATTTTACTTGGTACAACCTTTTTTATATTTTTAAGAGGGTGTGCATTAAAGAAAATTAATATGTCTTCCCTTATTCTAGTCATCGTTTCCACCACTCTTATGTTTGATAATCATGAAAACTATTTAGAGGAAGGTAGGAATGGATAATATTCTATTCTAACATGGTTCATTTCTTAATAAGTCTATTAATAGCTTCTATGATCTTAAAAAATATTAATATAATGTGGTTCTTCGGATATGGGCTAACAAAAAGAATTCCTCAGTCATTTTAAAAGTGATTTTGTCCAAGCATATCTTTGATAATATTCAAATTATGTTCCATAGGAAATTATTCCCATGTTTCTCAATAAATATAAAAAAAGAATAGAAAATATTGTCTTAGTGGTGGTATCCAGAGTGATATGAATGGTTGGGTAAATGACTCATGGTAATTCATATGAATAATTAAATCAATTAATAAAAATATAAAAAATTCAACTCATTGCCAAACCTCAGAAAAATTGCATTACTAAAATGCTCCCAAAATCCTGATTTTCCACATCTTAATCCCCAAGCTTATCCCTAATAATTATTTTTCCATTTTACTAATTCAAATTTATTGATATAAAAATCCAAATTCTAGGCATGATAATTGCACAAAAAATCATCCCCTAGTTTAGTTTAGTAAGGAATAAATAAAGAGATGGAATGAAAATAGAAGTTAAATATCTAAAAATTCTCAATGTTGGGTATATATTAGAAAAAATTAGAATTGAAACTCTTACTCCCCTTTAGAATATTTATTTGAAGGTGGTTTTGAAGGATCTTCGTGTTCTAGATTCACAATGTTTATTAATTACATGATCTGTAAATTTTTTATTTCACAATGTGAACTATGTTCATCACATATAATGGTTTTGTAGCTTCTTCTTGTGCTTACTCTTACTTTATTCATCCCTTGTTCTTGATGTTCTTACAAAATATTAATAAATTTGTGAAATCATAGGCAATTATATAACAACCTTTCTCTTTATTACACACTTAAACCTGATTTATTACAAAAAACTTCACTTGATACAACATGGAAGATCAAGAGGTCTAGAGTATTTGGGGATTAGGATCATTACATAACAACTTAAAACATGAAATACAACATCTTTATTGATAAAAGCATTTACATGACCTCTGCATTATCTCATACTTAGCATTGTATGGGATAACTTGAGGACATGCATAAGGAAAGGGTGAGCTATAAAGGCCAGTAAGGGAATAAACATGGAATAACATGAGGAATACAGTTAATGTGATAAAATAGGAATATAAATGGGGCACAAGAAAAATATTAAAATAAAATCATGACAAATCTTGATAATAATAACATGGAAATGTGGCAACAATGCTTGACATGGAATTAGCATGAGTCATGGATCATTACACATGGAGCATGTGTGAACCCTCATAGGACATGAATCACAGTTAAAACCTCATTTCACATTAATTATAATAATTTAACACCCATTTCACATGACTTATCAAGATACTATACATTACCCAATGCATTGGAACACTATCAAGGCGCACCCTTCTTAAACATTTCATTTCATGCATAAGTGCGCCAACTGGATCAGACAATATTGACTCAATAATCATCATTTATTCCACTATAAAGTGATGTGGAATACATACATGATTCTTTATAATCAATAATTAAATGTTCATAAAGTTGAATACCCTTTGTAGATAAATGGGCATGGTATTCACTACACAATGACATTGGCTTGGAAAATCGTAGTGAAGTTTCAGTAGCATAACAGCGTGAAATAAGAACTCATAAAAATGGTTGATGAGATATAAATGGGTTTATCATCATATTTACATGAAATGGACAGTAAGGGGGTCATATAGATATATTTCCTAACAAATGTAATGAAATTTAGATGCATAATTCAAAAGAATTACTTGGATGTAAAAGAGGAGAGAGAAATCTCTCACGGAATTTTGGCACGGTAACGGGTGTACATGGGAGACATTAATGAGAGATAAAGGGGTACCCCATCATCCAAACATAAATATGGAAGTATGGGGGAGGTTATAAATCAAAAAAAAACATTTTTAATTGAAAAAAGGGCCATAACAACTTATATAAAATTGGACAAAATGAGAAAGGAAGAAATCCCTTACTTGGAAGTGTGATCCCAAAAGCTTGGGAGAGGCTTGAGAGAGGCTTATTGGGAGATTGGGGAACCCTAGGAGGATTCTAGAGAGAATTTTTCAGGGTTTGATTGAACTTAAAAGTCTTTTATTGAAGATTAAGTGGGAACTTTGGTGGTTATATATAGGAAATAAGAGAGAATTCTTTATTATTTAGGATTGGGACACCTCACATTAAACTAATCAAAACCAAAAACCAGCCCATAGTTTCTTCCAATGGTTTTTTAAAAAGGGTATTGGAAAAAAGTATTTTATAATTCCAATGGCCAAAATTTTTAAATTAATAGGGTTTCTCATGTTGAGGTGAGTCACACTCTCAAGGAAAACAATTTAAAAACACAAAATGTTTTATATTCCATGAAAAGTCAAATATAGCTTTGAAAAATAAATCAAACAAATCTAAAATTAAATTATTTTAATGGAAAAACATATATTGTCCTAAAATAATGTTTATAGTATTTTATTATATCAATATTGGGTCATTATGATGTCATAAAACACATTATATATTTAAATGGTATTAAATTTTTCCCAAAAAATCGACTGTCTCAGAAAATTATGAAAAATTCACCATTGGATAATTTCAAAGTCTTTATTCCAAAAATCACATTCATTTTATCTAAATAATTTTCTAAATATGTGATTTTTTACTTTTAAAATAAAAAATGACATTTATTGAAAATTCCTGTGTTTTGACAAAAATTTCTTTCAAACCTTAATAATAATTACGATTTCATTCATAAAATTATATGATAATTTATATTTAATATAAATTAATTTAATAATAATAATATTTTATTACAATATTATTTAATTCAAAAATCCATTAATTCATTAAGATAGATTTCTTAGTTGAATATTAACTAAAAATACTATTTGTGCTTTAAAAACTATGTACAAAGTAACAATAACAAAATGAATGCACATTCTTTATACAAAAATAATATACATAGTCATAGTGCTAGGGTATTGTTAGATAACCACTTATAACACTCACATAAGAATCAAGAGTAATGTGTGCGATGGTGATAGACTCTTGGGGTGGCTCGGATAACATTGCTCGGGTAGTAATCTCTATTAACTTCCACTTCTCTCGTATTCGGTTCAACTCAAGATTAACGTGTTCAAGATCTACTTAGGCTTGGTCAAGAGAAAATCCCAATAATGCCACCTCCTTTCTGAGCTCTGACAAATGGGCTTCATATGGGAAAATTCTACTGAATTAGTTCATCGCTTCCTTTTTCTGAGTAAATTGAATTTGTTAAAGCCCTATATTTATACTAATAATGTGATCACTGTTCAACAGTTATATTAACAATGGTCATAATTAATAACAGTATTTTAAAATCCAGAAGCATAAAACCATTGAAATTCACATTTTATATAACCAGGTTTCGCACGGAATCTAGGGATGAGCTCCTGGATGGGAGATTCAAACGATCCGATCGATTTCTAACGGGTTTATTCGTAGAACCGGAAACATCCAATGATTCCACATCTGTTTGGACCTACTTTCCAAAGGTAGGCGCTCATTAGCTTGTGAGCTAATGAGGCTTATGAATTTTCATTGGTCAAGAGGATGGGAGGTCGGACTCATCACACCTTTTTGAGGGGAATTATTGTCTACTCCGGGACTCTCTTTATAGATTTAAGTTATGTTCGTGAATCCTTATTACATTACCAAGTATAAAATGAGCTTTCCTTCAGTTTAACAATCAATGATTAAATATGAAATAAATTTAGAGGATCTTTTATATGTATTTGAGGTTCTTCATCAATATAGAATCATCTGTATCTATTTAGAGATTCTTAGTCAATGGTATCCTTCAAAAACATTTATAAAAGTCTCTTGGTCATTATGATGACCAGGCTGGTTTTAAAGCCACTCAGTGGGGCACTTGAAGTTTATCGTCATTCAGAAGGACATGGATTATTTCAAAGTCGGGATCGAACCCATAAATGGTCTACCTACGTATCCTTTGTTTTGGAAAAGGAATCAGAACCCACGTAGTTCGAGTAAGGGAGTATGACGTTTATGATTGATGGCTCAAAGAAAGATGTCATGATTACTTTTACACTCTAAGCTCACGTGAGTCATGCTCGGTGTGATAAACAAGAGGTATTAGTAAAAAAATAGACAATTTGTTCCATGAAAGATGCAATCATAAGAAATGGTTTGGGGCTTATGTATGTATGACTGCCCAGATAGATGAAGGTTTAGGATTCACTTTTAGGGAGAAAATCCATGAACAGGGTCCATAAAGGTATATGTGCTTCATGGAGATTTGAATACTCTAATCTTGGAGCTTACTCCTAATGAGGATTCCCAAGTTAGGAGGGGACTTATGATTGGGTTTTACTCCTGAAAAGGAAACCCAAATCAAGGGTAAATTAAGACTGGTTAAAGAGAAATTAGGGGACTTGGGGATTATTCCTGAAAAGGAAGCCCAAGATTATAACTGGGACTTATTCCTGAAAAGGAATCCTAGGTTAGGGGTTAAGGTTTGGGGCTTACTCCTGAGGAGGATGCCCATATTTGAGATTGGGGATTACTCCTAAGAAGGATGCCCAAATTAAGGGAATCGGGGCTTACTCCTAAGAAGGATGCCCATATTAGAGGACTTGGGGCTTAATCCTAAGAAGGATGCCCAGATTAAAGGATTATGATTGTGGCTTACTCCTAAGGAGGATGCCCAAGTTAAAGAATTAAGGTTTGGGGCTTTCTCCTGAGGAGGATGCCCAAAGTTTGGGAACTTTAAGAATTTGGGGCTTATTCCTAAGGAAGATGCCCATATTAAAGGACTTATAACTAGGGATTATTCTTAAAAAAGGAGACCCAAGTTAAGGATTCTCTCAACTTAAAGTATGAGGTTGAATGAATGAACTCTCCATATTTAGTGACATAAGGATATTTAAATCACTAGGTTTTGAGAGATATTCCACAGAATTCCTTTTAGATAAGGAAGTCAAATCAAGAAATCATGCCATAAATGGCTTTGAAGAGTGTCTTGAAGACCAAATCTTGAAAAGGAAAGGTATAATGGCTTAAGAGGGGTAAAATGGGCAAGATGGGCACCCAAAAAAGGTAGGGGCGCGCAAGTCTTGAAAGGCGCACAAGTCTTCCGTGGGCGCGCAAGTATTGGTCGCGCAGGTATACCTGCGCGACATGTGGGGTACTTGCATGATTTTCAACCAGCATTAGAATACTTGAGCGACTCTTTATTAATCACTTTAGAATCCTCTTGAGGTTCTTCCAGAAAAGGGACGCGCAAGTTCTATTGAAGGAAATAAGTCGGTGCGCAAGTGTTGATAAGTTTCAACACATAGGCCTTCCTTCTTCTCTTTAGATCTTCCGTTCTAGGTAAGAAATTACCTTAGAAGTGTTCCGGAAGCTTTGAGAAGAGACTTGGGCGTCGGGAGCTTCAATCCGAGTTTCTGAAAAAAAAATCCTCTCGAATGGGGGGCCCATAGGGTCTATTTATAGGCAGGAGAAGACCCCGGGCGGTTACCGGGCGGTTATCACTTAGGTCGCGCAAGTCACTTGCGCAACCAAGAGCGTCGCGCAAGTGTACTTGCACGACAGTGATATAACTTGCGCAGTGCAGTTGCTGTTGATCCTTTATTCATGCCTTTGTAGATTTTTGATGTTTTCTTCAAAGGTTGAATCACTTTGAGCTCAGATATTCCCCTTTTCCGATCTTTAGATTCTGTGACGAAAGGAGCGTCAACAAAAGTCACCCCTCAGAGTTGGATCCAGAGAGAAATGAGGATTTGACTCTGAGGAAATCGAATCCATCCAAAGGAAAAGGGGCGCGCAGGTCTTCAAGGCATAGAGGGCGGCGCGCAAGTTTGCGTCGCGCAGGCCTTGAACGCACTGGGTACGGCGCGCAGATAGGCCTCCTGGCCTATAAATACATGGCTTTACCTCCGTACAAGCATCTGGATTTCCAGACTTCATACCTTCTCGAGATCTCGTCATGCAGGTTATCTTAGCCACACAAGGTGCTCTTTTTTCCAATGTTTTCTTCGATGTAGCGCTATTGTAAAGGTTTTTGTATTTGCGCGATTTATACTTGCACGTCAAAAACTAGCGCGGCACACGAATACTTGCGTGCCATTTTTTGGACTTGAGCGCCTTATGCCTTATCCATTTTTTTCATTTAAGAGTTAGTTTATTCATCTTTTCTGCAGATTCAGTGGTTCCCAAGGGAATTGGAACGGCTGATGAACTGGCTAGCAAGCAGATTGATGACATGATGAACATTATTGGCCATGATTACTATGATATCGACAATAGCACTCTCTCAGATTTGGCTAAGTACTTGAAGAAATATCGTCCTAATTTTCCACAGAGCATCCATCTACCTTTGTGTGGTCATGGTCATCTGCAAGGAGTCAATGTTCCAAATGAAAACAATTATACACCTGAGATGCAGCTGCACTGCTACTCCTCTATTTCGGTTATGCTGTGCATTAAGAGCAACAACAATGGTGTGAACTTTCAAATTCTTCCTCCATGTCATTTCCTTGCAGATATGAAAATGGCAAACCCATGGGCTGAAATGTTTTCCACTAATGGTTGGTGGAGAGAAGACAAACATGGTATTAGAGCAATATCTGAAAAGAGTACTCTCTCGAAATGGCTCTTTACTTCCAATGCTTCATTCTCAAATCCATGTATCCATCTTCCAAGTCTCTTGGACAGAAACAGAGTCACTGTTTGATCTGTAGAAAATTTTCTGAAACCGCACTCAAGAACATCCTTTTACAATTGTTCCAAGAAGAGCTGGTATCACTGCATCTCTTATTGTATCCAGTTGAATGAATGAATTCCATGTGGTTGCTGATGAAGCTCGGGATGCCGTAAATCAAATGAAGTGTTATGTTGAAAGCCTCTTGTAATTCTTGAAAAAGAGAAGAGACTCCAGTCTGTGGATGTCCTTATAACTCTTGTGTATCAATGAAAAACACTTTCGTCTTCAATCATTTGTACTTTGCATTCTTTCATTACCTGCTTCAAATTTACTTAAGCCAATGGGCTTAGTAAGCATAGTTTGATTTTTACTAGGATTATTACAAATAACCCTACAAACTTTGAATCTTTTAATTGCTCAATATTACCTAAATCATACAGATTGTATGTTTAGTGAGCTGGAACTTGACTTTTATTCAGAGTTCCTTTGTCTTTTTTGTGGGTAGTTTAAAGTCATGCATGCCAGACATAAAGGGGATAATGTTTAAGGTCGAAATAGCTTTGACCAAAATGGATTAAAATGGATTCAATTCCTTGACAATTTATCTGAAAACATATTACCATACTCAAGTATGAGAGAAAATATGTAAACTATGGCTTAATAATATTTGAATCTGAGGAATGATATGAAAAAGAGCTAAAAGGCATTAGAAGAAGTAGTTTCCAAGAATGAAGTTACTATTATTTAACAAAACCCATTAGGGGGTTGAAATATGTAGGGCCAACTATGGGCATTGGCTGCATGGTCAAATAAATAGTATCTTTTGGCTGACAAGTCTGTTATGTGGACTGTTTATGCAAGGCCACCTATGGGAACGTGCTGCATAGTCAGGCGAAAAGAAATCTCAAAAATTTACCTACCTAGTGTTAAAAGCCAGTGAAAGTTTATGGAGATTCAAATTTTCTAAAGTATAGAGTTTGTTGTATGGAAAGAGGTACTTGAATATGGAGAAGATATTTCCGAACAAGAATATCGAAGAACTGGATGAATATCACACCTATGAAGGTCTAACCCAAACGTAGGGAAGAAGAATAAACCGTAGACTTGAATACTTTCAGATCATGAAAAAGGATATGGGACAAATATGTTAAGGATGGCTTTTTTTTTGCGGATCCCTACATACTGTCGTTTAAGACAAATAAGGACAAAAGAGGCATTCTTCCCAAGAATAAAGTTACCATCATTTAACAAACCTGTTAGGGGGTTTAATTATGCAGGGCCACCTAAGGGAATTGGCTGCATAGTTAAATAAAATAGTATCTTTTGGCTGACAAGTCTGTTATGTGGACTGTTTATGCAAGGCCACCTATGGGCACGTGCTGCATAGTTAGGCAAAATAATTCTCAGAAGTTTGACATTTTTGTGACTAGAAGTCATGAAAAAGGTTATGAAGATGTGAAAATATTTAAGGTTAGGATTATAACACATAAAGATGGGTATTGTCTAATGTATATAGAGATACATAGGTTAATGATAACCATAATCAAGTTATGGCTGGGTCCTGAATTGAAATTTTGGACTTCACTACGTATCTCATAAGAATTATAATCAAGCCATACGTAGTTCTTGAAATGCAGTTTAACGTCGTGCAGGACGAAAGTATGAGTGATCTTAGTTTAGGGTCATAGAATTCGTACCATAATAATGAATACACAATGTGTGTTTTCATGAGGACTTTTCAGCCAAGGGACTGAAAGTGAAATTTGGGGTTAGGCCCAAAAGACTTGGGACTGGATTCGAGGGATACTCGAATGTTCCTACGTATCCCATAGGGATGGGAATCAAGTCCACGTAGTTCTAGAACTACCCTTTGTACAAATTTGGTTCGTACATGTGAAGGGTGAAAGGGGACTTTAGTGCAATGATGGTTTAACCTAAGATAAAAAGTTTAGGCATTACCATGTATGCACGTAGTCTTTTGAAAATGAAAACCATGATTGAAAAATCAATGTCAATAATAGTTCTCTCTCAAATGAGGAAATCAAAGAATATTGTAGTTTATTGTCGTACCGGACAAAAGTGTTGCATAGTTTAACGTCATATAACAAGGACGAAAGTGAATCAATGTAAAGATATTGATTCTAAGTGCGGTTTCACGGATCAACATCATATGAGATGGTGGTGAACCGATGTGAAGAGATTGTTTTTGGGCTTGAACCCTGGGAGGTTGCCTACATAACCATCCTGGAGGGAAAGGATCAAAGTCCGTGTAGTTCAATTAAATAATGAATTAATGATCAAGTTGTTCTTGGGGACAATGATCTAATAAAAAATGTTGTTGGGACTTACACATGGTTAGGGGCCCAACGAGAGTGTTATGGTTGAGGTTTGCTCTAAGCTCACGTGAGTCATACTCGGTGTGAGAAACAAGAGGTAATAACAACCTTAACGATGCACAGTTTAATGTCATGTAGGACATATTCAGGGACTATGCAGTTTAAAGTCTTGCAGTTAGGACTATTGGTGTTGCACAGTTTAGTGTCGTGTAGTAGGGACAAAATAACAGTTTAATGTCATGCAGGACAAAAGGGGGATTGTGCAGTTTAATGTCATGCAGTAAGGACAAAAGAGTATACCATTTTAACGCCATGTCGGACGAAAGTGCAAATAGTTTAAGGTCATATACATGGACCGTGAATGGTGCAGTTTAATGTCATGCTGGACCGGACGTAAGGGACTTTTATACAGTTTAGCGTCATGTAGTTAGGACGTCACAGTTTAACGTCTTGCTGGACATAAGGGAGTTGCAAATAGTTTATGGTCATATGCATGGACCAAGGATGATGCAGTTTAAGGTCATGCTGGACGGTTTAGGGAACTTTTTCACAGTTTAACGTCATGTTGGACGAATTTGCAGTTTAAGGTCATACTGGACCATTGCTGTATAGTTTAACATCATATAGCAAGGACGAAATGGTGCTGCACAGTTTAGTGTCATGTTGCAGGGACATCTTCTTTTCTACAGTTTAACGTCATGTTGGACGAAAGTGCAAATAGTTTAAGGTCATATGCATAGACCGTGGATGATGCAGTTTAAAGTCATACTGGACTATTTCTGTATGAACCAATTGTAAGAATCTTGGTTCTGGGGACCATATTTTGTGTTTATACAAAATATTTCTTCAGAAATCTGGCATTGGTTGGAGTCGTGATGAGTTCTCCATCCATTGACATTAATGAATAAGCTCCATTGGAGTAGACCCTATGTATTGAATAAGGTCCTCCCCATTTTGGCTCAAGATTGGGAGGTTTCTTTCCTGGTATCATTGGAGTTCTGAGAACTAATACCAATTCTCCCTGAATGAATGAACGAAGACGAACTTTTTTGTTAAAAGCTCGTGCTATTCGATTCTGATAGATTTCCAAGTGGTGCAAATTGCACAATCTTTTCTCATCTAACTGTTCCAATTCATTCAATCGCTTTTGGGATTGCTCATCTGTAGATAACTGATCACAAATGGCTACTCTGAGTGAGGGAAATTGAACTTCAATTGGCAAGACTGCTTCTGTTCCATATACCAACGAATATGGAGTTGACCACGTTGCATTGCGGGTGGTAGTCCGATAATCCCATAAAGCATGAAAGAGTTTATCATGCCATGACCTCTTATCTTTATCCACCATATTTTGCAGTATATTTGAAAGAGTCTTGTTAAAGGCTTCTATTTGGCCATTGGCTGCCGCATGATACCTAGATGAATGGTTGGATTTAATGTTGTATTCTTAATACAATTTCTTCACCCCAGAAGAACAAAAGTTGGTGTCATTGTCCATCAATATGGTATGAGGGACACCAAATCTAGTAATGATGTTAGACTTGATGAAGCTAACAATGCATTTAGAACTGACTTCTTTGAGAGGTACTGCTTCTGCCCATTTGGAAAAGAAATCAGTAGCAGTAAGAATGTACTTAAACTGCTTAGCCGTAGCTGAAGGTTAAGGTCCCACCACATTCATTCCCCATGTGGCAAATGGCCATGAGTATTTAGCTGTATGAAGCAACTCTGGAGGTTGATGAATGAAGTTGGCATATACTTGACATGAATGACACTTCTTTGTGAAATCAACACAATCTTGTATCATTGAAGGCCAAAAGTATCCAAGCCTTCGAATTTGATCAGACAATCTATGTCCAGACTGGTGGGCACCATATACTCCTGCATGCACTTCTTTCATGACAGCCATTGTCTCTTCACCATCAATGCATCTGAAGAGAACTCCATCAAAACCACGTTTGTAGAGAATTTTTTCTAGGTGGTTTGGGCTATCATAAAGAGTAAAATTGACCACACGTCGCCGGATTTGTTCTTTCTCGGCTCTATCAGGTGGAAGTGTTCCATTTTGAAGGTATTCCCTGATAGGTGTCATCCATCTGGTAGTATGACCATACGGTTCAGGAATGGGACTAATTTCATTAATTTCCTCTATTCTGGCTTGAACATAAGGTGAAATTGCACGACTGTGGGCAATACTGATGGTTGTATCGTCCCGATTTGGATCTGCTAGAGTTGTGGCTATATTAGCCACTGCATCAGCTTGAGCATTTTGTGATCTTGGGACCTAAGAAAATGTCGGTTCTGAAGGGAATTCTTCCATTAACTCTCTGACGTAATCATACAAAGGGATTAATTCTTCTTTTCTAATGGCATAATCCCCATTGACTTGTTTGATTACCAGGTCTGAATCACCTTTCACTTTTAAGTGATTCACTTGTGCTTGGAGTTCTAACTCCAAGCCTGTAATGAGAGCTTGGTATTCGGCTTCATTATTAGTACCACCTTCCCACAATAGAAAGGAATAAGGTAACAATGCCTTATCTGGAGAAATAAGTACAATTCCTAAACCAACTTTGTTGAATTTAGGATTTTCCATTTTCTTCCCTGTAGGACTTTTGGAAGCACCATCAAAATACATTTCCCATGTTTGAGGATTCTCTTGAATAGAGAAAACTTCCTCATCAGGGAGTTTAATATCTGAATACATGTCTTCCATGGAAGGATGTTCAGCCAGGAAATCAGCCAAAGCTTGACCCTTTATTGCCTTTTGAGACACATACTGAATGTCGAACTGTTGCAAAATAACTGCCCACCTTACTAGACGTCCTGTAAGCATTGGACGACTAAGGATGAATTTGAGCAGATTATTACGAGATACCAATTGGACCTCGTGATGTTGCAAGTAGTGTCTCAGTTTCTGAACTACAAAGATTAATTCTAGGCAGCACTTCTCAATACTTGAATATCGGGTTTCTGCTTCAAGCATAGTTCTACTAAGATAGTAGAGGCTATTTTCATTCCCAGCATCATTCTTTTGGGCTAGAAAAGCACCCAATGATCGCTCTAGAGATGTCACATAGAAGATAAGTGGTCTTCCTTCAATAGGTGGCATGAGTACTGGTGGACTTAAGAGGTATTTCTTGAGAACATCAAATGCTTCTTGACATTCTTCAGTCCACTGGTAAGTGACTCCTTTTTTCAATAATTTGGTAAAGGGTAAACTTTTACCCGCCAAATTGGCAATGAAACGCCGAATATAGGCTAAGTGTCCCTGAAGCCCTCTTAATTCTTTCAAATTCTGAGGAGGTGACATACCAATGATTGATTTGTTTTTCTCAGGATCAACTTCAATACCACGATGGCGTACAACAAAGCCGAGGAATTTTTCTGAGGTTACACCAAAAGTGCATTTTAAGGGGTTCATCTTCAAATTATGTTGTCGAAGCTTATGGAATATGACTTCCAAATTAGCCAAGTGATTAGAACGTTGTTTGGATTTAACCACCAAATCGTCTACATAGCACTCAACAAACTTCCCTAAGAAAGGTTTGAAGATACGATGCATGGCGCGTTGATATGTTGCACCTGCATTCTTTAAACCAAAGGGCATCACCCGGTAACAAAACACACCTTGAGGGGCTCTGAAGGCTGTAGATTCCTCATCTTTTGGGGCCATTCGGATCTGATTATATCCAGAATATCCATCCATGAAGGAAAGTACTTCATAACCAGCCGTCGCATCAATTAAGAGTTTTGTAATCGGAACTGGGAAATCATCTTTAGGACAGTACCGATTAAGATCTCTGAAATCGATGCAAACCCTAATTTGTCCGTTCTTTTTCTTTACAGGGACAATATTAGCCAACCACTTGGGATATTGAACTTCTCTGACGAAGTTATCTTTGATCAGCTTATCCACTTCAGCTTCAATTTTGGAAGCATAGGTTGGGTGTGTTCTTCTCGCGGATTGCTTAAATGCTCGATTTTCTTTTGGTAAACCCAAATGATGAGTAGCAATATCAGGATCAAGCCCAGGCATTTCTGTATAATTCCAAGCAAAAATATCTTTATTTTGCTTTAGAAAAGAAATATACATCTCTTGCTCTTCAAGGGTCATGGCCGCACTAATTAAAGTGGGGCGTGGATCTTTCTCTGTACCCAGATTTATTTCTCTGAGTTCATCCACAGTGGTAGAGATACCCTCTTCAAATGCTGGAGGAGAATCTCTAAGATATTCCTCTTCCTCTTCATCATGTGCTATTTCTTCCGTTTCTACTTGCATAGTAGATGACAAAACGAAATTTTCATGATTATAAGAGATATCAAAATTTTCACATTTTGAAGAAGAAGCTTCCATTTCCGACCCTATTGATGATAAAGGGCCTTCTTTGGGAAATAAAGAGGAGATGATGGATTGAGAATCGACATCATTATTCAGCTCTGGTGTTGCTATAACTTCTTCTGGCCTGATTGGAAAAGTATAGACTTGTTGGATTTCATCAGATGAAATGAAGACGTCACCAATTATGCTTTCATCACTGTTTGGTAGGTTACCAATTTCTCCCATGTTGTCTGGCTCGATTGCTGTAACTGACATTATGGATCTTTCCATAAGAGTATTTTGATTTGGGCCTATTTTGTCAATTTGACTGATAGGTAACACATAATCTGTACTCACATGTGTAAATGTATTTATTGGAATTTTCTCCAAACCATATGGAGCATTAACTTTGGTAATTTCATTCATTGTAGATTTTTCTCTTCCCTTCATGTGATAAAATTCTGCCTCAATGTATTGAGACTCACATGTCTTGAACGGGCCCTTATCACCATACAATGTTCCAACTTGACCATTGAAACAGTATTTGAGACATTTATGGTATGATGAAAAAATAGCTGCATGCTGATGTAGCCAGGGTCTTCCAAGCAAGACGTTGAAAGATGAGTCTTGATCAATAATCATGAAATCCGAATTGGATACAAGATCTCCAAACTGGGTTCTGAGTGTAACTTCGCCCAGTGGTTCTTGTTCATTTTTATCATATCCTTGTAACATCATGGTAGAAGGAGATAAATCAGATTCCATGAGGCCCAATCGACGAAGTGTATGAATGGGCATGAGGTTGACTCCTGAACCATTGTCAATGAAAACTCTTCGGATATCTACACCATTGACTTTTCCAGATAAGTAGAGATGTTTTATGTTCCCATGCACAACATCATCTTCATCTTTATCAGTAAAAGATATCACTGCATGGCATTCTGCAGGATTATTCTCTATGTGATAGACTTCAGCTGCAGCAATTTCAGCTTCAAACTCCTGAGGACTTGACAAAGCTTCGATGAGTGCTTCCCGAAGATCTTTTGATAGATTCAAAGCATCCAAAATTGATAACTTGGCTGGTACTTGGGCCAAGTGTTTCAATATATCATACTTTTGATCTAGAGGTCTGCGTTTCCCAACAGGAATACGAGGTTTAGCAGGTACCTTGGAAGCAGATGCTTTGGAAGCTGATGCATCTTGTATTGGGATAGAAGTTGGCAACATCCTTGGTTTTGGAAGATTAGACTGATTAGATCCATTTACTTGCTGAGATAAAGAAGATGGAACCTTTAATCGGTCTTCCAAAATAACTGTGCAAAAACTGAGTTGGCCATTGGCAGAAGAACTTGCTTGTTCTTTTTGAGCTCGCTGAAGGGCTCTACCATGAGTTTCTGCTGCATACACAGTGCTAGCAGGGGTAGAATTGGAGTAGTGTCTTCGGAAAGATCCACTTCTTCCTCTGTATCCTGAACCTCTGGAACTTCCTCGGTTTCCCTTATTTGATACAGGGAATTCAGGCTCATCAAGACTGGAATATGGATCTGTTAATTGAATCATATTAACAGAACCGAAGATTAACTCTTCGTCTGATAAAGACCCTGCCTGACTAGCCTGTTTAGGTTATGCCGTTTGATGGGGCAGTGCCCGTGGCTTTGAAGTAGATGGCCTGAAATCTGCCAGAGTCAAAGACAACTTAGGCCTCGATACATACTCATCTTCTTCTGATTCCTCTTTCTTCTTTGAATTGCGCTGCCCTTTTGAGGATTTGTCTTTTGATGGAGACTTCATTGCAGCTTTTATAGGAGACACAATTGGATTCTTCAATTGTGTTCAAAAAATGGCATGGGTCCGATTGATTGTCTTTCTGACCATCCAATCATCATATTTTTGCGCAGTTTTCCTTTTGACTTCCTGCCACTCGCCTCCTTCCTCTGGATCTGTAGCGGTAACACACGCTACATGAGCTGAAGAACCCTTCAATTTGACTTGTCCCAAGTCAACCATCTTTTGCAGGAGGTATTTAAATACAAAACACTCCTGGATGGGATTCCCCAACATTTGATGAAAGGGACAATAATTGGGACGGTCTTCATCTCCTTCCTTGTTTGGCCTCTTGGGCACTGGTAATTGAACCAAATTATTTTCCAGAGCTGAAATGAAGTAACCAGGAACTTGCTCACTTCGGAAAGAGTATGTTTTACTCTTCATATCCTCAAATTGTTTGCGTCGTTGATCTTTTTGATCATTTGTACGAAACGGCCTTTGTTGTTGGCGTTCAAGAGGTGGAGTCCTTTGAGAAGATGAAGGTTTTGAAGTAGATATAGGTATAGGTTCTTGTTTAAGCATAACTGTAGCAGTTTCTTCTTTACCCATTCTTCTTCCTGGAGCTGATGGAATTACACGAGATATAACCTTAGCCTGTATGAGGGAATCTTCAATCTGCTGAGCGATTTAAGTAAGGTCTAGAAACCCTCCTGTGTATTTCACAGGGATCAATGGCGTGCGTAATTCGTCACGCAAATTTTCCACACATATTGGCAAAAGCTCTTCCTGAGGGAGTGCTAAACTCAGGGAATATGTTAATCCCTTCCAGCGAGCAATGAAATCAGAGAATCTTTCATTCTCCCTTTGCTTGCAGTTTGTAAGATCGAAAACTGTCGTTTTTGGCAAAGTTGAGCTGAAATGAAGAAGGAATTTTTGACGAAGATCCTCCCATCCGATGATTGACCAGGATTGCAAGCTTTTATACCAGACAAAAGCCGGTCCTTCCAAGGTTCGCACGAAGCATCTGAGTTTCACTACTTCTTGCTGCTCTGGAGTTCCCATCATAGGATCACAACAAGAAACATAATGCGTCAAATGTTGTTCAGGGTCGCCTGATCCATTGAATGTAGGGAAAACGGGGTTTCCAAAACTGGATGGAGGAGAAATTGAATCTACCCATTCAGGGTAAACTTTCTTTTCAGGTTGAACTTGTGCCTGTTTCCCTTACATAGTTTCTAACCGAGCTGTTAATGACTCAATAGTAGTTATTAACTTTTGAGAAACATCGGGTTGAACTTGGTTTTGAGTAGGTGCAATGAATGGAGCTTGGACAGACGTGGTGGTTGGTGCTGCAACTGATGGTAGCACTACCAACCGTTGTTGCGCTTAACCCACGGGATTAGACCTCTGAGGGTGTACTGATAAAGGAGGATATTCTTGGTCCATCTCAGTAACTGCAACAAATTCCTTCGACTGTCGAACTTCAACATTCTTAAGAAGAAGACTACTCTGAAGTAGTTTTGCATTCAACCTTCTTAATTCCTTCATTTCTTCCTCTTGTTGTGAAAACCTTTTCTCTAATGAGAGTGATTGACCTTCTCCAGAGGAAGGATATGTAACCTGATTCTTTCCCTTCCCTTTGTTGGATACCTTTTGGAGGGAGGGAAGTGGATTACCTAGGTTCTGAATAATCCTTTGACTTCGTGTACGTACACCTTCTTCATTTGTATCGGTGCGTACATTTTCTTGAGCAGGACGCTCTTCATCTGAGTCCCCTGAGTGAGTCTCCTCTGGTGGATTAGCAACAACGGCATTGATGACATTGATTGATGCATAATGCATCGCATCCCTTCTATCAACATTTCTGTGATATTTTCTTCTTTCATGTCTTTGATGAGACATTGCCTTTTGTTGATTCAGTCCTTTAGGAATTTCTTGACGAGCTATAATTTGGAGGGAATCTCCTGATAATTTGGCTCTTCGTTCCTCTTGGAGCTTCTTCCCCAATCGAGAAAAGACCAATATTCTCTAAGAAGGGGATTGATGATTTGAAAGAGTCCCCAGTCTCGTGAACTGGGGATGTTCCTGCTGATTCCGCTCAACTCCTCGAATCCCATTTGTTGACTCTGAGGGTTGGGTTAGAGAAGTCCCCAGTCTGACAAGCTGGGGTGGCTCTTGACATGCTACGTCTGAGATCTTCTTAAAAGATCTCTTGATCTTGCGAATCTTAGTTCGGAAATTAGCTGGATGCATTAACCTGTATCCACTTTTATCACCTGGTTCAACAGACCGTTGGATGATTTCTGAGACTTCTATCATTTGATGACGTGTTTGATCCATACGAGAGGCTTGTGCAATATTCTCGCCTGCTTGATGTAGGAGCAATTCAACAACTTGTTCTCTATATGCTTGATTTTGAGAGGAACTAGTTGAATCTTGTTCTTCAGCAAGCTTTTGATTATGAACAAAGCCCATTGACTATGGCCGGCCATGGGAAATAACATTGCATGAGACCATTTTCAGCGGGCTTTGCTGACTGGAAAGCACTGTGAAATGTAGTGCTCCGTGAACACCCCATCCTCTGATATGAACATCAGATGGAGCATTGGCAATTAACTGACGCAATTTTCTTAGTGCGCCAAGGCTTGAACGTTGAAGGGTTCTCTATTGTTTTTTAGCCTTCGGATACCGAGAGACTGATAGAGATGCCAAATCAATCTGACGTTGTAGCCCTTCTATTATCTTAAGATGATTTTCATATTCATCATAAGATAATACCTTCTTCTTTAATTGGAAAAGAGTTTTCCATATGTTGAGACGAATATCATGGATTCCATCATCCGTTAACATCTTTGGAATGTCATACTGGGAGTCAGCCAAAGGCCAAAACATGACTGGTACTTCACCTTTTGCCAGTTTTTTCCTCATGTTCAGCATTTTCTCTTTATCATTAAAGGAAGATTCTTCTACCTGTTTTGACCAGAGTTGGTGTTTCCTTGTTGCTTCATCGGATTCAACAAGATTGGTAGAGAGATCCTTGGTCAAACTAGAAGATGCATGACTTAGGGGTGGTTCAGAGAATGACCTGCCCCCTGGGCTATCTTCTGATTGAGAAAGTATTTCACTTGTTAGCGATAAAGCATCAGACATGACTGGTTTTGCATTTGCAAGTGCCTCAAGATAAGAGGGCTTTCTCGGCACTACATTGTCCACTGGAGTATTTTCCAAGCAATGTGAATCACTACTGCGGAGAGGACTTTCGCAGCGAAATTCATCATCATGGGGAGGAACACCATAATGGGTTACAGAAAAAGATGAGATCTCTTACTCCTTGGTCTTCTGACCACACAGAGGGTTCCTGTGGCTCTCATCTGAAGAAGAAATTTCAAGATTGACCGAATTTTCATGAAGCAAGTCTTCATGAGGAAGTGTCTATTGAAGACCTTCAGTATTAATGTTCCCGTTATTGGGAACTGAGGGAGTAGAATCTTGAATTCTGACAGATAAATGTCTGAGGGCTTCAAGAACTCCAGCATCGAGCAAGGCCTTGTTATAGATTGGCCTTTGATCTCCTGACTGTGCTGGGCGGATCTTTTTCTTAGATGCCTTCTTACTCACTTTAGAAACCACTTGATGACGAAAGTGATTGCTCTGAGCAGGTGTATGTGCCTGATCAGAAAAGATGGTCAGGTTAGGCTGACGATCTCCACACAAATCAGGTGTATGTGCCTGACTTGGTTGTCCGTATGATATGGGGGAGTATGCCCCATGACCCTCTTGGACTAGAACAGATGTGTGTGTCTGTTCCGGAGTGAATCGTTGATGTGTCACTCCACTGCTAGGGAGAGATTTATGTGTCTGTCCCTGAGATGATGCTGAAGCTGTTATGATATCCTGGCAAGCATCCAGAATATGAGCAGGAATTTGCTTCTGCTCTTTCACCATTGATAAAATATGTTTGGTGACTTCAGCCGCCGAAAAGGGGATATATGTCCATTCCGGGTTTGGAGTAGGTGTATGTGCCTGCTTCTGTCCTCCTTTTCCTATCAGTGAATCCTAATAGAACTCAAGTGTGGAGGTAGAGAGTTGAGTCTGCCTCCTGTTTGTCGTCGGGGCTTTCCGACTGACTTCTCTGTGCGCTACCAAGCGAGACTGTTGGTAGGCTTGATTAGTATTAGTAGGTGTATGTGCCTTCTGATTACACTTCGCCAAACGCGGTTGATGAGATCCATCATATGTAGTCAGACAAGCCTGCTGACTAACTGGTGATGTATAAGCAGGTGTATGTTCCTGCCTATAATACTCCGCTGGAATTGCCTGGCGGGATTGGCTTGATGCTGCCAGACGAGTCTGCTGGATAGCAGAATTAAAATGGACAGGTGTGTGTGCCTGCTCGTTGTTTTCCACCAATTTAGGTTGGTGGACTTCTCCGGAGATGGCAGGGATGACAACCTGCCTATTGTTAACCGGATTCCGTCTCTGGCGGTTCATCTTGCCTGCTCGGGTTCGAGGAACCTGAGATGAATGCCTGGAGTCGGTACCCTCATCATATTGAGGGTGCACTACCGCACGAGTCTGGCAGAGATTGTTGGTGGGAGCCCTCGGGAAGGACTCTTGTATTTTTGAATTAAGGCCCTGCGGGACCTGCTCATTTACTTCCTCAGTGTAAGGGAGTGAATGAAAATTGCATTCCGGGGATAACGACCCGAAACGGTTGGAGACAGTAGTCAGCACCGTCTGCTTCTTGATCGCTGGCCGCCGTTGTCCGGACGACCAGGTAGAGTTGTTAACTTGGAGGGCTTGACGAGCGGCATCCAGAGTTGGGATAGTACCGTTGCGACGGTACTCTTTAACCAGTGCATTAGAATCCCAGCGTTGAAGACACTGAGTTGGTGATGTCATCCTCAGAGGGCACGACGTTCCAGCAGGAGTAGCAGCATTGGTTTTCACAGTAGTAGACCTCACAGTAGAGGTGTTTACAGCAGTAGTATTCACAGGGGTGAATTTAAGGAAATCTATTTTGCAGAAGATCTTGAGAAAAGAGTGCATGTTCCATATAATAGACATAATCAAGATGAATCCGGCCACTGTATGTTTTGGATGAGCATATGTCAATGATTTCTTTGTTGGCCCAAGGGGCCTAACAAATAAGAAGAACATCACTTTAACTTGGTTAAGGATTCACGTCGGGTTCACCATTTTTTGTTTCGCATGGAATCCGGGGATGACCTCCTGGATGGGAGATTCAAACGTTCCGATCGGTTTCTAACGGGTTTATTCGTAGAACCGGAAACATCCAATGATTCCACATCCGTTTGGACCTACTTTCCAAAGGTAGGCGCTCATTAGCTTGTGGGATAATGAGGCTTAGGAATTTGCATTGGTCGAGAGGATGGGAGGTCGGACTCATCACACATTTTTTAGGGGAATTATTGTCTACTCCGGGACTCTCTTTATAGATTTAAGTTATGTTCGTGAATCCTTATTACATTACCAAGTATAAAATGAGCTTTCCTTCAGTTTAACAATCAATGATTAAATATGAAAGAAATTTAGAGGATCTTTTATATGTATTCGAGGTTCTTCATAAATAGAGAATCATCTGTATCTATTTAGAGATTCTTAGTCAATGGTATCCTTCAAAAACATTTATAAAAGTCTCTTGGTCATTATGATGACCAGGCTGGTTTTAAAGCCACTCAGTGGGGCACTTGAAGTTTATCGTCATTCAGAAGGACATGGATTATTTCAAAGTTGGGATCGAACCCATAAATGGGCTACCTACGTATCCTTTGTTTTGGAAAAGGAATCATAACCCACGTAGTTCGAGTAAGGGAGTATGACGTTTATGATTGATGGCTCAAAGAATGATGTCATAATTACTTTTACACTCTAAGATCACGTGAGTCATTCTCGGTGTGAGAAACAAGAGGTATTAGTAAAAAAATAGACAATTTGTGCCATGAAAGATGCAATCATAAGAAATGGTTTGGGGCTTATGTATGTATGACTGCCCAGATAGATGAAGGTTTAGGATTCACTTTTAGGGAGAAAATCCATGAACAGGGTCCATAAAGGTATATGTACTTCATGGAGATTTGAATACTCTAATCTTGGGGCTTACTCCTAAGGAGGATGCCCAAGTTAGGAGGGGACTTATGATTGGGTTTTACTCCTGAAAAGGAAACCCAAATCAAGGGTAAATTAGGACTGGTTAAAGAGAAATTAGGGGACTTGGGGCTTATTCCTGAAAAGGAAGCCCAAGATTATAACTGGGACTTATTCCTGAAAAGGAAGCCCATGTTAGGGGTTTTTGGTTTGGGGCTTACTCCTGAGGAGGATGCCCATATTTGAGATTGGGGCTTACTCCTAAGAAATATGCCCAAATTAAGGGACTCAGGGCTTACTCCTAAGAAGGATTCCCATATTAGAGGACTTTGGGCTTACTCCTAAGAAGGATGCACAGATTAAAGGATTATTATTGGGGATTACTCCTAAAGAGGATGCCCAAGTTAAGGAATTAAGGTTTGGGGCTTACTCCTGAGGAGGATGCCCAAAGTTTGGGAACTTTAAGAATTTGGGGCTTATTCCTAAGGAAGATGCCCATATTAAAGGACTTATAACTGGGGATTATTCCTAAAAAAGGAGACCCAAGTTAAGGATTCTATCATCTTAAAGGATGAGGTTGAATGAATGAACTCTCAATATTTAGTGACATAAGGATATTTAAATCACTAGGTTTTGAGAGATATTCCACAGAATTCCTTTCAGATAAGGAAGTCAAATCAAGAAATCATGCCATAAATGGCTTTGAAGAGTGTCTTGAAGACTGAATCTTGAAAAGGAAAGGTGTAATGGCTTAATAGGGGTAAAATGGGCAATATGGGAACCCAAAAAAGGTATGGGCGCGCAAGTCTTGAAAGGCGCGCAAGTCTTCCGTGGGCGCGCAAGTATTGGTCGCGCAGGTATACCTGCGCGACATGTGGGGTACTTGCGCGATTTTCAACCAGCATTAGAATACTTGAGCGACTCTTTATTAATCACTTTAGAATCCTCTTGAGGTTCTTCCAGAAAAGGGACGCGCAAGTGTTGATAAGTTTCAACACTTAGGCATTCCTTCTTCTCTTTAGATCTTCCGTTCTAGGTAAGAAATTACCTTAGAAGTGTTCCGGAAGCTTTGAGAAGAGACTTGGGCATCAGGAGCTTCAATCCGAGTTTCTGGAAAAAAAATCCTCTCGAATGGGGGGCCCACAGGGTCTATTTATAGGCAGGAGAAGACCTCGGGCGGTTATCACTTAGGTCGCGCAAGTCACTTGCGCGACCAAGAGCGTTGCACAAGTGTACTTGTGCGATAGTCATATAACTTGCGCGGTGCAGTTGATGTTGATCATTTGTTCATGCCTTTGTCGATTTTTGATGTTTTCTTCAAAGGTTGAATCACTTTGAGCTCAGATATTCCCCTTTTCCGATCTTTAGATTCTGTGACGAAAGGAGTGTCAAAAAACCATAATAATACATTTAATTAGATCAAGAGGAATTTCCATTAATGAATGTTTGGGTCGTTACAATTTCTACCCCCTTATGAAATTTCTCCCTCAAAATTTTCTTTTCCCACTCTAAAATAAATATGGGTAACTCTACATCATCATTTCCACTGATTCCCACGTCACTTCTTCAAACATGCGGTTTTTCCACAACACCTTGATGAGGGGAATTGTCTTATTTAATAAAACTTTTTCTCTATGATCTAAAATCTTTATTGGTTTCTCCTCATAAGAAAGATCATCCTCTAGTTGTACTACCTCTGAAGAGAGTAAATTTGAAAGGTCTGGTATGTACTTCATTAATAGGGATACATGAAAAACATCATGTACATTATCTATGGTAGGTGGAAGTGCTAGTCGATTGTCCATAGCCCCAACCCGATCAAGAATCTTGACAGGGCCGATGTACCTAGGACTTAACTTCCCATTCTTTCCAAACATCATGACCTTCTTCTATGGAGATATGCATAGAAATACCCTATCTACAACATTAAACTCAAGGTCTCATCGACGGTTATCTACATAACGCTTTTTTCAACTCTGGGCTACCTTGATATGATGTTGAATGATTTTCACCTTCTCCACCATTTCATCGACCATTTCTGGTCTTAGTAGATTAGGCTCACCGACTTCATCCCAACTTGTCGGTGTTTTGTACCTCTTCCCATACAGGGCTTCATAAGGTGCCATTCGGATGCTCGAGTGGAAACTGTTATTGTAGGATAATAAAACCAATGGAAGATGTTGGTCCCACCCTCCTTTGAAATCTATAGAACATGATCTTAACATATCCTCCAATTTCTAAAAAGTTCACTCAAATTGGACATCTGTTTGAGGATGATTGTCCATACTAAAGTTCAGTTTAGTATCTAGAGCATGTTAAAGAGTCTTCCAAAACATATACGTGAATCTTGGATCTCGATCAGATACAATAGATAGTGGTATTCCTTACAGCCTTAAAACTTCCTTGATATATATCTGTGCCAGTTGATCCAATGAGAAATCCTCCCAAATTTCAATAATGTGAATAGACTTTTTAAGATGATCCAAAACAACCCAAGTTTCATTTTTGCCTTTGGAAGTCTTTGGAAGTCCGGTGACAAAGTCCATGGTGATGTTCTCCCATTTCCATGCAGGTATGTGCAATGGTTGAATCATCCCTTTAGACTTCTACCTCTCTGCCTTCACTTTCTGACACACTAGGCACTTTGATGTATACTCAGCGATCTTCATCTTCATATTATTCCAAAAATAATGCTCTCAGATATTTCGATACATCTTTGTGTTTCATGGGTGAATAGTGAAATTTGAACTATGTGCATCACCCAAAAGTCCCTTCTTCATCTCTGGAATTGATGGAACACATAGTCTTTTCCCAAATCTCACAATTCCTTCCTCGTTAACATTGACCTCTAAGGATTTCCGTTTTATGATAACTTCCACTTTTTTCTTAACTCCCACATCATCCTTTTGAGCATCCTTTAACTTTTCCAAAAGCGACGGTTGAGCAATCATTTGGGAAGGATTGATGATGTTCCCTTATTTATAATTCCCATGTCCATCTTCAACAAATATAAGAAGATTGGATCCTTCTCAATACTTATCAATGATAGAATCATTGGGTCCTTTATACTTAGAGCATCCAACACCTTGTTCACTTCCCCAGGGTGGTAATGTATTGAGCAGTTATAGTCTTTGATCAGCTCTAACCATCTTCATTGGCACATGTTCAACTCTATCTGTGTGAATATATACTTGAGTATTTTTTTTGGTCCATATATATTTTAGACCTATCCCCAAATAGATAATTCCACTTAATTTTTGAATTGAATATCACTATAGCCAACTCCAGATCATGTGTTGGATAATTCCGCTCATGAACATTCAATTGCCTTGAAGCATAGGCAATGACTTTGTCATTTTTGCATCAACATATAGCCCAGGCCCTTCTTCGAAGCATCACTGAATACCACAAAAAGGTCTCCACTTGTTGGTAAAGTGAGAACGGACATAGTGATAAGACTCCATTTCATATCCTTGAAGATTTCTTCACATTTATCACTCCAACCAAACATTACTCATTTCTGAGTTAGCTTAGCAAGAGGGTTGGACAATCATTTGAAATTTCTCACAAATCATAGATAATATCCAACTAACCCCAAGAAGCTACAGAATCCATTACTGATGTTGGCCTCAGCCATCCCTTAATTGCATCTATTTTGGAGGTATCCATAGATATCACATTGCTTGTGATGATATGGCCCTCGAATGAGACATCCTTCAACTAAAACTCACACTTGATGTACTTTTCATTAAGCTTATACTTTTGCAAGGTCTCTATCATGGTTCATTGATACTCTTAATGATCCTCCTTAGTTTTGGATTATTTTAGAATATCATCTATGAAGACAACCAAAGATTTGTCGAGGTTATATCGAAAGACTCTATTCACTAATTCAATGAAGGTTCTTGGAGCATTAGTGGGTCACAAAGGCATTACTATGACTTCATTGTGCCCGTATCCTATACAAAAAGTAGTCTTGGGGATATATTCCTTCTTCACCCTTACTTGATAATATCTCAACTGCAAATCTACCTTGGAAAAGTATTGTGCTCCATGCAGCTGATCAAAAAATTCATCAATTCATGGGATGGAATAATTTTTCTTTATCATGATTTTGTTTATCTCACGATAATTAATGAAAAGGCACATTGACCCATCTTTATTTTTGATGAAGAGGACTATTGAACCTTATGGTGAAGTACATGGGCATATAAACCTTTTATCCAAATTCTTTTGTAGTTGTTTTTTCATCTTCTTAAGATCCAAAACAAACATTCTCTATGGAGTCTTGGATATTGAAAATGCCCTAGGTATATGATCAATTGGGAATTCAAAATCTTTTCTTGGAGGAAGACCATGAAATTACTTAGGAAACACATCAATGAATTCCCTCACAATAGGCATGCCTTCAAGGATGGTTTCCTCCTTAGACTCAATCATCTGAGCCAGATACACGTTCTCATAGGGTTGCATTATCTATGCTTGGGATAATAGATCTAAAGAAGATTCATCTTCCTCCTTGCACTTGTATAGAATCGGGGGTAGATTCTCCACATGTAGAGTGATTTCCCTCTCATGGAAATTTATGTTGGCTCCATATAAGTAAATTCAATCCCTACCAAGAATTGCCTCAAATTCCACCAAAGGGAGTATGGTGAGGTTCGCTGGGAAATTTAATCCACACACTATGACAGTGGAGGAGTTATATTAATGGGATTTAATGATTGCACCATTTTTTGTACTCACGAACATCTTTACTTCCATTACTTGTGGGGGTGCTGGGATTATTCTACTAATATTTTGGGATATAAAAGAAAGTGAAGAACCTGAATCAAAAAGTATGTTCTCTATTCTTTAATGAATAACTATCGTACCTGTCATTACTTTGTTGTCGGGGTTCACTTCGGTAGTAGTGATGGAAAAATCTCTCCCTTACTGCCTTGGAGGTTGTTGGTTTCCTCCGAAAACCTAGGGATTAGTGAACTGATTTTCAATATTACATGGTTCTTTGCAGTTGTAGCAATGAACAACGCGTTGAGGTTCGAACAGAGCATTCCATTTCTATATTTCAACTATGGGTTTTTCTAGTCAGTAGTTAATATCTAGGTTCCCTTCTCTTCCACACCTAAAGCATTTCCTCATCCCCTTAAGACAATTTCTGGGGTACTTCTTTCCACACTTGGGCAAGTTGGGTGCCGGATCTTCTTAACACTATTGGATTTATCCATCGGACCACCAGAATTGAAGTCCACCATATGCTTATTATCACCATGATACCAGTGAGATTCTCTAATCCCTATTTTGACCTTGAGGGCTCATCAGAAAATTTCATCATAGATGTCGAAGTCGTTGATCGCCAGTGCTTTTCGTTGGCTAGGTTTCAGCCCACCAAAGAATTGGTCAACCTTGCATTTAGGGGTAACGACAAAGACTAAGGCATATCGTGCAAGCCATGGGATTTTTTCCTTGCACGCTCTGATAGATTCAACTTCTTCTTTCTTGTGGGAAAGAAATTCCCTTTCCATCTTATTCTAGAGGTTGCACAGAAAATATTTATCAAAAAACATCTTCCAAAAATCCTCCAATTCCAAGGCCTCAATTTCATCCTCAGGCTTCGTATTTTTTATCAATGTCCACCATTGATCGGATTCACCCTCCATATGATAAGAATCCAGAAGAACCCTCTCTTTTTTAGAACATTAAATGATGGAGAAGATCTTCTCAATGGATTTAATCCATTGTTCGGTGATAGAGGGATCAGATGATCCATTAAAAGTATGAGGCCTTTGTCTCATGAAGCTCTCGATAGAAACTTATTCTTTCTTATGGGGTGTTGAATGTTCCTCTTGACCTATGTTTATATTCAAATCATGAGTTAACAAAGAGAAAAGAATGACAAAGTTCATGATTCCCGCTCCCATCAAATTGGGCATCTCATTAGAATAGCCATCACATTGATCTTCACATTGGTTGTTATCCTGATTCCTTTCATTACAGACCATTGGCTAGAACAAAATAAAATTTATGGGTAACACATAAAGGTTAATCCAAGGAAAAACTAATGACTTATAAATTACATTAATTTGCATAACTTATGAATCCATAGGCTTCAATCTATGTTATTCATGATATACTTTCTAGCATATATTCTTAGGGGGGGGTTTAATCCCCTTAATAAGGAATCATACAAAGCTTTTGAATTTAAAAAATCATATACCCTAAGATTTTCATAACCAAGAGTGCAGAAAGACCCATTTTCATGAACCAGGATACCCCAGTTCAAGCCCAAAACTCCTTGTTGGGGGTCTCACCCCTAGGTAAATTTGTGTCAGATCTGCTTCTACCATCTTGTATCCAGACAGGGATGTATTGTCTTAATAAACTACATACTCAATACTCACCAAAACATAGGGATTTTTTTATACTCAGTCTTGTCTCTAAGGCTTTACTAGGTTTTTCTAATCCTAATACCAAAAAATAACTAAACTTATCATCTAATACTAACAATAACAACCCTGCACTTTATTACACAATTAAACCCGATTTATTACATAAAATATTCACTTGATACAACATAAAATATCAAGATGTATAGTGTATTTGGGGATTATGATCATTACATAACAACTTAAAACATTAAATACAACATCTTTATTGAAAAATTCCTTTATATGACCACTATATTCCCTTGTACTTAGCTTTTCATGGGATAACCTGAGGACATGCCTAAGAGAAGGGTGAGCTATAAATCCCAGTAAGGGAATAAACATATAATAACATAAGGAATACAATAATTTTTAGACAATAGGAATATAAATGGAGAACAAGAGAAACATGAACTTAAAATCATGATAAATCATGATAATCATAACATGGAAATGTGGCAACAACACTAAATAAGAAATTAGCATGATACAAGGCTCATTGCACATGGAGCATGAGTAAACCCACATTGCACATGAAGCATGAGTAAAACCTTGTTGCACTTGAATTAGCATGAGTCAGCACCCATTGCACTTGACGTATCATGATACTATACTTTACCCAATGCATTTGAGCGCTATCAAGGTGTACGCTTCTTAAACATTACATTTCAGACATAAGTGTGCCACATGGATCATACAACATTGAATTAATCATCATCATTTATTCCACGATAAAGGGATGTGGAATACATACATGAAGATTCATAATCAATAAGTAAATTTTAATAAAGGTCAATACCCTTGATAGATAAATGGGAATTGTATTCACTACATAATGACTTTGTCTTGAAAAATTTTAGTGCAATTTTGGCAGCATAACGGCGTGAAATAAGAACTCGTAAAAAATGTTAGATGAGAGAGAAAGGGGTGTCTCATTATATTTACAAGAAAGGGATAGTAATGGTGTCATATAGATACATGTCCTAACAAACATAATGGAATTTAGATTCATAATTCAAAATAATTAATTAGATGTAAAAGAGGAGAGTGAAATCCCTCACAGAATTTCGACATGGTAATGGGTGACATGGGAGGCATTAATGAGAGACAAAGGGGTCTCCCATAATCCAAAAATAAAGAAGGAATAATTTTTTAGGTTTTAAATCATTCCCCAACATTTTTAATCGAAAACAATGGCATAACAACTTAATGAAAATTGGACAAAAATGAGAAAGGAAGAAATCCATTACTTGCAAGTGTGATCCCAAAGGCTTGGGAGAGGCTTGAGAGAGGCTTCTTGGGGGATTGAGGAATCTTGGGAGGATTATAAGGATAGGTGGGATGGGGTTGGTCTAACTCCAAAGGCTTTGAGTGAAGAGGAAGTGAGATCTTGGGTGGGTTTATATAGGAAAGGAGATGGAATTCATTATTATTTAGGTTTGGGACACCTCACATTAAAATAATCAAAACCACAAACCGGACCACGGTTTTTGGCCACGATTTTTGCCAAAGGGGATTGGAAAAAAATATTTTATAATTCCAATGGCTTAAATTCTTAAAACAATAGGGTTCATTAATTGGAGGTGAGTCACACTCTCAAGGAAAACAATTTTAAAAGACCAAATGTTTTATAAGCCTTGATGAGTCCACTAAAGCTTTGAAAAATTAATAAAACAAACCCAAAATTACAATATTTAAATGGTAAAACATATATTTTCTGAGAATAATGTTTATAGGGTTTTATTACATCACTATTGGGTCATTATGATTCCATAAAACACAATATTTATTTAATCGGTAATTAATATTTACCTAAAAATTCGACCGTCTCAGAAAATTATGAAAAAATCACTGTTGGATAATTTTGATATCCTAATTACAAAAATAATATTCATTTTATCTAAATAATTTTCTAAATATATGCATTTTTACTTTTACGATAAAAACCAACATTTATAAAAAATTCATGGGTTTGGACAAAAACTGCTTTCAAACCTTAATAAAAATTCCAATCGCATGCATAAAATTATTTGATCATTTATATTTAATAAAAAGTAATTTAATAATAATAATAATATTTTAATAAAATATTATTTAATTCAAAAATACATTAATTCATAAAAATATATTTCTTTGTTGAATATTAACTAAAAATACTATTTTTTCTTTAAAAACTATTTACAAAATAACAATAATAGAATAAATGCACATTCATTATACAAAAATAATGTACATAGTCATAGTTCTAGGGTCTTGTTACATAACCCCTTATAACACCCACATACGACTGATGAGTAAGGTTTACGATGGTCACTGACTCCTGGGGTGTCTCGAATAACATTGCTCAGGTGGTAATCTCAAACAACTTCCACTTCTCCTGTAGTTGGATCCACTCAAGATTAAAATGTTCAAGATCGGCTTAGGCTTGGTCAAGAGAAAATCCCAATGATGACACCTCCTTTTTGAGCTCCAAACAATGGGCTTAGTATGAGTCAATTCTACTTGATGAGGCTATCGCTTCCTTTGTCTGAGTAAATTTGATTTGTTAAAGCCCTATATTTATACTAATCATGTGATCATTGTTTTACAGCTATATTTGCAATGGTCACAATTCATAACGGTATTTTAAAATCCAAAAACATAAAACCAATGAAGTTCAACTTTTATATAACAAAAATAATACATTTAATTAGATCAAGAGAATTTTCCATTAATGAATGTTTGGGTCATTACAAATTATCTTTGAATTTTGAAAATTTTGGAGAGATATCATGTGCGCCTCTAAAAAAATAATATATAAATAAAGAAAAACAATAAAACTTGTGTTGACACTCAAAAGTGCTTTTGTTTTATCATCATTATATTGACCATATCTCCATTAGATTCATCTCATGTGATATAATATTGAAAACTTTTTACCCATTAGGGGTCCATAAATGGTCTCAGTTGTGTCATATCTATATAGGTTAGCCCCTATGCTTATTCTCTAAACTTATTAATTCAACTTGATATTAGTACTATATTGTTCTTTATTAGACCGATCCTAAATTATTTCTGTAAACTTAATGAACTAAATGGAAGTTTATATACCATTCATACCTATTTTCTTTAACAAAATGTAGTGGATTCAGTTTCTCCTCTAGTTTCAATAGTCTTTTCCCACATCTTATTTTTTTAGTTGAGAATCCACATTAACAACATAACCTAACTCATATACATCTTCAATTTCATTGAAAACCACAATGTTTTTTGTATTGTATTATTCAAAATCATTTTCCACTCTCAAATTATACTTATTCATTGTTGAATGGATGTTCAAACTGACTGGATCACTTACAACTCTTATAAAGAGTTCTCTTTGGATGTTCATAAATGCGCACTCATTGGCAGAAAATGGTCTCCCCATAATGAGTGGATTTTTCTCCTCTTCCATATATAACACTACAAATTCAAAGGGGAAGTATAATTTTTGGAATCTAATAAGTATACCCTTGAATAATCCTCATTTGTATTTTATTATTGTGTCTAATAATTGAAGAAGTACATTTTTGGGCTTCAATTCACCTATTCCCAAACTCTTGAATGTACTTTATGATATGATATTCATACTTGCACCTAAGTTACACAAATAATTTCCACATTTTTTAGCTCTAATAAATATAGTAATTGAAAAAATACCAATATCACATTTTTTATAAGGTATTTATTTGATACCTCTATCGAACACTCCCGTGTGAGTGGGATGGTGGCAATCGCTTCCAACTTATTCTTGTTGGTTACCATGTATTTCATTAATTTCACATATTTCAGCATGTTTAAAAAATCCTCTGCAAAAGGAATATTAATAAGAAATTTTTTAAATTATTATAAAAAAATTCCTTTCTATACATTGTTCTTTACTTGCACCTTTCATTCTAGAAAAGGTAGTCTTGGATTGTGCTGAGGTGGTTCTTCTTCTTCTTATTCAGCTACTTCTTTTTTGGTTTTTTAAATTCTTTCTCATGTTCTTCCATAGTTTTTTCTAAAAAATATATACCAATTACTCTTTTTTTATTCCAACTTCTATTTTATATATATTTTAAATCTTTACATGGAAATAATTAAGTACTCATTTAGGTCTCATTAAGATGATCATAAATTTGGCCTACATGATTCTCTATATTCTATAAGGTAGCCTTTTGGTTTATTGATTCTTATTTTATATCATTGAGTACATCCTTGGAAGCATTAATGATTGTAGCCAGTATCTCTTCCAACATATGGACATAGATCATTATCATGGGCTCTTGGGATCTTTTTATTGGTACCCTTGTTTTCTTTGCTGAAGTCATCTTCTTTGTTATTGTTGTGGTCACCAACACTAAAATTGACTACCAAGATTTTAAACAACATAATTTTCCTCTTCTATACACATACCTTATGAGTCTTTTTGTTGGTCAATCAAGATTTCCATTTTATTTGTTAATTAATCCATTTATTATACCATCCCAACATTATTTTTGATTACATGAAATTTGTTTTTTTTTGTCTCTTCTCATTAACACTAGAAACTATTTCTTTCTATCTCATCTAACAAGTTGTTGATAAATTTAGGAGACTTCTTAATTAATGATCTTCTAGATTCAACATTAATAATTTACATATTTCACTAAAAAACATTATATAATTCTTATTTTAGAAGCTATAGATATATACCATTATTGGGGAATTTATGAGTCTTATATTTAAAATATTCCCTGAAAAAAAATATAGATATTAATCATCAAATTAAAATATTTTTAGAATGTTTACACATATTTCCATTAACCTAGAAGGTGGAAAGAAGTGAGTAAGGCTGTATTATTCCAGTTCATCCCATGTTATAATGGAAGGTGATGGAAAAATTTGAATCCAATCCTGATGATTCTCAAATAATGAAAATTGGATAAGATAAATTCTTATCGTAATGCTTGAAATGGTATTAAATTTGAATGTGTTGGGGATATTAATGAATCATCCTATATATTTTCTCTAATCTTAAAGTTTTATTTCAATGAATTTCACACTATTGGAGATCAAAGAAATTATTGTAGTCTTGATATCCAAATGGTTTACTGAAATAATGGGTTCTAGGATTCTAGATATAATCCTATATTTGATGGTTTATCATAGTCTGGGAGTGTACACACACCCAGATCTCTTTGAATAACACCAATGGGTTGGTTTTTCTCTCTACCCTCCATGGTTAAAATATATTTAATCTATGGTCTTGGTTCAGAATGGTGGGTGGACTCGATAATGGCTTTACTCTTTGATCAAGTGTTATTGTTGTTCATTAATTATTGTAATCTAATAATTATAGCACAAAATCATCAATGTAAAATTTGAATTGAAACAATAAAAAATTATCATTAATATAAACACCTAAAAACTAACTTGTAATCATCCCCATAAATGGTGCATGTATTGACACACCCATAGGGTGTAATTATTTCCCAAAGGGTCAAATTAAAATAAATATTTTATGAAACTTGATAAGTGCAACTATTTATTTAAAATTAGTAATGAATAAGGTTGAGTTATAACCCACATAGATGGTTTATTTGTTTATTTATTTTTTTAAATAATTTAATTTTAATTAAAAAAATAAATTAATGTAGAATATATGAGTTTGATTTATTTTAAGAAAAAGAAGCAAATCAGTTTGGTTATTTTCAAAATAGTTTTGAGAAAACAAAAGAAGAAAGTAAAGCACAGCTGATTGATTGGTATGTGATCATATTTGAAAAACATTATAGGGTTGTTTAATATTAGTTTTTAGGTACAATGGGATTTTATAATATAGGTTTGGTTAATCCAAGATTTGGGTTGGAGATGAGATTAAGGATATCTAATGGTTATGGCATCCCCTCCATGATTAGATAATCCCTTAATTCTATTGGTCGGGTAATTTAGGGTCTTACCGGATCATGTTTGTCTTGATACCTTATTTAAAATCAATTCCCCGAAATTTGATAGCGTTCGGGCCTCCTTCTAGGTTTTTAGTTGTGCAATTTTACAGTTTATCTCTATTTCAAATGCTAATGGTCAGAATAAAATTAAAATAAAGGGATTGGAATTTGATTGAGGAATTTCAATAAAATAAATACATGAATAAATAAAAATAAATTTTTCCTATATCACCTTCCACCATTTGTTACATAACCCTGGCACAAGGTGGGTTTACCCTCTCATCCTGGTTAAGATTGTATTAGAGGGAATGAGAAAATAAAAATAAAACATAATGAAAGAGGATATAAAATTGGGGAGGACCCTACACAATGTAACTTCTCTTTAGAAGATTTGGTATCTTGGATCTCTCAATAGCAGCAAGATAGTACTCTATTTATAGGACCTTTATGGGCTCTAGTAATAATTAATTTCATTAATGATTGGCCCAAAATTGGTTTGGGGTGATTCCTGGGTGTTAAATTGAGTCCAAAAATAAAGATATGTCAAATATGGTTTATGATGGATATATGCCCTAAATACTTTAAAAATAAGATTAGTTTAAGCCTATATCATAGGATAAAATTTATCTATATCATATTGAAAGGAATATGTAATCAAAATACATATAATATTACTTGGTTTTATAATATCATAAAGAGAAAAATTGGATATTTATTCACTCTCTTTAGCCATATTATATTGTATGATATGGTGATATTGTGATGATGTGATAATTTTAATATATAATTATTATTAAATCCGATTATTTAGTGGGGTAAAATGTTAATATGTTAACATATGAATCATTAAACATGAGAGTTATCCTTGATATTAGTTATTTCATAATATTAAACACATGGGAGATTATAGTTTACATTCATATGATGAATTAATGTTCAGTTGTATCATTAACACAAACATTGTGTAATGTATGAGATAATACATAAATAACCTAGACTAACCTAAGGGGTTATATAAGGGGTAGTTTAATTGATAATGTTATTTGAAACTAGTGCAAGTTTATGACTAAAACTCTCTCTCAATAAATCCCACTTCCTCCACCTTTCCATTACCCTGAGCAATACTAGAATATTATGGTTTTGAGGGTACCACCATAGTGACTGATGATTCAATTTCAACCCATGGATACATTATGGATGATAGATTCCTTTGGATTCATCACAATGATCTTCATCAAGAATATAATGGAAGATAATGGGATTGGATATATTTGGTGAAAGGTATGCATATGTGTTATTTATTTTATACACGAATGGTGTTGGTTTCAACCCCGATTGGTCTTGAGAATTTGGAATCAAGTTGTTTTTATAGAATTGATTAAGTGCTAATCAGTCTGTATAAACCTATCAATGGTATCATAGTATAACAGTGTTCTTTGATTATCGAAATCATGGTTTAAAAAGAATATATTTTATATTATTTGACTCTCATATTCTATGTCATAAAATAGGATTTGAATTTTGAACTATGTATTCACTTTAATTATATGAAAATGTAACCTGTATTGGGTTTGAGTAATTTTATATAATATATCATTGGATATAACAATTTTTTAATTTAACTTTTTACTAATAAAAGTGTTTGACATGAGGTTCAATTGAAAATGATGGTGGTGATCCATGTGAGAAAAATAGAGCCTCATATTGTTAAGGTGGTAAAAGCTATATTGTAAAATATGACTCCTAGAACCAAAGGGTGATATCATGGATAAAAATTATCAATTGTAAAATTTGATTGATAATTATGCAATCCACATTTAATGATATAAAATATATTGTAAAATATGATATATATATATATATATATATATGGTAACAATTTTATTTTTCTATATTTCAATTGGGAATTAATTTAAATAATTTATAATTTGCTTATATATTATGGAAAACATGTTCAAGGATATTTATTTAGTTTATAAGATTTTTATAAATTAATTAATAATAAATTTTTTATAACTAATTATTAAGTACATTTAAAAAATAATAAAGAAACACTCCATGATATTGAATATTAATATTATAATACATTTTATAATTTTATTGCATGACATATAATTTAAATATAAAATGTTTTTATGGAAATTAGAATTGTAATTTTAAAAGTTTTTATAAATTAAAATATAAGGAAAAATATAAAATATATTTATATTTAATTTAATAATATGAATGTTTCATAATTATTTAATTTGAATTATTAAAAGTAAAATGCCATATTTGGGGAAATTAATTATAATATATCAAAATTAGTTTGGAAAATTGAGATAATCAAGGTTTAAATAAAATTAAATGTGTTATATTCTCGATATTTATATTAAATATGAAAAGTTTATATGTACAATTTTTATATTCTAGATATCATATATATAAAGTAAATTTCATATAAAGAATAATATAATGTGGTTCATATTTGGAATCAATATATTGTCTTTATATTTATTCTATTTATGGAATGTCTATAATGGACACTAAATTATAAAGTTTTTATAATTTATTTTTTAATTAGTCATAAATAGATTAATCCAAGTTTAAATATATGAATTTATTATTTATTTATTATATTCCTTGTATAATTTTTGTTTATAAATTATTAATTTAATGAATTTTCATATGATTTTGTTCAAATCTTAATTATATTCTATAAATTATTATGCATGCATCTAAGGAGTTACATGTTATTTATAATAATTTATTTTGTTTACTTATACCTTTACATTTTATTGTACTAATATATGAGATTAAATTAATAAGATAATTATAGTTTATACATATTTTCTATTAGAATTTTGACAGAATTGATGATTCTCTTGAGTAAAGTATCCTAGGATAAAGGGACATTGTGCCAGACTTATCATTGGCGAGAAGGTTTATTCATTTCCTTGAAATGTGGGAGTTTACTATCAATCTCTCTAAGATTACCCTTATAAGAATTATTAATTTTATATAATTCTCTGCCTCTATATAAAATTGTCTCATGTAACTTATGTTAGAGTTAGTTCTTTAGGATAAACTTCTTTTTACTTTAGATAACATGTATATTCACAAGATAGAATATTAACACTAATATCTTATTAAATATTTATTTTTATTCTACATAACACTGACTTGATAATATCCTAGACTATCTATTTCACTGATAAGGTCATAGTAACTCCCCTCTATAATGAGAACATTGAAATGGCATGATGATATTCTTAAATATAGTTCTCTGATCAGATAATTTAATATTCTATGAAACATAGTATATAAACTTTTAAGTTTGAGTACTCATAAAAAGATGAGGCTTACTTTCATGAATTTTTCACTTCTTAACCTCCATTATAGAATATTAAGAGAACATACCAATCAATATGAATTTCTTATGTTTATGTGTCATCAGATATTCTTATCTCTGAGTGTGTGTAATGGTATTTATCATTTAAAATTATTACTATTACATGTCATGAATAATGAAATTAGATTTACTAACCAAAGTCATTATGTCTTATATAAAGGTAAGTAGGGTAAGTTGGATGTGTCATTAAAGATATTTTGTTAATAATAATTCGAGGAAGGATTTTTCCCTTCCAAATTTATCAAATTGGATATCGTGACCCTTTGATTCAAATATAACTATCATATTAAATTATATGAACATGGTGTATGAATACTTATTTTAGATATCCAAAGAAATACATATCAAGAATATTGGTTGATTGTATATATGAAACCTAGTTGATGAGGTATTGGGATAAATGGATTATATTACACAGTTAGTGTTTATTTGTGGTTTTCGATGTTGCGATATTAATTTCTTTCTATTGGGTTCCTTCACCAATTTCTTGATAGTAATCATGGACTTTTGTAAATCCCAACAGATTATTATAATAAATGATCCCAGAGGGTCAGATAATAAGTGTTTTTATTCATTTCAATTAAATTATATTTAATTTAAATATTGGAAAAAATATTTTTCTCAAAACTGTGGAATAATTTAATTAAAGATTTATTGATCTTTAAAATTCACAATGCAGTAAATAAATATTTATTAATTAATAAAATAACATAAATAATTATGTGAATATTTAATAAAGATTTATTTAGTGGATTATGGATAAAATATTTATTTGTTGAATATTCAATATTTATTTATTCATTGGATTGTGCATAAAATATTTTTTTATGAATAAAATACATAATAACATTTATTTATGAATTCAGAAAATGTAGAGGAGTTCTAGTGGACCAATATCATTTATGGTGATAAATATTAACATTTAATCTAGTAAAATAATATTTATCAAGATGCGAGTTAGAGCATTCCAAAAAATATTATTATTATTATATGGCATGAGATTTGGTATGGATTATAATATTAATTGGCGGTCTAGTAATAAATTAAATAATATTTAAATTTTAACCCTATGTTTATAAATAGATAGTTATGTTTATTATGTAGGGTTAATCAAGAATTGAAAATTAATACACACAGTAGACTTTTTTTTAAAATTTCTCTCCCTCTCATCTTCTCAATAAAAAAATAACTCATTAAATATTGAAGGATCCCGATGTGATCAAAAAGAACAATACAAGGTGACTTATTTGTTTCATTATCACCTATAAATCAATCTACATAGTTTGATGGTCAATGGATTATGTGTCGATAACCACTATAGGGATTTTACACTAGGATCATACAAGTGTAATGAAGGTTATATGAATAGGGTTTATCAGTATAATCTATTTCAACATTAGAGAAATATTATAATAGAATGCAATTCTTCTTCAAATCATAATTAACTTAATCATAAATTTAATTTTCAAATATCTTCTCTATTTTTTGGGTTTTCTTCTATGTAAATATTCAGTGGAAAATATTTATTAGTAAAGGTATTCACTTCTTGTACGATACTTTGAATGATCCAATAAATTCACAAAACCATTATCGTTATTCAACCAATATTAAGCTTCTACTCCACCTAAAATAATTATGTTTTTTCAGAGCATGTCACGTTTTATATTTATAGTTATTTATTTTATTGTCGATCTATATGCACAATACTGGTTAAATTTTTCAATTCTATAACATATATTATTTAATATGATTGTTTAATAAATATTCTATTGAAATTTTAATTATCATGGTTTAGTGTTTCATTCTTTTATAGGACTAGGAATAGATAAAAATGACCTGAGATGTCATCTAGTAGTCCCAAGGATTTTTAGCTGATAATATAGTATTACACAGTGTGTAGCCAAAGTACACATTGTGTACCAATGTACAATGCATATGGTTGTGTCGTAGGATACATGATGTTAAATATAGTAACTATATGCGTTATATTTATTACACGCCAAGTATAGACCAGGCTATTCTAGTACAAGGAATGTTATATTACATTACATGTAGCTGGAGAACACATCATGTAGTCTACATGATTTAGTGTTGAAATTCAAACAAATTATGTGGTCAACTACATGGTCAAACCATGTGATACTGATATCAAATATATTAATGAGACACAAGACATGTAACTGATATACATGGAATGTAGTAAAATATTTCCCACAACATAAATACACATTGAGTATTTTAGAGAGTTAAGAAGAAACACGACATGCGAGATACATGGTGTGTAGATGGATTGTACATGTTGTGTAGCCACCCATATGATAAGCATGTTGAGTCCTTTGGCGGGTTTTATGGATGCATAGAATTTAGATAAAATGGAATGTATCTTGTGAGTACGCATCGTATAATCCACCCAGATATGCACTAAAACCACGGGTGCTTATCCGAGGCACACAGTAAGTAGAACATAAGTCATATAGCTGGTTTGTACACACTCTGTATTCTAGCTAAGGTACATGCTGAATCCTCGGGTATGTATACAGTGTACATAGATAATGAGGTGCATATCATTTAACTCGATAGTACACACTATCTATTAACCCAATAAAGGACATAATTAACTTATATTAAATAATTAATTTCAGTATTGAAACCTTTTTATATTTATTGGAACCTGATATGTTTAACAATTAATAATGGTTTTAAATAATTCAAAATTCTCAATTCAGTAATTATCAATAATTATTGGTTATGAAATTATGTCCCTGAATCTCTTAATTATGAGTATCTTCAAAAGAATTTGGATGTTCATTAAGATAAAATGGAATTCATTAACTAGTTATTTAATTAATAAAATAACATTTGACTTAATAATAAAGAATGAATGTAAATGAATATTAATAGTTTTTCATTTGTGTATTCATTACATGTGTATGACACCACATGATCTCGACCGAGACCAGTGTATATGTTGGTTTTATATAATTTAATTTATTACATGGTTTTGCAATTATTAGTTGTTAAATTAAATATTACAGCATGTGAGTTGTCCCTCCCTCTTAATTATGTAAAAAATTCATGTCCACGAAATAAATGGAGTATCTTAGGGTGTGTGGGGGAGGCTAAATATGGAAAAAAGATGTTACAAATCCAATTGATACATAGGTTAATATTTGATATGTTACAACTCACGCCAAGATGGAAATAATGAGTTTCCCCTTGGGCCATAAATTGATTTATTGTTCATTAAATAAATCAAATGAAATATATTCCTGAGAATGGGTTATTTATTTATTTGTTTCTATATTATGCATTATTTATTATAAAGACTCTTTTACACTACAGAGACCCTCAAATTTTGTACATTAACATTTCTTTATTTTTTTGGAATAAATAAAACATTTTACAAATATATTCCCAATTATTATACCAGTCTAGCGCCTTTGGAAACATTGAAACGAAAAAATTGGTATATAAATGAGCTACAACATCTCCTAGTATGTTCTTCTTGACTATAATCCTTCTTATAAACAAAAAAAATAATATATATCTTCATAACCTGGGGAAAGAAACATAAATAGATGTGAGTTCATATGTTAATTAAGGGTAAACAATAGATATAAGTAAGCATAATAATGAGAATACGGGTATGAGAATATGATCATGAAAATAGAATGTCATACCATGCATATCAAGTATCATATACTTGTAGAAAGGTATAAAGCTTGGAGGTTTATAAGACATGATTCAAAAAAAATAATGAATATAATATATGAAATCCTAACATAGGAATAAAACATGGAATTGTGGAACATGCATAATCTTATAATATTATTTCCATAGTATTCAAGGAATCACTACCAAGGCCATCTTAGTATATGGGTTCACTCCCTATACCATCTTGGTTGTAAAAGTTCACTCCCATTTCAATATTAGAAGCTAGATTTCAATCTACACACCATATTGGTCGTCATGGTTCACTCCCATGGTCATCTTAGTAGCATTATTTCACTCCTCATACCATATTAGTAGTCATGGTTCACTCACATAGCCATCATAGTAGTAAATGTTCATTCCCAACCCCATCTTAGTCTATTTCATGAGATAAAAATCTTTACATAGTTCATTGGAAATAGATTTAGGACATACCAATCTCATAATTAAATCATACATACATGTTCCACAATATTATTAAAAATCATATCCTATCCCATTAAATTAAATGGGTATCATAAACATGTAATCATATCACAACCTATAAAAAATATACAAGTTTCATAATCACTTCATCAAAATTATAACCCATTAAACATAAATGGATTTCATAAAAATTTAATCCATGAAAGCGAAAATGGTTTCATAAATACCATGACATTAATTATAACTCATTCGGGGAAAGAATATGAATGGAACATTTAGATAATTTCTAAGAAAGGTGTGAGTAACTTCAACAGATTTCATCACAGATAGAAAATACTTTTGAAATATGTTTCATAAAATATTTCTGGATGAAAATATCATTTCTTCTTTGAAAATGTATTTTTAATTAATAAAACAATTTTAAAATAATTTTCTTCAAAAAATTAAAAATTTATAAATGAGACTTGAAATCATTTCCAAAAATTTTTTCCTTAAAAAGTTATAGGATAATATTCCAAACGTTTTTCTTTGAAAAAACATTGAAAACATTTTAATTGGGGTTTAAAAACATTTGGAATTCTGTTTTATTTAAAATACTTTAAATTATTATAAAATAATCTTGAAAACATTTGGAAACCCATTTATATGAAAATAACTTTGACAATTTATAATGAAAACTTGAAAACATTTTGAAAACAATTTCATTGAACATAACTTTGAAAACATATAAATAAAGCATTAAAATGTTTTAAAAACTTTTTACAACAAAACTTATAAAGTAATCATGAAAATGTGTTTAAAACCCCTTATTACTTTAATCTTTAAAAATAAACTTGAAAAAAAAATTTAAATCTATTTTCAGTGAAAAATACTTTTTACAAAATTCAATTACATAATATTAGGAAAAAAATTCTATAAATTTTTTTAATATTATTAATATAGCATCAATGGAGTGACTGTCATGACAGCGGGTAAACTCGTACATGTCAGACATTCCTCTTAAACTGTAAAATGTTTAGAAAATAACTTAGAGATAAAAACAATAAAAAGATTCCTTTTTACAAACCCTTTTATTTTAAAATGGTAATACATGGGTAAATATGTCATTTAAATATCATAGTATGGTAGTAGAATATTTTTGGAAACCTTTTATAAAATATGGTTTTGAAGGAACACAGATTTTCAACTGAAGAGAGAGGTGAATTTGGACTATCTTAAAAAAACATTCTTAACAATATTATGTACGAAATACTAGAAAAATGGTACCAATATATGATGAAATTATTAATAACTAGATAAGAATAAATTTCATGATTTTTCTTGAGATATGGATCATAATATTTCATCCGATGAAGCATTATCATAAACAATCTTGAAAAGAGATGAGATTGTTTCAATAACATCTTACCCCTTAGTAACTTTTCACCATACTCCCGTTTTAATAATATAAAATTATACGAAGAATAAAATATCATGAATCAAAATATAATTATTATATAATATTTCAATGTCAGTATATACACTTCATGGAAAAATATAGGTGCACAACCTAGCATGTCTTAAAGAATGAAAATTAAGGGAAAATCATTTTTACTGATTTGGTAACTTTTGAAACATTGTCACCATGAAAAAATATAATCAAATGAACTTTCAAATACTCATAAATTAAATTATAATAATCTTTAAATACATCCACGGTAAGTATACACCCCATACAAAAGGAATGGGTGGGGAATAATGCATGTATCTCACGGAAATAAAAAGTGCGATGAAATTACACTACCTTGTGTCTTGACTCTCATTGTACTCATACAAAACTCCTGTATAAAAAATATATGTTTATTATAAATATATCACACAACTATATTCTTATATCCAATACCTTATGTTTTTTTATTATTACTTTACATTACATGTTTATTAACACTTCTATATTAAGGTTTCACTTTGAGTAATATCTACTTTATTCTTTTCTTGTGTCTTAATTTGTTATATATTTTTTCCATACACATATGACATGATTTCAAGAATTTAAAAAATTATATAAATATCATTTATATTAATTATATTTGTTTTCTAATAATCTATAGAATATATAAGTATGAAATGGAATACACCATTCTTGGAGATGGTAAGCTCTACGTATGCATGAATGATGTTTCCATCTATATTATTGTACTGAAAGAAAGAAAGAAAATTTCATTCATGTATATATATATATATATTATAATTCCAGTAGAATTATTATTTTATATATATGATATAATTTTACAAATTATTCCTTAAAACATCTTATGTATTGTGTGAACGAATCACATCACTTTGAGGGGACAGTAGTCCACACTTCCTCTAACGAAACTATCATATTTACACCAAATAGAAAGTATAAAGATATTTTTTTGTAAAAAGATTACATAAGATTAAAAAAATAATAAAAATAATATATAACATATATAAATAGGGTTTCCATCAAAATTTCCACCATTATATGTGATAAGGAAAAAGGATCAAATCATTGTTTTGGGTGGCGGTAGGTTGTCTAACACATAACCAGTATATTTGTTACCCATTAGTTGGAGGTTTGTGTATGTGTAGGTAGAAAAATTATAATAAAAACTTTGTAGTATATTGAAGATATTTTTGTTTTTATACAATCTGAGAATAAAAATATTTTATAGGAGGGAAGGAAAATAAAATAATGGAGCTTGAGAGATGATGTCACCTCTTAATCGGTTAACTCGTTTTGTTTTGTGCCAAATGGCTTCCTTAGAATGATTTATTCCAAATAGAAGAATTATAAGAGGAATAGAAGGATTTTTATAAGTGTATTGGTTATATATTGGTGGATCCTAGGTGGTTTTAGGGTTGTGAAGAATATGGAGAGGTGGTAGCCATCTATAGGGTAGAGAAAGGATACACTTGGCATTTTTGAAAACAAGTTTGGTGGACCCACATTTTTACCCTAAAAATTCATAAAAACCCCGAAAAAATAAATAATTAAATGTTAATTTCTGAATAATTTTCATAAAATTGTTTTTGGGAAACTTTATAGGTCATTTTGTGTCTTAAATTTATGGTTTAGTACTTTGTTATCCTAATTTTATCTTAATCGTGGTAATTAATTTTAATCACTTACACTAATATTTTTGGTCAAAAACAAAGTTTAAATTTTATGATTTTATGAATTATTCTAATTCCAAATATGTAATATATTTTTACAAAATTTACTCACATAATTGGAATAAATTAATTTAAAAACAACCTCGCTGATGGGGCGACACATCAGGTTTTTAATGTAAAAACGTCCAAAAGATAGCTAAGTTTTTATACCCTATTTCAAAGTTAAATTTATTCCAATGACCTAAATTGGATTAATTTATATAATTATTATATAATTAAACCTTCCATTCAAAATTAAAATTTAATTTAACTATATAAATTAATTATATGAAAAAAATATTTTTTAATTAAAAATTAGTATTTTTAACTATTCGTTAAAAAATGAAACCTTACAGAAAAATACCAAAAATTATCCTAACCTAATTTTAATATTTAACATTAAAATATGAAGCTAGTTTTTACAAATTAAATATAGAAAACTTTCAAAAAATTATATTTAAAAAGGTTTCTCCATTAAAAGGCAGTAAAAGTACCATTATAAAAATATAGGTTTTTAAGCAAAAAATTGGGTTTATTCTTATCTTATATCTATCAAATATATTGGATGAATATAAAAAATATTTTTTTAATGTATAAAATATAAATTTAATTAATATTAGTCACTATTAGTAATTAATTTAACTTATTAATATAAATCTCCTTTTTCACATAAAAATATACTTTTATAAATTTAATGTTTTTATATTCATTTGGTTTCTATATTCTTTTCTAATTATTAGGTAATAAATGAATACAAATATATATATTAATTTTTTATTTAATCCTATAATACTCAGTTTAATATCCATGTTAAATCCTATTAAATTATAATGTTTTAATAATTTATTATTGATTGGTAACACTTGGTCTTGTGTGTTACGTAATTCATTGAGGAAGGACTGTCTTGCGTGTAATATAAGATCACCTTGGTTTTCCATGTAGATAAAATGAAATTTATGTTGTGTTTAGTGCATTATTAACTTTTTTTAGTATAATTCAAGGTAGACAAAGTGATTCAATATCAAATACACTATTTTCAGTATTGCGTGAAATGAAAAATATTAAAGAGATTAAATTATTTCTAAAACAAATTCTAAAAATATTAGGAAGTTACATTAACAATAACATAAATACATTTATTAATGTGTAAATATGGAATACAAATAAATCTATTATGAAAAAATATTTTATCAACAAGTGGTTAATAACTTAAGAAAAATCAATTTAATATTAACAATACATTTCATGGATGAAATAAGAAAACATTTTACGCATAAAAAATTGACTATAAACTAAATATTAAGTCACACTTGTCCATCAATTACATTAATATGAATTAAATACAAATAAATAATTTTTTTACCAACCCTCATTGGGAAAATATTTTTATCATGGATTTTTTCTGAAATTTTTCTGTTAAATTAACCATCTTATATCAAGAGAAGTTTCCCTAGCCAGACTTCATGTAACTTGGTGGAAAGTGTTGAAGAATTACAAGTTACGACTTCTAGATTGGGGAGTCCACTTAATGGATCCAGGATCTATAATCCCACATTTATAAAATACTTACCAATCCCAATACCTTCAAGTAGCATGACCAAACATTATTAGTGTTATGCGAAGGGGCATGGGGATCCTTTCTACTAGAAAACCCTAAATATTGAACATTCAAAGCCAAATGGTGGGGGATATTGAGACTTGATAAAACAATGGGAGACATAATAAAATTAATTTCATTATGTATCATATAAATTATAATCAGGTTAAGTATTAATAATTTTTTTTAATTATTATAGTAAATAGAAATAAGAACCCCCAAAAACAGCACAATCATTTCTTAACTCAGGATATATCCTTACAAATAATTTTTTTTGGATATGGTGCTAAAATTTATTTGATGAATTTTTATCAAAAAAAAATATGATGTACTAGATTCCCCTATTCAGATTCTTCCACACCAGTATGTGAACTATGGTGACAAGGATTTCTACTAGATATAAATATGGTATTTTTTCTATGTTTGTTGTATTATATTATAAACTATGTTTGGAGATTTGATGATACAAAATATAGATATGGATGCATACACAATAATATCAATTATCAATTATATTTATAAATATAAGTAAATCCTTGGAATAAATAAAATTATCTTTTCACTATATCAACGAAAACTGGAAGAAGTTAATCAATCTAGTGATCATGATTTCAAAATATTCGTGTATATTGCTCAGTTGAAAGAAATTAGGCTTCCAATTGGATAAAAAAATTCCATTAATTTTATTTTATTATTCAAACCACCAAGATTATACTTTTTTTTTATCTTAGATAAATGAAATGTATAATTAACTTTTGATACATTATTCTATATATCACCAAGCGGAGAAGGACTGGTTGAAAAATGTTTCTCTACCCCTTATGGTGAAATGTTTAAAAGACAAGGATAAATATGACATTCATAATATATATCCAAATAATCCTATAAAATTACCATCAAATATACAAAGGAATCAAGGGTATAAGTATGAACAGGAGGTTATTTTCTTCTGTTGTAAAAATATTTGACAGTTGAAAAGAAAGTTCATAAAATTGAAGAAGAGAGAAGATGACACCAATTCAAGTATATTCATCAAGTTTATATTCACCAATAGTGTATTAAATAAAATATTATTATAACATAAATGTATTTAAATATAGGAAATTACATGAATAAAAATATTTATTGAGTGATCTGAAATGGAGCTGAGAAATGGAAATTCTTACATCATCCAAGGGGAGCTCACTACTCCTCATAAAGAGATTGGATGGATTCAAGTTGTTAATAAATGATACCAAAAAAATGTCTCAGTTTTCATCTAGATATAATGATACATTATTTAATTTTTTGGAATAAATGTTTCTTGGGTATATTAATACTAAACTAATAGTTCTTTAACTCTTAAATCATGAATATCCATTATAATGAATGATGGATATAAAATATAAGATTCATTTTCAATTACAGTAGGATAATTATTTTTCAAATAAAACTGAAATTAGTTGACCTTATTATACCCATAAAAGTTTTTTAGTATTAATTGATCTAAGATACTAGATATAAAAAAAACTATTAACCATTTTTTAGTTAAATAAACCTTTTTAAAGGTCAGTCACAAATAATTTTAGAGTTAGTTTGACATGGAAACATAAACCAATATAAATATGCATTTAAATTCATATTTTTTATGATATTCCATTAATATATTTTAGAAATTATTAGTGAAGTAAATGAGTGCACTTAGTGAATATTGAAAAATATACGAGCTAGCTTGTTAGAGAACATATTATCCATATAATCATTAATCATATATATGGATTAATGGTTATCCCAAAATTTAGATTTCAATATATATACGAATTTCATTATTTTATTAAATAGAAGACCAATTATGAGTCTTATATATATTTTAATTTATCCATTTTCCTTCCAAGACAAGTTTTTTAAATAGAAGTGCAATAACAGAACATATTCCAAAATCCATTTTTATTTTATTTTATTGAAAAACCACTTTCAGGTAAGTGGGAACCCCTATAGAACCATTCCTTCATATCAAGTCACCCACATTACAGAATTCAAAAATCAAAATAGTAAAACAGAACTAATTCATCGGGTTATCCATCATCACGCACCCAGTTTCAAAATTCAAACCATTGTCACTTCAAATAACGCCAACCTAGTGAGCTGATCGATGTGCATCGACTGCACACCTCGCCATCGTCACCGGAATCCACCACCAAAAGCCACAGCAAACAACCCCAATACAGTCCATCACGCCGAAAGACCATCAAGGCCGAAGACAACCGATCACCGGAAACCATCATCACCGCCAAGAAAAAACAAAACAGAAAACTAAGGGAAGATCAAATTAAAACCGAAGCCACCAAATCAAAGCACACCAACTCTGGAAGCATCTGGAGTCCCTTCCAACGATGAACCACAAATCCCAAAACCTCATAGTTTCCATTGCGCCAGATCCAACTAGGATAGTCGAATAGAAACTTGTGATCAGAGTAGGTTGAGCAGCCAAAGAGCTTCAACACACAACCGTCGTCGGGCCCAATGAACCTTCTTGAATACATTCATCGATGACACAAAATGGAACCATATCTCCATCACCATAGAAACAGAAGCCGCAAATCCACAAAAACCATAGAAATAGAGAAATGGAGAAATAAAACCGAATGCATCAAAACAAAAAACACTCCAAATCTGGTAGCACCTTGAAGCCCTTAGAACGATGAACCACAAATCCCAAAACCAAGTAGTTACCTCAGCGCCAGATCCAACTAGGAGAGGTGTATAGGAACTCGGGGTCAGAGCAGGTTGACCGGACAAGTAGCTCTTCAGCACAAAATTGACGTCAGGCCCACGAAACCATCTTGAAAACAGACTTCGTCGTCATATAATAGAACTGAAGCACCATCGAAGCAGACCGGGAAAATTAGGAAAATGGAGGAAGGAGGAGAACAGAGTTCGATGGATTAGAGGAGGAGAGAGCTAGGTGAGAAAGGGGGAATCTCACCAGAAGCATCCAAGAAAGGGGACGAGAGGATATGAAATATGAGGAGGGATGTCAGAGGATTCTCACTGTGAGAGGGAGATGAGAGGGAGGGAGCGGTGGCGCTGGGAAACCCTAGCGTGAGGGGAGAGAGAACCGGGAGACTAAATTGTCTGATGGATATCGTATCAATTTTTATATTATAATAATCTATTAGGAAACTACTACAAGTGTTTATTTAATACTCTATACTAAATTCATTATTTAACCATAATCTAATAATCAAAAACTAAGGTGAGTCTATGTTAATAATCCTATAGAAACTAAGGATATTAAGGTATTTTCAGGACAGTGAATTTCTATACAGGAATAGAATTTCTTTAATGGTGGTTGGAGCAGACTTAACAACTTTTGGTTAAGGATATGGATTCGCATGCTTTGGTATAGGAATACTAGTCTCCGCCATGCTTAGAGGGAGGAGTAGATTCCGATAAACATACTACATAAGAATTATAATCAAAGAGGTGTTTTATGTTTACCGTGATGGGTGATACATATATTATTATATCAAAATAAATATCCCTATAAATAATAAGTAAAATGAAATATGATAAGGTTGAAAAGTATATATGAATTTCAGTAATCTACTCCACATAACAAAATTCTGGGACCTCATATTCTGAATGATTATAAATACTTGATATTACTGGTGATTTACAAGATAAAATAGACATGGATTGTACAAGGCAACACCAATAAATCATAATTAATTTATAAAAGGTATTGTCTATGAAAAAATTTATTCCCCAGTAATCATGACTAAAATCCTTTTTGAATTCTATATGAAAAATCACATTTCTATGATCATCATATTGGGCTATCGATTTTTAAGGCCTACTTTTTTAGAGGAATTCTTATGGTTGTTGTTTATATGACTTGACCAATAGGAGAAGCTATGGTATATATCTAATAATCATAAATAAAAAATTTTCTTTGTTATCAATAAATGTCAATAAGATATGTAGATTACATAAATTAATTTATGAAAAAATCAACCATAGTGATTTTGGAACATTCATTTAGAAACCAAAATGATTGAAACGTGTCTCAATCTAGTTATTTTGATCAATAAAAGCTTTTAAGGTAGAGTTTTTGTAAAAAAATGAAAAAAATTGTTATGTTTTACCAGTTTGATAAGACTAAAGAATGAATCTATACATGTATGACTTAAAGTGGAAGTTATGTTCAAGGGAACAAGATATACAAAATAGACCCATGGGGTTTCAAAATTTAGTAATAATACATACATTAACAATGTATTGAAAAATAAAATTTTAATCAATTCAAGAAGGAATTTTTATTAGAATATAATCATTATAGTATAACATGCATATGCATAGGAATATATTATTGAGTTTCATATTTTTAAAAATTAATTGCTTGTATTTTATCTCATATTCCATGATATGTACTAATGTATTATATTATTGATGCATAATTATTATTAGGTGAATATAAAACATTTCCAACATCACCACATAGTCATATAGTTAGAACTATCTAATAGTATGCAGAGAAGTAGTACTAGATGAGTTCTTGGTGTCAGGAGAAAAGTTAATACTATTAATCAAGGTAATTGAACTCTTTTATATAGTAGGTTCAATTTGAAATAGTATCATAGAAAAGGAAAATGTAATATGAAATAAAAAGATATAACATATACTGGTTGTCATACCTATAATATCTGAGTACATTGTAACTGCTAATGCAGCTTAAGAATCAGTTTAACAACATCTTGTTTCAGTTTTGTGTTATACAAAAAGATATAGATTTTTTATTATTATGATAAAATTTGAATGTGGATTTAGAAAATTTTCCTAGGATTATAATAAGGTGATAAGTGGTGGAAAATTGGTTATAAAACTACTTGAGGTATTTTCTCAAGGTAGTAATGTTTCAGTAAAAACATTCAATAGGAAGACATGTTGCTTTACCAAACATTTTCATAGAAATGTGATAGGGCCAGCTTCTATAGTTATACACAATAGAAGCATGTATAACATGGGAGAAGTAACTAGTCATTAGAAGTTGGATCTAATTTAAGTGGGAGTATGTTGGATTCAGTTCTCTAAAACCATTTAATTTATCTTTTATATTACATGTATATTCAAATTGAGTGAATATTAATACAAATATATCACATATTGATTGTTATTCTATATAACATTGATGTGATAATGTCATATGGTATCTGTTTCATTGATATGGTCGTAGAAGTTCCCTGATATGATAAGAACCATGAAATTCCATGATGATATTATTAAAATTATTCTCTAGTTGGATAATGTACTATGATAGGGAATATAATATATATAATGTTAGGTGTGGTTACTCATTAGTGGATCAGGCTTCTTCTTAGGAAGTTCACACTTAACAATCAATAAGATGAATGATTGTGAGGAAATACCCATCAGTAGTAATTATACTTGTTTCTATGTCATCAGATACTCTTATCTATGAGAATGTATAGTGGTCCTTAGACATTAATATTATTATTAATAAATTTCAAGACATGTGCACTTAGATTTACTAACCAAAACAATGACACCACATGTTCTTGAGAAGTAGGTTGTGTTGGGTGCATCATGAATTATATATTATTAATAATAATTTGTGGAATGTATTTTCCCTTATATATTTATGAATATTTCTATCTTTATCATTTTATTAAAATATATATGTAGCATTAAATTATATGGCCATGGTCTAACTATTTTTATTTTAGATAGTCAAAGAAATACGTATTAAACATATAAGTTGATGACTTGTATATGAAACTTGTTTAATAATATATTGAGATAAAGGGATTATATTACACTACGAGCTTTTAAATGTGGTTGTTGATATTAGGATATTATATTATTTCTATTGGTTTCCTTGACCTATTATTAGACATTAATAGTGGACTTTATCCAAGCTCGCCAACTTCTAATGAGAAATAATCCTATAGATTCACAGGTTAAGTGCTTATATTGATCTTGATTAAATTTAATTTTGATTTAATTATTGGAAAAAATATTTTCTATATTGAGAAATAATTTTATTCAAGTTTAATTTATTTCTAAAATTAACAAGTTAATAAATAATTATTTATTCATTAATATAATAATTTTGTTAATAATGTGAATCTTTAATAAATATGTATTGATTATGTTATGGATAAATTATTAATTTATTTAACACTTAATAAATATTTATTCATTGGATTATGGATAATTTATTTATTTATGAATAAAATACTTAATTAAATATTTATCCATGTATTAAATAAATATCAAGGAGTTTTAGTGGACAAAGATCGTGTCTGATGATAAATATTAATTTAGAAGTTAGTAAAATAATATTTATCATTTCATGATTTATCACACACCATAAAATAATAATATTATTATTATATGTAATGGTATTTGTCAAATTTTATAATATTATTTAATGGATTATTAATTAATTAAATAATATTTAAATCTAAAATCTATCTCTATAAAAATATGGTTATGTGTTTTGTGTAGGGTTATTTGAGAATTGATTATCATTGTGCGCAATAGACTTCTCTCTGAAATTCCTTTTCCACTCATATTCTCAAGGATGAGAAGAACTCCTTTAATCATAATGTAACTCTATGTGTTCAAGATGAAAAAAATATATGTTTGATTCACCACACTATCACCCATAAATCAATCAATTTCGTTCGGAGGTCATAGGAGTATGAGTTGATCATCACTAGAGGGCTTCTTCACATAGATCTTGCATCCACAAAGAATATAATCTAGATAGTTTTTTATGGATGATAAACATCTATATCAAAGAAAAGATACTAATATGAGGTAATTATTAATCTGATCATAAATTAATTAATTATAAAATATAATGTACATTTATACTCTCTAATTCTGGGTTTTCCTCTATGTCAATATTTTGTGGAAAAAATACATTTTTCATGGAATTCACATCATTTACAATATTTTGAATGATATTCCAAATGAATAAAACCTTTATGCTAATTACCCAAACACTAAACTTTTTTTTCACCCAAAACCATCACCTTATGGATGTCATGCATTTGATATGTATGAATAAATTTTTCTTTTAATATTGGTTAGTAACACAATCTATTAGTTAGCAAAAGAGTTTCACACCAATTTTTTTTGAACATTTTGATTTGGTAAAAGGAATAAGATTCCAAACTAAAATATTAAAATCATTCATGCATATAAATAGAATAACATGAGATAATATGATGACATTAAAATCTCATTTAAAATATGAAGTGTCATATTCCTTCCAAAGTGAACACTTATCAGGATCTCGGTCATCCAACTGGGTGGGTCATGATAAATCTAGGATCTCCAAGATTATATTTTGTCAGGAAATAAACTAATAGTTGACACTAATTGGACTATCTTACCATTTTTTTTAGTTTAATTTGGTTTAAGCATAGTTGGGAGACCCTAAAAGGATTTTTTTCAAAGGAATAGTTTTGAATGTATCCATATGATAGATTAGGAAAATAATTCTACACTCAACCATATAAGAGTAATATATGTTATGATGGGGCTAATTACCTACATAAATATATATATGGTGATAGTAATGATAAGTATTACTCATTTGATAGTAAAATATAGATAATGTCCCACTAATAGATATGGTGAATTATTTAAAAGTGTGAAATCATTTTTTTGGGAGTGAGTTTAATAAAATTATTTATTATGTATTTATATATATAAAGTGATAATCATATAATAAAATATTATATTATTGATAAATAGAATCCTTTTCATCTATCGTGACCTTGAGATTAATCCTGAAAATGATAATTTTAATGTAATAAACTTTTTATTCTGGTACAAAACCTATGATTTTTTCGTAAGTAGGAAAACAATTATATGTTTTAGGGAAATTACTTATTATGTTTCAATATATTGAAGTTTTTAAACACCTGAATATAGATGCATAAAAGATGACTGTAATAATTAACTCATGTTTATAAATTCATTATATTAAAAAGGACTTGATTAGGCCCCATGGGAGAAGCCTAGTGGTTTCTTCATGTGGTGGTCTTTCGAGAGGTCTCAGTTTCAAGACTTCCTGCAAGAAAATAGTTAGGTTTTTCATTTGTTCCCCCTTCCCTAACCAGTGTATAAAAATTTACATGTTTAACATTACTTTCCCCTCATATATTGGATATGATTGAGTATTTTAAGGATTTTGACAAACTATAAATTCACATTTAGGTTTGTTCTGGGTGTTTAATTCACCCTAGAATAATCATTGGAAAGTTTCACACAATTGTAATTAGAATATTAAATGACTACCATATTTTCTCAAAGTTTGGATAATATATGAACTCGGGTATATGATTTTGATTTTTTGGTGTAGTGTCAACAATAATTATGGGTAAAATTTTGAACCAGAAGAAGAAATTATAGTTATAAACTTCCCCAATTTTTCTTCATGAATTTGGTAAAAGTCATTGAAACCTAAAAGATTATTCATAAATAATGGGAATTATTTCCATAAGATGTAATTTTCCAAGGCCCCCCAACTATTTTTGGAAACTCCATTGAAATTATATGTCAAGTTTCAATATTATATAAATAAATTATTCTATTTTAAAATAAATATAATAAAAATTATTTTTCTAAATGTTTTTTGGTATAATGGAGTTAAAATTTCAGGAAGGAGTTGAAAGATTTTGTAGATTATTAATAAATATAAGGGTTGTTGGGTTGTGGATTTGAATATAGAGGAATTTATCAATATCATATGGATCTAAGTAAAGGATGTGTATATTTATCTTCTCTATATTATATGTTAAAATAATTTTTTAATTAATAATGGTTCATGATAAATAATATGATATGATAATTATCATACACATGGTGTATGATTCATTAAATTCCAAAAAAAACATGAGAAGACCATTACAGATAAAGAAAATTTATCTAAGATAAAAAAATTTATTCATATGATTGCCAAAATATGAGGAGTTTGATCCCACCATTAGTGGTATATTTTAAATAATATAGTCTTATTTTCATATTAATTCTCCAAACATATATAATTCTATATATGATATAGATAAACAGTTTATTTTATAAATATTACCACTAAATTAAATAAGTGTTATTTCCTAACATTAAATTTTGGGTGTTTCTTAACATGATATTATAAAAATAATATTGTATACAATAAGTTATTGGGAGTATGTTTGATCTTATTGAGGGTAAATGTTAAAAAAATAAATGATTATTCTAGTTAAAACTCAATGTGAATGTCACTTAGTACCCAAAAAGGTTCAGGGTGTATCTGTAAAAAATTAATGTAAATAGATACATTATTTAGAATGATATTTAAATTAAAAGGTTTGATGGAAATAATTCAATAATGATGAATATGATGAAAATAGATAGTTTTTTATGTTGATAATTGAAGTTATTAATAGTGTAACCTTAGATGTTGTGAAGTTAAGAATTTTGGATATTATGTTCAATGAGTTAAAAATAAGGAATATGATTAATAAGTATCTTCATTATTCATACTTTATTTATTCATTGATATTAATCACTAAATATTTTATTGGGATTATTTTATTAGATGGTTACATAGAGATATGGTAGAAATTATATAGAGATGTAATGAGTTTAAACAAAATTCAAAAAAAATATAGCAAACATAAGGTTGAAGTTTCATTCTACCATATGTTATATTATGAGATAGGTGATTATTTAGGGTTTAGTTATAATTATTAAAGTATTTTTAGAATAAAAAAATATATCATTTTGAAAAGAAATTGAAATCTCTGATTTATCATTCATTCACATTGGACACAAATATCATATTAAGTTATATGATAATTAACCACTCAATATACAACATTGAATAATCTATAAATAATGTTTATCATAGAGTATTATAGGTTTTGAAGAAAATTTAAGGATAGTGTAAGTAGGGTTTCTCATAGAGGTGAATAATATTTTTCATGAGGCATAAAAAGTGTTTTATATAGCGGATGAGCCCCCCCCCCAATTATAGATCATGGAATTTCATACAATTTTTATTTTTTATGTTAGGGATGCATTTTTTATATTGGGATTTATCAAACCTAAGGAGGGAGAGATACATTGGATGATAACCTTTATACTTCAGAACCGTTCTTATTTTATCCTCTATATATAGTTGATCAGGGGTGTTTGGTTATGTTAATGATCCTGCCACCATTTGGAGACTAAACAATATGGGATTTTTCCTCCCATGTGTGGTGGATGAAATTTGGGCCCTTTATTAAGATATATTGAGGAAGAATGCAACTATAAATAGTAATAAAAGGGATTTAATGGTCTATTATATTAGGGGAATTTAGTGTGCTCATCCGTAAGGGTGAATGAAATGTGATATATTTATCAATATGGTCATTCTATACTCAAATAATAAAGATTCAAGATTGTATGAGTAGTTATATGGGACCAAAATACTTCATGTCTCATGGTGACTTAATGTTTTGGATAATTGTAACATATTAATATTCATACTTTTATATGATATAGATAGTGGAAACTGGTATAGAAATTTATGTGTTTGATGGAGATCATTCCAGATCCCTTTGTAGCATGAGAAGCACTGGTACGTTTCTTGAATACTCTATTTCCTTATATTAATGAATTCAAGAATTTATATTTTATTTCAATGATATAAAATCTCATGAGGTCACACTTTTTAGATGACTTAATGGATATTGAGTTTTATAAAACATATATAGATTCTCTAAAAGTGTTTTAGATTTTATCGAAAATGTGTTTTGGATGGTTATTAATAAGGTATTTCATATGATGTAATGCATGGTAAATTGGATGATAACGTCAAAAAAGTGTTTTAGAAGATAAAAAATGAGATTTAGATATGGTTTCATGATTTATTTTATATGATATAGTGTAAGGTTAATTGGCACTGAGTAAATGATACTTTACATCAAGTAGAAGATTGAAGGAGATGTTCCTTGAATCCTTTTCACATATGATTTTTTTACCATATAATAAGATGTGATATATCTATATTTTTTGGTATGAAATATATAAAACAAATTTATATCATATTCTTTTGTTTTGGCATATCATAAGGAGAAATATTGTATATTTCTCCACTATATTGATCCATATCATACTATATGATTTTGGGATATTGTGATTCTTTTATAATAATAAAATATGATTAGTATCACATTATATGAATCTATGTTCATGAAATGTTAATATGTTTATTTCTAAATCATTACCCAAAAAATATATCATTAAAATTAGTCATCTCATAAGATAAAATTCATGGGAGATTCTAGAGTGCATTAATATGATGAAATCATGTCAGATTATAGAATTAACTCATTTGTTATGTAACACATGATTTAAGGCATAAATACTCAGAAGTGTACTAGAGTCCTATTGAAGGAGTTACCATCATTTAGAATGTTATATGAACCTTTTGAAAGATTGTGGTTGAAATCATCTCTCTCTATCCTTTTGAATCTATTTTCCTCCTCTTTTCCTTTACCCCAAGATATACTTACATATCATGGTTTAGAGAGGTGTCCCATTAATGTGATGTGTGATTGATTTCCAACCCACGAATATACCATATATGAGTGATTATTTTGGTTTCCTCTCAATAATATCTACATAGATCAAGATGGAAGGTCGTGGTAGTGGCTCTCTTTATTGAATGTTATGGAAATATGTTATTTATTTTATCCCAAAAATTTTTTGGTTTCAAGCATGATTAGTCTCAATAATATGGTTTCATGTTATTCATATTATGTTGAGTGAGTGTTAATCAATCCATATAAACACTTAAATTATTATAAAACATCATGAAACAATTTTATGGTAGTAAAAACCACTATTGATCATAAAAAACCATTGAAAAATATTTTATTTCCAAGAGTGATATACAATCATAGAATACTAAATACACACCCACACATGATATATAGTGATAAGTGTTTTTATTTCCTATGTATGTATGTATACATATTTATGTGTATAAATTTTAATATTACACACACACACACAAAAACATATGAAGCATTTATGCATATAAATTAATATTTGGGTCTGTGTGTGTATCAATACACATACATATATATATACACACATAATAGTTTAATATGTTTATATGTGTGTGTGTCATGTGTATTTGTGTGTTTTTGTTCATGTATATTTAAAACACCTAGATCACCATGTGAGATAAATATAAACCAGTCTATATTTAATATAATGAAAACCATAAATTAAATATGACAATAGAATAGATTAAAATATAGAGGTTAATTTAAGGGTAATGAATACATCATAAGACATAATAATTTTTTATATCCTTCTGTCCAAATGTGACCTGCGTGCATGGGGAAGGGATACTGAGGTTTCCTCTATTTAAGAAAAATGATATAAGATTACAAGAGAAGACATGTGAAAATAATAAACCAATAAAACTATATGTGGATCAGGATCTGGTTGAATCAGGAGACCTTGATAAAACAAAGTTTGAGATATTAATATATTCCTTTATCATAAATGAACTCATTCATGAAAATAAAATAAACCAATATATATATGAGAAAAAATTTTGAATCAAAAAATAAATAAATTGAAATAGTTATAGATCTAATATCTCAATAATAAGAAATTGATAATCCCTTAAATAACTCCCTTCCGCCTCTTCGAATCTATTTATATCACATTTATAATATAAATAAACTATTCCAACCCCTCCCTACCTTCTCTTAATAGATTATAAAGTAGGGAAAAACTCATGTGAATGAATCTTCACCCAAATTCATAAGAGACAGCTAATGAAGTTGTTAAATTTATCAAAAAATGGTGATGGCCAAGGTGTTGATTAGATGACTAACACATACCATACAAATTTATAATAACCTTGGTAGAATATGGATGTAGACATATGGATGTCCATGGATGGAAAATAAGTTTATAATTTGGATCCAACAATATCTCTCTAGGATAAAAAAATAAATAATAAAATAAAGGATGTACATCCATGTGATTTAATCTGATCAATTGATATGATTAAAATTGAGAAGGGTATAAGGATCATAGGTAAAGTAATATAATTAAGTATAATCCAACTGGACAAGCCTACATATTCTACCCAATAAAAAAAGTCTAAAAGGAAATAAGAACCGTTTAATTTTAAATATCCCAATAGATTTATAAACATCCCAACCAAATTTTAAAATTCATGGATTATAAAAAACTACAAAGAAAAAAACTAATTTTTTATTATAGAATTAATGAATTAACATACATTGAATTGTGTTTAAATTTTTGAGAAAGTATCTCATGTTGGGTAATATATAGTGACAACAATGTCTTTGTAATCATGATAGGTTTATTTATGAATAGGCCCAACTACCTTGTCAATGGTTAGTGGGCTGATGTATCTACTCTACTATCCCAAGACTTCAACCAAGGCTATGACACATTCTACACATGAAGAAACTATTCCATTGACTACCATGGATAAAATAATGCTTATTTGGGTCTAAGTGGAATGAGTTGGGAGTTTTTTTAAACAATTATTCCTATCATCATGCTTATATAAGGAGGCCCCAGAGATCCTTCCAGCATTATTCATTTGAGTTATAGAGCTCCTTTTTATCTGGTGGAATATCCTTGAGATGAATTATAGCATACTTACTACAAATGATGTTAAATAATTAATACCATTAAAATATTATTCAAAAAAATTACCTGTGATCAAATTGGTTGAGGAATTTATTACCACATAGTTGAATCTGTATTGTTGAAAACACTAGTGAGTATTACTACATTGTGAATGAGTTAGTGGTTTTTGGAATTAATATAATATATTTGTATTGGTTTAATCATCTATTATGCACACTTTTATATTCTTTGGATACATTGGTGGTCTCCCTTAGTAATTTGGTTTTGAGAGGAAAACATACCCCAAAATGGTAAAATATACACTATTCAACAAGGAGGTCCAAAGGAGGGTCATGATTTATAACCAAACACAAGATATTCTCCTAGGGAAGAGAGATTTAATACAAGGAGTTCATTGAGAAGGAGTATGAAAAGTTTACATCATGATAAAAGGAGGTTCCACAAACTCCAAGATGATAACACTAAAATATTATAATTATGGAATGTAGGGACATATGAATAATGTTTAGTCAAAACCTCACTTTAAATAATGTTTAAAAAATCACAAAACACTCATGTTTGAATTTTATTTAATCTTATTTTTTTTATTTTCAGGATTATTAGGATTAAAATGTGATAATTTTGTTTTCTTAGATTCGATCATAAACTAATGTTTTGTGAAAATCTAAAAAAAATAATTTTTTTCTCTATATTTAATCTACTAAATGATGGAGAACTATAGTGGTGCTATATTGTTTCTATTTGAATCTAAAGAGCTATTTTGATTTCATCAAAAGATAATTAATAATATTATTATTTTTTGAATAAATTTAAAAACTTTTTAATTTCAACTTTGAATTTTTTTTTTCAACTTCAACTATAAAAATACCATATCCTTGAAGATCAAGAGTACATTACTTTGGTAATTTAAAATAAATAGTTGTAGTCGATCAATTTGATGTCCTAAAACTACTTTTTGATGTGATAACTTTCGATCATTGTAATAATTATTTCAAAGTTCATGGTAACTAGTTAATATTTTAATTATTTCAACATAAGTCTACTACCATTTTATATTGGAATATTTTTATTTCTGATCCTTTATGATTTTGGACTTCTATTAAGAACATCGAGCTTGATCCGATATTTGTGATTGTGAGCTTCTGAACAATGGAAGTGAGTTATTACTAGTATTCTTGATTTAGGGATTCTAAAGAGGAAGATAAAGTGTTTAGGTTTTTGACACTAATACCTTTATAAGTGTTAAAACCAAAGCTATTAAAATGTGTAAGACAAACACCTTACACATGATCAAAAATTGAGGGATTCAAACATCTAAAAGATAAATATATTATGATAGTTTTAGTTTAATAAGTTATTTAAACATAATTTTTTTAGATGAGCCCTATGATCCTCATTTTACATTGAGTTAAAAAATTAGTTTTTATAATATACTTTATAGGATTTTTTTGTTTTCTAACCAACAATTCATGCTTTTTTATTTCTATTACACTTAATATATTGAGTAGTTATTTTATTTTCACTATGTGAATATCAATCATATTGATTAATTTATTTAGGTAGCATTTATTTACTATGCTTCTTTAGTTCATTTCAAGATTGTATATTCTGGTAATTTTAGTACTCGAGGAGGATGAAAATTTTATATTTTTTTGAAACACAATTTACCCCTCCCCCCCCCCTCCTCTTATAGTATTGACATATCTTAACCATTGAGTCTGATATTTTGTGTGAGAAATTATTTCTAATGAAAATTGGATTATTAAAAATATATATTATATTATAAATAATTATCTCAGTTTTCATTCTAACACTAACTTTATTATATAAGAAATATTTATTTTTATGATATAGGACTTCGATTTGGAACTATTGAGAACCTGAATCCTAGTAGACCGCTTATTTTTATCAGATAATATTATGAGTTCTAGAGATATAGAATGAATAATATTATTTAAAATACTAGTTTAGATTATTTTCTTATGATTAATGGTGGATAAAAATTTTAGGATAAGAATATTTTATAATTTACTCTTATAAAAAATATGAATATTTGGTTAATCATAAGGTTTGAAATACTTTGTTATGTTTAATGACCAGAATCATTTATAGCCAGATATCTTCTTGTGAAACCGCTAACGGAATTTGGGAAAAGTTATAAGCTACTCATTTTGTAAATACTATAGTTCTTCAAATCCAAATGAGAGTGTTAATAGATTATTATCATGTTTTTTTCTTTTTTTACACGGTGAAGTTGTATAGAAAATTCATCAAAGGATCATGATCATCATCCACATATTACAATATTTCATTTATAGGTAATTAATAAATGAATATATTATATGTATTTTTAAATAATTTTTTTGAATAAATTGGAATAAAAAATAACTATTATTGATTACAATAATCGTTTAACTAATATGGTCCTAGAAGATCTCATTGGTATCTAAATTTTACACAATAACCAATTAAAGAGATATGTTGAGAAGGAGACAATTGATAATAAATTTCCATTCATTTAAACTTCCAATAAATTAACTTCAGGTGCTCATCATTCTAATTTTATTAATGTAAATATAAATTGTAAACACCATTTTGATGTTATTAAATCAAAAAGTAGTTAAGGGGTGCTTGTGTAGCTTGTAATATGTATGAATAAAATCATTATAAATAATAAATTAAATTATAATATAATTAATGGTAAAACTGAGAAGTTTGAGAACAAATATAATTTAGAGACAATTTTTCTGAATATAGAAAGTTAAGACATATAATAATATATTATCTTAAATTTAAAAAGAATTGTAGATATGTAAAACAATAATGAAGGAAATTAAATCATTTCATGTAACAAACGATACCTGAATTACTATAGAGGATCCATTATTTGATAGAAACAGTGAATTTGGTAATGATGGTTTTGGAAAGATCGTTTATTCTGATTTTAACACTTTTTATAATAAAATGTGTTTGATGTAAAAGGTACATCATGAAAATATTGGAGAAATGTATCTTAGTGGTAATATAATTTTTAAATTATAGGATAAAAATATTACATCTTCATTACTATATGAGGAAGACATGCCATTTACTAATGGAATGATCTAGTATACACCATGCATTAAAAGAAATAATAAAAAATATATAATGATAAATTAATTTGTTCAGATATGATATAGTTAAAGTTGATGGAGGCGTTTCTAAACTAACATCAAAAATTAGGAATTTAACTTCTGACCTGAGTAAAAAATCTAGTTTAGTCTTGAATAGTATAGACCATAAATTGATAGTTAAATTGATTTCTAAAGTTTTTATTTTGAATGAATTATTTTTAAATTTTAGTTTCTATAAAAATAATTTCTATAAACTTTATAAATATTTAAAACCATATATAATACCTTCTAGATTATGTTTTATATCTCGTTAGTCATATATTCAATCAAATTTATTTTTTATTAAAAGTGAACCTTTTTTCAAAAAATGTCAAAGGGGAGGGAATTGGGGTAAATTATTTTCTTTAAATAATGTAACATCCCACCCCATCTCATTGGCTTGGGAGGGAAGAGGAATGCTACATGGGCTTAAGTGATGTTCCCAAGGCACCAAAGGATGGAAATAAATGATGAGGGCTTCAATAATAAATTTGGGAACAGTTTTCCCTTAAGATACAACCAACAAACCAAAAAGTCCACTAAAAAACTATATGATGCATTGCAAAAAAACAACCAAATCACATACATTACCATAATACAACCAACAATTCCATAATAATTCCCAAGAACCAATAAAACCAGTCACACTAAACCATATCAGAGTGTGAAGCAAAAGACTATGACAAGATTCCAACAAAACTATGACATTATCTATATCTTCACACCAAGCTCTATGATCCAATAACCAAAACATCACCAAAGCATCATGTCGAACTGCTAGAGAGATGAGATGTCTTACCTGTACTTATGTCCCGGAACACAACATACACAAAAGCTCCAAAGTGACAAAGTAGTAGGGAGAAATAATACTCAATAGTTTTTCCCCGAATTACTTCCCTATAGTCCACTAGGATAAAACTTTTATCACATTTATATACAATAGTTTATATAAAAAATTCAATAGTGCAACAACATACAACAACCCAAACACTCGTTATGAATCTATTTCCACCCAAATTCCTACAACACATACGAAATAAAAAAAACCAAGCCACAATCCAATTCACCCTTCCACATTAGCACAACAAATTCCATCTTTCAAACAACACAGAACAAGGAAACCAAAACAATGGAGCTTCTGTCTGACCCGTTCACCCATTCCTAACTAGCGATGCTTCCCAACCACTATCAATAATGGTGGTTCTTACGACCACTATCAATCACTTTTTTAGAGAGACATCCAACCATTATGTGAAATTAACATAAGACATAACATTTAATCAACCAAAAAAAACAAAATACCAAGGCTGCATAATAAGTACACAACCACTTCCAACACTTTCCAATTCACTTAAATAAATCACCCATTTATTGAAAACACGATTTAATCATTTTACATCCCAAAAAATATTTCAATAAAACAAAATAATTATTGAAAACCATTTTCATCAACCATTTTCACAAATCAATCCCCAAAATCCATTTTAAAATCCACAATAAGGGCATTTCACCACAATGCCCCTTTTTCCGAAAAACCCCCAAAACATCACCAAGGGATTTCCAACCAATTTCACACATCAAAACACAACTAATTTTAAAATAAATAAATTAATTGTAACTAAGCATAAATTTATAGAAAAGTGGAGTTGATAGATAATCCACCTACCTTTATGGTTCTGGTGAAATCGACCCAACAACAATTACACATAAAATCTGGCGAACGCACCACCGAAACCACTCTAGATACCCTTCCATGACATGCACAAGCCTTGAAATCCACACCCTAGTAATCCAAAAACCTAGATCTACACAAAACCGGTGTAGATGTAGAAAACCAAGAGATATCGAGTTATAGATCTATTGAAAATCACAAAGAACCATGAGAGAAGACATACTCGAGAACAAATACCTTTGATCCACCAAGAAAATCCTTAGATTTGCTTCCAAAATGTGTGGGAGACCTTTGAGAACCCAAAATATTGAGTGACGACCGAGTGGGAGAAGATTTGGAGTGAAATAGGTAAATCCTTAGGGAGCCCGGATTTGAAAACCCTCTTTTTAATTGGTCGTTTGGTTATCCCACACGGTTTGGAAAACCATACATTAACCGTGTGCACGCCACTGTCTCGAGATAAAGGGTTCACACTGTTTCCTTTCATGGTTTGGAAAACTGTGCATAGGCTATGAAAATACTACTATCTACCTCTTCATGGTTTCTTAGAGAACCCACAGGGTTTCCCCTAACCATGCTCAAATTGTGTGCCCTTAGAAAAGCCTCCAAACATATTCAAAACCATTCCAAACTCTCTCAACCTCTTCCCAACTCATCCCAATCACATTAGACACATAAAAAGGCATAAAAATGTCTAGATACCTCAAAACAAGGGTTCTACAATTAATATCATATATTTCCAAGGAATTAGTTGTTAACAAATTAGAATAATTGAGAAGATGGGGGTTCCTAAATTACTTTTTTCTAACGTTTCTAGACCTAAAAAATAATGTGTACCACACTCTTAAACTTGTTATTTCCTGTAAAATATTTCATGTACCAGATATAATAACTTTTTTTATATAGATAATGGATTCTCTCGACACATGACTGGAGATAATTCCAATTTCCATAATATATAAAAATTCCAATTTGGATGAGTTCCTTTTAGAGACAATGCTCAAAGTCAGATATTAGTTATAGGTGATTTTGGATTTCTTAGAAAATATCTTATTTCTAATGTTTTTTTATTATAGAAATTAATCTCAATTTCATGATAATAATTCAATTATGTGATGGATTGTGATCCATGAATTTTAGGAATAAAAAATGTTCCATTAAAAATTATTATAGAGTTCACATTTTATCTTTTGTTTGGAAACATATTTTATAAAATTTAAACATATAAGACTTTTTAGTAAGTAATTACCTTGTTAAGTTATCTTTAATATTCTCCATGGATTTGAGATAAATGACTAGGTCATGGAAACTTCTAGATCTTGTTAATGATTTCCAAGAAAGGAATTATTTGAGAGTTTCCAAAGAATAAATTTTTATCAACTAGGGTATCTAATCGATATAAATATAAAATGAAACATAATTGTAGTTTTAAACTGACTAGTGAAGTCTAAACTTCATGTTCTTTATAGTAAGTGATCATAGATCTATTTTGACTTATACAAACAACAAGTATATAAAGAAAAAACTAGTTGTTTTTTTATTTTTTGATTACACTATATTTAATTAGTCATATTTTCTAACCATTAAATATTAATAACTTTATGATTTCAAATAAAATATTCTACTATTCAAATTTTTAAAAACCTACCTATTTTTACTATCATAAGTGATGGTCATAGAGAATTTTAGAATATGATTTCAAAATTTAAGGTAATGAATGAAAATTTTCTAAAAATATTTATACATGAAGAATGCATTAACATAATGGTGTATGGAAATATCTATATGAATTATGGAATAATAGAAATCCCAATGTTTCTAATTTTATAGTTTTTTTATGGAAGGTATGTATCTCAAATACTGAAGATTATCTCAAAAAAAATTCAAAATCTAGTGAAGTAATTTTCTTAGGTAATTCCATAAATAGTAATACTTATAGATAATTTAATATAAAAACTAATCCTCTTGAAGAATATGTAAATGTTAAATTTTACATAATTTATCCTTATTTTCAAAACATTCATAAACTTCAACCTTGAAATATGTTTCAAAAAAACACTATTTTTTCATAATCTAGCCTTTAACCAATGGATTCTGATATACCCAAAATTAGAAATATAGAAGTTAATATTCTAGACGTCAGTTTAATGGAAGTTAATTTATTATAAAAAGAATAACATTGCTTTTTGTCTACATACATGTTTATCTTCAATAATCATTGTAGTCATAATAGCATTAGTGATGTAACTCAACCATTTATAAACCACATTTACTAAAGAATTATGTCATAAACCGAACTAGGTCAACCCTAAACTGATCACCTAAGTCGGTCTATGGCATGGACCAATGGGAATTACCAATCCTTACAGGCTGGAAACTAGTGTCATACATAAAAATTAAACAGGTTTGAATGATTTGGATAGTAAATAAAAAACCAATAAATAAGTTTTAACTAAAAATGAAAATGATTACAAGCAGTGGAGGGAAAATAAAACTGCAGGTACAAATTTTTGACCATGTGGGTCACCATTAACCTCAAACCAACATTTCACTATGGTAACTGAATCTGAGCAAGAAGCAGTACCAAATTTAAAAACAATAATAAAACTATAGGTGTGAGTACTAAAATTCACTAGCTGTGCCCAAACAATATATTACAATTTTCATTTTCTTTAAATAAAATATTCATAAATTTTATGTTTGAACTACAATATATAAAAGTAAATTTTTCAAACATTTTCTCTTTAAGGAAAAGCACGGTCCATTTCTCTTTCTCAATTAAAAATCTGATTTCCTTTTCAATAGGTAGATGTTGGCATTTTAAAGGATGTGATTTTTAATGGATGAAAGAAATGTAAAACATTTTTGAAACATTTTTCAAAAACAAATAAAACCATTATATTAGTTTTTTTAAGAAGATATAATAAAAAAGAGAACATAATAAAAAAACATACAACATGGGAAATGGAAAACATCAAACAATAGTAATAAACCAGAACATGTATCTAAATTATTCGTTATAGATAACTAATTCCGGGACAACATGGAAGGATCATGGAGCTCATGAATAGTATTGAACATATTATAAATGTGACTCATCCCAAAGGAATTCCCTACCTAATGATATCATAAGGCTCAAAATCCTGATCATCTCCCTACACGGCATAACGGAGGGGCCCAATCCCATAGCAATAATAACAAAATAACCCTCTACTATCCTCCACTAGCTAGTGGGTAATCTAAACTAGTGCAGCAATCGTTCCCCAAAAATTCACTCACTATTATAGGTTCCCATGTTCAGACTAAAAAGGATGGGGGATCCAATAATGTTAAACAATAAATCTAGTCACAAGTACATCTATCACACACAATCAACACACAAAAAAGTCACCCTCGAGTCACCCTAAAGAAGATGTCCCTCTCTTTTAAACTATTTTATTGAAATTGAGTCATACACGGTGAACCTCCAACAACATACACATAACCAAGGAAAGAGGACCATCCAAGGAGAGTTTTCTAATAAAACCATTTTAAAAGTGCCTATTGGGCCACGCACAACCATCACATACCAAATAACTTCTTAAAGAACCACAAACACTACATCATTTCAAAATTATCAAATAAACCCCACTTCCAATTTCAAAACAATTTGGAACCCCACTTAATAAATGTATTTGAGCAACCCACATGAATTTACAACCCACAACATTCTTTAAAAACAAAAATTTACTTACAAAGTGAAACCGGGTAATTTGATAAACACTTGGCATGCACATTCAATAAAATAGTATCATTAAATTAAAATACAAAGAGGATCTTACTTGATTTCTCCATAATAATTTATTCTAAAAATTATAAATTACTAACTAACATTAAATAAAATTAATAAAAATAAGAAATCAATAATTTTTTAATTTAATGGACAATGCAAAGGGATCCTACATCAAACATTCTTTTTTTATGATGACCACTCAAACCTACCCTTTTTCTTACACACACATGCATTTATATAGATATATATATATATACACCCTTTTCTACATTTCCCACATTTCCCATGCTATGAGGGAATATGTAAAAAGAGAGAATATATATATATATATATATATATATATATATATATATATATATATTCCTTACCCTATGCATGTACATGTAGGCACTCTCGACACCCGTAGCCCAAAACCATCATAGTGTGGTCCAACGCACACTATAAACAATACTAAAAACTCAAAAATCAAAAAACCCCTAAAACAAAATTAATCCAAAACAAACGAACCAAGATACAGTTTAAAAACCAATGAAACATTTATAGAAAATAATGATAAATGAAAAAATATTTTTAAAGTACCATATTCATTTGAATACCCATCCATTTGTGCACTCTGTGCACCCATAGATGTGAAAACATCCGCATGTACTTTCCATAGGTCTATGTAAACACCCAAACCCAATTTTAAATGAACACCATGTGTTTTTTCAACTAAAAATAACAGGACATAATTAGTCATAATGCTTTGATAAATTACCAATTCACACTTACAACACCAATTTAAAATTCAAAAATGCTATTACAGCTTTAAAAAGTACAAATACTTTTCAAAAGCACCCAATTATATTTTAAAGAAAACACGACATGTTATTAAACACTTAAAATACACAATTACTTAGGAATAACTCAATATTTACTTCAAATCCTATTTTTATCAAAATATATCAATTCCAAAATATCACAATAAGCTAAATAGAGGTACCATAGAGGTGAAAAACATGTTTACCAATTTAAAAGTAAATGTGAAAACACTATTTGGTGTGAAAACACATATGCATAAACCGAGAATTACCTTGAAACTTATTTTTAAGAAATTCTACTAATTTGGAAACACTATAATATGTCATACAATAGCACATAGTTTATGTTAATCATGTATAAAAATTAATTGAAATAATTCAAGAATCAAAAAAATTCTTTGGAATGAATTAAATAGAAACACCAACTTTGTCGATGGGTGACTGTGATGAAACTATCAGAGGAGGGAGTGAACACCATGAAGACCAAAAAACACACCCAAAACATCAAGAAAAATGAACCAAGTATGAACCCTAGCCATTAAGGTTTGTTAAAGATGAATAAACCCCCAAACAATTGGAATAAAATCACATTAGTGGATGAGGGTGTCGATGAGGAAGGTGCAGCCAGAGACGGAGATGGTGGGGTAGGCGGGGCTCGATCAGAGATTGTTGGTGGTAGGAGGAATCATCGGAGAGGATTATTCCTATAGAAAGGCGCATCAAAAGTAATCCATGTGAGGGAGAGGCGTCATGAAGGGGGGAGACTGCTAGCCGGAAAGGCTTGTCACCAAAGGAGGAGGGCACGTCAGGAAGGAAGGTTGTCACGACTGAGTCGCATAGGAAGCAGGGTAGGGGTGTGTCATGCATGGAGAATAATAGAGTGAGGGTAAATCCATATAGGGTTTATAAATAAGAGAAAAAAACAAATAAAAACTTATAATAATAATAAAAATAACAACTTAATAATATTAATAATAATATAAAAATAATATTCATAATAACAATATTATTACTATTATTATTATTATTACATTTCCTTTTTATTTCATTTTATTTCATTTCAATTTTAATTTTTTATTTAATTATATTATTTTTGAATACATGGTAGGTTACATAGTTTGGTCATACAGTTTTCCAGATCATGCGCAAACTGTGCGCACCTTACTAAAACAAATGGGTAGATATAGGGGTTGGCCACATGGTTACCAAACTATGCACCAACTATGTTAGATGCCTCTGCCCAGTTCCCAGAAAAAAATTTCATAGTTTCCACATGGTTTCCCAACCTATGCACAAACTGGTACATCCTAAAAACTCACCCAAAAAATCCAAAATTCAAAAATTTAAATTGTGTCTCCAAGAAAACCTCAACTAAAAGTATCCAAAGCTAAGAAAAGAATAAAATAAAAAACATATAAGGTTGAGGTGTGATTAAATGAGTGTGAACATCTTGTATTTCGATCACATATGGAACCTAAAATGGTATATGAATACTTAGGTTATATATGTTGGATATTATCCATGAAATATAATATTATGAAATTTTATAGGAATGAAGTTTGGACATTGGTTGAGAGTTCTAAATATATTCCGGTTATAAAATTGAAATGGTTATAAAGAAATAAATGTGATAAAAGTAGTTTTATTTTATCAAATAAGATAATAACTATTTCAAATTGAAATAATCAAGAAGAGCGTATATATTATGGTGAAATTTTAACACCAGAAGCTAAACATGAATCCATCTAGATATTAGAATCCTTTATTGCCCATTTTATTTTTAATCTTTTTCAAATGGATTTAAAAAGTTTCTTCCTTAATGGATAAGTATTGGAGGTGTTATATATATATCAACCACAGGTATTAGAAAATATAAATTTTCTAGAATATGTTTTTAACTAACCAAATAACCCTATGGACTTATGCAAGCCCCATGTGTTGGGTATGATTGTTTATCTAGATTTTTACTTAAAGGAAATTTTATCAAAAGAATATCATATCCCCATATATTTATAAAAATATTTATAGATTCCGTCATGATTAAAATTTATTTCAATGAAATTATATTTTTTTCACCTAAAAAAACTCATTATAACAGTTTCTCATAACTTATGTAGAGTTATTTTGAAATGAGCATTATAGATGTACTCAATTTCTTTCCTTAGTATTAAAATATCTCAAAAACCTAATGGGAATGTCTTAACTCAACTTATTTATTTATGAGACAAACTTAAATGATTTTTTAATAATTATTCTTCTATAAATACACTATTTTGTACATCCAATTAATTAAACATTGATGAATCCAATAAATAGATATATAAAAAACTATAGAGATAGATGATCAAATGATTACTATTATTAAATATAATTCAAGTATATATTATTTATTAAATATTATTGTATGTGATATTCTAATATAATTTTTATTAATCACACCTTGATATGGTTTATCTTATTCTATAATTGAGTTTTCACTTAAAATATATTATAATTATTATTTTTTGTGGATATAGAATCGATTGGAAGAGTACTTCTGGAAATTTTCACTAGATAGATGAATCTTTAATTTCATGGTCCAACAAAAAACAACACTTACATTCACTTTACACTATTAAAGTTTAATGTGTTTCCATTGATAATTTTTATGCATAAGTGCCATGGATGAAACAAACCATCAAATATTTTTTATTGATTTTTACTCAAATTATAATTATTTTTTATATAATTGTTGTTATTACTCTTTATATGAGACAAAATAATTATTCACATGAAAAAACACAATGATATAATACACTAATTCCATAAAGATCACACACAAAAAAGAGGTATTATTCTTATGCTTATCATAACTGGATATCAACTTGGTGACATTTTCAATAAACTTTTATTTTCCAATAAATTTGAATACATTAAATATAAGTTAGGTATGATCAATATCAAGTCATCAAAATTTTTTCTCTTTATCACATATATCTCCTTTCATTAAAAAAACCCTGAGAAAGTGGGAGTATATAATTTTTCATGAAATTTTTTACCTTTTCTTTTCAAGATAAATTTAATTTCAATTCAAGTGATCATAAATTATATTATCTTATTTAATAATCATATATTAAAAAATAAATCATCAAAATTTAACTTGATTTCTGATTCTAAAAGTAAATATTCTTTTAAAGATTTTTTTTTCTTTTATTTATTTAATGAATGTAAATATTTAATCATTGTATAATATTTTTTCTAAATTTAAACAATAATTTTAAATAAAAATAAAAAAAATCTATTACACTTTTTCATAATATAATATAAATTGTTTTACTAATTTTTATATAATATTTAAAAGAATAATGTAATGATTAATAATTGAGATATAAATTTAAAATTTTATATAATTTTAAACTTTTACCATTTGGTTATTATATTAAGAATAAATTTAATATATTTTACTAAAAGATATTATGACCTTTATCTTTTTACACACTTATTCTCTAATTGTATTTACTTATTAATTGTTTCAGAAAGATGAGATATTTTTTCAGTATTTTCACTTGTTTATTTAATCCTTTAGATTAATTTTAAAAATCAGAAAGGGGGGTATTTATAGAAAATTATGTTTGTATGAGGGAGAAGTTTATATAAAATTAATTTTTTAAAATTTATGTATTGGGGAGAAGTTTTTAAAAAATTAATTTTGTGTTAGTTTTATATTCTAATGATTATTACTATTAAATAATTATTTATTTTAAAAGTTTTTTAAAAAAGGGGAGAACTGGTTGTTTGAATAATGGGTATAAATGATTGAAAATGGAAAAAAATATTTGGGAGAGTTTTCAGATTTTCTTGGAATTTTTCTTTGGAAGTTTCATTTTTACCTTAATCTTTCATTTAATATTTGTGTTTTCCAAAAAGGAAGATATTTTAGAGTCAAAGAATCATGTTATCTTAATTATTGAAATCAAAATATGCTCGTGTTTTAATTTTATTTAATATTATTGTTTTTAATTTTCATGTTGTGTTGGATGAAAATATGGTAATTGTATTTTTAAAGATTTTATTGGGAGATATTTTTTTAAAATATTAAGAACTAATTTTTTTCTATAGTTCCCTTACTAGATGATGGATCACTATAGAAATGCAAGATTGATTCCATTTGAATAAGAATACCTATATAGAGTTCCTTAAAAATGATGAATAAGCTTCTGATGTTGTTACAAATGAAAATGAAAACTATGAAATTAGAATTTTTGAGTTCATTTCACTTCATATATAAAAGGATTTTAGCCTCGATGATTCATAGTACATAACTTTGGGGATTTGAAAAAAAAATTAGTATATTATTTTGAATTTTTTATTCTTTTTGTTGTTATGAGTTCTTCTAATCCTTGTAATATTTCTTTTTGAGTGATTTTAAATGATTTAATTTTATTATTATTTCATTGTAAAACTAATAGAGTTTTCCTCTGTAATCATTGTGTTTCTAATGCTTCGGGAATGGGGAATTCAATTAAGAAGATAGAGATTATTATTATCTTTATTATCATGATCTTCTTGGATATGGAAGTGTTTTTTTGTAAATCATATAGATTAAGGCATTATGAAGAGGAAGATAGAGTATTTAGGGTTAGTATAGTGATACCTACAAATATGTTCAATGTAGAAGGTTTTAAGAGTGGAAGAAAGACACATTCTGATGGTTGAATATTAAAGGGACACCATGGTCTAGAGGATAGATATATTTCAGTAGGTTTAACTAAATTAGTTCTTTAAACATAGATACCATGGATGAATTCTCTAATAATTTTTTGAAATTATGTTAAATGTATAATTTTTATCATATCATTTATATAAATATTTTATTTTTAACTACCACTTCATGATTTTCTTTTATTAAGTGGTCATTTTAATTTCTTTGTTTGAATATCAATCATACTAATTCTTTAATTTATGATATATTTTTTAAATTTATTTATGGATTTATGGAATACTATATCTTCTAATAATTTTAGTACTCGGTGAAGATTAAAATTTTAAGTTTTTTCAAACCATAATTTTCCACCCTTTTATAGTATTGTAATATATTAACCTTTTAGAAAAATAAATAAGTACTACCAAAAGTTATTATAAGAGAAGGGGTAAGGTAGTAAAAAACAAATAAGAAATATATATGTGCATGTTTCAGCCACTATAAAATATTTTCTTTGACAAATGATAATAAAGAAAAATTCCTTTATATATTAGTTCATACCTGAAATGGATGGTTAATAATGCAACATTGTACCATTTCACTACACACTATGCATATTTTATAATGTTTTAGGTTGATAAATTTTTTATGGTCAATATAGAGAATACGAGTTCTATAAATATCATTTTCATGAGTGATATCCATGTAAAGAAAAATATAGGATACACAATCACCCTGAAATATGTTTTCAATGTTTCAAGTCTTCGGTTAACTAGTTATTAGGGATATTATTTGAAAAAATATATTGTGGTAACATATTCAATAATGGAACATAGAAGATAATAAAAACATCTATCATCATCACTTGAGGACCAATATGTATTATTTTATAAATAAATCGAGTTAATATATATAAAAATGTCCTTAACAAGGAAAAGGGATATACATCATCAAATATACGGAATGGGAGACCTTTTCAAATGAGTTAAAGAGGCCTATCCATCTTGATAAATAATATATAAATCATAGTTGAAAAGGAGACATCACTTGATCCTTACAACTACTTCATGCATGGGAAATAACACATAGTCGCATTAAACACTTATTCATTGAGTACATATTATTTATTGAGTTTGGATCACTATGATATATTTGGTCTTATGGAGATGAATTCACTATGAGGTAAAAAATATTTATTAACCTTTATTAATGATGAATAATGAATGGTTTGTGTGTTCTTGTTATAAATAAAGTACTAAGTACTGGAGTATGTAATTATATTCTATGCCATGTTGGATTATAAAATTGGGAGGATTATTTAGTTTCTTAATTTATATAATGAAGTATAGTACCCATCATGGTATTTTGAATACGATTATGGTTGAAAATGTGTCTAAAATGATAGGATAATCACTTATACACCACATCACAATGTACTTCCAAAATTTATTAAGAAAACCACTATTGATAATTTCATAAGCATGATGAGTTATTATAAGTTTCCAAATCCATTTCTCAGATAATCTTCCAAGGTTTCATGTTACCACATAAATACATAAAATTCAATTTCACTAAATTTTTAAGATTATATAGAAGAGAATATTTTATAAACATCCATCTTTATCTCATTTATAAGTATTTCAATTTTGGTATTTTTACAAATATCTAAAGATATCAAGTGGAATCTAGAAGAGAGATATATTTTTAGAATATGAATTAAAGTACAAAATAAAAATATACAAGATAAGACAATGTTTTAATGTATGTTATAATACACTATTATGTAATGTGGGACATTTTTCCATGGTGATGTGTATATGAATGCATGTTATTTGATAATATTCTTGTTTCTTCCTTCTCCTACTCTAAATTATATCATACTTTCATGACATTGAATTTAAGGAGTTTAAACATCTTAAAAATTAATTTAATCATTAAATTAATCAATGAATAATTAAACTAAACATTTAAAGGAGTGTAAATATTGGAGAACATTTTGGAAAAATGTATCATAAATGTATAGAAAAATATTTGGTTTTGTTCAGAAAATAGATTTCAATGTAAGACTCATAGAATGCATTATAACTCTCTAAAAAATTATTCATTAGTTATCATTCTATCATAGTGTTCTATTAAATAGTGATAAGTAGAGAGATCCTTCCTATGAATTGGGATATTTATGAAACCGGTGGACACCTGAGGAGGAAAGGGTGTTTTATTTATTCCTTAGTGACCCTAATCATACTTGTGTACACCAAATAAATCAATAAAAAATAAGTTACATTGTTCATTATTTGTTTTATTATATATTCAATATTTATATGTATCATAGGTTTTATTAGTATTTGAGGCATCCCAAGCATTATATACATAAATATTACATTTTATTATATGAATATTACTTACATATCATTATGATCCATTCCAAAATCATAAAGGTTCGGTGTCTTTGGAAACTTGGATACATAAATAATTTCTACATAAAAGTTCAATATCATCTCCCACTTATTTGTACACAACTAATACCCATCTTCGAAATAGCATACTTGACAAAAAAATTATATCCTAAAGAAAAGGAAAAATAATAATGGGTTATCTCAAAATCTCAATAAGGGTGAAAATTTTAGATAACAGCCAATGATAATTTTTATGTATAAAATTACTATAAGGTTATGAGGATATGATCTTAAAATTTGATAAAAAAACATACCTAGCAATTCATATATCATAATCATGAGTCTTGGAATAATTTTTAGAAGTTCATAAGACATAAATTGGGAAGGAATCAAAGAACATAAGCTATGTTAAAATGAAATTGGAATAACATCAAGTTATAAAATAGTGAAATAATGTGTGTAATAATAATTATAATCAAAATATTATATCAAATATAGCACCAAGAAATTCATAAAAAGTTAAACTTGGGATAAACCCTCATTTACCTACTTTAGGATTGGGATAACCTCTTGTGTACCCTCTTTTGGGATTGGTAAAACCTCACATGTATCCTTTGTGATCATAAAACATTAATATTTACCTCATTACTTTTAGGATAATAACATACCCACCAATTATATAATCATAATATATTCATATTTATTCTACCATATCATGAATACATTAATCACATCATCATATCTTATTTTGTGGAACGAAAAATAGGTTTCATTTAGATTCTATCGTCATAATAAATAAGAATCTAGAGAAATAATAAGTATGGTATCATAGAATCATCTCCCTAATGAAGAATAAGTAAAATCAAGGGATGTTATCATAGATGAAAATTTATTTTAACTAATCAATGGAATATTTCTTAAAGAAAATACCCTTTCCATTTTGAAATCACTTATTTAAAATATAGAAAATTCCAAAACATTAAGGAAAAAATTTCACTTAGAAATAAACATGGAAAATTTTAATTTAATCTTTAAACAAAATATTATTCATGAGGATAAAAAAATATATTTTTGTAGTGTATGTTTAAACAAATATTTTATTCACAACTTTAGTCAAATGTACATCATTGGGAAAATGATAATAATACTCCTTTTAAAAAATTTAAAATAAAGTTAATCATGGGTAAAAATTAATTTTAAAAATAATTTTGGGATATTAAAAACATTCTATAAATCTTTTTAAAAATATATGGACATGTATGAAGAATGTTTCCAACTAAATACAAAACAAAGTCAGTTTTTCTTAAAAACATTCATTCAGACTTTTGAGTATATAAAGAGAGGAAAATTAAATAATAACTTTTAATTTACAAAAAATATCTTATTATAATAATATAAATAATTTTTTTGATAGATATATCATATAATTTCATCAATGAAAAATTAAGAATATATTATTTTGTTAAAATTGAGATTGTAATGTAAAACTTTTACCTCAAGTCTGTCTTTCTTCGTAAGTTCTCTAAACTCTTATATACTAAATATAAAATTATTTTTTTTATTTAAAATAACCATATTCATACCTATAATACCATATATTTTCCACTTATGACATTTAAATGCCAATTTATTAATAATTATTTATTAAAATCATTTTTTTAGGGTTAATTGTTTTATTTTTTTAGAAAGTTTCTATCTAGAATTCATGGTCCACATAATTTAATTTTGGTTCCATATTATTAAATATTTTAAAAATTTTATAAAAAAATAATATATAAAATATATATTTATATATTTAAAAGGTATAAAACAAGAAATGAATTATATCATTTATGGTGATTGTATTTTGTACGTACGTATGAACATTGGTTTAATTTTATATGAAAAAAAGGGGAGAAAAATAACTTTTATTATTAATTAATCATAAATATCTTATATAGTTTTTAAATCATTAATTATATCCATCAAAGTTATGTGGTGATGGAAAATGAATCATGTCATTACATGGAGACAGTAGTCCACACTTATGCACGAGGGATACTTTCATTTCCCATTTTATATAAAAGAGGTGGTAAAATGTTGTGGAATAATAATAATAACATATTTTCATATTTATGATACTATATTCATCAATTTATAAATTGGTTAAATAAGGTTTAAGAAGAAATAAAATCAAAAAACTTAGTTAATATTTGCACCTCTTCTTTGAGAGACATGCTTTGGATTAGACCTTAATCCCTGAAAGATTGATCCTAGAAGAATACCAAGGACTATAGGATGAATGGAATGAATTGATAAAGTTATTTTGGTATGGATTGGTTGATATATAAGGATAATTTTTTTTGAATAATGTAGGATATGAGGTTCCCTTTTATAAGAGGGGAGAGAAAAACATTGAATTACTTAAACTATTTAAATAAAATAAATATATTTTCTCAAGTGAAATGATTCAAAAAATAATAATTAGTAAAGTTTATTTGGTATTATTACCCATATTTCTTAGTTAAAACCACCCATCCCTTTGGAAAAAAAGGTTTAACCATAGCTGTGGTAACAAATTTTAAATATTTTTACTATTCATTATGGATAAACATGAATGTGGCCTCATTACCAAATTTTTAGTGGATTATTAAAAATATTTAATTTATTAAATAAAATTGAATTTCTAAAATTAGTATAAATTAATTATAAAATAATCGCATGAAATGCAATAAAACCCCTTTTTTAGAAAAATGCATTTTTTAAGAAAAAAACTGAATTTACTTTCTTTCCTTATCTCATAAAAACGTTAAATTTAATATAAAAATATTTAAAATAATATATAATTTAAAATTTCATAAAATATTAATAAATTATATTAATTTAATTTATCAGGATAAAAACACATTGTGTACATAAAAAATTATGAAAAATAACTCTTCTTACCTTTAAATGATTTTATATTCATTTTTAACTTTTATATAACCATTGTATGTATAATTATAAATTTAATAATATAAATTATAAATACTTTTTGATGAAATATTCTTTAAATAGTTATCAATATAAACTTTTCATATAAAAACACATAATTTGTATAAAAATACATTTCTTTCAAAAATAGGACTTCTAATCATTAAATTATTTTATTAAAATTGAATGTTTATTGTAGTATCATAGATTATATATTCCTAGGGCTAGTAATTATGTTACATTATTAGTAAAAAGTAAAAGAGATAAAGGAAAAAATAGTTTATCAATCTTGGAAGACAAGATACATACATATATTGAATTTTAAAATGTAAGATACTACATGAATATATTATGATAACATGAATTTATATTCTAACATATCCTTAAAAATTACATATAGTAATACACTAAATTTAATAGGGAAATAACAAAAAATAAGGGTTATCCTAGATGATCAGTAAGGAATAACATACCGTGGAATCTTACATAACATATATATGTCATAATTGATATGGAAATAATACATGAACAACATGAATTCATAAACAACTAAAACTTAGGGCATTCTATATACATAAAAATAAATAAAAACATAGATAAAAATAATGGTTTGTCTCATACATATTGAATTCATAATTATTAACAACAAAAACTTTTCATCAAGCCATTGTGCTGAGATTCTTTCCTTTCATGGGAAGAGGCATACACCAAAACTCAACATATTTTGTGTCATGAGACATATCGATTAATCCAGGAGCTATATAATTATGGTTCCCACCCATCCCTTATTTAATTCCAATTAATTCACTATAAGAGAAAAAATTAAATTTAATATTATTCTCTAATGAAACTCATTCAAAATATAAAATGTTTATCCATATCTTTATAAATTCATAAATCAGATACTTTCTTATTCAATAAAATAATATGGATGTTTAGGATAATACCCCTTACTCGACTTAGAAGATATGGGGTGTCATATATCTAAAAGGTATCTCCCATATCTAAGAAATAGAGGGGGGATGTTACCATAAATGTATTCAGTTATCCATTAAAGTCAGTATTTGGGTTAAATAGTTCGAATATTTATGAGACCAAGGAAATTATAGGAAAATCCTTCATCTTTGTTCATTAAAATCATGTGAATATTCCAAAGAATATCCCCTGAGAGTGTGTTTCCAGGTGTATAGTCATAGGATCATTCATCATGAAATAGGATGATGAATTATACAATGTTCAAAAATCCCTTTCATGGGTAATTAATATGAGTAAAATCTATTCAACAGCCATTTCCACTTTACATTATCTAGATAGGTATGTTTTTTCTAGAAAATTATACAAACTTTACGAAAAACTATGACTGCTTCTCCACCATGGAAAATGTAACTCTTAGATGAAAAGAATATGAGAGTGGGATGGAAATATAGCCTTTAAATACCTTAAATTTCATGAGTAACATTTAAAAAGTCTTCCATGTTAATTTATTCCTCACACAAAATAAAATAGGTGTTGATTATAACATGAGTCCTAAAGAATGGAAATTGAGACAGAAAAAAAACATAGGGTTTGTGTAGAAATTAAATCAAAATATATTAAAATATATGGTTTGAAAATGATCTTAAAGTACCATTAATAAATTAAATTCAAGATATAACTTCTCAAATAGTCATTATATACACAATATAAATGAAATTATGGCCATAATACAAAATATATGTCAAAGAGGAAATTGTGATGCAAAAAACATTACCCATTATACCGAATCACTCAATAAAAATTTAAACTCCTATATGATAAAAATATATATATTAATAAATTAATTAGAAACCTAAATCATGTTCATTTTTACTCATACTGTTCATAAATATTCATTCTCCATATGAATTCTCCTAATTTTCCATATCTGGTATTTATAGTTTTGAAAGTTTGTACTAGTTTCATGATAGTGGTGTTCATATTCTTTATTATTTCAAAATTAAAAATTAATATGTTAGTAAATTTACTATTATGGATGATTTACAATCATTTAAGACGTTTCAAATACCTTTTATGGGTTTTTTATTCATTATCCTTAAAGATAAAATCAATAAAAAGTATGTTTTTTATTTTTGACAATCAGAGTGTGTTTTTTTAATTAATGAATTAAAAATTGATATATAATTTTCAGAAAAAAATATATTTAATCATTTATATCATATTATACAGGTAATTATTTTCCTAATAGTTATTCATGGTAAATATTCATAATATTGTGCAAGTAGGTGGTTAAACCAACCCAAACATGAACATGTCCTAATTTAACGATTGATTATGAGGTGGTTTTTTTAATAAAATTATACAAGAAGAATAATTTAATTTTTAATTTTTATTAATGAGAAATAAAAAATGATAATAATTATGTATAATAAGTGTAATTTATGTGAAAATCTTACATGATTTGAATAAAATATTTTCTTCCCAGCATTTTTATTTTAAATGATTAAACTGGAAATGATTTTTTGATGATCATATCATCATTAGATTCTATAATATGTCATAAAAGGAAAATAATTTTATTATAAAATTCTTATTTATCCATTAATATCCCACTGATATCTATCCTTTTTATAGGCGGTGAAGGAAAATGAAACATGTTATGTCATGGTGGGGGTAGTCTGCACAACGCCTGAACGATAGTTTTTATTTTCATAATGGATGGGGTATATGATTAAATAATGATAATATCCTTAATATATTAAAATTATTTTATGTAAATTATAATTATATCATTATAATAGCAAGTATATAGTAAGTTTGAAATAATAAAATTAAGAAGAAAACCAAGTATTTGATAATACTCACGTGAGGGACTTTAATTTTCCTTTGAAGTCTCCTTCAATTTAAAGGGATTTAGATAACAATGAGTAAACATGGAATTTTTTTATTGGATAGTGTTATATGGATATAAAAATTACAGATTTTATATATAGAATTATAAATATAAGTGTGTCTTGAAGCTATGAAGATGTCACCATTTTATAAGTAAAGGGAAAGGTAATTTAGGGAGTAACCCATACATTTTCAATAATTTAGGGCCACTAATGAAGTGTTAAAAGGGAAAAATGGATAGAATATGAGATAAATTTTTTTGGATAGAAAATCACCTCAGACACTCCTTTTTAGACATTTTTTAGGGTTTTTGGGGTTTTTTTACTTTTTAACTTTTACCCTAATTTATTTTTAACTTGGTAATTAATTTCTAAGCATAATAATTATTTTTAAAGGAAAAAATTAATATTAACCATTTTAACTAATTTTATCATTATGATTTCAAATTTTAAAATAATTTTATCAAATAAAACATCTAAAGGTTTAAAATTTTTATTTTAAAATAAATACACTTAATTTTGTAAATACTGTTTTTTGAGAAATAAAATTTTTAAGAAATATATTTATAAATTAGAAACTTTTATCATGCATAATAATTTTAATGAAATAAATTTACTTATAAAAATAAAAATAAATGTAATGAGTGTTTTAAGGTAATCTAAAACTAAATATCCCATAAAAATAATTGATTTAACGAGAAGACCAAAAAAAATTCTTATATTAAAGTAACATTTCAATTAGTCAAAAATTGTTTTCCATATGTTTTATAGTTTAAAATAATATTTTAAAATTTATAATTTTATTCTTAGACTCATATTTTATTAGATAATAGTTTTTATAGTGTATTATGCCCTTCTTATAGAATTATAAAGTCATGTGAATTACAGGTTTTGTAAAAATCATACTTTTTGACTAAAACCCAGACTTTTAGAAAATGTTCAAAATTCCAAACTAAGATAATTTCAATATTATGAATTCAAAAATGATGTAATTTTGGTAAATTTTAAATTATTAAATTAATATATTAAATAAATTCATTAATAATGACTTTTTAAATGGAACATTTCTGATATAGTTTTTGGATGTAACATCTACCTATTATAGTTATATATTAGTTATTACATTCTCCCCAGATAAATAATTTTACCCATAAAATCGGGGTTTATGTTATCTAATTAACAAATGTGGATACTCCTTCATTATAACTTCTTTTAGCTCTGAGATTTCCTCTTCTAATTTGTGATTTCTCTAAAAATATTTCACCAATGAGTTGTCAGATTCTGAAATATGATCTCTCTAATATCTTTAATCTTGATAGGATCATATTTATAAGCCAATTCAGGTTCCATATTCACTCAGATGTGATCACAATTATTGGATCATATATGTATTTCCTTTGTGATGAAACATGTAAGACATTGTGTACTTTATAAAGGTTGGATGGAATAGCCAATCGGTAAGCTATAAGCTCAATTATTTCTTATATTTCAAAAGTCCCATTATATATGGGGCTTAACATCCCATTTTTACCAAACATTAAAACTCACTTCCATGGTGAAACCTTAAATAATAAATGATCCCCAGTATAAAATTCTAATTATTTCCTTTTGTTATCATTATAAATAAATTTTATTCTTTGGTCTAATATAATTTTATCTTGAATAATTCATACTTTACTACTCATATACTCAATTATATTTGTGTAAACTAACTTAAATTTTCTAAATTCTTCCAAATAGGTTAGATTATAACACTTCTTCCCATACAAAGCTTCATATGGTATCATTTATATTCTCTAATGCAAGTTATTATTTTATGAAAACTCCACCAAAGGTAGATAATAGTCCAACATACCTTGTAAGTTAAGATAACATGATCTCATCTTGTCTTCCAAAGTCTATATGGTTATCTTATACTTATCATTAGTCAAAGGAGGATAGAAAGTTATTAAATGTATCTTAGTGTTGATATCTCTTTAAAGACTCTTCCATAATTTCAATGTGACTGAGGTTTATGATTATATAAAATCAATATAGTTTCCTCGTAAATCATTATTATTTAATTGATTTAGATTATTTCAAGATCCTAAAGGGGTATATCTTATTTTATCACTATGAAATAATCGGACATGGTAAGGTGGTCAATTATGACCCATATAACATCATTCTTACTTGGATTATTTTGGAGTATGGTGAGTATATTATAAAACAATCAAATTTTCCTAGAGGTATAGAAAGTGGTTTCATGTATCTCATATTATATTTTCATTCATCTTTTACCTACTAGAATACTAAGAATATGGTCACATATTCCATAATTTCCTACTTCAAACCATCCCAAAAAATGTTCTCTTAAATACCTATACATCTTTTTGATACCAAGGTGTAGGGAGAAATTGGAGCTATATATTTATCTTGAACTTCTCTTTTTAACTCAAGTATAGATAGAAAAAATAACCTCTTACCAAACATCAATACTCCATTTTTATAGATGAATTATATCAATCTTATGTTATTTAGCACATTAATCTTCCTTTGTAATTTATCATCATCCTATAAAGACTTATATATCCTTTTTAGAAAGAACGGTTTAACAATTCTTTATAAAATGAATTATGGATCCCCCTACCTAAAAATTTTCATAAAATTATTTACTAGATTTCTATATATGAGATCCCTATTAATCATCATCATGATCAAAACTATATGGTATCTACTAATAAATGCATCATCCACTATTTTTCCCTTCCCATGTTAATTGTTTATCAAGAAATCATTGTCCTTGAGTGTTTCCAAACATCTTTTTCCACTTATGTTGAGATCCTTCTGAGAGAAGATATATATATATATATATATATATATATATATATATATATATATATATATATATGGTCTATATATACGTATCATTATTCACCATAGAGGTAGTGTCTCCATATTTTAAAATAAAATATTATGGATTCCTACTCAATGTCATTAGTTTGATATTTTTTTTCTTGTATTTTCAATTTCCTTGATTCCTAAGAAATCACCCTATCATTATATATAAGGAAACAAACAAGTCATTTCTTTAATGGATCCCTGTAAATTAGAAATAAATCCTTACCAAATGGTAGACTTAATAATATTTCATTAATCATACTCCTCTTAATCTCTTCAAATCACTCCTCCAATTCCATTAAACAAGTAAAATTAACCCAATTATATTTTAGTTTCATTAACGAATTGTCCAACTCGGAATAATCTTGAACAAACCACCGATAGTAACCTATTAAGACCAATAAAATTCAAATATCATTAATTTTCATTGGTTTTGGTCATTCACTGAATACATTTTTCTTCAAAGGGACAACAAATATTCCATATTTTGATAACATATAACCAAGAAAAGAAAAATCCTTGAGGTAAAATTCTCTCTTACTATATTTACCATGTAATTATTTTTCCCAAAGTGTATCCAAAATAATTTTTAGATGAATCTCGTGATCTTCATTACACTATGAGTATATAAATATATAATTAATGAATAACACCAGTATGTTATCAATATACACCTTGAATACTTAATCCATCAATAATCACATTAGGTGTGTTATTCAATTGAAAAAGAATTAACGTAAAATCAAAATTTCCATACCTTGTTCAAAATGATTTCTTCGGTATAACAACATTCTTCACCCTTAAATAATGAAAACTAGAGCGAAGATCACTCTTTGAAACATATTGGGATCCATTAAGATTATAGAATAATTCATCAATGTGTCCAAAGAATAATTATTATTTATATTAATGGAACTGATGACAATATAAACAATGCACAATATCAAGGGACTATATTTTATTTCCTCAAATAAAATAGGGTATCCCCACTATGTAATTATTGGGAATACAAATCAATTGCCACTCAAATCCTATATTTATTTCATTAACTCTACTGACTCTATAAGTTTCATTCTATAATTAGTTTTATATATCAAACTTTCATCATTAATTAATTAAATGTATAACTCTACCTCATGTTTCGGTGGATAAAAAAGTAATTCTTAAAGAAAAATATTAATAAAATTGTATACCATGGGTGTATCCTCTATCATTTGGATTCATTAAACATATATAGATCACACTTAATCATCCTATTTACCCAAAATTTCATTAATTAATATTATTGGGGGAGCATCCAAGCATTATTTATATGATGAGGTTTCCCCTATAAATAAAATTGATTCGACATCATCTCATATACTTTAATATCTTTACCTTAGAGATAAGTTTTTTTAATTGTAGTTTGTAATCCAATCGACACCGAGGATCTAATCAAAGCCATCCATATGTATGATAACAAAATTTAAAAACATCATGCATGTATGCATCATAATTGGAACTTCCTAACATATCTTCATTTCCATTAGCCTCCCACTTTGTGTCTTAATTGATAACTCCATTACTAGGGTTCTAAGAAAATATCAAAAAAAATTAGAAAACATAGAAGACATAAAAAAGTGTGAAGTTCCAGAGTCAAATAGAATATTATCTAAATTTTAGTAAATAATAAAATTTCATGTAACTATGTCATTGGGAACATTGACTTCAGTTGTGGTGATCGCGCAAACTTGGCCTTTCTCCCATTGACTTTTTTTATGTAAATTTCATTGACATTTGGGAAATTGGTTTTCATAATAACCCATATTTCTTCTATTAAATCATTGAACATCAAAATATTCTTATTTTCCCTTCAATTGGTGATCTTGATGGCCTTTTATCCATATTTGTAATAAACTATGATTCCCATCTTAAAATACCTATGTTTTTCTTCCCACGGTTATCGCATGTGGGAAATACCATCCTTCATTCCCATTTTCTGCATCATTCTTACCATAATGATCAGCTAGACTATTCTTATCCTAATTTCCCCTTAATACATATGACTTAAACAACTCATTTTATATCTTAATGGTGGATGAAACAATATACTCATATGATTAAAAGGTATGAGAGACTAGATCCCTTAAAATTCATGGTTTTAACCTATCAAAAAAATATTAATCTTTATTTCTAGTCCATGTACTTATTCTAATTAGTTCCTATATAAATTTGTATAGTTAACCTCAAATTCTGTAACCTTTTCCTCCTCCTTTTTCCTAATATTGGGAAACAACCTTTCCATTTACACACTTTTCTTAGGAAGAAATTATTTTTCATTAAATACCTCCTATAAAACTCCATATTCCATGAAATTGATATCATATTCATCTTTATTTTTCTATTAGAAACCACAATTTCTATGTATCTACCTTAAAATGATAATCTTCTATGATGAAGTTTTCATTTTCATTACTTCCCAAACTAAGAAAGATTTTATATAGGTACGTTAACCATTGTTCAGCTACAAATGGATTAGTAGTTACTCTGAATTTTGGGGTTTGTCATCACGTGAATATAACAAACACATTTACCCCATGTTGTTGATTAGAATATATCTTTATATGGGTGAGATTATTTATTATAACCTGGGTCAACTGCCCTAATATGGTTATAATCTAACTATCCTCAACTCTATCTTTACAAACATTCTTTGGGGGACACCCTGCATCTACTATGGGTGTTGATAGAATTATATTCCATCTTTTTAGTCACCATCTCTATAAAATTGCATTCACATAATCATCTCATGTTATTTAATTTTAAAATGAAATTCTTAGTAGCTTTTCTATTTTGATCCCTAGAAATCTTTTGTTTTTCTCAAAGTAATTATGTTATCTTATGTGGTTCCTCTAAATCAAATCCCCATTGTTGATCTTATACTTCCTTTGATATCAAATATAATATCCTAACCTATAAAGACCCAAATATGATAGTTAAATTACATTATAAATATAGTGTATAAGATTTCCCAAAGTATTGCATAGTTTATCAGTCTTAAATGACGTTAATATATTCCGAGAACATGATTATAACTTCCATCGTATCCTGGAAAATTATACATAGTCCTCCCCTAGGTTTCCTAGGTAACGTAAAATAAATAATGGATAGCTCAGATGCTAAGTAAGGAGTGACATATAGTGAATGATATCATAAAATGGACATGTAATATGTGATATGGGAGGAATAAATGAAAAAAAGAATCCATAATCAACTAAAATTGAGGGAATTCTATATCCATGATAATTAATGAAAAAAGGATACCAATAATCATTGAACTCGTACTGATGAAATGCATATTATCATAAATCAAAAACATGTTTTTATGTTCTTTTTCCCATACACTTTCTGAATATAGGAAGAGGAATACACAAAAACCCACCTTGTTTTGTCACATGATACATGTAAATACATCGAGGGGTTATATAATTTTGGGATCCACCCATCACATGGTTAAGTCCAATGCATTCACCATATGATTCAAAAATACATTTAATACTATTCCCTATGAAACCACTTACTAAATTAAACTTGGATATCCATATATTTAGAAATATAGATATCAAATACTTACCCATTTAGTAGAATAATTTTTATTCCTGTAATAACATTCCTTTCTCGACTTGAAGTCATGGGGAATCATCAATGAAAAAGGTAGTTCCCTTATTAAAGAAATATCAGAGAGAGGGTACCTTAAATGTTCTAGGATATCAATATAATACAGAGTTTTTGTTCAATAGTTTTCATTGGTATTATACTAAGGATATGGTAGGAAAATAATTCATCATGTTTCATTAAGAGCATTGAAATATTCAAATGAATATCCCTAAGGAGTCTATTGTAAGGTGTTTAGTCTTATTATCATTCATCGTGAATTGAGGTGATGATTGATTCAATGTTAAAACAACCCTTTTCAATGTGATTAATAGTAGTTTCATGCATTCTATAGACTCATACACCTTCTAGTATCTAGATAATGATGTATATTTTATGAAATTACCCACATTTTTACTTTACCAAAACATAGGATGGTTCTTCCACCATCAAAATGGTAAAACTTTGATGAAAAGAATATGATAGAGGTGTAAAAATATATAATTTTAAATACCTTAAATTTAATTAGTAACACGTAAAAATTATTCCATGTAAATTAATGCATGACACAAAATGAAATAGTAGGATATTATATCATGAGTCCCAAATAATGAAAACTCATATAGAATACCCCACTTATGGATTGGGTAGTAATTCAATCATAAATTCATGAAATATAAGATTTAAAAATGATTTTTAATACCATGAATAAATAAATTTTCTGATATAATATCTCAAATAGGTCACGTATACATCACATAAGTAATGTATATGAAATTCTTACATGATTTGAATAAAATATTGTCTTCTTTGCATAATTTTTTTTAAACAATTAAACAAACGATGATTTTTTTATGATCATATAATTAGTAGGTTCGATAATTTTTCATATAGTAACCATAATAATATTTTAAAAATAAAATATAAACTTTAATACCATCCATATATCTACCCTTTCAAAGAAATGAAGGAAAACAAAACTCGTTATGTTATGGAGGTCGTATCCTACACAACACATGAACAACAATACTATTTTTCTTAATAGATGGGTTATATGAATAAATTATAATAATAACCTTAAAATAGTAACATTATCGAATATAAATTTTAATTATATAATTATAATATTATAATATTGTGGTTAGAATAAATTTCAAAGAGTATAATTAATAATTAAACTATGTAGTTGATAATACCCACATTGGGGACATGAATTTTCCTTGGAAGTCTCTTTGAATTTTAAGGGATTAGGATTACTATGAGTGTTCAAGGTCTTAATTTTATCATAAAGGGTTACATTTAGTTTAAAATTTCATGTTTTAAATAGGTAATATGAAATATAAGTGGATATCTAAGTGGTGAAGATGTTACCCTTTTATAAGTTAAGGGAAGGGATGTTTTGGGAGTAAACCATACATTTTCTATAAAATAAGGACAGTATTTAAGTTACCAAGGAAACTAAATGCATAAAATAAAATAAGAAAACGTTTTTGAGTCTATAATCAGGTAAAAAAATACTTATTGTGACATATTTGAGTATTTTAGGGATTTTTTAACTTCTTAACTCCTATACTAATTTACTTTTACATTGGTAATTAATTTCTACCATTGCCAATTAATTTTGATGAAAAAACTCTGATTGAATTTTTTTTCAAATTTTATACTTATAATTTTAAATTTAAAAATAGTTTTGTCAAATAAAATTCATAAATATGATATTTTTTTAATTTTAAAATAAATATACATAGTTGGGTAAAAACTATTTTTTAGAGAAATAACATTTTTAATTTTTACATATATATATGAGATAAAATTATCATATATACTGATTTTAACAAAAATAAGTTGATTTATTTTAAAATAAATAAAGGTTTTGAGTATTTCATGGAAAGACAAAACCAAATATCCCTTTAAAATACCTTTTTTAAATAAAGGCCAAAAATTATTTTTATAATGTTATTCCTTAAGTTAATATTTTATTAATTAAAGTGTTTTACAAGAATATAGCTCATTTTTTAACTGTGATAAATTCATATGAATTTCATGTTTCGTGATAAAGTATTTTTTGACTGAAACACAACCTTTTAATAAAAAGATAAAAAATAATAATATGAAACTTTCAATATAATAAACTCAAAAATGAGGTTATATTGGTAAATTTAAAATTATTAAATTAATATATTAAATAAATTAATGGATAAAGGATCTTTAAATGTTGAATTTAAGCAATAGTTTTGAGGTGTAGCATTTTCCAATTATAGAAATGTGTTGGGTATTACACTTATCAGTGCAATTTTATCAAACAAAACCCTCATACATATATTTTATAATGTGATTAATCTAATTAAATCTTACCTATCTAATTTCTATTTTTTAAAGGTATACTATATCATAGTCTATTTGGACTTGGGGTGTCATGTAAATCAAGATATCGAATACTTCATGTTTTTCTCAGAGGAAAAAAGTATAAAATATTAAGGTATTACATTATAACAATATTAAAATAAATTTATCCCTATAAATTACATCACTATGATAAAAATAAATGATTATATCTCTGCTTTATCACATCCTCAAGTTCCCAGGTAGCTTCCTCAAATTTCAGATTCCTCTAAAGAATTTTTTTCAGGTGAGTAGTCAGGTTTTGTAGTACTTTATCTCTAAAATATAATATTTTTAATGGTTTTTATTCATATGAAATATCATGATCCTATGGTAAAATCTATAAGTTCAGAATATGTAAAGGACTTGGAATGTAATTCCTTAGGATATATACATGGATCACATCATGAACTTGAGAGATGTTCGGTGGAAGTTCCAAGCAATAAGTTATCATCCCTTCTCGATCAAGAAAATAAAAGGATAATTATATTGAGGGTTTAGATTTCCCTTATTAATAAATCTCACATCCTTATTGAATAGATAAATTTATAGGAATACCTTCTCACAAACTTAAAATTCTATATTTCACCGACAATTTTCAGAATGACTATTTTATTGACCCTAAGTTTCCTTAATGTTCTGCTGAATATATATAAAACATATCTTAAATTTATTCATCAAGATCAAGTCCTAATAGTTTTAATTATTTAAATTAATTATAATAATTTATATTTCTTCACTTATTTTTATATTGGGATTCATAAGGATTCATATCAATTCTCAAGTAAATGCTATTATAAAAGAAAATTAAACAAGTGGAAAGTGTTGATCCCAAATAAATCTGAAATATAGAGAACGACATATAAGAATATCCTCTAGCATGTGTATGGTTCTCTCAGAATTTCCATCTAATAATGATAAATTATACTAAAACAAAACTCTATATCCATATATTGTTGAATAATTTTCCAAAACATTGATGTAAACCTTATATCTTGATCAGATACAATATAATTGGGTACTCCATGCAGACTAGAACATCTCGTTACCTTATTTCGGGTATTCCTTGACCCTTTTTTTAATATAAACTAATTTAATATTATTTTGGTTTCATCCTAAGAAAAAATATATAATTTTGGAAAACCCTTTGGGCTATACATGGTTGGTGTATGATAAGGTAAAACCATGAGTTTTGGCCAAACAAATCGTACACCCTATTATAAGCCACTATAAGGGGTTCATAGATTGTCTAACTATGTGGCTAGACCCTCCAAAACATTCACCCATATACAATGATTATTTTCATGGTTGGAACATGTTTAATCAAACCATTTGTTGAAATAATTCACCCCATATAGAAGTCTAATAGTGCCATATTGTTAGGTTGCATGGTTTATTTAACTGTGTGGCCCTCTCCATAAAACCATTAGTGAAATTTTCAATTCCTCTAAAATTTTAATAAAATACACATACCCCTTTTAAGAATAATAATCCTTCTATTCAACCCTTTCATGATTTTTTGGCTCTTATAGGCTCCCAAGAGGTTAAATTGAGTCTTCCAAACCCTTTTTTGGGAATATTGAAGAAGTTTTAATCTCATTTAATTTCCTCAAGGTAAGTGGATATCCTATCATGTGGTTTATTCTGATATCTATTTCTATCCTCCATATATTTTGATAGATCATAATTTAATGGATGTATCTAAACTCTATTTTATAGGATATTGGTTTTAGTTTTTATTTCATGATTTCTAACACATTCATTATTCATTGGTGAATCTCATTCTGGTTGTTGATTTCTAGATCTTTGATTTAAAGGTAGGTGGTTTCATAAGTATTTTACATTAAATTGAAAATATATATTTCTTGATTTATTTTGAAATAGTTTTCAAATTATATAAAAAATGGATTCGATATGATTTTATCTTTGATTTAAAATTGGTATGGAAAATGATAAAACCGTTAATTTCTATGGAATTAAAATTGGGTGGTGAATTTGTGAATAAGTATGGCTTAATTTTGATATTATTTCTATGAAATTATTTGTTGTTGATATTGATAAAATTTATTAACTTTAAAGATGATTTTAAATGGCTTGAAATGAGGATACATATGGTATGGTTTTGAAATGAGAAAGGCATGTTGAAAACTGAAATTGTGCGATTATATTTTGAAATGATTTTAAATGATTATTTTACAATTTGATTGATTGATAGATTATTTTTTTAAGTACATGTAATACTAGTTAGTTATTAGTTAATAAGTTGTATCATGTTCGGATCTTTATTCCCTATAAAATTGACTTATGATGAAAAACTGACTTAACCGATATCAGATTAATTTTCTATAGTGGCTCCACTAATTGGGTGTAGATTGACTTCACATAGTAGCTTCTAAATGGGGTGATTATTTGAGTGTGAACACATATATATATCCAACATGATAAATGATAATTATATGGATACTATTACTAAGAAATTAATATACTACGGGGCTCTTTTTCAGGGTTCTTGCCTTACTTGATGTCATTATACATGTCATTGATTTTTGGAACTATTTTATTCATGAAAAATTATTTATATAAACTATTTTTTATAAAATGTTAATTTAAGCCTATCTGAAAGTTGCTTTTGTATATCTACCATCTACTTAAATAAAATCATATTTTTTTACAATATGAAAATTTAATGCCATGCCTGATTTTTTCATTAATTTAAAGTATAAATAGTTAACTATTATTGTATTGATTGTTGAAAACTTGGTGAGACCCTAATTACATTTTTATCTCACACCCATCATTTACCTATTCACATTTGTAAAATTTCCTTTTACATGTATGATAAAATGTAAATCACCACTTAGAGGTGTTGACTTTTCTTGATCCTTTGGATTATTGAGTGGTGATTATGACTGGTCGAGTTGTAGTCCACTTATTATATAAAATTCTTGAGACCTTTACATTCTATTTGACAATGACATCTTGGGATGATATTTCCTTTGGTATGTTTTATTTCTATTGGGTTTTATTTTACATATTTTTTATATTACTTTATCCCTTTTGAGTGTTAAGCATACTGACTTGTAATATTTTATATTTTGATGTTTGTGTCAAATTATTTTCCAATTTGATCTTGTATAACTCTAGGAACTTGTCATGAAACTATAAGGATAGGAAATTCCCTTTCAGATATCTTAGGGTCATATCATGTATTAGGGTACCTAGGTATCTAGGATAGTTCTTGGAAAATTTATAACATAGTTATAGGTTAAGCATCTTTACTTGATGTCAGTATTAAATTTGGGATGTCTTGTCTAGACTTGGGTGGTTTTTACAAGCGAGTGTTTGGATATCACATATCATAACAAGCCTTAATTCACCATTAGTGTTTGGGAAAAGTGAATTTAATGAATTTTTGGATCATATTCTAGTCTTTTCCATTCATTCTATTTGGGTATGTTGAAAACAAAATCTTGAAATCTTATCTAATGGGATTGATAATCTCGTTAATCATGTTTGAGTTATTGATTTGAGTAATATTATGAGGTATTGATTGTTTTCTATTGATTTTTTATAGCATCATTCCATTATTAAAACATATTAATAGGACATAGGAAGAATTTATTGGTCAACTACATTAATCAAATCCCCCAGCGAAGCATAATCTTGTTGAGATTAGTGAGTGTGTTGTCCAAGATATAGGATAGGCTACAGTTTAAGAACATCAAATGGATGAATATTAGAATCATTCTCAAGAGTTTCTTCACCATAATCCACCTATTTTCCATATAACTATTAGTCCTATAGAGGGTATGGATTGGTTGAACAATATAGAGTTACTTTTCTATTTCTTGGAAACTTCTGATCTAAATAAGGGGAAATATTCTACCTTTAAACTGGAAGGCGCTAGAAGGAGATGGTAGGATTAAATGGTAACAAAAAATGAGCATAATTTTTTCAATTGGAAGTAATTTAAATTTATTTTCACTAATTTCTTCTATCAAGAATCTATAGTGTCAACTAAGTCTATAGAGTTTTTTCAACTTCTAGTAGGCTCACAGGATCGTGGCGGAGTATATGAACCATTTTTTTAACATGTGAAAATTTCACCAGAGAATTTATCAAATGAGAAGATGATGTATTTATGGTTAAATATGGTTCTATGACCTAATATATATTCACAATTTTTCTTAATCAATCCTGCTTTTTATTAAAATATACTTGATAGGGAATTGATGATTAAGCACTACATGGCGGGTAATTTAGGGTTGATCATAGTTATTTTTTCTCTTGGTGGAAATTTTGTGTAATTATTTAAATTAAATATGAAAAATGATGAGTCATGTAGTGGGTATAAATAGAGATAATCTTTTAGAACACCTAAAATTTCTAGAAGAGGCCCTTTGACTAGATTCCATTATTGAAAGTTAGGGTATTCAAAATGGGTTTTCATTGAGCCACTTAATATTTTTTGTTTATATAGTCGTTCAATCAACCTACAGAAATTATTCTATTAATTTTTTGATCTATAAAGTGGAATAGGATTATAAAAACCTAAAATTACTATGGTAAAATCATATTCTTTTAGATCTAATGGGTTCTAGACATAAGCATCTGGAATTAAGATTCTTCATGTAGTGGAAAATTCTCAAGGGGAAGCTGATATAAGTCTCGTGATGGTGATTGGTACCATCACTATAGTTTCATATTTAGTGACTTCTTTATTTGATATTGGTGAATCTATTTTATTTATATCAACATGTATTGTGAACCTTCTTAGCATTCATATGAATATTTTGTTTTATGTTATGGATATTACTATGTCCCTAAAAATGAATAGATAGTAGGGTCTTTGTTCTAATTTTTATGTTATCTCTTTATCATAGATTAATATTGTCTTAAATTTTCTAGTTCATGACACAAAACCACTATATTTCATTCTCAATATGAATTTTATAATTTTTAATAAGGACCAAATTGACTATTATCTTTGATGTATCTCCTTTACTAAACCCAATGGGGTGTTCTATGTATTTTTAAGAGAATAGTGCCCAAGTTCCTATAGAGTCAGACCATCTTTTCTATAGTTTGGATGAGTAATATTAGTGATTTATTTTATATTAGAGTGAGAATATTTTATTGATGATCTCCCTCCAGTCGTTGTCATGTTTCCCAACATGTCTCCTTCTGACTTCTATAATTTTACATTGATAAAAGAGTAGAGTTGTCTATTGATTTTTAATCCAACACTCATCCAGTATCTATTCCTTCTTACCATATGGAACCTGTAGTGTTAAATGATTTCAAGACATATTTGTATGATTTTTTAATGAAATGATTTATATACCTGCGTGTAACACCTTGTGAATAACTTGTTATATTTGTGAAAAAAGCTAATATAACACTTTTCCTCTGTATTTATTACCAAAAACATAATCTAGTTATGGTAAATATCAATTATATGTTACCACAAATTGATAATCTATTTTATTAGTATAAAGGGTAAACATGATTTAAAAAGATTGATCATTGATTGGATTATCCCTTGTTAAGAATAAAGTAATATGACATTAAAAATACCACATTCCGAAGTAACTATGGCTATTATGAGTATCTTAACATAACATTTTGTCTAACCAAATTTCTTGTAGTTTTTAATGATTTTATGAATAGTATATCCCATTAGTACCTTAACACATTCGTGGTGGTTTTCATGGATGAAATTCTAGTTTAATCTTTGTTTAAGGATGATCATGTGCATAATCTATGAATAGATATATAAATCTTGACAGATAAAATACTTTTCATAAAGCTTTAAAAATGTATTTTATGGATTTAGGAAGGGAAATTCTTGTTATACATAGTGTTAGAACATAGAATCTCAATCAATCCTAAGAAGATAAAGGTTTTTATGGCATCATAGCAAGAATGTAATGTTTTTTAGATTTTAATCTTATTGGGTTTGGTGGGGTATTATCATAGGGTTGTTAAATATTTCTCAAAGTTGGTTTTTTGATGACTTCTCTCACTTGGAAGGGAGTAAAGTTTTTATGGAATGATAAATGTAAGATTTATTTTGTTGAGATGAGACATATTTTCACTTATATGAAAGTTTGGACTCTTCCAGAGGATAAGAAGGTCTACGTGGTATTCTGTTATGAATCAACTTTGGGTTTTTAATGTTTTTTATGTTGGGTGATTTTGTGATATCCTATGGTTCCAGACATGTTAGGCCACATGAGAAGAATTATCCAACCCATGACCACGAACTCGTAGCTGCGATGCATTCTCTTAAAAGTTAGAATAATATATTTTTTGGAGAATGTTCTACCCCTTTTCCTACCACAAGTTCTTAAGTTATATCTTCTCTCAAAAATATTTTAACCTTTTATAAAATCATTAGGTGGAGTACCTATAGACTTTTTATTTCAAAATTTCCTACACCCTGTGGAAGGGTAATGTCATTATTGATTATTTTAATGGGAAACGTCCAACCCATTCGATTAAAGAATCATCAGAAGAGTGGAACTTGATGGATATTTTTTAATAGTTTAATTTTTGAGTCTTGTATAAAGATTCTAATGTTTTCTTGGAAAGATTTTAGTAGACCTATGCTCATTTTGATATGATTATTTGGAAACAACATCTTGATGATGAATTCTATAGAATTAGGGACTCCCTTTATAGTGGGGAGACTATCAGTGATTGGATGTTCTCTTCTTAGGTGATCCTATGTTTTTTAAATTTTTTTTGTAAATTTTTTTGTTATAATGATTTTAATGCAGTATTTTCATAATTCTTAATGGGCAGTACACCCTGGAACACCAAATATTGTCACACCTAGATTTTTATTTTTATCCTTTGTTCTCATTAATCTTATCTATCATGGTTTTATCTTGAGATATGGGAGTGATGATTTTAAATTTTGAGGTTATAATTTTCTTTTTTTTTTGGTCTCATGATCATTATTTAGTTTCCCATGATTTTTTCTTAAAAAATAGTGATTTTGGGATTGACAACAGGTGTCACACAGTTGGTGAACGGTTGGAGGAAATTGTTCGGTCTAGCCCAGGAAACTGTGTGAGCCTTGGGATGCCTCTATTTATGGTCGAACAACCCACACATAATTAGTAAAACTATGTAGAATTCATGGGAATTGATTTTTCATTTTCGATATAACCATGTCATATGGTTGGTTCATGGTTTACCAAAATGTGCAGCTACACTGCAAGCAGTGCCCAAGTCATTAAAAATGTGAAATATCTTCTCTACCCTCTTTGGATTTTAACATCAAAACACCCATTTCTCTCTTCTCCTGGTTAATATTACCTGAATTGATATCCTCCCATGATCTTTAATCCTATCCTCTTATCCATTGGTGTGGAACTAGTGATTTGTTTGAGTTTAAAGGGTGATTCTTCAAGGTAACCTCTTCCCCTCTTCTGCCTCTTCCTTATTCTTCCATTTTCCCTTGAGTTATTCTTCACCCTTAGTATTTTGGATCTAGGTTCCATGTTTTCCTTGGTCTATGTTGTATTATTTCTCTTCTTAGGTTTTATCTTGTTTTTTCATGGTTCTTAGAGTCTTCGTGGAGTTGTTTCAGGCTAGCGTTGTGGAAGTGCATGTGATTTGAGGAAGGATTACCATTCTACTTGTCCTTTCAAATAAATATTTATTGGTGTATTTATTTTATAACCTTTCTTATAATATAAAATTTTATGTATGATCTTTATAATATTTTTTCATGTAAAATTAGGGGGGTTTTATAGTTGGTTTTAAGTATATGACATTATTTTGTTATGTGATGTACACCAAGTGTTTGATAAAATGCCCGGTGGGATGTTTTAAGTGGTTGGTGGTTTTAAAAGCATGTGTTTATCTTTGTACATGAATTTTTTAAATTTAAATTGGTGATTTGGATTTATCAAGTGGTTTTTACTTGTAAGTGGTGTGTTTTTTGATCTTTGAAAATGGTTTGGCATGTAAAGATTATGTGTGTCCCATTTATAATTTGTTGAAAATAGATTTGGTTTTCAAATGTGGTGTGAGTTCATAAAAGGAATTTTGTAAAATGGATTTCAAATTGAAATTTTTTTATTTTTACCTTTTTGGGAAGGTGGATTTTCTTCCTATGAAAAAGGGTTGTTTTTATGAAGGGTTCTTGGGCCCCGTTTGGTTCTTTGTGAAATTTTGAAAAATTATTATATGAAAAACTCTCCTTGGATAATCATCTTGACTTGTTTATATATAATGGATGGGATGTACTCACGGTGAAATCTTCATAATCCATTTGTGTTGAATGGAGTGGATATCCTCATTGTGCACTCCTCGTGATCCATTTACTTAGAGTGGAATAGGAGGTCCTCGTTGTATACTCTCATGAGATCTATTTTTTTTAGGAGATAGATTGATCATTGGGTTACTCGGGGTGATGCCTATGTGTGATGTTTGTAAGTGTGATAAATGTATATGTGTTTATTTTTTTCTTGGGTTTATTGTATCACCCCATTTTGTAATCTTTACATGGGAACACGGCCAAGCTAGAGAATTTTCATAGAGTGGTTACAACACTAGATTATGATTTTTCTCACTCTAGTGGCCCATAACAGGGGATATATTTTATTTTTGTTTCTATGGGATAGTTCCCCTCGACTGTACTAGGTAGGTTGTGATCAAGCATGTGGGTGGAATTGACTTCATGTGGTGAGGAATTATTTTATGATGAGTCAAGATGCATATTATATTCTGTATTGTTTTATGAGATACTAGGTTCTTCTATATCCTTTAGCACTTAGTTTTCTACAGAAGATAGTAGAGATGCATATGTTGGTTGGATACTCATTGTGTGATCTTTTCAATTTCCCTTATTGTATGATTATCATTATTTCTCCCTTTAGTGGTGTGATTCATTTGAATATAAATAGTTGGTTTTAAAAGGTTTATGGGAAATTTTTTGGAAATGTTTGACACTCTCATTTACGGTTTTTAAATGAAAATAATAACCTTCCTCCTTGAAATTTAATGGTTCCTCCTTGGAAAAGAAAGTGGTTTTAAAAGAAAATAGGGCAAAAAAATATTTTTTATTTGAAATGAAAATGTTTGGAAATGATTACTTTTATATATTGTATTTCAAACATGAAATTTATGTTGATTTTATTTAAAGGAAGTGAATTGGGAATATATTTTATCAGGAACACCTATGGAGTTTAATACTCACATATACAGTTCTTTATTTTTTTTACACTTTAGTGTAGGTTCTATCTTAGTTTGGATCACCGTGGGTGATGGTTGGTCTTGGTATTTGAGAGTACCCCTCAAGGGTACATGGAGGCGTTGTGGTTTCCAGGTTCATTTTGGATTTGGTTATTTAGTTGTTCATATTTTCAATTTCTGTAAATTGATATTCAGTTCAAAAAATTTTTATATTGGGATTCTCTTCTTGTTTCCATTTTTTATTTATTTATGTATTTATATTTGGAAAAATCTCTCCCTTTGTTACAATATTGATTTACGGCACTAGTTTCCAACCCAGGAGGATTAACAACACCTCTCAGTCCTTTCCCAAAATCGACTCAGGTGACTGGTTCGGGGTTAACCCAGGTTAGTCCATGAAAAAATAGAATCATAACCAAGTTTGTTCTTTAGAGAAACTTATATTCAGAGTGGAATCTTTTTATTTATGATTTCAATTTAGATGGAGTAGGACTCTCAGAGCTTGGGGTGTAGGTCTATGAGAGTTTCTGGCCAACACTTTTTGGATATAACCAAGAGTTTCAGTGGTAAGTTGGGTTGTGTTCAGTTTCTTTGGTTCTTATTGATATCTTGATTCTGGTAAATGAAAATATAGTTGGGAAAAGGGTTTAGTGAGCTCTCAGGGCTTGTGAAATCATGTGGAGCTAGAGACATGGTCCTAAGAGACTCTTTTTTATGGTTTTTTCATTGGCATATGGTCACCAACCATGTGTCCAAGTAACCCATCACCACTAGTTCCCCCTTGTGTGTTGTTTTGGGTCATCCTTGATTCTAATTTTTTTTTAAACCTTCATTTTGAAATCATGAAAATTGGATTTAAAGTGGAAATGGTTTAGTTTTGCAAGGATGGAAAAAGATTTTTCATAATCACTTTTAATAAATCATTGGAATGTGGATTTTTATAATTTGATTTTTGGGTAAAATATGGAATGGTTTACCGAGATTTAATATTCATAATTAAAATTCAGGTTATTGAAATTGTTTTTTTGGAAATCAAAATTTTAATTTAAAAAGGGTTTTGGAAAAAAATTAAATTCAAATAAATGAGTTTCTAATCAAATTATTTTTTAGGGAATGAAATTTATTGATCTTATAAAAATGTTTTGTATGATATGAATTGAATTTTTGGATGAAATCCATGTGATTTAATTTTGAGAAGGATGAAATGGATTGAAGGGTAGAGTTTCAAAATGGGTTTTTGATTTAGCTATTGGTGGTCTTTTGAAAATGTTTTGTGAAATTTTAAAAGGGAAGTGGGTTTAGAGTGTGAAAACTTGTGTGAACTACTTTGTTTTTGAAAATGGAAATGTTTTTTTTTTGACCTATGGTATTCTCATGAGTGCTCACATTCATGGGAATGTGTGAAAAATTTGGCAGATGTTGACTTGGGAAGATGAGGTCCTGGATTGGCTTGAGTTGATTAGTGATCTGGGTGGCATAGAAATTTTCATGTGTGAAGTTTCGTGTAATACCATTGGTGAGTGTGCAACCCACCCAATTATTTTTATTTCAAAAAAAAATTAAGAGGAAATTTGTATTTTTTATAACAAGTTGTTGTATGGTGTGGTTTTAAATGAGTTGGAAATTTTTCTTATGTGTGCTTTGAGTATTGAAATTCTTTTGGATGAGTTGATTTTTATTAAGCTCTTAGTTTTCTTGTTGGTTAGTGTTCCCCTAATAAGGTTTGATAGATATTCAAGGTGTGGCTACATGTGGTTTACAATTATCATAACTTCCATTTGATCAACCTAAGGACTTCCTTCTTGAATTTTGGAACTTTAATCCCCCTATTTTATGGTCAATTAGATCCTCTCTACGTGGAAGTCTGGATTTGGAAAATTGAATAGATATTCATTTTCATTGAGTTTCCTGAATCGTTAATAGTAATGTTTTCTACCTTTATTATCAAGGCTCTATCCAAGATGTGATGGAATTAGTTCTCTCAAATGATGCATCAGGAAGATCATACCTGGGAATTCATCAAGGATTCATTCATTTGTTGGTATTTCTCTGAGACAATGAGAGTAAGTAAAGGGATAGAGATGTGTTCTCTAAAGTAAGGTAATAGATCAGTGTTGTAGTTCTTTCTCCATTTTTTTGGATCTATTTTCTTACCTTCTATGAATGTATGTAGATCCATTATTGAGATCTCAACTTTTTGAGAGCGGGATTCATTCTGATCTGAAATCGAAGGTCTTCGAGTTTGGTTTGACCTATTTTTCTGATGTGGTGAAGAAATAAATTTTTTATAAGCCTATTTTAGTTTGATTTCATGACTAATACAACCTTCCTCCAATCTATTAATGTGGTAAAGGATTTCCAAGAAGAATTTTGGGGATCATCCTGGAGTTTTTGGTGTTGGAAGAGGAATAAAAAGACTGATAGATCTATATTAAGATTCTTCTAAGAGGTAGATCTTGGTGTTTCATCAATTTGGTAAGTTATATCATAATATTTAATCATGTTTGAGTTATTCTAAAAACAATTATTCATGTGGACTCTTAGGTCACCTACAATGGTTCTGCCAGGGTGTTGTCAAGAAGCAACATAGATCCATTTTGTAGGAGTAGTGTATTGTTCTGGGCTTAGTTTAAATTATTTTTATATGTATTCTTCATTTGTTGTAAAGTTAGTGTCTGGTGGTGTTTTTTGGTGCCACATTATCTATAAGATTTTGAAAGTGGATATTTTGGGTCTCTTGAGATATTTGGTTTCAATGAAAGCATGTTTTCCTTTTGTAAGTTCCGAACTTTTCCATCTTGAGTTGTGGTGTGCCTCATTGAGTGTCTAGTTTTTTCTATTCCTTATTTGATGTAAAAAATGGATGATGTGTGTGTATCTTATGAATCCATGTTTTAATGGGAAGAAAAAATTTTAATCAGTAATTATCAACTTGTGAATGTGGGGTAGTGGAGGCTTGAAGACATCATGGCTTCATCCATCGGCCTCATAGTAAAGCATGCAACGTTTCAAGAATTGTGGGGTGTGAGGGACCTTGTTCGATATTTTAATTAGTATGAGAATGGTGACAGTTTAATCTTCTTTTTAGTAGATTATTTTCCCTAGAAAATCCCATTTTTTGAAGGAGGCATAGATACCTCGTTTCTTCATTGTGATCCTTATGGTTTAAAAGTTCCTCTTTGGTTGTAAGAGGTCATGGTTGTATTGTTTATTGAAATTTTAATGGAGGTACATTTTCATATGAGGACCTTTGAATTTGTTATACTTTTGTGGTTATCCATCATATGTTTCTTTTTTTATCCAATCGCATGGGTTGGAGTTTCATTCATCAATTTTTCCCTCGTGTGGAGGGGGGATATTGGTATTTATAAGAAATTTTTGGGATTGTGTGTGGTCATCCATTCTAGAGTGTTACTTTTTTATTAGTGTGGAGAGTTTTGGGTTAGTACAAGATGGGTTTCTCCATGTAATTCTCTGCTAGTTTATTAATTCTGTTTGATCCCTAATGGTGGGGATACCCATCGCGGGTCTTATTGTGTTTCCTATGGAATTGATCTATGCTAGTAGGTTTTTAATGGTTAGAAGCCCACTATAGCCTCTTGTGTTAGTAATTTTGTTTGGTTCCTTGCATTGGAAGGGTAGGAGGAGGACTATTCTTGAATTTGATTCACTTTAAGTTCCTCTCTAATTGGGGAAACGTTAGGATATTTTAGAAATGTGGATTGAGTTTTTCAATGTGATTCAGGAAGTGGTTTGGGATCATTGGATTGTTCTAGGTAATGGATGTTTATATTGTTCAGTGATGGTTGATGTGTTCTTAGTTATAGTGGTTTGATCATGAAGTTGTCGAAATCATTTTTCCTTGAGGAATCAACTAGATAATGGTGTGGCTTTTGGGGAGGAAAGAATAATTGTGGGTAGAATTGTTACACCTAGATTTTTAATTTCATCCTTTTTTCCGGTTCATCTTTTGGATCTCGGTTTTTCTCTTGAGTTATGTGTGTGATAATTTTAAATTTTGAGGTGTTTCATTAATTATTTTTGGTATCATGTTCATTATTTATTTTCCTGATGAGTTTTTTCTGAAAATAGAGATTTTGGGCTTGATAGCAAGTGTTTCATGATTAGCACACAATTAGAGGAAATCATGCATCCTAGATCAAGAAACTATGCAAGACATGGGATGACTCTAGTCAAAGGTACACGGACCACACATGGTTAGAAAAACTATTTGGAAGGCATGCACATTGTTCTTCCATTATGGATATAACCATTTCATGTGGTTGGCACATAGTTTACCAAACCATGCAGCCTAACCATGCGCAGTGCCCATGTCATTAAAATTTTGAAATGTACTTTTTACCCTCCTGGGAATTTGACACCAAAATTCCCAATTCTCTATTCTCCTAGTTCATGCGGCCCAAATGGATCTCCTCCCTTAATCTTCATGCCTATCCGCCTATCCCTTGGTGTGTATCTAGTTGATTATTCAAGTTTTAATGGTGATTATTCAAGGTAATATCATCCTCTCTTATCCATATTCATTATTCTTCCATTTTTTCTTGTGTTATTATTATCCCTTGGACTTTTAGATATAGGTTTCATGTTTCCATTGGTTTATGCTGGGGGTTTTGTATTCTTAGGGAATCTATTTTTTGTTCTTGGCTCTTGAAGTCTCTTTTCACATGTTTCGAGTTTTTTTGTTGAATCACATGTTATTTTATTTAGGTTTCCAGTTTCACATGTCCTTTAAATTTAATATTAATTGGTTCTTTCTTTTTAAACCTTAATTATAAGATAAGTTATTATTTATAATATTTAGAATAATTTTTTTGTGAAATTTTTTGGTTTTAATAACTGTTTTGAAGAATATGACATTGTTTTTTTTAATGCACACGAAGGGTTTATAAAATGATTGCTTTGATTTTGTAAGTGGATTGGTGGTTTTAAAAAGAATTAGTTGGATTTGTAAATAAATTTATTTAATTTAATGTGGTAATTATGATTTATCAAATGGATTTATAAATGGTTTGGACTTGAAATTAGTGTGTTTTTATCTCTTTGAAAATGGTTTGGCATGTAATGATGATGTGTGCCCCATTTAGAATTTTATGAAACTTGATTTGGTTTGAAAATTTGGTGTGAGTGGTTAAATGGAATTTTTTAAAATGCTTGTGAAATTAAAATTGGTGTATTTTTTCCTTTTTGGAAAGGTGGATTTGGATCCTTAGAGTAAGGGCAGTTTTTATAAAGGGTGCTTGAGTCCTATTTGGTGCTTTGTGAAATTTGGGTAAAATGATTGTGTGAAAAAATATCCTTAGAAAATCCTATTAGCTTTTTTATATTGAATACATGGTATGTCCTCATTGTGGAATCCTAATGATCCATTTATGTTTAATGGATGGGATTTCCTCATTGTGGAATCATCATGATCCATTTACTTAAAGTAGAAAGGGATATCCTCAATGTGGTCTCCTTTGAGATCTATTGGTTTCAAGGAAAGAGATTGATCATTTGGTGACATGGGGAGATTCATTTGTTTGATTTTAATGTGGGTAGTATATGTATATGTTTTTATTTATTTCATGGATTGATTGGCTCACCCAATTTTGAATCATGACATGGAAACTTGGCATAGCTATAAAATTTTTTGGAAATGGTTTCTACACTAGCTTAGTATTTCAATCTAGCTAATGGCCCATTGCATGGGATATATTTTGTTTTTGTTTCTAAAGGATAGCTACCCTCGGTCAGACCAAGTAGGGTGTGATTGAGTTTGTGGGGGAATTTATGTCCTTGGTTGAGGCATACCTTCAGGGTGAGTCAAGATGTATAGTATGTTCTGGATTGTTTCACGATCTCCAAGGTTTTCCCATGTCCTTCATCTCTTAGTTTTCTATGGTGGATAATTGAGATGAATATTTTGGTTGGATACTCTTATGTGACATTTTCCATTTCCCTTATTGTAGGATTATTGTTGTTTCTCCTTTGTGTAGTGTTTTTCTTTTGAACAGTGATGGTTGGTTGTCAAAGGTTTATGGGAAATGTTTTGAAATATTTTACACTCTCCTTTACTATTTTAAAATGAAAACATTATACATCCGCCTTGGAAATTAATGTGGTTTTAAATTAAAATATTAAAATAGACTATGTTTTTCTTTAAAAATAAAATGTGTGGAAAATATTAATTTTATATATTGTATTTAAAAAGTGAAATTGATGTTTCTTTTATTTAAAGTATGTTCATTTGAAATATATTTGTTTGTTAATTCCTACTAAGTTTTAATACTCACACATGTAGTTGTTTTTTGTGTTTAGACTTTGGTGTAGGTTCCATCTTGGTTTCAATCATCATGGTAGATGGTTGGTCTTATTATTAGAGAGTGACCCTCGGGGTCCCAAGGAGGCGTTGTGGTCATCAGATTCAATTTGGTTTTTTGTTTAGTTGGTTTTATATTCAGTTTTTACAAAATGATATTAATTTTGGATATTTATTTATATTAGGATGCTCTGTTTGTTTCTTTTATTTATTTATTTATGTATGTATATTGGGAGAAATCATTCCCTTGGTTACTCTATTGATTCTCGACACTAGTTTTCATCCTCGGAGGATTGGGAACACCACTTGGTACATTCCATAGATCGACTCAAATGAACGATTCAGGTTGGAACAAGTTTAGTTTGTGAAAAAGGTGATTTATGATATGTGGTAGTGATTCCGGTGGTCATGTATGATATGGGACATTTCTAACTTTGTTTCACATTTTTATATGTGTCAGTAGGTCAAATTAAAGAACCAAAGACCTTTGAGTTTTCTTTTTCCACTTCCCAGTCTGACTTGGATATAGGATGAGATGTTTATGTACTTTTTGGTTCGGTTAACATATACCCCTCAGAAAAAATAGTGTCATATGGTTTGTAATCAATCGACTGTTGAAATCGGCTAACCTCTTACCCAAGCATGATACAACCAATGTTTAGGACTTTAGACATATTTATGTATAAGATATTGTTAGATTTCATGGTTTCTATCTACTATAGTCTCGTATTAGGATCCCCACTTTACATATCTCTTTTGAAGAGGACTATATGTGTCATTGGGATCTCAGGTTTGTTTGATCATGACATATCATATTCAGACATATTTCTAGATAGAACTATCTATATAGATTCTTTAGAACATGTTATTTACTTGGCATTTCAATTTTGGTGGATTTTGGGATGTAAATTTAGGACTGGTCGAGTTTATGTATATCAATAGTTACCAATTTTTAATTAGTATGGATCCATTTGTGGCCTTGTATGGTAGGCCTTGTAAAACTAGATTGTGTTGGCCAAGATTAGTGAAGCCTCTTGGGTTGGGCCAAGTTTGGTCAAAGAAACAATGGTGAATATTTATTTTATTCATAAAATGATGTTAACTAAAAAGAGTGGGTATAAATATTATACATACCATCATAGGAAACCATTAGATTTTGTAGTTGGGGACTAAGTGTTTTTTAGAGTTTAACCTCGTTTGGTCCATCGAAGGCTTGGGAAATGGAGGAATATTTCACCTTGGTTTATGGAAATTTTTGGGATTATTGAGAAGGTGGGGAAAGTGACTTAATGTTTAGCACATCAGCTAAATTTTATAATAACACATGGTGTGTTCTACATATTGAATCTATGAAAGTATCTTTCTGGCCCATGTCATGTCTTGGGATGGGAGGATCTTGATGTTGAGCATGAAATATCTATGATTGAGAATTCAGTAAGTACTATTAATTAAGATAAAAAATTAATACCCGATAGTATAATACCTTTAGTTTGTGTGCTATAGTATCATGGTTCTGATTCACATGAGACTTGGGAGCATGAGTCACTAATGAAAGAGTGGTGGCATCATCTCTTTGTTATGGAAACTCTTTGATAGGATTTCTAGGGACATGAATTTTTTATGGTGGGGTTGTTTTAATATCCATTTAACTTATGTTAAGTATTCCTTAACCCTTGTTTTGATATCCTTTAATTTGGGCCTTATTTTGGGTTCATCACAGGTTAATTTTTAGAATTTTGGAATCACTTTGGGCTATGCATGGTTAGCGCATGGTTAGAGAAAACTATGCGGTTTGACCCAAATAACACTACACCCAATTGTATGACACTAAAAGAGAGCACAATGTTTTTATAACCATGTTGCATGCCCCTAGAATCCATGAACCCAAAGATAATAATGGTTTTCATGGTTTTTCATGGTGAATAAAACGGTGTGACCAAATAGTTTACCCCATCCAGAAATCTAGTGTGGGTGCATGGTTAGAGAGAAGGGATTGTTTAACTATGTGAACCTCTCCAGAAAACCATGTGTAAGGTTTTTATTTCCATAAAAATATTAATTAAAATTTTTAAACCCATGTTTAGGATTCAAATCCCCCCTTCAATCCTTAAAATATTTATTGTATCTTGGAGGCTCTCAAGAGGTGAAATTGACTCCTCCAAACCCTTCTTGGCAGATCAAAATGGCATTGATCTCATTTGGTTTACTCTGGGTAAGTGGATATCCTCTAGTGTTATTTATTATAATATCTCATTCTTCCCTCCTTAGAGTTTGATAGATAATCATGTAATGTATGGATCTAGAATTTATTTTATAGGACCTTGATTCTAGGTTTGATTTCATGAACTCTAACGCTATTGTTCTTCATTGGTGAATCTCATTGCGGGTATTGATTTCGGAATCTTTGATTTAATAGTGGGTGGTTCCATAAGTATTGTACATTCAATTGAAAACCTAAATTTATTTAAAGATTTGGAAATAGTTGTTAAATGATTTAAAAACATGTATTTTACAAGATTTTATCCTTGATTTTAAATGGGTATTGAAATTGAGAAAAACCACAAATTTAATGAAATTGAAATTGTTGGCTGAATTTGTGAAACAAGATTCATTAATTTTGAAATAATTTTGATGAAATGATTTGTTGTTAATCTTGATAAAATGGATTAAATTGAATTATGGTTTAAAATGGAATGAAATGATTAAAACCTAATATTTTGTTTTGAAATGAGAAAGGCATGTGGAGAAATGAAATGGGGAAATTATATTTTGAAATGATTTGAAATTATTATTTTTGAATTTTATTTATTTATTTATTGATTTATTGATTTATTATTGAAGAACATGTAAGACTAGATAGTTTTTATGTAACAAGGAAAACCATGAAAGGTTCTTGATCCTATAAAAATGGAATTATAGTGACAACACTAACAGAACCACGATAGGCTTGACTGAACATAGTGGATCCCCAAATGTGGTGTAGATTGATTTTATATACTAAATCTCAGAATGGGATAATGTGTGTACACATATCTAGAGCCATGATGATAAATGGGAAGCATGAGGATTCTATTACCAAGAAACTAATGTACCGTGGGGATCTTTTTTTCATGGCGATTTCCTTACATGATTTGATTATACAAATAATTTATTATTGGAACTATTTTATTCATAAAAATTGGTTTATGTAAGCTGCTTTATATAAAATACTAATTAAATCCTGTTTGAAATTTGTTTTTATATATCTTTCGTCTATTTAAATACAATAATTTTTTTAAATATAAAAATTTGTTTTCATGACTGGGTTTTTATTTAAATTAATATCATAAATGGTAAATTTTTTATGTTACTGGTTATGGAACACCAGTGAGGCACTACAAGGATTTATATCTCACACCCTACCTTTTCCATTAGGTTTTTGTAGTATTTCTAAATCCAAGTATAATTAAAGGGAAAATTCCACTTTAAGGTGGTGTATTTTATTGATTTTTTTGGACAATGGAGAGGTGATTGTCACCAGTGGATCTATAGTCTACTTATTTCATAGGATATTTTAGACCTTTTAGATCTTTTTTATATTGATATATTGGGATGATGCGTACTTTGAGATGTTTATATTTTTATTGGGTACTATTTTAAGTGTTTTTTTGATAATTTTCCCTTTTGAGGTGTTGATCATACTAACTTGTAACCTTTTATATTTCAATTTTTGGAAAATTCATTCCTTCTTTGATCTTATATGATTCTATGTGTTATTTGTAGACCCATGAGGATCAGGAATTCCCTTCAGGCTACGTTAGGGCTAGCTCGAGTGTCAGGGTACTAGGGTATCTATAATGGTTCATGAACTAGTCTTACCACTTACCTAATAAATATCTTGGATAGTTGATCAAGGGTTAAATATTCTCTGATAATAATGAAATGTGATTACATTTTAAGGTGATCAACTATAACCCAAACTTCATTATAGCCTTTATAAATTTTAAGGAGTCCAATGATGAAATCCATAGTGATGATTTCTATTCTAGTATGGGTAATGGTTTTAACATCCCCTTAGATATTTATCTCATACTTTACATATGGACATACCAGGAAATGAGAGACATATTTTGAAAAATAGCTCTTCATTTTTTCCAACCATAAATACTCTTTTAGATCACTATATATCTTTCTACATTCAACATTAATAGAGAATTATTACCTATGATATTTTACCAATATTTCCATCATTAATTCGTTTATTTATGGGAAACAAACTCAGTTCTTATATCTTATCATTCCATCGCAATCAAGTTTGAACTTAGGAACATTTCACTCCTTTTGTAGATTTACATCATGAACCTCTTTAATATTCACATGGATGGATAGTTGAACATTCATCAAAAAATATATATGATATATCCCCTTTTACTCATGATCTTAAGGTATATATTATACAAATTAATAAATATTGGATCTCTTTCAATCCATATGATTAACAAACTAGAACAGTATCTTTGACACATAGCACCAACCACCTTATTTTCCTTTCTATGGTGGTAGTGTATTGAGCAGTCATAATCTTAAAAAAAAAAGTCTAACCATTTCTTATGTCACATAATCCACTATTTCTATGTGAATATATACTTAAAGCTTTTATGATCAGTATATATGTCACATTCTTCACCATAAACACAATTCCTTGATATTTTCAATTAAAATTTTACATTTTCCACCTATTAATCATTAGTTGAGTAATTTTTCTAGTGAATTTTCAATTTTAATTAGGACTAAGTTGTCACAATACAATTATATATGAGTAATAATCCTACTACCTTCTTTGATTCATAATTATAGATCACAAACCCTTCTCTATTGTAGGGTAGTGTGAGCATAGGTGAACTAACCATTATTTTTTTAAGCTCCTTGATATTTTCATCACATTTATATGTCCAATAAAACTTGACTCCATTCTAGTCTAACATGGTTAGTTGATTAGATATCCATGAGAAATTATTTAATAAGTATCGATAATATTCATCCAATCTAAGGAAAATATGGTTATATATCATAGTGGATGGTCTGGTCTATTATTCAGTAACATTCATCTTTTATGGATCCACCGATATAACCTCACTTGAGATTGTATGATCTGAAAATGAAACATTATATAGCCAAAATTCACACTTGGGAAAATTTTCATTAAACTTATCATTAATTAGGGTATTAAGTACTATCCATAAGTGATCATAATACTCTTCCTTGATCATAGAATATATAATAATATATTCTATAAATACTGCAACCAAAAAAATCAAGGTAAATAGTCTATTAATTAAATTCATGAAGATAATGGGGGAATTAGTAAGGCCAAATAGAATTATTATAAATCCATAGTGTCAATACCTTATACAGATGTTTTTATTGGGTATGCCTTTACTTTTTACCCTCAACTAATAGTATCTAGATCAAATATCATTCATGAAAAAATAATGATCTCCTCATGATTGATCAAAAAAATATCTATATGGGGTTGAAGATACTTTTTATTGATCATGATCTTATTATATTCTTTCTAATTAAAGTAGATTCACATTGATCTATCTTTATTCTAAAAAAATGGTTCGCCCCAAGCTGATTCACTTGGATGAATAAATACCTTGTCAATATTCTCCTAGTGTTTCTTATTAAATTCCTATAACTCAATTGGGCCATTCTATATGGAGTCTTGGGAATAGGTGTAGCACTGGGTATGAGTTCTATTAAAAACTAAACTGCATGATTCATAAGAAGATTAAGAAATGCATCTAGAAACACATCAAAAAACTCTCATACAATAAACATATCTTTTATATCGAGTTTTTAACCATCCATCTGATATAAATATCTTCTTTTAATAGGAACCAAAACCCATTTAATGGATTTAATTTCCATTGGATGTTCATATCTATCCTTACCTTGATAGAAATTTATAGTTTGGTCCAGATATCAAACATTACATCCCTTTCCTGGAAATTGATATGGGTTCTATAAAAGAAATCTAATCCATTCCCAAAATAACATCAAATTCAACTAGAGTGAGAATAGTGAAATCTTCAAGAATCACATCCCCACAAACATCAATTGTATAAAAATAATAGACTTGCATTGGGATAATCATGCTATTAAAAGTATTTACTACTAATTTAACATATAATCATTGATGTGGTAATGTGATTGTCTTAGAAAAATTTTCTTATATAAAAAAGTGGGAATCAAATAATTCATTATCAGTGCTCGAGTAGATGGTAGGTATACATTTCCCCATGTTATTTTCATACTCTACATCAACAATAGTGATCACATGAGCTTTAACTTTGTATATGGGCTGAATAGGTTTCTAATATTAATCACCTTCATTAACCCTAATATTCTATCAAGTTATCATAATTCACATGCTCTTTTAATTTGAAACACTGGATTGTGGGTGGTGCATACTATAGATTTTTCTCTCCATTTAAATCATTAGCTAACTTCTTCCCATCACTTTGGAATTTTATTTCATAATTACCTTCTTTTACAACCATAAACTGTATACTACTCCCCTTAAGATAATTCACTCCATGTTTTTTCCACACTTCTAGAATAAAGGATGACTGATCTTCTTCCCTCCATTGTTATTTATTAGAATTTTTTTTGAATTATATATTTTTTTCTTATCAAAATAATGAGATTAATGGGTGACTTTAATATCTATTTATACCTTGATATCACATTGAATTATTTATTCTTTGAAACTGAAGTCTCTTATGGGGAACTCCCATTGAAGACTTGGTTTTAATCCACTAAAAAATCAATCAATATTGATATCAGTTTGGATGATAATACCAGAATCACACCTCCCATGTCATATAAAATTTACCTTATAGTAACTAATGAATTAATCTTATCTCAAGGAATTATTAATCTATTTTTCTATAAATAATATTATGAAAGTAATTATTGAAAAAAATAGCCTTTTAAACTTATATCACTAGATAGATTCAATTTCTTTTTGTTGCCTCGTTCTCTTGGAAAGAATCCAATGTTGATATGATTTTCCTTCAAAATGATAAAAATCCAAAATAACTTTTTCATGCTCTAAGTATTGAAGAATGGAAAATATATTTTTAGTGGTACTGATACATTTCTCATAAATTAGTGGATTAGTGGACCCAATAAATAAGTTGGATGTTACCTCATAAAGGACTCAACAAAAAGTTTTCTCTCCTTTGACCATTTTGAAGATCGACATGATTTATAGCTTTAGAAAATTTTGTAAGAATAAAAATAAGATTTTTCATTCCAATGTTCATAAAATTTGGTTGATCAACATAAAATCCATTTCATTTTTCATCACATTCAACATTATTACAATTCTTTGGATTTCATGAATTTACTAAAACCAAAAAACATAGTGTGAGAAACAATAATCATAGTTATAAACCATATAATAATGAAAAATCATTCATCAAATTTTTAAATCCTGACACCTTCTTTTCAATATATGAAACCTTAGGTTTAAACTTGGAAATACATGGTCATAATATATTAAAATACTTCTTAATTATTTATAAATAAAATGTAAATTAACCCAAGAATATCTCCTGATATGTTTTAGCGATGTGTGTAGTTATAAGCCAACTAATCATTCAACGGTGATGATTGAGTTAATACCCTATCCACCCCATTATGATTTGTTAACCCTAGGTGAATTTATTCCATATTCACACCCAGTTTATGGTATCTAGAAAATTATGTATTTTAAATGGAAACCATACTCATTTTATACCATAACATAGGATGTTCACTTATACTTAGACTTATCCTATGTTTTCTCACTGAAGTATTATATCCTAGTTTCCAAAAATAACAAATTCTTTCTCTAATATCAACTAAGGTGACCCAACAATTACATATAGAAATATTACATCTTATAATATGAATATTAGTTACATATAATTAGAATACATTATATAATCATAAATGTTTAGTGTCTTTAAAAACATAGATACATAATTAAATGGTATATTAATTACCTACATCATCTCCCACTTGGTTCTTCATAACTAGCTCCCTTCTTTGACATATCATACATAAAAACATTCCTTATAACATGTAGAAAAGGAAACATAATAAATGGTGATATCAAATAATAAGTAAGGGTAAAAAAAGGTAGATAATAATCAATGGTCATTTTTAATATTAATGTGAGCATAAGGGTATGAAAAATGAGCGTAACTTTGAAAAAACATTCACATAAATTCATAGATCATAATCTTGGGTCATGGAATAAATCATAGAAATTAAAAATACATGAATCATAAAGGAATCAAAGAACCTAATCCATAAGATCATAAAATTGTAATAAGATTATATAATAAAATATTGGCATAAATTATTTCATAATCATAGTCATTATTATCTTAATTCATGGATACCAAACAAGAGATTCAACACATGTTACGATTCATCTATACACCTATGTACCTACTATGGACTTTGGATAAACTTCTATATAAACTTTTTTGGTATTGGGATAACCTCTTATATACCCTTTGATCTTAAAAAAATCATTAATGTTTACACAATTAATTGGAGGGATATAACAGACCCACCCATCAAAAAATTATAATTAATTTATATGTATTCCATAAGATCATGAAAACATTTATCCATTCATCATGGCTTGACCCATGGAAAATATAATGGGTTTTACCAAAATTTCATTATCATAACAAATAACTATACATATAAATAATATGTATGGTATTATAAAATCCTATTTCTAGTTAACAATAATCAATTTCAAAGGATGTTTTCATAAATGAAAATTTTGGTTAAAATATCTCAGTAATATTTGTTAAAAATTTCCATTTTATATTTGAAATCAATTATTTCAAATATAAAATTTTATAAAATATTAAGGAAAAAAATTTATTTTTCAAGAATTATGGTAAATTATAAATTAATCTTAATATAAAATTATATTCTTGATGGTGAGAAAAAAATTTGTGTGGTGTATGTTAAAACAAATATTTTTTTCACACCTTTGCGAAAAAGTACCTCATTTGGGAAACAACAGGAAGATTACTTTTGAAAATTTTATATAAATTCAAACATGGGTAAAAATGAATTTAAAAAATTATATTATAATATTAAAATAATTCTTTAAAAAATTAAATAAAATATATAGTTGGAAGAAAACTATTTTTGAGAAAATAGGAAAAGAAAGTTGGTTTTCCTTAAAAACATTCATTCAGAATTTTGATTACTTAGAAAGTAAAAAATGAAAGTAAAACATTAAATTTTAAAAAATAAATATTTTATAACAAATTCTATAATATTTTTTAAAGATAGATCATATAATTTCATCATCGTAAATTTAATCATAAACAGTCCCAATCAAAATAAAACTATAATGTAAAATCATTACCTCAAGTATTTCTTGCTTTATAAGCACTATATCCTGATATATAATAAATTTAAAATTATTCTTATTTAATTAAATAACCATATTAATACATATAATACCATATATATCCCACTTATAACATTATAACACCCATTTATTAATAATTATTTATTAAAATAATATTTTCTATGTGTTAACTATTTCGCTTTTCAAGAAAGTTTCAGTTCGACCGTTCCAATACTTATACTTTGATCATGGTTAAATAATATAAAAAATTTAATCATAAAATAATATCTTACATTCCTTATATATATATATATATAACCATCCATACAAGGTATAGATAGAAAAATAAATTACACTATTCTAGAAGAGGGTAGTTCATATGTACACATGAACATTGTTTTCATTTTCTAATGAAAATTAGAAAAGAGAGATAAAAAATATTTTTATGATTAAATAATTATAACTATAGAATAAATATTTTATATTTTTATTAAATCTGTCATTATATCCTTCAATGGGAGGCATTTATAGAAAATTAATCATATCGCTTTATGGAGACAGTAGTCTATTTAAACACACGACTAATAATTTCATTTCCCATTTGATAAAAAGAGGTGTAATAATGTTGTGGAATCATAATAATAACATGTAAATATATTTATGATATTGTATTTTTAGGATCGAAATAATGATGTAGATGCTCAATATACAAGAGGGGGGTGAATTGAACACTTTAAAATTTTTCTTAAACAAGGAATGATCTAAGTTTAGCAAAGTTAAACTAAGAAAATTCACAACACCTCTAACACCAATGAAAGATTGGGAAAAAGTATGAAGTTACAAAATTCTAGTTCTATGCACTTGCTTTTATCTGGAAAGTGAGTCTGGAAAATAGTTTCCAGAAATATGGATCTGGAAATTGAAACTTAACCAAAGTTTGCAATATGAGATTCTACCTTAAGGCATATAGAATCTAACTAAATCAAAGTACAAGTGTAAGGAAATATCAGAAGGTTATATTTTCCTTACAATTTAAAATTACAGCGTAAAAAAAGTAGTAAAACTACAAGTAACAAACAATAACTCTTTTAACCCAAAGAGAAGGGTATCCAACAACCTTGGATAAAGGTCCCTTGATTTATACTTTCAAGAAAGTCTGTCTTACCCACACCAGGGTAATCCCTTGATACAAAGATAGGAGTCTCTGTCTTGCTATCCCTGCAAGCCCTCAACTTTAAGGTAGTTGGAACCTCTGTCTTCCTCAGCAAGGAAGCCCTCGAAATTCAAGGTAGTCAGCACCTCTGTCTTCCTATCCCTGAAATCCCTCGATTGTAATCACCAACAAATGGAGTCACACTATAAGGCCCCATCCTTAAACATTACTTAATCTTGAGTTATTACAAGATTACACCTTGAGGATCTTTTCAGGTTTAGAGTTTTAGAGAACTAGATCATAAAACATGCATTACATTCCACATTTAAACAAAGTGGTTACATAAAAGATAGTATTCATTTTTCCCATCAATGGAAACATATTTAAAATAAAACATGGATTCTTTCTTGACACTTCCTTGACACTATCATCATATCATGTACCTTTCCCTTAACCTGTGAAAAACATTTCAAAAACTTGGGATGAGCATAAAAAGCTCAGTAAGGGATATAAAAATATGGAAAGGAAACATGGGTACATATATACATAAGAATGAAATCATACTTTACCCATAAAACATAAGCACTTTAACATACCTCATAAAATCATGAATAAATCATAGAAATCATAAGACATAAAGGTAACTTGAGGCATTCATAACATTCTTACGTAGGGAGTAACCCTCTTGGTTACGTTTGGAATACCCATCACAGTATATTCCCTAAATATCTTTGGATAAACCTTAATGTTTCACTCCTTCCCGTTACCCAATGCATTGGAGAGCTATATCGGGCTCACCCGCCCTAAGTTTATCACGAAACCACCCATCTTCATAATAATGCCCAAGAACCTCAACATAATCGTATCACATAAAACATGCATAAAGGAAACATAACATTTCCACCTTTCAATCACAAAATATCAATACAACACATTGATATAAAAACACTATGAAAACCATTTTCAATACCAAAATAAAAGAAAAGTAAAACATGGTATTTATTTTTCTTTTAAAAAAATGTATGGCGTGTAGAGGAAGCCGAAACTCAAATAATGGTCACGGCGGCGGAGAAGTCGTTGTCGCCGCATACATACGACAAAAACATTCCCTTTTGTCATTTAGTAAACGCTTCGTATAAAAAATATTCCTTTTGAATAAACGTAAAAGTCAAAGGGGTTTATACACCATATAAAAGAAGGTTGTGTATAAAACAAAATATACCTCAATGAAAGGAGATTGAGACGAAGTCCCATACCTCGGGTCCGACTTGACTCGGTCGTTCTTTAATCTCCTGAATAATAAACATGATTTACTTTATACTTGTTTAAGAACCTTTTTCAAGTTCATTATTCCTTTTATATCACTTATTGTCATGTCATGAACACTATGTAATTATTTAAGTTAATAACGGTCATTTTAACGTTCATTGGTACTTGAGTCAAAAATAAACCCTTTATAATTACAAGTTTTTCATGTATCCATTATATCTAGAATGGTATTCATGATGTAGATATCATATATATCATATATATCCAGTACATTCATGCATTTATAATATTATATTACATTTAGATGTAAGAAATGAAATGCACCATTCATGGAGACGGTAAGCCGTACGTATGCATGAACGCTGCTTCCATTTCTATTTTGTATTTTATGAAATGGAATCACAATGATATAAAGTTATATTATAATTCCAGTGTAATATCATATATAATATCATAACTCCATACTTTATACATCCCACATATGGTATTAACAAATCAAATCACTTTGAGGGGGCGGTAGTCCGAACTTCCTTAAATGAACATATCGCGTTTACCCATAATGGAAACCATAAAGGTATGCCCAAAATGAGAAATATAGAAGCATAAGGAAAACATAAAAATTTTATATATCATATATAAATATAGTTTCATCTTAATTTCCACATTTGAAGGTGTTAAAAGAATGTTGAACAATCATCGTTTCGGAAGGCAGAAATTCTCCATCCAGGGAAACACTATGTTATTTAACCATTATATGTAGGTGTGTGTAAGTGTAGCTCTAATACTTATTATAAAAACATCCTTGTATATGTAATATACTGGTGTTATTACAAAATAAATGAATAAAAAGAGTTTAGGGGGTTGGAGAAGGAAAATAAAACAAAAGAACACAAGTGAAGACATTACCTTAAAATCGGGTAACTCACTTTGGTTTGAGCTCAAAGGCTTCATTGGGAAGACTTCTGCCCAAAGTGAGGCTTCAAGGAGTAATAGAGGGAAGTGGAGAGACAAACTGGGTAGGTTTTGGCCGAGCCAAAGGCTTTGGAAGTGTGCGTAAGGAGGTAGAGGTGGGGGCCTTTTATAAGAGGAGAGGAGGGTCACTCTTGGAAAGTAAAGAAATGTTACTTTATTTTAAAATGCGTTTCGGATTCAAAAGGTCCCACATTGATATAATTCGAGGGTAAGGTGATAAGGGTTCAAAATCCACCCATCCAATAGGTTTTGGACATGTGTAGGTCATATAGTTTACATTATCTTTTCATTTTATTTAAATCTTTTATTAATGAGGTATTCGTTGCATCATCATGATGTCATAAATAAATTAATTTATTTAATGTATAAAAATTATAAAAAAAATATCATGATGTAGGAAATCTTTTTATCTTTCTAATGAATATTTATAGTCAAAAATATGACTTGTATAACCCCATTTAAAAATTGTTTTTAGTAAAACAACTCATGTTTGTGTCATTTTAATTTTCACATTAAATAAAAAGATATTAATGTCATTTTCCTACCAAAGTGGCTCCATGGGGTCCCCAAGTTGACCCATGGCTTGTCTCGGTCGGCCAAGACACATCCAATAAGGGTAGGGCATGTGTCTAGGTATATTTATTTTATTATAATATCATTTTTTCCTTAAATTGCACTAATTACCTCTAATCGCGATTAAAAACTTAAAAGTTACTATTCACCAAAAAATTATTTTAATCTCATTGAACCACATCTTACTTATTAATGACAACCATGTATGTTGGATTTTTGAAAATCAAATCATAGAAGTGGAAAAGTTTCATTTAAACGAAAAATCAGTTTCTTTAACTACCACTTAGTGGTTTCACTATTCATCAAAAATTGAAGTTTTTCAGAAAAATACCAAAACTTCACCCTAAGATATTTTTGATATTCTGAATTCAAAAATTATGTCTATTTAACAAAATTCAAATCATATAAGTTAAATTAATTAATTTAATAATTAATTCCCGATGTCATGACAAATAGCGTGTTTTTATGAAACAATAAGTATCAAAAGATTGACACCAGTTTAAGTCCAATTTCAAAGTGAAATTGATTCCAATGAACACCATTGGATTAAATGGTAAAAATATATTATAATTTCACTTTAAAACCAATTCAAAAGATAATATAATCACATAAATAATTTAGATTAAAAATAGGTTTTGAATTAAAATACAACATTTTTCACTATTCATTAAAAAATGAACTTTATCGGAAAAATACCAAAAATTCACACAAAGTAAATTTTGATGTCCCAATATTAAATAATATGTTTATTTTGAAAAACATAGCTTATAAAATTGTCAAAAGATAGATTTAAAAATGGTTTTCCATCAAAAGGCAGTAAAACAATCTTTTAATAATATTAGTGTATTCCATGCTTAAGATTGGATTTATTCTCATTTTAAGCCTCTAAAACACTATCTAATTCACTAATAGACATAGATAAAAATATCTATTATTCATTACTTACTTGGAATGTTACATCCTTCCCCCCTTTAGAAATTGTGTCCCCGTAATTTATGTACTTATCGAATAAATGGGGGTACTTATCCCTCATTGCATTTTCAGATTCCCATGTTGCCTCTTCCATCATGTGGTTTTTCCAAAAAACCTTTACCTGATTAATCACCTTATTCCGTAAAAATTGCTCCCTGTGGTCAAGAATTTGGACCGGTTGTTCCTCATAAGATAGGTTCTCTTCCAGCTGAACTACCTCTGGACTCAAAACATGAGATGGATCTGGCATATACTTTCTCAACATCGAAACATGAAAAACATTGTGTACCTGAGATAAACTCGAAGGTAAAGTCACCCATTATGCAACTGATCCAACTCTCTCCATAATTTCATATGGTCCAATGAACCTTGGACTCAGCGTTCCATTCTTACCAAATCGCATCACACTTTTCCATGGTGAGACTTTGATAAAAACATGATCACCTACCTCAAAAGATATATCCTTCCTCATGTTGTCCGCATAACTCTTCTGCCTGCTCTGGGCTGTTCTCATGTGTTTCTGTATCAGCTGAACTTTTTCTTCCAACTCTTCTAACAATTCTGGTCCCATCATCTTTCTTTCACCCACTTCATCCCAAAAAGCTGGAGTTCGACACTGCTTCCCATATAACGCCTCAAATGGTGTCATCTGTATACTGGAATGAAAACTGTTATTATATGAAAATTCAACCAAAGAAAGATGTTGGTCCCAACTTCCCTGATAATCCATAGAGCAAGATCATAGAATATCCTCCAATGTCGGAATTGTTCATTTTGACTGCCCATCTGATTGAGGATGAAAAGTTGTACTAAAATTTAATTCAGTACCCAACGACTTCTGAAGGCCTTTCCAAAAGTTAGAAGTGAACCTGGGATCACGGTCAGATACAATGGAGAGGGGAACTCCATGTAACCTGACTATCTCCTTAAGATACAAACGGGAAAGTTGATCTAGGGAAAAATTATCTCGTATATCAAGGAAATGAGTAGATTTAGTAAAGCAATCAACAATAACCCAGATTGCATTATTACCTCGAGGGGTCTTCGGCAATCCCACAACGAAGTCCATGGATATATCCTCCCATTTCCACTCTGGCACTGGTAAAGGATGAAGCATCCCTTTCGGTAACTGCCGCTCTGCTTTAACCTGTTGACATGTCAAACACTTCACAGTAAAATCAGCAATATCTCTTTTCATTCCATCCCACCAGTAATACTCCCACAGATCTCTGTACATCTTAGTACTTCCAGGATGAACTGAAAATAGAGAACTATGAGCTTCACATAAAAACTATCTCTTCAACTGTGAATCACAAGGCACACACAATCTCCTCCCAGATCTCAAAACACAATCATTATCAATGTTAAATTCAGGCAACTTACCTTTCTGAACCAGCTCTACCTTTTTCTGCAACTCATTATCTTGCTTCTATGCTTGCTTGAATCTGTCTGATAGAGAAGATTTCACTGATACCTAAAACAAAACAGAAGAACATCCTGCACCAACAAATTCTATCCCAAAGTTCATCAAATCCTTAACCAAAGGATCACATTCCAAACGCAACATTTCTAATGAAGCATTACTTTTTCGACTCAAATCATCAGCCACTTTATTTGCTTTTCCCGGATGGTAATGAATTGTACAATCATAATCCTTGATTAATTCTAGCCATCTCCTCTGTCTCATGTTCAATTCTTTCTAAGTGAATATATACTTTAAACTTTTGTGATCGTTATATATTTCAAACTTTACTCCATACAAATGATGCCTCCAAATTTTTAAAGCGAAAACAACAGCAGCTAATTCCAAATCATGTGTAGGGTAATTTACCTCATGAGTTTTCAACTGTCGTGAAGCATAAGCAATTACCTGATCATTCTGCATTAGGACACAACCAATTCCTTTCAATGAAGCATCACTATAGATAACAAACTCCCCATTCCTGGAAGGTAGTTCCAAAACTGGAGCATTCACCAATCTTCTTTTCAATTCCTGAAAACCATCATCACATTCTTTTTTCCAGATAAACTTAACACCCTTCCAAGTTAGCTTAGTCATTGGACTAGATAACCGTGAAAAATTTCTAACAAACCTTCAGTAATAGCCTACCAAACCAAGGATACTATGAATCTCTGTTACATTTGTGGGTCTTGTCCATTCTTCAACAACCTTTGTTTTTCCAGGATCAACGGTTATCCCATCTTTAGAAACAATGTGACCAAGGAAAGAAATTGGTTGCAACCAAAACTCACACTTGCTGAATTTCCCATACAATTTCTTTTCTTTTAAAGTTTGCAAAATAACCCTTAAATGTCTTTCATGCTCCTCTTTACTTTTATAAAACACCAAAATATCATCAATGAAAACCACCACAAACTTATCCAAGAACTCATGGAAATTTATATTCATTAAGTCCATGAATACAGCAGGTGCATTGGTTAGCCCAAAAGGCATTACTACAAATTCATAATGGCCATATCTTGTACGAAACGCAGTCTTCGGAGCATCTGCTTCCTTTACCTTTAGCTGATGGTACCCCGATCTCAGGTCAATCTTTGAAAAAAACTAAGCTCCCTGGAGCTGATCAAACAAATCATCGATATGAGGCGAAGGATATTTGTTCTTAACAGGGATGTTATTCAAGGCTCTATAATCAATGAAAAGTCTCATAGAACCATCTTTCTTTTCAACAAATAAAACAAGAGCACCCCATGGAGATGTGCTAGGTCGAATGAAACATTTCTCTAATAAATCTTGCAATTGCTCCTTCAACTCTAAAAGTTCAATTTGAGCCATTCGATAAGGGGGGTTTGAAATTGGCTTAGCATAAGGAACTAAGTCAATTGTAAATTCAACTTCCCGATCTGGTATTATTCCAGGCAGCTCATCTGGAAAAACATCAGGATACTCATTTACCACTGGCACATCATTAATCTGAATAGTTCCCTTTTTTTAAACAATATGTGCAAGGTAACATTCATTTCCATCTTTTACAAGTTTCTCGGCCTCTTGATAAGTTATCAATAGTAAGGGTTCATTCTTGTACAAAAACTGAAAGTCTTTCTGAAAATAAACTTATTTAGCTCTACAATCAATCTTAGCATGGTAAATAGAGAGCCAATCCATACCCAGGATAACATCAAACTCTACTAGAGGTATAAAAATAAGGTTTGCAAGTAGGTTCTTTCCACAGATAAGGATAGGAAGATTCTTATAAATTCTTTTTGCCTCAACATTTCCCCCAGGTGCTTTTACCACAAGTTCAGGAGTCATTTCTTGAGATGGTATTCCCATTTTACTAGAAAAGGTTTCAGAGATGAAAGAATGTGTGGACCCCGAATCAAACAACACACTGGCATAATCTGAAAAAACAAACAATGTACCTGATACAACTTCATTTGATGGCCCGACATCTGCTGAAGTAGTTGCAAAGGATTTCACCACCCCTTTCTGCTTGTAGTCTAACTGATTCTCATCACTCAAGCTCTTTGTCGGACACTCGTTTTCATAGTGACCAATCTCATTACACTTAAAACATTTCACTAACTGTAAATAAAATTTTTACTTACCATCACCTTGATCTTTTTCAGTGCAATCACGAGCCTTATGTCCCATCTTACCACATCGGTAGCACATTCCAAAATTTTGAAGAAATTCCCCAGCATGTCTTTTACCAAATTTATCACAAACTGGAAACTTAGTTTTCTTACCATCAGACTTTTTTGAATAATTCTTTCCTTTCTCCTACCACCTCGGTCTCTTCTTCTGTTGGTTGTTATAGAACACTTGATCATCGGATAACTCCATTTCCACCTTCTCATCATATCGAACAAGCTTTTCATAACTTTTAAACTCACGAGAAGCTAATTCCCTTCGATATTTTGGTTTTAATCCTGAGTAAAAATGATTGATTTTACTATCAAGGTCTCGGATAAAATTTGGAGCATACCTTTCCAAACGAGTGAACCTCTCTTCATAGGCAGCCACTGAGTCTTCCTCTTACCTCAATTCCAAGAATTTTTTTTCCATCCTAAGTCGAACAGCCTTAGGAAAATACTTCTCAAGAAACATACCTTTGAATTCATCCCAGTCGAGAGCATCAATCTCATCAGCGTCCCTAATATTTTTAACCATCGACCACCACTGATCTGCTTCACCCTCCAAACAGTAAATAGAAAGACTAACCTTTTGATTGTCTGAACACCCCATTACATCGAAAATCTTCTCCAGTGCTTTAATCCACCCTTCAGCAAGCACAGGGTCAGATGATCCTCTGAATGATGGGGGATGTTGCCTCATGAAATGTTCCACCACTGACATGTTCCTCTGCGGTTGATCTGGCTAATCTTGTGCATGGATACCACAACCATTTATCACTTGAGTCAACTGCACCACTACTGCAACAAACTGTTCAGTTCCAATTCCGACCATCTTAGGATGCTGATTCGGAAGGTTATTTACTTCTTTATTCCTTCCTAGCAGTGCTTCCATGTTTCCTCTACGGAAAACCATTCTGAAAAAACATGTCTTAGATGAAGCAACATGGTAATCTTCAAATGCTATATCATTTCAAAAAAAAATATTATTGGATAATCATTTAATATAATTCTAACTCCTAAAATTATCTAAACTGACCTTTGATACCAACTATAAGGCCCCAGCCTTAAACATTACTTAATCTTGAGTTATTACAAGATTTCACCTTGATGGTCTTTTCAGGTTTAGATTTTTAGAGAATTAGATCATAAAACATGCATTACATTCCACATTTAAACAAAGTGGTTACATAAAAGATAGTATTAATTTTTCCCATCAATGGAAACATATTTAAAATAAAACATGGATTCTTTATTGACACTTCTTTGACACTATCATCATATCATGTACCTTTCCCTTGACCTGTGAAAAACATTTCAAAAACTTGGAATGAGCATAAAAAGCTCAGTAAGGGATATAAAAATATGGAAAGGAAACATGGGTACATATATACATAAGAATGAAATCATACTTTACCCATAAAACATAAGCACATTAACATACCTCATAAAATCATGAATAAATCATAGAAATCATAAGACATAAAGGTAACTTGTGGCATTCATAACATTCTTACGTAGGGAGTAACCCTCTTGGTTACGTTTGGAATACCCATCACAGTATATTCCCTAAATCTCTTTGGAGAAACCTTAACGTTTCACTCCTTCGTGTTACCCAATGCATTGGAGAGCTATATCAGGCTCACCCGCCCTTAGTTTATCATGGAACCACCCGTCTTCATAATAATGCCCAAGAACCTCAACATAATCATATCACATAAAACATGCATAAAGTAAACATAACATTTCCACCTTTCAATCACAAGATATCAATACAACACATTTATATAAAAACATTATGAAAACCATTTTCAATACTAAAATAAAAGAAAGGTAAAACATGGTATTTATTTTTCTTTTAAAAAAAGGTATGGCGTGTAGAGGAAGCCGAAACTCAAATAATGGTCACGGCGGCGGAGAAGTCATTGTCGCCGCATACGTACGACAAAAACATTCCCTTTTGTCGTTTATTAAAAAATTCGTATAAAAAATATTCCTTTTGAATAAACATAAATGTCAAAGGGGTTTATACACCATATAAAATAAGTTTGTGTATAAAACAAAATATGCCTCAATAAAAGGAGATTGAGACGAAGTCCCATACCTCAGGTCCGACTTGACTCTGTCGTTCTTTAATCTCCTGAATAATAAACTTGAGTTAATTTATACTTGTTTAAGAACCTTTTTCATGTTAATTATTCCTTTTATATCACTTATTTTCGTGTCATGAACACTATGTAATTATTTAAGTTAATAACGGTCATTTTAACGATCATTGGTACTTGAGTCAAAAATAAACCCTTTATAATTACAAGTTGTTTATGTATCCATTATATCCAGAATGGTATTCATGATTTAGATATCATATATATCATATATATCCAGTAAATTCATGCATTTATAATATTATATTACATTTAGAGGTAAGAAATGAACTGCACCGTTCATGGAGACGGTAAGCCGTACGTACGCTTGAACGCTGCTTCCATTTCTATTTCGTATTTTATGAAATGGAATCATAATGATATAAAGGTATATTATAAGTCCAGTGTAATATCATATATAATATCATAACTCCATCCTTTATACATCCCACATATGGTATTAACGAATCAAATCACTTTGAGGGGGCGGTAGTCCGCACTTCCTTAAATGACAAATATTGTGTTTTTATGAAACAATAAGTATCATAAGATTGACACCAGTTTAAGTCCAATTTTAAAGTGAAATTGATTCCAATGACCACCATTGGATTAAATGGTAAAAATATATTCTAATTTCACTTAAAAACCAATTCAAAAGATAATATAATCGTATAAATAAATTAGATTAAAAATAGGTTTTGAATTAAAATACAACATTTTTCACTATTCATTAAAAAATGAACTTTATCGGAAAAATACCAAAAATTCACACAAAGTAAATTTTGATGTCCCAATCTTAAATAATAAGTTTATTTTGACAAACATAGCTTATAAAATTGTCAAAAGATAGATTTAAAAATGGTTTTCCATCAAAAGGCAGTAAAAAGTCTTTTAAAAATATTAGTATATTCCATGCTTAAGATTGGATTTATTCTCATTTTAAGCCTCTAAAACACTATCTAATTCAATAATAGACATAGATAAAAATATCTATTATTCATTACTTACTTGGGATGTTACACGCACGAAGCAAGTCTGCACAAGGCAAAGTTTGAACAAGTCGTTCAAACTTTCTGCACCAAGCTTGAGTGTTGATAAGAGCCCCTCTCTCTAGAAATCACTTCAACAGCATGTATGCACAGATTTTAAAATTTCTTTTAAAGTTGTGTTGATCTCGTTCAAATGATATTTTATTTATAGGAAAAATCCCAACCATCGGCTCCCTCCTCCAATGGTCATATTTTCCTAAATTTCGAAGGGACCTGTACACATGTCACTAAACCAACGATTAGTTAGAAACAGAATGGACGACATCGTTTTATAATGAAACATGTATAACTGAATTCAAGACATCATTTTGTAATGAAATGAGTGTAAGCATAAGTAAAACTGTAGTTCGGAATGTAAGAAAATAATATTTCGGATTCTAACCAAAATGAAATTCTGAGTCTATAAAAAAAGGATATTCAGATTTTGTATTATAGGAATTCGGAACCGGAATTTTGTAGAAATCCAGAGTCTGAATTTATAAGGAAATTAGGAGTCTGGTATCATCAGAGTTCAGAATCTGAACTTACAGAGTTTGGAGTCGATCTTGTAAAAGTTCAGAGTCGAACTCATAATAGTTCGGAGTGGAACTAGTAAAATTTCGGAGTTGAACTCATAAAAGTTCAGAGTCGAAGTAGTAAATGTTTGGAGTCAAACTAGTAAAATTTCATAGTCGAACTCATAAAAGTTCAGAGTCGAACTAGTAAATTTTTGGAGTCGAACTCATAAAAGTTCGGAGTCCAGAATTCGGAGTTGAACTTTTTAGAGTTCGTATCCAGAATTCGGAATGGAACTTTATTAGAGTTCGTATCCTGAATTCGGAGTGGAACTTCATTACAGTTTATATCCAGAATTCGGAGTGGAACTTCATTACAGTTCATATCCATAATTTGGAGTGGAACTTCATTATAGTTCATATCAAGAAGTCGGATCCTAAAACAAAATGCTTCATATCTTATCATTATATGATTTTGAGGTTTTGGGTATGAATCCGATTTTTATACTTAAGAAAAATATTTCTATGTATAAGGAAATCTAGGTTAGGGTAAATTTACTTTAAGGAAGGAAATTTTCCTTAGGGAAATAAAATATAGATTTGCTTAAGTATAAGGTGTTTGTGATTTTGAAAACAAGAAGTAATAGAAAAGTCATAAGGAAAACCGTATTGACTCAACAATCTCCCGGTTTTTGGAAAGCACAAACATCCTTACGAAAAAGAATATAAGGAATTTGAAAAATTTTATTAGACTTTGATTTTAAAACTTATCTCCCTTTGTTCATGGATGATAGTGAATACAACTAACTCCCCCTTAGGCATTGAAACTCTAAGGATTGTATTATGGATTTCTGGAGTGGAGTTTTTATTATCATGGGAATGAAAAACTCCGTAATGAAAAACTCTCCCTTACTTTAAGGATATATTCACATAGAAATTTTTCCTTATCCATTTTAATTTTTTCTTTTAAATCTTTTAAGTAGTTCTTTTTCCTTCTCCCCCTTTGTGATTTTTAAAAAGAATTTAAGGGAATGGAAAAGAAATAGAGTACCTGAAACATTAGTATATAACAACACAAGATACAACCAAGCAAAAATTTCATTAGAGTTGAGAAAATTTTTACAAGGAAAGAAAAATACAACAAAAGATTGTATTGAGTTTATTTGTATTCTTTTTCCATTGGAATTAGCTTCTTCAACAAGGTTTTCAGTTTCTTCAAATCTCTTTTATCTTCCTAATCTTGCCTCTCCAATGCTTTTATCCTTTCATCTTGAGATTTCAAAACTTCTGCCGGAGCCTTTATGTCCTTTTCTTTCTTCTTCACTAACTCATCTTACTTTACAAGTCTTTTTTCGAGGTCAATCCGTAGATCTCTATCCCTTATAAAATTTTGAGCAAGAGAGTTACCCTTATCATTCAGTTCCTTCAATTGTTGATTCTGAGAACTTTGTTCAATGATCATCTCATCCAAAAGATTCTTAATCTTGTTATCCTCAGTGTCAAAAGAATCTTTTACCTCATTCTAAAAGCGATCAAACTCAGCCATGTATTCTTCGATTTTCTTACACCACAAAGTGATTTTGATGCATGATTTCCTGTGTACATCATAATTGATAAGGAAATTTCTATGGTTGGCCTCAATCTTTATACACTTATCCCTCACCATAGATAAGGATTCTGACTTCTGATTCAAACTATGTTGCATCATCTGGAGTCTGAAGTCAATAGTGGGGAAAATCGGAATGGTGTCCACCAACCTTTTTAAAGAATCAACAACAAATTCATGACCATGTGCTGATGACTACGAATCAGAGACGTTGCTTGGAGATTGTTCTTCTTCAATTTGAACCAACTTCCTTTTAGAAGAACCACCAACTTCTTTATTTATAATGATATCTTATATTGGTGTATCCATGAGTACATTCTTTACTTTATCAGTTTTCGGAATGGGTTGATCATATGGAGATTATTCCTCACTCTCTGATAGTTGAAAAAAAAATTTCTTCATCAAATTTCTCCTTCTCTGTTCCTTCTTCAAGATAATGCTTATAATAGCTTACTTCCTCATCAGATAAAACATTTTCCTTCTCTTCCTCTTGCTTATCATCATCTTTCCTATTTTCTTTCTCAACTCCCTTTCCCGGAGTGACTAATTTTTTGGATTCAGCCTTTTCATGATAATCTTCTACTTGTTTGATCAATTCATAAAGATCATCACTTCCTTCTTCTTCTTCTTCTTCCTCTACTACTTCTTCTTCTGTTTCAACAAATTCTTTTCCTTTAAGCTTTTCCGAAGTGATGTAGTTCATTCCTAGAGTCTCTGGTAATGGTTCGGTAAGGAAAGTTTCCAGAACCAGAATCTTCTCAGAGCCCATCTCTGTTGCTTTTAAAAGAGATTGAATAATCTCTTCTTCTAACATATTTTTCTTCAGTTTATTTTCTTTTTCTTGTATTTCCAACTCATCATATGCTTTCTCTTTTAAGGCCTTAGCCTCGGTAGGATTTAATTCAAATTGAGGGTCCCCTTATTTTCACTTCTCCTTGTCTTCCCTCCACTTAACAGCTACTTCATCTGGGTAGGCTTTTGTTTCTTTGGCTTGGGTTGTGCAGATTGAGTTTCCTTAGCTTTTTGGGTCTTGTCTTCAGCCACCACTCCTTTCAACTTTCTCTTCTTCCATGCCCTTTTAGATGGTTCTAGAGTTTGTTGATCTTTCTAAGATGCTCAGCCTCTTTCTCTAGTAAAGGGTAGAATTCTCTGGATTCAACAGAAAAACCCATCTTCGTCCTCTTTAATGTATCATCACTTATCAGCATCATCTTACAAAGTCTTGTCTTGGAAGTGCAAGCAGCTTTAAATGAATCAAGACATCTGATAGTAAGCTTAGAAAGCAAGGTCAGATACATTATGATCTGAGATTTCAGATTCCCTTCTTTAATATTCTTAACTATAATCAAAACATGCCTCATCAAATTCAACTTCCTTAGATTTACCAAAAAAATATAATTTGTAAATATCACTCTTCTTGAGATTATCCTTATCACCCCTTATTGGTACTAAAAAGCCTTGTACCCATAGCTGTAGAATCTGATTATTTGAAGATAGATGATCAATCTTGGCAGTCTTGGCATCTTTAAGTCCAAGGCATTTAAATGCCTTCACTTTGTTGAAACTTCCTTGCTCATCTGGAAGCTTATGTTAACAAAACTCAACCTCACCTTCATAAGATAGACCCACCAAGCTTGCAGCCTTAGTGTAAGAATGGATATAAGTCTTCCCATAATACTTGAATGAAAACTTCTCTCTTCCATCTTCCATAAGGAAGGAAACCGACTCTTAAAACTCAACAAGTAAATCTGTATATACTGGTTTCTGTTTCTCTGGATTCAACATGCAAGACTCCTCCCAGCTATTCAATTTGATATTCTTAGATATAAGAGAATCATACTTGAAGAAGCTAGGATGCACTAACCTATCCCTATAAACTAACCATTTTGAGATTGGTTTTGAGGTAAACATATCTTGGGAAGTAGCTTCAACAGACATTTGGAATGCAGAGTTCGGAAAGATTTGGAACGGGCTTTGACAAAGATCGGAACGGCCTTAAGAAGAGAGGCAGAGCTTCGAGATGAGAGAGCTTTGAAAAACCGACGTGGGACGACCCTCGGGGGTCCCCTTTATATAGCTGATGGAATTGACCTTTGAACTTCCAAAAACCATCTAAGGGTTGAGAAATTCTCTGATCTGATCTGATGGTTGAAAACATATCCACAAGGAAATCTTGAATCCAATCTTTTGAGGTTTTAAGAAAAACATTTGGATTTAAGAAAAGTAGAATCTGAAAAATTTTAAAACTCATAGGAAAATACCAACAAGAAAAATATGAATACGAAAACATCAGTAAGGAAATCATACCTTTCGTATTGGCCAGGAAGTTTATTCGTAATAGGTGATATTCTTCTTGAAGAAAAATTTGACTACGAAAAACTAACTACAAAAAACTTAAAGTTGAAAAGACTTTGAGTAAAAAAACTCTAGTACGAAAAGTATGAGTACGAAAAATTTCAGTACGAAATGTTTGAGTACGAAAGATTTTAGTACGAAAAGTATGAGTAAAAAAAATTCCAGTACGAAAGTTCTCATTATGAAAGTTCCAGTTCCGAAAATTCCCATTACAAAAATATTTGTTCTAAAAACTTCATTATGAAAATATCAGTTCTGAAAACTTCATTACGAAAGTTTCAGTAAGAAAATTTCATTACAAAAGTTCTCAGTTTGAAAATTACATTCTGAAAATTTCAGTTCTGAAAATTTCCATTCTGAAAATTTCAGTTCCGGAAATTTTCATTATGAAAATTTCCTGTATGAAAACTTCATTACAAAATATTTTGAAAAACTCATTATGAATTTTTTTTTTGAAAAACTCATTACGAATGTTTTTAAAAAAAACTCACAATCAAATGTACTCCCCCTATGAAAATGAGTTTATTACTGTAAAAAGATTGTTTTAATAAAAAGTTAATGAAGGAATATTACCTTACGGTTATCATTCCTTACTTCTGTTTAATGTATTCAAATATATCATAGGGTAAGGATTTTGTTAAAATGTCATCAAGTTGATCTTGCGTTCCGATAAACTGAAGAATGATATCTCCTTTAAGTGTGTGATCCCTAAGAAAGTGATGCCTACTATCTATGTGTTTTTCACGAGAGTGATGTGCAGGGTTTTTACTAAGGGCAATGGAACTTCTGTTATCACACAAAATTTGAGTTTTAGTAAAACTCAAGCCATAATCTGTGAGTGTGTGTTGCATCCACAACACTTGAGCACAACAACTTCCAACTGCTACATATTCAGCTTCAGCAGTGGAGAGTGCTACAGAATATTGCTTCTTACAGGACCAAGAAACTAATGAATCTCCTAAGAAATGACAAGTTCCAGATGTACATTTTCTATCCATTCTACATCCACCAAAGTCAGCATCCGAAAATCTTTTTAAGATAAAATAATTTCCAGATGTATTAAATAATCCTAGATCCATGGTTCCCTTTAAGTAGCAAAAAAATATTTTCACTGCCTTTAAATGAGATTCCTTAGGATTGGATTATTATCTTTCACATAAGCATACTGAAAACATTAAGTCTGGTCGACTAGCTGTCAAGTATAGTAGGATTCCTATCATACCTCTAAAAGATGTTTGATCCACTGGTTTCCCAGCTTCATCAAGATCAAGTGTGTTTGAGGTACCAATGGGAGTACTAATACTTTTAGTGTTGTCAAATCCATACTTTTTAATAAGATCTTTAATATACTTATGTTGGGATATGTAGATTCCTTCTTGTTTTTGAGAAATTTGAAAACCAAGGAAAAATGTTAACTCACTCATCATACTCATTTATACTCAAATTTTATTAGATCCTCAAAGGAATCAGTTAAAGATTGCTAAGTTGAACCAAATATAATGTCATCAACATATATTTGAACAATCAAAACATTTTTCTTATCTTTCTTTATAAAAATGGTTGGATATTCATTTCCCTTAACATAGTTATTTTGAAGAAAAAATCATGTAAGTCTATCATACCAAGCTCGTGGGGCTTGTTTAAGGCCATACAAAGCTCTGGTAAGTCTAAAAACATGATTAGGATGTTTTGTATCTTCAAAGTCATGAGGTTGTTCAAAAAAACATCCTATTGAACATAACCGTTAAAAAAATAACATTTCACATCCATTTGAAAAATTTTAAAATTGAATAATGCTGCAAAGGCAAGTAAGATACGAATAGATTCAAGTCCAGCTACTGGAGCATAGGTTTCTTCATAGTATATTCCCTCTTGCTGATTATAGCCTTTAGCAACAAGTGTAGGTTTATTTCTAAATATGAATCCATTTTAATCACACTTATTTCTAAAGACCCATTTTACTCCAATAACAGAAGTTTCCTTAGGTCATTCAACCAAGGTCTGAACTTTATTCCTTTTGAATTCATTTAGCTCATCTTGCATGGCTTTGATCCAATCATCATTACTTAAAGCTCCATCAATAATTTTTGGTTCTAATTGGGAAAGAAATGCTAGATGTTCTACTTCATTTCTTAAGGAACTTCCAGTCCTTACAGGTTGATTTACATCACCAATGATACTATCACTGGGATGATTCTTAAGAAACACCTGACTTGGGTTTTGTAAAACTTGTTCATCAACATAGGGTATAAATTCTTCTAGGGTAAATGTTTCAGAAGTATCTTCTTGAACATTTTCCTTATCAAAAGGATCTTCTATCAAAGGTTGATAATCAGTTTTTGAAAACACATCCAAGGATGTAGGTTGGGATGTTTTAAAAACAAAAGGATTAGTTTCATCAAATTTTACATGTACTATTTCCTCAACAGTACAAGTGTTTTTGTTGAAAACTCTATAAGCCTTATAAGTTGGGGAGTAGCCTAAGAAAATTCCTTCATCAGATTTTGGTGAGAATTTGTGTAGATTATCTTTAGTATTTAGGATGAATACCTTGCAACCAAAAACCTTAAATTAGGAAAGTCTAGGTTTTCTACCGTTATATAACTCATAAGGAGTTTTATTAAGAAAAGGTCTAATCAGAACTCAATTTATAGTATAACAAGCAGTACTTACAGCTTCAGCCCAAAAATGTCTAGCTATAGAATACTCACTCAACATGGGTCTAGTTATCTCTTGAATAATTCTATTTCTTCTTTTAACTACACCATTTTTTAGGAGTTCTAAGTACTGAAGAGTTGTGAGTAATACCTTTTCTACTATAAAAAGTTTGAAAATCAGAATTTTGAAATTCTCCTCCATGATCACTATGAATAATTTTCAGTGGAAGGTTTTTCTCATTTATTACTTGGGCCCTAAAACTTTTGAAATAATAAAAATCTTCCGACTTATTTGGTAGAAAATAGACCGATGTAAATCTAGTGTAATCATCAACTAGAAAAAACACATAGTATTTTCCCCCAATGCTTCCAGTTTGTGTTGGAGAAAAAAGATCCATGTGCACCATCTGTAATTCATCAGTTGTTGATACTTCACAGATTGATTTAAAACTAGATATATGTTGCTTTCCATATTGACAAGGATTACAAACTTTATAAGAATCAAATCTATGCTCCGGTAGATCCTTAACTAAACCCTTCATAAAAAGTTTGCATGGGTGTCTAAGGTTACAGTGACCTAGCCTTCTATTCCATAACCAAGAATGATCTTCCATTGCACTAAGGCAAGGTAATTCTTGGCTCCTAAGGTCTTCTAAGTTCAAAGTGTAAACATTGTCTTGCCTATGGGAAGAGAGAATAAACTCTTCCTTGGAATTTTGTTCTAAGAACTTATCATTCCTAAAATTCACAAGGTATCCTTCATCACATAATTGACTTATGTTAATGAGGTTGTGCTTAAGACCCTTTACAAACAAAACATTTGAAATCAAAGTTTTACCAAGAAACCAATATTACCTATACCAACAATTTATCCCTGAGCATTATCTCCAAAAGTTACTTTTCCTACTTTCGTCTTGATAATCTTTTCAAAATAATTTTTATTACCAGTCATGTGCCGAGAACATCCACTATCCATGTACCAAGTATTTTTTATGGTAATTCCTTTATATTCCTGAAAATAGAAAAAGAATTAGACTTTCTGAATCCAAACTTTTTTGTATCCGACATTTTCAGATAACAATATTTTGGGTGTCCACATTTGTTTAGAGAAATATGATTTATGAAACCCAAGAGATTTAACTTTATTCAAAGAACAATTTTTCTTCCAATGCCCACCACTTAGACACTTAGTAGAAAAAGGGGCTCTAAAAGGAATAAAATAGTTGTTTTTGAAAACTGGTTTTTGATGAGTATAACCTATTCCAGTAGTGTTTCCATGAGGCTTAATTTGAGAATACATCTTGTAAAAATTTTCCTTCCCAGAGGTAAATTTTGTAAGAATCTTATTAAGAGAAAATATTTCAGATTTTAATCTAATGACTAAATTCTTATCCTCAGGAATCATTTCCTTAGAGTTATATTTTTCCTCAAAAACTTTCATCTTTAAAATAGCATTCTTAAGATCTTTTGAAAGTTCTTCCTTATCAGAATTTTCTTTCTCAAGGTCTTTAGAAAGTTTTTCTAAAAGATCTTCTTTATCTTTAAGATCTGAAGAAAGATCTGAAATCTCCTTTGTAAGAACTTTTTCCTTAGTATTTTCCTTGTCTAAATTCTTAGAAATTTTATAATTTTTTTCTTCAAGTAACTTGGAAATTCTAGATACTTCTTCATATGAAGGTTCTTCATTTTCTGAGGATGAAGTATCTTCATTATAAGTACTATTTTCGGAATAGTAATTCTTATCAAGAGATAAGTTTGTTAAAGCCTCAGCAGAGCATACCTTGGCCATAAAACATGTATGTGGAAAAGAAGTATTAGAAATTAATCCTATATTCTTCTGAGCTGATGAATCATATTCTGAGGATTCACTTTTTGAAGAATCTCCACAGCTAGCACTAAAATTAGTATTAGCTTTCAGACTTTTCTTAGCATTAGATTTATAGAACTTCTTCATGTTCCTTTTAGAATACCTCTCTTTTCTTTCTTTCTTATTAAGCATAGGGAAATAAGGTCATATGTGTCCACTTCTCTTGCATTCAAAGCATGTGACCTCTGAATCTTTCTTATCTTTCCTTTCCTAATTCTTATAGCTAGATTGGAAATTTCTTTGACCAACTATCTTGTTCATTCATCGATCAAGATTAGCTAACTCATTTTCTGAGACTTCACTCTCACTAGATTCAGATTGAATAGTAACCTTCTTAGATTTGGATCTAGTTACCATCTCAGGAATCTTTGCTTTCATGTAATTTGATGTTGTAGTAAAAGCAACAGCACCATTCTCATTCTTGTTTTTGATGTCATCAGCATCTCTCTTCATCCTTGTTTCATGTTAGAGAAGAGTTCCAAATAGCTCATCTAAGGAAATTTGAGTGACCTTCTTGTTCTCATCAATATCTATTCTCTTTGATTCCCACTCAGTGGGCATAATATCAATAATCTTATCCATAATAGCTTTATCATCAAAAACTTTCTCTACCATAGATTGTAAGCTATTCACGATAGTCATAAACCTTTTTTGTACTTTTCTTATAGGTTCTCCATTAGGAAAGTTAAAACCATGATACTCAGCTATCAACATAGCTATTCTAGTCTCAATCACTTTAGATGTACCAAAATGAGTAACTTCAAGTTTCTTCCATATACAGTTAGCTGTTGCACATGAAGAAATTTGGCTATATATGTTCCTAGTCATTGAACATAGTAGAGTATTGTGTACCTTATAGTTTAATTTATAATCATGCTTCTCTTGGTTTGTGAAAGCACTCACTTCCTTATCAGGAATTTTATAACCTCCAGTAAGCATAACAAAGTTATCTACTCTAGTATTGATAAAGAAAGTCTTCATTCGATCTCTCCAGTACTCATAATCATTACCATCAAAAATTGGTGGTCTTGTAGGGTTTATATTGTCGATGGAACCAACATTTAAACCTTCCATCTTTAAGAAAGTTTTCTACACAAAAACTTGTTAATAATAAAAGTTCGGATTCAAGGAAAATATTCCTAAGCAAGAAAAATATAGAACAAAGAAAAACTGAGCAAGAAAAACTTATATGTGAGTATAAGTATTTCAAAGACCTTCTCTGATACCAAATGTAAGATTGGTATAGAGTATGAGGTTTCCAACCTCTGATACCAATTGTAGGATCGAAATAATGATGTAGATGCTCAATATACAAGAGGCGGGGTGAATTGAACACTTTGAAAATTTCCTTAAACAAGGAAAGATCTATGTTTAACAAAGTTAAACTAAGAAAATTCACAACACCTATAACACCAATGAAATATTGGGAAAAAGTATGAAGTTACAAACTTCTAGTTCTATGCACTTTTATATTTCTGGAAAGTGATTCCGAAAAATAGGTTCTGGAAATATGGATCCAGAAATTGAAACTTAAGCAAAGTTTGTAATATGAGATTCTACCTTAAAGCATATAGAATCTAACTAAATCAGAGTACAAGTGTAAGGAAATATCAGAAGGTTATATTTCCCTTACAATAAAAAATTGCAGCATAAAAACATGTAGAAAAACTACAAGTAATAAACAATAACTCTTTTAACCCAAAGATAAGGGTATCAAACAACCTTGGATAAAGGTCCCTTGATTTATTCTTTCAAGAAAGTATGTCTTACCCACACCAGGGTAAGCCCTCTATACGAATATTGGAGTCTCTGTCTTGCTATCCCCGATAGCCCTCAACTTCAAGGTAGTTGGAACCTATGTCTTCCTCAGGAAGGAATCCCTTAAACTTCAAGGTAGTCGGCACCTATATCTTCCTATCCCCAGAAGCCCTCAATTGTAATCACCGAAAATCGGAGTCGCACGAAGCAAGTCTGCACAAGTCAAAGTTTGAACAAGTCGTTCAAAATTTCTGCACAATGCTTGAGATTTGATAAGATCCTCTCTCTCTATAAATCACTTCAACAACATGTATGCACAGATTGTCAAAGTTGTTTTAAAGTTGTGTTGAGCTCATTCAAATGAAATTCTATTTATAGGAAAAATTCCAACGGTCAGCTCCCTCCTCAAATGGTCATATTTTCCATAAATTTCAGAGGGACATGTACACATGTCACTAAACCAACGGTTAGTTAGAAACAGAATGGACGACAACGTTTTATAATGAAACATGTATAACTGAATGCACGAAATCGTTTTGCAATGAATCGAGTGTAAGAATAGGTAAAATTGTAGTTTGGAATGTAAGAAAATAAAAGTTCGGAGTCTAAGAAAAATGAAATTCAGAGTCTATAACAAAAGGATATTTGGATTCTGTTTTATAGGAATTCAGAACCTGAATTCTGTCTGGAGTCTGAATTTCTAAGGATATTCAGAGTTTGGTTTCATCAGAGTTTAGAATCTGAACTTACAGAGTTCAGAGTCGATCTTGTAAAAGTTAGAAGTCGAACTCATAATAGTTCATATTCAAACTAGTAAAATTTCGGAGTTGAACTCATAAAGGTTCGGAGTCGAACTAGTAAAAGTTCGGAGTCAAACTCATAAAAGTTCAGAGTCGAACTTATAAAAGTTCTGAGTCCTGAATTTGGAGTTAAACTTTATTAGAGTTCGTATCCAGAATTTGTAATGGAAATTTATTAGAGTTCATATCCTGAATTCGGAGTGGAACTTCATTATAGTTCATATCCATAATTTGGAGTGGAACATCATTACAGTTCATATCCAGAATTCAGAGTGGAACTTCATTATAGTTCATATCCAGAATTTGGATCCTAAAATAGAATTCTTCATATCTTAGCATTATATGATTCTTAGGTTTTGGGTTTGAATCTGATTTTTATACTTAAGAAAAATATTGCTATGTATAAGGAAATCTAGGTTAGGGTAAATTTCCTTTAAGGAAGGAAATTTTCCTTAGGGAAATAAAATATAGATTTGCTTAAGTATAAGGTGTTTGTTATTTTCAAAACAAGAAGGAATGGAAAATTCATAAGGAAAACCTTATTGAATCAACAATATTCATCAATTTATTATTGATATAATAGGTTGTGATAAATTTTAATAATAAATAAAGACAAAATATCTTGGTTATGATTTATACCTATTCTTTGAGAGACCTCCTTTGGATTATGCCTTATCCCTTAAAATATTGGCCTTAGAAGAAGATCATTGGATCTAGGATGAATATATATAAAAAATAATGTAATTATATTAGTTACTATTTTACCTAAAAGGTCTAAAATTGTGAATAAGGGAGGATAGGAGGATCTTGTTTATCAGGGAGGAGAGGACACATTTAAAATCACAAAAAATATTTCAATATAATAAATTTATTTCTCAGATATAATGATTCCATATGGACATGTATTTCAATTAAGATGATATAGGGTCAAAATATCTTTAATTAATAATAATTATACAAATTTATATGGAATTTTTGCAGTTATATTTTATTTTACCCCTAATAAATTTATTTTTAGCTCAACTGCGGTGACAAATTTTTATTGTTTTAACAATTAATTATAATCAAATATTAAAATGGAATAATTTAAAAATATGGAAATTATGATTTCGTATATGGAATAAATTTTATTACATTAAAATTCTACAATTGTAATAAATAAAATTTAAAATAAGCGTGTGACATAGAATAAATTCCCATTTTTAGAAAAATGAATTTTTAAGCACAAAACTGAAATTAATTTCATTATATAACACGTAAAAGATATAAAATGAATGCCAAAATATTTTCTAAAATATGTAATATACCTATTTCATAATAATTATCAATTAATTATCATTAATTTAATTTATCATAACAAAAATAAAGTGTGAATATAAAAATATTTTTATAAAAAATAAATCATTTTAACATTAAATGATTGTATATTCATTCATAGCCTTTAGATAACTGATGTATGGATGATTATTTGTTAATTAATATAAATTAAAAATATATTTTATTGAAATAAATTTTCAATAGTTATTAATATACTTTATTTATAGAAAAATAAATAACTTGTAGAAAAACGCATTTCTTTGAAAATAGGAGTTTTAATCATTAAATGATTTTATTAAAATTGAGTTCTTATCAATACATTTTTATAATTATAAACTATTATACATATATTTCATAATGTGAATAATCTTATGAATATCTACCAATACAATGGCTAGGTTTTAAAGGTATTATATATAACAATTCATTTTTACTTGGGGATACAAGTAAACCAAGCTATCAAATACTATATGTTTATTTCAAAGTAAATACATATAAAATCATCAGTATTTATAGATTTAAATATTTTTACACTATTTTTTTATTATAGTAATCCTTATGAAACCCTTGAGTGGTATCAAATTCAATATATCAATTTTTGGACATATTTATTAATTAATATTTAAAACCGAAAAAAGAGTTTACCGTGAACCATGAGCTCCAAAATAAAATAGTCATTTGAGTTCATAAATTTCTATCACCATGGAATAAATTTTACTAAAAATGATCATGTTATTATAATACTTATATGACCATATCAGTGTGCAAGAAAAAAGACATATAAAATCAACTTCAAAAATAGAGTTTCACTTCATACTTTATTATGATGTGGTAATCCAAATGCTATTTTGTGGTTGATCTCCACCATGAGGATAGACCATGACATAATATAAGTTTACAAGCCATTTTTTATTTATTCCTGGTTTTATGGAATTAAATTCTCACTCAACCTCATTTTAACTCTAGAAAATAAAAAAAAAGTTGTGATTGATCACTATGGTGAAACCATTAACAATAAAAAACCTTCTCAATATGGCATGGCTAAACAAATTTTACCCAAAACAGCTTATTTAATCCAATATGGCTTCTAACCTAAACTAAAATTCTTAAACAGTCATTGTTATAGTATGACTATAAAACCAAAATGTATTGGACTCATGGATAATGTGTGTAGTGTTTCTCACAATAAGAGTTGTACCCTGGTAACATCATGTTGTTCTGATAATCCATTTTAGTATAATTTTAAATCAAAGTATATTTTTATTAAAATTATCAAAAACCATTAGTGATTTGATCCCAGAGGGCCTACGTCGAATCTAAAAGGAAACATGAAATCATACTAAAAAACATTTTGGGGATTTAGTCGTGGTTTATATCACATTTACATGGTTAAAATAATGTTAAATATAAAATTATTTAAATTTATTTATAGTAAAATCATAAATGTAAATATAAAATTTTTTATCAGTAAAATTATTTGAAAAATGTCTGATTTATATTAATGGTTGTTTAATTTATGATTTTTTTATTTTAAAATAAAAATATTAATAAAGGTGGTGAATTTTAAAAAATATATAATTTTATACTAAAATCATGTAAATAATAATATGAAAAATTCTTAATGGTTAAAATTTAATTTTTCATGTTTATATATTATAAAATTATAAATTATTTATAATTGATTTATTTTATGAATTGTTCATAAATGTGTGTCTTATATCTAAATTTATGAATTGTTCATTTATTTAGTATTATTCCTTTCTTTATTCATAAATATACATTTTTTATATTATAAATTGATGTATGAATTAGCTTAAAGAATTAAACTTCTTTAGTTATTATCAAACATTTATTTAAATATTTTCAAGCTAAGTATTATTATTGGTTTCTTTTTATTCTAACTTGACTTCGGATTTTTCATAGGTTATGAGATTGAACTTAAATTTTGATTTCAGTTTTATTATATATATTAGGTTCCAAAATTATGATGTAATTGAGGTCTCTCTTGAGTAAAGAACCATGGGTTGAGGGGATTGGGTCAAATGGATCATTGACCTGGGATAATAATCTATGTCTAGAAAAGTTTCGGTTGGATGCCTATTACTTCATGCTCACTCTTGTGGGGATTATAGGTTTCATATGATTATAATAAATTACATAAATTGTTAATAGGTTCCACGTTCATGGTATTCATTTGGATATATATGAATATAATTGAATTTTAATTCAGGTTGTTAACTTAAGATATAAGTTATGTAAATAGTTACAAATCAATATGTTTTGAACATATTGATTTAGAAGAATGGATAGGGATAAAAAACTAAATCATTATAATTATAAATACATAAAGGTAACAACATCAGATAATATTGTGAGATTAAATACCCTTAAAAATAATATGTGTCAAATTCCTTAGAAAGAAAAGTCATAAAAATACAATGATCATTTAGTTGGGTAGGTTCATGTTAAATTCATGCACCCATGGATTATATTCTATAAGGAAAACAAGTTACTAGTGACCTTAATATTTAGGTGCTATAAGTTTGAATATTATTTTGGTTACACTTATATATGAAAGCCTTAATAGGGATACTAAAGGAATGGTGATTATTTTATCTACATGATAGATTGGGTAAAGAGTTCTTTACTCGAACATCAAAGAGTCACATATGATATGATTGGAATGATATAATACCTAAAAAACTAATTAGTGATATAAATGAAAAATTGGACTCATTACTTAGTGAAATATTTATATATTTTCTAAAGGGTATGATGAATTTAATATGGGTCATAATTTTAATGGGGTACATTTGATAAACGTACTTATTAAATGGATATAAAATATGATACTCATCGGATAAAATATTTTATTACAGATATAAGGGCATCATCATAATATTTAAACGTGAGTTTGATATAAATTTTTAAAATGATGAGATTAATGTAATAAAAATCCTAGACACATATTGGAACATAAGAATGGTTCACAAGAAATAATGGTGTTTTATGTGTTAGAGAAATAAATTCCAAAGAAACCTCATACTGATAAAAAATCATAGTATATATTATATTTACATCACTTCATTGATGATTATTTCAATGTATCCAAATATTCAAAAGAAACGTGAGAATATGGATTCTTTTTGGATGATAGAAAACCTAGAAATTTTCTATCAAGAACAAGCTCAACATGGTAGATATTAAGTTTCACAAGCACTCTATCAGGGTAGGATTAATGAGGGTACCTTCATCTAGGCTCATGTAATTAATATTATTGTGTATTTAAATGAATTTTATGGATTTGGGTCACCAATTAGGATTTATTTTTCTATATACATCATTCATAAATAATTTTTTGAAAAGGGTTGATAGTTTATTTTGAATTACAACATGAATGAGTTCAATAAAAGTTTACATGATCTCCTCTATTTGTCTTGTATTATTTTGTAGGGAATGGGAGGTTATTTTTAAAGTGTCACGATTATGGTATATAAATAAATTGAAAAAAAATCTATAAATTTAATGATATATGACTTGAATATTATTAACAACTAGTAAACTAAATAAATGAGATTCTAAGAATAGACAATTTTTCACTGATAGTGAACTCAAAATTTGATAAGGAATTGTCCAATATACTTGAAAGGGTGAAATAAAATTCATAGAGAGTCTATATTATGTGTTTAATTTATAAAATAAATTCTTATATTCTAAATTGTATAGGTTACAAACTATAAATTAAATAATTGTTTATAATATGTATAGGAGTTTAGAATTGATGTAGCATTATTTCTTAAGATCTAAAATGTGAATTATGGTGGTGGAGAAAGGGGTTATTACATCATGGAGTTAGATATATCATATCACTTTAATGATCTAGTAGATCAAAATAAATTATGGTTATTTTCTTCTTGTTTCCCTTTTATGTTATAAGAAGTGTTATTGTAAACAATATTGTTATCAATAAAGAAGATTATGTTTGTGATATACATAATTATATTTCATAAAATTCTATAAAATATTTGAAAAGGATATAAGGATAAAAAAATTTTGTCCGGAATAAAATATTTTATCCAAGATGTTTGTTAATATATGAGAGATATTATCTCACCACCCTATAGTGGAATATTTTAAAGAATAAAGGATTATTTTTAGAATACGTCTCTAAATAAATAGAATACTATATATGATATGGATATAATAGTTTATTTTTTAAATATTCCACCTAAGTAAATAAGTGTTATTGCTTCAAAAAATTATTTGATGTATCTTAACATTATATTATTGAGAGAATATAGATTCTAAGAGGCTATTGAGATTATATTTGGACTTAGAGAAGTTTATGTTAAAAAATAAAATATTTTTCAAGTCAAAATACAAAGTTAATGTCACTTGGAATATTAAAAGAGCTTAGGGTATATTGGAAAAGGAAAATTTAATTAATTTATTTTAGTTACCATAATTAAGTGAAGGAAACTTTATATATTAAGAGGGTTTAGTAGATATTGATAACGAAATATATTAGTGTAAAATGTTTTATTTTTTACCAAATGATCCTAAAGGTAAATTTTGAATATAATAGTTATAAGATAATGGTGACGAACTTAAAAATGGTTCTAAGTAGGAAACAAAAGTTATTAACATTAAAAAAATTGGATATTTTGAAGTAAAAGAGTTTCATTACTATGTTTAAATAGTTGAACATTAGGAATGTGATTTCTAACTCTTGTCATTATTTATAAAAACATTCTTATAGATGTTACCCATTAAAAGAGTTTAATGGGAGGTTTTAACATATGGTCACATATATTTTTTGTAGGGATTATATAGAGATTTAATAAGTTTAACAATACCCCAAATTCAAGTAATCATAAGACCTATCTATTAGTATATCATATATGATATGATGGTATGGGTAATTTTTCATGGTTTTGAAAGTATTATAAAAATATTTTAACAATATAAAATATATTATGTTATATAAAATATAGTATCCACTTTATAATTCTTTCATGTTAGGTACACAAGATCATAAAGTTTTATGATAATTGACCTATCAATATATGGATTTGAGTTATCCTTAATTGATTTGTTCATGTAGTATTATTAGTTATGATGAAATTTTAATATTATGATGAATATTATTTCATATAGAGATGTGGATTATACTAATAATATGTGAAATGATTTTTTTGTTCTCAATGAATTTCTAAGTATATCACATAAAGTATATACACTCTTTATTTGGTATACTGGGGGGTGTATGTTTCATATTAAACACCTAATACCTAAGGTTATAAAGTTATATAGTATAATAACCTTACAACTATGATACCATTCTTATATAATTCATGATTTGTATCTAATATGGGTGGTTGGGAATGTTTTCAATCATGTTGTTAGTTTAGGTTTAACAAATATGAAATTTTTATTCTTATATGATGAGTATGACATATAATCCCTTGATTAAGATAGATTGAGAATGTGTATATCCATACCTTGAAATGTTATAGGTGTTATTCTTATCTCTTTGTATGAGGGGCATGTGATATGACCATCTATATAGGTGAATTACATATGATGTGTTCATCCTTCTGGTAAGTCTATACTCAGAGAATTGAGAACATATGAGTAATATAAATGGGATTTAAATAATTTTTGTCCCACATAATGGTTTATAAGTATCGAACATCACTCATTCATTGAATTTTAATAAACCAAAAACCTCATTTCCCAAGATAAACCTCACATAAAATAAAAGCCATGTATCACACTGTATAACATTCAACAATCAGTCCAATGTTGTTATATTCATCATAATGGTTTTATGAAGATCTCTAAGAGGATGCTAATAGACCCCCTCCTCTATGGTGCATCTAAAAAATAACATTAATTTCCCATTATATAGTTAGTACCCTACTCAATCCCATTATATTTCGGTACCTTAAATATTAAATGGAAATGAATAAAGAGATATTTGAGGGATAATCCCTAGAGAAAATACCTCAACCATCTCCCTTACCTTGGGCCTATTTATATAAGCCTCATGAAATTGCTAAGCCTTCATGATGTTAATTTTATATTAAAAATATATAAGTAAATGGAATAGATTATAAAACTTATAACCTTTTGAAATTGAGATGTTATCTCATGTGATTCATATTATGAAATATGTATAATCAATGATAGATAATATGAATCAGATATGAACATTAACCACTTAATTTTAAACTACCTTTCTTATAATAGGTTACTAGGAATCATACAATTAAATTCCAAAATCCTTTCAAATTACTTATGTCATATATTACAATTGACTTAAGTTAATGGAATTGAATTTCTATTTCATGCCTTACTATATACCAAAAAAGCATACGATATACCCAAGAATCCATGAAAGTCATACTATACAACATATAGATATAATACAGTATGGAATAAACTTAAGGAAATATCTATTTCAATATATTACATTTAATAAAGATGCATAGACCTTGTTTAATTTCACTATATATTTTATCACATACTATAACTTATAAATTCTATCCAAAAGTCCATTTTATTATCTTTCAAAATTATTTTTTAGTAATAACATCATCTTGTATCACATAATATATAATACCTTATGCATAACCATCAAAAACTACTTTATATTAAATCTAAAACACATTTATATCATATCTCTAGGTAATGTAAAACACAATCCTCATTCATTAAACCCCAAATTTTAACCCACAAGACTCTATAGTGTTAAAAACTGAAGATCCTAAAGGTTTTATTAGTTTTATTTATTTTCAATAAGTTTAAATATGTATTTCTTATAAAATATTAGTGATGGGATGAGATTCCACTCAAATAATGATAAGATGTTTCCCATTTACTTTGTCAAAGTATATATTAGAGTTGTTTTCCTTGAATACATGGCTAGAAAAATTCAAGATATCATCTATAAAATTAGACGATTGATGGTCCGGTCTTCATGGAAAAGATAATAACTAGTATGTGAGAAAAAAAAATTCTTGGAAAGTTTATAAGGTGTAAATAAACTAGATTATCGATAGATTGAAAATATAAAAAAGAAGTCGAAGAGCTAGCTAAAGGTGGAGAAACCATCAAAGGTTTTAAAAAATGAAGGTTTTATAGATGAAGGTTTGAAAAAGATGAAGTTGGATAAACCATCCTTATGATATTTAGGATACAATATTATATGATAAAGAATCATTTGATGAAGTTTGGGGTTTATTGAGTTTGAAGCTATAGTTAAGAGGGAGTGGTGGTACTTTTTTATACTCTAAATTGTGTAATTACATGATTTAAAGTATATTCAAACAAAACAAAGGATATTTTGAATTATTTTGATAATTAAAAGAATTATTTTAATATATTCAATGGTGATTTAAGTAATTTTATAAGTTTTTGAGATGAGTTAAAACAACATAGAAATTGATTTCAATATATTCTAGCTTTTAGAGTTATAGATAGAAAATTGGATAAGTCTTAGTGTCAACATATGAGCCATTTTTATCTCTATTTATGAGTCATTCAGAGATACACATATGTCTTTATATGATTCATTCAATGAATTAATATGAGTATTTTATAATATTTTTGTGATTTTTTTACTCATAATATGACATTTTTGAGTCAAATGAGGCTATTTATGAGTATGCATTTGAGCTATCTAATGTAATGTACGAGTCATTAAGGAATTTTTTTGAGTCATTATCATTTATTATATGACTCATTGGACTCAATGTATGAGTAATTAAATATTTTCATATGTCATGATAGTCTATGTATGAATCACAAGGAACTATGTATGAGTCATTTCCTTTGAAAAAATTTGAGATTGTTTGAGAGTAAAATTAGAGTATCTAGAATTGTGATATTATAAAGATTGATATACTTGATGATATTAAAACTGTTATTTCATGTTTTAAACACCATGATTCCATGTAAACCTTTTATTAAAACATAAGATTATTAATATTTAATGAGATGATATTAGAGGATTTGTATTCCCTTATTTGTGATTTCTAATTGAGGATATTTTAAAATTAATATTTTTGATCAAAATTGGAAAATAAAATAGTTTTTACTGGTAAAAATATTCAATTTTAATATGTCAAAAAGTTATTTGTGACTCAAGATGGTTGACCAGTAAAAGTAATATAATAATAGGATGAATTTATTTGAAAACAATCAATCCTAAAATAATGAAATTCCAGATTACTTAAATTTGGAAATGAAATCTTTCAATGCATGTATGTATATTCATAGTAAAAAATATAAAAAAATTACTCTGTGATTATTGTTAAATATTAGGAAGATCATTTAGTTGACTTATTTTACATTTAACAGGAATTTTGGACTATATATTTTAATTTCAAACACACTCACACAATTTAAGAGATCCACACTGCAATGTTTTCTTGTTATATATTTCTACAGATATAATGATTGTTTATTTGTGGCTATTGTGGGGATGTTTTAAGGAAAAATATATCATGTATACTAGAACAAATAAAATGGGATATATATTTACCCTAGAAAAAATGGTAAATAAAAATAAATTGATATTTATGGTATTTTTAGGATACTCTTACATAAAACTTAATTGAGAAATGATTAAGAAGCATGGGGTGAATACAATTTATTTTTCATTCATGTATATTTTAAAAAAATTATATTTATGGAATTTGCGAAAAGGAAACTAAGAAAAGTGTGGTAATACTATAGAATATAATATGATTGAAAAGAAAATAAAATAAAGAAACTATTGAGAAAATTTAAAGAAATTAATATATAGAAGAAGAGTAAAGCCTAGTATAATACTGAGAATCAGATCATCTGAATATTAAAGAAAAATAGGATGTCCACCTGGTTCTACTGAACATATCCAGTCAAAGAAAAAAATAAAAAAAAATTAAATCCCAATAATTAGGATATCTATTATCTTAAAAGTAATAAAAATAAAGAAGAATAAGAATAGAGATAATAAGACATGAATAAATCTCAACTAAGATTTATTGGTGGTTGATTACCTCGATGTTTGAGTGAGTGGAGACAAAAAAATTATTTTGAAGAATATTTAGAATTTTTTTAGATTATAGAGATCGAGTTTCATGAAATTATTTAAAATATTGGAATGTATTCAAATACTATACTAATAATAAATGATATCTAATATATTGATTCAATGACATTCAATGTTTAGTATATATTTAAGTTATTTGAGGATATTTTTTTGAACTGGTTAGGGCCAATATAAATAACATAGGAGTATAAATTTTTCAATTATGTATTATAGTGAACACTAACCTATTTAATATAGTGAAAGAGTATATTATTAATCATTCCCAAACCCACTTGTATTTATTCAAAGATTATTTTATAAAATATGTGACTCTACCAAACCTGATCATGGAAAGAAATTTGTTTCTCACATCAGGCATGAACCCTATAAAAACAATGTGTGTTTTATGTTACATTATTTACATTATATTTTGTAGTTTGTGAAATTAGGTAGATATAAATAGATCCATTTATATCCTAATATGTGTCATAGGTTCAAATACTAAAGGGGGTAAAAATAGTATAATATTAATTTGAAATTTTTTAAATTTTTATCCACCCCTGATTCACTCCCACCTCTCAGGTGTCTCTACCAGGTCCTAAGGGGAATTTCAATTGTATAAAAATAAATTTTTCCTCTGATTAGATATAAACTTTTTCATTACCTGGTGTTGTTATTAGAATTATATTATGTTTATATTTTAAATTTTCTTTAAAAAATAATTGAATGGAAAATTCAATCTCCATACGTGTCATTGCATAATTTGAGGTTTCATAGAAGACATTTTTTAAATAAGAAAAATAAAGATACAAAGAAGATGATAAATATTTTAAAGAATAAATAGGAGACAAAACTAGGTAAAATTATTCAATGTTTTAAATCTTCTATTATCCTGCAATCCATTTTTTGAAATTTCTAAAAAGTCACTTTGAGGGTTAGTAGGAACCGCACATTCAAGATATCCAAAACAAACACCCCAAATTCTAAAATTCAAAACACCCAATGCCAAACAAAATTTAAAATGATGAGAGACATCATCCAAATAAATAATCAAAATTGAAATTGAACCTAAAACACCAATCACCTCAGGCCACCAATCTAATCCATGAGTCGTCACTGTCCCAATGTCGTCGTTATCGACCACACACCGCACCAATATGTTAGAGACTATCAAGTCGTCCCTGCTGATGAGAGATGACCCCGGAATCCAAATGCCCCCTAGGAAACTCAAAACAAAACTCCTCAAATCCATAAGAACCACCATATAAATAATCTCACAGCCATTACGTGATCATTTCAAACAAAAAAAATCCAAAAAAGTCTACAGAACTATCACGGAAGGAGGTATACAAACGAAAACAAAACCATCCATCACGAAGATAACTGTACCAACAAAATTAGCATCCCAGCATAGTGATAGACATCGTATGGTAGGAACACTATCACTGAAAACTTCTGATGGTGTCTAGGAGAAACCATGAACAGATCCAAAACATCTGGAGTATAAAAATCAATTGCAACCAAAACAAAAACCACTAGGATCTAAAAAAGCACCAGAAAACAAAAGTCCCAAAGAAAACCCAACATAGAATATAGAAACCCTAACCGACCAACATGAAATTCATTTCCAAGAAAACTAAATATCTCTCAACCAACACATCTAAAAAACCCATTGAGATACACTTTATTAGACCGAAATGGAGCCTAGTGCATTATATCTTGGAGAAAGAGCAGAGATTGATAAGACCATGGCTTCAATATCAAGACATGATTATAGAATAAAGGATACCCAACTTGGAAAGGTGGAAAGAGAAAATATAAGATAAAGATGATAAGAGGGAGAGGCCCTAGAGAAAAACCAGGTCCCCAAAGGAGATAATACCATCTGAGAAGGAGAATTGAAGGTGAAACTTGAGTAAAGAAAAAGAAGGGAAATAGGTGGATAAATAAGAAGAATCGAGATAAATGAGAAACTAAAGCCGAAATAATAATTTCATGAAATGGAATATGCATTAGCTAAAAAGGTGAGTAGATGCTACACCCTCACAAAAATTGTGAAAACCAAGGAAAATCTATCCAATTTTAAAGTGAAAATTGGTATATAGTTAATGAAGATATTTAAATAATTATATATGATATATATGTTTTTAATAGTATTGTTTTTGAAGTGATCCATGCATTAAAAAGCTTAATAATGTCAATATAAATGTCAAGGATGATAAAGATGATAGAAGAACATGGAATATCATTTCTTGAGGTTAGTAGAAATCATGGGGATAAAATTTATAAGTTGGAAAAATATTGGGAATAAATATTTTTTTCTATTAAGGATGATAAATATACCCTAAACTTGAAGAGTCTTAAGATGGAAATAAAACATAGGATTATGTAGAAGGATGAACCTGTAATTTCCTAAGCTACTAATAAATTATGTGTTTAAAAAAAATTATAAAATGATTATTTCTTCTAAAATTAATCATATTAGTATCAATAAAATATTTAAATCATATCTTTAACAACCCACAACAATCTCAAGTTAGAATTTAACCCTTTTCTTGATTTATTTTCATGCATATAATATTTTTTAAAAAAATAAATTCTGGCTAAAGGAGAAATATATAAAAATAATAGTGGATAAAAATACTGATAATCCCAATAATGTGTAAATACTGGATAGAAATATTTCCAAAAATTAAATTTCTTAAATGTAATCTCAAATAAAGAGTGATCTTTCCCAAAAACAGCAAGCTCAAAAATCTGACCAAACTGCTCTTAAAGGCAAAAGAAAATGATTTTATGGTCACTATTAGGGATCCTAGATATTCAAACATAAGTATATTCATTATTGAAAAAAATATTAGTAAAATATATTATACAATTCTTAAATAATATATATATATTCTGAAATAAATAGTATACCAAATATAGAAAAGAAATTATCACAGTTAAAGAAGTATTATTCTTACAAGAATATATATTAATGTTTAAAAAATTGTTGTGAGTACTAAAAAATGTGGTCATTTCCTTGATTAGTTTTACTATTTACCATCCTATCCAAGCTCTTATGATGATGTTAAAAGAATACAAAAACATAAAAACAAGTAGGTGAATAATGTCACAAGCCTTCATTAAGGGGGATCAAAATACGACTATTGATTCTACCACTCCTAAGAATTCAAAAAGAATAGATAAGAAGGATGTAAAACCAAATATAAGATACTTATATTTTCAAATAAAACAATGCATCATGGACAACATCAATCTGTCCATGAATTTTATGAAATAATGGATCAAGATAGAATCTAAAAGTTAATCAATTCAAGAGAGAGATAACAGGATTGGTTTAGTGGTACACATCCAAGTTAAAGAATGTAAATGTCATTAGATTTTCCCAAAATGGGTAAAAAATAGGTTGTTTAAGTGTTGTGTGGAAGGTAAAATTATTCTAAACACACTACAATCAAGTTCATTACATGGAAACCTCAATAAGAGAAGTTGATGAATAAAGTGAAAGAACCAGTTACTTCAAGTATTAAAATTATTGTTACTAAAAAGGAATCCATACTTAAGAAGAAGTATGACCAAGTTCTTAAATAATGTTTAACACTATATAAAACATAGTTGGAAATGGATAAGAAGATGGAGGAGGCATAAAATAATAAAAAGTACTTGATTCATAAAGTAAAGAAGGTTGTTCCAACTAAGAGGAAAGTTGAATAAATAAATAACACCATTCTTCCCAAGAAAGAATAGTTTTTTAAAGTTAGAGGTGAATCAAGTATGAATAGTTCCAAACATCTTAAAACTTAAAATAAGTGATTTTTATAGTCTATAAATAAGTCTCAACCCTGTTTCTCACATTTAATAGATAATGAACAACCACCCTATTCCCATACTATTTTATTTGTGTCTCATAGAAGATGGAATTGAAGGAAAAGAATTAAAAAGAGTGAATGGTGAATTATTTAATTATTATAAAAAAAACGAATAATCCATCATGGAGAATATTTCTATTGGTATCTCGGGGTCTCCTTGAAAAACATTACTTGTTAAATCTTAATTTATATCAGATATCTAAACAAGTACCACAATTGTTTGCGGCTTATTTTTTATGATTAAATCATTCATAAAGAATATTATTTGAATGTACCCTTGAGGGGGGATCTAGGAAAGAGAAATATTCTACAGTTTATTATTTTGTGAATAAATTTAGAATCTGAATGGCCCTTACTGAAACTAAATATGAGGTTTTATTTTCACTCTCCTTAGTTTTTTTATTTATATTGAATACGATTATCTAGTGGGAATCATTTCATAATAAAATTGAGGATAAAACACATATTATTTGAATGTTTTTGATGTGTTTGTTCATTGTGAGTTAGGTTTTTACTATTACATAAAAATTTGTTTGATTATCCCTAAAGGAGTGTATATTAGATTTGGTGCCACATTTTTAATATTGAATAAATTGTTTTTTATTCAAGATCAGTCTGTCTTTATTTTATATATGGTTATACCATGTAGAATTAGATTCTATTAATTGATAAATGATTCTAATAGATATTTGGTGCCATAATTATCTTAAAATGAATTGATAAATTCTCGAAAAAAATTAGAGAAAAATGAAAAGTGGGGAGAACATATATTTTTAAAAAAAATCAAAATAAAAGGGGGGAGAATAATTTTTCTTTTTAGGACCTTCCATTATAACCCTAATTTCAATAATGAGAGAATATATTTCCCATTTTCATTTATAATAAATAATGGGGAGAATACATATTTACATACATTAAATATTGAATCATTTTATTGGTATTGAAGAAAAAAACACAATGGGGAATATTGGTGTTCCCAAATATTTGTGTTGGTTGTATTTCTTTCAAAAAAGTGTTAATATTTACATCTTGGAGAAGATGGGGGATGGATTGAGATTCCACTCAAAGAACATGAAGATTTTAGTCATTTAATTTAGTTAATAATGGAAAAGATATTATATCCTTTAATACAAGGTTGGATATATTCAATATAACTATTATCAAATTAGATGACTAAAAATATTGTCCTCATGGAAAAGAAAATTGATAACAAGTCTAAAAAGTACTGTATAAAAAATTTTCCAAGAAATTAATAATCATTATATTATGGAAAATGAAGACCTGTATTAGAAGTTCAAGAGCTATCTAGAGGTGGAGAAACCATATAAGGTTATATGGGAGATGTTTTTAAAAGGATAAAGTTGGAGAAATATCCTTGTGATATTTGGACGACTGTATTTAGTAAAAAAGAATCACTTGGATGAAGGATGAAGTTGAATGAGTTTGAAGTTTATTCTATGAGGTAGTATTAATATATTTTAATACTCTATATTGAGTAATTACATGTTGTAAATTACCATAGAAGAAATATAAATAGGTTTAGAGTTATTCTGATAATTCCTAGAATTATTTGAATTTTTATAAGGTGAATTTAGTTTTTTAGAAGGGTTTAATATGAGTTAAAACTTCTCTGAAATTTATTTGTACATATTCTAGATTTTGGAGTTATATATGGAAAAATATATATGTCTTAGTTTGAACATATGAGTCATTTTGAATCTATGTATAAGACATTTAGAAAGGCATGTATGACTTTTTATGAGTCATTTCAGAGATATGTGTAAGTGACTTGGAATCTATGTATGATTCATTCAATCATATGATGATATTACTGACTGAATGTGACTAAGTATATTGATGTGTATAAGTCATCTAACATAATATACATTCTATTGAGGACTCCTTATCATCCATTAGAATTGATAACATGAGTCATTGGACTCAATATATGATCCATTCAAGCTATATATGTGTCATCAGAGTCTCCATGTGAGTAATTTGGGTATGATTCATAGGTAACTACATAAAAGTAATTTTATTTGGGAAAATTTGAGAATATTAGAGAATAAAATTTGCGTTTTAATATTTATGATAGTATGACTAATGAAGTATCTTATGAAATTTAAGTACTTCTTTTATGTTTTAAACATTGTTATTTTATGTGGATCTATGATTTAAGCTTGAGTTGAGGAATATTGAATGAGATGATGTGAGAGGATCATTATTCCAATATTTTTTATTTACAAATGAGTATATTTGGAAATAAATATTGGTGATCAAAAGTTTAAAATAAATAGTTTTATGGTATTACTAATCTTTAGAGTTTAAAACATTGTAAAATTAATTATGATTCAATATAAATGACTCTGAAAATGAAGATCATAGTAGGATGGATTTTAAATAAATTAATCAATTTTTAAATGAATAAATTATATATTGAATAAATCTTTAAATGGATATGTTGATGCATATATTGATCTTCATATTTTCAAATATCAAAAATGACTTAATGATTATTTCTAAATATTAAGAACATCGAGTAGTGGACTTATCTTATGTTCAATATAAAATCTGTAGAATATATAATATGTTCAAATACACTCATTTTATTGAAGAGATCAACGCCACAATGTGTTATGGCTATATTTTTATATAGTTGTGATTATTTTTTATTTATCTGTACTATAGAGATATTTTTAGAAAAAATATCTTAAGTCTATTGGAAGAAATAAAATGAGAAATTTTTTCGATAGAGGAAAATTTAAAAAGAAAAGGAAAAGTGTATTTTATTATTTTATTGCACACACTAACATAAAATTAAATTGAGAAAATATGGAGGATTGTGGTTTTTATGAAATTTATTTATTATATACATAACTTCTAAAAAATTTACATTTATTTAAATTGGAAAAATACCACAAATAAAAGAATGGTTCACTGATAGAAAAGTAGAACCTCAGTGGAAAAAACAGAGAATATCTAAAGAAGAAAATAAGAGAATATCTAACATATAAGAAGAGGAAAACTAGATATAGTGCTGAGAATAAGATCACATGAGTATCAAAGATTAATATAAAGTTGTCCTAGTTATACTAAATAGATCTAGTCATATGAGAAAAAGAAGAAGTAGAAACCAAAATTAATTATAGTTCATGTGACACCTATTATTGTAGAAGTGACAAAAATAAATAAAAATAATAAGAACAAATAGATTTCAATGTTCAAGTAACTATATTTAAAAATTATTTGTTATCAATGACCTTGATGTTTGAGTGAGTTAAGCCAATAAATATATTTTGAAGAATATCTAGAAGCTATGTAGTATATGGAGACTGAATTACATGAAGTGATCATGAATATTATAATTAAGGTGATAACTATGTCGATGAGGAAGGATATCTAATTTATTGATGTATTGGAATCAATTTTTGAGTGGAGATATAATTTATTTGAGGAAGTAGTTATGAAGTATAAGGAGTTAATATAAAGAAACAACATGAGTATAAATTTTTCACCTATCTAATATAGTAAACACTTGCCTATATTTTATGGTGAGAGCATATAGTATGATCCCTTCTCAAATACACCTGTATTTATGATAATATTATAATGAAAAAACTATTACTTGGTGAAACCTAATCACATCAAGGAGTATATTTCCCACATTAGAGTAAAACTTTATAAAACATTTTGTGATGAACTTTATGTTATTTCAAACATTACATGTGTTGTATGTGATTAGGAAGAGATAAAAATATCAATTTACATCATAACATGTGGAAGCTATTTATATACCAAAGGGTGTAAAACATTTAAGGTTATTTTTGAATTTTTTAAAAGTTTAACCACACAAATTCACCCCTCCCCCAACGTGTTTTCACCTAATCCAAAGGGTAATTTCAAACATAAATATGAATTTCTGAATTTATTAATATAAGAAAATATTTCCCTCTAGAAAAGAATCAGTGCTACACAGGCCACAAAGAGATTTGGAATCATCTCCATCAAACTCCAGCATCTGTGTCCACCAGATGTGTCATTTATAAACATGAATTTCGTATGATCACTTTATCTAGTACCTTTAGTAACCATAGGATGAAAATTATTCCAATCTTGTATAACTACTTATATATTATCAATTCTTTGAGTATAGAGTAACTAGGCTGATGAACACATCACAAGTCATTCATCATTATGTAGAATCACATCTCATTCCCCTCATTCATTAGATAATCACATCATATGTCTTTTCATTGTACAAATATACATTTGAAAAATCTATCTCAATAAAAGGCTCCAATTTCATACCATCATTTGAGAAGAAAAATATTATGTTGTTTAAGTTCTAACCAACAACATGATTAACAACATACAATATATCCCATAATTAGACAATATTCAAGGATTATATAATAATGGAATCAAAGTATAAAGTTTCTCATCCTAGGTATCTCACAAACCAAAGGAATTATGGAAATAAAATTATGGAACATGTACCACAAGTATTACAAATACATAGTGTATGAAACTTCATGTGGCATAATCTATTGGTAATACAGTATAAAAAACAAATTTCATACCTTAGGATTATATTTTAGATCTCTATATGAAATCTAACTCATGTTATCCATATAATTTCATCACATTCAATAATACTTCATGATGAACACTAGTTAGGGATAACTCAAAGTCTTAGTTTGAGAGTTCATTTATCATTTCACTTCATGATTTTTTGTATCCAATATGAGAGAATAATAAAGTGGAGGTTTCATTTTTTTTAATTATACATTTTATATTCCTATAATCTTTTAAGAATAATAACAAGTAAATATATAATAACTTATATCATCATATCTCATATGATAGACTACCATATTATTATTTTGTTTGATACACTTTTTGAGTTTTTTTAGGCTCATTGCATCTCTATAAAATTTCTATCATATCTCTATGTTTGAGTATGATTAAATCCTCCCACTAAACACTTTAGTGATTATCATCAATGAGGAAAGAATATTTAAATAATGTTGAGACATAGGAATCATATTCCTAAGTTTTAACCCTTTTAACATAATATTCAACCTTCTTTACTTCACGACATCCAATGTTATGATGTTAATTACTTCTGGAATCAACTTATAATAATTTCTAAGTTTATCATACTCATAATTATAGGAAAGCTTTCCATTAAACTTTTTCCATGAAATATTTTATTAACTAATGTAAAAATTTAAATTTATATTTTAACAATGTAAACTAAACCTTTTAAGATATTAATTTATATTCACTTTTTATTTTTTATGTCGTGATTCTTTACTTGTTAACTATAAACTACCCAAAGTCCAAACATAATACCACTATCCTCTTAGATTGTATATTATCTACAAAATATCATGGTAGACCACACAAAATCGTTTGTGTTAGGAAATAAATATTATTTATTTTAGTATAAATATTTAACAGGTGAAAAATTTATATCCATATATTATATTTTATTCCATGTGTTTGGAAAATTTTTAGAAAATAATATTTTACTCTTTAAAATATTCCACTAATGGCCGGTGGGATCGTATCCCTCATATTTTAAAAATATGAATAAACTAATATATCCTAGGTAAATAATTTTTATCCCCATCATCTTTTGAAATATGTTTTTTAATATAAATAATAAGAAACCATTTTTATTAAACCCATCATCTCATATTTGATTATAATTTTTTTTAAATAACTTCTCTTATCATATAATAGAAATAAGTTTAAAATATATGTCCTTTATAAGATCACTCTAATCTTGTAATATTCCATTTCATTTGACATCACGATTAACCAACCCTTTATATTATCATTTTAATAAAAATATAATCTCCTTAAATTATAACATTGATTTTTAACTCTAGTATATTTACATCATTTTTTAAATATACATTTGGTATCATATACCCTTCAAAATCTATTAATTTATTTCTATGACACCGATATCTGACATAGAATTTCCATATAGTTTATCAAACCCATTTAAATATATTATAATATTCTATTATATAGAAATATTGTTGTTCTTCCTAACATTACCATTAGGTTTCATTTACTAAGGCTAACTTTTGGAAAAATCAAATATTATCTTTATGGGTTAAACTTTATACCTTTTTTAATTTCTATATAACACTAGACACTAGACATCACATTTAATTTTCATCAATCCTAACCACTTTTGAGAAAATAGGGTAAACATTTCTTTAACTAATTTATATTATCATAACACTTCCAATAGTGGTAATTGATTGAATTCTATTTCTAGAAATGTTAATACTAAAACCTCCAACAACACCAAGTCATTAACATATACAATCATATTTAACATATGATAGGAGACTAAGTTCCTTGATTAATTTTTCATAAAATTACTTTGAAACCATAAGTGAATCATTATATTCATCTTATAATCATCTAGATTCACATATATGGCTTGCATCAAAAACTGATTATTCAAGAAGATATTTCTCTAACACATAAAATTTTCTTTCTTTCTTAAAATCAAGTATCAAGGTTTATTCTTGTATATTAATTTTCTTACATTAATCTCCCCTATATATTGTATTAATATCAAACTAATATTTTATGATGATGGTGATGATTTCATATCTATAAATAATGATTTTATCTAATGATTATCTTGTTTTACATCCATTTAAAATGGACTTTTATTAAATACAGTCCCACTAAAATAATGGCCCCTTTTGAAGTCATTCATATCTATTAGTGGTAAAAAATCTATATTTCACTAAAATTTGGGTCACATTAGTGCATATCCCATCACTTATCTATTTAGTTTGAACATCAACTAGCCATATCATATATGACTCTAGGATTTTGGAGCAATAACTCCTTTCCAAATCTATAATTTGGATAAACTCAACTCTATTCCATCACTTGACTAATCCTATTAGGTTCTACTAGCTAAGTGGAACACAAATAAAAATACAAAAATGAGCACCTAATCCTATTATGGTTTCTCATTACATGATTTCCTTATACAAGATAGTCCATGGTCACCAGGATTTTGTATAACCTACCTGGTTGGATGATTGAGGACAAGAAATGTGTTTACATTGAAAGGAATATGTCACTTAGTATTTTCTAAGGTGGTTTAATATCACAATATTATTGTATTTTATTCAATTTTCATGTATTCATGATTATATTGATTTATTTTGGAATCATATTCCTTCCCCTAAATCAATATATTCAATACATATTAATATGTAACCCCTTACAAAGATCATAGCTTGTGTTACTAACTAAAATTAAAATATAATTATAACAATAAATTTCCAAATGCATCCCAGGAATAAGTTATATAAAACCCTTTCATGTAATGTCTTGGAATCGTATAAAATCAATAATACCCAAATGATAATGTTTGGAGTGAAAAATATAAAACCCCGACTTTTCTAAACATGCTATAATACTCTAGGCTAGTGAGAATCCTAACCTAAATCCCCTCTACCCAAATATACATTACTCAACAAGACCTTAAATCCATCATAATTATAACACCTAATATGTATAAAATATAGTTAACTTTTTAATTCAATCTCATAACCATGTATAATCTAAATTCAATGTAGAATAAAACGAAATCAATTACATACAAAAAATGTAACTCCTTATATGAATGTATGATAATTTATAGAAGGAGTTTAACACTTTAAACTAAAGCACACACATATTCATAATATAAACAATTTATTTACATGAATAATAAATAATGGAATAAATTAAATATATGAAATATTCAAAAAATTATACATGAGATAAATATTTATGAACAATTCATAAATAATGAGATTATAAACACTTTATAATTGATCCATGCATTTTAGACATTCTATAATAAGATAAATATAACCAATTTATATTTATTCTCAATATAAAGTTCTTCATATTATACATTATATAGAATTTAAGTTAAACATATGACATAAATTGAAATATAAACATTTTATATTTCAATTCTATTATATAAACATTTTTTATTATCTAAATTTTATATATTTAATATTATTAACCCATGATCATATCCATTATCAAAGCACTTTTTGATATTACGTAAATAATTTATTAAATAATACCTTTTATTTGAATAATCCATATTAAATATTATTAATTCATGAAATTAAATATAATCTCTTTATATTTTTTATTATATTTTTATTTATAAACACTTATTAAATTACCCATATATTTTCTATATAAACACTTTATATCTATAATTTAATTCATGTCATGTGACATGAAAATATTAATAATTAATATTATGGAATATTTATTTATCAAATGTTTCATTAACATTTAATTATTAATTATAAAAACTTTATAATTAATTGATTTATAAACAAGTTTTATAAATTAAATAAATTCAATATAATAAATTTTTCCATAATTTATGAACAATTTATAAATTAACTAACTTAATTCATTGTATAAATTTTTAAATAATAATAGTAACATATATCTTATTTAACAATATATGTATGTCATGGTATATTCTTGATAAGTTTTGGTGCACCTATACTTTTTAGGAACTACAAATCATAATTTATGATTGATAATACTCATCTGGATTATCACCATGTATGACATATAGCTACATAATATTAACTAGAAATGCTCTATGCTATCACATTTTATGATAATCCACTATGTAAGAGTAACCCTTTGACACTTTATTTTTCTCTCTTACGCTATTCATCATATCTCTATAAGGATATGATTCATTGTTTTTATAATTCATATTGGGGCATTTGTATAATACAACATCCCATATCATAATTTATGATAAGATGAAAATGAAGAAATTATATGAGATCATTTATTATGATATCCTATCAATATAATATGAACCCATTATAGTTTACGATATCATATATAATACGATAAAATATAGTATTAAATTTCAATCAAATTTTATGAGATACCTGATTACATCAATATAATATTTATATTTCTTCATTTTATACATGATTTTGAGAATCATGAATAAAACATCTCATGATTTTAAAAGAGTAACATCATGTTCGATAGAATAATCGATATGAAACACCAATATTATAATATAATATAACACCCTAATAATTTATTTAATATTTTTAATAAAAAATAAAATCAATCTAATTGATAAATTTCAATTCATGCAACACATAGTTTAAATGAACCACAATATGCTATTAAAATGTTATTATTTAAAATGTGACTATTATAACCTAGTCATCAAGTTGAAAGGTATGAATAGTAATAAATAATTTATTAAAATATATGGTTTACACATTTTAACTGGTTATCTATGTATTCTAAAAAATATAAATATCATTTGAAAGGGAAAATAATAAATGTTTTATGAAAAATATATTTTTCTAAAAAAATAATTAACCATTCTTTGCGCACATAATTTAAAATTAATTTTTAACAATTTTAAAAAAAATTAGATAAAATTAAATTAATTTTTGAAAAAATTATATCAAAATTATCTTAGGGTGAATTTTTTAGATTTTTCTAAAATGTTTAATTTTTTATTAATAGTTAAAATACTAATTTTTTATTGAAAACTGTCTTTTTGTTTAAATAATTTACAAGGTTAAATTATATTTTAAATTTATTTAAAGTAAAATTAGTTAGATTATATTTTAAAAAATACAATTTAGTTTATTGGAATCAATTTTATATTGAATTTTGATATTAAAACCATCAATATAAATGGTAATTTTCACTTTGGAAGCTTACTTTCCCATCTTGTCTATAGAGATAATGTTAAATTGGATTCTACCATGAATATGAATTGAATTTGGAAAACTAGATTCCAATTTTTTAATCTTAATAATTTATATTATCTAATAAGTTAAAATTAATTTTTAGCCATTTGTAATGGTAAAACTAGTAAAACTTAATTACAACAGTTAATGTAAAAGCTAATTTATCGGGGGATAAAATAAAAATATAAGGATTAAAATGACTTATAAATTTGTAAAAAACATTTTATGGATATATTTCTACCTTATAACATATAATTATTGATAGGTACACAATTATTAGTCCCTTATCATGATAAAAAAATTATTGTAGTTGATTCTTTTCAAAACTTTTGTGTGTTTCCTCTCACCCACTTATAAAAGTCTGCCACTCACCTCCCCTATTCACACTTAAAATTAAATTAATTTCAGAAAATAAATAAAAAAATAACTTCCTTACTTCCATCACAACATCATCTAGTGATTATTTTGATCATAAATATATCCTATGTTGGATTTTGGTGAAAAACTAAGAAAGTTTTCCTAAGAAGAGGTAACATTTTTAAACGATAATTTTTATTTTGTTTATTCTTCCACGTACTTTAAATATTTTTAAAAACAAATATATAATAAACTCAGTATATTGAAAATAATTATATGTTATTATTTTAAGGTAATTACCAATATCCATCTCCTCTTCCATTAAATGGGAAATTAAACCATCAATCGTGTGTACGGCGAACTACCGCCTTGTGAACCGATGTAATTCATTTTCCATCCCCACATTTTATGGATGGTTATATTTATGAATTTTTCACATTTATATTATATTTATTATATTATTATACTTATTTAATTTTAATATCACATATAAATTCTTACATTCCATTATTCTTTAAATATGATAACGTCTCTCCGGTGTACAGAAGACTATCGCCTCATGAAGAGATGTGATTCGTTTTTCACTCATGATTTACATGGAAGGTAATAAGGATAAATTAAATTAATATATGTGATATATATAAAATTATATTTATTATTTAATATAAATATATCACCCACTTTTTTAACCTTTCACCCATTAAGGAAATGATAATGTCGCTCATGTGTGCATACGACCTACTGCCTCCATGAAGCGGTGTGATCCATTATCTATATTCAAATTTATATAAGGATTATAAAAATGTATCCAATGGAAAAAAAATATTTTTAAAATTAATATAATTAAATATATTATGTAACTATATAGTATACACAACAACTATAACTTTCATGAAAAAACACACATGAGAAAACAAGGCAATTAACACCAAAAACAATGAAAATAATGAAAAATTATTAACAAATAGGTGATAAAAAGTTTTAAAAGGATCATATATGATTTTATAAATATTAATAATGTTTTATTATAAATTACTAAAAATTTTAAAACCAATATATAAAATATTAAATCACATTCAAACAAAATTAAGTGAGGTGTAAGGGACTTCATCTCAATTTCTCTTCATTGAGGCATATTGTAATGTTATGCACCTTATTTATATTATATTGTTTATATAATTATCCATTTTATTATAATATCATTAATACATAATAATTAAAGGTATTTTATGTTCTAATTTTAACTATTTAATTTAATTTTATTTGACATGAAAATTACCAAGCGGTAAACAATTTCACAACTCAATTTATTTTCATTGGGTTATATTACTTCTTCATTTTCCTTGACATTAAAATATTATGTGTGTAAATACTTATGACTATATTAGAATGTATATACAATTTTTGTATGTAGATTTACATTTTATATACATAATTTCTTCATTGATTAATTATCACTTCAATATTATGATCTCTATAAGGTTTTATTTTACAATCTCATTTTAATCGAGATTGTTTATACTTGAATTTACATTGAAATAAATTATATGTTAATTTTATATTAAACCACAATAATTTTATTCCCTTATATTTATTCATTGTTTTTTTATATAATAGTACCATATTCCTCTATTTGGTACATAAAATCATTGAGAATGATTTTTTAATAAAATACGACATTATTTTTCACATTTGTAGAAAATCCTATTTCTTCCATAACCTTGTCTTCTAAAAATGTTCTCAAAAATATTTTTTACATTATAAAAATTTCTTATTAAAAAATTTCCATTTTTGACATTCTTACATAAAATTTTGAAAGGAATCATCATGCCATTTTCCAAACAATTCCCATTTGGATTTTACAAAAAATATGAAAGAAATATTTTTTTAACATGCATGACATGAAATTAATTCTCTACCATAATAACCACTAAATTTTTTAAATATTATTTTTAAAAAATTAAAATTTTATTTTCAAAGAAATTTTTTTCCAAATATTTTTTGAACTTCTATTTAAAAAAAACAAATTGAAAAGGTTGTTTTCCAAAAAAATATTTTTAATGAAATTTTTATGATATTTATAATCATCAATGACATAATCTATTTATTTTAATTATGATCCAAAGGGAATATATTGTATTTATGTCATCGTTATTATTTCTTTTTATGGTTTATGATTAGTTTGACTAGGGAAAGTATTAACATTATCTTTCTTGATTAATTTCTGTAATCGTTCACTTTCCATTAAAATATTCACTTTCTTTTAATCATTGGAAATTATATTTACCCTAAATATCTATATTATTTATCATAGATATACATATTAATTAAACGTCATATCATTTATACATATAGTATTTAACTTTTAAAGTTATATGATTGACTGAAGAAATTATTGTTAACCAATATTCCTTACTTGATATGAATTTTTTTTAATAAGGCTTATTATTCATGAATTAAATAAATTATTTGATATAGGAAGAATTACTTGGACATATATAAATGTGTGGGACTCAGTTATAGATATCCCCTCAATGCATCGATAGTCTCATTTAGATGAATTAGTTAGATAACCTTAGTTAAATGGGATTTTGGTGTATACCAACCCATCTCTTTAAACATTCTTGTGAAAGGTCTTAACATTTTAGATATCATTATGAATAAGATAATTAAATTTAATAATTAAAAATTTCCTTTATTAAGAATTCAATTGTTATTATCAACAAGATTTTATTAATGGTATTATATCTAAATGAATTTCATTCATAGTCTATTGATTTAATTTCATGTGTTTTGAATTATTAATATTTTCATATTGATTATCCTTATACATTCATGATAGTAAAGTTATTGATTAAATATAATATTCATTCATTTATTTACCTTACTATGTTTGTTATGTATTATCTAATCATGATAGTCAAATTATTTAAATGGTGTGTGGGTTTAGCTATTTACCTTTATGTATTGATTATGAATACTAGTTCATGATATCATCCATTTTAGTTACCCCTTTTTAGGATTTTTAGATCACCGTTATTTTTTTCCTTTCCCATGAATCTAGGAATTTTACTATGATGATATGAAAGGATATTCTAGAAGGGAATAATTATATTATTTAAAAATCTAATCTTTATATTCAAATGTAATATGGAAATCATTTATGTATCTATTTTACCTATAATACTATAGTATTTGGTCCTTTGGGATTATATTCCTTGTACCTAGTACCAAAGTAATAAAGTAGACACCGACTCTGGGTTTCTGGTTTCACGGTCGTTTCTATTTGTAGTAGATAAAATTTAGTAGAAACCCTTGGATTTAGATTTATGAAAACAGAGATTAGGGAACATTACCCTATGATATAATTTGTGGATAAGTATAAAATAACATCCAAAAATTTGGGAACGGTAGATATTATGTGGTTTTCCCAAGAAATACATCTCTATTTAGATACTATAAGAGAGAATCATTCTAAAACAGGTGTATCAAGGGTAATAACTCTAAAAAAGGTGTGTTAGGATTGAATTGAGTGTTACATAGTATATTACTATGGGACTTACAATTCACCTAGTTTCAATCTCTTTTTGGTGAATTATTATATATTATTAGGTGTTTGGCTTGATTGAAGCCTATTTCTTCAATATTTCTTCATCATTTCCCCCTTATCTTCCGTGATTTTTCCATTTTAATGGAAGCATGAAACACTATTTGGTGGTATGGAAGAATATAAGGGTTTTAATGGGGGTTTTTATTTTTTTCTCATATTTTTGTTGTGTGATGAATTATTCTTCATAAATTTGGTATTTTTAATCAAAGGTGATAAGTTTGGAACCATTTCTGAGTTAGGTGTCTCTGTTTAAGGGTGTTTAACATGGATTGTTTTTTAAATGTTTTTATATATATTGGTTTATGTTTGCTAAATTCCCATTTAGATGAATTATGGTTGATTTTTATTCTATAATTTTTGTTATACATGGATTTTTATTAGAAATTTAAGGTTTTAAGTCGGTATTTAGAAGGGTGGTGTCTTAATTGCACTCCAAGTGTTTGATTAAATTGTTCAGAATAATTTTATAGTTTTAAATGGATTTATAAAGTGGTTTTAAAAATTATTTTACCTTGAGAAATTTGTTTTATCAAAATGAGAATGTTTAATTATTAAAATGGATTTTGAAATAACTCTTTATGTATGAAACTTTTCATGAGGATATTTTTTCATTAAGTGGCACTTGGGATGCCTAGGATGTGAGTTTTTTTTAAGGGACCATGAGATCCATTGGGGGGAAGATAGATCAAGATTTCTCTATTATTACAGGGGACTCAGAGATCCTCTTATAGGAATATCAAGATAGCTTCTATTTTTTTACCAATACAATGAGAGAACTCATGGTATTTGGGCCTAGGGAAGACTTTGAGAGTTTTCACTTTATTTAGTCAGCTGGAAAATTATATTTTTTACGAACTCACTTAAGAACCTTATGGTTAGATACCTTAGTGAACATTACTCTTTCTAAGTCAATTTAAATTATTTTATGAATTATTTTAGTGCCTTATTTTATTTTATATCATGTTTTATTCCCATTTACATTTATTTAGTTATATGATGATGATGTTTATTCTTAACCTTATTATTCCATATTTTGGTATGTTTATCATGTTGGGTTGTATTGCCTTATTCCTATTCTCGATCCTTACTGTTAAATGTTTTTGAAAACTTATTTTGTTTAAAAATATCCAAATGTATTTCAAAGTATTTTTTTAAATTGAAATGTTTTAATATTGAAATAGTTTTTTAAAATGTGTTTTCGGTCTATTTTATTAGTTTACATGTTTTAAAATACATAAATATATTCATTGTGGTATCCTACTAGGATTTAAGCCTCACACCCTACATATTCCTTCAGTTGTATGTAGACTTTGTTTTTTTTTTGAAATAGGTAAATGAATAAGAACTATACATATAATTATATCTTCCTGATTATTGTCGTATATGCTTTTATTGGAGGAGACATTATCTCACAATGTTGGCTTGTGAGGAGTTGTTTTAGAGTTTTTACTTTTGGGATGTATGTGTTATCCTTGTTTGGTCTCTTTTTCTATTTTTAGGTTTTGATACTTGACTTGATATACCATGTTTATGTCTCTTATATTTAATGTTATATGTATTGGTTGTTACGATATTGTCTATGGTATTTAATTTAGATATTTTTTTACTCTGAACGCATGTTTATTTTTTGTTGAATCTGATTATATTGGCATGATCATCCCATTTCATAGATAGGTCATTCTAGTTTAAAATTAGTGAAACCATTACCAATAGGTTATCCATTATTCCCTATGATTATTACCAGTTGATGGCGATTGTGAACATGCTTCAGGCTATGTGACCTGCTGGCTCGGGTGAAGGTCTAGTTCTACTTGGGTTGGTTCGAGATAATATTGGTGCTGGGAGGTGAACATAATACCCAGAAATATATTGGATGGTTATTTAAATAGTTTTATTATTTTTTTCCAGTTTTACTATTATACTTATTGACCTACCACATTGGGAACCCATTTTATAATACTTTTTTGACTTTACTTGACATCTTTTATAGTATTTACCTGGTTAATCTTCTATTTTGTTATTTACCAGGCCTATATATATTTCATTATTTCTAGTGATTTATATGATTATAGAGTGTATATTATCCCCATTTTACTTTATACCTTTTACACTAGTTGATAGCCTCCTACCTATGGGGATTCACACATTAGGTTATGTGTCACTTTAGCTCAGACCCAGTGATTTAGTTCAGGATGTCACAAAAGAAATTATATGATTATGCATACTTGTATATCCTATATCTCATGGAAATATATATGAAGATACATGTGTTTCATAGATATTATGTTAAATCTATTTATATCTTGAGTATTATTTATGCTTTTTTATAGGCCACACTTTTCTTGAGGTTATGGGTTTGGAAATTCATAATTTTTTTTAACCCTAAAAAGGCCTACGGGGTTACACATTACTGTTGTAAAAATGAAGATCAAGTTTATAAAACTCTAAGATCTACAAAAAAACTATTTTCAAGTATATTTAAAATAATTTATGTATGGATTTTCATAAATTCTGATGGGTTTATAGTTGTCAAAAAAATACCTTGACAGTGGAAGAAAACCCATGAAAATTCCTAATATATCTTAAACTGAGGAAAAATTTTATATAAATGAACCACATAAATAAAGTGTAATTTTACAACTTATTAGTCTATATTTTTCTCTTAAAATTACCCTTAATTGGGATCTCCTAAGTAGAATCCAAAATCCTTCTACCTCCATATGTGGTATACTTGCCAATAGACCCTCAAACATATCGAGAGGATTCCTAATCTCCAAAGGGGATCTAGTTATTTCTTCAGAAGAAAAATGATGATGCAATAATGAGAGAGAGTTTATGATTGTCTTAAACAATCTCATATACAACTAAAAAAGGTATCACATTCATTTTACAATCTCTCTAAACACTCTTCATTAAATGAAAATTTTGAGTGTTGGTCATATCAGGTTCTATTTCATGGCATTGATACATTACTTCTCATTGGTATATTATTCATTAAACACTTAAATGAATAAATGAATCCATTAATAAATCAATCTCATTTATTTATAACTAAAAAAATTTGTAAATAAGGTGGTAGTGATGAATTCACTCTCATCCCAAGTAGTTCATATCATAAGGATTATCGTACACCAAGATATAAGCCAACAGAATCATCCTCATTCCCTCTATAATATAAGTATATCATACCCTATGATATAAATTATATTTATATCATAGTATATGACATGTGTTTTCATAAAATAATCATACCCTAATTTTAGTTTATATCAAACAATATTCCAATTGAACCAAAATACCATAATGGAATTGTGAAAAACTTCACAACTCTTTTTGAATCCATCCAAAAATCTTTTAGATATAGTTTATCAAAATTTATACATTTTGGAACAAAATATTTGTACAAATATTTATTATTATTTTAAGGCCTAACTATGTAACCCTATGGTACATAGTAACCTTAGAAATAAATATGAAATCTTTATTTAATATATATAATAAAAAAGATACCTCGAGTAAAGAATCATCGCTACTCAATCTACTAAGGTGTATAGTGTGATACCGATTAAACAAAATCATATCTCTATATGAACATTCCAACCCAAATATTCATCATATACATCATATGTATACCTACATAATCTTTTTTTCCTTGATATTGAGTGACCATTAGATAATAATATGTAAATCTAGGATAGTTCGTCTCATCCATTCAATATTCTTCAAAATAGACAAACTAGGTTAATGAATACATCAAATGTCATTTATTTAGAAGATGATCACATCACATGTACCTCATATGAGTATTTTAAAAAATCATATGTGACTCAACTAGGCATGGAAATGGAGTTCCTCAATATAATTCTATCAATGGATTAGATATTTTAACTCTTCATGTGAATGGAAAAAACCCATTTGGTTAATCTCTAACCAGTGACATGATTAGCGTTATACCCAAACACCCCCTAATTATCTAAGCCTCAAGTATTTGGAAAGAAATGTATCAAAGTATGAAGGTTCTCATTCATGGTATCTCACTAACCTCGAGTAATGGAGCTTGATAATAAGCATACATCCCTAAGTATATCAATGAGTGTATCAAATTACATGACATATAATTTAGTGGGAAAGTTCAAGTAATAAGTATCAAATTATTACCTCAGGAGTCTATTATTCATATCTAAAATACAACATTTGTATTGAGTAAAATATTCTTATCAATATGACCTTAACATATCATCACTACCCATAATACTGTATGATAATATTTGGTTAGGGAAAACTCAAAGTCTTACTTTAAGGGGATTTATTATTAAATTATTCATGGAATTTAGATTATATTGTATATGAATGAATGATAAATGGAAATTAACTTTTATTATAATACCATGGTATATTTTTCACCATTATATGAATATCATATGTATCTAATACTAAGAGATTCAACATGAACCTAATGTTTCTAGAGTGGTAATGGATTCATCAATAGATCTACTACATTTTGTTGGATCCACTCAACATATCCTAACATCACCCCTCTCAACAATAACTCATTTGAGATGGTATTTGATAAGGATATGTTTGATATTTTGGTGATATCATTTTTACATGACCAAAGAAATAGCTCAATTATTGACATAGTGCAGGTTTATTTATCCATCAATGATAAAAACCCACACCAAGTTCATAAACTAATTTCTTGGTCCAAACAGCTTCCTTCGTAGTATATAATATAGTGATGTACTCTACCCTTACTGTAAATTCTAACATAGGGCTTGTTTAAAACTCTTATAAGTGATACATCCACCATTCATGAAAAACATGAAACTTGATTGAGATCTCATGTATTATTTATTGGATTGGAAATGAGCATCATTGTAACCCTTTAAACAGATCTCATCCTCTCCTCCAAAGACCAAGAACACATCCTTATTATTTTTCAAGTGCTTTAGGATGTTCTTAACCAAAATCTAGTGACACTAACCAGGATTGGAATTGTATCTATTATATATAATAAGATCATAGGATACATTAGCTTAACTAAATAACATGACATAGATGATTGACCATATTGAGGACTCATGGGTAATTATATATATACTTTATAAATCTTTAGAATGATTTTGAATCTTTATAAGATTCATACCATGAAACACTAGTAAAGACCCATTTTTTGGTTCTCCATGATAAACCAATTAAGAACTTTACTAATGAACATGTCGTAATTGATCTTAATAATCCTCTTAGATATATCACCAATGATCTCCATAACTGTTATGTAAGCTTCTTCTCACATGTATTTCATATATAACCATTTTCCAAACCATATCTTTATTGAATATAATATTGGGATTTCATTTTCAATAAATATTTTCTATACATACAATATCATAAAAATGTAAAACACTCCCACTAATAATCATATATACATAAGAATCATATGTGTTATTGATGAAACCAAACACTTTGATTGCATCATCAAACCAGATATTCTAACTTTGAGAATCTTTCTTCTAAAAATAAATAAGTAGTTGCAACTTATATAGTTTATTAAAATCATCTAGAACATGGAAAAAATTTCACTATATAATATATATTTATGTGACTAAATTCTCATACAGTAAAGTGGTTTTGACATCCATTTGATATATCTTATAATAAAAATGAGCAGTTGTGCAAAGAAATACACGAAAGGACTTTACTATCACAACAAGTGAAAGAGCTTCTTCATAGTAAATACCCTGGATTTTTTTATAACCCATTACAACCAAGTAATCTATATAGGTAGATAATTTACAATCCATGTTATTTTTCTTGTGTAAATCCCACTTTCAAACTTTGGGTCTTACATCTTCAAGAGTATCCAACAAGTTCCAAACTTTGTCAGTGTATATATAGTCCATTTCATACTATATAGATTTTAACCATTTATAGGAATTATAACTCTCTATATCCACATTATATTTAGTATGTTCATCTTCTATAAACAATACTTTATCATAATTTTCTATAAATATACATATCTCTTAGGATCTAGACAAATCCTACCTGACCTTTAAGGTTCTAATGTTACTAGAGTCTATTATTCCTCCAAAACTCTATGGAACCAACTCCAATTCTATCTCAGGAACACTTTTTATATGTTTTTATTGAACTTTTATAAGTTCAAATTTCCTCTCACTAACACCATTAATGATATATTCATTCTCAATGAATGTATAAAATCAAGAAACAAACACTTTTTTCTTAGTAGGATTATAGAAATAATATCCCTTAGTTTCCTTAGGAAAACCAAAAAATAATAACTTAGCTAAATTTGAAGAAATTTCATCGGAATAAAAACATGTTATATAATATTTGAATCCCTAAATACTCATGAAATACATAATCGTATTTTTTCAAATCCATATCTCATATAGTGTCTTCATGAAATCTTTAAATGGAATTTGATTAGGTAGGAATGTAGAAATCTCTAGTGAATAGTCCCAAAATATATTATCAAGGTCACATTAACTCATCATCGATCAAACAATGTATAATAAGTAATGATTCGCCCTCTCAGATTCCCAATTCTAATATGGTGTTCAATCTCTTAGTTGACTAGAAAATTTCTGGATCAAGTATTCATCACCCTGATCTAATTAAAGAATCTTAATAATTTTCCCCAACAGATTATACACTCCATTCTAAAGCTTATTGAACTTTTATAAAGTTTAATACTTGTATATAATTAAAAAAATAACCATACCAACTAAATTCATTGGTAAAAGTAATGAAATTCCTAAAACCACCACTTTCTTATGTTCTCACTATTCCAAATACATGACTATGTATGTGATACAATAAACCATTATCCCCTTCACATTTTCCACTAAAAGGTTATTTAGACATACTTCTTAATAAACAAGATTCATATGTATCAAATTGTTTATAAAATAATTGCCACATTACATCTCAATGGAATCTTTTGATTCATTTTACATTTATATATCTAAGTAGACAATGTCAAAGATATGTTGGATTATAATCAACCTTGTTCTTCTTATTATAAATGTAATAAAAAAATATTATCCATATCTAGAATGTATAAACCATTTACCATATTCACAATACCACAAAACATTTAACTATTATATATAAAATAACTTTTGTTCTTAAAAGTTAAATAAAAAACCATCTTATCCAAACAAGACCCAAAAATCAAATTTGTTTATGGAGGGAACAAAAAAATAGTCCTCTAATTCCAAAACTAATCTACAAGGTAAATTTAGATCATAAGTTTTTATGACTAATGAATAAAATCTTTCTCAATTTATTACATTATTATCTACTTATCCATTCATAAATTTCCCCTTATCTTTAAATATATGTATATCAAAACGAATGATTGATGCACACCATGTGTCTAATACCATGAATCATAGTTAGGGAAAACAATTATATAATATTTACATTCATATACATAGAATGATTATTATTGAGAAAAATTCTCAAACTTATATACCAATATTGAACTATTTTGTAGGTCATTCATATAAGAGATCCAAATATAATTATCATGAAGTATGATCCAATCTACAATAAAGACATATCTATAGGTGATTAACATTTTTTATATATATTCAACAAATAATTTTAATTAATTTTATCCCAATAACAATGATAAAACCATAAAAAATATATATTTAGTGATCCAAGATCCATGTGTCACTAAGTAATGATTCATTTTTGGCATTCCCCTAACCTCATAATTATTTAGGTATGGAATAATATCAAACACAATACATATAATTCTTTGATAGTTGAATGGAAATCTATTTATCCAAATCCATTATATGGATAAACTCAATTATATTTCTCTGGTATCCTAACTCTTAGGGGTAATTAGTTATGTTCCACTCAAATATCATAGTGGGGTTTTGTAGCCTAACTTTTATGTTTTTCCACTTCCAATATTTCTTACAAAAGATAATTCATTGGAATCATAATTTGTAAGAATATACCCAGTTAAATTATTGATGTATTTACATGTGCTACTTTTTTGGAGGGAATCTAACACTTTCTATTTGATGAGTTTTATTTAAAAAATCTCACCAACTTAATATAAATCATATAAATATTAAATTCATAACTATTTAATTATATTAAATATTTATTTTCTCATGTTTTATTTCATTTATATATGAATGATTCTAATGATTTAGTTTTGGAATCTGTATTCCATCCTCTAAGATAATTTGGTCATATCATATTAATGTGTAACTCATTTACACAACCCATAGTTTGCATTACTCAATTAAAAATAGAAGCTAAACATATTCATATATATCCAAATAATTTTTATGTATAAAGTGTATTATCCCTTCATTTAAAGGTTTAAAATTATATTATATTATAAATATCCACATTATTAATACTATAATGGTAGATAAACAACTCTCACCATTCTAGAACAATGCATAAGACTCCAGGACAGCGGGTAGTCCGACCTGAAATACATATCCTTAAGGAAACATTACTTATGAGATAATCCAATTCATAATTACTTTAAAACCTAATATGTACAAACTATGTCTAATAACTAAATTCAACATAATAACATTAATTACAAATCATGGTCAAGGTAAATGAAAAATAATCATATCATGTCATACTGAGAATTTAATACAGGGCATAATAATCTACTTGAAGCAATTTATCACATAGATATTGCATAAAATAATCAAATTTTATAAAAAATTTATAAAAATTAATATTCTAATTGAATAAATAAACAACTCTATTAATTTTCTAAAACATGATAAATAAATATGAACTTTTAATATTTAATATAGGTATAAAAACTCTCATTTTAGAGGACATGACACATATAATTTATAAAAAAATTATAAAACCTAAGAAAAAAATAGTAAAATATGAAAATTTTTAACATTTTTTCTATATAATATTTTCATATTGAAGCTAGTATTATCAGTTACAAATTAAAATTGATACAGGAGATAAAAAATTCTTATTAATTATATTCTATGATATAAATCCCAATCATATGTTACAATTTCTATAGATTCTTATGTTCAGAAATATTATAAATATTTAATAATATTTAATGATATCCCTGTAGTAGAATTTTATTATGACACTATGTTTTACCAAAATGCATGGATCATATATATTTTAGGCTATCACATATCATAAGCTATGGTTTATTTCAAATATGTTAGTTTTATCCATATCACACCTTATAATATGGATCATTTGTGCACTAGGTCAAACTAAAACAAAATATTTACAACATTTTATATTTTAAGATATGGATCAAGTTCCTTAAAATAGATATTTTATTCAAAAAATAGTCGGTACACACATTAGTATATTGAGAAAAAAGGCTCTGATACCACTGATGGGTTTAGGGAGATCATTTAATTACCGTGATAATAGAAGAATTCCAAAGGAAATACATGGTATATATTTAATTTAAGAAACATGTTTTATAAATGAATAACATAAAGCATGTGTGTTTTTTCATCTTTGTAACCCATATTTGACTCTTCGATGTACACTTGATGGGGATTACCATAGCAGCAACCAAAATCCTCCTGCCTCAGTAGGTTGTACACCATCTAGTGGATCCTCGATTGTATTGGTAGGATTGTCAATCACTGATGGTTTTATAGCACCTTGCTCTCAATAAAAATGGTGATGCGAAAATGATAGATAGTTTTGTAATTGGATTACAAGATCACATGTATAACAAACATATGGATCAAATATATTTTATTATCACTCTAATTACTCTTTATTAAATGAATATTTTGAGCATCATTTATATTGGGTACCATTTAATGGAACTCATATGTTACAATATGTTGTTATATTATTAAATAAATAATTAAATGAATAAGAAAATTCATTAATGAATCAATATCATTTATGTATATTTGATGAAACTTTTTAGGAGAATGTGGCAGTGATTCATGTACTTTCATCCCACGGAATTCATATAGTAATTTTTATCATATGTTATAATATAATAAAACCAAGGCATCCACATTCCTTTACCATATAATTATATTATATCCTATGATATGAATTATATAGATTTTGTAGTTTGAAATCTAGGAATATCATAAAATACTGAATACCCTTATTTTATTGCACATCTAATAAATTTTAACATATGATATAAAGTATGGTAAAAATATATGATATCCTTTCCAAAAGGGTTTTTAGAAATATCCAAAAAAAACATTATGGATATGTTTCCAGAAGTTTGTATGTGTGATGTGACATAAATTTAAAGTTCACTAAGTCTATAATGTATTAGTTAAAGCGGTAGGTTTTTGGTAATATAAACTAAATGTCATAACCATGGTGTGTCAGTTGAGACTAAAATGTGGTGTATGGTCCATCATGGTGTAATTATGGTCATTATTCCATGATGATGTGAATGTACATTCATGTTATGTAATAACATGTTATTTTCTTCCTTATCTCACTCTAAATGATATCAACTTGGATATTAATCATATGGTGATGAATTTGAGAAGTTTGAACATCTTTCACATTCCTTTAAATATTAAAATAATAAATTATTAATTAAACAAAGTGTTTTATGGAATTGAAATATTGGATAACATTTTAAGAAATCATCTCATAAATATATAGTTGAATTTTGGGTTTTAGGTTTAATGTAAGTTGTTTGGATCCTAATTAAATTTTTTGTGAATGTGAGATTCATTTCATGCATTAAAAATCCTTAAAATGAGACTATTTTTTAGTTCTCATTCTCTCCTAACATTGAAAAAATTTCTGTAAAATTATTTTAAGGAGACTGATCCTTCCCAACCATTGCGAGATCCATGCAACCCTTGGACAGACTAGGAGGAAGAAGTCATTAGATATATTCTCAATGATCTTTATCAAACTCTTTTTTATGAGATAGATTAATAAAAAATGGTACAGGTTAATTCTTTCATTTTATTATTCATTCCAAATGTATAGATAGATCCTAGGTTTTATGGGTTTTTGATTTTTTTTACACAGTACTTTTTATGATAGTTATTCCAATAAAAATATTCAATATAGTAAATTAATCTTCATTGGTTATGGGGATGATTATTTTGAATAAAATATTTTGGATATGAAGGTAAGAATCGAATCAAGAGCATAGATATCATATTTCACAAGAACCACAAAATTGAGGACATTCAAAATCTAAGAATGGATCAAAGAGAAACAATTGATGAATCAATTAATTTTCCAATGCATGTACTTTTTGGAGTGTAAACGATTTTTCCACTAGTGAATATATAATTAAAAAATTAAAAAAAATTAAAAATGCGAAAATAAATGATACCGTGTGTAACGTGGAAAAACCCCCAAAATGGAAGAGGTAAAAAACTAGAGGAAAATAAAAATATCACTATGGGTAAAAGTGGGTACACACTACCTCGCTAGTATAGGGAGAAACAATCATAAATATCTCTCTTTAATATGTGGGGAAACCACCTCACAAAATACCACACTTAAATAATGGAGTACTGGTGATGATATGGTGAAGCTGATTAATAGAGATGATGAGTTTATGAGATCAGGAGGATACCCTAGCCTTTTATAGGATTCATCACCTCCTTCATTTTTTCCTTTACTGGGTGGTTGGTGGAGTTTTCCACCCACCTCATATTCTAGGTACACATTCCTTCCTTGACAAAAGAATGGGGAGGCACCTTAAAGAATAAAAATAATTTCTCAAACATTCCCCGATTGAATATTTCATTAAGAACCAATCACATATCCACACATCCTTTCTATCTAAAAAACATAATTCTCACATATATATAAGTCCACTCATATATATGCATAATTTGACCATAATATATTCAATTGCCTTCATCCTGAAATCTTTAAAATTTTATTTTGTGTGAATTTTTGACATGTCCACACTTCCTTCCTCCACCACATCTTGGAAAAAGTGATAGTATACCCCAATAGGATTCATCTTGTAATGAAAATATATATTCCTTGAAATGTGAGAGGAACATTGACTATAACAAACTAATGGAATCTAACCCTATCTTCTCTCAATCTCTTCCAATGATCTTCTCATCCAAATCACTTCATTGAAATCTTGTGTAGTTTCCATGTACTCTGCGTCCATCGTGGATAAATCCATTAATTATTATAACTTTTAAATCTAGCACAAAGCCCCTCCAGTATGAGTAAACACATAACTAGTAGTGGACTTCCTCTAGTCTTAATCACCTAAAAAATATGAATTATCATAGCCTCTAATAGTAAAATCGAATCCTCCACAACATAAATCAACATTTTAGGTCTCCTAAATGTATCTCAACATCTTCTTCACTATGTTCCAATGCTCTTATCCTAGATTATTTATGTATCGACTATCTTCTCCCACTACATGTTCATGGTTTAGTCTAGTACAAACCATAGCAAACATCAGATGACCCACCGCTAATTCATATGGTACCAAGACATCTTCATCCTCTCTACTTCATTGCTTGAACTCATCATAGGGGATAACATGAAGTTAACGGAATTTGGGGTGGGTATTGTCTTATGGTCTTACATGATGAAGCATTTCAAGACTTTCTATGACAACCCAACCTGGTTACCACATGTTGGTGGCTCAATTTGGTTCTCCACATGACCACAAGAGCGCATCCTCATACGCCTAAGGCTGCCGAATATCTATGAGGGTTCAATATGTAATGTGGGGACACTATACCCACTATATCAAATTGGAAAAATAGTGTAAATAAATGAAAAATAATCAAAAAATAATAAATAATAACCAGTATAATACCATAATCAATAAGACTAATATCACGTTATAATCTAAAAACATGGAAAATGATCATAAACCAAAATAGTAGATATTTCATTCCATATAGGAATCAAGCATCAAATAAAGACCCAAAATAATGATACATTCATAACTCCCCAAGTTGGTCCTGATATCATGTTTGGTTCCCTAATCCATGCTCCATCCCAAATCCCAACATATCTAACTAACATAGGGATATTTACCTTATCTTGTCCCACAAACATTAAGAATATTTGGGTACTGAACAGGAAACTCATGTAGGGTGTGAGTACAACTCAGTAGGCCACCACTATTGGTGTCTAAAATAATATTTAGTCTATAATAGTGTATAAACTTGTATAATGAATAAGTAATAAGTTAAAAAGTAAATAGTATTCAAAATTAATTATTCTTTAATTAACCACAAAGTTCCTTGATTTCACAATGACACCCAAACCAATAATACCTTCTTCGGCCCATGATAGAGTCTGATCCATCCACCAAAGGGATATCACATTTCATTCAATCATAGGATTCCATTTATCATTTAATTTCCAATTTCACATTCATGTAATGGGGGCCTAGAGTAGCATCCTGGAACCCTATGGGTATTTGGAGTAGTATTCCTTGTCCCACAACTTTTTTTTCACATCATTCTTAGAAATCACATAAAATGCTTCCACATTTATAACCCATTTACTCACCATGTTTATAACTCTCTAATCAACAAATTTCACAATATGATTTATCAAAAATATTCACAATCTCATTTAAAGATGATTAATAAATCGTACATCATCCTTTAAATTATATTGTAACACCCCATGTGTTTCTATCAAGCCTGTTCTCAAAATCATCAATGTGACCAACGTGATCCATGATAAGATTTACAATCTCAAGGGAAAAGACTAATTAAATCAATTTATAAGGAAATTTCCGAATATAGAAATTTTAATTGAAAAATAACATACACAAAAATATAATCAATACTATGGGAATTAACAATGATAACATCTACGTGAAGATCATTGACAAACGCTCTATGAGTCTTAACCCCCAATTTGATGTGGAAAGATCAGAATCGCAATGTCGTGGAAGATCTAGGATCAGTGCCTAAGACCATGATCCAAAGAAACTATATTCATAAAAACCTAAATTTAACACCATTTATAAAAAATTACATCATACCTCCAAAAAAATATAGAAATATGGTAGATAGTAAGGAAACCAAATGGGGAAGATTCACACAACAATAGGAATCCGATCCATCAATTGGATCTTTGATTCACCAAGAAAGTTGTTTGAGGATCCTTAGAATCCTCCTGAGAGCCTCCAAATATAAAGGAAACCATATTAGGTTGAGTGGGGTGAATGGGAATAAAAAAAGGGATTCGTAATTTTTAATCTAATTTTTAAGGGATTAAAATATTTCATGCACAATTTCTTGGGTAGGGCACATAGTTTTTCAAACTGTGTGCCTTAACTGAGCACCCTTACTTAGGGGATGAAAGATTGCTCATAGGTGGAAACATGGTATGAAAAACCATGTAATAACCATGAAAACATCCTATATATGAGAATATATGATTTGGGTTGTGAGGCCACATGGTTTCTCCAAACCATGTGATAATTATGTACCACCTCCAATGGAACTGAGAAAGGGTACACTGCTTCTTTGGGAAAACAACACAGTTTTCTCTAATCGTGCACCAATTGTGCACAGCCACATAGGCTTCAAAATTTCACCAAATTTACCCAAAATACCCCTGATGTAAAACTCAACCATGGTATACTCAAACAAGGGTAAAATAGTACCTTAAAATCTGTATTAGGCATCACCAAATAGGTTGGGATCTTACAATCTCCCTACCTTATAATAGATCGTCCTCAAAATTTACTCCCAGTCATATCTATGATTCTAAGGTAAAAAAGTTCAGGAAAGTGAGCCTACACATCCTTTTCTCTCTACCATATTTCCTCTTGAACACATCCATACTTCTATAGTAATCATACTATCAGAATGGACTTTCCTTGCAATACTTTCTCATTGTGATCTACAACATGAATAGGATTCCCTTAAAAGGATGCTTCACCCTCAAGCTCAACAACATCAAAATTGATCGCATGAGAATGTTAGGGGTGATACTTCTGAAGTTGTGACATATGGAAAACATTGTGCATTGCACTATACCTTTGTGGAAGAGCCAATTAATATTCCACCAGCCCAATTCTCTTCACACTCTTAAAAGGTCCAACAAACCTGGGAACCAAATTTCTCTGCCTCTGAATCCTATGGTGAACCAATATTAGGGAAACCTAAAGGATCATATGATTACCCACTGTAAACTCACGGGGTCGATTATTTTGATCATTATATGAATTTTTCGTACTCTGATCCACAGCCATATATTTCTTAATTAACTAAATCTGCTCCAATATCTCCAACATGAGACTTTCCCCCAACAACTCTGACTCACCTACCTCCATCAAACATAGAGGTGATCTATATAACCTACCATAAAGTTCCTAATATAGTTCCATATGAATATATTCTTAATAATTTTTTTGTATGATAGCTCAAAAATCACTTAGTGCTTCTCCCAATACCCACCAAACTCAAGGATGCTTTCTCTTAGACTTTCCTCAAGAACCTGAATAGTATGTTCTAACCGCCCATCTTTATTCGAGTGGAAATTCATACTCATAAACACTTAGGTACCCAACGCCTTATATAATACCTACCAAAAAGCGTGATGTAAATCATGGATCACGTTCTAAAATAATACTCCATGGTACCCCGTTAAAATGGGCTGCTTCATAAACTTACATATCCTCCAAAATATCTACTGTGAGAGTCTCCTAGATAGGAAAGAAATGGGATACATTCATCAATCGGTCTACAATCACCCATATATCATCATTCTTCTAAGTAATCCTTGTATGATCCACCATGAATTCCATGGTAACTTCTTCTCACTTATATTATGAAATGGGAAAACACTGTAAAAAATCAATGGGTAGTTGATGCTCAGCATTCACCTGCTGACAGGTGTTGCATCATGTCAAAAACCCTACAATATCCTTTTTCATGTCCATCCACCAATATTATCGACATAGGTCCTTGTACATTTTGGTCAAACCATGATGTACCACCCACTTTGAGACATGAAACTTGCACATCATCTCTTCTCCCATACTCACAGACACAACAACACAGTTCTGCGCATATATGATCTCTTCCTTATCTATAGTCCAATCAGATGGTGACTCCCCACCTTTAAATATTTCCCTCATAGACAAACACTCTACATCATATCTTCCCAATCAATCTCAAAAATGTGGAATCAACTAATAAGGAAACAAGTGTCATTTTATCATTCCCCTAAACCTTCATATGCATCTCATACAGCAAGGTTGTTATCTTCCTCTTAGAACTTGATTCTTGAACTGCCTGAGTCTGTGACTTCCTACTCAAAGTGTTAGAAACATTTTTTCCCTTCCTCAATGTATAGGATAGATCAAAATAAAATGATTGCATATAATAAACACATATCCACTTCCAAATATTCAAATATCTCCATGAAAAGATTTATTATAAACTTTTATGGTCATTATACATAATAAAATTTTCACATAAAAATCAATGTCACCGACACCTTAAGGCATAAACCACCATATATAACCCGAGATGGTTCATAACATAAATCCATTCATTTCGCCTCAATTATCATAACCCATACACCAAAATAAATCTCCCTACATCAAAACTAATCCAATTCCAATCCTGAACACATCACAAAACATTGCATACTCCTCACCTCACTTAGGTAGGATCAAGGTCATTATAGTATTCAAACACTTATTATAATTTTGGAAATCATTCTCACAATAACTAGACAATTAAAACTTGATTCCCTTCATGGAAAATCCAAAAAGTGGTGCTTCTAAATGTAAAAAGTCCTGGATAAACCTCTGATAATAACCTTCCATCCCTAGAATACTTCGGATATCAAAAACATTCTTTCACTACTCCCAAGAAACCACTATCTACACCTTATCTAGGTCCTCTAACACACCTTAATCAGAGATGATTTGTCCCAAGAAATATACCTTATTGATCCAGAATTAACACTTAGATAGCTTGGTGTATAGTTGATGATCTCTTAGTGTGATCAAAATAAGGTCATGATGTTAAGTATGATCATCATGAGCCACGGATTACACCAATATTTCATCAATAAAAACAACCACAAAATAATATAGGTATGGGTGGAAGATTCATTTCAGCAAAACCATAAAAAAATCCAGAGTGTTCATTAGCCCGAATGGAATCACAGAAAACTCATATAGGTCATAACTACTTCTAAAAGTATTTCATGGTATATTAGAATGTATAAATATCAATTGATCATACCCCAAACTCTAGTAGATATTGGATAAAACACCATATCCTTTTAACTATTCAAAGAGATCATCAATACATGGAAGAGAATACATATTCTTAATTGTCATATGATTTAACTTTTGGTAATCAATACACAAATTCAATGACCTATCATACTTTTTAGAAAACAAAACCAGATAACCCCACAGTGACTTACTTGGACTAATAAATCCCTTATCCATCAATTATTCTAGTTGGGTATTAAGTTCCAGAAGCTCTATTCGTACCATTATATAATGTGGAATAGAAACCTTTTCAACTCTAGACATGAGCTCAATTGTAAACTCAACATCCCTCTCAGGGGTAATACTGAATAATTACTTAGGAAAAAAATTTCGGAATCGATACAATATGGGTGGAAAGGAATCATGCTTCACACCTCCATCATCTATAAAAAAAACTTGCAACCTAGGTTGTGAGCTCCCCCAGTTACTGGTGTACTATCCCTATATGGCCAGCCTAGATATCCCACTCTCCATAATGAAAAAAATGGTTACCCTTAGGATATGTAAATTTCAATCTCCTATGGTAACAATAAATATGGGATGAGTGTAATACCATCCAATCCATACAAAAATCAAGTCAAACCTATCATTTTGAGTATATAAAAATCTAAATGGAAATGATATTCCCCAACCATAACAGAACACCCCTTATATAAAGAGATGTTTCTCAATCATAATCTCAGTGGTGTGTTGATCATCAAAACCCTGCAAAAAAACTTCACCATTAGACTCAAACGATTCAAAAATTAAGCAGATATAAAATAATGAGAGGCACATGTATCAAAAAACTCACAAGAAATTTTAGAGGCTACAAGAATAATACCTCTAACTATCAATGGTACAACCTATCTATCCACATGTGCAGAACAAAATGTATGTGACTATCCTATCTCTATGCCTTATGTTGTGGTCTAAGTCCCCTAATTTTCACCAATATTTTGTTATGGGCTCTTTTTCTTTGGAGTACTTCCACATACACTACCTAGACCTCTATAGCTAGAAGGACTTTATTTGCTCGATTGATATGGGATAGAAGACCCCCTCTTGGCGTTTTGACTCTAAAAATCTCCTTAGTCATTACCCATCAGTAGTGGGTTTCTATAATACCGTTATAAGTGACCAATCCTATTATAGGCTTAGCACTCCACTGGTGGTCATAGAAACTAGCTACAAATGTGATCCAACCTACCACACTGGTGGTAGTATATTCAATTACTGATTTGAGTAAATGATCCCTCTCCCTAGAAACCTTTTCTTCATTCCCTAGTTTACATTATAATAGTGATGAATCTTACTTTCAAAATCTATACCACCTGGTAATCCAGTAGAAACCAGCTGAATTTTACTAGAATCCTCCTTTAGTTTACCCTCAGAAATGAGATCATGATTCACCACTTCAGAAAACTTTTTTATTTGAAAGATGTAAAAGTGGGACTTATTCTCAAAAAAATACTCTCATGGCTCAACTGTATAAACTCTATTGTCTTCTCCTTCTTTATCTTCTCAGGATAAAAGTTTTCTAGGAACTTCTTTTAAAATTATTTATATACCATGTTTTCTAGCTACTCATCCTGAGTCTGAATATCCCACCAATGTTTTGTTGATCCATGAAAAATATAGGCATACAATTTGAATTTCATCTCCATATGAGTCTCTAAATGTTCAATTATCATCTATATAGAATCAATCCAGAACTCAGCTACCTTAGGTCCACCCTATCTGGTGAAGGTTGTAGGGTGATTCAACTAGAACTCTCTTTTTAGGTCATACATATTCTACACAACCCAACCTGGGTCTGTATATATGAAATATATAAAGTGAGAAAAGTTATCATGGAAATGCTCTCTATATCCTTCACCCAGAACAATTAGATCCTCTGATCCCACTACTGGAGGTACATTTCTAGTCATGTCCTTCTATCATCCTATCAACAAATGTCATCATGGAAGAAACTACCTACAATTCCAAACACATTTATTAGGACACATTACACATCATTATAACATTTACATAAGAGGGATTCAAATAAATCTAGAACAATTCATCCACCATAACCCACCACACGATCAAAATTGAGGCATTATTTCCACCCTTAACCTTCCCTCATCTAGGACATGGATAACATCAGGTAAAATAATTTCACATTCCATGTTCCTCATTAGACATCCATTTTATCCATTTTGAATTACCCCAATTTTCATCATTTACAATTATCAAATTCTTATTTGGAATCATTTAATTTTAAATTACACAAGTAAAGAAAATAATTTTCATTTAAACAAATCACCCAAAACATATATTCCATGAATTCCTAAAATGATGTTTGTAATATAAAATATAGGGTTTCTGAAATGATACATGTATACTAAACTTCTTTTCCATACTGGTCTATGAGTAAAATATCAGAAAATAATAATATTTCACAATAAGTGTGTCACCCAAGGTGAAATAAAATCCAACTGTAATAGAAATAATCAATTACAACAATACTAACCTAGGTACTTGGGTTTTCCCCCTTACATTGGTTAGATACTCCAATGCATGAGCTCATGATTTTGGCCTAACTCATCCAATTATACTCTATAACTTTCCCAAATACTAAGACAAAATAAAATAAAATAAAACTCTTTTGATACCACTTTATAACATCTTGACCCAACTGCCACATGTTGGTGCCCCAAGCTACTTCACTGCATGACCTATGGTGTGCCACCCCATATGTCAGAGGTTACCGACTAGCAACAAGGGTCAAATATGTAATGTGTGGAGACAATAACATCTTTATCAAAGTAGAAGAATAGTACTAATAATTAAAAAAACCAAAATATAATCATCAATAGGTAGGATAAAACCATAATAAATAATACCAACAACACATGATAATATAAAGACATGGATAAATGACCATAAACCAAAATAGTAGATATATCATACCATATAAGTATCAATAGTAAAATGAAAACCCAAAATAAAGAAACATTGAAAACTCCCCATGTGGGTCCCAATATCTTGTTTGGTTCCCTCATCCATGCTTCATCCCACATCCCAACTAAGCTATCTAACATAGGACTATTTCCTTTATCATTTCCTATAAGCATGAAGACTATTCAATTACCAATTAGGCACCCTGATTACAATGTGAGTAAAACTTAGTATACCACAACCAACAGTGTCTAAAACAATATTCAGTCTATAACTGTGTATGTAGTTGCATAAATAATTAAGAATAAATAGTTAAGTAAAAAACGATTCAAATTTAAAAAAAATATTTACAATGCATTTAAGGAAAGAAAACACTCCTATGGATTTACATTTAATTATTCTTTAATTAACAACATAAGACCTCAGGTTCACAGTGATACCCAAACCAATAATAAAATATTCAGACCATTCCAATGTTTGAAACATCCACCAAAGGGATATCATATTTCATTTTATCATGGTCTTCCATTTATCATTTAATTTCTGGTTTCACTTTCATAAAATGGGGTCTTAGAGTAGATGTATGTCACCCCATGGGTATTTTGATTAGTAGTCTCTATCCCAAAACTCAATGATCACATGAAATATATATATATATATATATATATATATATATATATATATATCATGGGGGTCTAGAGCAGTTGTTTAGAACCCCATGGGTATTTGGAGAAACAGACCCTATCCCATAACTTTTGTTCACATAATTATCAAATATCATATAACATGGTTCCACATTTATAACCCATTTACCAACCATTATTATAATGTGTTAATCAACCAATTTCATAATCACATTTATCAACCATATTCACAATCTCATTTATCAACCATCAATAATTCATAAATCATTATTTCAATTATATTGGCACACCCCATGTGTTGTGATCAAGTTTGGTCTCAAAATAAATAGCGAGTCCAACATGATCCATAATGGGTTTTATAATCTCAAGGGAAACAATTAATTAAATCAATTTAAAATGAAATTTCCCAATGTGGAAATTAAAATTTAACAATTACATACACCCAAGTGTATTCAAAACTATAGGAATTGACAATTATACTTTCATGACATGTCCTAGAGGAGCCTGTGCCATGACTACCCCAAGCTCACCTTTGATAGGATAGGGGATGGTGACTATAACCAAGTAGAAATTTCCCACAAATGGGAGGAATTAGCCAAAAGTACCTATACACGTGCACACATATCTAATCCTCACAATGATAAAATGTAAATCAAATGAAGGAATGTATGAATATAACTATGATCCCATACTAGAGTACAATAGGAAGTAAAGGAAAACTAATTGAGGCCAAATATAATCCCACCATAATGAGACTGTTACACAAGACAAACTAAATTTATAGAAGTACAACCTACTCTAAGGGTGAGGAATAAGTCAAAATTATACTCCTAGAAAACACCTTGGTCTTCCTAGATCCATCTATGCTCCAACCACTCCAGTTCCTCCTAAGACACCATCAAAAGGGTTGTCATCTGTACAATATATGACACATGAGGGAAAATCCCATGTAAGGGTGAGTATAACAATATTCAGAAGGACATCCTGAAAATACTAAACAAGAAGCACAATTTATAGTAATCTCAATACAATATGTAACAAAGTGAAACATATACAAGAGGAAAACCCCATATTTACTCAAAAGAGACACCACACCATTAGGCGATCATAACCAACTATTAGCCACGGGATTCTCATCAAAGTAACACTCATTCAGGGAGAACTCACTCCTTGAGCCATGATATCATTGAAAAAACTCAAAGAAGTGGTGTATCTCATTTGGGAACCTACCCCAAGATAACATACTGGTCTAGGAAGACTATCTTACATAGAGAGGGGGCCATGCCCAGAACTGATGGGAGACACCATGAACCCAATCTTGATCAACCCGATACATAAGGGATCTTATTCTGATGATTTAGAAAAACCCTACTAATATGTCCCTCTAGATAAGGGATCAACATCCTACTCAGAGATTTCATGTTTTTTCCACAAACTCCACTAGGGATGACATAGTATCACACTCTAGTATCGTTGAGGGACATGACAACACTAACTGAGACTTAGACTCAAGAGGGGATTACAATCCAGTGATACCAATTTAATACCGCATTGTACTCTTGAAGAAAAGACCACAGGAACACACTAAACCTATACTAGTCCAAACTAGGAAAATAAAGAGCTTTAAGCACTCTTGTCAGGATTACATGGTGTGTCCCTGGGGGTTTAAGGCATGTAGAGCTATCCCAATTCTTATCTATGTTGAAAACATCACATGGAATACAGTTTCAAAATATACAATGTTTAAGATGAGTACACGACATGTAGAAACTCATGGTTTCCTTATTTTTTCACCAGGCCATGTCTATGTACTGATTCCTTGTATGTGTACCATTTCATGTACACCAAACCATGTTTGTACGAGATTAAATTGTGTGTTCGTGCCTGTGTACTCCATCGCATGTCTGTGTACTTTCAAAGTAAACACCAATTAATCTAGGGAGGTTCACATGCTATCTGACAGGGGTCACACGTTGTGTGATCCTTAACTCTGACAAAACACTACAGTCAAAGCCAGGGGCCCCACAAACTGTATAATACCAAATTACATGCCATGCTCTATGATATTTTCTAGAATCCCATATTCTTCCTCCCATTCTCCGGACAATGCTCTAGACCTCAATCCAACAACTACCTTACCATGAAACTGAATATACAAGGTCGTCTTTCCATTCCATCACTGAATAAACATGTTTCATCACTATATATACTCGCAAAACTAATCAAAATCAACGTTCTTGGTTTTGATCTGATGAATTCCTAAGAACACAACATTGGGAATCATACATCATCCAATTCATTATTAAAACCACCATATCACCTCTGTCACATCATGCTGATAATAGATTTTTGATATCGAATTATTTCACCAAGAAATGGGTGCTCAATGATCAATTGATTGAGATGTGTTGAACCCCAGGCCAATAAAGAATGCCCATGGTAAAATGTGGAATTATGGGAGAAAATAGCAATCAATCTAGAGGAATGAACCTCGATCGATGTTCATGTCAATATTAGTTCATTTTCATTATAACAACAATCTAATTCATCTATAATTTAATCAAATGAACTTCCCATATTAAATCCCCTCAAAAATTAATTCCATCCCACAAGTAGATCGATCTGAAAATCAATCCATTTGTCGATTGATCTGAATTCGTCATAGAAATGAATAATGGAGAATAATACATAAAAAATAAACATCGAATATAGATTCGGTTCAATCATTGATGAAGAATAGCTACCATATCATGTTTATTGGTGAGATCCATTGAATTTGAAGTTCCATCAATTGATCGATCCATTATCCATCTATGTTCACGTGAGAGGATTCTCCAAAGCTATCCCTAGAGGTCTTACTTTGTCTCTAGGGTTATGTGGATAACCCTTTATTTCCAACACAATTGTCTATTTAAAGACAAAATCAGCATTGTGTTAAGAAAACGTATATAAATACTTTTATTAGATTATTTAATTTGTTTTATGCCCCCAATAAATTTTTCACAATCAACCCATACTGACCAATTTTTGGTCTCACCTAAGGTAAATCCACTACTATAGATTCAATGGTTCCCTATTATTTCTAATCCAAGAAATCATTTTGGATTTATTAAAAAAATTTAGTAAAACTACACGTTCGTGATATTTAATATTTTTCAAAAAATTATTCTGGGCACACTGGGCCTTAGAATCACACATCGTATCATTAACTGGTCTCGAAAATAATCCATATAATATCTAAAAATAATACACAAAAAATTGAAGTTACATTCTCCCTACATTGGGGTTTTACTTCCTTGAAAATCCAAAAAACAGCTTCTAAAAAAAGATGAGGATATTGAACATGAATCTAAGCCTCCCGCTCATATGTGCTCTCCTAGATATTCCTATGCAACCACTAGACATTCAATAAAGGAATTGATCACCCACAAAGGATCCTATCCCTCCAATCCTCGATCTCTACTAGGTAGTCAGCCAAAGTTGCTCCATCCTCAATGTCTAGCTCTCCCTAGTTGATGAAATGTGATGGGTCTTGTACGTACCTCCTCAACTGTGAAATGTGGAAGATATTGTGTGCCCAATATAACTACAGAGGTAAATCCAAGTGGTACTCCACCTCTCCAACTCTACATATTATTTGTAGATGGACAATGAACCTCATAGATAGCTTTCCACCCTAACCAAATATCTTCAATCCCCATTGAGGTGAAACCCTAAGGGACACATCAGCTCCATCCTTGAAATCCAAAGGCCTCAATATATTGTCAGCATAATACATCTGATTTCTCAATGTAGTCTTCATCCACCCTTGAATTATCTGCAACTTCTCTTTATTTTCTCATACCAAATATGGGCCCATGAGTGCTGAATCTCCTGGGTCAGTCCAGTAAAGTGGTGACCTGCAAGGTCAACCGTACAAAGCCTCGAATAGTTCTATATCGATGGTGAAATTGTATTTGTTGTAATAGTAGGTGATCCTCCCAACTATGTTGAAAGTCTGACATGAAATCACATAGTATGTCCTCCAGAAACTGAATGGTCCGCTCAGTATGGTCATCCGTTTGTGGGTGAAACATTGTACTCAAGCGTAATTGGGTCCCAAAAAACTCTAGTAATATCTTATATAACCATAATGTAATGAGATAATAATGATAAGAAGCAATCGTTGATTAACCTCCATAGAGTTGAACTGTCTTCTGAATGTAGAGGCATCACAAGCTCTCTATTGAACCCTACTCTTGGATACAAAGGAAGTGGGCTGACTTAATGAGTCATTAAATGATCACCTAGATGGTATTGTGTCCCCTATACATACATGTTAAACTCATAATAAAGTCCATATATATCCCATCCCACTTCCATTCTTGAACCTCAAGGGGTTGAGCTAAACCCGTAGAACCTGGTGCTCAGCCTTAACTTACTAACAAGTCAGGCAATGACAGACATATCTACAACTCCTCTCTTTATCACTGGACATCAAACACTACTAGAAATAAAATATATACCAATGGTTTCACACCATTGGTACAAGCATCAAAACCATTGGTATACTATATACCAATGGTTTTGAAAACCATTGGTTAGTAGGCTATTACAAAAGGCCTATAGCAACGATTTTACTCTAACAGTTGGTATATGGCAGTGTAATCATCAGTATGACAATGGTTTTATAGAAATTGTTGGCATATATTTATATCAATGGTTGATAAACCATTAGGATATATATTTTACATGTAGTTTACCAATGGTTTAGAAACCATTATTATATAGTATTACCAACGGTTCTTTAAAACCGTTGGTAAAAATATTTTGAAAATACACTTTACCAACTGTTTTGAACCATTGGTATTGTGTATTACCAATTGTTTATTCAAACCATTGGTAAAACTATTCTCAAAATGCACTTTACCAATGGTTTAAAATGGTTGGTATAGTTTATTTCTTAAAAAAGCATAGCAGTCACCCATACCCTCCATTGCATACACCTGTAAACACACCTACAAACAACGCTTAAAATAGAACAAAAAAACACCTGCAATAGAACATAAAAAATAGTAGACTCTTCCAACCATGACATGCACCACAACATAGTTCTCCCCATTTCAATCTTCACATGATAACCACTCTTCCAACTAACCCATTTCAATTTCATTGGTGCAGAAATCCCATAATGGTGAGAGGAAACTCACATTTTAGAGAACCCATGATATTCAGTGTTACATACACCATTAACAAAATTAACACATAATTGATAAGGTAATTACATAAAGTATACACATACAACAATTATACCCATACAAAAAGTATACCCATACAACAAGTATACCCATACACCGTTCACACATAATTCATTAGTTAATTAAATACATAAATAATTCAATTCAGAATTCAGGGAGTTGGGGTTGTTCAGGGGTTTGGGGTGGTTGTCCAAGGGGGTAGGGGGTGTCTAGGGGGTGGGGGTGTCCATGGGGGTGGGGTATATCCATGGTGGGGGGATGTCCATGGGAGTTTCTAGGGGGTGGGTGGTGTCCTAGGGGTGGGGTGGTGTCCAGGGGGTTGGGGGGATTTCCAGGGGTGGGGTGTTTAGGGGGTGGGGGGTCTAGGGGGTGGGGTGTCCGGGGTGGGGTGATGTCTAGGGGGTGGGGTTGTCCAGGGGGTTGGGGTGCTATCCAGGGGGTGGGATGGTGTATAGGGGTGGGTTTGGTTGTCCATGGGGGAGGGGGTGTCCAGGAGGTGGTGGTGTCTAGGTGGTGGGGTGGTGTCTATGAGGGGTGGGGGTCGTACAAGGGGTTGGGGTGTCTAGGGGTGGGGGGATTTCTAGGGTGGTGAGGGGGCTATCCATGTGGGTTTCCAAGGGGGTGGGTGGTGTCCAGGGGGTTGGGGTGGTGTCCAGTGGTTGGGGGGTTTCTAGGGGTGGGGTGTCCAGGGGGTGGGGGTGCCTAGGGGAGGGGTGGTGTCCAGGGGGTGGGGCGGTCTAGGGGTTAGGGGCTGTCCAAGGGGGTGGGGTGGTGTCCAGGGGGTGGGTGGGGGTGTTCAGGTTCTGGGGTGGTGTCTAGGAGGGTTTGGGGGTCGTCTAGGGGGTTGGGGGCTGTCTAGAAGGTAGGGGCTGTCCATGGGGGTGGGGGTGTCCAGGGGGTGGGGGTGTCTAGGGGGTGGGGCGTCTAAGGGGTGGGGTGGTTTCCAAGGGGTTGGGGCGATCCAGGGGGTTGGGGGATATCCAAGGGGGTGTGGTGGTGTCCCGGGGGTGGGGGTGGCTGTCCATGGGGGTGGGGGTGTCCAGGGGGGTGTCTAGGTGGTGGGTGGTGTCTAAGAGGGGTGGGTCTATAATGGTTTTAATGGAATGAATTTCATGGATTTTAAGATCATTAGTGTTTTTAAAATGGTTTTGGAATATTGTTTATTTCAATAGTATGTGTTTCTTTAGGAAAAAAATGAATGCTTTTGGTGTGTATGGTAGGAAGGGGGATTTGGTTATTAAGAAAATGATTACATTTTTATTGTGGGAAAAAAATATGATATTATTTTTGAAATGGGACCTTAAAAGGGATTTTTATAAACCATTGTGGAGTTTTGAAGAGAAATAAGTCTCTATTATGTGATTTTGAAATGGTTATATGAAGAATTATTTATGATGTATCTTTATGGGATTTGTGATTTTGTGTCCCTTGTTTTAAAACATCGGATTATTTTACTAAAAGTTTAGTTTTATATAATTCCTTAGAATGTTACGACTATAAATGAATCAAAAATTCCATAAGGGGATATCTTAGGAAGACATTTTTGTGTCTTGGTATCTACTCAAGCACTTATGGAAGTGGAATAACCATGTTCTTCTCGGATCACTTATTATGCATGGGAGTTTCTAAAATACCATCCACTATTTTTTATTGGTGATCAAGGATCCCAGGAGGCAACCAAGTGGGTATCAATGATTAATGGGATGTTTTAGTTGTTAGAAACCCTATAATCCATGGTGGTGGGGGTGTTCCAGGGGTGGGGGCTGTCTAGTGGGTGGGGGCGGTCCTCAGGGGTGGCGGGGCTATCCAGGGGGTAGGGGTGTCTAGGGGGTGGGCGGGGCTTTCCACGAGGGTGGGGGATGTCCAGGGGAAGGGTTGTCCAGGGGGTGGGCGGGGATGTCCAGGGGGTACGGGGTGTCCAGGGGGTTGGCGGGCTATCCACTGGGGTGGCAGGACTATCTAGGGGGATAGGGGTGTCTAGGGGGTGGGTGGGCTGTCCATGAGAGATATGGGTGTCTAGGGGGTGGGTGGGATATCCACAAGGGTGGAGGGATATCCACGAGGGGAGGGGTGTCCAAGGGGTGGGCGGGCTGTCCACGGGAGTTGTGGGGATGTTTAGGGGTAGGGGTCTTTAGGGCGTGGAAGGGATGTCCACGGAGGTGGGAGGGCTGTCCATTGGAATGGGCAGGTTTTCCATGGGGTGGGGGTTATCCAGGGGGTACGGAGTGTCCAGGGGGAGGGTGGGTTGTCCACGAGGGTGGAGAGGCTGTCCAGGGTGTACAAGGTGTCCAATGGGTAGGTGGGATTTCCATGGGGGTGGGGGCTATCCACGGGGGTGGGGGTGTTTAGGGGAATGGGGTGTCTGGGGGGTGAGAAGAGCTGTCCGGGGGGTTCGGGGTGTCTAGGGCAGTGGACGGGCAATCTGCGAGGGTGGTGGGGCTATCCAAGGGGGTGGGCAGGCTTTCCACGGGGGTGGGGGCTATCTAGGGGGTGGGGGCTATCGAGGGGGCACGTGGTGTCTAGGGGGTGGGTGGGGCTGTCCAGGGGGTACGAGGTGTCTGGGGAGTGGGAGGGCTATCCACGGGGGTGGTGGGGCTATTCAGGGGGGTACGGGGTGGTCAAGGGGGTGGGTGGGCTATCCATAGGGGTGGGTGGGCTGTCCACAGGGGTAGGGGATGTCCAGGGGCACGGGGTGTCTAAGGGGTTGGGTGGGGTTGTCCAGGGGTATGGGGTGTCAAGGGGGGTGGGAAGGATGTCCACGGGGGTGACGAGGCTGTCCAGAGGGTAGGGGTGTCCCGGGGGATGGGTGGGATTTCCACGGGGGTGGGGGGCTATCCACGAGGGAAGGGGCAGTCTAGGGGGTGGGTGGGTTGTCCACAGGGGTGGAGGGGTTGTCCAGGGGTTCGGGGTGTCCAAAGGGTAGGGGTGTCGAAGCGGGGTGGGCGGGCTGTCCACAGGGGTGGGGGTTGTCCACGGGGGTGGGGTTGTCCAGAGGGGTGGGTGGGTTGTCCAGGGGGGTGGTCGGGGTTGTCCAGGGGTGTGTGTGGGGATATATAGGGGTACGGGGTGTCTAGGGGGTGGGTGGTCTATCAACAGGGGTGGGGGGATCTTCACCGAGGGAGGGGTTTTCCAGGGGTGGGTGGGTTGTCCACAGGGGTGGCAGGGATTTCCTGGGGGCCGGGGTGTCCTGGGGGTAGGGTTGTCCAAGGGGGGTGGGCAAGCTCTCCACGGGGGTGGGGGATGTCCACGGGGGGAGGGGCTATCCAGGGGGTGGACAGGGCTATCCAGGGGGTGGGTGGGGTTTTCCAAGGGGGTACGGGGTGTCCAGGGGGTGGTCGGGGCTGTCCAAGGGGTACGGGGTGTCCAAGGGGTTGGCGGGCTATCCACAGGGGTGGGCAGGCTGTCCACGGGGGTGGGGGTTTCCCAAGGGTGTGGGGGGGCTTTCCATGGGTGTGGGGGCTGTCCACAGGGGGACGGGTAGTCCCAGGGGTGGGCGGGCTCTCTGTAGGGGTGGTGGGGCTGTCCAAGGGGGGTTCAAGTTGTCCAAGGGGTGGGTGGGGTGTCCACGGGGGTGGGCGGGCTATCTAAGGTAGGGGTGAATCAGTCACAACAAATCATCAAGCCAAGTTTTATTATTTATACATCAAATAATAAAGATAATGTGACCTATATAATGGTTGACCCTCCAAAGACAAAAGTTATAGAGGAGTGGCCTCATCCTACAACGATAACTAAGATTCGTAGTTTCCTTATATTAGCGGGATATTATAGGAGGTTTTTGAAAAACTTTTCATGACTTTCTATTTCGTTAACCAATTTTAATCTAAAAGGGGTCAAGTTCATCTAAACAAAGGATTGTGATGAAAGTTTCCAAGAACTGAATAATAGATTAGTTACAACACCCATGTTAACTCTACCTTGAAGTGGAGAAGTATTTGTTATTTTTAGCAATGAATATCTCAAAGGTCTTGGGTGAGTCCTCATGGAAAATGACAGTCATTGCTTATGAATCTTGACAGTTGAAGACTCATGAGAAGAACTATCCTATGCATGATCTAGAGCTGACTATAGTCATTTTTTCTCAGAAGATATGTAGGCACTATCTTTATGGGAAGAATTGTGATATATACACAGACCATCAAAGTTTGAAGTATATTTTCACACAAAATGAATTGAACATGAGAAAAAGGAGATGGTTGGAACTTCTAAAAGACTATGATTGTTCAATTCATTATCATTCCGGAAGAGAAAACAAAGTTGTTGATGAATTAAGCAGAAAAATGACCAGTTGTTCTTTCCATGATGGGGATTCAAAGAGATACTTTGACCAATGGCCTAGTAAAACTGGACATGGGAATTATAAGGGAAGGGACATCATCAACCCTAACCCAAATGATTTCTTAACCATCATTACTAGAGAAGATCAAGAAATCTCAAAAATAAGATCCTTTTTTATAGAAAAAGTTTGAGGTTGTGAAGGATGGGAAGTTTCTTGAGTTCAATATTGATCAAGAAGGTATACTGAAATTTTGTACATGACTATGTGTTCCATATATTCTAGAAATGAAGAAGGAGCTGATGGATGAAGCTCAGAGCTCTACTTTCTCTATACATCCTAGAAGCACAAAAATGTATAGGGACCTTCGTGATCATTATTGGTGGGATAATATGAAAAGAGAGATTGTTGACTACACTTTAAGTTGCCTAGTATGTCAGCAAGTGAAGGCAGAGTGAAAACTTCCTAAAGGAGTATTGCAACCACTACCCATACCAGCATGGATGTAGGATAATATTACTATGGACTACGTCACTGGTCTCCTGAGAACTTCCAAAGAAAGCTATGTGATATGGGTTATTGTGGAAGATCTCACCAAGACTGCCCATTTTTTCTCCATTCGGGAATATTTCTCTCTTGATCAACTTTCCAGGATTTATGTGAAGGAAGTGGTAAGGCTGCATGGAGTTCCACTTTATATCATATCTGATCATGATCTAAGGTTCACATCAAAATTCTGTAGAGGTCTTCAACATGCTCTAAGCACTGAATTGAATTTTGGTACGGCCTATCACCCCCAAACTGATGGACAACCTAAAAGGACTATTCAAACACTCGAGGATATGTTGATAACATGCTCAATGGAATTTAAAGTTTGATGGAATCAGCATCTCCCTTTAGTTGAGTTCTCTTACAACAACAGATTCTATTTGAGCATTCAAATGTATCCCTATGAAGTTCTATATGGTAAGAGATATAGAACTCCTACTTGTTGGGATAAAGATGGTGATAGAAAGATTCTTGGGCCTGATCTTGTGCAAGATATGACAGAAAATGTCCATACCATCCAGCAACACATTAAGGCTACTCAGATTCGGGAAAAGAGCTATGCCAACAACCGTATAATGGACTTGGAGTTTGATGTTTTTGACAAAGTCTTTCTTCTAATTTCACCTTGGAAGAGAGTCATGATGTCTGGAAAGAAATGTAAGCTCAGCCCTTGGTACATTGGACCCTATGAAATCCTTGATCATGTAGGAGCAGTGGCTTATCGTCTTACACTTCCTACAAATCTAGTACAAGTTCATGATGTCTTCCACATAGCCCTCTTGAGGAAATACATACCTGGCCCTTCACATGTACTAAATCCAGAGGTGGTACAACTGTAACATGACCTATCTTATGAGGAGTAACGAGTGGAGATCTTGGATCATAGAGACAAGATTTTACGCAACAAGACTACTCGCCTTGTTAAGGTTTTGTGGAGGAACCACAAATTTGAAGAAGCCACATGGGAACCAGAGGAGTTTATGAGACCGAAGTTCTCACACCTTTTCTCATTAGAGGGTATGAGATAAAATTTCAGGGACAAAATTTCTTAATGGGGGAAGAATGTAACGACCCAAAATTTTTAATAATATTCTTTTCCTAATTTTGTGTGTTATTTTATTTTATACTCAACAAAAATACATCCTTTAATTAATGAAGTGAATATAATTAAATGAGAACGTTGGTTTTAGACTGTTATATAATCATTGGTCAATATGACCATTGGAAACTAAACTCATAAAGTTACAATTATTTTTTATAAATTTAAATGATCTTGGTTAATTAATACAAAAATAAGAGTTGATGACATCATTCAGTAGACTCGGGCTATATGAAGCCCATCTGTCAAAGCTTGAGAAGTAGGTAGCATCACTGGGATTTTCTCTGGACCAAGCCCAAGCCGAAATTCAACATTTGATGCTTGAATAGAATCACCTAAGGGAGAAGTTCAAGCTGATAGAAATCACCACTCAGGCAATGCTTTCTAATCCACCCCAAGATTCTATCACCATAGCACACCTTACACTTAGGTCCTATGCAGGTTTTATAAGGGGCTATGTAATTAAACCTTAGTTACTTTTTGTAATCCTTTTATATAAATAAAATGTTTACTTCTTATTATGGTAAAATTTGTGAATTTCAAATTTCCAGGTAAATATAGGATTAATTTATAGAAGTTCCATATTATTAATGAATTTTAGAAAAAAGGGGTACTTTAAAATATTTTTGTATTCTTTAAATAATTAATAATGTGAATTGATTCCCAAAAATTGGTCTTCTATAGTTGTGTTCAGTATCAAATTTAGCATCTAATAAGATCAACTTAATTTTTAGTTAATATTAAAGTATGAATAGTTACATACCCTTATGAATAGTAATTAATATTAAATAAACCAAAAAATATAAACTTCACCCATGAATGTATAAATACATTTTAGACATCTTAAAAGTGGAAAAACGATCATGGTATAAGTTTTGGTATTTTTGTATGTCATAAATATTTTATTTGAAATTTTATAATTAATTTAATAATTTAAAATGGAAATTTATTTTCCAAAAATTTAATCATATATTGTTACTTTGCTGTTTTATGGTTATATAATAATTTTATGGTATCTTGATTACTTTCTCAAGGTGTTACAAAATAAGTTATAGTTTTAATGTTGTATTTTTTGAATAAATAATTATTTCATTTAAAAATTAAATTAAAAATATTTAAAAAAAATATTTTCATAAAATGGAGTTCATTTTTGAATTCTGAGAATCGATATTAGGTTATAGTGAATTTTTGGTATTTTTCTGAAACAGATGATTTTTCAGTGAATAGTAAAAATACAGTTTTGAGTTTCGGGTGTTTAATGACATCATTGATGATGTAATAATGATGTAATAAATCTGGTCTATTTTTTAATAGTAATATATTCTATGATGTGTCCCAAGTGGCCAATACCATGGGAAATCCCATGGTTTTGCAAATACCACTGATGAGGTGTCCCTCGGAAATTAATTAAATATTCCATCTTTTTTGCCATAAATACCAAGTCATTCCCTCATTAATTTCATTCCAAAATCCTCCTCAACGAATTTATAGTCTTTTTACCTCCCATTGAGTCCCCCTGAGGTTCTCTCAAGCCTCCCAAGGTCTTGACCTTCAAGCATTCGAAGTTACTCTTTAAGGTAAGGGATCCTTTCACCCTCTTCTTTTAAGTCATGACTTCCTTTATCTTATGTCTTATAGTTCAATTTTATTATGTAGGGTATTGTTATTATATATCTTTACTACATTCCATTTCATTTAAAAATTATTAGATACCCTTTTCTCTCTCATCAATTTATTTTCGGAATTTTTAAGTGACGTCATTAGGCTGCTGAATTTTTTGTAAAAGAAATTGCATCTTCTCTTTCCTTTCAAGTTTCTTTTTCATGTGGTATGACATTCAAATATCCATACCCTATTCTTATATCCATTTTATTCTGGTTTTATAATGTATTGTGAGTTTTTTATGAGTTTTTTACCCCTGTAACCTCTCTTTTTAATGTTTTTAAAAGGATATTATGTAGTCGTTATGCTACAGAATTTTCATCTCAAAATTTCTCTCTCTTTATCTCAAAAAATTATCCTGTTTTATTTATGTAAATACCCAGACCTATTTATTTTATATGGGTGTTCATAAATACAAAAAATGATATATTTTATTCTTTAATTTACATACAGATAACCCTCACTCGCTTTCCATGGGTTATAAATGACATAATGATCTTATTTTTAAGAAATTTTAAAACGTGTTGATTTTGAAATGAAATTCATTTCTTTTATTCTCTTTGGGTTATTTATAAAATGTTTCATTATTATATATGTGGATCACATGAAAGTAAATACATATTAACGGTGCACCTGGATAGCGCTCCAATGTATTGAGTAGAGAATTTAATCTCTAGATATGACAAGTTTCACGATACCTTGGTTAATAACCATGGTAATTATTTTATGACACCTTGGGATGAACTTTGGTGATATGTTCCTGAATGTATAAATGAAATGTTGTAGCCACATATTCAATTTATGGTTAAAGTTATTTTCACTATTTTATTACTCTACTTCCATTGCTCATGTCTTATGGTTTTCATCAAGTTCTTATTGATATCATAAGTAAACTGATTCCCTTGCTTTCCTTACTGGGCCTTCAGCTCACCATTTCCTTTGATATATGTCTCCAGGTTATGAGATGCAGTAATTTTACCTAGAATTAACTTTTCAATAAGTTTTTCAAAGGTATTTAAAATATTGTTTTATGTTTTCATGGTTTATTGTTCTTGATTTCCAAAACACTCTACTTTAAAGATCCTCTGTTTGTAAAATGTAATGAAAAGTTATGTAATAAAAATTCAGGATGCCATATGTAAGGTTTGAAGAATATAATATTTATAATATTTATCAATGAATAATGAAATTATATTTATTTTTTAAAACAAATAATCATTATTCAAGGTTTTTTAAATGTTATATATGAAAAATAACCCAAGTTTAATTGTCAGATTAGAAATAATATAAATGATATTAATTTATTATTAGGTGATTCACTTTTCCAGTGAATAATAATAATATTATTATTATTATTATCATACATGAGGTCAACTAATAATTAAGTAATTCAAGGGGTCCAGTGTGAAAGTTTCCAAACCCATACCTACCTTTATAAATATATAATTATATCACTTTCCAAAACACACTTGTTGTGAATAATTGATAGTGATAATCTCTCTCAAGTCCTAGAGAAAGTTTTAGAGATCTGATGTGTGCACACTCCTCCTATTCCCTCTATCCATCGAGAGAACACCGAGAGTTCTTCATCCGTGTAGAATTGTTCTATTATGATCAACTGTGAATGATTAAAGTGATTATGATTGAAATTTATAGTACCTGATGGTTCTATGATGACATTTAGAGATTTTGGTTCACATCTAGATCAATACAAAAGGTATTCTTCACTTAGACCATACAGTGCAATTATTGTATGAAAAGATCAATTCAACTATATCATTAACATTGAAAGAATTATAAGTTTAGTTAATTATATATCATCCCATAAATTAATTATAAATTACATGTGAAGATCTTTATCTTCTATTACCATCATTTAATAAAGTCAATAAATCTATGAATTCTATTAGTCATGAAATAATTTGTTATGTGCATGATCGATTATTCATTAATTGAGGCTAACAAGTCGAGTTAGCCATTATAATACATTCAAAATCCATAAGTGGTATCAAAGGGATCACATGGTCAATTTATAACTATTTATTAATCATTGATTGAATATCATGATTTTCTAACATCTTTTACTTCAGATCTATTCATTCTTAAAATTTTAATAGTGTTTTATATTCCCTTTCTTTGTTATTTCTCACATAATTAATAAATAGGTTAATATAAAATGAAGAGACATCTGAAAACTCCATCTAACAACGCCAAAGGTTCTATTTGTGTAAAAAAGATTAAATAGAATACACCCCAATTCTACACATTGTGTAACCATGTATTTTCTATATATATCACGATAATATTATACTATATCAATGAAATTTTATGAATGATATAATAAAATAAGACAAACATGTATATCCAGATAGGCTGGCATATGATTTGAAGAACCACATGTCAAGTAACCCACATACACACTGTGTAGTCCCCATGTATTCGTAATAGAGAATAAGAGGGTCTAAGAATATCATGTAACTCCTAAAAGACATGGGGAATAAAAAACCATTTAACTTTGAGTCCACATTCCATGTGAGTAGGTTATGTGTCATGTACCTTATACTCATCTGTAATAGGTAATATACCCAGTCCCTAGCCCAAGGTCATGGGTTTAGGTAAAAGATAGTACACACTGTGTAGTTTGCTGCCAACAGAACACTTAATTTATTTCATAGAGAATAATTAATCATATAATTAAACCTATTAACATTTGTTTAATGTGTCATTTATTTGATAGTACATGCCATGGAATAGGACTGTTATTTATATATTTATTTATTCTCTATATTAAATTCTAAAACAATAATTCATGTATGATATTTTCTTATAGTTCACTCCTCACACATCAAGAGCTTTATATACAGTTAAATTCAAATGTGTTCCATGTGTCATTTATTTGATAGTAAATTCCATGTAATTAACTATCACACATGTATTCTAGATTCCCAAGGAATGTACAAGTACTAGGATCATGCTGAGCAATTTAAGTGAGTGAAAAAAAATTCTCTAAGTATACTTGTGTACTCTATTAATCTAAAAAAATTAATTTTTTGAATTTTTTTTAAAGTATGAATGATGTAATTTTAAGCATGATTAGATGATACTAATATAAATTTAATAAATTGGATTAATTCATGGTTTTAAGAATGAATTAATGTAAAAATGGGTAAATTTAAAATGTATGTTCATCACAGGCTGTGTAGATAATCGTGAGATTAGACCTGACTGGTGTATATGATTTGTTTACTTTTAATTTATTATTTCCCATAAATTAAATTTTATTTTTATCATTTAATCCTATTCTTATTATGTAATGCTTGTGATTTATTTTATATAAACACCCGTATTTAATCTATTGGATCCACTCACCAACATGTGAGTAAAATATTATGTAAGGGTGAGTCTCTTAGGTGAGAGCAGGTATTATGAGTCCTAGTGTCAAAGAGAACCCAATCGTGGTGATACATAAAAGTTAGGGAAGATTGTTTTAACAAAAACCAAGATACGGTTCAAGGTGTTTCCCTTATGGTTGAGGGTTAGTTTATCCTGCACTAGATAAACTATCTGTTATATAATTTCATGATCATTCCACTTATATTTTATTTTGGTCGGTTTCTTGGTTGATTAATTATGTTTTTGGATACTATGAGTTCACTTAATAAATTAATTAACAAGCATCTAATATGGAATAAAATTAAACCATATTATTCATAAAACTTATTAGACATGGTTAATCGCTTAAGTAAAATCAACATAATATTAACAAGGCATGTGATAAGATAAAACAAGGTTTTTTCATGTGGATAGAAATCCCCCAACTAAAATATTAATTTAGTATAGACTTACATTACTTTAGTTAGAGTCATACCCAATGTTCAAATTTCTAACCAACCCAATTTGGGGTTCTTTCAATTATCAGATGATTTTAGCTTAAAGTTTTGGGTTGATTTAACATGGTTCACATCAAGGATTGACTTCCATTAAGGAAATGGTTTAATTGAGAGAAAAGGTTTGAGTAAATATTTATCTAGAATTTCATGATTGGGGAGTGCACTCAGTAGATCAAGGCTATACCCGTTAATGTAGTTGGAAAGTTACACCAATCTAAAATCCTTTAATTAACTTGCCTATCCCAAGTTTGGGTTACTAGGAGGGAATATGGGTCATTTCCACTATAATATCCATGCAACAGGATATTATGATTTTAATTGTGAGATGTATTAGGTTTTGAAAAAATTGTGGGATATTAATGAAATTTAAATTTATTAATCTATGTTTGTAATCAAGGAAGTACTAATAATCTTCTCCTAAAATTTTAGTAGAAATGGAAAACCCAAAAATTTTGATATTATTATTTTGATTCATAGTATAGAATTATAAATTTCCTGTAAGTGTGGATTTATAATAATAGTATAGTCTCTTATACGTTATATTTTTCCATTGATAGAAATTATACAGGCTAGAAACCCCACTTATTGAGTTTCTTTCAAAATAGGTTACTAAGGAAGAAGTATCTATCTACCTAAAACATGTAGATGATAGAATGAATGTCCAATTTATCATGCTATTATACATTTATAGTTATATTATAAAGATATGAGAGGATATAGATACATATAACATCATTTCACACCTCCATGATCTATATTAGGAGAAGGCAAGACAAGAGAGGTATGAGATATCTAATTCATTGTTCACATAAAATCTTGGAGAGTCGATGCCATATAGGAATATTGTAGTTAATATTATTGAATAAATATAATTTTTAGACATCTTGGGGTTTAATATAACTGATTATTTTTACACATATATAATTTTATCACCACTACCAAAAACATTCTCTAGTTTCATTGTGAATTATAATGTGATAAATAGCAGGAAGAATCTTTTGGAACTTATTACTATCATTCATTAAGTTGATAAATACATGGGGTTTGACAAAAACACAATATTTATAGTGAATAATAAAATTAAGAAATTGTTAAATGGTATGAAGACTCATTCCAAGTCTAAGTTTCTAGAGCACCATCCTTCCAAGAAGAATAATATCGAATGATAAGTAAAGGAACATAATTTAGTGTGTTTTACATATGGAAATCAATGCCACTAGAAGGGGAACAACACCCAATCAAAGAAGAAAGAGGAAGCTTTAGGTGAATTCATTATCGAGTTTAATCTTTCTATATTTACACATTAGGTATTGGATACTATGTGTGGTTCTCACATTTGAATCCAAATATAGGAACTAAGTAGATTTATTAAGGTTTCTAGAGATAAGGTAGTTCTATTAGCTACTAATGGGGTGATCCTGGTTTCTCTATCCATTAAATTATACCACCTTAAGTTTGCAACAAGATTTATTTTGGTTTTAAAGAACCATTATTATGTTCCTAGTGTTACCAAGATCATCATTTCTATTTCTTATTTTGGCATGGATGGATTTTTTTTTATTTTTGAAAATAGAGTTTCTACTTTTATTAAGATAAGATATGTAATAGTATAAAAAAGATTTATAACAATATTTTTTCCCTAAATTATGATAAAAATAATGGAAATTGATCATTAATAAAATTCATGACTTATTTTACACATTGTTGCGGCATCACTGCCTTTTCCAGATAAACAATAAGTATTTAATAAATTCCAACCAATATGGTTACAAAGGATATTTTGAGATTGAACCACTTGAAATTTTTCATGATTTTTTACAATTTAAGATGAAAAAACCATCATTCAGTGTCCAAGGTGAAAGTTCCATAGATCTTATAGAATAGTACACACTGATGTGTGTAGACCTTATCAATTATAGGCTAGAGGTGGATTCTTATACTTTTTTACATTTACTAAGGACTTGAGTAGGTATGGTTACATATACATGATGAGGTATAAGACTAAATCCTTTTAAAAGTTCATGGATTTCAAGAATTAAGTTGAGAATAATCTTTGTAAAAATATAAAGACACTTCGATCAGATTGAGGTAGTGAATATATTATCCATTTTTTTTAATTTCCATGGGAGTATAGAATTTTATCTCAACTCACTCCACTTTATACACCTCATTGTAATGGTGTTAGTAAAATGAGGAATCATACCTTTCTAGAAATGGTAATGTTGATAATGTATCATGCAATTATTCCATTTCCCTTTTGGGGATATAAAATACACACAATGGTATACTTAATAAAACAAGTACCAACTAAAGGAACAAACAATATTACTTTTGAGTTATGGAGTGGAATGAAATTGGTTTTTTTATATATTTATGCATGGGGGTTTGAGGTTTTTGTTAATTCAAGATTAATAAAAAATATCACCCTTGGGAATGAAGTGTATCTTTATAGGTTATCAAATGGAAACAAGGGGATACTACTTATATAATTCCTCTTATAAAATTTTTATAGTTTCTAGGAAAGATATATTACTTAAGATGAAACACATATTTATAGAGGATAATGGGAGTAATATTGACTTTTCTGAATTTGATTCTTAAGATACACAATAGTTGGTATGAGAATAAATTCTGTAGGATCCATTGGAAGAAGATATTAATTCATAAAAAAAAGTATTGTATAGGAGGACTAATGAAGTTAGAGAACCAGAAATATATGGTTTTCTCATCATAGAAGATTGGGACTCATTATTGTTCAAAAATAATTACCCTTTATATTATAATGAGGAAGTAGAGATCTTATAATCTGTAAGATGGAAATAATACATGAATTTTTAGATGGATTCCATATATTGAACCTTGTTTGGGTTCTGAAGAATCCACCTCTTGATATAAATCCCATTGGGTGTGAATGGGTATTCAAGAGAAATATGGACATCTAAGGACATAATAGTACCTATAAAGCACAATTAGTGGATAAAGGATTTAGATAACATTAAGTTATTGACTAAAATGAAACCTTTTTCTCTAGTTTACATGTTTAAATCCATCATAATTGTACTTGTTATAACATCTTTCCATGACTTTTTGATTTGGAAGATGAATATCAAAACTGTTTTCCATAATGGTAACCTTCAAGAGGATGTGTATATGACACAACCATAAGGTTTTGTAACTCTATGTTATTCCAAAAAGTTTTCTAAGTTACAAATATTCATTTATAAATTTTATTAAGTATCCAAGTCCTAGAACATTCAATTTGATTAATATATAAAATAATTTGGTTTTATTAATAATGAATATGATTCGTGTGTTAACAAGTCTTTTGGTGGAAGTATAGTCATTTTTATAGTAGTTTCTGTTGAATCCATATTATTAATTGTAAGAGAGCTACCAACCTTACAATTGGTTGAGGAATGGTTGAGAAATTTATTCTCCATAAAGAAATTAGGTGAAAAAAATAGTATTATAGGGATCAAGACCATGCATGATTAATCTAAGAGGATATTTGGACTAAGTAAATGTGCATACATTAAGAATATACAAAATAGGTTTAGTATGGAACAATCCAAAAGGAGATTGATTCCATGATCACATGGTATACATCTTTCCAAAAAGATGTGTCTGTTGACACAACAGAAAAGAGAGATAATAAGTAAGATCCCATATGTTTTTTAGATAATATCTATGATATATTCCAGGTTATTATGATTCTTGATGTTTCTGATGTTTTAATAATCTCAGGAAGATATGAATATGATACAAGTGGAAAATATTGGACTACTATTAATATTATCCTTATAAATTTGAGGAGAACTAAGGATATGTTCCTGGTGTAGAGATGAGATAAAGATATAGTTATCATGTGTTATATATATTCAAGAATTTAGATAGATCATAATGATCTAAATTCAAATTCTAGATATATTTTTTGTCCAAAAAAACAGTTTTCACTGATTCTACATCATATTCTGAGTATATTATGGCTTTCCAGGTAGCCATGGAAGTAATTTGGATATGAAAATTTTTCCAAGATCTTGATGTGGTTCCTAGTAGTCGAGACCCTATCGCAGTTTACTATGATAACAATATAGTTTTGGTTATCTCTAAAGATCCAAGGTTAGTTCAAAGAATAAAGGATATACTTTGAAAGTTTTACCGCTTGAGTTATCTTTCTCAACAAGGTGAAGTTTTATTGAGTAGTGTATACATGGGGTAAAACATTCCATAACCATTGAATAAGAATCTATCTCAGCATTGGCATGAGTATCATGTGAGAGCTAGCAGATTGAATGTTTTAAATAGTTGTCTCTAGTATAAGTGGGAGTCTGTTGGGTTCTGTACCCTAGAACCAACTTCTATATAATTGATTATATGTATTCATTATTTTTAATATTAATAAAGTTTATTATCGCATTATGATTGTTCATGTTCATGACATCGTATGTGATAATTCCCAAATAATATATGTCAAAATAAAATGTAATAATAGTTCTATACTATGATGAGAACTTGAAGGTTCCCTAATAGTATTATTGAATAAATTTTCCATAACTAGATGATATCATCCAAAGATATGTAGATGATACAGTCTGTTAGGTGTATAATTCTCATAAGACATTGAGATACTTAATTGTGTTGTTAAACATTGGTAATATCCAAGAAGGGAGGTCATTACAATAGACCCTCCAGTAGGGAATCCACATATTTTGTGTTAATGGATATTCATATCTACAAACACGTGTATTGATATTTATACATTAATATTATCATGAATGGTTACCATAAGTTATGTACTTTTATGTATTTATGAAAATCATGAATACATATGTTATCAATGAAGTAGGATATGTTGGATTCATAATGAGTGATATTTTATTAATGAATAATGTGATAAATGATTTATCCCTTATTTATATTAAATAGAAGTTTATATCTTAGTTCCTTTGATAGAAACAGAACTTCTCGAAAAAAATACATGGAAACAGTTTTCTTTGGGAATGTTCATTTTCATAAAATCAAAGAAAGAGACATCAATCTCATAGGTTGATGACACCATTGTTCAACCTGTTTGATTAGAGATATCATAGTAAAGGGATTATATTACACAGTAATAATTCATATGAGGTTGTATGTGAATACAACATTAACTTATTTATCTATGGGTTCCTTTCCATGTTTCTAGATGCTAACCTTGAATATTAAGTGGTTCTTCCAAATTCCACTAAGAGATGGTCCTAGAGGGTCACAAAAAATGTTTATTTGAAATCTTTGTTAAATTAAATATTTAATAAACCAAGTTAGAATAAATATTATTTTTCTTATGTGGATTAATATTTATTTGGATTTGGCTGGTAAACCTGATTTAATAACATGTTATTTAAGTGAATAAATGAGTTAAATAATAATGATAAATATTTATTTTCAAGGTTTGATTAATTTAATATTAATCATATTTACCAACAAATAACGTATTTATATTTATTTGTTAAATAAATATTCATTATTAAATGTTTGGAAAGTGTTGAGGAGGATATGAAGACTGAATTTAATGGTCTTTTAGAAATAATATAAATGATATTTATTTATCCTTAGGAAATACACATGAAAATTAAATAATATAATAATATTATTATTATTAGTAAACATGGGGTCAAATTAGAATTAGTGAATTGGAAAGGGGAATGTGTGAAAGATTCCAAAGTTAGACCAACCTTTATAAATATTTAATTATCTCACTTTCCAAAACACGCTTGTTATGAAAAAGGGATATAGATAAACTCTTTAAAGCCCATGATAAAATTCTAAATATCTAAAGTGTGGTCGATCCTCCTCTTCTCTTAATAATTCGAGATAAAACCAAGAGTTATTCCTCCTTGTAGAATAATTTTGTTGTGATTAACCTTGAATGATTCAAGAGATTGGGATAACCAATGATATCACCCGATGATTCCACTATGATGTTCAAATATTATGGTTCATGTATGGATCACCATTAGAGGTATTATGTACTTGGATATTATATCATAATTATTATATAATAAGATCAATTCAATCATCTCATCAATGAATAAAGAATTATAAGTTTTATGTCGTTCTATATCTATTCATAAAATAATTATAAATTACTTGTGAATATCCTACTCTTCTAATTTTTTCATTTAATTGAGATAGGTAATCTATGAATTCAATTCTTTATGGATTCCTTCTTTATTTAAAATAATTATTATTCCTAAATTAAGACTAAAAACCTGGGTTGGAAATACCAAAATAGGCGCTTCCTTTATGCCTAGAACCCACAATGGATTGTGAGATCATGACTATACATAATTATTTTACTACTTTAATTATTATGCAGATACAATACTAATATTTTTAGTATTTTGGGATTACTTAAAATATTTTTTTATGCTCACCCATGCATGGTCACTTATATAGTGACATGCTCGTGGCTATTTAGATGTCTAAATTTTTCTTCTTATTAGGATTGTTTTAGTGCAGGTATCAAGCAGTATTAGAATGTATGCTCAAGATTGATAGTAGTATCTTTCTATTTAGAGAATGAATCATATACCACTAAGATATATTTATTTTATTTTAGGATTCTTATTTTCAGGTTTTATTTATCATATCATTTCCCCTCCAAAACTCCTCATGAGTTATTGGAGAGATTGAGAGTGACCTCTAAATCCCTCCTCCAATAGGAAATTAGGATGAAACTAACACCAAAGCTGTGAGAATTAATTTATGTTAGGAATTAGTCTTTTAAATTTGAAATAACTATATACCAACCATCAAAATTAATAATCCAACAAGACAACATAACCATATAAGACCAAAAAATCCAAATATGTTACACAACCAAAAAAAATAAATAATCAAGGTGGAAAATAAATCCAAGATTACAATACTAAAAAGTCTAAATGTAAAATAAAATGATAATTCAACTCCTCTAACTCAACCTTTCTATACATACTCTAAGATTATTTTTCCAACATAACCTTTAAATCAATTCTCAAAATTCAAAAATTATAAAAATATGGGTGAGTATTTTATTATACTTAATAGGTTTATCCTTAAAACTGCTAATTTCAATGTGGATAAGACATGAAAAATCTTATTTGAATAGAAAAACAAGATAATGTACTACATACCAAGTAAGTCCAACATATCTTACATAATAATAAGAAAACTCATCAAAAAAATATATAACATATAAATATAAATCCATCATCAAAATAACAATAATAAAAGGATGTCCCCCACATCCCACTTCCCACTAAAACCACCTATGAGGAAATACAACATCCCTAGGGAATAAAATATTACATAAATATGTATATAAATTTAATATAATATCCATGGGGGAATATATCATCTTGAATGAGTAACATTAGTGTTCGGTAGAAGAACATACAATAGAACATTGATTTTTGGGATCACCTAGAATCCTATACAATATAAATATTATATATCTCTTAGAATCAAACTCAAGTACTGATCAGATAATGAATAGAGAGCACACCATCAACTATCATTTAAATAAAAAAATATACAATGATGTACTAAAAAAAGTAGAAAATGCTTCGCATCTCTTTACTTATATAAATTTCTCATTCTTTTCATAATCCACATTATAAATTAATTTCAATTAATTTATTACACTATATTTGATTCATACATCAATAAAATCTAACAACTTCACTAAAAGGTCTATATAACCAAATAATTAGATAAATATAGTTATAATATATTTTTCTATCTTAACATCTTCTATTTATAGTTTTTCCTCCTACAAATATCATAACTACGGCATTTAAACATATCAATAATTCTCAATTTTTAATCATGCTTCACCCAATCCTCTTATTTGGAATACAATATCTAATCCCCTATTCTTACTACCACATCAAGTCATCCTTTTCATAATACCATATCCAATTATTATCTTTGAATACCATATTTATTAATATCCTTAACAATACAATATTTTATTATCAACTTAAATCCTAACTCTACAATATTCACAATGAATAACTTATCTATTTACCTAATTAGAAAAATGCATTTGATTAAATTAATACAGGATAAAACATCCAACTCAAGATTTCCCATGAACTCCATCCAGTTTAAGAACACAATGATAATATAAAAAATATTTATAACGTAAACAAAAAAAACTATAAATAAATAAATTTCCCCACTTAATCACATACACTTACATATTAACTAGATAACCACATTAATTTATCATCACACAAGTACCAAAGCATGTTAATTCCACGTGAAAATAGAAATAAAAGGATATTTTTTCAAATAACAAACCTCATCAATGATATTATTCCTTGAATGAACATTCATCTATATGACCATTTAATCTAAAATTACCTGTTCATAATGAGAACCACCAGCCAACAAGCCCTTACCCGAGTGGTAAGGGCTCTTGCTTGGCATCCATGAGACTCGGGTTCAAAACCAGGTGTAGGAAAATTTCTGGGGGTACTATAGTAGTCACTGTAGTAGTCACTGTAGTAGTAATGTTGCAGGTACTATAGCAGTTACTATTCGGTACTGTAGAAACCGGAACTATTCACCCGATTTGGGCCTTCGGGTCACCGGTTTGGGCCTACGGGTCTCCAGGGCCTTCGGGTCATCAAAGGCCTTCAGGAAACAGGGCCTTCAAGTCACGTAGACCATGGAGTAGCCTATTTCACACAAAACATGCCCCAGAAGAGGATCATAGCAACAGGAGTAGCAGCCACCAGATGCAGAGCTAACCAGATTGGAAGAATGAGAGGGTATGGCAGTTGCCATCGGGACCAGGCACCGTGCAGCTTTGTACGGTTCAATACTAGCCGATCAGCAATGCAAGGTGGGGAGCTAAGGTGATCAATGATGCAAGATGTTGGGGGAGGGTAAGTTCTAGTGGGCTGGGCCTATGGGTCATGTAATGGGCAAGGTATGCCTCTGGGACTTCGGGTCAGGTGGGGCCTTGTGACTTGGGCCTACGGGTCATGTACGTGTTCCCATTAAACCCTTAAAAGGGGGATTATCTATAATAAAATAAAATAAAAGAAGGCCTTCGGGCCATTTAGAGTAATAATGAGAACCACCATAATTTATCCATTCATAGATCCAATAATAAGAGAAAACATGAATATAAATGGGTTAAACAATCCCTTATTAGAAATAGACCAAGGATTTCACTTACCATCAATCCATGATTTTATCTAATTAATCCCAAAAATAAAATCATCAATGAATATTAAATATACCTTAAAATATATCAAAAGTTACCCCTATTAAATAAAAAATTCATGGAGAAGTTATATAAGAAGATATAAAGGTTTTAGTAGTTTACAATATTTTTAATTTGATTCCTCAAAAAATCAAGTCATGTTTCCCCACACTATGTCATTTTTCACTGGTTAATGCTTGATCTAAAATTTATGGGAAGTATTATATACCCTCATTAAAACCATAAATTTTTTATAAAATTAACTCAGTACTCATCCTTCCTTTAATATAGTGTATTTAAATAAACAAGGACATTATTATTTGATTATACTAAAACCACAATAAGAAGGTATTACTTATCACCTTCCTCATGTTGACTAGCCAAATACAAATTATCTCATCAAAATCCACCATAATGTGTTTTAAAACCCAAATAAAATATTTACTCTTCCTCTAATTCTAGAGGATATATTTCAAATTACACTAAAGAACCATGAATTTTCTAACTAAACAAATATGTTTTGAAAAAACAAAAATGTGTAACATAAGTCTTGTTGACCAATTACTTCATTAGTCTTCATATCCTACAAACTACATACACTCCTCTCCAAATAATCTCACCAAAAACTAAATTGGGTATTTAACTTACTCAATATGGTTTGGTTTTTATATTCGATTGAATTTCTCTCCAAATTAAAATTTTCATTTTCCATTTACTTCTCCAACACCTATAGAATACATAAAGTAAATAATAAAAAATTTAGGTATTTCATTATACACCTTATTTGAATGTTGTGTTAACAACTACCTTAAATGTTCATATATGTACTATAACACATTAAACATGGTGTTATAGTTTATTTTCTTAGTGAAACAATTTTATCTAACCATCAAGACTGGTTTTTTTCTAAAAAGTATAAATTATATTTTGTTTTGTTTTGTATTACATCAAATTAAAACCAACTAAAGTATCAATTAAATGTGTATGGTTGTATTTATACAAATATGATATATATAAGATTTTGAATAGATTATTAGAGAATTATCAGAAGTTAGAGTTCATTTTATTAAATTTTATAGTTTCTCAATTGAATTATGGATCAATTACTAGAACAATCACCCAATACATTGAGTGATCCATTGATACAATCTTAATATTCTTAGTAAAATCAAATATCCACTTGGGTTTTTATATAAATATATACTAAGGGGGTTCAATGTTTAATATTTTACAATCTAATTGTTCCATGAGTCCTCTGTTGATAGCTTACCCCAGGACTCATAGCACTCTATATTTTTTTGGATAGACTTATAACTTTATAAAGAGACTATGGACTAATCACACAAATGAAATTTTTCTAAACAACCACTTGACACCAGGATCATTCCCTAATCCCCATGGGCTAACAAATAGAATTATGGGTCTTAGGGTGTATCTAGGGATACATTTACACAATTTATATTACTCAACTATAAATAATGAAAATTAATACAATATAAATGAAAATAATTTCATGTAGTGGAAATACACAACCTGGGTGAAAAAAATCAAATAAAATTGGTCTCAAGTACACATGGCTAAGTTCTAGACATGATACTTAGTCTCCTACTCCAACACTAAGTGGAACTAAACCTATACCATCAATTACTATACACAAAAAAAACAATTAATCTAAAAAATATTTTATTACTTATAGGTACATGAAAAATAAATTATGAATCTATATTCCCATAAGAGTATATGGATAGGTTGTGTACATAAAAAACTCAGTAGGAAACTGGCAGGATTCCAACATAGATTAAATGTATTTAGGTGCATGCAGACCATAAAATGCTTTGCTGACCTCAATTATTTAATCAAAAAATAAATTAAGATCCTTCTTCAATATTTCAATTCTAGAAGCATCATGGTCAACAATGATAATATCATCAACAAAATGTAATAGTATAATAAAATCCTCATTAGTGAAAATATGGAAAAAAATCACAATGATCAAGAGATTTATTCCTAATGATGTGATAGAAATAAAAGATTCAATCTTCTTTTACCATTACCTTATAGCCTACTTAGGACCATACAAACTCTACTTTAACCTGTAGATATGATTATATTTACCTATTTTAATAAACCCATTTGGATTCTCTATATGAATATCCTCCTCTAAATCTCCATGGAGGAAAGTTATCTTCACATCTATTTTATTAATATAAAAATCCAAATTAGTATTCAAACCAAGATCAACCTGAATGGAATATATTTTAACAATGGGTGAGAAAAATATCATCAAAATTGAAACCTTTATTCTAATTAATCCTCTAGCAACTAACATTTCCTTGCATCATGGAACGGAATTTTATTATTATTTTTTAATATAATAAATCCAATTATTGTAAATATCTCTTACCTATAGGTAACTTCACTATCTCAAAAGTGTGGTTATCATGCAATGATATCATCTCACCATCCATTTCCCCAACCCATATGTAATTTAGATCACTTTTCATCACCACGTCAAAATATTCTAGTTCTCCTCATTCAGTGAGGAGCACATACTCATCTGGTAAATACCAAGTAGAAATGGTATGATGTTGAGATAATATCTGGAGTGTAACTATAGTTTCATTAATAACCACTATAATTTAACATCATAAATAAAAGGTGCATTAGAAACATCATCTATAACCTGTTCACCCTAGACATGAATTTTCACATCAACATTATCATCATAATCAACAATATTAGGTAAATTTGACTTAGAAATAGGATCAAGATTTATAAATCCATCAAAAGTTGGAGAAGAAAGTTTTTATACCTTATCAATGTATGTAATAATATGATAATCCTTAAACACCACATCATGGATTTTGAAAATTTTCTTCCAAGAGAGATCATAAAACTTATATCCAAACTCATCATGTCCATTACCAATAAAAATACACTTTAGTGACATTACACATAGCTTGGATCTCTCATATCTTGACACATGAACAAAAACATTACAACCAAAAACATGTAAGTGATCATACTTGGTCACTTTTCCATACCAAAACATATCAAGAGTGTCTATCTGCAAAGAAACTATGGGTGATAAATTGATAATATATGAAGAAGTAAATCATGCCTAACCCTAAAAAAATTCTAGGAAACTTTTATTCTAAAAGTAAACATTGAATTATTTCCAAAAAGTTATTGTTTATTCACTCAGCTACACCATTTATTTGAGTTGTCTTAAGAGGCATATTCTGATTCCAAATACCTTACTTCCCACAATATTGATCAAAATGACCATAATACTCACCCTAATTATTAGGGTGAATATATTTAAACTTATTAACAGATTTTCTCTTATCTGGAACATGAAATTTGTTAAAAACACTAAGCACTTGACTTATATCATTCAAAACATAAACCAAAAGAATATGTGAGTATTCATCAATAAAAAACCCAAAATATAGATTACCACTAAAAATTTTAGAGTTCAAGGGAACACAAATGTTATAATGTACAAATTCAAGTGCCTGTGACTTCCAATGAAAATTTTAATAGTTGAAACCTAATCTACTCTATTTTCCATCTATATAGTGATCACACATGTCCAATTTCACACCCTTCAAACCTAGAAGAAAATTTCTCTTGGCCAATCAACCAAGACCATTCCCACTAATTTGGCTAAGCCTCTTATTTCATAACATGGAATAAATACTTACCTCAACAACACAAGAAGTATCATAATAAATATAAGCTCTAGTCTAGTAAAAACCTCACTACTTCTTGCCTCAAGCCACTATTAAGGAACCCTTGGAAAAATTATATTTTCCATCACTAAAAGTACTGATAAAACATTCATCATCAAGACAACTAGTATAAATAATATTTAGATAAACCTCAGGTGTATGTCAAACATTATATAAAATCATATTACTTCCTCTATTAGTCTAAAAACATATATTCCTCATACCCACAACATTAGCATGACCATCCTTGATCATCTTTAAAATCCCAAAAAAATTTGGGGTCATAAGATGTAAATAACTCCTTTCTCAATGTCACGTGAAAGAAGGTTCCACTATGTACAACCCAGATAGAATCATCATATAAAATATTAATGGATTCATAAATAATAAAAAGATCATCATCTATAGTGCTGGTAGAAAGATCATATCTATCAACATTTTTCTTTTATTGATTTCCCATCATTTGTTTTCCTTTTTAGATGATATCAAAACTTCTTAACATAAATGAACCTCAGATACCAAATGTTTAGAAAGATGACAAGAAACAAATTTGAAAACAAACAATAAAAAAACATGCAGTACAAATTAATTTTCCTTCCCTTAAAACAATACTGAAAAATTAAAGAAGATGCATGATGACCAAAAATGTGTATATAAAATATATGATGAAACTAAATTTTTAACGTGTAAAACCTAAAGGGGGAAACCCATAGGACCTGTTCAAAAAAAATAGTCCACTAATAAAAAATATTACATGTAAATTTATCCCAAAGATAAGTGGGATAATAAAAATAATACTCTAAAAAATAGAGGATCAAAAGGAAGAAAGAAGATCCAGTTTGAAAATAGCCTAAAATAAAGAATGCAGTCTGATAAATAAATTAAAATAAATCTGATCATGAAGAACATAGGATCATAATCTAAATAAAAAGTGCAGAATAAAAGCACCACAATCATTCAACAGACCATCATAAATGAAATTTAATCATACAAGAGAAATTTCACAAATTTTAGATCTGAAAATCATCACAAAAAAACCTGACTGCACCACATCAGGGATGAAAAAAGAGAGCGTACGGAACCTCAAAAATTCAGTTGCCTCAAAAATACATAACTCTATCTTAATCATGTCTATATTTTTTGCTTTCGTTTTTTAAAAATGGTCACATGAGGGTCCAGTCGAGGAGGCACCCCAAAAAAACTCCTCTTACAACTCAACTGGGGATCACAATCAACCTTGGAATCATTTATAATGTATCAAATTTACCTTAAGGTAAAATATTGGTCAGCCTGTTTGATCCATTTTCATCTGTGTGCTTATTTTCAAGCTCCAATTGTATTGAATCAAGGATATCATAGATCCAATGATACCAAACATCAATATATATCAACTTGCTATGAAAAGTATGACTCTTACCCAAACAAAAAGCACTCTGAATATCTTAAAATAAAACATATCTATTCAAATTAAAATTGAGCTATCAAATAAAATATTTCATCTAAAATAATTCTTTACATACCTATATAGCTATAATAAACTTAGACTCAGTGGTAGATAAAAAAAACGTCTCTGTAATCTAGAATACCAAGATACAACCCCATTGTAAATGTGATCAAATAGAATAAAGTAGACTTCCTCAAATGAAAATATCCTACCATATCTACATCTATAAAGCCACATAGCTTAAGTTACCAATTTACAACACAAAATCTCATATCATAAGTACCATGAAGATAATGAAATATATAATTTACTTCTCTTGAATTCTTTATACCTTGATTAGATAGAAAACGACTGACCAAACCAACTACATGAGCTATATCAGTTCTAGTATATATCATCACATACATCAAACAACTAATAATAGATAAATAAGGTATGTGATGCATATCCTCTATCTCTTAATTGGTAGAATATAACTAACTAAAACATGAGTGTAAAATGTAAATCAACAGTAGTACTAAAATCTTCATCTCTATTTATAGAAAATATCTAATGAACCTTCTCACTATATTTCTCATGAGATAAACATAATCTCTTATCCTTTGTTTCATGGGATATCAACATAATAAGAATTTTTTGTGATAACACCAAGTCTTTTATTGAAAAATTCTGACAAATATACTTCATCAATCTTCCTATTAAAGATGCCTCATGGTCAATAGTGATCCTATCATCAACAAAAATCAATAGTATAATAAAATCATCATAAGTAAATATCTGGAAAAAAACATGATAATCAGAAGATGTATTCCTAAAACCCTGATGAAAAATGATAGATTCAAATTTCTTATACCACTGCCTCAAAGATTTCCTAAGACCATACAAACTCTTATTTAACCTATAGAAATAATTCTCTTTACATGTTTAAAACAAACCCTTTGGTTGCTCTATATAAATATTCTCCTCTAAATATCAATGCATAAAACTTGTATAAATATCCATTTTCTCAATCTGTAGATCCAAACCAATAGTCAAACAAAGAATAACCCAAATAGAATATATTTTTACAATAAGTGAGAAAATATCATCAAAATAAATACCTCTCTTATGATGAAAACCTTTAATAACTAACCTTTTCTTGTATCACAAAATAGAATTGGATTCTTCATTTTTAATCTGACAAATCCACCGATTTTTCAAATATCTCTTATTTGTAGGAAACGTCACCAACTCAAAAGTGTGGTTGTTGTGAAATTATCTTATATTTTAATTCATTGTCACAACCCATTTATCCTTCTAATCACTTTCCATCACTACATCAAAATATTTTGGTTCTCCCCATTTAGTGAGGAGCACATAATCAACAGGTGGATATTGAGTAGAATTTGGTACGATGCCAAGATGATCTCTAGAGAGGTATTATGGGTTCATTAATAACTTCTAAAACTATATCTTGAGAAAAAAATGTGCATTAGAAACATATTCTCCAACCTATTCACCCTAACCATCATTTTCCACATCAAAATGATCATCAAAATCAACAACTTGAGGTAAATGTGACTGAAAAACTACCTCAAGATTTATAAAGACTTAAAAAGTTGTAGAAGTGTATTTTTCACCCTTATCAATTTCTATAAAATTATAATCCTCTTAAGACACTACATTAAACCATTTAACAATTTTCTTAAAAGTAGGATTATAAAACCTATATCTGAACTTATCATTCCCATAGCTATTAAAAAACACTATCACGACTTTCTATATAGCTTGGATCTCTCATATATATGCACATAAAAAATCCTTTCAAATTAATACACATAATTGATTATAATTGATATCTTTACCAAACCAAAAAAATTTAGGAGTGTTTGTATTTAGAGAAACCAAATGTGATAAATTGATAATATATGTAGTAGTAAATAAATCGTCCCCCAAAAAAATCTATGAAATTTTTCTTCTGAAAGTAAACATTGAACTCTTTCTAAAAAAAGTATCATTAATCCACTCAACTAAACTATTTCTATGTGGTTTATTAGGATGAATATTATGATTTAAAATACATTTATTCCAAATATATATATCAAAATGATCATAATACACACCCTTATTTTCAGTATGAATACATTTTATCTTCTTATCAGATTCCCTCATAGCTGAAAATGAAATTTCTTAAAAACACAGAGCACCTGACTTTTTCCATTCAAAACATAAACTCAAATCTTACGTGGGTATTCAAAAATAAATTTCATAAAATAAATACTACCAATAATATTATTAGAGTTTAAAATATCATAAAAATCATAATTTACTAATTCAAGTACATGTGAGTTCTTGTGAAAAGGATGACTACGCAAACTCACTCTATTCTATTTTCTAACCATACAGTGATCACATGTATCCAATTTTATACCATTCAAACCTGGAATCAAATATATCTTAAAAAAACAACCAATCTCCTTATCATTAATGTTTATGATCCTCTTATGACACAACATATAAGAAACATTTTACTCAACAACACGATAAGTATCACAAGAAATTGAATCTCTAGTCCAGTACAGACCTCACTGCTTCTTTCCTCAAGTCACTATAAAGGATCCCTTGGAAATAATCCATTGTATATCACTAAATGTACTGATAAAACCATAATCATCAAGAACATTTTTATAAATAATAATTAGATAAACCTAAAATGATTTTTGAACATTCTTTAAAATCAGCTTACTTCATGGGCTAGTCTCCAAAAAATATTCACGATACCTACAAAATCAACAATAACATCGTTATGTATATTGAAAATACAAAAAATCCCTATGATATATGATATAAAAAACTATTTCCTTGATGTCATGTGAATGTATGTGCAGCTATTAACTGCCCAGCAAGAATCATCATAAGTAATATTAATAGAGTAATAAATAATAACAAGATCACCCCTGTAGTGGTGACAATATGATCATCTTAATCTCCATTTTTCTTCTGTTTATTTTACTTCCTTATATTTTTAATTTTTTAGTTGATAAAAAACTTCTTAAAATTCCCTTTCCTAACACAATTAAAACATTCAAACTCCCTCTACTACGACCAGGATTTTCTTTTTCCTTTTCTCTAACCTAGACTGCCCTATCCAGGATTATTTTCCTGACTTCTCTCCTATTGTCTATGACAAAAAATTCTAAAGAATAAATATCCTAAGTATATCTCCCAACTTATTTATTCCAAATAGTAAACTTTAAAAAACTAAACATTGCAACACTATTACGATCAGAACCAGTTAGGATAACATGTAAATTATCCCCTGAATCAGGTGAATTATTAAAATCCAAATCAGAAAAACATCATATTCAAACGTAATACACATACCAGAAAAAAGATCAAAACATTCCTAAAATTCACTCAAATATATAGAAATATATGTACCTTTTTACCTTAAATTCATCATCTGTTTGAGGAATAACCATTTATTGTTTACTATATTGTAATCATAAGTAGTCTCAAGAATTATCCAAAAATTATTGTTGTGAGAGATGTTGGGAATATGGTTCATCACCTTGTCTTTGAAACACTAAAGAATGAAACTAAATACCATCTCATGTTCATGATCTCATTATTTATCAAACATTATTTCAAGATTCTGGGCACTAAACACTGGTAGATTCTTTTTTTTGAAAAAAATAAGATACTTAATTTTTAATCCCCACATATTTTAGTCAGTAAGATATAATAAAATGAATAGGTTGTAATTCAATTCAATATTGTATCAAAATATAAACACTCCTATGATACCAAATGTTGAGAAATATTGAAATCAATTAATTTTCAAACAAAAAATAATGTGAATGTATAGAAAAAAATTCTTTCCCTTCAATCAAACCTAAAAATTTTAAAAAGATATCCAGTGACCAAAAATATGTACATAAAATAAATGATGACACCAGAAATTTAAGGCATGGAAAATAAAACAAAGAAAAAATCACATGACCTAGTGTAGAAAGACTAATTTAATAATAATCAATGGTACATGGGAAAGACTCCAAAATATGAGTGAGATCTAAAAAATAATACTTTGAAAAAATAGAGGATTGAAGATAGAAAAAAGACAGAGTAAAAAAAACAACCTGAAAAAAAAAGAACGCACCTTGAAAAATAAATACAATTAAATCCGAATGAAGATGAAAGAAAATCATAAAATATGAATTTCACTAGTTGTATATTTGAAAAATACTACCAAAAATCTAATTTCATCATGCCTGGGATAAAAAAATAAATTATTGTTCTGACTTAAAAATATATAACTCTCTCCTCAACATATTCATATATTTTTTGGTAGTTCAATGGTTACATCTAGATATTCCTATGGTGGTGTGTTGGGGAGGTCTTTGTTTTGATCCTCCATGTCTATATCATTATTTAATTTATACCCCACCCACAAAACTATTGGATCTATATTTTTCTTAATGGGTAATGTGAGGATCCTATTGATGAGGCTCCCCAACAAAAGAGTAATGTAAACTTGATGTGTTTCACTTATTTAACAACAAAGGGACAAAAACTGGTGTTTCTTTTTTTATTAAAAATAATTTAGAGAATTCTTTGCACAGTGAACCAAAGGGAATCATAAAATTGGAACAAGAAAATAATTTCTTCTAGGTCTATGGATCCATCCTCAAGGATTTACTACACTTGGGGGTGCCCCTTGTGGGAAATGTTTCTTGTTAGTGTAGTAATAATAGACCATGAAGTTCCTTTTAACCCACCAAAGTTAGCGTAATTCATATTTTTTCAGCTCCTTTCCAAAATATCCAACATCCAGCAATACCACTAAGTGGCCAGAGCAACACCCTAAAGAAAAGTAATTGTGGTAGGTGTTGAAATTTTTTGGGGCCACTCCTAGTTTAGGGATATTTTTATAAGAGATGATTATAGAAGTTTTTTTTGTATAAGTTTTCTCATTTTTTCGAAACAACTATAGTGGGCATGTATTCTTCCTTAGTGGGCATCCAGCACAGTGGACAAAAACTGGTGGTGAGGTTGTTTTTTCAAGGGTAGAATATTTACCCAAAAAAATTGAAAAAAAAAATCTTTATTCATCTATAAAATGATATCAAATCCCATGAATTATAATATTGTTGGTATTATCCAATATTTCATATATTTAGAAGAAATAAACAACCCTCCCCCACTTATCCAATGGGTGTAGTAAACCCTTGTTGAACTATTTTGACTTTGTGTGTTCTTATATTTTTTCTCTTTTCTGTGTTTGATTTAATCACCCAGATCTTCCATTTCCCCAATAAAGTGATATCTGAAGTTCCAAGGTCAAATGGGTGATAGTACAGAAATGTTTTTTGATGAAAAAAAAATTCAGGTGGTTTGAAACTTTTTCTGAAGACTGATTCATGAAGATCTCATTGAGACTATTCCAACAATGAAAACAAGATTAAAATGGATATAAAATGAAACCAGTAGAAGCATTCAAAGTTTTAGCAAAACCTCTACAACTATAGTACCCCTTACCAGAGAATATTGTACTATTCATTCTAGTGGTGACTTTCCAGTTGGTTTTTGGGACACTTTTTTGGTGATCCAGGTCATCACCACCTCATCATTCGATCTAAATTTTAAAACTATTTTATCAATTTCTTGTCCAATCAGAGTCTATTTTTAGAAATCCATGACTTTTTTTCCACCTATTTGAACAATTCTGAAAAGATCCTTAAGTTTTTATTTTTTTGGTATTCTCATTGTATCAATGTAAGAAAAAACCTCATATATGATTAAACTCACTACTTTAAATTTTTCCATATATAAACCCAAAATGGTGGATATTTTATATATTAAATATTTATATAAACCAATAGTGGAGACCATTAATCCCATTATAGTGAAAGCATAGGAATATTCAATAATTTTTCAATCTAGTGGGAATGCATCAACTAGTACTCTATACATTGATGCCGAGTGGGTCGCGCTAAACTGGAAGTGTGCTAACCAAATCAGATAGTGGAGAAAGAAGAATATGTTCCAAAAAATTTTCAAATTAACACAATGCTTCCATTATATAGTGAAAATTGAAAAGGATATCTATAAGGAAAACCACAAAAAAACAAAGAAAACATCATACGCCAACTTTTCAACTTAATTTAGGAGGATGAGAATAATGTATCAGAGCACATGAATGAGTTTCAAGGTATTTCTAATCAGTTGAATTCCATGAAAATTATTGTTGATGATGAGTTGTAGGCATTGTTGATGTTGAGTTCTTTACCAAAGATGTGGGACACACTGGCTATGTCAGTCAATAATTAAACTCGATATGGAACCCTCACCATGTAAATGGTGAAAATGGAATGATGAATAGAGAGTCCTGAAGGAAGTAAAATGTATATACACCTAAATCAAAATCTACTTTCACTGAAATACATGGGAATACTAAATGGTAGGATAAAGAAAATGAATAGAATCCTATGACCAAAGTCTACAAAGGAGGAAGCAATCTAAATCCTATTCAAGATATGACATGAAGAGACACCATTGTTTCAATCCTAGAAACTTCATCCAATAGTGTATGAGTCTAAACATAGATCATAGGAATTAGGAAGGTAGGTCCCAAAATAATTATATTTCAGTTTTCAATGAAGATATTTTTTTTAGGAAGATAATCATTTTATTCGTGGAATCCAAGAATTGACATGGGTGATTTATTTGGGAACTTCCCACCATGTCACTTATAGAATATATTTATTCTCATATAACACTTCAAGGAGTTTAGAACATGTGAAGATGGAAAATTATGGTTCATCCCAAATCAATGGTATTGGTAATATTTTTTAGAAAACTAATATTGGATGTATGTTACTATTGAAGTATATGAGGAATGTTCTTGATCTTATCCTCAATCTGATATCTAGTGGAATTATTGATGATGATGGGTATGTTAGTTCTTTTGGTGATGGGAAATAGAATCTTACCAAAGGTAACATCATAATTTTTAAAGGTAAGAAAGATATTTTTCTTTATCTCATAGATGATAGACCATGTGGAGGAGAAGTCAATGAAACTAGAAAATATATTCATATAGAAGTTTTTCATATGATGCTTTGTCACATAAGTGAGATAGGAATTAAAAATATATCTAGGAGGGATCTATTACTAGGAATAATATGTAAATATCTGGATATTTGTGTTGACTACATCATGGGAAAACAACATAGAGAATTATTACATGGTTATTTACCATCTAGAAAAGAAAATGATTTAGATTTGATTAACATCAATGTCTTCATGATGATAACTAATTCAATGGGAGGTGATATTTATTTTGATACCTTCATATATGATCAATCTGGGAAAGTGTGCGCCTCTTTTTGAAAACTAAAGATCAATTGTAGGTTTTTTCAAGCAATTTCATGTGAATGTGGAAAGAGAAAAAAGAAGATAGTTAAAGTGCGTGGGATAAGACAATAAAAGAGGGTATTATGGGCCATTTGAGGAGTAATGAAGGATTTTTGGCATTATTATGTTAAAATAATTATCAAATATGCCTCATTATAATAGAGTTTCTCAAAGGATGAACATGAAAATTTTTGAGAGAGTCGAATGCATACATTCAAATAAAAATTTTCTAAACACCTTTTTGGGGAAGGAAAAGAGCATCAAAATTGATCTTATCAACCTTTCTAAATTAGTTCTACTAAACTATGATGTCCTATAAAAGTTATTTTTAGGTAAATATGTTTTATACAAACACTTGAGACTATTTTTTGTAGGGAATTTTTTCACATCCCAAAATATGAGCGAGCGAAATATACATGACATTAATGATAAAATAATAGATGTTTTTAGGATTATATGATTAAATATTTTGAGAATCTAGAAAATATATAGAAGTTACAGTCTGATTAAATTATATTTAATATAGAACTACTCTCATCACTATTAGTTATAACTAGTGTGAGAAATATACATGACATTAATGATAAATCACTACTAGGTAGTATTTATCTATCAAATTACAAGATTACATCTCACAATAGTGTTATATAGGTAGAATGGTTGTGAAGGGATTCGGTCAGAATCAAGGTATTGATTTGATGAATTTTTTTTCTTTTGTGGTAAAAATGTCTTCTATCAGAGTTGTTCTTGGATTGTCTACTAATTTAGACCTATAGGTTCAACAACTAGATATAAAGACAATGTTCTTACATTTTCGTATTGATGGTGAGACTTACATAGAGAATATATATTTATTTCTCATGAAAGGGAAAGAAAATTTGGTACACAAACTTAATAAAGGTTTATATGGTTTGGAATACGCACTGAGGCAATAGTAAAAAAAATTGTCCCATTCATGGATAAAAATGTGTACAAAAGGATGACTATTGATCACTTAATTTTCATCAAACAATTTTATGATATTGACTTCATTATCTTATTTATTTATGTTGATGATATTTTGATTACTGTAAGATATATCACCAAGATTGATAGGTTGAGGAAGTATATAGATAATTATTTTGAAATGAAGGACTTAGGATGTGTCACTCAAATTATTGTTATGTATATTACTTTTGATTGGAAGAATCAAATGATTTTTCCATCTTAGGAGTGGTACATTGAGAAGGTTATTGAAAGATTTAACATGGTCAAAGAGAAACTAGTTATCACTCCACTTACGAGTCATTTCAGGCTCATGACAAGTAAGTTTACTTTGAATAAAAAGAAGAAATCAGTGATGTAAAAAGTTCCATATCAGTTAGCAGTTACTAGTATTATGCATGCTTTGGTATACACCAGACTATATATTTCTCATTTACTTAGTGTCATGAGAAGATTATTATCAAATATAGGTAAGGTTAATTAGAAATTATTAAAATAGATACCGAGGTATCATCAAGGAACATCCAGTCATCATTTATGTTTTGCAAATGGTAAACCTATTTTAGACGGATACATAAATGTAGATATGTATAGAGATGTAGACATGTGGAAATCCATATTCTAGTAATTTATATCATTTTTAAGAGGACCATTATCATGGAAATCAGTAATTTATAAGTGTTTTTTATTTTCTACAACAGAATCAGAGTATATCACAATCACTAAAGGTTATAAGGAGATGTTGGGGATGAAGAAATTTTTACAAGATCTAGGATAGAGTTAGTAGAATTATATTCCCTATTTTAATAGTCAGAGCACTATTATTCTCAGCATGAACCAAAAATTTCATTCCAAGTCCAAACACATTGATGTACGATACCACTGTATCTAAAATGTGTTGGAATAAATATTGTTGAAAATTAAGAAAATCAATACAAATTATCATTGGACAGACATATAAAGAGAATATATATTCATGTAAGGAGATGGAGAGTCTATATTATAACCCAAATTAGATATGAGGGAGATATTTTTTGGGGGAACTCTCAATTTAAGGAGTTTTTAATAGGATATATTGAAAAAAAATCATCAAAAGTTTTCACCTTTGTCAACAACAACTACAACAGACATGCTTTCTCCCTTAGTGGAAAACCATCAAGTTGGATAATAGTCGGTGGTGGGGAGGTTTTTTCATTGGTAGACGATATACCAAAAAACCCATTGATGAAACAATTATTCCTTCAACTATAAAACTAGATCAAATACCATGAATTGTTATATTTTGGTGATCCTTTGACGTTTCATTCAGAGAGAACAAATAAGAAGGCCTCCTTTCTCCCATGGACATAGAAAACCTGTAGAGACCCTACCTTGACATGCATGGACATTACATTACTTTTTCAGAATACATAATACATAACAAAAACAGACTCCCAAGGACCGTAATAGTTTAGTGTCTTGGTAAACTTGGAATATAATCTTCTAATCATGGTGAAAGATCTTCAACATCTCCCATAAAGATCTTCCCCTTTTGTTTTCTTACCTAAAATCGTTCCTTATATCTTGGGAAAAAGAAAACATATAAAGGGTGAGCTCAAATGATTAGTATGGGTAAACATGGAAAACAAAAAAAATCCATAAACATTTGAAAGTGAAAACATGAACATAATATTTAAACATCAAAATAATGAGCAATGACATAAAACATTGTAGTACATAAGGAATAGATCATAAAGAAACATTAATCATGATAAAATAGCATTGGAATAAAACATGTAATTATGGAACACCATTAAGCACATGATATTATTTCCATAGTATCCAAGGCATTGCTGCCAAGACCATTATAGTGGACAAAGTACATTACTGAACTTGGTTTAATTGTCGTTTCAGCCCAGTATTACTAAACTGGATTTACTTTCCATTCCAGCAATGTTTATCTCATGAGATATAAATATTTACCCAATGCATTGGATGGAGATATAGGTCCCACCCATCTCATATTGAAATCATTCTTACATGTATGAAAAATCAATCATAAATCATTCATCATAACCCAAAGAAAAAAATGGGTTTCATAAACATCATCCCTTCATAGCATAATCCAAATAAAACAAATGGATATCATTTCATCATAAGAAAAATTAAACCATGTAAATAATAGAGACATAATACTTGAAACATAAACATATTGAATAATGTCATCTTATATGGAAAATAGTTTTGATAAAACACTTGAAATGAATTCTTGAAGAAAATATCCTTTCTTATTCAAAATCATTTTCTTTTCTCAAAATGTCATGCAATTTTAAAAGAAAAGGATTTTTTTGAAAATAATCATGAAATCGTGTAGAGTAAGCTTCAAGGAAATAAGGAATTATGAAACTGTGAAAATCTGTTCATGCCGTATAAGTTAAAAAAACAATCTTCTTGTACTTTTTCCAGAAAAGACAAAAAGTACCTCATATGGTAAAAAAAAGAAAGTTTACTTCCATACTACATAGTAAAAGTCAAAAAGGGTTAAACATGAATTTAAAAATACGGGGAATAATTGTAAATACTTTATAAAAACATTTTTATAAAACATGGACATGGATGATAAATATAGCCCCAGTAAATACTTAAGAATAAACAATATCGGATAAAAATGAGATTAGAATAATTATCTCTTAACATTTATAATCGGTGAAATCATACATGTCATAAAATAAATAAAATTACATGCATATTTAAATATCATATCCTTCATAATAAAAATTATAAAAAATTCATGGAAAGCATAAGCACCATACAAAAAAATAGATGGTGATTAAGGCATATGTCTCACAGAAATAAAAGAGAGACGAAATAATCCATTACCTAAGGTCTGATATGCTTTGTACATATCTGAACCTCCTATATAATGATGTAAATAATTTCGTTGACTTATTCCAGAATGATATCATATATGGTCATATTCTTATCTTCTTATTAGTAATATTTCATTGCTACTTTTTATTTGGGTGTTCATTGCTATATGTTCTTATGTGTATTTTGTAGAATAAATTCTTATTCATCTTTTTAGGTTATAGATACATCATTTATAGAATGGTATTAGTGTAATATATATCATATTTATTCATTCAATTCATTTATATAATCATTATTAAATTAATATCATGTATAACGAGTCGTATCACATCGTGGAGACCATAGGCCGTACGTACGCACGAGCGATGATATCATTCCCATGATTGTAGAATTGTATTGAAGTGTATGGTGTATAATATTTCAGAATAAATATCACTTTAAAATAATAATATATAGTTATTTCTTCCATCCTTATACCCATTCAAGTATGTTAGTGATGAAATAAAATATTACACCACGGCGTTGAGACGGTAAGCCGTACGTATGCACACGTGGTGATTTCATTTTTTTCATGGGATGGATAGAAGATAAAATATGGTTGTTTAATATTCAAAACAATATATTAGTATACAAGTGATACTGGAGTTATTACCTAATAATCAAATAACTCATATAGAGAAAGTATGAGAAGAAATAAGTTTGAAAGAATCGATCAAGGATATTACCTCTTCTTCGACGTGCCTCCTCTTAACCTCCTCTTAGGGCACAAAAGATGGTCTTTGAAGAAGTCCATAACCCATAGTAGGTTTCTTGGGAAGTTTATAAGTTAAATTTTTAGGGTTTGTACTAATTTGAAAGCTCAAAAATCGTGAGAAGTGGGGAGGGAGGTGGTGCTCTTTTATAAGGGTGGAGAGGGGCACCTTTGGAAACCTAAAAAATATTAATTTATAATAAATTCAAACCCCACTTAAAAAAATACAAAAATTACTCAATTCAAATATGAGATGATATAGGTTTGTAATATCATCAACCCATAAAATTTAGACATGTTTTAAGTTTATTTTAAACCTTATCATTTTGATTTATCATTATTTAATCTATTTAATTTTATTTATGGTAATAAAATTATAAATTTTAAATTGTAATAAATACATACTTATATGTTGTAAATTTCCCATAATTGGATACTTTATAACCTTTTATAGCATATAATTTTTAATTTTTAATTTTTAAATAATTTTTTTATTTTTAAATAATTTAATAATATGTTATTTTTAAAAAATACCAATAGTGTAAATTTTGACACTATTCATTTATTTGAATTTAAATAAAATACACACAGAGAATATATTAAAACCAAAATATTTAATAGGTTCATAACATTTTATATTCATCTATAAAATTAGTGGAGAATATTAATTTGTTCATATAATATTTATTTTAATATTTTTAAACCCATTTATTTGATATTTCTCTTAATAAAAAAATTTACTACAACATTTTTGTATAATTATTTTATAAACTTATTTGTTGAATAAAAATTAAAATTAAAATACTATGATTAATATAAATCTAATATATTTTATAATAATACTTTTAGTCAGATTTATCTTCTAAAACACCCAACTTTTAAAATGTTGTGTTTATTAAATTATGAAGGTGACAACTTTGACATAATTTAAAATAAAATAATATAAGTGTCATAATCACTTTTATAAGGCTCCAAATGGTCCTAAATTCGACATTTGGATGATTATGGTTTATATTTACACGACCAATAAATTTTGGTCAGGTTTTTTGGCCTTTTATGGGTATTATTAGTTTAATAAAAACTATATTATTGATTTTTCACTAAATAAATAATTTCTACATCATTAATGTATAAGCTATTAAGATAATTATATATTTCTTAAAAATTAAAAATAAATTACCATGATAAATAAAAACATTTTAGATTTCAAATGAGTATTTATAACCTCATTTATATTATTTATAACCTTATATTAAAAATAATTTAACTATTAAAGTTTGAGTGAGACATATTTCACTTTCATTTAAATAAAATAAATTAAAGGTCTTAATCACATACAAGTGGGTTATAATAGATATAATTTCAACCCAATTATATTTTAGGACGAAATATAATCATATAATCATATTAATACAAGTGTTAGAGTAATTTTATAATATTATTTTTACCCTTAATTACCAAATTTACCTTTAACTGTGGTAAATAAAATTTAACGTAGTTACTATTCGTAATGCCCAAAAATAAAAATTATCCTATTAACATAATTTGGACCTACTGATTCAAAATATGGAATTCATTTTTCCAAATTCAAAACACATAAGTTTCAGTAATTAAATTAAAATTAATCTCGTTGTCGAAAAAACTGGGTTTTTATTTAAAACATTGCAAAAGATTGAAATGTTTTTACCTATGAATTCAATGTAAAATTATTGATAATGACATACATTATATTAACTGGTAAAAATATATTATATTTATACTTTAAAACAATTAAATATTATAATTTAACCATATAAATTATCTTGATGAAAAAAAGTTTTTTTAATTAAAATTTAGCGTATTTTTACTAATCATCAAAATATGAACGTTATCAGAAAAATATCAAAACTTTATCCAATGTAAATTTTTATATCATAATTCATAATAAGAAGTTTATTTTCTAATATTTAACTTATAAACTTATTAAAAATTAAATTTAAAATATGTGTGTCATCAAAAGGCTGCAAAACTGCATTTTTTGAAGAATGCTTATTTTACAGAAAAAAATTATTTTGTTCGCATACCATGATATATAAAATGTGTAAGATGAATGATAATGTTATAAAATTAAATATATTTCTAATAATATTCATAATGTCTAGTTCATAATAATTTTATAACAATATATCGTTGTTTAGTGAAACTCGGTATTGCGTACAACACACGCTATTTAGGAAGGTCGCTCTTGCATGCAACACAAGCCAAGAATAGTGTTTACGTATAATACAAGCTCATACGATGTTGCATATAGAGAAAGCTAATATTTTTGTAGTGTACAACACAAGATATCAAATTAATTAAAAATAATATTTATCAAAAAATCTCGGGGGGTTACATTCTACCCCATTAAAATGAGTTTCGCCCTCGAAATTCGTCGGGTTTATAAATCGTTTACTACTTGTAAATTTCTATCATAGAAACCCACATTGTAAAAGGGAATACTAAAACTTAATTTTAGAAACTAAAGTATGAAATATAATGGTTACCCAAATTAACTCATCACTGGGTTCCCACATAAGAGAACACAGGTGAAAATATGGATATGGAAGAGAAATCAAACCATCGAGTTCTGATGGAGAGTGGTAGGGAACATGGCTATGAAAAAGACAAAAATCACAAAGCCATAAATTTTTGATGATCTAAGGTAACATCTAATTCATCGGATATGAGGGTACTAGGTCAACGTTTTTGGTTTTCATGATCATTTCCCTAAATTTGATAAATATTTTCACAAGGTGGAATACTTAATTGATTTCAGTGTCATATCATTGTTGGTCATTCCATGAACAATTTCCACTTCATCTCTTATTTAAAGTAATGAAGTTGAATTTTTCATTCTTGAATTGTTATAAGATCATGTGATAGAATGATGGGTCATTCCATCTATCTCAAAAAAAAGGTTAGCAAAAGTTATCAAATATACATAAGTCAATCTATGGTGAGATTAACCATATATGATTCCAAAAATGGACTTATAATTCATCTATCATACCGCATAATAAAATAAAACTAATTTCTACTAACCAGGGACTTCCTGTAGGCCAGTGGTAGGTGATAATGGCCTATCGCACATCGGTTGTGGGTTCGATTCCAACATCCTTGTCCGACGCAACGGGTTGTCGCCCATCCTACAGGTTGTCCTTTTTCTAAAACTATACTATCATAATATCAAAAAGTTCTAACCTTAAATAATACTATCTGATGTCCAACTTAATCCATTCCAATATTTAGGCTTATCCAAAATACTTCTGTCCAATCTCATAGTATAAATAAAAATATTACTAGAGAGGTCATATACAAAGCATGTGATTACCATCATTTTTCCCCCATATATCATAAGATATATCTTTTTGGTCATATTCCAAACATGTGAATACCTTAATCATGTATTTTCTTGAAACATGAATTACCATAGAACCTTAGTGAAAACATGAATGCAGTCAAAAGTTAATTATTTCCACATACTAAAATACCAAAATTTCTATATACTCAAACCATGATGTTGCTCTGTCCTTATATCATTCATGAGTTCATTAATACTATCAAACATATCATTTTATCTATATCCCTTCATTATGTGCATATCATCTTCTTTCCAAATATATTTCAATCACTTTTCATGGTTACTGGTACCATACAATTATTGAAAACCAATACATAGATATTCCAATATTCTATAATACTATAAATGAGATTCCACAACACTATTTTGGAATCCCGTTACATATACACTTAATAATTCCACTACTTCGTTGTCATATTCAAAATCACCAATAGTAATCCCATGTGACTTCCGTTTATCCTTTTTCTTAAGTGGTTGTTGATTTCGATCATCATTAACCCTTGGATTAGGGTATTGGTTATCATAATGCCCCATTTCCTTTCACTTTTAGCATTGAAGTGTTGGTGGTGCGTTCTCTGTAGTCTTTTCTCTATTCACATCATTAGCTACCTTTTCCCCATTACTTCAACACTCAATTGCTCGATGACCTTCTTTTCCACACATAAAACATTTTCTAGTCCCTTTAAGACAGTCTCTACCATGCTTCTTTCCACACTTTGACCATAATGAAACATTCTCCTTCTTTTCACCATTATTTTGAGATTTTTCCTTGAACACCATCTTTCGTTTCTTGTCAAAACCATGAGATGGATATATAAAAACCAACTTCCAGTTCTACCTTGATAGCACAACGCACAATTTCTTCATAGCATCTGAAGTCTCTTATAGTTAATGCCCTTTGAAGACTTGGTTTTAAGCCACTCAAGAATCGATAAACTCTACTTTCAGGTTAGATGATAAATCCAGATTCATACCTTGCAAGCCTTGTAAAATTCACCTCATATATACCTACAGATTCATCATCCTTTTTCTTAAGCTCAAGGAAATCATTTTCCATCTTTGTTTGAAGAATACAAGGGAAGTACTTAATGAAAAACAAGTTCTTGAAATCATCATATTCTGTGGATTCAATTTCATCTTGGGGCCTTGTATTCTTAATTAGAGTCCACCACTGGTCTGCTTCACCATCTAAACGGTAAACAGCCAAAATGACTTTTTCATGTTCTGAACAGTGAAGTATGGAAAATATTTTTTCAATGGAACGGATCTATTGTTCGGTAATAAGTGGATCAAAAGACCCATTGAAAGAAGGTGGGTGTTGCCTCGTGAATGAATCAATATAATATTGTTCCCTTCTCTGCTCATTTGGAAGTCCAGAAAGATTCATAGCTTGTGTAAGTATAGAAATAATATTTTTCACTCCATTTCCTATAACATTTGGTTGTTCATAAGGACAATCATTGCATTGCCCAGTGCATTGATCATTAACACGGTTCCTTCGGGTTCCAGTCATTATCTAAAACCCAAAAATAATAGTGTGAGAGGAACAAATAATACTAGGAAAACAATATAATCAAGGGGGGTACCTTAAATATCTAACATCTTAGGTTTAATTATAAGATTGTTACCATAATTCTAGAACTATAACCTATACTTATACTTAACCTTAAGGACTTCCCTATACATACCTTATAAATATCTCTAGGGATCTCAATAAAGTTTTCACATCCTAGTTTCCAAAGTTTAAATAAAACTTTCCTCTGATACCAACTATAGATAACCAAGAATAACATACATGGACATTACATTACTATTAAGGAATACTTAATACATAACAAAAACAGACACCCAAGGACCGTAATAGTTTAGTGTCTTTGGAAACTCAGAATATAATCTTCTAATCATGGTGAAAGATCTTCAACATCTCCCATAAAGATATTCCCCATTTGTTTTCTTACCTAAAATCATTCCTTATATCTTGGGTAAAATAAAACATATAAAGGGTGAGCTAAAATTCTTATTAAGGGTAAACATGGAAAACATAGAACAATCTATAAACATTTGAACGTGAAAACATGAATATAATATTTAAACATCAAAATCATGAGAAATGACATAAAACATTTCAGTACATAAGGAATATATCATAAAGAAACATTAATCATGATAAAATAGCATGGGAATAAAACATTTAATTGTGTAAAACCATGAAGCACATGATATTATTTCCATAGTATCCAAGGCATTGTTTCCAAGATCATCATAGTGGACAAAGTCCATTACTAAACTGGGTTTACTTGTCGTTCGAGCCCAGTATTACTGAACCGGATTTACTTATCATTCCAAGCATGTTTATCTCATGAGATATAAATATTTACCCAATTCATTGCAGGGAGATATAGGTCCCACCCATCTCATATTGAAATCATTCTTACGTGTTCCACAAATCAATCATAAATCATTTATCATAACATAAAGAATAAAATTTGTTTCATAAACATCATCCTTTCATAAAATAAATTATATGAAACAAATTGATATCATTTCATCATAAGAAAAATGAAACCATGTAAATAATAGATACATTATACTTGAAACATAAACGTATTAAAAAATTTCATCTTAGATGGAAAATAGTTTTGATAAAACAGTTGAAATTAATTCTTGAGGAAAATATCCTTTCTTCTTCAAAATAATCTCCTTTTCTCAAAATTCCATGAAATTTTAAAAAAATGATTTTGTTGAAAATAATCATGAAATCATTTTGAGGAAGATTCATGGAAATAAGGAATTATGAAACCATGAAAATCTGTTCATGCCGTATAAGTTAAAAAACAATCTTCTCATAATTTTTCCAGAAAAGTCAGAAAGTACCTCGTATGGTAAAAAAAATAAAGATTCCTTCCACAAAAAATAGTATAAGTCAAAACGGGGTAAAAATTACTTTAAAAATACATGAAATAATAGTAAAGACTTTATGAAAACATTTTTATAATAAACGGACATGGATGATAAATATTACCCCAGTAAATACTTATGAATAAAAAATCTTGGATAAGAACGAGATTGGAATAATTATCCCTAAGAATTTATGATCAGTGAAATAATACATGTCATAAAATAAATAAAATTACATGCATATTAAAATATTATATCCTTCATAATAAAAATCATAAAACATTCATGGAAATCATAATCACCATACAAAACAAATAGATGGTGATTAAGGCATATGTCTCACACAAATAAAAGTGAGACTAAATAATCCCTTACCTTAGGTAATATATGCTTTGTACATATCCAAACCTCCTGTATAATGATTTAAATAATGTCATTGACTTATTCCAGAATAATATCATATATTTTCATATTCTTATCTTCTTATTAGTAATATTTCATTGATACTTGTTATTCGGGTGTTCATTGCTTTATGTTCTTATGCGTGTTTTGTAGAATAAATTCTTATTCCTCTTTCTAGGTTATAAATACATCATTTAAATAATGTTATTATTGTAATACATATCATATTTATTAATTAAATTCATTTATATAATCATTATTCAGTTAATATCATGTAGAACGAGTCGCATCACATCGTGGAGACGGTAGGTCGTACGTACGCACGAGCGATGATATCATTCCCATGATTGTGGAATTGTATTGAAGTGTATGGTGTATAATATTTCATAATCAATATCACTTTAAAATAATCATATATAGTTATTTCTTCCATCCTTATACCCATCCAAGTATGCTAGTGATGAAATAAAAGATTACACCACGGTGTGGAGACGGTAAGCAGTACGTACGCACGCGTGTTGATTTCATTTTTATCATAGGATGCATAGAAGATATAATATGGTTGTTTCATATTCATAATAACATATCAGTATAAAATTGATACTCGAGTTATTACTTAATAATGAAACAACTCATATAGAGGAAGTTTGAGAAGAAATAAGTTTGAAAGAATCGTTAAAGGATATTACCTCTTCTTCGACGTGCCTCCTCTTAACCTCCTCTTAGAGAACAAAAGATGGTCTTTAAAGAATTCCATAACATCTAGAAGGTTTCTAGGGAAGTTTAGAAGTTAAATTTTTAGTGTTTGGACTAATTTTAAAGCTCAAAAATTGTGTGAAGTGGAGAGGGAGGAGGTGCCCTTTTATAAGGTAGGAGAGGGGCACCCTTGGAAACATAAAAAAATATTAATTTATAATAAATTCAAACCCCACTTAAAAACCTCCAAAAATTAATCAATTCGAATATGAGAAGATATAATTTTTTAATCTCATCAAAATATAAAATTTAGACACGTTTTAAGTTTATTTTAAACCTTATCATTTTTGATTTATCCATATTTAATCTATTTAATTTTATTTATGGTAATAATATTCTAAAATGTAAATTATAATAAATACATACTTATATGTTTTAAATTTCCCATAATTTGATACTTTATAGCATTTTAGACCATATAATTTTCATTTTGAAATTTTTAAATATTTTTTTGATTTTTAAATAATTTAATAATATGTTATTTTTATAAAGTACCAATAGTGTAAATTTTTACACAATTCATTTATTTGAATTTTAATAAAATAAACACAGTGAATATATTTGAAAAAACATATTTAATATGTTCATAACATTTCATATTCATCTAGAAAATTCGTGGAGCATATTAATTAGTTCATATAATATTTATTTTAATATTTTTAAAACCATTTATTTGATATTTCTCTTAATAAACTAATTACTACAACATTTTTTTATAATTATTTAATATATATATTTATTGCATAAAAATAAAAAATAAAATACTATGATGAATATAAATCTAATATATTTCATAATAATACTTTTAGTCTAATTTATCTCCTAAAACACCCAACTTTTAGAATGTTATTTTTATTAAATTATGAAGGTGACAACTTTGACATCATTTAAAATAAAATAATATAAGTGTCATAATCACTTTTATAACGCAATAAATGGTAAACAATTATAACTTGCGATGATTATGGTTTATATGTACACTCCAATAATTTTTTTTCAGGTTTTTGGGTCTTTTATGGGTATTATTAGATTAATAAAAACTATATTATTGATTTTTCACTAAATAAATAAGTTCTACATCATTAATGTATAGTGTATTAAGATAATTATATATTTCTAAAAAATTAAAAATAAATTACCATGATGAATTAAAACATTTTATCTTTAAAATGAGTATTTATAAACGAATTTATATTCTGTATAACCTTATATTAAAAATAATTTAATTATTAAAGTTTGAGTGAGACATATTTCACTTTCATTTAAATAAAACAAATTAAAGGTCTTAATCACATACAAGTGGGTTATAATAGATATCATTTATACCCAAGTATATTTTAGGAAGAAATATAATCATCCAATTATATTAATACAAGTGTTAGGTTAATTTTATAATATTATTTTTACCCTTAATTACCTAATTTACCTTTAACTGTGGTAAATAAAACTTTCCGTAGTTACTATTCATAATGCCCAAAAATAAAAAGTGGACTATTAACATAATTTGGACATAATGATTCCAAATATGGAATATATTTTTTCAAATTCAAAACACAGAAGTTGCATTAATTAATTTAAAATTAATCTCATTGTCGAAAAAAATGGGTTTTTATTTAAAACATTGCAAAAGATTGAAATGTTTTTACCTATGAATTCAATGTAAAATTAATGATAATAACATACATTATATTAAATGGTAAAAATATATTCTATTTATAATTTAAAACCATTAAATATTATAATTTAACCAAATAAATTATCTTGAAGAAAAAAAGTTGTTTTTAATTAAAATTTAGCATATTTTTACTATTCATCAAAATATGAACGTTGCCAGAAAAATATCAAAACTTTATCCAATGTAAATTTTTATATACTAATTCACAATAAGAATATTATTTTGTAAAATTGAACTTATAAACTTGTTAAAAATTAGATTTAAAATAGGTTCACCATCAAAAGAAGGCAAAACTGCATTTTTTGAAGAATACTAATTTTACCCGAAAAATTTATTTTGTTCTCATTCCATGATCTAGAAAATGTGTTAGATTAATGATAATCTTATAAAATTTAAAATATGATTAATAATATTCATAATGTCTAGTTCATAATAATATTATAACAATATATCATTTTTTAGTGAAACTCGGTGTTGCGAACAACACACGCTATTGAGGAAGGCCGCTCTTGCGTGCAACACAAGCCAAGAATAGTGTTTACGTATAATACAAGATAATACAGTGTTTCATATAGCACAATCTAATCTTGGTGTAGCGTACAAGACAATACATCGAAGTAATTAAAAATAATATTTCTCATAAAATCTCTGGGTGTTACATTCTACCCTCTTAAAATGAATTTGGCCCTCAAAATTCGTTGGGGTTATAAATCATTTAATACTTGTAAGTTTCTATCATAGAAACCCACATCCTAAAAGGGAATACTAAAACTTAATTTTAAAAACTAAAGTATGAAACATAATGGTTACCCAAATTAACTCATCACTGGGTTTCAACATAAGATAACATACGTGAAAATATGGATATGGAAGAGAAATATAACCATAAAGTTATGATGGAGAGTGGTAGAGAACATGAATATGAAAAATCCAACAATCACAAAGCCATAAATTTTTGATGATCTAAGGTACCATCTAATTTATCGGATATGGGGGTACTAGGACAACATTTTTGGTTTTCAAGATCATTTCCCTAAAGTTGATAAATTTTTTCACAAGGAGAAATACTTACTTGATTTCAGTGTAATATCATCATTGGTCATTCCATGAACAATTTCCACTTCATATATTATTTAGATAAATGAAGTTGAATTTTTCATTATTGAAGTTTTTGCAGATCATGTGATATAATGATGGGTCGTTCCATCTGTCTCAAACAAAAGGTTGGTAAAAGTTATCAAATATATATAAGTCCGTCTATGGTGAGATTAACCGTATATGATTCCAAAAATGGACTTATACATCATCTATCATACCGCTTAATAAAATAAAACTAATTTCTACTGCCAGGGAAATCCTGTAGGCCAGTGGTAGGCGATAATGTCCTGTCGTACATCAGTTGTGGGTTCGATTCCCGCATCCTTGTCTGACGCGACGGGTTGTCACCCATCCTACAGGTTGTCCTTTTTCTAAAACTATACTAGCATAATATCAAAAAGTTCTAGCCTTAAACAATACTATATGGTGTCCAACTTAATCCATTCCAATATTTAGGCTTATCTAAAATACTTCTTTCTAATCTCATAGTATAAATAAAAATATTACTAGAGAGTTTATATACAAAGCATGTGATTACCATCATTTATCCCCCATATACCATAAGATATATCTTGTTGGTCATATTCCAAACATGTGAATACCTTAATAATGTATTTTCTTGAAACATTAATTACCATAGAACCTTAGTGAAAACATGAATGCTTTCAAAAGTTAATTATTTCCACATACTAAAATCCAAAAATTTCTAAATACTCAAACCGTTATGTAACTTTGTCCTTATGTTAGTAATGGGATCATTAATATTATAAAACATATAATTTTCTCCGTATTCCTTCATTATGCGCATATCAACTTCTTTCCAAAAATATTTCAATCAGTTTTTCTGGTTACTAGTACCATATAATTATTAAAAACCAATACATAGATATTCCAATATTCCATAATACTATAAATGAGATTTCACAACACTATTTTGGAATCCTGTTACATATACACTTAATCATTCCACCACTTTGTTGTCATATTCAAAATCACCAATAGTGATCGCATGTGACTTCCCTTTGTCCTTTTACTTAATATGTTGTTGATGTCGATCATAATTAACCCTTGGATTAGGGCATTGGTTAGTATAATGCCACATTTCCTTGCACTTGTAGCATTGAAGCGTTGGTGGTGCGTTCTCTGTAGTCTTTTCTCTATTCACATCATTAGCTACCTTTTTCCCAATACTTAGACACTCAACTGCTCGATGACCTTCTTTTACATACTTAAAACAATTTCTAGTCCCTTTAAGACAATCTCCATCATTCTTCTTTCTACACTTTGAGCATAACGAGACATTCATCTTCTTTTCACTATTGTTTTGAGATTTTTCCTTGAACTCCATCTTTCTTTTCTGTTCAAAATCATGAGATGGATATGTAACACCAACTTCCTATTCTACCTTGACAACACAATGCACAATTTCTTCATAGCTACTAAAGTCTCTTATAGTTAATGCCCTTGGAAGACTTGGTTTTAAGTCACTAAATAATTTATCAAATTTAATTTCAGGTTGGATGATAAATCTATATGCATACCTTTCAAGCCTTGTAAAATTCTCCTCATATATACCTATAGATTCATTATCCTTTTTCTTAGGCTCAAGGAACTCCTTTTCAATCTTTGTTCGAAGAATACGAGAGAAGTACTTATTGAAAAACAAGTTCTTGAACTCATCCCATTCCATGGATTCAATTTCATCTTAGGGACTTGTATTCTTAATTAGAGTCCACCACTTTTCTACTTCACCTTCTAAATGGTAAACATCCAAAATGAATTTTTCATGTTCTGAAGAACGAATTATAGAAAATATCTTTCCAATCGTATTGATCCATTGTTCAGTAATAAGTGGATCAGAAGACCCATTGAATGAAGGTGGATGTTGCCTCATGAAGGACTTAATAGAATATTTTTCCCTTCTCTGATTATTTGGAAGTCCAGAATGATTCCTAGATTGTGTAATTATAGCAACAAGATTTTGCACTCCATTTCCCATAACATTTGGTTGTTCAGAAGGAAAATCATTGCATTTCCCAGTGCATTGATCATTAACACGGTTCCTTCGGGTTCCAGCCATTATCTAAAACCCAAAAATAATAATGTGAGAGGAAAAACTCATACTAGGAAAACAACATAATCAAGGGGGTACCTTCAATATCTAACATCTTAGGTTTAATTATAAGATTTTTACCATAATTCTAGTACTATTAACTATAATTATACATAACCTTAATGACATCCCTAGACATACCTTAGAAATATCTCTAGGGATCTCACTAAATCTTTCGCATCCTAGTTTCCAAAGGTTAACTAAACCTTTCCTCTGATACCAACTGTAGAGACCTAAGCTTGACGTACATAGAAATTACATTACTTTTGAAGAATACTTAATGCATAACAAAAATAGACACCCAAGGACCGCAATAGTTTAGTTTCCTTGGAAACTCAGAACATAATCTTCTAATCATTGTGAAAGATCTTCAACATCTCCCATAAAGATATTCCCATTTTGTATTCTTACCTAAAATTGTTCCTTATTTCCTGGGGAAAAGAAAACATTTAAAGGATGAGCTCAAATGCTCAGTAAGGGTAAAAATGTAAAACATAAAACAATCCATATACATTTGAACGTGAAAACATGAACATAATATTTAAACATCAAAATTATGATCAATGACATAAAACATTAAATTACATAAGGCATAGATCATAAAGAAACATTAATCTGGATAAAATAGCATGGGAATAAAACATGTAACTGTGGAAAACCATTAAGCACATGATATTATTTCCATAGTAGCCAAGGAATTTCTACCAAGACCATCATAGTGGACAAAGTCCATTACGGAACCCGGTTTACATGTCGTTCTAGACCTGTATTACTGAACCGGATTTACTTACCGTTCTAGCCATGTTTATTTCATGAGATATAAATATTTACCCAATGAATTGGAGGGAGATATAGGTCTCACCCATCTCATATTGAAATCATTCTTATGTGTGCCACAAATCAATCATAAATCATTCATCATAACCCAAATAATAAAATGGGTTTCATAAACATCAATCCTTCATAACATAATCCATATAAAACAAATGGATATCATTTAATCATAAGAAAAATGAAACCATGTAAATAATAGAGACATTATACTTGAAACATAACATATTAAATAATTTCATATTACATGGAAAATAGTTTTGATAAAACAATTGAAATGAATTCTTAAGGAAAATATCCTTTCTTCTTCAAAATCATTTTATTTTCTCAAAATTCCATGACATTTTAAAATAAAAGGATTTTATTGAAAATAATCATTAAATCATGTAGAAGAAGATTCATGGAAATAAGGCTTTATGAAACTGTAAAAATCCATTCATGTCGTATAAGTTAAAAAAACAATCCTCTTGTACTCTTGCCGGAAAAGTCAAAAAGTACCTCATATGGTAAAAAAAAATTTACTTCCATACTACATAGAAAAAGTCAAAAAGGAGTAAAGATGACTTTAAAAATAAATGTAAGAATAGTAAAGACTTTATGAAAACATTTTTATAAAACACGAACATGGATGATAAATATAACCCCAGTAAATACTTACAAATAAACAATCACAGATAAGAACGAGATTGGAATAATTATCCCTTACCATTAATGATCGGTGAAATCAAACGTGTCATAAAATAAAGAAAATTAAATTCATATTTAAATATCATATCCTTCATAATAAAAATCATAAAACATTCATGGAAATCATAATCACCATACAAAATAAATAGACGGTGATTAAGGCATATGTCTCACAAAAATAAAAGTGAGACGAAATAATCCTTTACCTTAGATCCGATATGATTTGTACGTATCTAAACCTCTTGTATAATTATTTAAATAATTTCATTGACTTATTCTAGAATGATATCATATATGGTCATATTCTTATCTTCTTATGAGTAATATTTTATTGCTACTTGTTATTCACGTGATCATTGCTTTATGTTCTTATGAGTGTTTTGTAGAATAAATTCTTATTCCTCTTTTTAGGTTATAGATACATGATTTAAAGAATGGTATTAGTGTAATATATATCATATTTATTCATTAAATTCATTTATTTAATCATTATTCAATGAAAATCATGTAGAATGAGTCGCATCACATCGTGGAGACAGTAGGCCATACGTACGCACGAGCGATGATATCATTCCCATGATTGTGGAATTGTATTGAAGTGTATAGTGTATAATATTTCAGAATCAATATCACTTCAAAATAATCATATATAGTTATTTCATCAAACCTTATACCCATCCAAGTATGTTAATGATGAAATAAAAGATTACACCACGACGTGGAGACGGTAAGTCGTACGTACGCACGTGTGGTGATTTCATTTTTTTGTATAGGATGGATAGAAGATAGAATATGGTTGTATATTATTCATAATAACATATCAGTATACAAGTGATACTGGAGTTTTTACTTAATACTGAAACAACTCATATAGAGGAAGTATGAGAAGAAATAAGTTTGAAAGAATCAGTAAAGGATATTACCTCTTCTTCGACGTGCCTCTTCTTAACCTCCTCATAGGGAACAAAATATGGTCTTTGAAGAAGACCAGAACCTCTAGTAGGTTCTTCGGGAAGTGGAGAAGTGAAATTGTTAGAGTTTGGACTGATTTGAAAGCTCAAAAATTGTGTGAAGTGGAGAAGGAGGAGGTGCCCTTTAATAAGGGAGGAGAGGGGCACCTTTGGAAACCTAAAAAATTTTAATTTATAATAAATTCAAACCCAACATAAAGACCTCAAAAAATGACTCAATTCGATGATGAGATGATATAGGTTTGTAATCTCATCAACCAATAAAATTTATACATGTTTTAGGTTTATTTTAAACCTTATCATTTTGATTTATCCTTATTTAATCTATTTAATTTTATTTTTGGTAATAATATTCTAAATTTTAATATTTAATAAATACGTACTTATTTGTTGTAAATTTCTCATAATTCTATACTTCATAAACTTTTAGACCATATAATTTTCAATTTTTAATTTGTAAATATTTTTGTGATTTTTAAATAATTTAATAATATGTTTTTTTTATAAAATACCAATAGTGTAAATTTTGACACTATTCATTTATTTGAATTTAAATAAAATAAACACAAAGAATATATTCAAAACAAAATATTTAATAGGTTTATAAAATTTCATATTAATCTATAAAATTTGTGGATCATATTAATTAGTTAATATAATATTTATTTTAATATTTTTAAAACCATTTATTTGATATTTCTCTTAATAAAATATTTACTACAACATTTTTGTATAATTATTTAATTTACTTATTTATTGCATAAAATTTAAAAATAAAATACTATGATTAATATAAATCTAATATATTTCATAATAATACTTTTAGTCGAATTTATCTTCTAAAACATTCGACTTTTAAAATGTTATGTTTATTAAATTATGAAGGTGATAACTTTGATATCATTTAAAATAAAATAATATAAGTGTCATAATCGCTTTTATAAGGCTCCAAATGGTCAAAAATTAGACCTTTGGATTATTATGGTTTATATGTACAGGACCAATAAGTTTTGGTCAGGTTTTTGGGCCTTTTATGTGTATTATTAGTTTAATAACAACTATATTATTGATTTTTCACTAAATAAATAATTTCTGCATCATTAATGTATAAGATATTAAGATAATTATATATTTATTAAAAATTAAAAATAAATTACAATCATAAATAAAAACATTTTAGATTCAAATGAGTATTTATACCTGAATTTATATTCAGTTTAACCTTATATTAAAAATAATTTAATTATTAAAGTTTGAGTGAGACATATTTCACTTTCATTAAAATAAAATAAATTAAAGGTCTCAATCACATACAAGTGGTTATAATAGACATCATTTCAACCCAAGTATATTTTAGGACGAAATATAATCATCCAACTATATTAAGACAACTGTTAGGGTAATTTTATAATATTATTTTTACCCTTAATTACCTAATTTACCTTTAACTGTGGTAAATAAAATTTACCATAGTTACTATTCATAATACCCAAAAATAAAAAGTATCCTATTAACATAATTTGGATCTATTGATTCCAAATATGGAATAAATTTTTTTAAATTTGAAACACAGAAGTTGCAGTAATTAATTTAAAATTAATTTCGTTGTCGAAAAAAACAAATTTTTATTTAAAACATTGCAAAAGATTGAAATGTTTTTACCTATGAATTCAATGTAAAATTAATGATAATGAAATAAATTATATTAAATGGTAAAAATATATTAAATTTATACTTTAAAACCATTAAATATTATAATTTAGCCATATAAATTATCTTGATGAAAAAAATTTGTTTTTAATTAAAATTTAGCTTATTTTTACTATTCATCAAAATATGAACGTTATCATAAAAATATCAAAACATTATCCAATGTAAATTTTTATATCCTGATTCACAATAAAAATTTTATTTTGTAAAATTTAACTTATAAACTTGTTAAAAATATAATTAAAAGAGGTGCACCGTCAAAAGGTGTCAAAACTGCATTTTTTGAAAAATACTTATTTTACCTGAAAAAATAATTTTGTTCTCATACCATGATCTAGAAAGTGTGTAAGATGAATTATAATGTTAAAAAATTAGAAATATGGTTAATACTAATCATAACGGATAGTTCATAATAATATTATAACAATTTATCTTTTTTTAGTGAAACTCAGTATTGCGTACAACACACGCTATTGAGGAAAGTTGCTCTTGCGTGCAACACAAGCCAAGAATAGTGTTTGCATATAATACAAGCTAATACGGTTTTGTGTATATTGCAAGCTAATATTGGTGTACCTTATAACACAAGACATCAAATTAATTAAAAAGAATATTTCTCATAAAATCTCGGGGTGTTACAAAACACGTGTTAAGCCACACTAAATTTGTGTGTTCTTCCATTTTTCCTCTTTATTTTTGTTTTATTTCATCACCCAGAGCTTTCATTGCCCCCCAAAAAATTGAAGTTCTGGTAGTATGCAGTGAAGGGGGGTCATGACTGGTTATCCTTGACGAGGCCGCCTTGGGTGTTATAGTCATCATCATTCTATAGGATAAATTATAGCCTCATGGGTAGGTTTTTAGGGAATGATTCACCCCAATACTCTAGGTTATGGAACACCATTATTTTAGTATTGTCCATCATCAAGATAAAGTAAAATAATGTCATGTTATAACTTCCATTCCTCATAAAATCAAAATAAAACACATAGAGAGAGATATGTACATGATTTTGTTCGAGCTCATGAGAATAGAGTAAATGTGTAACTTTTAGGTGGGGTCAAACCAAAGGTAGAAATATTGCTCATGGTTTCCATGAACATGGGTATATAAGTTGGTGTAGAGGTTGTATTATTGTCCACTAAGGTTCCCCAAAAACTCAAATTCAATCTTGTCGAGACCAAACCCATCGAATGAAAACTATCATTTTCACTTCAATAATTACCACCCATATTTAGTGTGTAGTATACATATGAGGGTTAAGTAAGATTCATGCTTAAATAGTAGGTGGTGATGGTGCGGATCAAGTTTTCCGGGATGAGCTTAAACTAATTTTCAATCCCCCTGGACAAGTACTCACTCTTGGACTTGAATATAGAGCTGGAGACCTTGTCACGTGAGAGGGAGAATAGGTTTTCACTACTGAGGATATTAGTGAGGTTGTGTACACTCTCATGTCATATATATCCCACTTGGTTTCTTTGATATTACATTGCATGCATGATATTTTTATATTCTTACTTGAACACTTATTCGTGTTACATGATTTGATTCTTGAAAACTATTTATTTATCTATTTATTCCATTGAAAATTTGATATGTCATATCACTATATTTTATTGAATATAATATTTTCTTAAAATAAAACCAAGGATTAGTTATAAATGGAAACCAATTTATTTTGAAGTGATTTTAAATTTTATAAAATAATAACTAATGGATGTATTTGGTTATAGATTGTATAGATTATTGGTGGTATCTTACTAGGATATTTAGCTCATAAACAACTTTTGTATTTGGATGTTTTTAGACTTGGTTTTGTATAACATAGATAAAGGATAGATCATCATATAGAGGATTACTCTCCTTACTCTTATTTCCTTCTAGTGGGTTGAGATAGAGGTAACTTGTGGTCATGTATAGAAGGACCCATGGGTTTTTTTGGGTTCTATGTTGTTTTTGTTCTTCTTATTATGTTTGGAGTCCTTTTTATATGATGTTAGATGTTAACTTTGTGGTTTTTGTTTTTTCATATGTTATAATTTGGTTATCTATTATTTTACACTATTTATATTATATCATATTTCTATTAAGGGCGAAATCATTCTCATATTATATTATATGATACCTAAGTTCTTTTCTCCAGACTGTGGAAATTAAAAACAATCTTTAGGACTTATGGTGTGTTAATTTGTTAGGTTTAAAATAAATATAATAAGATTTATCAAATAAAGTGGGTGTGATTTAATGATTTTTTTAGGATCTCCATACAAGATAATATGAAAAATGTGATAAAAAAGAATAACCATTGCAATAAATGAACATATTATACACCATAGAGCTTCTAGAACATCTTCATAATCATCATATGGTTTGATAAAGATCATTTAGTGGTAAAATCATCCCACCTCTGTGGTGTATACATTAGATGATCTAAATCACTCAACATTAAAATAGGATCTACAAAATCCCATGACATGATAGTGTCTCACAGTGTAAATGAGAAAGATGAAAGAGAGCTTCAGGTTCCTAGGATTGACTAGATGAGTATCCACACACTACCATCATATGGCTGTAGAGTTTATATAGAACCCAAGGACACTCCTGGGTGGTGTCAATATTAACTCATGTGTTATAGCATATGAGTTAATTCCCATGGCCAGTTCATGCACTTATATATATACATTAATGTAACTCCTAGAGACAATTAATCTTATGTATTGACTTATTGGATGATATCATACATAATAAAAGAAAAAAATCATAAAAATTATCATTTTTTTTAAATCACGTATTAAATAAAATAATATACCCTTATTTGCATGAAAATAATAATTTTCATGTAATATGAAATGTTATATAATATATATATATATATATATATATTCAGAATATTCCCATCAATCTCACACTTTCACAAAATTGTAAAAGATTTGTGTCATTTCACCTAATATTGTATCATATACAATAACTTGTGAAACTATATCCAAAACTCTTTTGGATATATTCCAAAACACTTTTAAAAAGATGTCACCAACATCACCTTATATCGCATCATATGAAATACCATGTGAATATCCAACCAAAACACTTTTGGATTGACTCTACAACACTTTTAGAGTATATCTCCAACTCAAACTCAATCCTCATTCAGTAAACCACTAAGTATGACCCCACATGCCTTTATAGTTTTGACAAAAAATAAAAATCTCTATGTCCATAAATGTAAGAAAATTGAGGCCTCTGTAAAATCAGTAATGCTACAGAAGCTATAAAGGGTTTTGATGTGATCTTCATTAAACACATGTATCTCTATACCTATTTCCACCAATATTCATCATATGAAAACATGTATTCTCATGTTTCCCATTTTCTAAGATATATAGTGATCATGGGACATAGATCATGTCAATCCCATATATCTAACTCATTTATTCTTAATTATTTTAATATACACTAATTTGATCGATGAATACATCACATGTCATTCATCCTTCTGGATAAGCATGTCACATGTCCTTTATCTAGATATATATATATATAATATATAGGTGTGGCCACACACAACCATAGTCTACCTCAATTGAGGGACCTAATGTCATTCTTGTTATACAAGAGGAAAATCTCATCTCAATTAAGCTACAATTGATGATATGATCAGGGAAAAAACCCAGCCACCCCCCGTATTAGCTAAGTAAATATATATTTTTTCATAATTAGGGTATCAAAGTATGAAGGTTCTTATGCTAGGTATCTTAACAACCTAAATTATTGGGGACTCAAATATGATATATACATCCCTAGTATACCAAATAAATCTATATAACACTCCATATGGAATACTTATTAGGTCATCCAACACATAAGAATAATTATATTCGTTATTGTGTGCCTCATGAGCATATTTTCATCTTTATACAAGGGTCATACTCATGATGACCATAAATTGTTTTCACTGCTTATAGTAATTCATGATGAACATCGATTAAGGATAAATCAATGTCTTAATTTGAGAGGTCAAATATAATTTCACTTCATGAGATTTATATCTATATATAAATTTATTTAGAAAACATGAAAAAATCTTAAAATGGAGGTTTAATTTAATATGAAAAAATTTAATATTCTTACACTTTAAAAATATTTAACAAAACCAACATAATAACTGGTTTATTATATCATATACGACAAACTTCTAGATCATCCTTATGTTGTATACACTATTATAGATTTTGTTATCACTTTATAGCATATGTGATTCCTGTCACATCTCTATTTGACCATCTCATAAATCTCTCCCACTAAAATCTCTAGTTAGATACATATATAAAGTAAGTAATTTGTAATAATGATGAGATTTAGGAATCATATTTCTAATAGTTCAACTTCTCGAACATATTCAAACTTATTAACATCAAAATATCATATATTACGATGTCAATTATATTGTATACTTATAATTCTTTCCACATTCATCATCATCATCCATGGAACCCTATTCTTTCAAAAATATCCTTGAAACAATTACATTATTATTTACTAATATATCCCAACTCTATTAGGATATTTATTGAAATTAGTTTTAAAATTATAATTGTGTGCTTCTTTATTTGTTAAATTTTAAATTCTTTAAGTACAAACATACTCCCACTTTCCTCTTAGACAGAACCTTTTTTGTTAACAAATAAGATTTATTTTCTTTTGGTATAAATATTAAACAAATAAACTATATCATATTTGGTTTTCTTTGTGTTTGGACAATTTTTATTTAAAAGAAACATTATTAAAATATTCTATTGATGGGAGGTGGGAACACATTCCCACATATTTTAATAAAAACTTAGATAAAACATTAATTTAGATAAAAAAAACTTTTATACATATCTTATTATCAAAAAATGTTTTTGAAATTGATGAATCATAAATCATGTGTATACTATAAGTCATCTTATACATGTTCAAAATAACTCTTTGTTATCAAACATCTTCTATTATTACATAAGATAAATGAATATAAAAATCTTTCAATTATATTCATTTGAGCTTAATAAAATCATTTATATTCAAATCTTCATTGTAGTAACTTACAATATCTCATGAATATAAAATACAAGCTCTATCAATTATTCCTTTGATTTTGAACTCCTGTATATTTTCAAAACTTTGTATAATATATATTTGGTATCACATACATTTCGAAATCAAAAAACATATTTCTATAACATCCATACCTAACATAGACATTAAATAGAGTTTCACAAATCCTTTTATGTATATTTCAGAACAAGACATTTTTAGTCTCTCTTAAAATTATGTTTTAGAATTGAAAAAATCATAACTATGTATATCAAAAATACCTCATCTCATTTTATTAAATAAAAATTGTTTTTATTCTCTTTAAAATAGAAAAATGATATAAAATAAACATATTATGATTATATTATCCAAGATTAAAGAATCCAAGTTACCAATACAATAAGTTCTTTTCTAAAATACTAGAAAAAAATTAATCTTAAATTCTTTTCCTATTCTATCCTTTTATATGTGTACAACACTTTTTAAAACATATATCTTATATCATATATCTCTCAGAATAATAGAATTGATTTTTATAACCATTAAATCTTTAAGGAAACCATTAGTATCACCAATTCATTTAGTAGATACAATTATATTTAATATCATTTGGCATACCTAATCATATGGAATATATAAAACTAAAATTATTGATGTACCCAATCATATTGAGTATATGAGTGGTGAATAATAATCCTTTGTTAATTTTTCATATAATGACTTCGAAACCTTAAATGAATCCCTTTAATCTTCCATAAGAATCTATATTCACTTGTTGAAAAATTTCAACACTTGTTTGTTATGGAAGGAATTGTTCTCACATATAAAATTTTCCTTAAGAACTTTTCTTAAATCGCAAATATTTCTTAAAATTTTTTCTTTAGTTACTTGTCTTAGGAGTACCTAACTTTAAAACTCTCTGTTTAATGGTTAATCAAAATTTTTATCTTAATCATGGTGATAATATCATATACAATATAATATTTTATCAGATGAGTATCATGTATTATAAACATTCAATAAGTCCCCCCTCAAGGGAATAGCCTATTGGTTATGCCATTGAGGGGTCTTGTGGGAGGTCTCGGGATTGAGTCTCCTTGATTAATTATAGGTGTGTTAGTTTCTTTATTTCTTTTTAATACCGCTCTCCTAAAAAAATTAATTTAAAAATTAAATAAGTAATTTTATTGAATGGGCTCTCACTGAAATGAGTTCCCCTTTTAAAAACAAATCATATCCATTAGCAGGAAAAAATACATATTTCACCACTACTTACAAAAATTATCACATAAATAATCCATGACTATATATAGTAGAAAATAATTATGGATCATATCATATATGACTCTTAGATAGTAGAGTAGAAAACCTTTTTCCCAATACAATGTATGGATATACCCAAATATATTCTTCTTGTATCATAACCATTAGGGTTTCTCAGCTAAGTGTAACATAAATAAGGCACCAAGAATATGATAAAAAAGAAAAATTTATGGGTGGTTGGCTGAGTTTGACAATGATTTCAAGATAATACAATGTAAAATACAACTTTATTTCCTTATACAAGATAATATATGGGTACTCATGCTAATCTCAATAATACCTGGTTAAATGATTGAGGTCTTGACAAGTACTTCTTTTTAAGGAATCTCACACATAGAATTTGAAGGGGATTTTAATATCACCATCTTATCTCGTGTTATTACCTTTAGGTATGCATGTTTCTAGTGATTTTAGTTTGGAATCATATTCCCTCAACCAAACCAATATGTTCAAAATATATTAATTTGTATCATTTTACACAACCCACAAGTTTTTGATACTTTTCCAAAAATAGAAGTCAAACATATTCATACATATTCGGATAAATTATATGTATAAGGTACATGAACACTTATTGTAAAGTCATAGAGTTATATGAGATTGAAAATCATCACATGAGTAAGCCTCAAACAATAGAAATCCAACCCCATTCACTTTCCTAGATAGGGAATTGTCCTCCAACTAAGTAGGTAGTATGGCCCAAAGCTCCTCTACCCATGGATACTTTACTCAAGAGATAATCTAATTCATCAAAACTATAACACCTAATAGGAACAAATTGTGCCCAACTACAATGTTTAATCTAATAGCTTCAATTACAAACTGAGTTCAAGTTAAATGAAAAACTAAATTCATTATCTTACCTATCATGTAATGCAAGTCTCTATTTACAAGTAGTTTAACAAATTAAAAAAATAATACATCATTCATTATATAAACATTTTATAACTATGAATAAAATATGGAATAACATTTTATATAAACAATTAATTAAGATATTTAAATATGAGATAAATATTTATGAGCAATAAAAAAATAAATGATAATTATAAACACTTTATAATTTTATCTTTAACATTATGGAAATCCCATAACTATGAATATAAAAAATTTATAATCAATCCAATATAAACTCTTTCATATTTATCATTATATGGAATTTTCATTTTTAATATATGGAATTATATGAATTGTGAACTATTTATAATCCAAATTCTATTATGTAAACATTTGAAAAAATCTAAATATCATATACATAACCATTATTTAAACCTTAGGCATATCAACAACCAAAATTTTTTTGATATGGTTTAAATAATATCCAAATAAATCCCATTTTATTATAAAACATTAAAAATAATTTATTATGAACAATTCATAATTTAAATATACACATTTTCTATTTTTTCCTTATTTTACAACTTATAACCCTTTATAAATTAGGTCTTAGGAATTATAAATAAAAACTTTTTTTTTATTTCATAATAATTGTCATAAAATTTTTTAAAAGGTATTTAAAAAATTTATATTTAATATTTTCTAATAAAATGTTTCATAAAAATATAATTAATTATAAAAAATTTATAATTTATTAATTTTTAAACCTTTTATAAATTAAATATTCTAAAAATATCTTTTATAATGATCTATAAACATTGTATAAACCATTAAAGACATTTTAGATTTTAAAAAACATTGTTTAATACTTTTATATTTACCCTTATGCAAGAACTCATTCCCATGTGAAGGCTAGATCATACTGCCCCTTAGTTAGACACTTCGTGTAAGGGTAATACGATCCTAGATCCCATGTAGAAAGGTAAGTTACTCCTTACCTTTATATAGATTAAATTTAACAAGTCTCATAAGGGTACAAAGTGTATTACCTTTAAGTGAATGCTTCATCTAAGGGTTGGTATCAATATACCTTAATGTAGTCTTCTAGAATTGTTGCATAAGGGAATTACCTTCACATAGCCTACTCACATTAGGATATAGCCTTTATATAGCCCTTAAGAAAACCTTATCTATATTTACATAGCCTTTTGTGTAAGTGAAAGTAGCATATTACCTTTACGCAACCCTTTTAAAAATTTCATAACCTTTATGCATTATCTTTCATATAGGTAATACATTGGATACATGTACTCAATGAGCATTCCACGTAATGGTAAGTTGCGACGTACCTTTAGGCGGCCTTGGGAAAAACATGTTTACCATTATGTAAAACTCTTCACATAAAGGTAATCCACATGTTACCATTACATGACCATTCACATATAGGTATCACTTTGGTTACCCTTATCCAGTTCATCTATGTAAGGGTGATGACTTGGTTACCATTACACAACCTATCTTCATAAAGGTAATACCTATGTTAACTTTACATATCCTTGTTACATAAGGGTAAACCATTTTGAAAACCAAATTTCTAGAAACTCAAAACACTAATCTATTTTCGGTTTTTTCTTCATTTCATATTAGGATTTCATATATCAAAATCATGGACTTTATCTGATACCACTATTAGGTTTCAAATGAATCTAAAAACATTTATCATATCAATCATAATCGATTTAAACCATTTTATGAGGATCTACATCCAAGATAATAAGAAAATATAAAAAATGGAAATGAAAAAAATACTATTTTGAATTATAGTACCATAATCCAGATAAAATATGATACATATTCATCACCATCATCATTATGTTTTATGAATATCACCAAGTGAAAAAATCATCCCACCTCTATGGTGTATCCATAAGATGATATGAATCACTTGATGTTCAACCAGGGTCCACCAACCTCCACTATGTGCTAGAATCTCATAATGAAAATAAGGAAGATTAAAGAGAGCTTCGGGTTCCTTGGAGTCACTAAAAAAATACCAAATATTGGCATCATATGGGTGTAGGTTTTATATAGAACCTGAGGACACTCTTGGTCGGTGTATGCATTAACTCATCCATTATAATACATGAATTAATGGAATTTCCCAGTTTATTCATTTATATATATATATATATATATATATGTGTGTGTGTTAATGTAACTCCTTTATAAATTTTATCTTATGTAATGGATTATTGAATGATATCATGAATAAGGAAAATACAAAATGATAACAGTTATAATTTTACTATAATTACATATTACATAAATTAATATACCCTTATGTTCATGTAGATCATAATTTTCATGCAATATGAAATGGACTATATATAGCATATATATATATATAGTCAATATTCCAATCATAACTTGGGTAATATTATGGGTTTACCCAGGTTGGTCTGTTACAAATTGGTATTAGAGCCTCAGGTTGTTAAAAATCTTGTGATCATGCTATTGTATCAACCTCTTGTGTATAGGGTTATTGATAGACTATATATAAGGTTATTAGAACTTGATAGGTAGTGTGGTAGTGTACATGTCCTTCTCACTTTCATGACAAGACTCAAGTTAACATGGGAAGTTTGGGGTTGTCTAATGTTCTTGTCTAACATTTTAACATTTTTTTCTGTAGTTATTTAAAATCAGTTTATATTAAAAGAATTGATTTATGATCTAATGTGTTATTCTTGTTTTATTGTTTATATACCCTCCATGAAGAGTACTTAAGATTTCTCTATATGAGGTTACAAAAAATCCCCATAGGAAAATCCTCTAGTTGGTCTGTTTCTAAAAGAAACCATCATTCATAAGATCCAATCTACGAGATAGGTTGCTAATATTAAACAAGAACTAAAGGTGGATCATGCTTATGATTTTAATAAGTATCATCCATTGATCTTTCATGGTGAAAATGGTACACAAGATGCTTAAGAATGGATTTAATGGATTGAGAGGATCTTTCACTTTCTCAAAACTCTAGGGGACTTCATGGTTAGATCCACCAATTATATGCTCAAAGGTCCTAGAGGAAGTGGTGGGAATCTATTGTGAAATCCAAGATATAAAAATATATAATTTTTACTTACTTCAAGAATTAATTTAACCTGTAGTTCTATCTTGAGACACTAAGGGTAGTGAAGACATTAAAATCATTTAATTTGGAGAAGAGATTTCATTCTATCATGAAGTATGCTACCCAGTTTTCTAAGTTAGTGAACTTATTTCCAAATATTTTTTCCAATGGTTTTTTAAAGGTATGGAGGTTTGAAATTATTTTAATGGTAGATATCTAATATATGATGATTATTATGTTCCTACCCAGCTAAAAGTAGTTTTTGTAAAAGGAAGCAATGGATGAGGCATATATAGCTTAAAAGACAGCACTCTTTAGAGAATCAGTGATAGTAGGAGGTAACTGAGGTTCATTTCCTGGGTAGAAAAGGAAGTAGGATTATCATTATCGAGGTAGAAGAAAACGTATGCAATAGACAATGGTGTATATTCGAGTGGTCTATTACCAGTGTGGGAAAATGGTACTCCACAAACCTGATTTTCAAGATGCACCCATGGTGTGTCCCACTTATGGGAAATACATCAATATTTAGTTTTTTTGTGAGATAACATCCCAAGGAAATAGATATGGATCCACCTTCACCTTGGGATCTTAGTTTAGACCTGATGTAGAGAAAGGGGTGGGATATCAACCTTGTGTTAATGAAGATACTCAGGTGTCAAATAAATGTTAATATGAGGTTGGATGTTTGTATATAGCAGAGTGTGCACCATAGAGGAAAATTGTAGGATCGACTACTATGAGAGTTACAATGATCATAGAATCATTTATAGTTATGGATTTGTTTTATATATGTGAAAATCAATCTTTTATATCTTCCAATATTTTCAATGTGTTGGGATTGAGTTCAAATCCCATTCCCTTCTTGAAGACTCCTTCACTCTTCTAGGGAAGAAGTAATAGTAGGTATTTAAATGTCCTAAGTGTTGGGTGATGATAGTAGACTATGAATTTATGTGGTTTTTTTAGTTAACAACCTTGAAATAGTTTCCATTATCATTAGAATGAATTCTATAATTATCTATAAAGATTAGATATATTTTTATCATCATCAGGTATAGTTTATCTCTACCGATAAAGCCACTCATTTCTTATAGGGTGAGTTAGATCCATGATTAGGATGATAATGTCTCATTGATACTAATTCTTAGTTGATATCATACTATTTTTTAGATTTTTTTCTTCTTGTTTTATAACCATGTATTAGTACCCCTCTTCTAGTGGTGGTGTGTGAGTATTCGGTCATTTTTGGAGATTATTTCTCCATGTTACCTCCCCATAAGGATGTTGAGTTTTCTGAAGAATTAATTCCAGTGAACAGACCCATATTTACACCTTCAAACCATATGTAATTCACTGAATTAAAATAATTTAACACTCTTCTCGAGGATCTTGTGGTTAATTGATTTATTCATCCTAGTGTTTCACCATGGGTATTTCCAGTGATCTATTCAGAAAAGGAATATGGGATTCTTTGAATTTTTATTTATTATCAAAAACTGAATTATGTGAATATAAAGAACAAATATCCATTACCTAGAATTGATGAACTTTTTTATCATCTTAATTGGAATCAGTAGTTTATGAAGATTAATCTGAGATTAGGGTACCATCAGCTGAGGGTATGGAAGGATGATATTCCTAAGATGATGTTCAAGAACATGTATAGAAATTATGAGTATTTGGTAATGTCATTTGGACTTACTAACTCTCCTTCTGTGTTTATGGTGCTGATGAACCAAATATTTCATCGATTCTTGAATTCATTTATTGTAGTCTTTATTGGTGATATTACTGTTTATTTTGTATCAAAGTATTATAATATTGATCATACAACTATTCTTCTTGTAATCTAGAGAGAAAATCCTCTATATAGAAAGCTATCCAAATTTCAGTAATGGATTGAAGATGTGAAATTCATATTCTATTTAGTTTATCAGGGGGTTTTCTCATTGGATCCAAAAGAGATTCAGGAATTAATGTCCTGGTATCATCTTATAAACATGTTTTAGATTTGGAGTTTCTTAGGGTTAGCTGGTTATTACAGACACCTTGTTTGAGGATTCTCCAATCTTTCAACAAATATAAAAGAGTTCACTAGTAAATTTATAACAACTTGGCTCTTTATTACACACTTAAACATGATTTGTTACATAAAATTTCACTTGATACAACTCTAAGGATCGAGAGGTTTAGTGTATTGGGAAATTAGGAACATTACATAACAAATTAGAACATAAAATATACTATCTTTATTGAAAAATCCTTTTACCTAACCACAACATTCCTTCGTACTTATCATTGAAAGGGAAAACCTGAGGACATGCATAAGAAAAGGGTGATCTATAAAGTCCAATAAGGTATTAAGCAATGAATAACATGAAAAATATATTACATGTTAGGTAATGTTAATATCAATGGATCACAAGATAAACATTAACATAAACACATTATATAGCATGATTATCATAACATAGAAATGTGGAAAACACATTTAACATGATATTAGTATGAGCCAAGGCTCATTGCACATGGATCATGAGTAAACCCTAATTGAACATGAATTAGCATGAGTAAACCCTCATTTCACTTGAATTAGCATTATTAAACCCTCATTCGACTTGATTTATCATGATACTAATCTTTTCTCAATTCATTATAGTGCTATCAGGGTTTACCCTTTATAAACATTTCATTTCATGCATAAGTGTGACACATATATCATACAACATGGATTCATTAAACATTATAGTTTATTCCTTGAATAAGAGATGTGGAATACATAAATGTTGGTCCTAAATCAACAAGTACATGTTAATAAAGTTGAATACCCTTGATAGAGAAATGGGTATGGTATTCACTTTCATGATGATTTTGGCATGGGAAATTTTGGTGTAACTTTGGCATCATAACGACGTAAAATAGAAATTGTAAAATAGGTTAATGCGAGAGAAATGGGTGTCTCTTCATTTATAAATTAAATAGACAGTAAGGGGGTCATGGAACATAATATCCCAACATATGTATTGGAATTTAGATGCATAATATAAAATAATTTTGTTAATGTAAATGAGAAGAGGGAAATCCCTTTTTGAATTTCAACATGGTAACAAGTGTGCGTGGGAGGCATTAATGAGATAACAAGGGATATCTCATCATTAAAAAAAGTAGAGAAGTATAGGGAAGGTTTTAAATCATACCGTAACATTTTTAATAGAAAATAATATGGCATAACAATATAAGTAAAATTGGAAATAAATAAGGAAGGAAGGAAAGTGAGGATCCCTGACTTGGAAGTGTGATCCCAAAGTCGTGGTATAGGCTTAAGAGAGGCTTATGGGAATCTTGGGTGACTTGGGAAGATTCTAGATAATATATTTCAGGGGATAATCGAGATCCAAATGGTTTTTAGTGAATATTAATGGGATATTGTGTGGGTTTATATAGGAAAGGAGAGGGAATTATTTATTATTTAGGTTTTGGACACTACACATTAAACCAATCAAAACTACAAACCATATCATGGATTTTTCCCATGTTTTTTTCCAAAGTGGAGTGGAAAAAATTATTTTATTAGTTCAATTGATGAACTTATTAAAATATTAGGCTTGCTTATGTGAAGGTGAGTCTCACTCTCAAGGAAATCATTTTAAAATGTTAATATGTTTTATAAGTCTAGGAGGGTCCACTAAACCATTTTAAAATAAACCAAACAAATATAAAATCACATTTTTAAAAATTTAAAAAATATATTGGCTGAATATACTTTTTATTGTATTTTATTACATCACTTTTGATTCATTGTGATGTCATAAAACAAATAATATATTTAAACGGTATTTAATTTTTACCAAAAAAATTGACTGCCTTGGAAAATTAAGAAAAATTCACTATTGGATAATTTTGACATCCTTATTCTAAAAATAATATTAATTTTATCTAAATAATTTTCTAAATACCTGAATTTTTACATTTAAAATAAAAATAGACATTTATAAAAAATTCATGGGTTTGGAAAAATATTGTTTTCAAACCTTAATAAAAATTACAATTGTATTCATAAAAAATTATATGATCATTTATATTTATTAAAAATTAATTTATTAATAATATTTTATTAAAATAGTATTTAATTTAAAAAATCCATCAATTCATCAAAATAAATTTCTTAATTGAATTTTAGTATTATCTAAAATTACTATTTGTGCTTTAAAAACCATTAAGAAAGTAACAATAATAAAATGAATTTATATTATTTATAAAAAAATAATTCACATAATAACAGTTCTAGGGTCTTGTTATATAAGACCTTATAACACCCGCATAAGACCTAAGGGTTAGGTGTGCGATGGTGAAAGACTCTTGGGGCGGCTTGGATAACATCATTCGGCAAGTAATCTCTATTAACTTCCACTTCTCCCATAGGCAGTTCTGTTAAAGATTAACGTGTTGAAGATTTGATTGGTTTTAGTCAAGAGTGAAGCCTAGTGACACTACCTCCTTTAAAAACTTTGAAAAATGGGATTCATATGGTCTAATTCTACTGAATAAGGTCATCACTTCCTTTGTCTGAGTAAATTGTATTTGTTGAAGCCCTATATTTATACTAATCATGTGATCACTATTCAACGTCTATATTAGAAATGGTAACCATTCTTAATGGTATTCTAAAACCCAAAAACATAAAACCAAGAATTTCATATGTTTTATATAACCATTTTACATAATAATTCATTTAATTGGATCAAGAGGAATTTTCATTAATAAAAGTTTTGGTCATTACAATATTCCCCTCTTAAGAAATTTCACCATAAAAATTTCATTTTCCCATACTAAAATAGATGAGGGTAACTCTGCTTAATCACTTATTCTGATTTCCACATTGCTTCTTCAGACTTGTGGTTTTTCCACTACACCTTGACGAGGGGCATTATCTTATATCTAGAACTTTTTTCATATGATCTAATATCTTCACCGACTTCTCTTTATAGAAGAGGTCATTCTCCAATGGTTCCACCTCTGGATTGAGTACATGTGATGGGTCATGTATGTACTTCCTCAAGAGTGATTCATGGAATACATCATGTACTTGAGATAGGTTTGTTGGGAGTGTTAGTTGATAGGTAACTACTCCAATGCGGTCAAATATGTCAAAAGCACTGATGTATCTTCGACTAATCTTTCCCTTCTTCCCAAATCTCAGAACACTATTAAATAGTTATATGAGGAGGAATACCATTTCTCCAATATCAAACTCTAGGTCTCGTCGACAATTATCAGCATAGCTCTTTTTTCGACTCTGAGCAACTTTAATGTACTGCTGGATGGTCTTAACCATCTCCACCATTTCATTGACTATTTCTAGACCTGGTAGTTTTCGCTCCCCAAATTCATCCCAACATGCTATTGTTATGCACCTCTTCTCATAAAGGGATTTCTAATGATCCAATTGGATGCTTGAGTGGAAACTATTATTGTAAGAGAAATCAACTAGAGGAAGATATTGATCCCATCCTCTTTTAAAGTTCATTGATCATGCTCCCAATATTTCCTCAAGTGTTTGGATAGACTAATTATATTAGCCATTAGTTTTAGGATGATAAGCCTTACTGAAGTTCAGCTCAGTATTCAGAGCATGTTGGAGACTCCTCCAGAACATAGAGGTGAATATTGGATCTCAATCAGATATAATAAATAGTGGTACTCCATAAAACCTTACCACTTCTCTGATGTATATTTCTGCTAGTTGATCCAATGATAAATACTATTGAATTGAAATGAAGTTTCCAATCTTTATAAGATGATCCACAACAATGCAGATATCATTGTTTCATTTGGATGTCTTCGGAAGTCTGGTGACAAAGTCAATGGTGATGTTCTCCCATTTCCATATTGGTATGGGTAATGTTTACATCATCCCCTTATACTTTTGTCACTCAGCCTTCACTTTCTTACATGCCAGGCACTTTGATGTATACTCAGCGACCTCTTTATTCATGTTATCCCACCAATAATTCTCTTTAAGATGTCAAAACATACTTGTGTTTCCTGGGTGAATGGAGAAATTTGAACTACGTGTATCATCCAAAATTTCATTCTTTAACTCCAGATTTGATGGAACACATATTATTTTCCCAAATCTCACAATTCCTTCTTCATTAACATTGAACTCTAAGGATTTCCCTTTTTTGATAGTTTCCAATTTTTCTGAATTCCCACATCATCCTTTTGATCATATTTTAACCTTTCTGAAAGAGATGGTTGATTAATCATTTGTTAAAGGATTGATGATGTATCCTTATTTATGATTCCCATGCCCATATTCATAAAATCTTATAAGATTGGAACCTTTTCAATTCTCATCAATGATAGAATTGTTGGGTAATTTATACTTAGAGCATATTCCACCTTGTTCGCTTTCTCAAGGTGGTAATGGATTAACCAGTCATAGTATTTGATCAGCTCTAACCATCTTCATTGGTTCATGTTCAACTATTTCTGTGTGAATATATACGTAAGGGTTTTGTGATCCGTATATATTTTACACTTATCCCCAAAGAGGTAATATCACCAAATTTTTTAAGAAAATATTACTACAACCAACTCCAAATCATGTGTTTGATAGTTTTGCTCATGAAATTTCAATTGTCTTGAAGAATAGGTAATGGCTTTGTCATTTTTCATCAACACACATCACAGACCCTTCTTCAAATCATCACTAAATACCACAAAAATTTCTCCACTTGTGGGTAGTGTGAGAATGGGCATAGTGATAAGCCTCCTACTAAAATCCTTGAAGATATATTATCATTAATCACTCCAAGAAAACATGACTCCCTTCTAAGTTATCTTGGTAAAAGGGTTTAAGAATCACGAGAAACGTCTCACAAATCAGCGATAATATCCTGCTAACCCAAGGAAGATACATATATCTATCACAGATGTTGGTCTTACCCACCCCTCAATTGCATTTTTCTTAGAGGGATCCATATATATAACATTTATTGTGATGATATAACCCAAGAATGATACCTCCTTCAACCCAAAATCACACTTTCTGTACTTTTCATAGATCTTCTCCTTTTGAAAGTTCTCTAGTATAGTGATTAGATAGTCCTCATGCTCCTCCTTGGTTTTGGAGTATATTAGTATATCATTTATAAAGACTACCACAAATTTTTCAAGGTAATATCTAAAGACTCTATTCATCAAGTCCATGAATATTTCTGGATAATTAGTGATTCCCAAAGGTGTTACTATGAATTCATAGTTTCCATACCCTGTACAAAAAGAAGTCTTGGGGATATCATTCTTTTAACCCTTACTTGGTAATATCTAGACCATAGATCCACCTTGGAGAATTATTGTGCTCCACGTAGCTGATCAAACAAGTCATAAATTCAAGGTAGGGGATACTTGTTCTTTATTGCGATTTTTTGAGCTCATGATAATCAATGCAATGGATCATTGACTCATCCTTCTTCTTGAAGAAGAGGATTGGTTCACCCCATGGTTAAGCACTTGGTAATATAAACCCTTTATATAGATTCTCTTGTAGTTGTTTCTTTAGCTCCTCAATATACACTACAACCATTATATATAGAGCCTTGGATATTGAAAATTCTCCATGTATAATATCAATTGAGAATTCAACATAAATTCTAGGAGGAAGACTAGACAATTCCCTAAGAAACACTTTAGAAAATTCCCTCACAATAGGCATGTCTTCAAGGATGGTTTCTTCCTTAGACTCAATCATCTGATCAAGATACGTGTACTCATAGGAAAGTAATATCAGCACTTGAGATAATGGTTCTAAATAAGATTCATCATCATCCTTGCACTTGTACAAAATCGGGGGTCGATTCACCATATGGAGGGTGATTTCCCTCCCAAAGAAATTTATATTGACTCTGTATAGGCAAATCCAATCCATGAAAAAAATTGCATCAAATTACACTAGAGGGAGTATGATGAGGTTCTCTATGAAGTTTAATGCATAAATATTGGTAGGGGAGGAGTTATATTAATGGGATGTAATGATTTCCCCATTTTTAATTCTCACTGACATCTCTACTTCCATGATTTGTGGTGGTGTTGGGATTGTTCTACTAAACTTTTGGGATGTAAAAGAATGTGTAGATCCATAATCGAAAATTATTTTTTCTATTATTGAATTAATAACTATCATACCTATAACCAATTATTTTTTGGGGTTCTCTTCGGTAGTAGTGATGGAAAAAGCTATCCCTTGTTTCCTTGGAGATTTTTGGTTTCCTCTAAAAACCCTTGTCTTAGGGCACTAGTTCGTAAAGTTCCCCAGTTCCTTTCATTTGAAGCAAAGAACAATGCATTGAGGGTCAAACAAAGTGTTCTTATCCTCTGTCTCAGTAGCGGTTTTTCTTGCTAGTAATTAATGGCCATGTTCAGTTCTCTTCCACACCTAATGCATTTCCTCATCCCCTTCAGGAAAATTCCGGGGTGCTTCTTTCTACACCTTTGGCAAGTGGGATGCTGGAATTTCATAGTATAATTGGATATATCCATCAGAATGTCAGAATTAAATTCCACTTTCTTCTTCTTACCCCCATGATGGCCATGAGATTCACTGATCTAAATTTTAACCTTGATAGAACATTGGACAATTTCCTCATAGCTATCAAATTCATAGATCGCTAGGTCTTTCCATAGGCTAGGTTTTATCCCAACAAAGAAGCAGTCAACCTTGCATTATGGGGTAATTACGAAGCTGAAGGTGTATCATGCAGGCCTTGTGATGTTTTGCTCATAAACTATGATAGATTCTTCATCTTTTTTCTGGAGGTAAAAGAAGTCCCTTTCCATCTTATATTAGATGGTGCAAGGAAAATATATATCAAAAAATATTTTACAGAAATCCTTCCATTCCAACACCTCAGTCTCTCCCTCAGGCATCATATTTTTTATCAATTTCCACTATTGATTAGCTTCACCCTCCATATAAAAATTATCTAGAAGAACTATCTTTTTTAGAACATTTAAGGATTTAGAATATCCTCTTAATGGAGTTGGTCCATTGTTTGGCAATTGAGGGATCAGATGATCTATTGAAAGTAGGAGGCCTTTCTCTCATGAAGCTCCTGATTGTGGCTTGTTCTTTCTTAGTGGGGGTTCGAAGATATTATTGAACCATGTTTATATTCAAAACTTGAGTTAAATGAGAATGTATAATGACAAATTTTGTGATTCATTCTCCCATCTGATTGGTCATCTCATTAGAATAGTCACCACATTGATCTTTGCATCGGTTGTTATCACGAGTCCTCTTATTACAGGCCATTGGCTAGAATAAAAGGAATGATAGGGGTAATACATAAATAGGAATCCAATGAAAAAAGTGGTAACATATAAATTACATTTATCTTATTAAATTATGAATTTATATGATTCAATCTATGTTATCTATGATCTATATCCCAACATATATTATTAGGGGCATTTCTTTATTCCCTTAACAATGGTTCATACTAAGCTTATCAATTTACCAAAGAATATCCCTAGGGAGTGTCATAACCAAGAGTGGAGCAAGGCCCATTTAAATGCACCAATTCTCATTCAAGTCTATCTCAAAACGGTGTTTTCTAGTTTTACCCCTAGATACATCTATTTTAGAGTCACCTCTACTTGTTCATATCCAAACAAGGATGTATTTTCTTGATAAACTACATACTCTATACTCACCAAAATTTAGGGAATTTTTTATTATACTTTGTTTTATCCATAATTGCACTTCAATTAGCATGATTAAACCCTCATTGAACTTGACATATCATGATACTAATATTTACCCAATACATTGGAGTGCTATCCGGGCGCACCCTTTATAAACATTTCATTTCATGCATAAGTGTGCCATGTATATCATACAACATGGATTTGTTAAAGATAGTAATTTGTTCCATGAATTAGATATGTGAAATACATAAATTTAATTTCTCAATCAACATGTACATGTGCATAAAGGTGAATACCATTGATAGAGAAATGGGTATGGTATTCACTTACACGATGATTTTTGGCATGTGAAATTTTGGTGTAACTTCGAGAGCATAACGATGTCAAATAGAAATCAAAAAATGGGTTTCTGAGAGATAAAGAGGTATCTCATCATTTATAAATGAAATGTACAGTAAGGGGGTTATTAAAGATACTATCCCAACATATGTAATAGAATTTAGATTCATAATATAAAATAATTTCTTGAATGTAAACGAGGAGAGAGAAATCCCTTACAGAATTTCGTCATGGTAAAAGGTGTGAATGGGAGGAATTAATGAGATAGAAAGGGGTATATCATCATTCAAAAATAAGTAGGGAAGTATAGAGGACGTGTGAAATCATACCCCTGCATTTTTAATTGAAAATAAGAGGGCATAACATTATAAAGAAACTTGGACATAAATAAGTAAGGAAGGAAAGTGAGGATCCCTTAATTGGAAGTTTTATCCCAAAGGCTTAAGAGAGGCTTGAGAGAGGATTATTGGGATCTTTGGGTGCCTTGGGAGTATTATAGAGAGATGAGTTCATGGGTTGGTTGAGCTCCCAATGGTTTTTATAGAGAGAGGAGGTCGTGTGCTTGAGTGGGAGGATTTTGATATTGAACCCAACACCTCAGTAGTTGAAAGGCCTGTTCAGATAGTGGATTGATAATATAAGGTTTTGTGTGGAAAGAATATCCCATTGGTATGATAAATATGGAAATGAAGTAAGGAAAACCCTGAGATATGGTATCACAAGGCCTTGATATGGTAGTAATGACCTCATCTATTCTTATGGTCATGATATTGGGCCTTTTCGGGGACTGAAATATTTTACGGTGGGGAGAGTTTTCACGCTTGAGTATACCGAACCAAGTATTAATCCCTTTAATTTTTTACCCTTTTTTAGGGCCAATTGTTAGTCAGGGGATGACATTTTTGTAGCCGGTGGTAGTAGGAGGCCACTAACTTGCTAGTGGAAGAACCGGCAAACCAGTGCTGGTTGGTAGAAATCCTGAAAGATTATAGGTTCCACTAGCCACTCAGTGTACTCCCACTGACCAACTGGTGGAGTTCAATAGCTATAGTCCCTATACCTATTTCTATTTTCTAGTGATGGAGTTCATCAACTCACTAGTGGCATTATTGGGCATCGAGATGAGTAATAGTGAAAATGTAAATTTCACCTGAATTAATGTGTTAATCGCCTCTTATATCCTCCCTCAACTCTGATATGAATTTATTTGAACCAGAGGCTCCTTGATGATTATTTAGACTCTTCCCCTCCTTAAATTAGAGATTCTTCAACCTAATAGAAAGATCGGGTCTCTATTCTCCATAATCCCTCAAACACTACTAGAAAATTTAATATTAGTGATGAGTTATTTGTGAAAAATTACCATTCATCGCAAATAACCAAAAATATTTGTATTTTTGTAATGTATGTAATTATCCATCACAAAAAAAAATTGCAATAAGTAATAGAGATGAAATTCTGATCTATCACTATTATTTTTGGAAGAATGTTTTTTAGGAATGGATATTGTAGTTCATCATGAAAGGTTCCTATTGACATTATTTTAGCATTAGACACTTCATTATTACTACCACATCACAAAAAACATTAATAAAAAACCCAACAAACACTTTTCTCCCTTCCCCCATTCTTTTTTCACCTATCGTGCATCCCCCCCATCGTGAACCCTCTCAGTCTTCCTTTGTCACACCTAGTTTTTTGGCAATTGAGGTTCAAATTCCCCAAGTATAAACTCTTCTTCTCTCCTCATTCTTTATTTTTGTGATTCCCCCTTCCATCTCACTATAATTAGTTCAGTCAAAATATAAGTCAAAATATTTACCTAGTCCTTATGGTTATTTGGTATTTAGGTTTATTGTAGTTTTATTATTATCTATTTGAGTGTCCACCATCAAAGATGACACATTCCATCTTCGCATGGGTTAATTCCACTTTATTTGATGTAGTTTTCCCAATGTATAACCTTTAGATTTAAGATATTTTCCCTATTTTTTTTTTATCATCTTTTTTTCTTTTAATTTTAATATATATTTTAAATCAAAATACGGTTTAATTTTTTTGAAGGGAAGTTTCCATGTTTTTCAAGATTACCTTAAAAATAAATGGTTTTTGAATTTTTTTAATGATTTTTTAGAATAATGTACATGTTTCTTTTTTAGCCTCATGTTATTATTGAATATTTGATCATGGGCATATTTTGTGTTGGGAACGATTATAGATATATTATTATATCATTCAAAAGTTATCACACCATAATGATGGATTGATATGTATAATTATATGATTCTTTTTATGTTTGAATTATTACAATGAATGATATGTATGTAATATTTGAATTTATTCTACATGTTCATGCTTCTTGATTGTATTAATTATTTTAATGTTACATATTATTTTTTAATAATATTCAACTATTAGTCTTATAGTATTTGATATTTTCCCATGTTTGAGATTAGTTATCATGTCTTAGTAATATATATTAAAATATTAGTTATTATTAATATATAAGTAGTATTACATAATAAATATTTGTAATAATTAGTAAACAATTTGTAATAACTTGTAAAAAATATAAAAAAACTAAAAAATATTAAAAATTCACAACGAATTAGTAAAAATGTATTAATAATTAAAAAAATTAATATTTATTATTAAATTATTTTTAATAATTATTCAATATGAGTAATAATTAGTAAATATTAGTAGATTATGATAAATTTTAATATTTTGTAGAAAATATATATAAAATACTAATAACTATTAAAAATAAGTAATATTAATTAAAAATTTAATAAATATTATTAATAATTTGTAATTTTTTGTAATAAATTGTAAAAAAAATAAAAAATACTAACAATTATTAAAAATTAGCAATAATTAGTAAAAGTATAGTAATAACTAAAAAATAGTAATAATAATTAAAATAATTGGGATAATTAAAGAATAATTATTCAATATAAGAAATAATTAGTAAATGTTAATAATAATTAGAAAACATTAGTAAAATTTTTTAAATATTAATAAGTTCTAAAAATTTGTAATAAACTATAAAAAAAATATATGAAATACTTATAATTATTGAAAATTGGTAATATTTACAAAAAAATAGTTATAATTAATAAATAATTATTATTACTTAATAAATAATTATAATAATTAGTAAAAATTAATATATATTAGTAATAATTAGTATTTATTTTGTAATAACATGTAAAAATATATAAAAAATACCAAAAATTATTAAAAAAAATAGAAAACAAATGTAATATTTAAAAATATTTGTAATAATTATTAAATAATCTATATTAATAAAGAAATAATTAGTCAATATGATTAATAATTAGTAAATATTTGTAATAATTAATAAATTTTAATAATAATTTGTAAATATAAGTAAATTATGATAATTTGTAAAAAATTGTAAAAAAATATGTGAAATAGTAATAATTTTTAAAAATTAGGAATATTTACTAATAATTAAATTATAATTAGTAAATAATTAGTATTACTTAGTAAATAATTATAATATTTAGTGTAAATTGATAAATATAAGTAAAAATTTTGTAATAAATAGTAAAAAATAAAACAAACTAAAAATTATCAAATTTTCATAATAAAAAGTAAAATTTTATTAATATTTAAAAATATTAGTAATAATTATTAAATAATATATAGCAATATCTACTAAGGCAATGGCTCAGTGGTGAAGGAGAGGGGTATAACAACATCATGCTTTGGGAGGTGCAGAGTTTGATTCCTATGAGTCCTCACTTTGGTTAATTTCTTCTTTCCCTAGGATCCACTAGTCTTATTGGGTCGCCCAGTTTCTGATTAGGTTGATGAAATGAGGTGTGACCCACCTGTGCTGATGGATTGTTGTGTTGAACCATTGCTGATCAGGTCGTCACCCTCTAGGATGCTCTGCCATCTCAGTTGGCAAAGACACCATCCCAACTGGGGCCCTCTCTAGAGTGATACCTTCATGGGGAGGGGGGTTTCCTAGCATAGAGGGTTAGAAAAAGGCCACACCTAGGGATTCCCTTTTGGAGAAAATAATTAAATAATCTACAATAATTTGTAAATAAGTAGTCAATTTTTGTAATAATTAATAAATGTTATTAATACTTAGTAAATATTAGTAAATTATGATAATTTTTACTAAATTATAAATATATATATATATATAATATTTTTAATTATTAAAAAGAACAATAATTAGTAAAAATTTATAATGGTTTAAAAAATTATAATTAATTATTAAATAAATTGTAATAATTAAGAAAAAAATATTCAATATTAGTAATGATTTGTAAATTTTAGTAATAATCAGTAAATATTTTTTAATAATTAGTAAATATTATTAATAATTAATAAATATTAGTAAAAAATATGATAATTTTTTATAAATTGTGAAAAATATAAAAAATAAAAATAATTACTAAAAATGTAGGTAATGGGCACGGTAAAAGCATAAGATGGGTTATGCCCAAATTTAAATTTTTTCATAACCAATTATTAATTTGAGATTTATAAGAAAATAAACACTATGATCAATGGTACTGAATCAAAGAATATAGACATTTGATACATGTTGAATCTAAAACATTGGATCATCATATATTATTTATAATTAATTTAAGCAATTATAAAATTACCTTGTGATAAAATATTTTTTAGTTGGTGGATTTAACAATGGATCTATGTTATACCATTGTTAATTTATAGGAATAAAGATTAGACTCTCTCTAGTAGTGATCCACATGTGTTCTAAGAATCTATGAATGTTGTCGTAGGAATCTCTGGGTGTTAGCAAAATAGATCATATTGCTTGCATTGTTCATCTTTAATCTCCCTGAGAATCACTTCCAATTGATTCTCCTTGAGCTCTCTATACTCAAGAGTGAATGGTGGCCTAAGATCCCTCTTCATTATTGGGTGAATTCTTTAAGAGGGATTTCTCTAAGGATCAAGAGGATTATCTCAGGATCTCATTATGTATAACACAAAATGAATTTGCTCGCTTAGGAAAATAATAATTGGGTTTATATACTACTATGGTTAAAAAATAATAATTGCACATGCACCCTTTATTATTTTCCTAATTTATATAGAACCTAATTCCTATATTAATTGTATTATTATTATTTATTGACATACACTAAACTTTCAAATTAAATTAAATATTATTTATTCAAATAATATTCAAAATATATTATTTCTCACCAGGCTATTAAACATGGTTTGCAATTCTTACACAATATTTATTTATCCTTGAGTAATGATTATTTATTTAATAAATAAAAATCATTGTATTGTTCTTTAATAAATAAATAAATATTATATTCACTAAATAGAAAATAAATATTTATTAAATATTCTGCTCGCATAATATTCTCTTGAATAACTGGTGATGGAATATATGTGATCATAAAAACATGAATAATTATTAAACCACATGAAAGATTAATATTTATTCAACCTATTAAATAATAAATATTAATATATTATTTAAGTGAGATTCTGGATACACTTAGTGTGTGATCCTCTAGGCCTATTTCTCAATGTCATTAGGTGAAGCTATATAAAATCCAAGGTTATCATCTAGAATCATGGAAGGGTACCCTTAGAAAAAAATTAATATCGTAATGAAATTATTCCTCATACCGATGCTTACTATGTAATATAATCCCTTTATCAAGCTATCTATAATCAAGTAGGTTGCATACTAGTGCCATAAACTTATGTGATCGATGTCTCATACGTTGACTTTATGAAAATTTTACTTTTCAATAGAACACCATGGTCATGAATTTATATAGGCTATATCTTTACATTGAAGGGATTGATATATCAACTTACGTTACATAACAGAACGTACAAATCCTTTCTAGCAATATTCATTAATAAAATATTACTCGTGATACTCCCAATGTATTCTACATCTCCATGAGTATATTTCATCGTAGTTTTCATCAATAGATCAAATTACACAAATTATAATACTCATTAATAATAATATTAAATTTTATAGATCTATAAAAGCATTTACAAATAGAAAAATCCAATGACATGTATGAATTTGGAGTTCCTACTGGAGGGTCTCATTTTCATAATATCCTATATTGGAAATTATAAAGGGAATATACCATTAGAATGTTACTTAAAGTCCTATGAGTCTCAACCCCTAAAATCAAATATCATTTTTGTCCCTAAAATAATTTCATGTGGATATAGAATATATATTTAATAATACTTTCATGGAACTTCTATATTCTCATCATAGTGGGGAAGTACTATGAAATTTCATTGTGACAATACTCTTAGGAAATTATCACATACTATGTTATGCATAAGAATAATCATTATTTGATAAATAGTTTATTAATATTCAAAATAATGAATAAAAGTTGTCATAAAGTGCATATAAGTTGGTTCTAAGGTGTCAACTCCAACAGACTCCCACTTTCACTAGATCTAACTACTAACAACCTTCAGTCCACTAGATCTCACATGATTCTCATACTTCTTATGAGATAGGCCTTTATTCAAGGGGTATAACATGTATTCCTTTATTGGAACTCTTCTTATTGAATCTTTACACCTATGAGAAAAATCCTTCAATAGGTGACTCTTTTAGAGTGTGTTCTTTATCCATTGGTGTAACCTTGGCTCTTTTTTCCAATATCCAGTGATATAGTATTATCACAATACAATGTGATAGGGTATTTACTTCTAGGCACCACATAAACCTCCTAGATAAAGTTTCATATCCAAACAGATTCCTTGAATTCATCATAATCCTATTTATACTAAGACATCGCTATAGAATTAATGATAACTAACTATTTTGAACTCTTTCATCTCACAGCTCCTCCTTTGAGATAGAAAACTTAACATGACTATGACTTCAAATCATTCTGACCAGTTTAGGCTCTGATGACTAGCTTCTCATCTCCTCTATACACTAATAACATATCCTTAGTTCTTCTCAAATATTTTAGGATAGACTTAATAGTAGACCAATATTTTTCTCTGGGATTAGCTTGATATCTTGCTATCATGGTCAATGCATAGGAAACGTCAAGTATAGTATATAACATGGAATACATGATTGATTCTAGAACTCAAGCGTATGGAATCTTACTCATTCTCTCTATCCTCTCTTATTTATGAGGATACATTTTCTTAGAAAGATGTATACCATGTGACATTAGAACCAATCCCTTATTGGATTATTCCATACTAAATCTCCTTAGTATATGGTTAATGTATGTACTTAGACTTAGTCCAAGAATCCTATTCAATCTACCATGAATGATCTTGATCCCTAGAATATAGGCTGCTTTACCTAATTCCTTCATGGAGAAATGCTTGTTTAAACAATCCTTCATTGACAATAATACTAGTATGTCATTTATAATATATAATATGTCATTAGTATATACTACTTGGATAACAATTGCATCCCCACTAAACCTCTTATAAACTCATGGATCAAATTTATTCTTAATGAAACCAAATTCTTTTATCGCTTCATCAACTTGAAGGTTCCATGACCAAGATGCTTTCTTTAATCCATAAATGGACCTTTTAACCTTCAAAAATATTTTTTGCATCACCAAGAGTCACAAAACTTTTTTCTTGTGTAATGTGGACATCTTCCTAGAGGTTCCCATTAAGGAAACCTATTTTGAAAACTGTCTTCCAAATTTCATAGTCATGGTAGGATGCTATAACAAATAGAATTATGTTGGATTTAAACATGGAAACTGGTAAAAAGATTGCATCATAGTCAATTCATTGATTTTTTAAACCCTTTATCCACTATCCTTGATTTATAGGTATTTATTTTACCTTACATGTCTAGTTTTCTCTTGAATACCCATTTATACTCTATGAGATTTACATAAACCAGAACATTGACCAGAACCCAAACATGGTTTTGATACATGGAATCCATTTCAAAATTCATGTCTTCTTTCCATATTTCATCTTTTATGCTCTCTTCTGCCTATTTTTAAAAGATAGCTTCATCATTGTCAACTAATAATGACTCATCATAATCAGTGACAATAAATGCTTATATCATTGGTTCTCTTACCTCTCTAGTTCTCTTACACAGTACTTGTGTTTCAAGAAATGCTTCTTCTATGGGGACTTATGGAATTTGTTCTTGTACCGACTCTTGTGTATCTTAAGAATAAAATTCATCAAATTCAATATTTCTCCTAGAATCCTTTTTGAGGGTGTTCTCCCTCTCAATAAAGACGGATTTTTTTGTGATAGTCACTTTCTTTTCTGAGGGGTTGTATAGGTATTATCCCTTTTTTCTTAGGATACCCTATAAAGATAAACTTTGTGCCTCATAGTGCTAGTTTGGTCCCTAATAATGCCTTAATAAATTCTTCATTACCCCTTACATGGGTATTTGACAAAACATGGTTCTTTACACTTCATAAATCTAAGGTAATTTTGTTAGATACTTTATTTGGTACTCAGTTTAATGTATATTCTGTAGTTTGTAATGTATATCCCCAAAAAGAATAATAGAATATCTATGTAACTCATCATAGACCATACCATGTCTAACAAGGTATGACTCCTCCTTTCACAAACACCATTCCACTATGGAGTGCAATGTGGATTGAGTTCAGATAGAATCCAAAACTCCCATATAAATTTAATAAACTATTATTTAAGATATTCACCACTTCGATCTGATCGAATAATATTTAACTTATTTACAAGATGATTCTCTACTTAATTCTTGAATTTGTTGAAATTTTAAAAGGACTCATACTTATACCACACTGTGTAGATATATCTATATCTACTCAAGTCATAAGTAAAATTTATGAAGTAATAATACCCTCATCTAGTTTCTATATGAAATGGTCCATATACATTAGTGTGTAACAATCCAAGAAGCTCTGTGTCCCTTTCACCATGTCCACTAAATGGAGGTTTTTTCAATTTTCCTTGTAAACAATCATGACATCTTTCAAGTGTTTTTAGCTTAGAAGAGCCTAAAAATCCATCTTGATAGATCTTTGTTAAAAACTTCTCATTTACGTGACCAATAAAGTGAGGTCATAGTTGGGTGTTATATGAGTCGTGTGAGCATGGTTCGTTATCTATTATCAATACATATTTTTTTAATTTAATATAAAATAGTCATTATTTAAATTCACCATACCATAACATATGTTTTTTTATAAAAAACAACATTTCTTCCCAAATATGAAAATAAAATCACCTTCATCTAAGAATTATACATAAATTAGGTTCATGGTAAAACTTGGTATATAATAACAATCTATTAAAACCAATATCATTCATGTTTTCAATGAAATGTGGTAGTCTCCAATGGATAGAGAATATATCCTCATTCTATTTTTAGCACTCAAATATATATATCCTCTAAAAATCCTTCATAATCTAGTTGGTTTTAGAATTTGGATACATATATGAGCTCAAAAATATATATCTAATACCCAATGTGTAGATATTGAAAGATTACACCCAATAACATATTTACCTTTAGATTCTCCTAGCTTCTAGGTGGATTTCTTCTTCCAATGGCCTTGATTTCCACATGTAAAACTTACTACCTCATTTTCCTTACCCTTCCTCTAGATCTTCCTCTTCTTAGAAGGATGGTGCTTAATATCTTTAGGATTACTATAAGTCTTGGGCCCCTTCTCCTTGTTTTTTCTTATCTTAATCACTATAAGGACCATAGGTTTTTCACACCCCATGTCCTTATCCACTTAGAGAATTAGAGTAGAAGGTTCTAAAAGACTCTTCTTATTATTACTAATGTTATAATTAATAATAAAACTAGAGAAGTTATTGGGTAGTGAGGAAAGTATGAGATATGTTCAGAACTCATCTAGGAATTTAATCCCTAAGATGCCTAATCATTCAATCCATCCAATAATATTGAATCTATGAGGCCCAACTAGAGTCAAATCTCTAATCTTAGTTGTAAACAGATCATTTGAGATCCCATATCTCTCTTGTATTACCTTCTCTTGATAGTGATCCCAATGGTGAGGCATCATGCTATATGAATCCATGTCCTCATGTTGCTTTAAAATCTCATTGTTCATGGATGATATCATGAAACACTGAACATATATAGATTCGGTCAATTTTTTCCCATAGAGAGATAACTCTTCTGCACTAGCCTCAGTACTATGCACATTAGTAATATGTTCTTCTAGAACATACAATTCCCTTTCATGGAATAGGATAACGTGTAAGATCCTTTTCCACTATTGTAATGAAAATTTGGTGATAATGTTATCCTTATCAAGTATGGATCACAGTGACATGTTTAAATTCATTTTTATAGTAATTTATACAAATAAGATGAGTAGAGTTTTAGTACATTATATGATAAAATTTAGAAATCTAAATAAATATTATATTTAATAATATCCCAATATTTTCATGAAATCCAATATCCATCATGAATGTCTTTAGAATATCTTATTTCTTATATATTCTAGTGGAAAGGATCTATATTCCCTATCTCATCACCCTGAATTTTTTCAGTCAAGAAATTTTATGGGTTTTAAGCAGGAATTTGACATTCCAACTACATTAACTCATAGTTCCTTGATCTGTCGATTAGAATCCCCAACCCTAAAATATTTAAAATGGATTTCCTCATCCTTTACCTCTCAGTTACACCAAGTCTTTCCTTGGTAGTAAACCCTTGATTTAAACTAATTTAAGTCTACCCAAAACATCAAGTTATAATTCCTAGATAATTAGAATCACCTCAACTTTGGTTGGTCAGGCACATTGAACTATGGTTCGATTTTAACTAAAGTAGTGAGAGGATATGCCAACTTAATATATATAATTGAGGGATTTTATATTTATGTGTAAATTTCTTCTTATTATTTTTATTTCATTCTTTTTAATATTAAGTGTTTTTACATAAGTGATTAACCATCACTTAAATAATATTTATACACAAAATGGTTTATTTTAGTTCGTTCTTATATTATTTTTAATTAATTCATGTGATCATGAGAAAAAATCTATAATGGAATACCCATGCAACTAGAAAATAAATAAAATAATGAGTTTTTATGATCATGAGAATTAACTAATGGTTATTTTATCTAGAAGATGATAAAATAACTGTCGACCTAGGGAAAAATATCTTGAACCATTAATGATTTTTGTTGTAGTTTTCCACTTTTCCACCTATGTATCTCTCTTGGATTCGTTTAACCTTGGATCCAAACTTGACCACCTCCTCTATATTGGGATATCCATCCATTACATATGCTTTTACTCACACATAGGTGATAGAACTAAAGGATCGGTTGATGGGTTTACATAAAAGAAACCATGGTCATGAAGGCCCTTACAAAATGAGAGGAGAGTGAAACATAGGTCAACAATTTAATTTAATAACAAATTAAATGAAACCAATAACATAAAAAGGTCTATTCTAGGTTCATGGTCATCCATATGCAGGAAAAGAATTGTGTATTTAATAAAATTAGCATTCAATTATAAACATTATTATTTAAGATAAATCTTTCTATAATAAATTAATTTTCTTCTTTAATTATTAAATTATTTTATCATAATTTTCATCCAAATTTTCTTGAGATTCACATCCATCATAATTTTAAACAGATTAACTAAATTTATTTAAAATTAATTGAGTAAAAAAATGTACCTAGGAGGAAACATGGTGAGTACTCATCCAAACTACCCAATGTGTATTATAATGGTATGTTGTTTACTCTTACGAAATCTTTCATACACAACCCAGAAAATAATTTCACAGCATGTACTGTCAAATTAATGACCACCACTAGTGTAAAAATGGATTTTTACATCGATAGTTTAACATTGGTTCTTAGAGACCAATGTTAAAAGTAACTTTTTTGGAATCATTTTTTCAAATAACCAATGAAAAAAATAAAATACAAGTTATAGATTATTTTTAAACATTCTATTTTAAAATTTTTGGAGAAAAAATAGATTTTCATATCAAAAGTTATGGATGTTGGAAATTGAATATTATATGTCATGATTTTTAACATCAGTTTTTTTCAATAATCAACATTAAAAATGACTTTTTGGCATCAGTTTTTCAAATAACCAGTGTCAAAAATAAAATACAATTTTTAGATAATATCTCATGCTTCTATTTGACAGGTCTTGAAGAAAAAACAAACTTACGGATCAATGGTTATGGACGTTAAAAGTCAAATATTTTATGACTTTATTTTTCGTGTCAGTTTTTATCAATAACTGAAGTTAAAAGTCAATTTTGGCATCGGTTATTTAAATAACAGATGCCAAAAATAAAATAAAGTTGTATATAATTTCTCAAAATTTTATTTTACAGGTCATGGAATGAAAATGGACTTATGGATCAAAAGTTATAGATGTCAGAAGTAGATATTGAATTACTTGATTTTTGGCATCATTTTTTGTCAATAACTAATGTTAAAAGTCACTTTTGGTGTCTATTTTTCAACAACCAATGCCAAAAATCAAATAAAATTTGTAGATAATTTCTCAATATTTTATTTGAAATGTTTTGGAGAAAAAAACAAACTTATGGATCAAAAGTTATGGACATCGAAAGTTGACTATTACATTAGTTTATTTTTTGAATCGGTTTTTGTAAATAACTAACATTAAAAGTCACTTTTAGAATCGGTTTTCAAAGTAACTAACACCAAAAATCAAATAATAGTTGTAGATAATTTCTCAATATTTTATTTGATAGTTCATGGGGAAAAATAGACTTATGGATCAAAATTTATGGATGTCAAAAGTTGAAAATTATATTACTTGATTTTGGGTGTCTATTTTTTTCAATAACCGATATTAAATGTCACTTTTTGCATTGGTTTTTCAAATAACTACCAACAAAAATCAAATAAAAGTTTTAGATAATTTCTTATGATTTTATTTTACAGGTTGTAGAGATAAATTGGACTTACAGATAAAAAATTATGGATGTCAGAAGTTGAAGATTATATGAATTGATTTTTACCGTCGGTTTTTTTCAATAATTGACATTAAAATTCCCTTTTTGGCATTGGTTTTTCTAATAACATATGTTAAAAGTAACTTTTTGGCATCGTTTTTTCAATAACTATTGTTAAAAACCCAACATAATAATAGTATTGACATCGGTTATATATTTCACTGATGTAAAAAGTAAAATTTCAAATATGTGGGTTCAGTATTTAAATTTTTTCACAACATGCATTTATATTTTCAAAATCCCACCTAAATTTTAATGCATCACCACCATAAATATTTTCATTTACAATATATAGAACCACATCCAATTTTTTCAACATTTTAGACATCATCAATATAATCAATATATCAAAAATTATTCAATCGATGATTTGTACATGGTATTTATTTTCATCATTTAATTTCATTATTATTGTTTTCCATATTGGTAAATATATTGATATTTGTATTATGATGATAAAATATTAATCCGATGGAGATAAAAAGATGAAACATCTATATGATATCCATTAGTTAAGGTGAAAAATTATTTATCACTCACCATTTTCATTACCGCATGTGTTTTTTCTGAAAAAAGTGAAATAACGAAAAACACGATCTCAATTCAATTAAAACCAATAAAATAATTAAAATTAGTTTGAATATTTATCTTTGTTATTTTTCTGTACATTTGGCATATAGTTTTTTGTTCTTGATTCTCATGTTTTATTTGAAGAAATTTTTATCTATCGATACATATGGAGGTGCAACTTATGATGACCATAACATTTGATCCGTAAATCCATTTTAGATCCATAAGTAGTCAAATAGAATATTGAGAAACAATTTATATTCCAATATTAATAGTTTCAATGTTTTAATTATGGTTTTAACCAAAACCGGCATGAAAAATATTTTTTTTTTCAAAAGAAAACTTTTGGCATTGGTTTTTATACAAAACGAACGTTAAAACCATGTAGAAGCCAAATTTTGACATTGGTTTTCTAAAAAACCATTGCTGAAGAATTATAAGGCCTGACTTTCGGTGAAATTTTATATGAAAATTGACAATGAATACTCACAGGGGGGCCATGTTTTGATGGTGGTTTATAAAAACTGACATTGAAGGTTATATATTTTACGTTGCCTTTATCAATGTGAGTTAAAAACCTACGTTAAAACCCATTCTTTCACTTGTGCTCACATAACACATGGAATTTATGTTGTGTGTTATTCTTCAATGCGCATAGATTAATAAATGTAATACGACTTATACATGATATATAGATCCTAAAATTATGAAAAAATTAATTATACATTTATATATATATAACCCATAATAAGATGTGTATTACAAACTTAATGACCACATGGAACACATGTTGATAGGGTTTTCAAAGTACATTAGATTAATTTTTTATTTTGGATAATTTTCTAAAAATGCATGAAATTTACATTGGAGTTACACGACGTTTATTTTTATCACCTTTTGTCCATGACACATGCTTAGGGACTCGATGTGTAACCATGTCATGGAAAATGCTGGAGTACACTGTGTGTACATGGGATATATGACATGTGGTTTCTGAGTTACATGGACACCAGTCATATAGGATGTGTAAGATAATATGAATTATGTGTCTTACTAAGGGGATACATGTCGGGTACTAAATTTACACAGCATGTACCCCAGCTGACCATGCTCCAGGATGGCCCGATCAATATGTGGTGTATAATTAAATTCATCTTGTGTAAAAAATTAACTTGGATTGAATTAATTATGAATTAATTATTGATATATTAAATACTACTACACTATGTTTACTTTTTGGTTACATGGTGTGAAATCTTTTTTTATCCTTATAGACTCCTTGACACCTCCAGATGAGATCTTCTAATTTATTTCATTCATAAAATTAATCGATTCAATTATAATTATGATAAAAAATAAAGGAATAAGATCTTGAAATTAAAATTAAATAATGATAAAAGTGGAATTAAAAACTAGTAATAATTGTTTAAATCAATCAATGGTCATTAAATAATTATAAATAATTATGTGACTTGCTCTAATACCACTTGTAGTTTCTGAAAAAACAAAATTATCGTATGGGTTGTTCCGAACTTTTATTTTTTCATGATCGATGATTATCTGATACTTATACAAGGGTAAATGTCATGATCAATGGTATTGAATCAAAGAATATATAAAATGTAACGATTTTGGAACCAAAGTGCAATATCATCACATATTATTTATAATAAATCAAAATAATTAAAGAATTACCTTGGGAGAAATTATTTCTTCATTGATGCATTTGACAATGGATCTATGTCGTACCATCATTACATTGTTGGAATCAAGCATATATTCCCTCTAGTTATAATCCACATGTGTTCCATGAATCTCTAAACATTATTGTAGGAATATCTAGGTGCTAGAATGGTATATCTTATCTCTTGCACCATTCACCTTTGATATCCCTAAGAATCACTTCCAAATGATTCTCCTTGATCTCTCTAGACTCGAGAGTGAAAGGTGGAGGAAGACCACTCTCTATTCTTGAGAGATTTTGGGAGAGGGAGCTCTATAGTGATTGATAGAATTCTCTTTGGATATCATTGTGCACAACACAAAATGATTTGGCACTCTTAAGAAAATAATATAATTGGGTTTATATACCGTTAGGGTTAGAAAATAATAATTTCACATGTTCCCTTTATTAGTTCCCTAATCTCTATAGAAACCCATGTCTATAATAATAATAATGATGATGATGATGATAATAATAATAATAATAATAATAATAATAATTCTTGACATTCCCTAAACTCACAAATTAAATTAAATATTATTTATTCAAATAATATTCAATATATATTATTTCTCATCGGACCATTAAACTCGGTCTGATTTTCATCCATAATATTTATCAGGCCTGGAATAATGACTCTTTATTTAATAAAATGTCATTCCATTATTTTCCAATAAATAAATAAATATTATATATTCACTAAATAGAAAATAAATATATATTAAATATTCTTATCACATAATATTCTCTCGAATAACCGGTGATAGAATATATGCAATCAAGAAACATGAATAATTATTAAACCATGTATAGGAATAATATTTATTCAACTTATTAAATAATAAATTGTAATTTATCATATTTTCTTTGGTTTTATTTTTATAAATTAATTGAGAAAATTTTGAGACCAAGAACTGAGACGGCGTGTGATTTTGAGGCTTGGTGTGCCCAGAACAATTCATTAAATGATGTTCAGTTTTTAATAAAGTGTGTGGGTTTTTTTTCTTTAAAACTAGAATAACTCTTAAACAGGTGTCTAGATCAGAAATATAACGGCACCATTGCATTCAGAATAATGACTTAACCTTAGGTGGGGCCTAATATCTACTGTCACAGGTCGACCGTGAAAGTTAGTTTTTGGACGTAAACGTCATTAAAATATTTAATAAAAATATTTTATTAGATGTTTCATTGGTTTCTTTTAAAAAAAATTATTTTTAGGAATCTAGGGTTACTACATAACACTAGAAATCTTAAGAGGTAAGGATAAAGAGCTTCCTCTAATGAATGTCGATGTATTGGTGAATCAAGATCCACAAACCTCAGATTCGATGGATTGACGAACAATGACAACACAACTTCTCCCTTCATAAACAACCAATCCAAATTCCAAGTAGGGTGTTGTTTCTTTGTGATTTACTCCCCATTCTTAAATTCAATAATGAACATAGACAAACCCATAAATAGGTTGATCCACAATTCAATCACTTGGGGAATGGGAGTTATCTTACTGGAATTAAATGGGAGTAAGATATATATGATTTATTCGTTCTTCGTAACCCCTCTAATAAAGATGAATAAATGATGACATGAACAAAGGATAAGATCCATACTTTATGTACTTTTTTTATTCTATTTTCCCCACTTGTTCTTCACATTCTTCATGTTCTTCATGATTGTATGGGAGGATGATTATTGTGCCTCTGTTTCGTGGTGCAACAATCTAATAATAAAGACATGACACTGCCAAGACACCATGGAGGTGTGATGGTGAAGGCACAGTGCTCTTTGGTTTGGGTGGAGTGTGAGGGAAGGACGGAGGGCTAGTGTTAGCAGTAGGATGTGGCCCAGTGGGGTCAGTCTAGGCGTAGTGTGAGGGAGAGGTCACCGGCGGGGCGGCCGGTAGAGGCGGAGCATTTCCGGTAGGGGTTGCATCAAAGACAGGGTGGCTGGAAAGCATGGATCGTAGTAGGAGGTCATAACATTGATTAGGGGATGCTGCTCAATGTCGTGTCGAAGGAACCCATGGTGGCAAGGCCACGGGGTAGGCAGTGCAGTGGTCGGGCTGCGTGGAACACGGCATGGAACCACACTAGCATGGGGGGAACACGGTCGGGGTGGACCGTGTGAGGCATAGTGAACAAGCCCGTAGCATGGGCCGGGTCTAGCAGGCCCAGTGTTCCGAGATAGGGGTCTAAGCCAGCGGGCCAAGCCCAGGGGCCCGAACCAGGCAGGCCAAGTCCAACGACTCAAGCCCGGAGGGCCGAGCTAGTAGGTCGGGCCCGTTCAGTTCGGGGTGGTTCAGGTCAAGCAAGTTTGGGCTGGGCTGGTTCAGTCTGGTCTGGTTCGGCCTGGGCCATACTAGTCTAGGTCAGGTCGGTCGGTTGGTCGGGTCAGACCTTTTTATAAAAACTACTGTAACTTTCAAAATGTATGTCCGTTTGATGAACTGTTTGCAGCGTTGGGACCCTTGAGATGAAACAGTATTTTTGAGATACTCTAAGTGATTATTTGTGGAATTTTGAATACAACCTACTAGCTTGAGGAGTATGTTTTTCTGAAATAAGTACACTACGAGTGGAATCATGTGGTTGGATATGATCTTAAAACAATGACTTAAAGGCTATATAACTTTGGGGATATGTGACTTACAAAGACTCCATGGCTTACTGAGACTTAGTTTCTTAACAAGTATCTATTTCTTACCAAGACTCTGCATCTTACTGAGACATCAGTCTTACCGAGACTATGTCTCTTACTAAGACTTCGTGTCTTATCGATGTAGGGTGTTATACAGATTACATCTGATAATCCTGCTTTCTGTTTTATAGAATAATAACTATATGATTTGAACATATATTTCCTTTTGGTATACTTCATGTATTTATTTGTGGTGTACTTAGTGTAATTTTTAGTGATATTCCTTTGTGGTTTTGGGGTGTCCTGCTGATTATTGTTTTACTCACCCCTTCACGGTATTTGACTGCATGTGTCGTGTCTTGTGTAGATGATCAATGCTTTGATGGAGTTATAGGTGGACTAGGACCAGGTGGTTCTTAGATTGATCGTCCAAATGAGGTGTTCTTCTACAGCTTCATATAGCTTTCCTACACCTACCGTTCAGGTAGGATTTTCTATATACGAGTATCAAGAACATGTGTATTTATTTTTGTAGATTCTTTCTTTAGTGGGCTTATATTCTAGCCCTGTTTACTTTCCAGTTTCCTACTATCATACTCTATAGTTGGTATCTTATTCTATGAATTCATTTTCTACTTAGTGTTTTTTCATTTCATTATTTTTTTCCTGGAGTTGTGTGTGTTTTTACAGTTACTTTGGAAAATGCCTCCCATTTATTGGATATTCCTACTCGGTGATATTCATTATCCCCTCACCTATTGGAGGCTGGATTGGGGTAGACATGGAATGGTCCCCTCTAGGATGGGTCATGATAGAGTGGTATCAGAGGGGGTCGGTTCAACTTAAGGACCGAGAGTCTGTGAGGTTGGTTTGGGGAAACAAAGTTAAGTGTTTTGAGTTAGGATTTCAGGATAGGGAATCTAGTGTTGGTGCAGTAGCTGATGTATCCATACACTAGGACTCTAGACACCTGTTTTTCGACTCAATACATGAAAAAACTGGTTGTAGGTAAATAATGTTACATGCATCATATAGGATTTGGGAGTGTTCTTATATTATAATTGAGTTAGGTCACTTGGTATACTCTATTAAACATGGACCATCTTGATCTGTTTCAGGATGCCTCCCCATAGATAGTTGGACATGATTCCATTGTGTGATCATGAGGATGATCTGCCAAGTGATGAGGCGTCAGTACAGGGGCTTGTTCCTAAGATGGCACCTTATGGTGGTTTTCCTATAGCAGTGCCGCTCATTGAGAAGCATTTACTACCGGTGATACCGAATATGGATGCATGTAGACTGAGATCATTGTATGAGTTATATCAGTAGTGACCTTTAAGGTTTTAAGGTGAGATAGAACCCTAGGTAGCTTAGGGTTGGCTATAGGCACTTACTCGCATATTCCTCCTTGTGAGGACACCTACTGACCAAATGATAGTCTTATCCATGAGTCTTCTTTAGTGATCATCTAGGAGATGGTGGAGCTTAGTGGCCCAGACATAGGATGAGGTGACTCTCTCTTGGGCAGACTTCGAGCGACTCATTATGTAGGATTTCTTCCTATGTATGTTACGATCAGTGCACATACACGAGCACCTACTTCTACAGTAGGGAAGTCATACTGTGGAGGAGTACTCAACGAGGTTTATTGATCGTTCTCACTACTCCACAGATATGGTACGAGACCCGTTCTTTAGGGATCAAACCTTTGAACAGGGATTACACTGGCAGATCAGTAAATCCATGATATCCCATAGCATTCTTATATATGTTGGGGTACTGGAGAGAGCTCTACTAGTGGAGAGCTTTCTGGAAGAGTAAACGCCAATAGTAGGAGCTACCAGCAGTCACTATGCAGTTGAGTCTTCTATGGTAGGTAGCTGACATTAGTCATAGAGACCCAAAAAGGTCAATCACTCTAGGGGATGACCCCATTACATGGGATCAGTGGTGTGGGGCTCCCAAGGCACAGTGAGTCAGCTGAAGGATAGGTTGTGTTGCTCATGTAGTGGTCAAGGACATCTGGCATGAGATTTCCTGACCCTCTATATGAACAATTAAGAGATGGTCGAGGGACTATTAAGGTAGAGTAGGAGGCATGAGTAGGGTGGTGCATAGGGAAATAGATATGGAAAAAGTGCAGTTAGGGTATCAAGATTTGGACAGAGGTTCAACGTATTACCACCACCACCCCTAGGTGGTCCACCATGGCCTCAAGGATCTAGTGCACAAGGATGAGGCCAGCTTCAGGTGATGGAGGCTTATGACCTCAAGGCTATGGGGATGATTATAGGTATGATCTGTGTCTTTTCCACATTAGTTTTATTTTTGATAAACATAGGTTCTAGTAATTCTTTTCTTTCCACAACCCTTATTCTAGACACATAGATTTTAGTAGAACCATTGACTCGATCCCTACACTTATATATTCCTATAGGAGGTGATTCGATGATCACACACTGGTTTCAAAAGTGTGATATTACTCTTGGAGGTGAGAGTTTTGGTTAGGATCACTTGGTAATGGTGTCTAGGCCTTATGATTTCAGTCTTGGTATGGACTGGTTATCCATAGTCCATGCTCAGATTAAAAATTTTAGGCATAGAGTGTGGTGTATCTGTGGTGATGGGACCATTTATTTTATTGGTGAATTGGAAATTCATGCAGCACAGGATGGACTTACTCATAGGAGGGTGCAGCCGATTACTCAACAGTTGTCTAGCCTCACCCTCGGTGCAATAGATGATAGGATTCCTCAGTTTCCTGCAGTGGTGTCCGAGTATGAGGATGTATTTCCTGAGGATGTACCTATATTACTTCCCCATAGGTATGTAGACTTCTACATTGATCTGTACTCTGGTATTGCAGAGATATATATACCTTCATATCGGATATCTCCCACAGTGCTTCATGATTTGAGGGTACAATTGGGGGAATTGAAGAGGAAGACTTCATGAGACCCAATATATCACCCTAGGTGGCCTCAATTTTGTTTTCCAAGAAAGAAGACCGGAGCTTGAGGTTATGTGTGGACTTCTGACACCTGAATTAGGTGACTGTGAAGAAAAAGTATCAACTACTGATGATCGACAGCCTCTTCAATCAGCTGAAGGGAAAGAGATAGTTCTTGAAGATTGAACTCAGATATGCTTATCACCATCTTCATGTACGGGAAGAGGATGTACCAAAGATAGCCTCCAGATGTCGGTATAGCCACTATGAGAACTTAATGATTCCATTTGGAATGACAAAAGCCCCAGAAGTGTTTATGGGACTCATGAATAGGATCTTCTAGCCTTACTTAGACCGATTCATGGTGGTCTTCATTGATGGAATCCTAGTGTAATAGGCATCTGAGGAGGGGCACGCAATACACTTAAAGACTATCCTAGACACAATTCGAGAGCACCAGCTTTATGGTAATCTCTTGAAGTGTCAGTTCTGAATTTGAGAGGTCCACTTTATAAGAAACATCATTTAATAGGCTGGAGTTATAGTGCATCTGTCAAAGATTAAGGTGGTGCTTTTCTGGAAGCCACCCACATTATCTAGGTATGGAGTTTCCTAGGTTTGGAGGGGTACTATTAGAGGTTTTTACCCAACTTTTCTAGAGTAGCATCACCCTCGAAGGCTTTAACACAGAAGGGGAAACCTTTCATGTGGACAGAGAAGTTCCAGCAGTGCTTTTAGGAGCTAAGGCAGTGGTTAAAGAGTGCTTCCATATTGATAATACCAGAGGAGGGTATTAGTTATGTAGTTTCACACCCCAAACCGACACTTCATGGTTATTTTATTTATTTTTGAGTTTCTATTTAATTTTATTAATTTTTGAGTTTTTTTAATTTTAAATCAATTGATTTAGAATAAAAATAAAATTAACAAAAAACCCTAATCTAACCCATCCCCCCTCACCCATCGGCCAACCCCCCCGCCCCCTCCCTTCCCCTCCTATTCATACGATTGACCCCCCCCCCCCCCACCTTTCCACACTCCACCCCCCCCCCCCCCCCCCTTGTCTTCTCATGTGTGACCCCCCTCCCTTTTGTAGGAGCTCTCTGACGTGCCACCTCCCCTCTATTATTCGTTCCTCACCCATACTCTTATGTGGCACCCCCTCCTTCCTCTAGTTGCACGACACAACCCTTCCCCCCAGAACTCTAGACCGCACGTACTCCACCCTACAAGAGAGCCTCCCTTCTCTATAGTTTCCACCCTATTTCTCAGGGTATTTGGCTTGACTCACCTAGGTAAGGTCATAGGTCCCCTCTCCATGTGTTATCTGGATTTTTTTCCCTCTTCCCATAGCCCATATTGTCTCAATAAAACCCTAGGTCGTGGGTTGACCAGTTTTTGGTAATTTCTTCCATTTTTAGGGTGTTCGGTGGGTCTCCCAAGTCTTTATTTTGCAGGTTTCAGTGTACACTACTGAAAGTGAAGCAGTTCTGTACATTCTGGTTCATCCGCCACCATTTAAGGTTGACTTCTTTTACCCTCTTATTTGTTTAGTTAATTTTAATGTGTTCTAAATTTTATTTGGGTAGTGTGAAGTTTTATTTATTAATGTCTTAACCTGTTTATGGGTTAGAAATGTATTTTTTCAAAATAAATGGACATGTGTTGGGAATTTTGTATTATAATGTTTCTTGAAATGAGTTTTATGCATTGTTTGGAAAGTGAGAATAATATTTTTGAAGGTACTTGAAGTGCAAATTTGTTTGAAATGAGTTTTTACTAAAGAATGGAGTAATGTTAGAAAATGCATTATTGTCTATTTTTATGTATGAATTTTAGATTTTTTAATGATAAAAAGGGCGTGTTTTGGAAATGATTTCAAGTTGTGTTTGGATTCATAAAAAGTGGATTTTGGGGGAATTTGTTGAGAAAGTATATGTTTTTCTTCTGTTTTTCAAAGGAGAATTTATAAAATGTGTAATTGATGGTAAAAGCATTTAAAATGGGTTTTTTGTGTGAGTAAAATGGAAGGAATCGATTAGTATTGGAATTTAGGCCTTTTTGTTCACTTTTAGTATGAGTTGTGAATTCTTTAAATAATGAGAAGCTAGTTTTGGAAATGAAATTATTTTTTGTGTGAGTTTTCTGTAGGTTAATAAAATTGTTCAGTGTCTCCTAAAAGAACTGTACACACATACATAGGTACGTATGTCTATATATATATCATCCTTGCACTTATTCCCTCATGTTGTGGGGAATATGTGTATTGGATTAAGGGGTATATATATATATACAGGAATGTATGTGTGTGTAATTGTGGGGATATCTTCATCAAAGGCATCGGTTGCCGAATTTTTTGTCTTAGTCTGCTCCCTTTTTTGAGGTAGGATTCTATATGCATTGACCTTTAAATTTAAGAATCATTTATTTCTTGTATTTTACACCTAGTTTTCATATTAATTATTGATAAAGTATTGTTAGTAAGATTTTATGTCTTGGATTGTAGTGGTTTCTTTCTTATAATGTATTGAATTAAATAGTTGGGTTGAATTTTCACATCAATTGTTTGTTTAAATGACCATTTATCCTTTACAAATGTATTTCAGATTTATAATGGTTATTTGGGTTTATTTAATGGGTTTCCAAGTGCCTTCATGGTTTTCAAAATGTGTGTGTGTTATTCTTTAAGAAATGGTTTGGCATGTGAACATCATATGAGGACCACTTGAAACATTTATAAATATAGTTATCTTGAGAAAAATCTCATTGGATGTGGTCCCCTTGCTTTGGTTGAGTTGTATATTATGGGAGTTCTATCTGGTAGGACTCTCCTATGATCAAATGGTCGAAAGGAGGGGTATATATTCCTTAGGGTGACTCAAGTGATGCATGTTGTTTGTTTACATATATATATGTCTCCATGATTTTGTGCTCAGTTGGCATCAGTTGGCTCACCATTTTTGTTATACATTTTGACATGATAACCTAGCATAGCAAGAGAATTTCCAATGAACGATTATTGCACTAGTTTAGATTACATTAGTTTCCCATATAAGGGGGTTATTTTTTTGTCATTGCTATGGGATTGTACCCCATTATTAGGCTAGGTAGGATAGAGATTAGGTGTTTAGGTGTTATGGCATCATCAGGTAGGTCATGCCTTCTAGATGAGTCACATGTATAGTATATTCTAGGTTATTCACGAGCTCTTAGGTTTCACCCATTTCTACCAACACGAATGTATTGATGCATTGTTTTCCATATACTCTTGTGTGTTATTTCTCATTTCCCTTGTTTTATAATTTTTGATATTTCTATTGGAATAGTGTGGATTATTGGATAAAATGATAAAGTGTTTTTAAATTATTATGAAAAAAGGTTTTGGAAATTTTTTATACCCACCCTCTCCTTTATAAATGAAATTTCATCTCTCTTTCAAAAATTCATATGGTTCCTCTTTGTAAAAGAATATGGTTTTGAATGGTAAAAAGGGTAATTAGAAGTGAATTTCTTTAAAGGGAAAATGTGTGAGAAACTTACTTTTATATATTTTAGTTCAAACCTGAAATTGATGATTCTTTTGTTTAAAGGAAATTAATTTGGGAGTAGATTACTTGGGAATTCCTACTGAGTTTTAATACTCACACCTATACATAATTCATGTTTTTAGTATCAAGTGAAGGTTTCAGTTTGATCTTGATAACAATGGGTGATGTGGAGTCTTGGGATTGGAGAGTGACCCATGGGGTCACATGGAGTTTTAGTGGTCATCAGGTTTGGTTAGTTGTGCCTTTTATTTCTTACTTCGTTATTTTATTAGGTTTATTTATTTTTGGGATTATCTTTTATTATTCCACTATTTATCTTTATTTATATTGGGTTAAATAATTCCCATCATCACTCTTTTGATGCCCTTGGTGCTTTTCACTAGCTCTGGAGGATCGGGAATGCCTCTCGGGCCTTGTCGTAGGCCGATTTGGTTGACCAATTCAGGGTCAACTCGGGTTGGTTTATGACAAAATGGTATCAGATCATAGGTTCTTAAGAGGACCTGGTTTTTAGAGTACCCTTTTTTATTTTGGTTGTCAAGGTAGATAGAGTAAGACTACTGGATCTTGGGTTATAGAATTGGGGGAGTGTCTGGCCAACACTTTTTAAACCGAACCTTGAGTTGCCATGGTAAGTCGGGTTTTTCTTGGTTTATTTGGTTCTTATGGGTTTCTTGGTATTTGGGAAAATAAAATGATAGTAGGTAAAATTGTCTCAGTGACCTATCAGGGCCTGGAAAGCCATGTGAATCTAGAGACATGGTCCCGAAAGACTCTTTGTGATAGTGGTTTGATTAGATATGGCCTCCAACCATATGGCCAAGTCACCCATCACCACTAGTTCCCCCCTAGTGTATTGTTTTGGGTCCTTTTGAGATTTTTATATTTTTTACCTATTAAATGGTAGGCCTATTTCATTTTTACTTAATGTTGGATGGGTTGGCTTTGGGGTGTCTTGTGTAGATATTAAAATGATTTTTGGTTTGACAAAATTATGATTGGTTGGTCAAAAATGTGGTTCTCAAAACCATAACTTTGAATCCTTTGGAGAGTGAAAGGGGTTGTTTTGAAAGTGGGAGTCATTTTGGAAAATGTTTTTGGGTTTTTTGAAATATTTTATGAGATGTTAAATTGTAAAAAAATGAGTGTGTAACTTGAAAAAAAATTCTTTGACGATGAGGTGTGGTTCTAAAATTGGTTCGTTATTTTTTTTCTTTAAAGTGGTTTTGAATGTGATAATGGTTCTTTTATCTCACTCCTGGTATTTCTATGAGTGATCACATATATGTATATGGATGTATGTATGTGGTTATAGGATGGTAATTGGTATGTATGGGTGAGTTCTTGAGCAAGCACAAGAGTGTATATATGTGAGGCTATGTGGAATACCAATAGTGGGTGATTGGTTTGTAAGGCTTGTTATGTTTTCTAAAAATGTTCTTCAAAAATGGGTATTTTAGTGTTTTAAAACATGTGAGAGTGTGATTTTGCCTTTTTTTTGTGTTCTCTTTTTTTTACTTTAGATTTGGTGTGTTTGAGGTGTGATTGAGATCATGTTTTGAGTTTGGGTAGTTGATTTGAAAATGAGATGACGAATTTTGATTTATGGTTTTTTTTTATTTGGTTTCATGCATCCTATTTTCAGGTTTTTTCCTCACCGAGTTCTAAGGGATTTTGAGAAGAATCTGTGGGTATTTATTTCACTGTGTGTCTTTCATTTGATCAATCCATACTTTATACGTTTGGTTTATCCTTTTAAGATATAGATCATGGTGGTTCTCAATATCAATAGTTTGTCTAGAAGTTCTGAGAGTCAAACCATCCTCATTTCCTTGGGTAGCCAGAACTAGGGAAATTTTAGGAATGACTGTGAAATATTGAGGTGATCTTTGTTCGGCTTGAATCTCCTGAACATCTCATGATGGATCTTTCCACCTTCACCTAGGAAGGCATGAGTTGGGAATGGTGGAAATTCGTTCTTCAGGCCGAACCACAAAAGAATTTCTCATGGTAATTTTTAAAGCCTTGTTCATCAAAAATTACTTCCCTGATGAAATGAATATACCTATGGTTTCAAGGTTGTATGGTCTTGAGTATGGAGATTTAATGGTGTTTAAGTATGCTAAGAACTTCATCAATCTGTTGTTATATCTCCCCAACCTCATCAGGGATGAATTTTTGAATGATTGATTCTTTGAAAGGGGTCTCCAATCAGAATTCCTTGAGGTAGTTCCTTCTTTCCCTGATGATTATGAAGAAGCTTCCAGTCTATCTATTCAAGTTGAAGCTAATTTATCAATTTCTGGCTAGTTGAGAAGAGTTATAAAAAAATTTTTGTTTTCTTCCTTTCCAGATTCATCTGATAGAAAGTTCTGGCTATATTTTTAGTGTGGGAATCCTAGTCATATGAAGTTTTCATGTCACGAAAAACCTATGATATGTATTAACTGTGTCTGTTTAGGTAATTTTCAAAGGTTTTTTCAGGGTAGTTCTAGGAAGTTACATGGAGCTAGATCCACTTGGAGAACTTTCCAGCTTAATTGGATGAACATAGCGCTGGTGCAATCTCAATCGGAAGCTTCTTTTGTTGTGAATTCTCTTGTTGTTTTAATTAATGTAATATGTGGGGTTGTCTTATTTTGGGTGTGAAGAATGATTTTGAAGGTCCTTTTGGAACATTGTTTTAATGGGAATATATTTTTAATATTTTTAATGTTGCTGATGTATAATGGTGGTGTTTCTTGTCCCGTGTTTTGTTTCTTTGGGTTTTTCTATCCGCCTTTAGAATTTGAGATTTATTCCAGCTTGTGAAATAAATGTTTTTATAGAGTATTAATATAGTGGGAAGACCCCCATGAGATGAGCTCATGGTAAATCTATCTTCTAGGTGTTCTTGATGGAGAATTTACTTGTTTTCACTCAACTCGACCTTGACCATAGTAGTTAGTTGTCTTGGATAGTGGGTTATGTAATGGATTCTTATAGAGATTCTGAATAGGCCACGACTAGTTTCTTTGATGGTTTTTGTGTTAGGGGTCAGGGTGTTCCTTGTTCAGTTGTGTTTAGAAAAAAGTGAGTCTATTCTTTTTAATCTCTTCATTATTTATTCGAGCTCTATAGTCGTGTGTGATGTCTTACTTGGATGTGTGTCTTCTTTTGAGGATGATCTCATGGTTTCTTTTTGGGAATCCATAGTTCTGGGCTCAAAATGGAATTGAGTGTTGGTTCTTTGGTCTTTGAGTTTTCAGGTCTTTCCATGGTTTTAAATCATCCTTTCTTTGGTTTTGATCAACCAAATCTCTTGGGACTTTTTGGGGGCAGAAAGTGTCATGGTGGGGAGAATTTTCACACCCCAACCCGACACTTCAAGGTTATTTTATTTATTTTTGATTTTCTATTTAATTTTATTTATATTTGAATTTTTTTTTAATTTTAAATCAATTGAAATATAAATAAAATTAAAATTAAAAAGACTCTAATCTAAATGCTCCCCCCATACCCCATGGCCAACCCCCTCCCTTCCCCTCATATTCAAGAAGTCGACCCCCCTCCCCCCTTTCCACACTCGATGCCACCCCCCTCCTGCTTTCTCACCTGCGACCCCCCCCCCCTAATTTCAAGAGCTCTCAAGTGCACCACCTTCCATCTATCATCCATTCCTCTACCATCTTCTTGTGCAGTGCTCCCTCCTTCCTATGGTCATGCGACGCAACCTGCCCCCCCAGAACTCTCGGTCGCGCGTGCTCCAGCCTACCAATGAGCCTCTCTTCTCCATGTTTTCAACTCTATTTCTTAGGGTTTTCAACTCAACTCTCCTAGGTAAGGTCATAGATCCCATATCCTTGTGTTTTCCAACATTTTCCCTCTTCTCATGGCCCCTCTTGTCTCACTGAACCCTAGGTCATGGGTTGACTAGATTTTGGTAATTTCTTCTATTTTTAAAGTGTGTAGTGTGTCTCCCAGGTCTTCCTCATGTGGGTTTCAGTGTCCTCCACTGAAGGCAAAGTTCTTTGGTCTATTCTGGTTCATCTGCTGCTATTTGAGGTTGATTTATTTTACCCTGTTATTTGTTTAGTTAATTTTAATGTGTTCTAAATTTTATTTGGGTAGTGAAAAGTGATATTAGGTAATGTTTTAACAAGGTTATGTGTTATAAATGAGTTTTTTCAAAATAAATGGCTATGTGTTGTGCATATTGTATTGTAATGTTTCATGAAAATAGTTTTATTCCTTTTTTGGAAAGTGAGAATAATATTTACAAAGGCACTTGAGGTGGTAATTTATTCTAAATGATTTTTTATTAAATAATGGAGTAGTGTTGGCATATAGGCTTTATCATGTATTTTTACGTATAAATTTTATATTGTTTAATCATAAAAAGGAAATATTTTGGAAATGATTTTGGGTTGCATTTGGATTTATAAAAAGGTGATTCTCTGAGAATTGGTTAATAAAGTGTGTGTTTTCCTTGTGTTTTTCTAAGGATAATTTATAAATTCTGTAAGTTATGGTAAAAGCATTTAAAATGGGTTTTTTGTGAGTAAAATAGAAGGAATCGATTAGTATTGGCATGTCGGCATTTTTGTGCACATTTAGTATGAGTTGTGAATTATTTAAATAATGGAAAGTTAGTTTTGGAAATGAACTTTTTTTGTGTGTGGGTTCCCTATAGGTTAATTAAATTGTTCGGTGTCTCCTCAAAGGCTTGTACACGCAAACATAGGTACCTATATCTATATATATCTCCCTTGCACATATTCCCTCATGGTGCGGGGAATATGTGTGTTGGATTAAAAGGTCTATATATATATATAGGAGTGTATGTGTGTGAAATTGTGGGGAAATCTTGGTCAAAGTCACCAGGTGCCGAATTTTTCATCTTGGTCCACTCCTTTTTGGGGTAGGATCCCATATGAATTTCCATTTAAATTTAAGAATCATTTATTTAGTTCATTTTGCACCTAGTTTTCATATTAATTATTGATATAGATTTTTTAGTAAAATTTTCTATCTTGGATTGGAGTGGTTTCTTTCTTGTGGTGTATTGCATTAAATAGTTTGGTTGTGTTTTCACATAAATTTTTTGTTTACATTCCCCTTTGGCATTTATAAATGTATTTCAGATTTATAATGGTGATTTGAGTTTCTTAAATGGGTTTCCATGTGAGTTCTTAGTTTTAAAAGTTGGTGTGTGTGTGATTATTTAAGAAATATTTTGGCATGAAAACATCATGTCAGGCCCTGTTTACACTTTTATAAATATAGTTATCTCAAGAAAACTCTCCTTGGTTGTAGTCCCCTTGCTTTGGTTGAGTTGTATGTTATGGGAGGTCTGTCAGGTATGACTCCCCTATGATCAAATGGTTGAAATGATAGGGACATATTCCTTGGGGTGACACAGGTGATTCCTGTTGTGTGTTTATATATATATATACATGTCTTCTTGATTTGATGCTCGTATGGCATCGGTTGGAACACCCTTTTTTTATACATGTTGACATGGGAGCCTAGAATAACGAGCGAGTTTTTGGTGAATGATTTTTGAACTAGCTTAGATTATGCTAGTGTCCCATAGTAGAGGGTTATTTTGTTATCATTTATATGTTATTGGGAACCTCAATTAGGCCAGGTAGGATGGTGATTGGGTGTTTGGGCGTTATGATGTCATCGAGTAGGGAATGCCTTTAGAATTAGTCACATGTATAGAACATTCTAGATTATTCATGAGCTCCTAGGTTTCACCAATGTCTACTGACACAAATGTTTTGATGCATTTTTGGAAAGATACTCTTGTGTGTTATTTCACATTACCCTTATTGTATGATTGTTGAGCTTGCTTCTGGAATAGTGTGGATTATTGGCTAAAATGATAAAGTGTTTTCAAATTTTTATGGAAAAAGGGTTTGGAAATGTTTTATACCCACCCTCTCCTTTATAACTAAAATTTCATCTCTCTTTTAAAAATTCATATGGTTCCTCCTTGGAAAATAATATGGTTTTTAATGGTAAAAAGTGAAATGGGCTGTGATTTTCTTTAAAGGTAAAATGTGTGAAAACTTACTTTTATATATTATAGTTAAAATATGAAATTGATGATTATTTTATTTAAAGGAAATGAATTTGGGAGTATATTACTTGGGAATGATTACTAATTTTTAATACTCACACCTATACTTCATTATTTTTTTAGTCTCATGTGCAGGTTTTAGCTTGATCTTTATCATTGTGGGAGATGTGGATTCTTGGGATCAGAGAGTGACCTGAGGGGTCATGTGAAGTTTTAGTGGTCATTGGGATTGGTTAGTTTTTCTTTTCAGATCTTACTTAGTTGTTCTATTCAGTTTATTTACTTTTAGGATTCTCTATTATTACTCTGTTATTTATTTTTATTTATATTGGGATAAATCATTCCCATAATCACTTTGTTGATTCCCTTGGTGTTTTCACCATCCTAGGAGGATCAGGAATGCCTCTCGGGGCTTGTCATAGGATGACTTAGGTGACAGGTTCAGGATCAACTCGGGTTGGTTTGTGGCATGTAGTGTTCATCGATGCATCAGGGACCCATCTTGGTTATGTCTTGATGCAAGGTAAAGTGGTAATTTACAATGGTTAGTACCAGTTAAGATAGCATGAGAAGAACTACATGACCCATGATCTTGAGCTAACAGCATTAGTCTTTGTATTGAAGATGTGGTGACACTACCTGATGGGTTAATGGTTTACTGTCAACTCTAACCACAAGAGTCTCAAGTATATATTCTCTCATAAGTATTTGAACATGAGATATAGGTGATGGATAGAGTTCCTCTAGGACTAAGACCTCGAGATTATCTATACTCTTGGGAAGGGGAACATAGTGGAAGATTCTCTCAGAAAGAGATCCATCATGCAGTTGCTGAGAGAGGCGTCAGATCAGTTGGACTCATTACAAATATCCTTTGTGGATGGAAATGGAAAATCTTACCTCCACTTGATGGTTTTCACCCCTCTAATCTTACATCGAGTTAGGAAGGCACAACTAGGGGATACTAACTATCAGACCCGACATTCCCAGTTGTCCACACAGCATGCACCTGATGTAAATTCAATAGGTGAGGAGCATTTCATTATTTTCTGAGGGTGAACAGTTTTAAAAGTGGTGTTATGGGAGGAGTTTATGTGGGAGTTCAAAAAATCTTCTTTGGTGGTACATCCAGGTGTGGATAATATGTACCAGGACGTCCGAAGTTAGTTTTGGTTGCTAGGGATGAAAAAGGTGATAGTAGACTTCCTTTCTCAATGTCTCACTTGTCATCAAGTGAAGGCTAACCCCCAAGTTTCAGTAGGGTTGACCCAACCACATGAGGTGCCATAGTGTAAGTGGAATTGTATATCTATGGACTTCATGATGGGTTTACCATGCACGTCTAGGGGACATGATACCATCTGGGTGATCATTTACTGACTCATCAAGTCATCCCACTTCCTACCGATCTGGGAGTAAGGTTCAATAAAGATATTGGGATGCCTCTACGTGCAAGATAGAGTTTGACTTCATGTACTTCCATCGATGATCATTTCAGATCATTATGCTCATTTCATAACCCAATTGTAGAAGGGATTTTAGGAGGCATTTGGGACTCAGTTTCATTTAAGCACATCTTTTCATCCATAGGCATATGGCCAGACTGATCGGACCATTCAGGTTCTGGAGGACATGCTACAAGCCTGTATCTTGGACTTTGGTGATAGCCGGGAGAATCACATACCACTAGTGAAGTTTACATAAAACAACATCTACCACTCCACCATTGGTATGGTACCGTTTTAGGCCTTGTACAGATGACCATTCAGGTCACCACTCTACTAGACTGGCCTAGGGGAGTCAACACTCATGGGTCCAGAGCCGGTAAGTTCTACCACTGGGAATATATAGATCTTCTGAGAGCAAATGAGGAATGCACAGAGCCAGCATAAGTCATATTATAATAGTACATTGAGTCCTATGAAGTTTGAGGAGTGAGATCATGTGTTTATTTGGGTCTCACCTCGACAGGGATTGCAGATATTTGGCCAGGGAGACAAGTTATCTCCAAGATAAATCGATCCTTTTTAGATTCTGTGTAGAGTTGGAGAGGTAGCGTACCGCCTAGATATACCCCTATAGTTTCATCAAGTACATGATGTATTCCATGTGTTACATTTGAGAAGGTATGTGAATGACTCATCGCATGTCATCAACTGAGGTGAGTTATACATTGATGATGGGGAAACTTTTGTAGAGTACCTGATGGATATCGAAGATCGACAGGAGAGGATCCTTCATGGGCGGTCAATTCCTCTAGTGCGGATTTGGTGGCAGCACAGAAATATCCATGAGATAACTTGGGAGTGGGAGGCTCATATTTGTGATCAGTACTCTCATATTTTTGTTTAGAACCCCTTTTTTTGGCTTTCGGGGACATAAATCCCTAAGGTGGGAAGAATTTAATGACTCGTATTTTCTCCGGTTTTATTTTTATAAATTAATTGGGAAAATTCTATGACCAAGTGCTGAGAGGGAGTGTGATTCTATGTCCTGGTGTTCCCATAACAATTCATTGAATGATGTTAAGTTTTTAATAAAGCATGCAGGTGGTTTTTCTTTAAAACTAGAATAACTCTTAAATGGGTGTCTGGATTAGAAATCTAAGGTCACTATTGAGTGCATAACCGAGAATTTACCTTAGGAGGGGACTAGAATCAATCAGAATGGGTTGACTCTGAAAGTTATTTTTTGGATGTAAATGCCATTAAAATATTTAATAAAAAATCATTTTACATTACATTGGTTTCTTTTAAATTTTTCATATTATCATAAATCTAGGGTTAGGACATAACCCTAGAAATCCTCTGAGGAAAGGATAAGGATCTTCCACCAATGAACATTGACGGATTGGTGAATCAAGATCAAAAAACCACAGATTTGATGGATTGATGAAAAATTATGATATTGCATGGCCCTTCATCAACAACCGATCAAAATTCCATTAGGGTGTTTTTTCTTTGTGATTTACTCTTCATTCTTAAAATTTGACGATGAATGTTAAGAACCCACAAACTAGTTGATCTATGATTCGATCACTTGCAGGATGGGAGTTATCTTGTGGGAATTAAATGGGGGTTAGATCTATGTGATTGATTCATACTTCATAATCCCTCTAATAAAGACGAATCAAGTATGATACAATTAAAGGCCAAAATCTGTTCTTTGGGTTCTTTTGTGCTTCTCCTTTCCCTCATGTTCTTTGCATTATTCTCTTTCTTAATTATTGTATGGGTGGATGATTGTTGTGTCTTTATTTTGTGGTACAACAATCCAAGACCAAAGATTTGACACCCCCACGACACCACAAAGGTTTGATAGTGAAGTTGCAGCACTTTCTGATCCATTTGAAGCATGAGGGAAGGACAACGGGCCGCCGGTGGGGTGGCCAGCAGCGGTGACTACACGTGGACTAGTGGGGTTGGTCTAAGTGGAGTGTGAGGGTGATTCTATCAGTAGAAAATCTCGAAGAGGTGGAGCGGGGAAGGTGGGGGCATGTAGGACCCGAGACAACTGGCAGGTACATGTTTCGACATTGACCAGGGGACACAGCTCGGTGATGCGTCAGAGGAACCTGTGGTGGTGAGGTCTTAGGGAAAGTGGTGTGGCGGGCCAGTCGCATAGAATGTGGAATAGGTTCACACCAGAACGAGGTGCATGCGGTCGAGGTGGAATGTGTACAGCACAACGAATCATTCCATAGTGCTTGCTAGATAAGGGATTCGAGCTGCTCCAGTGGCCCCACAGGTTATACCTAGTGGCCCAGCAAACCAGGCCGGGCTGGACCAGGCCAGACCATACTGGGACATACTAGGCCAGGTCGGGTCAACTAGACCAAGATGGGCCGGGTCGGCCAGACCAGGTCGGGTCAGCTAGCGGTTCAATTCAGGTCTGGTGGGTCGGGTCGGATCTTTTTATGAAAACAACCATAACTTTCAAATTGTATGACCATTTTATGAACTATTTGTAGCATTGGGACCCTTGTGATGAGAAGGTATTTTTGAGATAATCTAAGTGAATATTTGTGGAAGTTGGAATATGACCTATTTTCTTGAGGTGTAGGTTCTCTTGAAACAAGCGTGCTATGAATGGAATCCTATGGTTGGTTGTGATCTTGAAAATGTGACTTAATGACTACAGGACTTTGGGACTGCATGACATACCGAGACTTTGTGTCTTAATGAGACTCTGTGTTTTACAAAGACTCAGTGTCTTGCCAAGAATCCATGTCTTACGGAGACTATGTGTCTTACCGAGACTCCATGTCTTTCTAAGACTTCATGTCTTATTGATACTGGGTGTTCTGCGGATTATGTCTGATAAACCTACTTTCCATTCTATAGACTAATACCTATGTGAGATCCCCATTTATTTCCTTCTGGTATACTATGTTTATTTATTTTTGGTATACTTTGTGTATTTTTTTGTGGTGCACTTCTTGTATTTCTTAGTGGTATTCATTTGTGGTTTTGGGGTGTCCTACTGAGTATTGTTTTACTCACCCCTATATGGGATTTTCTAGAACATGTTGTTTCTTGTGCAGATGATCAATACTTTGATGGAGTTATAGGTGGACCAAGACTAGGTGGTTCTTAGAGTGATCTGAAAAATGAGGTGTGCTCCTATAGCTTCAGACAACTTTCATATGCCTACCCTTCAGGTAGGGTTTTCTGTGGATGAGTTTTAGGAACTTGTGTATTTATTTTTGCAGACTCTTTATTTGGTGGGATTATATCCTGGACCTTTTTAATTTCATGTTTCCTACTATCATACTATGTGGTTGGTATCTTATTAAATTCATGCATTTTCTACTCAATGATTTTACATTTCATTATTTTGGGCTTGGAGTTCTGTGAGTGTGTATATGTACTTAGGAAAATGCCTCCCATTTATGGGATATGCCTATTTGGTGCAAGTCACTAGCCCCTATCCTATTGGTGGTGGTCTTGGGGTAGTCATTTCAAGGTCCCATCTAGGTTGGGTCATAACATAAATAATAATATATTATTTAACAAAGATTCTAGATACACTTAGCATGTGACCCTCTAGTCCTCTTTCTCAATGGAATTAGAAAAAGAAGCATATAGTACGAGGTTATCATATAGAAACCTACCAAGGTACCCATAGAAAATAAATTAATACTAAAATGACATAATACCTCATATAAATGCTTACTGTGTAATATAATCTATTTATCACAATATCTTTAATCAAACAGGTTGCATACTGGTGCCATAACCCTATGTGCTTGATCTCTATTTCCTTGAAATTCAAAAAAAATAAAACATTCCTATCAAACACCATGGACATGTATTTATTTAGTCAATATCATTTCAAAAAAAAGGTATAAGATATAAAATTATGTTAAATAACATAATGGAAAAATTATTTCTCACATTATTCATTAATGAAATATTACTTTTGATACACCCAACATATCCAACATCAGTGCAAACATATGTCGTCATAGTTTTCATCAATACATAAAATTATGAGACTTATAATACTCATTAATAATAATCTTACAGTCTAAAGATAAATACACATTTTTTCATATATTAAAATCCAATGACATGAATAAATTTAGATTTCCTACTGGAGGATTTCATTGATTTAATAAACTACACTAGATATTACCAAGGGAATACACCATGAGAAGGTGCCTCAAAGTCCTATGATTCTCCCCCCTAATATCCTGTATCATTTTTTACCTCAAATTATTTCATCTAGATATAGAATATATATTTAAGAATGATTTTATGGAACTTTTGGGTTCTCATCGTAGCAGAGAACCGCTATGACCTTTCAGTGTGACAACTACTCTTGGGACATTTTCACATACTATGGTACGCAGAAGAGCAATAATATTGTGATAAATAGTTTATTAATATTAAAAAAATGAATATATGTTACCATAAAGTACACATAAGTTGGTTCCATGGAACCAACTCCAACAAAAAATGAGTAGTATTTATTAGACAATAGTTATAATTAAAAAACAATTCATATTATTTAGTAAATATTTGTAATAATTAGTAATAATTAATGAATATTAGTAATAATTAGTAATAATTCATGATAAGTAGTCATAATTTTACATAATTAAAATGTAATAATAATTTGAAATAATTAGTCACAATGGGTAATAATTATTCTTATTTCAATTTTTTTAGATAACTATGGACACAAGTAGTAGATATCAGTTTCTATTATGTGATTGGGATTGGACAAATAATCGTAAAAATCATAACATATTTGGTATAAATATTATATATATTGAGGGTGTTGAAACATTTATATCATTTTCATCATGAAATTTATATTATTTATTAAGGAACAATTAAATTTCCATGTAAGAAATTTGATCTCTTGATATTCAAAACCTGTGATAATGTTGGACTTCATCTACTGGATTTTGGTTTTCAGAAAGATTATATTTTATGGTATCAACATGGTGAAATAATTTTTTTGTTAACTAAAAATATTTTCATTATGGATCCATCATTTCATAATTTAGTACTTGAATTTGTTGGTCCATCAATTCAAGAAACAACAATTTAGAATGGTATTCAAAATCCTGGATCAGAACCATCTCAATTTTACAATTTATTGAAATCTGCTAAGGAGGACTTATATTTGGGATGCAAGATAAGTAAATTTGAATTTGTTAAAAAAATTATGGATATTAAATTATATTTTGGAATGTCAAGTATTTGTTTCAAGAAAATACTTTCCTTGGTTAAAACATTGTTTTCTGATAAAAATACATTACCTATAAGTTTATATAAAAGTAAGAATTTGGTCCATAATTTGGGTCATAGTTATCATAATATCCATGCATGTTCAAATGACTACATTTTATATTATGGTGATTATGAATATTTATATAATTATCCAATATATGGATAATCGAACAATAAATAAGTATAACAAGGAAATTTTAGTTTTCCTATGAAACAGTTGAGGTATTTTCCAATTACACCCCATTTACAACATCTATTTTTGTCTCAAAATAGAGATACATTGATAACATGACATAAATAAAATATTCTCATCAATAAAATATTAAATCATCTATGTGATAGTGATTCATGGAAACACTTTGATCAAGTTCATCCTTACTTTGCCTTATAACCTCAAAACATGCGGTTGAGACTTTCACTTCCAAGCCTGAAGGCATTTAATTTTTTTAATGATTTTCCCCCTTTCTAACTAGTTTGAGGGGAAATATTACATGTCCAAAAATCCTTGAGGCACTTAGGCCTAATACATGACCCCTAAGGCCCAAATATATAGAGTAGACCCACCGTACGCTAATATCTTCCCCATAAATGCCCAAATCACCTAACCTGCATGGATGATCATCTAGAAATACCAAATGTAGAACTACATGGTACATGGTCCTAATGGTAGAATCCATACCCTCTCATTCTTCTAATATGGCATCATTTTTTTGTGGGTTCTGCTTTTACCTTAACCTTATCTACGAGAACTTGTGTGTGTTTTTTTCATCGTAGACGCCTCCAACTAGGGATTCTTGTATTGTCACCACAAAAGATCCCACACCACCAACATCTGTTTGGATCCTACTATCTAGGAAAACCACCAATACCAATTGTAAAATCCAAATGCCATCCCACCCACTGGTGGAGTCACCTTCATCTCCGTCAAACCCCATCCTTGTCATCACCTGGCTTATCACTGGACTCTTCTACCTCTGTGGAACTGTAGTCACCTCATTCAATTCACCCCCCCCCCCACTCCCACACCATCCATCACAAGATGAAACCATTAAGGATCCACTTTCGAAGACCCACTGACTCACCCTCCATGTGCACCGCACATACTGTCATCGGACCGAAGTCCCTAAAGAAATTCCAAATACACTAAATATTTGGGGTTCTACCAGTATTTGATCTTGGGCTTTGATTTAGGTTTAGGTATGCCTTTTACCACTAGTTCAGACACCAAATACTATGGTTGACTAATTATAATGATGGTTTTTGTTTATTTAGTGCTTATGATAGTCTATTGTTTTTTGCCTATTTTTATAACTCTATATAACTTAACTCGTTGGATGTTGATGAAAGAAACGTACATATATATGGATCTATTAATTCCAATACATCTGAAGAATAATATCAATGTTTATTTGAATCCAATAATTGATGAGTTAATTTCATTATGGAAAAATGTTTTAACTACCTATGATATGGTTTCATATCAGAGTTTTATACTGAAGGTTTCATTAATGTGGACAATCAATGAATTTTTGGAATAAATTAAGTTATATGGATGGATTATATATAGTCTAAAATAATATATATACTACATTGATAATAGAAACGTGTTTATGATTTTCAATGGAAAAAAAGATATTTATTTTTACTATCATCAAATATTTCTTCCTATAGGTCACCTTTTTTGAAGGAATATAAATAATTTTACAAAAGATGGAATTAAAAGAGGAAAACATAAAAGAATTACTCTTAGGTATTCAAGTAAGATCTATCATCTCTTCATTACCACTTATTACTTTTAAAAAAACTATAAATGAGAAAAAATATGGTTTTGGGAGAGATCATAGTTGGATAAAGAAAATTATTTTTTGAGACCTACCATCCAGTGGAGTTAGTGTTCTAGAACCAACGTATCATACTTTGGATTACATGTATTTTTGAAGATATGAATATTAATAAAACATATTTTTACATATTTTTCATTGTTTTTTATGAATTTTATGTAATAATTTCTTAGGGTATTTGTCACATTTATAAATTCATAACTGCTCCCCATTATTATGAAAACCTTGAAATGCTATGATGATACTCTTAAATATAGTTCTTCAGTTGAATAACATTCTATGATGGGAAACATAGTATATTGACTATTAGGTTTCAATATTGGTAAGAGGATGAGACTTTATATCATGAAGTTCATACTTGGTAATCTCCAATATGGGAGATAATGAGAGCTGGTCCACAAGTAAAAATTCAGGATTTTTTTGTGTCATTTTATTTTCCTATATTCGATTATGTGTAATGGTCCTTAGACTATAATATTGTCATTAATTCATGTCATGACTTGCATAATTACACTTACTAACCAAAACTGCAATTCCATAGATTCATGAGAATTAGGGTACGATGGATGCATCACGAATGACTTGTTATTAATGGATAATTTGAAGAAGGATTTTTCCATTCCATTATTATAGAAGATGGTATCATGACCCTTTGATTAGAATAGAATTATGGCCATAAATTCCATGATCATGGTGTAACAGCATGTTTATTTCATATAGTAAAATAAAATTGTATCAAACATATAGGTTGATAACACAAATGTACAACCTTCTTGATGAGATATTGAAACAGATATATTATATTACACAATAAGTATTCATATGTCGTTTTTGATGTTGCTACATTGAGTAATTTCTCTTGGGTGCCTTGAACCATTGTGATACAATAATCTTATAATCTGGGAAAGTAAGATTAATGTCAATGAGAAAAAATCCTAGAGGGTCACACACTAGGTGATTTTATTGATCTCGACTAAATTATATTTAAATTTAATTAATGGAATAAATATTATTCTTGATAAAAAGAAATAATTTTATCCAGGATTTATCATTTATAAATATAAAATAAATATTTAGTTTCCAGACTATGAATACAAAATTAATTTTATATATTAAATATTTAATAAATATTTGTTCACCAAATTAGGAATTAAATATTTATTTGTGAATTAAATATTTTATTAAATATTTATTCAAGTATTCAATAAATGTAGAGGAAGAAGAGAAAACCAAGATTGTGTCTAGTAATTAATATTAATTTACAAGCTGATAAAATAATATTTATCACTACAACAATTAGCACATGTTATAAAATAATAATATTATTATTTATATATAGAATGGGGTAAGATTAGGTTTATTATATTATTTTAGGGTTGTTATGTAATTAAATAATATTTTACCCTAAAACCTAACTTTATAAATAGATGGGTATATTTATTGTGTGGGGTTAATAGAGAATTGATAATACTTGCGCATAAGAGGATTCTCTCTATTGTCTAGTCTTATGTTTATTATTTAAGGTTGTTACCTTACAATATATATCAGTTGTATGTTATGAAAAACCAAAACAAAAGATGTACAACATATCATAATTATGATATGGTTCAAATTCTATATGATAGATAAGTTATTTAAAAAAATTGGTAAACATGTTGATCTATTAAATAACAAGGCTCTGATACCATAGATGAGTTTGGGAAGATCATCAAATTACCTTGAAAATGGAGGAATGCACAATAAAAATTATGATTTATATTCAACAAAAGAAACATTTTATGTAAATTAAGAACATAAATCTTGTGTTCATATTCATTCGAGTAATCCATATTTTATTCTTTGCAAAAAACTTGATGGAGATCACCTAAGAAGAATCCAAAAGCCTCCTACCTCTGTAGGTGGTACATTATCCAGTGGATCCTTGATCATATCCAGAGGATTATCAGTCTATGATAGGGTGTTAACACCTTCTTCTCATGAAAAATGGTGATGTGGGAATGATAGTGAGTTTCATCCTTGGATTTCAAGATCACACATACAACCAATAGAGGGATCACATTCCTTTTATAGGTACTCTCTGCAATCATCATTAAATGCAGAGTCTAAGAATCGACCATATTGGGAACCATTTCATGGAACCCATAAATTATTTCATGTTGGTATATTATTCATTTAAAACTTCAATGAATAATAAAATATATTAATAAATCAATCTCATTGGTTTATAATTTATGAAAACATGTGAGAGAGCATGGAAGCACTGCAAAAAAAGTATGTATTAGTTGTAGGTTTCTCTTCAACTGGTGGTGGTTTAAACTTTCACCTAATCATTTAGTAGAAGCTATTAGAACCACCCCATATTTCAAATTCTTCAGTCATTTTCCAGTGGTTTTTTTCATCTATCGGTATTTTTTGTATGTGTCATTTAGGGATCATTTAGCAGCACTTTTAGTTTAATTGTGTGGAATTGTTTTTAAATAACCTGAAAATAAAATAGAGAAAATGAACCAAACCACCACTAATAACTTTAGTGATAGTTATGTTTAGTGGTGGTTATTTTTAACCACCACTAATTAGGTTTTTATATAATTTATTTAGTGAAAGTTTCTAAAAACTATCAATAAATATTTATTTTAAAATTTATTTATTTTTAAATATTTAATAAAAAGATATAAATATAAATCTGACATGACATAAAATAAAACATAAATTCAGAATAAAACCATCATACATACATCATACAAAAATAATAAATCCGTAGTGATATATACATACATCCACAGTCATCATAACATCAGTCCCCATATCCTCAATCAACCCATACATCAATCATCAATATATACATATAAAATATGTCCAACAACATCCCATTCCCAATATATGTCCTCCCCACAACCTCCACTCTATCTGTTTTCCTCGACATCATATCATCAACTAAAACCAACTACATCATCTCATTAACTCTAACAAAAAATCTGACAAAAAATAAAACTGAACATAGTAAATCAAAATTGTAGTTGAATCATTGATAAAACTTAGACATACCATGGAAACTATGAATAATCGTGATTGCCTTATGAATAATGTTGTAGATCAGAATGGTCAACCACCTACCCACTTCTATAAACTTTCACCTATAATAAAAACTAGAACATTTAAGAAAATAAACAAAAAAGTGAAAAGACAATAATATATCTAGAATGTTGCACATAAAATTTGTCAGTTTGTTAATAAAATTTAATACATTTTAATATAAAAATAACAATATGTCATACAAAAGACTTTGAAAACATAAAATTATTGATTTAAGATATGATTCAAAAATTGAAACTAAAAACAAATAAGTATATAACATTTTATTTAATTTTTAAATCTATGCGCGGTGTGCTTGAAATTTACTTAATAACCAAATTTTAAAGACTTTGATCTAACAGTATGTACTATATTTTATTTTTAACACTCCATAAATAGAATTGATGTTTTGACTATACATACACATCAAAAATAACTCAATGTTGGTTTTCCCATGATTTCACATCAATCCGAGGATTTTTTTTCTATGTTTTGGGAAATTACACACGCGTTTTAGTGTTTTAAAACACTAAAAACACATTTAAGGGAATCCTAGGAAAACCATAACTCATAATAACATTTCATTGGTTCCTATGTTTCAAAAATAAATCAAAATTTTTTTCCTATGATTTCATGTCAATCCAACATTGTTTCCTAGTTTTAATCCTCCGACAAGCATTTTAAAAAACTTAAATACCTTTAAAAATGGTTCACCAAGTAATTTCGACCACACCCCATGTCGTATTGATGTTTTTTCTACATGTGCATATAAAATATAACTAAAATATGGTTTTACCATGATTTCAGTTCAATCAGAGGTCATTTTCTATGGTTTGGACTATTACACACACGTTTTAGTTTTTTTAAACACTAAAAACATATTTAGGAGAATCTCAATAAAATGGTAACTCAGAATGATATGTTGTTGATTAGTACATTTAAAAAATAAATTGATGGTAATTTTACACTGATTTAATGTTAATCCTCTATTTTTTCTAGTTTCGACCCCACAACACCTGTTTTTAAAGGTTTTGGTACCTCTAAGAAACGTTTACCGAGTCATTCCAACCACACTGCATGTCGAATTGATGTGTTATCTGAATATATGCATAAAAAAACTTAATGGTGTTTTTACCATTTTTTCACATAAATATGGGTTATTTTCTAGTTTTTGTACCATTACACATATTTTTTATTATTTTAAAACACTAAAATGCATTTATAGGCCTTCCAAGAAAATAGTAACTTAGAATGATGTTTCATCAGTTCCTACATTTTAAAAATCAATAAAAGGTATTTTTCCTATAATTTCAAGTCAATAAGACATCATTTTCCTTGTTTTGACCCACCCACCCACACACCCACCACCACCCCTACCAAATTTTTTAAAGGCATCAGTACCTTTAAAAATTGTTTACTAAGTCATTTCAACCGCACAGCATGTTGGATTGACATGTTTTCTGAGTTTAAAAGTCAAAAATAACTCAAAAAGGAGTATTACCAAGATTTAATGTCAATTTGAGGTTGTTTTATATGGTTTGGACCATTCCATGCATGATTTAGTATTTTAAAACACTAAAAACTAATTTACGGACATCTTGAAAAAAACGATACTCATAATGATATTTCATCAGTTCCTAAATTTTAAAAATCAATTAAAGTTTATTTTACTCTAATTTCATGTCAGTCTGATATCATTAACCTAGTTTTAACCCCCTAACACATGTTTTTAAAGTCTTCGGTACCTTTAAATTTTGTTTATCGTGTCATTCCAACCACACAGCACGTTATATTGACATGTTATCAATGGATACATACTAAAAATAAATCATTTGAAGTTTTCCCATTATTTGAGATCAATCTAAGGTCTTTTTCTATGGTTTTTACTCTTACATGCATGTTTTAGTATTTTAACACACTAAAAATGTGTTTACGGGCATCTCAGAAAAACCCTAACTCAGAATGAAATAACGTTAGTTACTACATTTGAAAAATCAATCAATATTATTTTTACTCTGATTTTATTTCAATCTAAAATCTATATTCCTAGTTTTGAACCATCGAAACATGTTTTTAAAGGCTTTGGAACCTTTAAAAACTATTTAATGATTCATTCTGACCACACTGCATGTCAAATTGACATGGTTTCTATGCATACATGTCAATAATAACTCAATAGTGGTTTTATCATGATTTCACATAAATATGAAGTTATTTTATATTGTTTGGACTATTACACCCATGTTTTAGTGTTTTAAAACACTAAAAATGCATTTACATGAATTTTAGGAAAACTGTAACTCATAATCATGTTCTATCAGCTCCTACATTTCAAAAATAAATCAACATTCATTTTCCTATAATTTCATGTCAATAAGCATTTTTTCTTGGTTTTGACCCCCCCCCCCCCCCCCCCGATACATGTTTTTAAAGGCTTAAGTACCTTTAAAACTATTTACCAAGTTATTCTGACCACATCATAAGTGGGATTGACATGTTCTCTATAGTAACACATCAAAAATAACTCAAATGAAGTTTTACCATGGATTCATGTCAACATGAGGTTGTTTTCTATAGTTTAGACTATTACACCCATGTTTTAGTGTTTTAAAACACTAAAAACACATTTATGGGTATCTTGGGAAAACTGTAACTTGAAATGATGTGTCGTTGGTTCCTAAATTTAAAAAATCGATCAAATATAATTTTCATATGATTTCATGTCAATATAACATCGTTTTCAATGTTTTGAACCCCTAGAACATGTTTTAAAAAGCTTTAGTGCCTTTAAAAAGTATTTACCAAGTCATTCTAACCACATCTCATGTTGGATTAACATGTTGACTATGAACACACATAAAAAAAACTCAAAGTTGGTTTTTTTATTATTTAAAATCAATATGAGGTCATTTTATTTTCTTTGGAGTGTTATGTGAACATATTAGTTTTTTGAAACACTAAAAAAGCCATTGTAGGATCCTAGGAATATTATAATTCAGAATGATGTGTTGTTGGATCCTACATTTCAAAAATCAATCGATGGTTGTTTTTATCTTATTTATGTGAATACAACATCATTTTTCCAGTTTTTACTACACAACACACATTTATAAATCCTTCGATAACTTTACAAACTATTTACTGATTCAAAACTAAGAAAATGATCTCAAATTGTTTTTATAAATAAGGATAACAATATATAATTCATTTTTTAGGTGTAGGAATCAACCACACAACAATCTAGAAAAATATGTGTTCATTATGAATCAAATTGCATGTTTTCAATATAAAAGTTTCATTTCATTTTAATTTATGGAAGTTGTATGTGTTATTTAAAAATATGTGAATGATCTATGAAATTTAGAATTTACCTTTATAGGAATAGCTATAAGGATATAAATTTCCTCAGGGACCATTCCAGTAATCTAAAAAAATATAGAAATGAAATCATTTTCCATTTTCAACCAGAACTTTTCTTGTGTTTTCCTATAAGATTCTTTTTCTTGAACTTTTTCTTTCAAGCTTGCAATTTCTCTTTATAATTTCCAATCAATCTAACTACATAAACCCACACTGGGTGTGGTAGTAAGTGATTAACATTTCATACCAAAGACAACTGATGGAGTTGGCATAGAACCCATCCCTTGTACACATCTAGGATGTTATTTCCCTAAAACGACTACAACTACATCATTTTGGGAAATCAATTATGATAGTGAAGGGTTCACATCCCATAATTCTTGAATTTTAACCTGTTAATACAAAAATATTAACAATTATTTTTAAAAATATCTGACATTTATAATACTATCTAATTAATAAATTTTTAAATACTATTTATTGTTATTTCATTACTGTAAAAACATAAAATTGAAAAACATATTATAACAACAAACAATCCTTAAACCCAATTAATTGGGGCTGACTATATGTATCAAATGATAAAAAATTAGCATCATTTGATCTGTGTAGTCAAAGCCATTTAAATGGGTTTAAGGATTGTTTGTTTGTATATTATATTTTTCATTGTTATCTTTTTATAGTAATTAAATAACATGAAATGGAAATGAAAAGTACTTACTCCAACGTCTTTGGTCAAGTCATTTACATAACTGCCATCAGGTTTCTTATCCACTTTAAAACACATATCGGTTCAGCCAATGGAGTAAATTAATTCATTATCCTTTATAAAAAAATATAAAAAAGGTATAAAAAATCCTTGACTTATAAAAAATGATATAAATAATAATTAATAAAATACAAGAGAAAATTTTTATTTTTATCGAAAAACTTTAAGATCCAACGATGTGAGGGGTGACTAGTTTCTCATGATTCTTGGTATTTTTTTAGATTATTCCTACTAAAAATTGAAAAATTAATTAAAATTAAAATTTTATTATGTTTATGTTATTAAGATATTGTAAAATATTAAACTACCTCATGAGATTAATCTTTGTTAATATCGACAAACAACTTACATTGATCATGAGAAATGTCTTTAAGAACATTCTCATACATCTATCATGAGCTCATATATTTATCATTAAACTCATTCCATAATCTCCATTTAAAATATCTCCATTTCTTTCCCAAAATTTTCAAATTCCATGGGTGTGAAACGGAGTTAGGGACATCAAAATGAAAAAACATCTAGAAATAAAAAACATAGCACTTTATAAGTATATTACAAAATTTTACTAATATCGTTTAAATTATTTATCAAGGAATATTAAATTAATATTACCATTACATGTGTATTAAAGATCAAATTTTTTTAATCTGTATAAATATTCCTCCAATATTTACAATTAATGTAAAATGTCACTGTCTTGCAAGAAATCATCCCAAGAATCTACCCATATATTTTAGTAGAGTCACTGATAAGCACCCTGAACTCATAAAATGGAATGATAATATTGAATTCATTCAGGTCTCATACATCTTCTGTGTTCATATTTATATCCCTTCTATAGTTATATTTAATTGTTTGAAAAAATTAGTTAAACAATTAATAAAATATATAGTTTTTTGTACACTGACATACATACTAGTAATAGTAACTCACTAATATCCTTTAGATGGAGGGGTGACCAACTGATCCATTATTAGAGGAGAATCAGATGTTCACACCCCAACCTTGAAATATAAATTATTTTAATTATTTTAATTATTTTAATTATTTTAAGCCTTGTTTTTTAGTTTTGGTGGCCAGAGGGTTGAAATTTAAATTTTTGGAAGCCTTTTAGTAGTCGCATGGTAAGCCTCTTAGTAAGTAGTAACCGTATGGTGCCCATCCAAGTTACCAGGTGAGTTTGAGGTGTGGTGAACGGCTTGCACACGGTCTATTAAACCATGCAGCAAGCGTGCAGTTTGGATTTGTGAGTTGGAAGTTCTGAGTGGCATGGTTTGAGCATAGTTTTATCCATCCTTCATTTCTCTAGGAGTAATCATGCAAGGTGCCCATCCTAGGTAGTGACCAGTGCATAGTTGGTACCCGGTTTAGTAAAGTGTGCACAAACCATGTAGGTTTCTAGAATTTAAAAAAATAAAATTATTTTTATTTTATTTTATTTTCCTTTTTTTATTTATTTTGTTCCTCCTTTTTTCCCTCTTCTCACTTGCACGTCACGTAGTTCCCTCCCTTATCCCACGGCATGTGGCCTCCCCTCCTCACAGCCACCTTCGGTGTGAAAATATACCTATATTTATTTCAATTTTTTGTTTATCTCATCTAGGTAAGCTCCCTATCCCATACTTCTCCTTATTTCCAGTGTTTTTCCCTCCTATACATCACCCCGCTCGCTCGACCAAACCCTAGGATTTCAGGTGGGTTGATTTTTTTATACATCTCTTCTTAAAAGGGTGTGTGATGGGTCTTTCGGGACTTTTTCAAGCATGATTTGGAATCCTTTACCAAAGGAGAAGCATTTTATACTGTTTTAGTCCACCCAAAACCTTTTGAGGTAGGTTCTCTTCTGAATTTGCTTTCGGCCCAAATTTTAATTAGGTTTTTCGTGATATTTGGGTCTCTAAATTTTTTTCGTGCATTCTATTCTTCATTAGGGTGGGTTCAAGCTGCCTTTTTCAAATTATTTTATGTGTATTAAAAAATGGGAATAGATGTATATAATTTCCCTCTTTATATATATTCACCCATGGCGGGATGAATATATATAATGGGGCTATGTGTTCTTATGTATATATATGAAAATTCATATGTGTGTAAGTTTAAAGGGGTATATACAGTATAAGATTATGTATAAGGATCCCCGTACATATTTTTCCATGAAAATATGTAAATAGGGTCTACATTTCATTGCATATAAGAGAAGTTTCATATGTGTTCAAGGAGTGAAGGGAAGGTTCGAGTTTCAATCATCAAGCAGTGTGCCTTGAATTTGAGGTTGGTCCCCTATGCCCAGTTCTTTAAAAGTAAAATATATCATTACTTGATGTTTTAAAATGTATTTTCTATTTATATAAAATTTATGTGTTATATATATATAATTTTTGTGGTTCTTAGAAATTGTCTTCTTTCTTGTTTGATAAGTATTCTCTTAGGCTATTAAAATGGATTTCTATGATTTGAACATGGTTTTGAGCTTGTATTTAAATGTGAAGTTCCTTGAAGATTAAATTGGGATTTTAAATGGTTTTGGAACATAAAAGCATCTGTTAATTATTTTTTCTAAAATTAAAATATTCCTTGTAAAGTAATGAGTCCCATTTGGCACTGGAGAATGATTTTTGGAATTTGAATACCCCTCATGAGGAACAACCCCCTTGATTTAGAAATGTAATGAAAGTGTTTATGTGTTACTTGTGATATGTGATAAGTGTTGAGGCTTGTGCACTGTTGTGTAACTTGGAAAAAGGGGGTGATATCAAGGATGGATATAGGTGTTGAGATGTTGGATGAGTTTTTAGGTAAATAAAATGATGTGTTCATATATTTTTTCTTAATAAAAACTCACCACCAATTGAAATAGATCACATGGAAAACTTGGGAAACTAAGTAGACAGACTAGGACTAGCACACTAGGTGGATCGGAAGGGTCGAGGCCAATTTTCCCCCTAGATGGATTGAAACAACAACAGTGAAAAAGCATTTGATGAAGATCAAAGGCCACTAGAACTTTAGATATAATCCTCTCTAGTGGATCGTTTATGAAGACACTTTGGGTTATAGTTTCTATACCATGTCACTGAGGTATGAGGATACTAGGTCTCCTTTAACCTAGCTGCTTAGGGTTTTCACATGGTTCTTAATATCTTTTATCCTTATTTTCTTTATTATTTCATTATTAAATGATTTGTGCTTAGTTTTCCTTTTATTTTGAAAAAAAATAAAAACATGTCTTACTTACCCATGTATTTTTTTTTCACCTGATGTTTTGTTTTATTAATTAAACATTTCCATCATTGCATGCTCCTTCGTACAAAGAGATTATTGGAAGTGTACTATTCTTTATAAATGTTTTTCCAAAATTAAAAGGGGAAATGACTTTTAATAAATTTCAGATTGTTTCTTGTTTAAAAAATGACACGAAAGATCCTATTTTTATATAGTTGTATTTTCAAAGAAGATTTATATGGTTTTTATTTTAAAGGAAGGGTATGGGGAATATTTTATCCAGGCATGCCTACTATGTTTTAATACTCATGCCTATAGATTTATTTTTGTTTTTAGATTATATTGTTGCTTCCTTCCCTGGTTCTCTCATGGAGTGAGTTTAATCCTATGGTTGGAGGTGACCCATGAGGTCGTGTGGATGTACATGTAGTAGTTTTCTTCTTTCTGGTGTTTGTGTTCATTTTTATTGTTAAGTTTATATTTTTTTATTATATATTTCTTATGGTAAAAATCATTCCTAACTACATATTCTTATATCCCAACACTAGTTTCTAGCTTGAGAGGATCATGAATGTATCTCGGACCTTGTCGCGGGTAGGCTCGGGTGACTGGTTCAGGGTTGACCTGGGTTGGTTTATAACAAAATGGTATTAGAGGAGGTCCTTTTTATTTGATATGTTCGATAGATCAGATATAGGATTTTCAAGTATTAGAAGGTTTTTCATGGGTCAGTTCCTGATCACCCCCACTCATGAAGAGACCTGAGTCTCCAGGGGTGGCTGGGTTTCAAATATTAATTTTTGGTTTTGGGTTATGTTCTTGGAACATGTTTAGTTTGATGAGCTTGTGTATGTTGGGGGGTGACCATGTAAGTTAATAGAAAAATAATAATTTATTATAATTTCTATGGTGTATTTACAATTAATTATCTTCGTAAATAACTCTTTGTGATGGGTGTCCATCACAAATATCCTGTCATAGAAGAAGCCATAGAAAATATAATTATTTATGAAGTTCCATCGCAGAAAACCTTTTCTAAAAATGATATATAGTTTATTTCAAAAAAACCCAAAATATTATTTATAACCCTTTTGCGACAGTCCATCACAAAAAAACCTTTTGTGATGGATTACTTATCTGTCTCAAATAACCTTTTAAAAAAAGAAATTATTAAATTATTTATATTTAAATAAAATTTAAAAAATTAAAAAAACATTAAAAAAATTAAAACTCACATAAAAGTAATACATTATTTTAAATATAATATGTCTATCATACCAAATTACAAAACAGTCATCAAAATCTTCATAAATCATCAACTGGAATCAGAAGGAGGAGGATCACTTAATGGACCAAGGTGAGGAAACTATATACCAATGCCTCTTGAAAGTCTCTGCATATACTCAATCATCTCCTTTTCTCTTAGACGTTGTTGCTCAAGCTCCTCCTCCCTCTGCCTATGCATCTATTATATCATCTCATCCTAAGCTCTCAACCTCTTCTCATAATGTGCAGGCGGCGTCAATGAAGACTATCTATAATATCCCTTCACACTCACTGATTCCATCATATAAGTACTATAATAACTCATAGGTGTCAGTCGAGAACCAATACCAATCACTCGACCTTTCTCGACACACTGTGAAATCGCCTGTATCCATGTCCCATCATCAAAACCTGAATCAGAAATGACATCTTGTTCGGCCTCACCTTAACTCTCACATGAATTAGAAGTCTTAGCCTCATTTTTTTCCTATAAATATAATAAAAAATTATAATAATTATAAAATTAATATTGATGTCATTGTTCAACAAAATCACTAACCACAATATGATGTTGTCATTCGCCTATAACTTTTCTTGTATGGGGATCAGAATACATCTTCTTATAAACATCAAAATCTATATTAGATTAGTCAATAGTGTCCTATATAATATAAAAAACATCTTATAGTTAAAATAAATATACATTAATAAAAAATATCACTTACCATATGTCATTGATGTATTCCAAATATACAACTCCGGGCCCTATGGGTGACCTCTTTCCTCTCCAAGATCTAACATCCAACTGCTGATCTCCTCTTAAAAGTCTCTCCTAACCATAAAGAGCACAACTTGTCCCATACCTGAGCTGATATGTAGTCAATACAATGGTAGATTCATGACTGATCAAATATGATAGCACAAGATTTATCCATAGATCAATTTCTGATATTGTGTAGAAACTGACAAAAGTGCCCGTGTATACAAGTATCCCATGCCTTTCGAATAAGACCTCTCTAACTATTAGAAATTAGAGAAAATAAATTCTACAAGACAATTAAAAAAATATGTTAGTAATTAAATAAATTTTTAAAAAATATATATTATTTAATAACTTACAATCCAGTGGTCGAACATCTGGTCACGCACGGTGATGGGTACCAAATCCCATGACACCCATGGCTATGAAAAAAAATTCTTAGAATCACACAAACCTGGCTAATGGATAAATGTCAAAAACTGTTAAAATTGAAACAAATATATAATCATAAAATTGTTATCAAAATTAATACACTAAGTCAATATAAAATAAATTTCTTATTAAACAATTAAACGTACCTCTGTAAATGCGGATCAAAATCAATAGATGGTCTTCTCTCAGGAATAGGATCTGGAATCAGTAATCGAGAAAGACCATGCCCCCTCCTATTAGACGAACCAGCCGGAGGAGGAGGATATGAATCGAGCTCATCATTAGGAAGTCCATCATCAGTAATAGAATGTAAAAAATCGTAATGAGGATCACCTCTAGCTATTTGAAACAAATATTCTCATGACTAAGAGATTGTTAAAACAAATATGAAATATAAAAAACTAATGAATATCATAATAAAATAATTTTCCCTATATCATATTTTTAATAAAAATATGAAATTTAAAAAACTAATAAATATTAGAATATGATAATTACCAGTAACTAATGTTAAAATAGATATAAAATATAAAAACCAATGAATGTCAGAATAAAATAATGTTACCTATAACAAATTGTTAAAACAAATATGAAATTTAAAAAACTAATAAATATCATAATATGATAATTACCTATAACTAATGTTAAAATGGATATAAAATACAAAAACCTAATGAATATCAGAATAAAATAATGTCACTTATAACAGATTGTTAATAAAAATATAAAATTTAAAAAACTAAGAAATATCATAATATGATAACTGCATGTAACTAAAGACCTAAATATATTACATTAATCATCATCTTCATCGCCATTTTCATCTACATCAATGTCTTCATCCCCATATTTATCATTTTCAACTTCCATATGACTTTAAATTTCATAAACCCTTATTACTTCATCAAAATTATCTATATCATTGTCCCTTAACTAAGGGGTTTCATCATATATATTTATATCCTGTCAAGTAAGGGATATATTTTGGGATGTTAATTGAAAATTTTCAACATGTTTCACTTCCACAGAACCATTTTGATTTTCAATAAACTGATTGTCACATAATTTTATTTTTATCACACTCCACCATTCCTTCAAATCTCTCAAAACACCACATTAATTTGCATAGAAGACTTTATGTGCTTGATGTGAAAACATAAATGGTTCATTTGATGAAATAATGATGTTAAATTTAATTTCAATGACTCCATGTTGTGGATGAACTCGCAACCCATGATTAGTATCAAACCAATGAAATTTAAACATTGTAACATAATTTGGTCCCAAATAACATAACTCAATTATTTTATCTTGCATACCATAAAATTCAACTTCAATTTCCTTATGATGATTATCATTCAAACAAAAACCACTATTCGTTGATTTCTTTGAGTCACCATATATGTGTGTATGGAATCAAAATTCATTAACCACATACCCATTACAAGATTATACCAATTGCGATGGAGTTTTTTTGAGAACACATAATCGAATTCCAATTTTATTTTCTTGTTGTGTAACCTATAAACAATAAAAATTATTAATAATATATATCATTGAAAAATTGATTTATTACTCCACCAAAAAACACTTTACTTACTAGTCTTTGAAACCAATATGAAAAATTTTATTGTTGACGTTCCTCAAGATCAGTAGATGTAATTTGCAGAAATTTATTTTTGATATGGTCATCATATAGTCTACAAAAAAGTTAATGTAAATAAATATATATTTTATAAATATTTAACAAAATAATAAAAAAGTAGTACTTACTACACAAATCATGTCATTTCTTCACAATTCAGTAGAACACAAGTATGAGCTCTGTGTATTTATTCATCTGTAAGCCATCGCTCATGATAACCACTAAAACCAAGCTCAAGCTGATTAAAAAATGACAACTGATGGTTTGTGACATCATAAACATTTGTCTCATTTTGACCCATCTAATTATGTTTTGAAGGATATTCCAACTGAAAATAATAAGATAAAAAAATTTAAATTTCCTCCAACAAGTATGCTTCGGAAATCAACCATTTAACTAATTATTTATTATGTACATTTTTCTTTAATTTTTGCATACATATCTAAAATTGATACCTCCACTGGAATTGTATTGGTCCTTCACATTTAGCTTCATATATAAAATGAAACATTAAATGTTCCATGGAATCAAAGAATATCGGTGGGAATATTTTCTCCAATTTACATAAAATTAAAAAAATATCTTTTTCCAAAGAATTTAATGCATTATAATCCAATGTTTCTAGAAAAATATCTCAAAAAAATGATATTTCGATCATCACATCCCAACAAGTAGTAATATTTCAATTGTGACATGATAATCATTACTTTTTAACCTGGTAATATGCCCTTTTTTGTATAATGAGTCAAATTAAAATCCTAACCATTTGGTAACCTCAAATATCTAATCCATTAATAGAATAAATTGTGGTTTTCTTTACTAAGTGAGTAAGATGCTTTTGGATACATTAATTTGTGTGATCTTTTCTCTTTAAATAATTCAAGTTTAGGACGTCTGAAAATCTATGAAAGATCTAACCATGACTTTATATTATATTTGGTCCTAACAGGTGTTCCCAACATAGTATAAAACATTTTTTCAAAAACATTCTTCTCAATATGCATTACATCCAACATGTGATGAACCAACAAATCAAAACAATATTGAAGGTCCCAAAAAATACTCTGCTTTATCCAAATATTATCTATCCAAAAACCATTTATCTTTTTCTTGTTTATGGTTGGTCCAAAAGTAACATGATGTAATAAAGAGAAAATAGATTTTACTTGATTACCTAGGAGCACTGCTGGTGGTGCATCTGTTTCAATTCAACCTTTTGTAAAATTAATTATGTTTCTTCAGAAAGGGTGATCCACAGGAAGAAATATCCGATGACAATCAAAATAACTAACCTTTCTCTCATTACAAAGCATAAACACTTTGTTATCATTCATGAAATATGAACATGATTTTATACCATGTGTGTGCCATAAAGATAGCATGCCATATGTCATAAATTCATTGATCATCCATATTAATGAAACCTTCAATATAAAATTATGACCTACATTTATAACAAATATAGTCACACTATTGTTCCATAATGAAATTAACTCATCAATTAGTGGTTTCAAATAAAAATTAATATTATTCTTTGGATGACTTGTAATTAACAGCATTAAATATATATATATGGTTCCTTCATCAATATCCAAGTAGGAAAGTTCTAAAGAGTAATGAAAACAGGCCAACAAGAATAGTGGCTTTCGTAAGCACCAAATAGAAAAAAACCATTAGTAGAAAGGCCCAGCTATATGTTATGAGGTTCTAGAGAAAAATAATGATGTTTCTGAACAAAATGTTTCCATGAATCACCATCACATGGATGATTTAATATTTTTATGAAAAAAACATTTTATTTATGTAATTTCATAAATCCATCTATGTTGTGAGCCATAAATAAGTGTTGTAAAAAAAGTGTAATTGAAAAATATCACAAATGTTTCATGGGAACTATGGACTTTTCTTATTGTGCCTCTCCATACCTCGATTCTCCACATGTTGGAAAATTAACCAAAATTCATATTCACCATAATATAAGATGTTGTAATTTGAAAATGCATGGATCTTCTGATAACTTAGAACCAAATTATGAAACAACCTTTTACTTTCATAGAAACTTACAGGTAATATATTTTCATCATGAAACATCAACTTAAACAAAGATAAAATATGATCAAAATAACTATTAGACATTCCAAAATCTTCTTTAATAGCCATAAAATTTGTAACACCTTCATGTTTTCTCATCTGGATTCTCGGATATAAGTCCTCCTCAACGTATTGCAACAAATTATAAAACTGAGAAGGTTAGGATTCAATATTTGGAATGTTATTCTGAGTTTTTTTTTCAAGAATAGATGGACCAGCTGCCTCATGTATTAAATTCTTAAATTATGGATCTAGGACCAAAAAATTTGTATTTTCTACTGAACTTTTTTCACCATGTTGATACCAAAAATATATAATCTTTTTAAAAACCGTAACACAATATATGAAGTCCAACATTGTCAAATGTTTCGAATGTCCTAATACCACATTTCTAACACAGGCATTTAATTGTTCCTTTAAAAAAATCTGAATTTGGTGATGAAAATGATATAAAGGCTTCTACATCTTTAATGTAGACTGGATTTAAACCAGATCCGTTTGGATTTTTGTGATTATTTATCCAATCATGATCACATAATAGATATTATTGTCTACTTCCCGAGAATATAGTTATCTAAAAAACACAAGAATAAGAATAATTATTACTGATCATTTTTAAGAGTTTAAAATTATTATTATATTTTACCATCTTGAAATATTCTATGAAATATGATCAGAGAGATTCATTGGGTTAGCACTTGTTTACGGGGCCCGTACAGGCTCGGTGTAGATAAAAATAATATATTATATATATTATATAAGACACATGCTATTTTTTTAAAATAATAGAATATCTCTTGAACGGTGTCACATATGATAAATTGGAGATCACTTCTGGGCCTAAGATGTGGGGTTTATCCAAGACATGACATAATATTTTTGAGTGTCGGGTAGTTACATTACAAACGAGGGTGATTAATTTAATATTTGTATTATAAATTATTATAAAAAAATCAATATATCTTTCAAACTATTTATTGTATGATAAATCGGAGATCACCGTTGGTTCCTGGATGTGGGGTTTACCTTATGCGCGAAGTAACATTTGACAGCGTTGACAGGTTCGTTACATCGCAGGTGGGGGTATCATTTCTAATATTTTAATAATATTATTTATATAATTATTTATTTTTATATATAAATATATATAACAATATTAACAAAAAATAATTAATACATATTATTTTAATTAAATAAACAATTATATGAAATGATTATTAATTAATTAATAATTACTATATATATATATATATATAAATTAATTATAAATTATGTAATGAATATTATTAATTATATAATGATTATTATTATAAATTATGTCATGACTATTATTAATTATTATAAATTATTATAAATTATGTAATTATTATGTAATACTTATTATTCATTATTTAAATTATTATAAATTATATAATGATTATATATTTATCAGAATTTCATAAATTATTATTGCAATTTTATTAATAAAATTTTATTATGTAAGGATTATTATTATTACAATTTGATAAATTATCTAAATTATTATAAATTATGTAAATATTATTATTAACTTATTTAAATTGTTATCACAATTTTAATAATTACTATATATATATCACAATTTCTTAATTAATGTAACTACATCAAATATATTCTAACTCATTTTTAAACAAATATACAAATATCAAATCCATATAAACATATATATATATACTTTTATTACATTGAATTTATAATTTATATAAATAATTTATAAATAAAATTGAGTTCATATTTTTGAATTAATAATTAATTTGAATTCATAATTATATAGAATTTATACTTTTTTTGATAATTTTTACCCAAAATGTATTATAATAGTTGTGTGAGTTGGGTGTTTTTACAACATTTATATAAAATATTAATACTAATTATTTTAAAAAATACAATATTTTATATGAATTATTATGAATTTATAAATGTTGCTATATTTTATTATAAATTTTTTACAAATTATTTTAATTTTATAATTACCTTTAATATTCAAAATTTATTAATAATAAAGACACATTAATTAATACATATTATAAATTATTTATTGATTTTTAATAGTTATTTAAATTAATTCTACATTTATAATAATTAATATTTCTTTACGAATTTTTAATAATTCTTTATATTTGTTATATTTTTAAAAAATTTATTAAAAAAAATTATCTTAATTATTATAAAATAATTTTTTATTAAATATTACATATTTTAAATTGTCATTGTCTTTCAATTTTACAATTTTTTAACGTTATTTTATAAAACGAAATTCTTATAAATAAAGTTTTATAAAAATATTTCTTTAAATTAATTTCATCATCACTATTAAAAATCAATCAATTATATATGGACATACAAATATTTATACATACATACATACATGCACGTGCGTTAAAAAAGTTATTATAAAAAAATATTTTTATAGACAAATATTATTATAAACAAATATTATGTGTGTAAAAAATATTATTATATACAAATATTATGTGTGCAAAAATATTATTATTATGTGCGCCTGCAAACAAAATTCACAAAACATATATTTAGACGTATATGCACACGTGTGCAATAAAAAATTTGGAATCATGAAACAAATGAAAGTAATCATAAAAAAAACAATACGCAATAAAGAATTGATAAAATTATAATTAATTTCTAGAAACCAAAAAACACGAAGAAAATTAAAATAAATCTAATTGTTAAAGAAACCAGTATATTTTCAAAAAAATAAAAACCTTCAGAATATTTTAATAATAATCATATTTCAGATAATATAAAATAATAATGTTCCAACAACCCTAAACACCCAAAAAAATTAAACAATTTAAAGATCAAACATTGTGTAAAATACTATAAATAAAATTAAAACAATTTATGCATAATCAAAATACTCAAATCTGCAATAATAAATTTAGAATAACCCTACATGTCAAATAAATCCTCAAAATAGGGTAAAATTTTAAACCTAGGTTTTTTCAATTTATCAATTTAATGAAAATATGCGAACAAAACTGATGAATGACAAAAGTAGAATCCATACCTTGGAGTTTTAGTGTGAAATCACCCAAAAATTGGAAGAAATGGGGCTTTCTGGGGCTACATGGAGCAGGGCGGCCGGTAGGGTTGCACTACCTTCAAGAGAGGGAAGGAAGTAAAAGCAAAATAGGAGTAAGAAGAAAGGATCAGTGTGGCATGATAAATCCCAATACTTTTTGCAAAGGTATAATTGCGATGGAATTAATTCCATCATAAATAATATTTTTATAGAAAATTATTTGCAGAGGAATTCAATTCTCATCGAAAATACTATCGACTCAAAGGGAATTTGTGATGAATTTAATAATCTATCATAAATTCTAATCGCAAATGATTTTTCACTAGGTGACTGGAAATTCTGCCAAATGTTTTTGCGATGGATTTATAAATTCATCGCAAATAGTTATTATTTGTGATGAAATTAAAACTCAGTCACAAATAATTGAAATTATAGTAGTGTTGGTGCTACATGGTGAGATTACATGGTGTATCAAACCATGTGGAGCTCATTTTCATCATTCAATATGCTTCTAGTGGTTGGTGCATGATTAGTAAATGGTCTTCTAAACTATATAGTTGGGGTATGCATGACCACTAGTTACTCTTTCCAGTTATTTTGGTATTAGTGATTCTTCATTATGAATTGGGTTGGTTGTTAGTGGAATTTTGAAATGAAAATGATTTCTGGAAATGGTTTATGGATTGAAAAAATGGGTTTTAAAAGAGAAATTGATTTAAAATTTTCAAAATTTTGGGAAATTTTGGAGGAAAGGGGGATTGATAATTTGGTAGATGCTTGGTTTTGATGATAAAATGGTATTTATGAACCTTGGAATTCCTTATGGATGTTCACATGTGTGTTTGTATGGGAGGTGTATATTGGTATATATGTATTGATGATATCATCCAAAGTGGGTATAAGAACATATGTGATGGTTCATAAGATACCATGTGTGAGTATTTAAAATAAAATATTTAAATTGTTTTTCCAAAGTTTTTTTTTAAATGGAAAATGACTTTGATTTTGAGAGGGGGAATTAAATTTTAAAATTGGTGAAAATGGAAAATTGGGGTTTTTAAAAGAGGGTTTTTGACTTGTTTTGTGAGGTTGTTGTGGTTTTTTTCAGTTGGAATTTTATTTGGTTTTGATTTGGTTTGGGATGTATTGGTTTATGAGCTTGGTGTTTTTATAAAAATGTTAATTAGTTGAGTTTTGGTTTGATGTTTATCAGATTTTTTGCCATATGTTTTTTAGAGTATTCCACCTAGAAAGACCAAGAAGGTTTTTGAGGATTCTCATCTAGTCGTCAGACTCACCCAGACCCCTAGTGGAGTGGTGGAGCTAGGCTATTCTCAATAAATTCCCATTTTCTATAATCATTGGATATTTTTTGAGGTTGTTTAGTGGTTTGGGAAAAATTGAGTGTTTTGGGGGTTTTGGGAAATCAAGATGTCGGGAAGGTGTGAATTTCCTTAAGAATATTTGAAGGGCCAGGACTAGACCAGTAGAAGGTTCTTGTTCAATTATCATTACGAGTTGAGATGTATTGGTTGATATTTAATACCACTTTCATATAGTAGTATATTCTTGAGTGAGTGAATGAGAGGAAAGTTCTAGAGCTCGTGGATTTTTGACAAGGTCAACTAATGATGAAGGGGAATATTGACCATTTCAGTGATCTAGTTTCCTTTTCTTCAGAGATGGTGTTGAGTGATCAGTTATAATCTCCTCCTTTCATGTGAGATCTCTTTACAGAGTTCAAGTGCCGGTTTCTATTGGTACTTGTATAGGTTCCCCATTCGGTGAGGAGTGTGAACTGTAGGAACCTATTTTGGGAAAGTCTCCTTGTCAGTTCCTCACTTTCATTTGTCAGACCATTTACTTGTTTGTTTCCAGTATAGATAGTTTGGAATTCTAATCCATCTTGCTATAATTACTAGGGGGATTGTTGACTCTATGTATACTCATGACACTAGAAGGAGTTCTGATCATGGATAATCAGATCCTAACTATGAGGTAAAATATGATTCAAGACATTAAGGCTCCATCCATAGATCCCAGAGTGAAGCTCTTCACATAGTCAAGAATCTCTAACGGTGTAGGGAACCTTAGTTTAGTTCTAGTCTCCACTGTTTGGGTGTAGGTAGTTTAAATTTTCTTTTTGTAGTCTCCCTTTTAATTATACGTTTATCCCTATTGTAAAGATATTATTGGTCTTAACCTTGTGCGGTTTCAGTGGTTGTGCCTTTGTGGATGCGATTATTTTTTCAATGGTTCTTTATTGTGCTCTTCTCCTTTACAGATTAGTTTTGGATTTGGATTTATTTCACTTTAAAGATGATTGTATCTTTTGGAAATGATGAATTGTGTTTATGTCCAATAATTGGTCCGAGTTCCTTTTTTTGAGTTTCCATTATGTTAAGGGTTTCTCGTTTTGTTTGGGAGTACTCAGTTCTAGTATTAGTTGGTGATATCTAGTCTCTTATGGTGGGTAGATCCACCATGGATCTTTTTTATTGTGGTTTTCCATAGATTTGTTCAGGTGTGAATTAGGAAGTTAAAATATCAACCTTGAGGTTGGTGGTTTCATTTCACTTCATTCCATTTCGAGTTCAAGTTTAGTTCTTCATGCTGATGGGTGACTTTCTAGGGGAATAAAGTGTTTTTGGTGGGGATAATTGTCATACCCCAACTGTGAAATATTAATTATTTTAATTATTTTAATACTTTATTTTGAGTTCCGGTAGTCATCAGGTTGAATTTTAATTTTTTAGAAGCTTTTTAGTTATTGCACGGTTAGCCACATGGTTAGTAGTAAATGTGTGGTGCCTTTGTGGGTGCCCAAGTGAGCCTCAGGTGTGGTGCATAGCTTGCACATGGTCTATTAAATCATGTGGAAAGCAAGTGATTTGGATCTGTGGGTTGGTAGTGCTGAGTGGAATGGTTTGAGCACGGTTTTCTCAACCATGTATCTTCCTCTGAGTAATAGTTTTAGGGTTCCTAACCTATGAAGTGACTGGTGCATGGTTGGTGCATAGTTTGGTAAATCATTTTCAAAGCGTGCATGTTTCTAGAATTAAAAAATATATATTTTCCTTTTCTTTTTATTTATTTCTTTACTCTTTATTTCTTCATCTTATTCCTTATGCATCGTACATATCTACCCTCCCTTCTCCCAAGGTGTGCAGCCTCCCCTCATCAAGGACTCCTCCGGTGCAGAAAATACACCTATATTTCTTCTGGTTTTGTGGTCATCTCATCAAGGTAATCTCCCTCTCTCATTCTTCTTCTTCTTTCTGGCATTTTTTCCCTCCTCTGCGTCTCCCTTCTCACTCATCCAAACCCTAGGGTTTGAAGTGGGATATTTTTTTATTCTTATCTTATCATTGGGGCATGTGATGGGTCTTTCAGGCCTTTTTCAAGTGTGTATTAGTGTCATCCACCAAAGGAAAATCATTTCAGACTATTTCGTTCTTCCTGCCACCTTTTCAGGTAGATACTCTTCTGCATTTTCTTTTGGCCTAATTTTAATGATGGTTTTTGTGATATTTGGGTCCCTAATATTTTTGTATTGTGTTCTGATATTCATTGGGGTGGGTTTGAGTCACCATTGTCAAATTATTATATGTGTATGCATTGGTAGTCATATATGTATGTAAGTTACCCCTTTATATATATTCACCCATGGAAGGATGAATATATATAATGGGTCTAGGTGTGATGATGTATGTGTGTGTGTGTGTGAAAATGTATATGTGTGTAATTGTAAAGGGGTATATGCACATATAATTATATTTATAAGGATCCCCTTGTACATATTTTTCCATGAAAATATTTACATAGGGGTAGGTGTCCATGCATATAAGAGAACGTGCATATACATGCAAGCAGTGAAGGGAAGGTTCTAGTTTCCATCATCAAGCAGCATGCCTTGAGTTTGAGGTAGGTCCCCTATACATAGTTATTTAAAAGTAAAATCTATCATTTCTTGATGTTTCAAAATGTGTTTTCCATTTATATAAAATTTATGTGTTATATATATATAATTGGTTTTGGATATTATAAAGTAGATTCTTTCTTGGTTTCTTAGTATTCTCTTAATCTTTTAAAATGTATTTCATTGATTTGAAAAATATTTAAGATTGTTTTAAAATGTGAGGTGCCTTAAAGATTCAAATTGGATTTTAAATGGTTTTAGAACTTAAAATTGTTGGGTAATTGTGTTTTTTAAAAATTAGAATATTATTTTTAAAGTAATGAAGCCCATTTGGAACTTCAGAATAATTTGTGGAAATGGGAAACCCCTCTTGAGGCACACCCCCTTGTTTTAGAAAACCGATGTAAGTGTTAATGGGTGAATTGTGACATGTGCCGAGAGTTGAGGTCTTTGAATTGTTGTGTGACATGGAAAAAGAGGGTGCACTTAAGAAGGGAGATATATGGTGAGATGTTGGATGAGTTTTGGGTAAATAAAATGATGTGGTCATATATGTTTTCTTGATAAAAACTCACCACCATTTGAAATAGAGTAAATGGGAAACATGGATACTAAGGTGGGAATACTAGGACTAATATTCTAGGAATATTGATAGGGTTGAGGCCTGATTCCCCCTAGCTATATTGATATAACAACACTAACTAAATATTTGATTAAGATCACAGACCACTATAAATTTGGATAGATTCCTCTCTAGTGACTCATGCAAGAGGATGTTGTACATTATGGATTCTATACCATTTCACTGACATTCAAGGATCCTAGTTCTCTTTTATCCAAGATGTTTGGTTTTTTCCAAGGTACTTTCTATAATCTATCATTGTTTTCTTTTGTATTTCTTTATTTAATTCTTTTTTAATAGTTTTCAATTAATTTTAAAAATAACAAAAAAAAATTACTTACCCATAATTGGTAGCACCAGATGTTATGTTTTATTATTGAAATGTTTTTGTCAATACATGATCCTTAATACAAATATATTATTGGAAGTTTGGTATTCTTTATAAATGGTTTTTGAAAAATAAAAGGTGGAAATGAATTTTAATAAATTTCACCTTGTTGCTTGTTTTAAAAATAAATGTAATATTCTATTTTTATATATTTTTATTTTCAAATGAGCTTGAAATGGTTTTCATAGGAAGGGAATAAGTAATAGTTTTTTATGAAAATTCTTATTAAGTTTTAAAACTCACACCTATAGTTTTTTTAGCTTATAGTGCTACTTCCTACTCCAGATCACTCATGGAGCATGTGTTATCCTATGGTTGGAGGTGACCCATAAGGCCACATGGAGGTATGTGTAGTAGTTTATTTCTTTCTGTTTTTTGTGTTAATTTTTATTATTTAGTTTTTATTTGTTTATTTGTCTTTTTTTTATTTGATAAATCATTCCCAATTGAGTATTATTGATTCCCAACACTAGTTTCTTGCCTCGGAGGATCGGTATTTCCTCTTGTGCCTTATCACGGGCTAGATCGGGTGATTAGTTTAGGGTTGATCAGGGTAGGTTTTTGAAACAGATTGTGGGATACCAATAGAATTTGGGGAAATGGTTGGATTTCTAGTGGTCTCAGGTACAAAAGAATCACTCATATCCACTGAACATGATATTAGTGGTAGAATTCTCCAAGATACTTATTGGTTATGATCTTGAATTTTTTTTTGTTCTTAGGATTCCTATAATTAAAATGGTTTAGATATATAAAATGTATAAAATTTTAAAACTAAAAAACATTACAAAAAAATAAAACTATAACAATGTATATATGTACTAAAAACTTATCAATGAGAAATTGTAATATATTTTCATTACCAATTTATACATTCAATTATCTTCATTTTATTTGTCTTCATTATCATCAACATTCCTTGTGATGAGTGCTTCATTTTCACCCACTCTTGCAAGTTCTATTATTTCAATATTTTCAAGAAAAATTTGTTCAATGTTTTGTGGTTTATGTGGTTCACTTTCAGAAAGTACCAACTTATCTTCACCACCCATATCACAAAAGTCTCCCTGATTTAAGTGTACCAAAATTCCCCAACTTCATGTATTTCATCATCCACATAATAAACCATCTTCTCTTGTGAATCCAAGATAAATAGACCATGTTCTGCATGTTCATCAGTATGGATAAATTGAGAGAAGTTGAAATAATTAAAATGTAACAAATATTTAATTATACCACTATCAATGTTGACCCACTTACATTTGAATAAGACAGCTAAAAAATGAACATGATAGTTTAATTCAGTTATATCATTTAGATTTCCATAGTATACCATCTCTACAAGTGTAAATACACCACTATTTTTGGGTTTTAAAGTATTCTTCATGATAAATTTTATGAAACATAAATCCATGAATATTTTAGTCATTGAATCTCTTAGCCTTCCTTAGAGGAACTCGGGTCAAAAACTTCAATTCATTTGATATTTCAGCTCAATTTTCAACATTCATTATCTATAAATATATATATATAGGTTGTTACTTTTAATATAGAAAAAATAATTGCACATATATAATATGAATATGAGTATATACTTACATGATAGTCAAACCATTAGAAAATCTCCTTATTAATATATTTTTTTTAATTCCAACTCATTTTGAGCTCAACCCCTTAGTCGCCTCTTTGTTTGCAATCAGAATTCATTAACAAATTGATTTTCAATAAGACTATTGAGTATCACATATCTTTGTGCTTATAGAAACTCCAATTCAGTTAGTGTGAATTTGACCCCTTTCTAATTTTTGATACAATAGTTGGAAATACTTATGATTAGTTTTTAGAAATAGAATTAATGGAGATATCATTAACACATCCAAAATGATTGAATCTAGTCTCAATCCCATACAAATACCTAGAACATAAGGTAAATCACTCTTCTGTTATGTAACCTTGATCAATAGAGCTTTCTAGTTGATATTTATTCCTCACATATGATTTCAAATAACCTAAGTACCTAATGAAAAAATTAATAAACATATTAAAAAAATACATAATGATTTTATAAAATTGAATTCACCAATAAAAATAAAAATAATTTCAATGTACCTCTTAATCAGATATATCCATTGATAGTGTACCGGCCCACCAAATTTAACTTATTTAACCAAATGAATATTAAAATAAATCATGACTCTAACGAATAAAGTGTAAATAGCATCTCTAAATGAAAAAGTTCCAAAAAAATTCTTTCTTGAAGTTTATCAAGATCAGTTGGATTTATATTTTTTCCACAAAGATATCTGAAAAGGTATGAAACTCAACTATAATTGTAGTTACTTTTTCATATAAAATATTTTACAATGCGAATAAAAACAATTGATTCATAATAATATGTGATTCATGACTTTTCAATCCAAGTAAATTCCAATGTTTTAAGTCAGCACACATTGATACGTTACTTGAATATTTATCTGAAACTTTTAAATTCTTTAAAACTAAAAGAAATACATATTTCTCAAGAGTTTTAATTTTAAAAATAGTTGAAGGATAGTTTACATTCTCATTTCCCAAAAAGACATGATTTAAATTCATTGACTCTAAATCCTTACGAGCATTAAGGTGATCCTTTAATTTACCATACTCATTAAGCAATGTAAAAATTACATTATCAAAATATTTCTTCTCAATATGCATTTTGTCAAGATTGTGAAACATAAAATTAAACTCCCAAAAAAGAAAGTTTTAAAAATATACTATTTTTCATCCATTGTTGTGATCCAACTACTTTAGATATTTTACCTCATATACTTTTCCCCCTTCTTTAAACATATTACTTTTTCCAAATTATTCAGCGGCATAAATTAATTGTCCCAAGATTTATTAACTAGATAATGCCTTTTTGGGATTTCTCAATTCAATATCTCCATTAAATTGTGTATTGTTAAACCTAGATTTATGAGATGTGTCAATAAATTGATTATGACACATAAAACACTATTTCATGATATGTGGTAATTGACAAGGTTCAAAATCAAAATTACAATATAGAAAAGGAAAACCAGTATGAGTGTTCCAATCAGATAAACTTACTAGTCTAGTAAATTAACTAATTTTCAGTATTAAAGTAGAATTCATTTTGAATTTTTTTGTGTTGAATTATCAGACGTTTCCATGCCATAAACCCATAATTCTTACAATTCATTCACTAGAGGTTGAAGGGATAAATCAATTTCATTTCCAAGAATTTTCTTTCCAGGAATAATAATTGAAATAAAGAAATAAATCATCTTCATACACATACATGGAGGTAGATTATAGGGGATCAAAAAAACTAAACAAGTGTTATAGTTAGTACTTAAAGTTTCAAAAGGGTTAAAACCATATGAATCCAATCCCAAACATACATTCCAAGGATCTAAATAAAAATATGGATATAATGAATCAATCATATTCCATGATATTGAATCTTTTGGATGTCTCGTAAATCCATCTTTATTATCCTGATTATGACACTTCATTTCATATGCAGTCTTAGATGACATGAATAATATTTTCAAGAATGGTTTCAGAGTAAAGTAATGAAATATCTTTGTAGGAGTTTTATTATTTTGTTTCTTATTTGGGTTTCATTGATTTATAATCTCATTATTGTTTATTGAATTATATCTACTTGTATGAAATCTTAGGCATTCTTATTTATCAAAATCTTATCCCCAGTAAAGCATGAAATCATTAGGGAATGCATTTATCATTTTATAATCAAGTCCAAGTTTGTTGATGACTTTCTTCATCTCATAGAATAATGCAGGGATGTTATATTCACTAAATTCATCGTGAATAAACTCTAAAATCATATAAATTGATTTGTTATAAATTCCAAAAAGATACTTGATATGATACAACTTAAGTAGAAAATACAACTTTGAATACTTGTCACACCCTTCATAAAATTCTTGTTGTCCATCTTCAAATAATTCATAAAACTCATTTTTTTTGTCACTGAAGTTCTGAGAAATATTAACCTACTTAGGATCAATTGAAGGTTTTGTTGATCTACTAAAATATTGGACATTGTATCCTGCAAAGCTAAATGCATCATTTATCAAATTTCAAAATGAATTCTTCTATGGTGGGTCACTCTGTATTTCTTTGATGGGTTTTTAATTATTTTTACTTTCAATAATATTCAATTCACCATGTCAAATCCAATGTATATATTGATAATGAAACTATTTCAATATAAAATTCTTATATACTTTGTTTCTATTCAACCATCACTTGAATTTATAGTCAGGACACAGAAATTTATTCAACCATCCAATGTCCGGTTTGAAATTTCCCAATCTAAAATTTTTTCCAAACCCTTGGTATACCAAGGTGTGTTTTGAGGTAAATTAATCCAAATTTTATCAAGAGGTAATGTATTTTTACTCTTCTCCCTATACATTCAAATATAAATAAATAAATGGTTAATCAAACAAGTAAAATTAAAATTACACATCACCCAACTTCATCTATCTTGATCACCAACCCTATCATACAATTCTATAAATATAGTATATAAAATCATGGTGAACATACAAGTATACAATTCTCAAATCATGTATAACATATCTTTCATCATCCGCTTAATATTTAATATTTTAAAAATATATCATTTAAATATATGAAAAATAAATAATAATATATCAATTCAAATGCATATTAATACTTCTAAAATGAAAAAATAAACAAAAAAGTTGAATAAAAATCATGATTATAAATTAGATATAGAAAATACTCAAACATATAATATTAAGGAAAAGAAAAAATAAATCATAATATATTACATAATCAAGATACGAAAAATATCATAGGACACAAAACACATGTTTAATGTAAAATCAACACAACATGTGCCTCTAATTTTGACTTTGGGAAAATAGATATTATAAATCATAAACATGATTATAAATTAGAATAAAAATTGAAAATTGTACCTTATAAATGGGGATCTCACTTGCAGTGAAAAATGGAAGAGGGGTCGTTGTTGTGGACCACCATAAAAGAGTAAGGAGTTTATTGTGTAGTCATTATCAAGAAGTAGGTGGGGTCAGGGTCATGAGGATCTGAGGTGAGGGTGGGGTGAGGGTTGATTACCATTGGGGTTGAGGGATGATCCATCAGGGAGAAATGGTATCGGGGGAGGGGATATTTATCAGAGATAAGAGGGACCGCCATTGGAGAGAGGTGGGGCTGAGGGGGAGGGTCGATCGTCGACATCGGGGCGAGGTGTGTTTGAGGGGGAGGGAAGTCACTAGTGTCGAGGAGAGGTGTCACCAAGAGTTGGAGGGGAGTTCATCAGGGAGTGGCACTACTGAGGGGGTGGGACCTAACATGGTTGAGCGGCAAAGGGGTGGTGATCATCGGTGTCAAGGAGAGGAGTATTTGAGAGGGGGAGGGTGGTGGTCTCCAGCATTGGGGAGAGGCATAGATGAGAGGGGGAGGAGTGATCATCGGTGTTGGGGAGATATGTGGTCGAGGGGGAGGGGCTGTCATTGGCTTCGGGGAGAGTCACGATCGAGAGGGGTATGGGGTTGTCACTATCAAGGAGATACATGACTGATTGAGAGGGAGGGGTTTAGGGGGGTTGAGGGGAGGATAGGGCATCAATTGGTGGGATGGGGTTGAATCTAGGTTGTTTTTTCATGATTATAAGCGGTTTAAACAAAATCACCACTAAATATAAAAATAATAATTAGTGGTGGTTTCATTGAAACAATCATTAATTTTAAATTATTTTTAAAAATATTTGTTTAGTGGCAGTTATTATAACTATCGTTAATAAGTCACCACTATGACCTATTTTTTAGAGTGAAGGGATTCATGTATCTCATTCCATACAACACATATCATAAGGTTTATCATATTCTATGAAATAATCAAACAAAATCATCCTTATTCCTTCTATGATATAATTATATTATAGCCTACGATATGCATCATATGTATATTGTAGTATATGACTTTTGTATATCATAAAATACAATATACCCTTATTTTAGTGCATATACAACAAATTTTTACATACGATTCAACATATAGTAAAAATATATGTTATATTTTTCTAAAAGGATTTTTTGAAATATCCAAAAACCATTGTGGATATGGTTTCATAATTTGTTATGTGTGGTGTGACATAAGTTGAAAGTGTACTGAGTCTATAAGGATTTAGTGAAAGTGGAAGGTTGTTGGGAATATGAACTAAAGGAAATAACCATGGTGTGGTAATTGATACCATGTCGTAGTGTATGTTTTAATCTACAATGATATAATGAGGGTCATTACATCATGGTGATGTTCATGTACATCCATGTTATGTGGTAACAAGATGGTTTAGTCCTTCTCTCACTCCAAATGCTATCATAACTAGTTATTCATGATATTGTGATGAATTTTAGAAGTTTTAATGGCTTAAAAATTCATTTAAATATTAAAATTGTCAATGAGAAATTAAACTAAATGTTTTAAGGAGTTGAAATGTTGAAATTTTAATGAAACAACTTGTAAATATATGGTCAAATGTTTTGTTTTTTTATACATATAAGTCAGTTTGATCCTAAGGTAATTAGTTGAAATTGTGAGACTCATTAAATGTGTTAAAACTCCTTAAAATTATATTATTCTTTAGTAATCATTCTCTCCAACCTTTAAAAATGGTTCTAGAAAATTATGGTAAGGAGAGTGATACTTCCCAAGCATTGGGAGATTCATAAAGCCCATGGACACCCTAAGGGGAAGGGGTCATTCAACTGCTTCTCAGTGATTGTTATCAAGATTTTATGGGTGAGTCGTATCAAAAAAGAAAAATCTATGATGTTCTTTCTTCATTTTATTATTCATTCCATACATGCAGATAGATCCTAGGTTTTATGGCTTTTGGAGTTGTTTTCCACTATGTTTTGGATGATAGTAATTCCACTAAAACTCTTTAATCTATTCAATGAATATTAATTGGTTATGGACATGAGTAGTTTTAATAAAATTCCTAATGGAGAAGAAGGTGACCATAAGTATATATATTTTGTTCCATGAGAACCAAATGATCTAGGACATTCAAAATTCTAGAATGTCTTAAAGAGAAAGTGTTGATGAATCAATTACCAGTCCAACATATATATCATAACAACCTACCATCAAAGAGGGTGAGGTGAAAGAAGAACCATTAGTAGAAAACTAAGAGATGGTATAGGGGGATATTAATGTAGCCTAAAGCTTGAGAAAATTGACATGAAGAAAACTTTTCTTCCCAAAGATCTCATTAAAGAGATTTTCATGAAACAACTTGAAGGTTTTGAGTTTTATGGAAGAGTAAGTCTCATGATGGAGGTCTGTATTTTTATAGATGTATCAATGGAATGCACCTACACTACTACAAATTAAACTTTTAGTGACTTCCAACTATCCACTTTTGGCGGTCATAGTTGGCCTGTCTCTAAAGGTCAATAGCGACTGCCATTAGCAGTCCCTATAGGGTTCCACCAGACAACTCCATGGGTGGTCACTAGGAAGAAGATTAGTGACCACCTATGGTGTTATATAATGATTCATGAATATAAGAGTATTAGAGACCATCATAGGCACATGAAAAGACTATTTATATTAGCGACTACTTATATTGGTCTCTAACGATACCATAAATTGATATAATTAGAGACCACCTAAAGTAGTCTCTATTCTGCATATTTTTTAAAAAAATCATATTTTCTATAGCTACCAAAAACTGAAATAAAAAAAACCACCAGAGGATAAGAATTAGAAATACAACATATAAATCTAGACAAAACAAGATATCCAAATATCTTCATACCCTTCCAATATTCTATCTCCATTAACCTATGTGATAATATACAAAAAATAATTAATTAATTAAAATAAAAAATAATATATTTAACATTATTCAAAATAAAATAGTTAATATATATATATAATAATAATAATAATAGTTTCAACAGTGCTACATATATAAATCATAGTTAATATAGATTTGAGGCTATTCTAATATGAAATATTTGTTACACTATTTATCATTTAAACAATGACTATTAAAAGTTTAAAACTGAATTTACCACATAATAATCAATCTGAGCATCATATTGATGCATAGTTGATTCCAATGGATCACATATGATTCAAGGAATGTTATCACCATTTCATACATCCATTAGAATTTTTTCTCATTTTTTATCCCCTGACTGGAGATATGACATTTTAATAACTCAAGACAACATTACCCTTCATTTTCCATCATATCCGGAGACAAGATCATATGATAGATGTGGCATTGATTCCTATAGATCAAAAATAGATCAATGATAATTATACCATGATTTCACATCAATATAATTGTGTTAACTTGGTACTCACTAGTAGAAAAATCATTTTTAACGTCGTCAATTTGACGTCGGTTTCTTATAAACCGATGTAAAATATTTTTTCGGATAAGTTTTGGCGTCGGTTTTTAAAAAAACCGACGCGAAAAAATAATGAAAAAAATGATTTGGCGTCGGTTTTTTTAAAAACCGACGTGAAAAAATAAAAAAAAAGTTATGACGTCGGTTTTTATGAAAACCGATGCCAAAAATGTAAAAAAAATTTACAGTCCTATAGATAATTCCCTAAGCTTTGATTTGACTGGTCATGGAGCAAAAACGGAGTTACGGATTAAAAGTTATGGATGTTGGAAGTTGATCTTCTCTAAAAGAAGTGTTAATTAAGTCCAACTTTCAAAGGCCATAACTTTTAATTCGTAACTCCGTTCTAGCTCCACGACAAGTCAAATCGAAGCTTAAGAAATTTTCTAACACATTGTAAATTTTTTTTTTATGTTTTGACATCGGTTTTCATAAAAACCGACTCCAAAAAAAACTTTTTTGTTTTTCGCGTCGGTTTTTAGAAAAACCGACGCCAAAAATATTTTTTTTTAATTTTCGCGTCGGTTTTTATAAAAACCGATGCCAAAAATATAAAAAAAATTTACAGTACTATAGATAATTCCCTAAGCTTTGATTTGACTGGTCATGGAGCAAAAACGGAGTTACGGATTAAAAGTTATGGATGTTGGAAGTTGATCTTCTCTAAAAGAAGTGTTAATTAAGTCCAACTTTCAAAGGCCATAACTTTTAATTCGTAACTCCGTTCTAGCTCCACGACCAGTAAAATAGAATCTTAAGAAATTTTATAACACATGGTAAATTTTTTTTTTATGTTTTGACGTCGGTTTTCATAAAAACCGATGCCAAAAAAAACTTTTTTGTTTTTCGCGTCGGTTTTTAGAAAAACCGACGCCAAAAATATTTTTTGTTACTTTTCGCGTCGTTTTTCATAAAAACCGACGCCAAAAATGTAAAAAAAATTTACAGTCCTATAGATAATTCCCTAAGCTTTGATTTGACTGGTCATGGAGCAAAAACGGAGTTACGGATTAAAAGTTATGAATGTTGGAAGTTGATCTTCTCTAAAAGAAGTGTTAATTAAGTCCAACTTTCAAAGGTCATAGCTTTTAATTCGTAACTCCGTTCTAGCTCCACGACCAGTCAAATCGAAGATTAAAAAATTTTCTAACACATGGTAAATTTTTTTTTTTTTGACGTCGGTTTTCATAAAAACCGACGCCAAGAAAAACTTTTTTTGTTTTTCGCGTCGATTTTTAGAAAAACCGACGCCAAAAATATTTTTTTTTACTTTTCGCGTCGGTTTTCATAAAAACCGACGCCAAAACTGTTTTTTTGTTTTTCTCATCGGTTTTTTTTAAAAACCGACGTGAAAAACAATTTATTTTTACTTTTCGCGTCGGTTTTTAAAAAAAACCGACGCGAAACGTATTTTTTTTATCTTTTTAGCATCAGTTTATTTAAAAACCGGCGCCAAATAGTATTCACTAATACGCGGGATCAAAATTTCAATTTTTTTCACAACGCGCGTTTAAATTTTTAAAATCCCACCTATATTTTCATACAACTCAATCGAAAATATTTTCATTTACTATATATAAATCTGTTTTTCCTTCATTTATCATTTTCATCCTCTTCGATTCAATCAAGTTTTCAATGCGGCATCAATCATTAATTTGATTACGGTACGTATTATATTCATTCATTTTCTTTATTATTAATGTCCTTCATTTATAACCAACTCGATTAGATTTCAAATAATGATGATTTACTTTTATTATTGTGTTAAAAATATAAAACGTTCGGATGACATTTACCAAGCTTGGTGTAAGTTTAATTATCGATCGTCGTTTTTATTATCACATGAGATCTACGCTAAATATAAGAGATATGATGATAAACAACATATCATTTCAATGGAAGATCGAAAAATAATCGAAATGTGTTTGAATTATTATGTATATTTTATATCATTTGGTGTACGTGATTTTAACTTGTGTTTATCTTGTTTTCTTTAAAACATATTGTATCAATCGATACTTTGACATGTTCAACTTATGACGGTCATAACTTTTGATCCGTAACTCCGTTTTAGCTCAACGACCAGTCAAATCGAAGATTAGGAAATGCTCTAAAACATCGAATAATAAAAATTGCTTTTTGGCGTCGGTTCTTGTAAAAACCAATGCCAAAAATAATTTTTTTCCATTTACGGCGTCGGGTTTTTTCAAGAACCGACGCCGAAACTATTTTTTAAACTTTTTGGCGTCAGTTTTTAAGGAAACCGACGCCAAAAATGATGCGGATGAGTTTATTTGGCGTCATTTTTTTACAAAACCGACGCAAAAAAGTAATTGAAATCTGTTTTTGGCGTCGGTTTACAAAAACCGACGTAAAAAGTCATATTTTTTACGTCGGCGACTTCAACGTCGGTTAAAAACCGACGTAAAAAATAAAAAAAAACTGACGTTAAAGACCTTTTTTCTACTAGTGTCACCCCTTTTCGTGATTTTTCACTTAACTCCAAATCTGAGAGACAAAAGTCACTTTTGATCATACCAATCAATTCTGGTATCTGATTCACATTTCAATGATTCCTACAGATTTTAAATAACTTAATATTGTTTTCCTAATATTTCATGTCAATAAGAACTCAGTTGATCGATTTTCACCCCTACACACATGATTTTCTAATTATTACAAAAATGGTAATAAATATGAAAATTAATTTTTAATTGTACTAAACAATTCAGGAAATGATTTGATATGAGGTTGATTCCAAAATATCTCATATGATTTGGGGAATTTTCTCCTAGTTTTTCACGTCAATAAAAATTCATTTTCTCATTTTGGACCCTCTGGTAAAAGATATGTCATTTTATTAACACTAGAAAATGTCACCCATCATTTTCTATCAAATTGAGTGACAAAATCATCCGATATATTCAACATTGATTTATAAAAATAAAAAATTTCTTGTTGATCATTATCCCATGATTTCATGTCAATACGAGTGAATTTTTTTTCTATCATCCCCTTTTATGTGATTTTTCACTTCACTCCAAATCTGAGTGACAAACTCTATTTTCAATCATACCGAATAATTAAGGTATCTGATCTACATGCTGATGATTCATGTATATTTTAAATGAATTAAATATTCTTATACTAATATTTCATGTTAATCTGAACTTGTTTGGTTGGTTTCAACCCCTACGCACATTATTTTCACTTTATTACAAAATTGGTAATAAATATGAAAATAAACTTTTAATTATACCGACCAATATAGACATCATTTTGATACACAGTTTATTCTAATAGATCACATATTATTTGAGTAATATTCTTCTAACTTCACATATCAATCAGAATCGGTTTACTTATTTTTAACCCCCTAATGGGAGATATTTCATTTTAATAACACAAGACAATGTTACCCATCATTTTCCACTATATTAGGTGAAACAGGAATCCGGTGAATGTAGCATTGATTTCTACATATCAAAAATGTCTCAGTGATTTTTCTCTCATAATTTCATTTCAATTAAATTGTGTTTTCTTGCTATATTTAATTGTTTTACATGATTTTTCACTTAACTCTAAATCTGAGGGATGAATGACATTTTCGATCATAAAGAGAAATTCGGGTATGTGATCCATGTGTTAATTATTCCTACAACACCTGGATGAACCCATTTGGTCCTCCTTCTAAAGCCACCTATTTCTTATTCATTAATTATAATCACTACCATGAATAATTTTTCTAAAATTTAAAACGGTAGTTGAATCCCACTTTTTATATTGGTAATTAGTTGGTTATCCATTCATCACCACCATTATACATTTTTGGATGAGCCTTTATTAGTATGGTCAACTCCTGATTGTTGTTAAATTTTTTTACTTAAACTTCAAACACTTAATGAACATGTTCAAGTCATCTCTATTTCACTTAAAATGACTTTAAGTAATATCCCTTTACCCATTTTACTAGTAAATTCATCTAATTCCCATCATAAGTTTTCATGTAACTCATGAACTTCTATAATTACTTCGCCTACATCATACTTCTATTCATCAACATAAATCTTCCCCTTCCATTTTCCCCACTGAATCCACTATAAAAATAAATTACTTCCTAAGTAAATGCATTATAATATTCTATTATGTGCTCCCACACTCAAACTTATAATATCCTATATCCATTATATTAATTCCTTGTGGTTGTTCTTTCCAATTTTTTGTGAAATAACACCATTCAATTTGGTTCTATTGATATGATAATCTAGGGATCAATTCAAACATCGGTTCAGCTTTCTCTACTAGTTATTATGGTGAACATACATCCACTAACCTAAAATTAGACATTTCATAGTGACATTAAACAATAAGGGTTTTTTACATGAAAATTGATATGATGTAGAGATTTAGTTTTCACCGTAGAGTTTTTATCATCACAGATGTAGCATTTTTCATGAAAAATAATCCATGATGCGATATAATTTTTAATGGAATTAATGGAGGCTATGAAATAGAAATAGGAACTTCAAGGCTACATAGAGGTAACTATAAAGATGTGTAGAGGTGACTATGAGACTATTTAAAGGTAAAAGGAGAGGTACTCGAGGTTTTCATGGGACCTCTTATAGTGTGAGGGTTTTTCCTACATCTTGGATGAATAGAGATGGTTTTGGAGAAAGGACTGGTATGTGGGATTGCAGAAAATATGATTTGGTTTCACTATAGTAATATTGAAGATGAATTTCCAAGGAAGAGGATTTACCATGGTCCAGTGATTTTTCTATTGTGTAAGGATGATCAAAATGATAATTTTTGGATAAATTTCCACTTAATGAATAAAAATAATAGACACACATCAATTTGGGGGATCGTAAACTTATAGTTCTAGAAAGGGGGAGTCACTTTATCCAACTAAGATCCTATATATTTTGGTTTCATTCATCCCAATATATTATCCCCCATGTGATACATTTTGTGACTGAAGTTCCATATAACTAAAACTTGATTAAGAAAGTAGACATTACACCAAAACTAATAGGATCACCTAAAAAGGCTATGGTCTAGTAAAAATCATGATGATATCCATCATTAGTTCTTTAGAATCATGGAATATATTCGTGTTATTTCTATGAATCAATACATGCTTAAATAATAATAATAGTTTTATTTTCTCATTAGATATAGAGATAAAAAAATTGAATATTGCCTATGGGATTATGATAGGTGAAAGTTCATCCAGAGTCTAGATTATCAATACAATGAGGAGTTTTTCTAGAATTTCTAGAACATGAGAAAATGGATGTTAATTGAAATTAGTCAAATATCATAGTACAAGTTGATCTTAGTAAACATATTAAAAGGGACAAATATCTAGATATCATAGAATAAAGTACTAAAATGTTTATTATGCGGTTACTGAATGATATTATATAATGTTTATTAATAGATAAATCTAATGTGAAACTATAATATATTAGGGGTCTAGAAGATAGTGGGAATATCCATACATAATATATAGGCCTCTTAAGTTGAGGAGATCAACCAAAATCATTTTACCATCTTAGTAGTTCAGGGATAATATTAATTTCCTTTTTTTAATGAATATAAGGAAAATTGAATTTCTAAAATAAGAACTATAAAATAGTGAATAAAAATAATGGAAGTCAATAAAGAATGATGAAATTATATAATTTAATTCTAATGAAACATTGGATTTGATTGAAATACAATAAGCGATATGATCACTTTGGAAAAATTCATCATATCGATTGATAGAAGATGTTTATAAGGAGAATTAGTTCAACATATGGATAGTGGTAAAGGGGTTTTAATGATAATAAGGGTTTGATTTTATAGAGATGTTCTAATCAATATTTAAAATTGAAACTATACAAATAGTGTTAATAATAGTTATATCAGAATGTGAGTACAAGGAAAATAGGGATATAAATATAGATTTCCTTTATGGATATTTATTGGAAGTAATTTACATTATGAAACCAATAGGTTTAATGGAATAACATAACTAAAAAATTATAAACAAAATAAATATCTATATGAACTGAAGAATGTAAAAATAAAATGGAATTGAATGTTTGATTTATTTTATGTTAGAAGAATAATTTTGAAGGTTCGATGTAGAACATTGTTGTCACTAAAATATGTTTTGTGGTTGAAATTAATCATACATATCTAGTATATGTATAAAATTTTTATTTAGGGTTCAGAGGTTTTATGTTCCTGAAGTTATTTAAACTCATCCATATGGTATGGAAACCTATAACAAAAGCATTATTATTAGACTATCTAGTGCTGGAAGAAAAAAACATCTTCAATGAACTATGTATTAAGAAATAAATCAAGTGAATTTAAGATGAGATATATTTTTAATAGATATTCAAGGAAATTCTTGATGAACCTAACCCAGTCTTCATATAAGAACAAATCATCATTTGACTGACTTTATAGTTGTAGACAACAATTGAAATGATAAGTACACTAGAATCCCCTGAGATGGATAGAATTATCTCTAAGTATATATTCTTGGAAGGTATTTACCTATTTTTATGGGTTTCACCCCACTTTTCACTCTCCTATTGAGAATTAATATAAATGAGTTTATAACAATCTTTCATGTTGATACTTCCTAACTGAGACTAGGTAACAACACGGTGGTTGCGATATTCCTCCAAGAGGATTACATTGAGTAATTACTTTGATTCTTTATTTATGAATGACTTAATAAGGATGAAAAACTATATGGCCAATCAAAATTAAATATCTTGATCTGGGTATTAGGGGAAATATAACAATATTCCCAACCAATTATCATTGAAAAACAACACTTCCAGTTTACCTATGATCTATTATGAGTAAAAAAAATGGTTGAAACTTTTTTTGAAATCTTATCTTGATTGCAAAGATGATTTCATTATTTAATAGAAGTTATTTAACTAGTAACTTTTTGTATTCTCTACATATGATGTGCGATTAAAATTTAAATATAAAAAATCACTTACTGGTTATTTACCTAAGTTTTCTCATCAGTATAAATGTATTTAGTTGGTTTTGAATCCCTAATTGATCAAATTTAATTTTAATAAAAATGTAAATGTGATTTTTGACTTTACTAAAAATAAAAAAACACAAAATGAGACAATGAATTTGAATGAGAAAAAATAAACATAAAACAATACACCTCTTGAATTTGATGCATCATACGGGACCATGAATGCTACCTCTATCCAATGTGGAATGGGAATAAAAAAAAATAAAAATTATAAAGATAATAATAATGAATGTAATAAATAAATAAATAAATTCAGTAAAAACATGCAATTTAGGATCCCTTACACCATCACCCTGGTGCATATATTCCTACAGTGCTCTAAACTTATCTAACATCTACGTGTTTACCACCTTAGAAGCGCACATCCATGCCTCAAAATATGTCACCTATTGTGTCATCCTATAAATAATATGATCCAAATCATCAATGCATGAAACTAAAAATTGAGTAATCCTCGTTCCATGTGTCAATTTGTATTTATGTCCATCACTACTAATAATGTGATGGAATATCTTATCCCTTCGCATGGAAAGTGGTTGATAGTCCTCTGGTAGCTATGTTAACTTAGACTCAAATTGATCTTGTGTAATATATAAATATGTGTGTGTGTGTGCATATGTAAGAAAGTATTTATAATTAGTACAAGAACATACTATAAGAGCTAAAACCTCCAGATCATTCTGATCATGAGTCATCATCCACACTGACATTTTATTAGTCAGCGCACCTTGTTTCCATAACTATATACCAATAAGATATAAATATTGAACACAAAACTATATTAAATAATAAATTTAAATGCTAATGATAAATACATCATGTCTAATCTAGGACACATGAAAACTCCCAAGCATGTGAGTTGGTCCCTACAATGCACGATTCTTGGAATGATGTGTTGCCACCTCCTACATTCAATTAATTAAAATTTAAAACATGTAAAATGATAAAAATTCTTATAAATATATAAACCAAAATAAATATACTCACCATTTTATCCTTAGTGTACCAATATGAAAATAACTCACACCACTGAGATGGGAAAACACCTATTAGGACTCTATCCAGAATGTTTGAGGCACCGAAATTTGGTACCCAATGTTCCCTATTAACTCTACCTTTATGATCTTTCCACATTTTATGAAATTTTTACAAAACACTAGTTGAAACTCATTTTTTTCACAGCCTCATATTTTTATATTTAAAAAAATCACAAATGTTAGTATTTTTTAAACATAGATAAGAAACTAAAATATTCCCCTTAACTAAACTTCCCAAGGGAATGAAGCCCAGTCATGTGTAGTCAATGAAACTCTATGTGGGTCGCATACTATATGACCCAACAATAGAATAAATGTAGGGGAACCAACTTCAATAGGATGGTATGTCTCATAAAATGATATTTTCAGGGTCATGTAATAATTCCATGATGAACTACCATGACCAAGGCCTCTCCTATGAGAGTAATAAGTGGTTGAGTATGATTCTATAGAAAAAAATAATAAATAGTTATATAGATTTTCATATATATTTTTAATGATTAATTAAAATATATATTTACATTAATACATACCTCAACCCATAGACATAGATGGCTCTGCAGAATGATGTGGATCTGGTGACTGTTCCCCTGACATGTTTGCAGTCATAGAAAGAATTAGTAAGGAAATGATTCATTACCTATTATAGTTCCATATAATGTGGACTACATTAAAATCATGATATTTTTATTTATTGCACACATATTTCATAAAATATAAAGTAGTGTATGGATCAGAACACATATCTTGGAAAAGGTATCATATTTCATTGTCACATAACCTTGAAATCCTATAAAAATTACAAATATCCAATACTCATTCATTTGATTCATCAACAACGAGAAATTCATAAAGTATGAATTTATAAACACTATAAAATAAAAGGTGTTGAATTTTTCTTTCCAGAATATTTATTATGAAATAAGATTAAAAATTATATAAACAATGAGAAACATAATAAAATAATTAGAAAATTTTAAAACAAAATTAATAAAGAATGAATAAAAAAATAATTACTAAAAAAAATAATTCTCTCTTCACCATGGTGCTTCCAATAAATAAATTTTTTTATCAAATATATATCGGTGGGGAAAATGGGATCTCCTAGCACATCTAAAAATAAAACTTAAAATTTGTTATTATATTAACATTAGGATTAAAATAATTCTTTACAATTAACATTTGATGACCCAAGACACATAAATTTGATGAAATAAATGCTTAGTGAAATTTTTTTTTGAAATAAATTACTTAAAGTGGAGTAGTCACTCAATTGTGGGGAGGATAAAATTAATATATTTTTGTTATTATTTTCTTATCATAGTTTTCATATATTTTATATTTTTTGTGTTTTATTATATAAATATTAATGGAATTTATATTCTTATGTTTTTTGAAAAATAATTAATGTCATTATTTCTATTTTAATTAATTTCAATTTTCATTCTTGTATATATAAAAGATAGAGATAATGAATACACAAAAACACTTAAAGTGTTCATAAAAAGTTAAACAATTAAAAAAAGGTTTTAAATCGAAGAGTGGGAAAAATCATACCTTTCATTAAACATGAAAATCAACCATTTCTCCTTCAATGGTCTCCCTAGCCCAATGATTATATTCTTCGTGTTGAACTATGGTGTTTTGATCAAGCTATTATGAAACAAAGTCAATAGTCTCGGGTTTATCATGTTCAATTAAAAACACTCCTCTCCTTGAAGTTTTCATAGAAAATTTTCAATTCAGATTAGATGGAAAGGTAATGAAGAAAACTTGTTCAACATTTGATGTCAAAACGAAAGGTTCATTTCTAAATAATTCATATATATATATATAACATGTTGTTAAAATTCACCAACATAAACTCATGTTTGTCAACTTTACTTCTACAGACTAGATCATCCTAATTACTGTAACATCCTAGGTAATTATAGAATAATAATTTTTCATATATATTAATATTTATGAATTAGATATTAATTTCACATTAAAGGGGATGATTTTTTTGATAGTGTACCTGATAATCAATAAGGTTTTCCATCAAAATCTTACGATGCACACAAAACTGTGTTATAACAAAAAATAATACATTATTAATATTATTATTTTAAATGGTAGTTAACACCTAGCCGTTGTATTGGTGAGAATGAATAGAAATAACTATATGATGTTTAAACATGCTTTTCAAAAGTTTTTACTTTATTCCAATAAATTTTATGGGCTTAAAATAAGGATAAATCTAATTTTAATCATAAAAAACTCTAATATTTTAATAGGTAGTTTTGCGGCATATTGATGGAGAACCCTTTTTAATTCTAAATTTTTACTATTTTATAAATTTAATATGAAAAATTAAACTTATTATTTGGAAATGGGATATCAAAATTTACTTCGGTTTAATTTTTGGTATTTTTCTGATAATATTCATTTTTTAATGAATAGTGAAAATGCTGAATTTTAATTCAAAACTACTTTTTTATAAGGCCCCAGCCTTAAACATTACTTAATTTTGAGTTATTTAAAGAATACACATTGAGGATCTTTTCAGGTTTAGAGTTTTAGAGAATTAGATCATAAATCATGCATTACATTCCACATTTCAACAAGGTGGTTACATAAAGGACAGTATTCATTTTTTTCCCATCAAAGGAAACATATTTAAAATAAAACATGGATTCTTTCTTGACACTTCCTCAACACTATCATCACATCATGTACCTTTCCCTTGACCTGTGAAAAACATTTCAAAAACTTGGGATGAGCATAAAAAGCTCAGTAAGGGATATAAAAGTACGGAATGAAAACATTAGTCCATGTATACATAAGAACCAATGAAATCATACTTTACTCATAAAACATAAGCACATTAACATACCTCATTAAATTATAATATTTATGAATAAATCATAGAAAACATAAGACATAAAGGTAACTTGAGGCATTCATAACATTCTTACGTAGGGAGTAACCCTCATGGTTACGTTTGGAATACCCATCACAGTATATTTCCTAAATCTCTTCAGATAAACCTTAGAATTTAACTCCTTCGCATTACCCAATGCATTGGAGAGCTATCACGGGCTCACCCGCCCTTATTTTATCACGGAACCACCCTTCTTCATAAATATTTCCCAAGAACCATAACATAATCGTATCACATAAAACATGCATAAAGGAAACATAACATTTTCACATTTCAATCACAAGATATCAATACAACACATTGATATAATCAAAACATTATCAAAACCATTTTCAATACCAAAATAAAAGAAAATTAAAACATGGTATTTATTTTTCATTTAAAAAAAAGTTATGGCTTGTAGAGGAATATGAAACTCAAATAATGGTCACAGCGGCAGAGAAGTCATTGTCGCCACATACGTACGAAAAAAACATTCCATTTTGTCATTTAGTAAAACACTTCATATAGAAAATGTTCCTTTTTAGTAAAAGTAAAAGTCAAAGGGGTTTATACACCGTATAAAAGAAAGTTGTGTATAAATCAAAATATGCCTCAAAGAAAGGAGATTGGGATGAAGTCTCATACCTCGTGTCTGACTTGACTCGACCATTCTTTAATATCCTAAATAATAAAATAGAGTTAATTTCTACTTGCTTAAGAACCTTTTTCAATTTAATTATTCCTTTTATATCACTTATTACCATGTTATGAACATTATGTAATTATTTAAGTTAATAACGGTCGTTTTGTCGATCTTTGGTACTCGAGTCAAAAATAAACTTCTTATAATTACAAGTTGTTCATGTGGTAAAATATACATTATATGAAGAATTATATTCATGATTTAGATATCATATATATCATATATATCCAGTATATACATTCATTTATAATATTACATAACATTTAGAGGTAAGAAATGAAATGCACCATGTATGGAGACGGTAAGTTGTACGTACGCATGAATGCTACTTTCACTTCTATTTCATATTTAATTGAATTAAATCATAATTATATAAAGTTATATTATAATTCTAGTATAATATCATATATAATATCATTAACTCCATCCTTTATACGTCTCACATATGGCATTAACGAATCAAATCACTTTGAGGGGGTGGTAGTCCGCACTTCCTAAAATGAAGATATCGTGTTTACCCATAATGGAAACCATAAAGGTATGCCATAAATGAAAAATATAGAAGCATAAGGAAAACATAAACATAATATATATCATATATAAATATATTTACATCTCAATGGCCACCATGAAAGGTGTTAAAAGAATATTGAACAATCATCATTTCATGAGACAGAAATTCGCCATCCACAGAAATAGTATGTTCTTTAACCATTAGATGGAGGTGTGTGTAAGTGTAAATAAAATAATTATCATAACAACATCCTAGTATATTTTAGATACTGTTTTTGTTACAAAAGAAAAAAAAATAAAAAGAGTTTAGGGGGTTGGAGAAGCAAAATAATACAAAAGAACATTAGAGAAGACATTACCTTTAAATCGGGTAACTCCTCTTGGTTTGAACCAAAAGGGTTTCTTGAAGAGATTTATGCCTAAGTTAAGGCATCTAAGATGAAGAGAGGGATGTGGAGAGATAAAATGGGTAGATCTTGGCTGATCCAATGGCTTGAAAGGTGTGGGTAAGGTGGTAGAGGTGGGGGCCTTTTATAAGAGGGAGAAAGGGCACTCTTGGAAATTCAAGAAATGTTACTTTATTATATAATGAGTTTTGGATTTTAAAGGTCCCACAATTATATATTTCGGGGATAAGGTCATAAGGGTTTGAAATACACCCATACAATAGGTTTTTTACAAGTGTACATTTTATATTTTACATTATCTTTTCATTTTATTTAAATCGTTCATTAATGAGGTAATCGCTGCATCATCATGGTGTCATAAATAAATTAATTTATTTAATGTCTAAAAATTATAAAAAAAATATCATGATGTAGGAAATATTTTTATATTTCCAATTACTATTTATAGTCTAATAGATTATTTATGTAGACAAAATTAAAATTGTTTTACTTGGGTGATACATACTTTGGTTATACTTTCCCTTTAAAAAATAATATAATAAAATGTCACTATCACCCAAAAGTGATTACGTGGGGTCCCAAAGTTTGGCACAAGGCATCCCATGGTCGACCATGACACAACCAGTAGCATTAGGACACATGTTTGGGTCATTTTTTATTATTATGATATTATTTTATTACCCTTAACTACCCAATTACTAATTAATCACGATAATTAAAGATAATTACCGTCGTTATTATTCATAATGTCCAAAAAAAAGTCTTAATTACATAATTTGGACCTTCTGATTACAAATATGGAATCAATTTTACCAAATTCCAAACACAGAAATTTTATTAATTAATTTAAAAATAATTCCCGTTGTCAAAACAAATAGCGGGTTTTTTAGAAACAATATCTATCAAAAATTTGACACTTGTTTATGCCCAATTCCAAAGTGAAATTAATTACAATGAAGAACATTGGATTAAATGGTAAAAATATATTCTAATTAAACTTTAAAACCAATTAAAAAGATAATCTATCCATATAATTAAATTAGATAAAAAAAATAGTTTTGAAGTAAAATACAGTATTTTTCATTATTCATTAAAAAATGAACATTGTCAGAAAAATACCAAAAATTTATCCAAAGTAAATTTCAATGTCCCAATACTAAATAATAAGTTTATTTTTACAAATAGATCTTATAAAATTGTCAAAAAATAGATTTAAAAATGGTTCGCCATCAAAAGGCAGTAAAACAATCTTTTAAAAATATTAGAGAATTCTATGCTTAAGATTGGGTTTATTCTCATTTTAAGCCTCTAAAACACTATCTAATTCATAAATAGACATAGATATGAAAATCCATAATTCTTTACATACTTGGGATGTTACATTTTTCATCTGATTTATTTATATAGTAAGGTTATACTTTAAATAGTTTTTAAATTATAATTAAATAATATTTTTATCCCTTAATCCAATGTAGGTCATTGGAATAAATTTCAAATTTAAATTGGATATAAAAAATTTGTGAACTTTTGAAAATTTTTACTTTAAAAACATGTTTCCTAAATCTATGAACACGGTTAATTTTTAAATTAATTTTAATCACTTTTGTGAATTTAATTCTCAAAAATGGACATACATGGTTATAATAAGTATGAAAAATTGGATATAATAGGATCAAAATAATTTTTGATGAATAGTAACTTTAGTATTTTATTTACCATGGTTAAAGGAAAATTGGGTAATTAACGGTAAAAATAATATTATAATAATATAAAACTACCCTAACACTTTTCTTAATATTATTTGATGAGTTAATTTTGACCAAGACAATACTTGAGCAGAAATTTTGGAATTTGGAAGCCACTTGTGTGTGATTATGACATTAATAACATTTTATTTAAAGTAAAAACAAATATGTCATAAACATGTCTCTAATTACTAAAACAATTTTAATATGGGCTTATATAAGTGATATGTTATACTATAAATAGTCCTTATAAGTATAAAAATATTACCTACATCATGATAATTTATTTATAATTTTTATAAATTAAATAATTAAATTTAATTATGACACAATTATGATGCAGTAATAGATTTATTAAAGAGAATCAAAGAAATGATATTAATAATATTAAAATAAATATAAATTGAAATATTTGATTCCATCCACAAATTTTATGTATTAATTATACATTTTTCTGATTATTTAAACTAGTTTTTTTAAGGAATAAACTTTTTATGATTTTTTTTAAAAGTCTTGTAATGAACAATGTCAAAATTGACATAATTCATATTTTAAAATATAAAATATTTAATTAAATGAATTAAAATTTCTAAAAAACCAAGATTATATCAACTAGTTTTGTTAAGTATTATAATTTAATTAATGAATCATTAATTGGTCATTTGATATGTTATGTTAATTATTTTAACTCTCAAAATGTAAATTACTTAATAAAATAGAAAGAGTTAAAAGGGTTAAAACATAAAGATAAGGATTGAAAATATCCAAAACTTGTATAATTTTTATTATATTAATTTATTTCTACCCATAATAATCATATATTATAACTATATAAACTTTGAAAAATTTTGAATAGAAAAATAATTTATATTAATTTAATACTTTTAATAATTCTAAGAGTGCCCCTCCCCTCTCCAATAAAAAGAAACCCTTATTATCTATTCCTTACACTTAAAAACCATTTTTTTCAACCAATATCTAACAAAAGACCTTAATATATTCCCTCCCATCATTCTTTAGGCCTTAGTTTAGGTAGAAAACCCTTCTTAGATGTGTTAAGGTGTTAAGAAAGGTGACCATATGAAGGAAAGGTAATGTTTTTATTGAAGTGTTTCTATTTTATTTCTTCTTCCATTTCATTAAAATATCATCCAACCATTATGAGATAATAAATCCATTATCCTCAATATACTAAGATGTTATTATGTTAATATCATCACCTAAATACATATCCACTTCCATCAAATGGGAAGCGAAATAATCATTCCTACGTACGTGTGAACTATCATATCCACAAACCTATATAATTCATTTTCCATAACTGTCTCACATGACTAATTATAATAATGGAATTAATGTTAATATGTAATATTCATGACATATTAATAATTTTAAGATAATAATATATCAATTATTTTCTTAATTTACATGCACATAAAAATGATAACAACATTCGTGCATACATGTGAACTATCAACTTCACAAAGCGATGTGATTCATTTATATTAACTACATAACTTTTATGATATATATAAGTATATTTAAATTATTAATATAATATTAATTATTTTATGATTATTCTGGAAATATAAAATAATAATTACCTCATTTCCATAATAATCAGTGAAAAATGAAAATGTTTCTCATTCGTACATACGGCATACCGTCTCCATGATTATAATGTTGTTAATTTTTCATAACCATAATTAATGATTTGATTCAAAAGAATAATTAATGAAATAAATTAATTATTAAATCATGAATATAATTTTTCATATGATGGACTTATGACCACATAGAAAATTTTACATCATACCAAGTTCATTTTTGAACTCAAGTACTGAATATTGACAAAACGTCTAATGTGAACTTAAATAATTAAGTAATTGTTATAAAATTATAAATAAGTGATATAAAGGTAATAATAAAATTTAAAAAAATTTATAAATAAAGTATAAATTAACCAAATTTTATTATTCATGAATATAAATAACGTACGAGACAAGTCTGACTCGAGGTAAGGAACTTTATCTCAATCTCCTTTATTTGAGGCATATTTTGATGTTATACATCACCTTCTTTTGTATGGTGTATAATAAACCCCTTTGACTATTTATTTCAATCAAAGGCTTTAAAAAGGAATATTTTTATACAAATAATTTTACTAAATGATAAAAGTAATGTTTTTTAACATATACGGTGACAACAACTTTTCTATCGCCATGACCATTATTTGATATTTGGATTCCTATAAAAGTTATAATGTTTTTAAAAGAAAATTAAATACCATATTCTATTTTAAGGTATTTTGTTATTGAAAATATTTTTTATAATGGATTTATTATATAAATATCTTGAAATGATATCTTATGAATGAAATGTGGAAATGTTATTTTTCATTTATTCATGATTTATGTGTTGTGCTTATGTTTTGGTTCTTGAGTATTACTTTTGTATTCGGGTGGTTCTGTGATAAATTGAGGTTGGGTAAGCCTATAATATCTCTTCAATGAATTAGATAATTATATGGAGTTATATGACAAGTTTTCTCCTAATAGATTTATGGAATATACTATGATGGGTATTCCAAATGTAACCGTCAAGGTTACTCCCTATATAGCTATGAAAGCTACAATGTAAGTATGATATGAATGCCACAAGTAAACTTTATGATTTATTATTGCTAAGATTTTTTTAGGAATATTATTATTTCATGAGGTATTTTATAGTACTTACGTTTTATTGGTGAAAATAATGATTTTGTGAAAATGTTTTCATGAGTTTAAAATATTCATAGAATAACAGTTTCATGCATTATTTTATATCACTTACTAAGCTTTTTGTGATAATCCCAAGTTTTTGAAATGATTTCCATAGGGTATAAGGATGGGTAAGATAAATGAAGAAGTCAAGATGAATGTTATTAAGATTTCAATCAAGAAAAAAATCATGTTTTAAAGAGTTTTATCTTGTAAAAAAATGGATAGTGAGTAGAAGTGTCTAATTTGTAATATTTGAATTGTTATGTAATAGTTATGGAATAATTCTCTAAAACTATAAACCTAAAAATATCCTCAATGTGAATTATTAACTTAACTTAATATTATGTAATGTTTAAGGCTAGGGCCTTATATGTGGTATCAGAGGTCAGTTTAGATAAATTTTGGTGTTAGGATATTGTTAATATAATATCCATAAATGATTTTTACTTTATGGTCAAATTGAAAGGATATATCATTTAGAGATTACCATGTTGATTCATATAAGTTATATATGTTCAGAATGGTTTTACATAGAGAAAATAGAGAAGCTATTCTAGGAAGACATCCAAAGGAAAAAAACCTTCCAAATCAGCAACCTGAGATGGTTGGAATCAGAACTAAGCAATTTATTGAAGTGATGGTGTAGTTGACTTGGGATATAAATGGTGGTGGTATCCATGCATGAGATCATCTAGATTTACCATAGAGGAACATGTCGGTAGTGGAGAATTTTATGAGGCAACATCCCTCATCATTCAAAGGATCATATGACCCCGTTCTAGTTGAAGGGTGGATTAAATCACTAGAAAAGACATTTGATGAAATGGGGTGTTCAACAATCAAAAGGTCAGTCATGTTGTTTACCATTTTGAAGCTGAAGTCGATCAGTGGTGGTTGATGGTTAAGAATATCAGGGATGGTTAGTAGATTTATTCTCTCAATTGGGATGAATTCAAAATTATATTTCTTGAAAAATATTTTCCTAAGGTTGTTTGACGTAGGATGGAATAACAATTCTTGGAATTGACGCAAGATGAGGACTCGGTGGCTTCTTATGAAGAAAAATGCACTCAACTAATAAGAGATTCTCTAAATTTCATCCAGGATCTTGATAGTAAAATCAATCTTTTTTACTCCAGATTAAATACAAAGTATCAAAGCATATTGGCTTCTAGTGAGTTTGAAATTTATGAAAAACTTGTTTAGTATGGATAGAATGTGGAAATGGAGATTATTTATGATCATTTTTTCTTCAAAAAACATCTGAAAAAGAGGTCTAGGTGGCAGGAAAAAGGGAATAATTCATCAAAAAATTATAATTGTAGGAAAATTAAGTTTACATTTTGTGAAAATTGTGGTAAAAACACTATAAAAGTACTTTAAAATTCTGGTAAGTGCTTCTGATGTGATAAAATGGTACATAAGGCTCATAAATGCACTAAAAAGATTAAGGTAATGGTAATACAAAATTTGATATTCAGTGAGTAAAATTTATTAAATTTATGGAGATGGTTCACTATGCAAATGAGTGTCTCATGAAAAAATTTAATGATGGGAAACAACCAGACTATAAGAAAAAAGGTGTGGTGAAATCCTTTGTAACTATTTTAGTATATGTTGGTCTATAAAATGAAGTAGTATCAGGTAAAATTTTTTATTTCAATTATGTGAATGTTTTTTTTGATTCAAGTCAACACATTCTTTCATTTCTAAGAAACATTCTGGTAAATTGGAAATTCCACCTCAAAAAAATCTAGAACTTATGGTAAAAACACCTGGAGGAAATTTTAAGGCAAAAATAAATTATAAAAAACTTCATGTCCTTGTTCATGGAAATAATTTACATGAAAACCTTTTTTTCCTCTAGTATAGTTTGATGTTATTTTGGGTATGGATTGGATTTATATTTACCATGATAAAATTTAATGTAGAGCTAAAGAAGTTTCTTTTCATAAATACTTTCAATTTGTGTACAAGAATAAACCCTTACCATTGATAACATATCAGGAAGATGAGAGACTATTAAAATATGGAAATTAATTTTATGTTGCACATGTTTTTGAAAACAAAGGAACTATTTTGATTAATGATTTTTTGGTGATAAATGAGTATCTTTATGTTTTTTCTAATGATTTGTCTAGTATTATAATTGATTGGGAAGTTGAATTTACTATTGACTTAGTTCCTGATTTTAATCCAATTTCAAAACCCATTTATCAAATGGCTCAAATTGAACTTTTAGATTTCAAGAAGCAATTGTAGGAGTTATTAGATAATGGTTTCATTAAACCTAGAAAATCTCCATGGGGTTCTCCTATCTTGTTTGTTAAAAAGAAATATGGTTCAATGAGACTTTTCATTTATTATAGAGCCCTGAATAACATCACTATTAAGAACAAGTATCCTTTGCCTCATATTGATGATTTGTTTGATTAGATCTAGGGAGAATAATATTTTTAAAAGGTTGACCTGATTTCAAGGTACATTTAGTTGAATGTAAAGGAAGAATACATTCCAAAAACTGCATTTCATACTAGATATGGCCATTATGAATTTGTAGTTATGTCTTTTGGGTTAACTAATGTAACTGTTATATTCATGGATCTTATTAATAGAATATTTTTTGATTTCTTGGATAATATTTTAGTTGTTTTAACTGATGATATTTTGGTATATTATAAAATTAAATAGGAGCATGAAAGGAATCTAAGGGTTGTTTTTAAAAATTTAAAATAAAAGAAATTATATGGAAAATTCAGAAAGTGTGAATTTTAGTTGCAAAAAATTTCTTTTCTTGGTCACGTTTTTTCTAAATATGGCATAACTATTGATCCTTCTAAAATGAAATTTTTTGAAGAATGGAAAAGACACCCAAATATAACTAAGATTCATATTTTTCTTGGTTTAGAAGGATGTTACCAAAGGTTTGTTGAAGGTTTTTCATGGTTATCTAGCCCACTTACTAAGTTAACTCAAAAAGGTGTTAATTTCATCTATAAAAAAGAATATGATGATTGTTTTCAGAAATTGAAAAGAAGAATGATGAATTCTTTAGTTTTTTCACTACCTTCCATAAAAGGTAAATTTGTTATCTATAGTGATGCTTCATTGAAAGTAATTGGGTTTTTCCTGATGCAGAATGATCTAGTAATTTCTTATGTTTTACGTCAGTTGAAAACTCATAAGTTAAATTACTCTAAACATGATTTGGAATTAGCTACTATTTTTTTTGGCTTTAAAAATTTGGAGGAATCATCTATATAGAGTAAAATGTGAAATATATACTGACTATAAAAGTTTTAAGTATATATACATTCAAAAATAATTGAACATGAGATAGTGAAAATGGTTGGAACAAATTAAGGATTATCATTGTACGATTCATTACCATCCTAGAAAATAAAACAAATTGGTTGATTCTTTGAGTCAGAAAATTAATGCTACATTAACCATATTATGTTTGTAATGTGAACCTTTGATTAATGATTTGATAAAATTTGGAATGGAAGTTATTGGTGTATGAAATTTCTCTGTTTTGTTTCATGTTTCAGTGCAATCATCTCTATCAGGCATAATTAAAAAAGCACAAAAAGAAGATAGTGAATTTTAGAAAAAGAAAGAATTGGTTTAAAAGGGTAAGTTGCCTAAATTTAACATTGATAAATATTGTGTTTTGAGATTTGGGAAGAGGTTATGTGTGCCTTATGATTCATGGTTGAATAAAGAGTTTCCATGTGATGCTCATAGTTCTCTATTTTCAGTTTATCTTGGGAATAATAATATGTATAGAGACCTTCAGTAGTATTATTGGTGGGATGGAATGAAAAGAGATATTGGTGACTTTACTGTGAAGTGTTTGTATTTTCAGTAGGTTAAATTAGAATGACAGTTTCCAAAGGGGATGCTTCATCCTTTTCCAATACCAGATTGGAAATGGAAAAATATATCCATGGATTTTGTAGTGGGATTACTAAAGACTTCTCTAGGAAATAATTCAATTTGGGCTATTTTTTATAGATTTACTAAATCTAATCATTTTTTCCAATTCCAGATACACTATCTATAGATAAAATTTCTCGGTTATATCATAAATAGATAGTCAATTTACATGGAGTTCCTCTCTCAATTTTATCTGATCATGATCCTAGTTTCACTTATAACTTTTGGAAATCCCTTCTGAAGCCATTGGGAACTGAATTAAATTTCAATACAGTTTTCATCCTCAATCAGATGGGAAGTAAAAATGAACAATTAAAACCTTGGAGGATATGATATATGATTTTTTAATGGATTACCAGGGAAGTTGGGATCAACATATTTCATTGTTTGAATTTTCATATAATAAAATTTTTCATTCTAGTATACATATGGAACCATTTGAGGAGTTATATGGAAAGTGGTTTTGAACTCTAGATTTTGGGAATGATTTTAGAGAAAGAAATTTGATGGGACTAAAATTTGTAGAAGATATGGTAGAAAAAGATCAGATTATTTAGAAACACATGAGGATAGCTCAGAGAACGTAAAAAAGTTATGTGGATAACCATAGGAAGGATCTTTCTTTTGAGGTAGGTGATCATATCTTTCTCAAAGTTTCTCCATTGAAGAGTGTGATGCGTTTTGGTAAGAAGGGGAATTTGTGTCCATGGTTCATTGAACCCTATGAAATCCAAGATGAGGTTAGATCATTTTTCTACTAAGTGGATTTACTTATGAGTTTATCCTAGGTACACAATGTTTTTCATGTTTCAATGTTAAGAATGTATATACCAGATCTGTCTCATGTTTTGATTCCAGAAGTAGTTTAGTTAGAAGAGAATCTTTCTTATGAGGAATAGTCAGTCCATATTCTTGACCACAGAGATCAAGTGTTGTGTAATAATGTGATTTATTAGGTTAAGTTTTTGTGTAAAACCCATAGGGTTGAAGAGTCAACATGGGAATTTGAAAATTATATGAGAGAGAAATACCCCCACTTATTTTATACGTAAATAAAATTACGAGGATTCAATTTCCAAAAGGGGGTAAGGATGTAACATCCCAAGTAATTATAGAATAAGACTATTTCATATCTATTAATATTTATGAATTAGATATTAATTTTACTTTAAAGATGATTCGTTTCCCGATAGCATACCCGACAAGCAATAATGGGTTTCTTTGAAATCTTACATTCCACACAAGACAAAGTTATATCAAAAAATAATACATTATTAATATTATTATTTTAAAAGGTAGTTAACACCTGGCCATTTTATTGGAAATAATGAAAATAAATAACAATATTATGTTTAAACATGTTTGTTAAATGTTTTTACTTTCTTCTAATAAATTTTATGCGCTTAAAATAAGAATAAATCCAATTTTAAGCATAAAAAGCTCTAATATTTTTAAAAGGTAGTTTTAAAACCTATTAAGGGATAACCATTTTTAATTCTAAATTTTGATAGTTTTATAAATTTTATATGAAAAATTAAACTTCTTATTTGGAATTGGGACATAAAATTTTACTTTGCTTCAATTTTTTGTATTTTTCTGATAATATTTATTTTTTAATGAATAGTGAAAAATACTTCATTATAATTCAAAACTACTTTTTCATCTAATTTTTTTATATAGTTAGGTAATATTTTTAATTGTTTTTAGAGTATAATTAAAAAAATTATCATTTAATCCAATTTTGGTCATTATAATCAATTTCAAATTGAAATTGGATATAAAAACATTGCGATCTTTAGAATGTTTTTACTTTAAAAACTAGTTTCTACAATCCGTCAAGGGGATTAATTTTTAAATTTATTTTAGTCTCTTCTTTGAATTGAATTTTCAAAAATGGAAATACATAGTTGTAATTAGTATGAAAAATGTGATCTAATAGGATCAAAATAATTTTTTTGTATAGTGAATTTAGTATTTTATTTACCACAGTTAAAGGTAAATCAGGTAATTAAAGGTAAAAATAATATTTTAATAATATAAAACAACCCTAACACTTGTCCGAATCTTATTGGATGAGTTATTTTCGACCAAAAAAACACTTGGGCCAAAACTGTGGCCTTTGGAACCCACTTGGGTGTGATTATGATATTAATAACATTTTATTTAAAAAAAACAAAAAATTCATAAACATGTCTCTTATTACTAAAATAATTTTAATATGGGGTTATATAAGTAATATATTAGACTAAAAATAGTCCTTAAAAATATAAAAATATTACCTACATCATGAAAATTAATTTATAATTTTTAGACATTAAATAATTAAATTTATTTATGACACAAAGATGATGCGGTAATAGATTTATTAAAAGAATAATGAAATAAATTATATTAATAATATTAAAATAAATATAGATTATAATATTTTATGTCATCGAAAAAAATTCTCGATTAATTAAACATTTTATTTATGGGTTAAACTATTTTTTTTAAGGAATAAATTTTTTATGAGTTTTTAAAAAATTCAAGTAATGAATAGTGTCAAAATTGACATAATTCATATTTTAAAATATAAAATATTTAATTAAATGAATTAAAATTTATAAAAATAAAATATTTAGAAAAATAGTTTTGGTAAGTCTCAAAATTTCATTAATGACTCATTAATTAGTCATTTGATATGTTATGGTAATTATTTTATCTCTCAAAGTGTAAATTAATTAATAAAACGGTAAGAGTTAAAAGGGTTAAAACATAATGATAAGGATTAAAAAATATCCTAAAATTGTATAATTTTTATTGGATTAATTTAATTAGACCCATAATCATCATATATTTAAACTAAATCAACTTGGAAAAAATTTTAATATAAAATTAATTTATATTAATTTAATAATTTTTATAATTCCAAGAGTTCCCCACCCCTCTCCTATTAAAAGGCATCATTCTTCTCCATTCCTTACACTTAAAAAATATTTTTGTTCATAAAATATATACACATAACCCTTCCTAGATTCTCTCCCGGTATTCTTGAGGCCTTATTTTAAGCATAACACCCTTCTTAGAGGTGTTAAGGTGTTAAGAAAGGTGATCATCTGAAGGAAATGTAATGTTTTTATTTAAGTGTTTCTATTTTTTTTCTTCTTCCACTTCCTTCAAATATCCTACAACCATGATGAGATAACAACTCCAGTATAATAAATATAATGATATGTTATTATTTTAATATCATCACCTAAATCAATCTTCACTACCATAAAATGGGAAAGGAATTAATCGTTTATGTGTACATGTGAACTATCACCTCCACGAACCGATATAATTTGTTTTCCATAACCATCTCTTATGACTGGTTATAATGATGGAATTAATATTCATATGTGATATTAATGAAATATTAATCATTATAATATAATAATATATCAATTATATTCTTACTTTTCAGGCACATAAAAATTATAACATAATTTGTGCATACGTGTGAACTATCATCTCCATGAAGTGATGTGATTCGTTTTTATTCACTACATCACATGTATGATATATATAACAATATTTAAATGATTGATATGATATTAATGATTTTATGATAATTTTTTAAATATAAAATAATAATTAACTTATTTCCATAATGATCAATGAAAAATGAAAATATTACTCAAACGTAGGTATGGCCTACCATCTCCATGATTATAACGTTGTTTATTTTTCATAACCATAATTAATGGTTTGATTAAAAATTATAATTAATGTAATAAATTTATCATTACATCATGAATATTATTATATAAATGATTTAATTATGAACACATGGGGAAATTTACATCATACCAAGTTCATTTTTGAACTCAAGTACCTAATATTGACAAAACGTCCAACGTGAACTTAAATAATTAAGTAATTGTTATAAAATTATAAATAAGTGATTTAAATGGAATAATAAACTTGAAAAAAAAAATTAATCAGGTATAAATTAACCTATGTTTATTATTTAGGAATATAAATAATTCATGAGATAAGTCGAACTCGAAGCAAGGGACTTCGTCTCAATCTCCTTTAATTGAGGCATATTTTGATGTTATACACCACTTTTTTTATACAATGTATAATCAAACCCTTTGAAATTTAATTTCATTAAAATTATTATAAAAGGAATATTTTTATATGAATATTTTTACTAAATAACAAAAGGAATGTTTTTTTAACATATACAGCGACAATGACTTTTCTGCCGCCATGACCATTATTTGATATTTAGCTTCCTCTACATGCCATAATGTTTTTAAAAGAAAAATAAATACCATATTATCTTTTAAGGTATTTTGGCATTGAAAATTTTTTTTATAATGGATTTATTATATCAATATCTTGAAATTATATCTTGTTAATGAAATGTGAAAATATTATTTTTCCATTATGCATGATTTATGTGTTGTGCTTATGTTTTGGTTCTTGGGAATTGCTTATGTATATGGGTGGTTCCACGATAAAAAGAGGGAGGGTGAGACCACGATAGATCTAAAATTCATTGGGTAATTATATGGAGTTAAATTATAGGGTTTCTCTTAATAGATTTAAGGAATATACTATGATGGGTATTCTAAATGTAACCATGAAGGTTACTCCCTATGTAGATATGAAAGCTATAATGTAAGAATGATATTAATGCCACAAGTTATCTTTATGAATTATAATTTATAATAATTTTTTCAGGAATCTTATTATTTAATGAGGTTTGTTAAAGAACATATGTTTTATGGGTGAAAAGTATGGTTTTGTGAAAATATTTTCATGATTTTAAAATATTCATAGACTAATGGTTTCATTACTTATTTTATATCCCTTACTGAGCTTTTTGTGCTCATCCAAAGTTTTTAAAATTCATTCCACAGAGTATAAGGATGGGTAAGAGAAAGTAAGAAGTCAAGATTAATTTTATCAATATTTATATTAAGAAAAAAATTATTTTTTAAATATTTTTAACTTATGAAAAAATTGATAATGATTAGAATTTTCTACTTTGTAATATTTGAGTTGTTATATAATAGTTATGGAATAATTCTCTAAAACTATAAAATTGAAAATATACTCAATTAGAATTATTTACTTAACTCAATATTATGTAACATTTAAGGTTGTGGCCTTATAATTATGCTTTAACAATGTGTATTTCAACCTTTGTTCGTATACAACTTTAGTGATGTATTTTATTTTACCATAGTAATAACCAGAATCAATTGATGGATAAACAATTCCACTTTTTTGTATTTCTCATTTGTCATCAACATCTTTAATATGAAACCAAAATCCATTTTCTTATAAATGTTTGTAATTATGAGTAATTATAGATGGAATCATAGCTAGTTGGTTAAATTATTTAGTTATTGAAGGGTCACCTAACTCCCATAGGTTATGGACCTGTATATTTCACAGAATTCAATAAAAAGTTATATATAAATAAATTAGTATTCTACTTCAATCATAATGGAAATCTATTTATACATACAAAATCCTTTAACCAATCATGAAATTATGTATAATGGGACTATTGAATTTGATAATCACTTATTCCATACATCTATTCTTTTAGCTCATATTAATGTGCTTCCTGGAAATGATAATGCCATGTTTCAATGATCAAATATATATATGAAAACTGAACATGTAAAAGTTAAACAATAAAATTGATAAGACACTTACAACATCAATGGTACAATTTATGAATTATTGAACAAGATATATCAATGATCTTGTACCCACTTGATGTTGTCCATATCAAATATAGTTCCTTCTTTAACTGGGCCATCATGAATCTAAGAGGGATTATCTAATTTTGTTTTAACATTTATAATATATTCTACAAAAAAAGTATTACACTCGTCTATCAAATAACCATTGGTTATTGATGCCTCTAGACATGATCTTTTATGTAATAATCATATCAATGTATTTAAATACCGCTCAATAAGATACATTCACTTGAATTGAACTAGACCAATAGTCATTACTTTATTGGTTAGGTGCACTATCAAGTGTACCATAAAATTAAAGAATTGTGGTGGAAATATTTTCTCTGCATGACAAAGCGTAAGTAAAATTATGACCTGAATTTTTTTTAAATCACATGTTCATTGATTTATTAAACAAATTTGTATAAACAAATTACTCATCGCAATCAACAGTTGAAAAACATTGGGCGATAAACAATCATGAATTGTGATTGGAATCAACTGCTGAAATAGTATGTGATTTTCATGACTTTTCAACCCTTTCAATGTCTTGATCATCACATTCACACACTTGGAAATATTATAAGATTAACCATTAGAAAAATTGAGCATCTTCAAAATAGAAATAATTGTATCTTTATCTTTTTTACTCATCGCATACTTTGCATCAGGAATGTATGCCTTGTTTCCCTCACTCAATTGTAAATGAAATTGTTTCATTAAACCCATTTCTTCTAAATCAATTCATGTATTAACATGGTCCTTTTATTTTTCACTAACACCTAAAATGGTCCACAATATATTATCACAAACATTTTTTTCAATGTGCATGATATCCAAATTATGTCTTATCATGTTAGTTTTCTTGTAAGGGAGATTAAAAAAACTTTTCTTCTTCCAATTATGATTGTTCTATCTACCCACACCATGAATATTGGGTAATGGATGAGCCCCCATATCTTGAAATTCATACACCATGTGGATGTTTTATTCCTCAATATATGATAATATTTTTACGCTTGTGATGATATTCCGTGCTGTATTGAATTATCTTGAAACATCAAATTTCACTCTATCCATTCTGAACCTGTTCTGAGTGGGAATAAACCTTATGTGACCCATGTATGTCCATTTTTAAAAAAATTAATCAATGTATAATTATTACTTTTATTATAGTAAGGGATATAAAATTATCCTTTCATACTCCAAACTGAAAAATTAGCATAATCCATGAAGTCATTGATTTTACAAAATAAAGCATGATGTGGTTTGAAAATTTCAGTCATTTCATAGTCATAATTCGTCACATCATCTCCCTAAAATTCAATCAGCTCATCAATAAATGTATGAAGGTAAACATAAATTTTATCCCCTGGACTTCTAGTTCCATCAATAAGATTATAAAGTAATATAAATTTTTGTTTCATACAAATCCATGGAGAAAGATTATACAGAACCAACACCACAGGACATGTGCTATGAGTTTCACCAACCATATACCTAAATGGATTAAAACCATTTTTTTCCAACCCCAATCGGATATTAAGACTATCTTTAGAAAAGTCAAGGTGTCTCTGATCGAAATCCTTCCATGCAAGAGAGTCTTCTGGGTGGGTTATCATATCACTTTCCTTATTTATTTCCACATGTTGCCTCATTAATTTATAAACATTAGATGGCATAAATAATCTTTTCAAACATGGATTTAGTGGAAAGTAATGCATTTTCTTTTTGATAATTGGTTTCCCCTATTTTTTAGTCTGACTTTGATGAGTTTGATTTCCCCTGTTATTTATCAACCTAGATGAGTCATAGACCTTAAAATTATCAAAATGGGTAGTTTCCATTATAAATAGCATACAGTTATTTTCACATGCATCTATGGTCTCATTTGTGAAACCTAAGTTTTCTATCAACTTACGATCATGGTAATATGACTCAAAAATCTTAGCATCAGTAGGAATTAGTTTTTTCAATAACACCAAAAGCATGTCAAATGATGTATCTGACCAATGATTCATAGCCTTCAAGTGAAACAACTCCATGATAAATGAAATCTTACTATAAGTGGTACACCCATAATATAATTCAGTTTGTACATCATCAATTATTTCATAAAACCGCAATGAATCATGATCTTCACTAGAGCATGGATTGATCTCACTAGTTTCAACATTATAGATGCTAATGCCTATAAGAGACGGCCCACATACCATTTCAGTAAGCATTTTATGCAACAGATCAGTCATCCTCATATCAAAATCCATATAATTTTTTTTTATAATTATAATGAATATATTCTTCCCCATGATAAGCCCAACTCTTATAATTTTTCTAAAACCCATTCAATAATAGGTGCTCCCTCATGATATCTTATATGAATTGATATCTGTTTTCACATTTTCTTCATGGATAACTAATATATTCACATTCAAATCCTCTAGTGAAATCAATAAACATCATAATTCCATAAAAATATTCTCTAGACATTATATTTGGAACATCAATCCAAATTTTATCCATATTCATATGTGTACAAAAAACTATAACATTTACCCCAGACTTCATTTTTCATTCAATTTTATAATTTCATGTCACAAAATATATTTATAGTAAAGACTAACCATTTTCATATGGAATTCAATTCATATTCATACAAAACAAGAAATTAATTCAAAAATGACACAATTATCGAATTATATTTAATTAATTGTAAATTTTATTTTATAAAGTATTCTTTTATAGATGAATAAGTATTTTCTAGAGAAATTCTTATAAAACTTGTCTGGATAAAAAAATATTTTTAAGAGAAAAAAAAGTTGATCAAATGAATATATAAAATTAAAATCAACTAAGATAAATTTTTTTATGAAATGTAATTTTTTTGTTAAACTTATTAATAGATAAAAAATTAAAATAGTTAGTTAAGGGATAAGTAAATATAAAGACAACATTTAGTATCAATTATAATATATAAATAATTTTTCAAAATCAGTATTTTTTTAATAATAGAAGAAATGATAATAAATATATTGTGTCAGGGACTCTGTTAGGTCATGATCGTTCAATCAATCCTCACAACCCAAACCTTAAACCCTGGACAATACATCCCAACAAACTCAAGGTGTCTTCCTCATCATCCCACTCATTCATTATTAACCCATATCTTATTATTTTAAAAATTCATGTAATAAAAAATTATCAATCATCATCTGGAGTGCTTGAAATCATTTTAATTAATTTTCAAAAAATTATAAATATATAAACCAATCTAACATTATGAATAAAAATATTATCCATTCAGTGGTTTAAGATAAAATGAAGGGTATTTCGTTACAATTTACATTTTCATGATAAACAAAAAAATTATCATAATAAGTAAATAGTAGTTTACTAATTAAAATTGAGAGAATTATGATAGAAAATAATACTTACAAATCATCCTTAATTAATCAGGTTACCAAGATATAGGATTATAATATGTTAATAAATTGAAAATAGTATACACCACAATAATGTATCACTAATTTGTGTCAACTGTGTTATATTTTTTTTCAAAACCCAATTAATCAAAACTCATAAGATTGAAAATTATTTTTTTATTATGAAAACACTTTTAAGAAAAAAGTGATAAACCCTACATGACCTCACCACATCACCAATTCACCATTTCACCACTTGAAAACATATAATCATAATGGTTAAAATCCATTCAAGGCTTCAAACTGACAAAACATCAAAGTTAGAGCCGAAGTCACCAAGAAAGGATGAGATACCACGAACAAGGGAAAACAAACATCAGGAGAGATAGACAAACCTCAGAGCTGGTCTCCTCAAATGCACACTGATGCGACCGTCAACACCAGCCCAAATCCACAAACCCGTTGGTGAACTCCAGTCGGATTCCGCCCAACCCTCCAGAAAAGTGAGATGGGCCCTAAAAGAGCACATCCATAAAGGATGAAGAACAGACAAGAGAGAGGAAGTCCAGGCCATCCAGACGCTACACCCAGCTCCACAGGTAACCGCAGCGCACCCTCAGACCAAACGCCACTCTGCAAACCCCTTTCTAGCATCTCTGAAGCAGTGCAAACCCAAATCCAAGAGATCTCAGCAGATCCAATTCATCCCAAACAAAACCATCACACCATGATTCCCGCCTTTAAAAATAAACCATCCAAACAAGAAACTTCCATAATTCAAAAATAACCAACTCAGGTCAAGAGATTCAACACTGCAGAAAACCATCAAACCAAACAGCTTGCAACATCACCAAGCAGCCATATAGCAATTTCCCCGTTACCACCATCAAAACAGCTCATAGAGACCACAACATTCTGACCAAGGTACCCCGTCGGAGCACTACGTAGACAACAGAACACATCCCCTCGTCGCGGATCTGAAGCATATCCCCGTGCAAAGGAAAAGACCTACACCGAATAGAAAAGACAGATGCCAAACCTGCAGAAGGAGAAGGTCACGACCCCGAAGGAGGACCAGATCACACCCACATGCCACGAAAGGAAGTGATCAGCCTAGGCTCCGCTCCAGAACTCAACCCCGCGTTGCACTGAACCGCGTCCCTAGAGACTCACTAGAGTATGCTCCCAATGCCGTAGAAAAATTGGATCACAATGCCACCGTGCCGGATCGAAAACCACTTCACCGCAGAAACAGGGTCGTGACCCTTCACTAGATCTGGACCTCTTCGCCGCAAGAAACGATATCACAACCCCAATGCACTATAATGAAAACCCCTTCACTGTGGAGAAGGAATGTACCCCGACGTCTCACCGGGTCATGATCCCATGATGTGTGGAAGAGAAGGAACGTGACCCCAAAACCAAAGAGACCCAATCCCCCTCGCTGAGGAAGAAATGACCCTGAGACTCCAACGAAGCCTACCTTCACCAAGGAAGAAGAGACCTTCTCCCTTCGAGCACACCAAGAGAAACTGAGGAGAAAACCACAGTCTAAACGATGTGGGGAAGATAGCGGCGACAAGGAGGAACCCTAACCTGCTACGCCCTTTACGGGTTCATCCAAAACCCATAAGATAAGGAAAAATAGATGGGTATTAATCCCTATCTTGAAAATCATTCACCAAATAATATATCACTTGATGGTGAAATAGTGTATATAACTACTCAAGATAATAGTATGGATCGTTCATCAACTAAAATAGATTATTCAATACATCATGTATCATTCTAATAAAATCCACTATTTAATTTTCATAAATGTACATTATACGAAGCATCAATGAATCAATTCATATGTGGGTTAACCATTGATACATTAAGGTGTAGAATTGATGAATTAAGTTTTTTATATCTATTAAATCTAATGTTAGTCTATAATTTCCAAATAACATTCCATAAATATGATAATGAATTTAATTTTATCAAAATAAGTGTATAATATTTTAGTTTAATGGAATGATAAATTGTGTATGCGTATTCCTTGCTTGTGTTTTTTACTCAGGTAAAACATAGAATAAAGGGATACATGTGTATAATATCTATTTCTATGGAACTAAAATCTTATAATTTTCATTTTAAAAATGGAAATTTACTTATATAAAGTAAATTTATTTTATAATTACAGAGTAATAGAAATATTTAAGGAATAATTTTCATTACCACTCATGTAATCTGTAAAAAAGACCAATAAGCCTATAAGTATGTAACATTAACCTAGTTAAAAAATGATAACATAAGGGATAAAAAACATATCACAAAATAATTTTTTTTATAAATTCAAATTTTAATTTTAAATATGCACTTGGACTATTATGGGTAAATCACATGTTGAATTTATATAGTTTTTATTCCCACATCTAACAGATTAATCAATAGTTATTGTATATAATTTTCTTGAATATCCAAGATTTTTATCATTATATAGATTATATGGAATGGTTTTAAACTTATTAGGGAGTGATAATTATAAAAATTCACTTTTGATAATTTGAGGAAATTTCATGTCAGGTTGATATATACCATATTTCTATAGGTCATAGATTAATCACTTATCATTATCCTAAATTTTGTTAATAATCTAGTTCAAGTGATCGATTTTGATCTTTTGATGCTTGTTTATATAACTTGGGAATTTTAATTGTAAAAATTAATATTAAATCATTTTGGGAAAACCACTTTCTAAATTGATGTATTGTTTCTTTCCAAAAGTAAAAATTTAATCAACAATTATTCTTATAAATTTTTGTGATATCTGACTCATTTTATTAGTTTAGATTATATGAAACATGTTATGAATGAAAAATTGACTTATAATAGAGAAAAAAATATTTTGATCATTCCAATAAAATCATATATCAGTGTATCATTTATTCCTAAAGGTCTCAAATGAACTAATAATATATGTTTCTATATATCTATTATTAAATAAAATCATGTTGTGTTACCTAAACTGCAATAGGTATTGGTATGGACTAACCAAACGCAGTAGATTTTGTGATTATTGAATAATAAAAATCAATATACTTAATTATGATAATAGAAAAGATAAGATAAGAAAAAAAGGATAAACATCAGTACCTTTAATGTAGAAATAAGACTAAAATGGGGATTTCAAGCTTAAAAACATGGTTAATATATTTTTTACAATGAGGGGAAGATTTGGATCATAAAAACACATGAAATAAACTCTACCAAAGATCTGGACCTAAGATTCATCGGCATTTACTAGTGCTAAGAATAAAGTGATGATAAAATTATCACCTTTATTAGTGCTTTTTTAGCACAAATAAAGGATAGATTTATTTATAAAAGTTTTAATAAAAAATATTATTAATATATATTTATATATATATATATATTATTTTTATTCAAAAATAATGTTTATTTATATACATTAATTAAAAAAGCATGTTTATAATTAATATTAATATGATATATTAATATATGTTTTTTAATAATTCAAATATATATATAATGTTTTAAAAAAATATTTATACGATTATATATATATATATATATATAATTAGAAATCGGGCTTAATGGTTGGGTTATCTTTTGGGGGGTTATGGCCTCTGGCCAGTGTGAGGTGTGTGTGTGTTTGATGTAATTTTAACCCTAAGCACCTAATATATATATATATATATAATTATAAATATAATTAATATATTTATTATAATTTTATTATTATTTAAATGAATATATATTTATTTATAATTATAATTATAGATAAATATTTATTTATTTAGATAATTATAAAATTATAATAAATATATTAATTATAATTATAATTTTATAAATAAATATATTTATTAGGTGCTTGGGGTACAATTATATTAAACACACACACCACACACACAGGGTGTAAAGACAGGCCATAGCCCCCCTAAGGGATAGTGCACCCATTAAAACTTATTTATAATTAGATCTTTATGAGTGCTTTTTTAGTGCTGATAATACTATTATTTATCAGTGGTGTAATTTTAGTATTGATAAAGACACGTTTTATCCGTACATTTTAGCACTGATAAAGGTGTATCTTTATCGATGCTTTTTTTAAAGCACTAATAAAATTCTATCCATTATTTTAAAAGAAACCTAACTGGATGTCTTCTCTCACACACCTTCAAGATTTCATGGAACCCAACTAATGTTGTGTCACCACTCTCATCGAACCCCACTATTATCGCGCTGCCACTCCACCACTCTTGCAGAACTGCATGGTTGTCACACCGAAACATTCACTAAATCTTATTCCCATCACTATCTCTAGTCTCATCAAACCACATCGTCACCGCTGCTACTCTCTCTGAATCCAATTGGCATCACTGTTATCACCTCACCAAAATCCAGTCTTTGTTGTGGATTTGGTGAATATTTTTTACAAATCAAGACCCTCGAAAATAAAGGTATGTTATTCGAATATTTTTTTATGTATTTCTCTACTTATTCTCTTCATTATTCACTTTTTTTTTGTTTTACTCGAACAATAGTGTGTGTTACACCCCCTTTCATTTTAGTGTTATTTTTTTGGACTGGATTCACCCCTTAGTTTCTTCTCCATCACTGTGCTTTTTCATGGCCAAACCCAAGGGTAAGGGTTGATGTTTTTTTTCTTGTGATTTATTTGTGTCTAGGGAATTTAATTAATTTTTTGAGCTCTGTTCATCGTATATTTGAATTTACCGACCATTTTCCTCTGATTTTTGATAGGTTACCCCATATATTTTCTATTAAACTTTAGATCCATGATTTTTTTATGTTTAAATCCATTTTGTGTATATCAAATAATACCATTAAATGTTTTTATGTGTTATTGGAAAGGTAAATCAAGTTTTATGTGATTTTAATTTCAATTCCAAGGACTTATCTATTGTGGAACTTTTTAAAAAAATTAATAAACCATGAACACCATATGTTTGATAAATTGTACAAATTATCTTTATAAATAAATTCTAAGATTTTATAAGGTATTTTGGTCATCAAATTTAATTATCAATTGGAATAATATTTTTACTTTTAATTTCAATCAATACTTTAAATTCCAAGCATTGATAATATATTTCATGATTTTTTTAAAATAAAATGTGAGGTTTAAAATTTTTTGACCTCGTTTGGTTTATTGGATAAAACAATTTAGGAAATTTTTAATCAATAAAGTGACTTTATAAAGGTATAATAATTTATAAATTTATTTCAAGGGTAGATTAAGTTTAATGTTTTAAGAAATGTCTTATAAATTATTTCAAATTATTATATCAAGAATTGGCCTCTTGGTGGGTCTCTAAAAGGATCATTTGGACATTTTATATGGTCTTTCAAACATGTGGGTGTGTGATACCCACTTATTTCCTCTTATATTTTTCCCTTTATGGGTGGTGTTTGATGCATATGGTGATCACGCAATGGATAGAAAGGGGATATTTCTTTTGAGAGCGTTAGTAGTGTGAGTGAGTTATTATTTATGCTTAATGATTATTGTTTGGATTATTGATTGTTTCTCACAATTACTATTACTTTGTCCATGGGAACATGTGTAAAAAAGTGATAAGTATTTATTTATGTTACACTAGATCATTTCACACTTCTAGTGCCCCTAGTTATGTATAGGGCTAGTGGGGAGTGCCCCTAATTCAAGTATTTGTGAAAGCTAGTCAAGTGAGTTGTGTTAGAATGTAGAATAAGCATGTAGTTAGTCCCGGTTTGGTAAATTCTAGGACTGTCTCACAATAAATCCAAGTTTAGATCCCATGAAATCATTTCATTGGTTAGTGGTTCGGTATAGGTGGTTCTATTGATCTTATTTAGTCCCCCTACTTGATATATGTGTGTGGGACCCTTGGTAGATTTCTTTTATTTCATATTTTAATTTCATTTATGATGTGGTTCATTTATTTGATCATTTACCTATGTATCATGAGTGGGGTTTCCATAGTATTTTTTAAATGGTTTGAAAAGTGTGTTTCATTAAATCCAAGGGTAGATCTCATGAGACTCACAAAGTACACCTAGAGTTTTTATGTTAACTGTAAAATCAAGATCGATCATTTCATGAATGGACTAAAATAGAATAATTTTATAATTTCATAAATTTTACTTTTATATATTATAATTTTATACTTTTATAAATTTTTAAAACAATATGATTCTATAAATTATATATATTTTATGAAATATATGTACTTTTATATAGTTTTATAAATTTATATACATTTATAAATTAGGTATATTTCTTTAAAATATATATTATTTTATAAATTATATATAATTTTACACTTCTATATATGTTTATAATTTTTATACTAATATAAATATATATATAAATTTTTAATTTATACTTTTATACATGTAAACATTGTACAATTTATCGATAGTTTAATACTTTTATACTTTTATAAATTCAATTTCAATGTTAAAAATATTTTAAAAAATATAATAATTTGTTTTTTTATTTGTGAAACAATTATTATATTCAATATTCATGTTTTCTATTATGAAAATAGTTTTCAAATAATATAGTTTTTTTCATTATTACATTCAATAGTCGTATTTCATTGGTTTTTTATAATGTAAATGTGATTTTATACTTCATTTATAATCATACAAAAATGGCTTTTATCATTAAAAATATGAATTAAAAATAGTTTTTAAAAGTAAAATCTTCTCCATTATAATTATAAATTTTCTTCAATAAGTTTTTGTTTTTGATCATGTGGGATGATAAACCATTTTTTCAATCTTTCCATTTTCTATTAAGAAATTCATGATATCCATCTTCAATTGAACATCTTTTGTGTATTTATTTTGTTAAATATTAATATTACCAAATCAAATAGGATGGATATGAATAAAGAATGGATAGATTCCAATCATTTGAAAAAATAGTATGAATATGGGGTGAAAGAGTTCATTATGTTTTCAAAATATCATGCATATGACCCATCTCAAATCATTTGTCCATGTTTACACTATTTTTATTCAAGACTAATTAGTCTAGAGGAGTTGGAAGAACACTTGATCTTTCATGTAATTGATAAAATTTATAAATGTTGGAATAGACATGGGGAAAAAGAGAATGTAGCTAGTGACTGGTATAGCCCAATGTTTTATAGATCATTTGATTTGATTACAAGTATGGAAAATGAAGAAGACCATATCGAGGATGTGATTACAGGTGTGAATGATGATGAAGATCGTATTGAAGAAATGACCATGACAATTGAAGATGAAATTCATGATTGTCCAAAAAAAATTTAGAAGTCAAAGAGTTGTGTAAAGACACCATTGTATGTTAGTTTCACTAAATATATAGCATTGTTAGGTGTACTAAAGCTGTATAATTTGAAAGCAAGAAACAAATAGAGTGATACCAATTTTACTAAACTACTTTCTCTGTTGAATGATATGATCTTAGAAGATAATGAGATCCCTATCCGAACATATGCCACTAAAAAAGATACATTCAATGGGTATGATCTCTAAAATAATACATACCTTTCTAAATGACTGCATACTATTTCTCAAGGACCAAAAATCACTTAATGAATTCTCAAAGTGGGGTGCTTCTTGGTATAAGAAAGATGAATCGAGTCCTATGAATATTTTATGGTAATTTCCAATCATTACAAGGTTTAGAAACCTATATGGAAGTGAGGATACTACAAGGAAATTGGCATGGCACATAGATATAAGAAATAAATATGGGAAACTTAATCACCTTATAGACTCTCCTCAGTAGAAGATAATTGATCATGAGTATCCTGAATTTAGAAACAAGCTGAGAAGCCTTCACCTTGCATTATCTACAGATGGAATGAATCATCTTAGTTTTCAAAGAAGCACTCATAGTACATGGCTAGTTATGTTGGTAAATTATAGATTTCAACTATGGTTATACATGAAACAAAAATACATCTTGTTTTATATGCTTATATAAATACCAAAACAATCAGGTAATGATATTGATGTTTATTTGGAACCATTGATCAAAGATTTAAAATTATTGTGGGATTCAGGTGTTACATCTTATGATGCTTATAGAAATAAAGATTTCACATTGATATCCATGTTGTATGGGATGATAAATGGATTTCCTGCTTATGTAAATTTATCATGATATATAATTAAAGGAACTCAAGGGTGTACCATTTGTGAACAAGGTACACAGTCAATTAAGTTAAAACATTCATTGAAGACTATGTTTTTAGGACATTGTAGATTTCTACCCCAATGATGGAAGTACCAAACTTTGATAACATAATTCAATGTGATTTTAGAAGAACATACATCATTGTATCCACTAATAAGTGATCAGCTGTTAGAGAAATTAAAATATGTGAACACTGGTTTTGGTAAACCATTTTCAAAAAACCATATGAAAATAGGTTGAAAAAAGAGATCAGTTTTTTTTTTCGAATTACCATACTTAAATTGTCTATACTTCATACATTTTCTTGATGTTATACATGTTGAAAAAAAATTATGTGATAGTGTGATTAGAACATTACTAAATGCATACAGCAAAAAAAGGATGGAATTAAGGCTAGGTTAGACATGGTTGAAATTGAAATATGGGAAGAGTTGGCACCAGTGAAGAGTGAAAAATAAACTTTTCTTTTTAAAGCTTCTTAAAATCTTTCTAAATGGATGGATATCAGTTTTTCAACTTCTTGAATGATGTAAAGGTTCTACAGAGGTATTCATCAAATATCAAGAATATTGTGTCAATGAATGATTTAAATTTAAAGGGTTTGAAATCACTTGATTTCCCTATTTTAATGAAAGATATAATTATTGTAGCTTTACATTTAATTTTTTCCAAGAATGTTCATCATATATTAACTAAGATATGATTCTTTTTCAAAGATATATGTAACAAATTTATAGACCCTAAAAAATTTATTACTATAGAAAAATAAATTTTCATCATATTATGTGAATTGGAAATGTTCTTCCCACCAGAATTATTTTATATGATGGTTCACTTGGTGAGAGAGATTCAAATATGTGGTCCTATACACTACAGATGGATGTACCCCATTGAATGGTATATGAATATTTTGAAAGGGTGTGTCAAAAATCAAATTTAGTTAGTGGGTTGTATTTCAAAGTGATATATTGTTTAGGAAGCTGTTGAATTCTGTACTGACCACCTTTCTGGTGTGGAAAACATTGGTCTACTGAAATCTCATCACACTAGGTAGTTTGTGGGTGAAGTAATTTTTGGAATAGATGTTGTTAAAATTAATATTAAAGATCATAACAAGGCTTGTATTTACATTTTCCATAACTGTTTGGAGGTTTACCTATATGTTCAGACCCATAAATAAATTCTTAGGCATTTGAATCCATCAAGCGCTGAAAAATGGATATCAAATATACATAATCAATAGTTTATAGGATGGTTTTGAGAATATGTTTTTAAGGAGTAGAATGAAAATTTGGATTCGATTTCAGAATGAATTAGATGGCTAGATAGAATACCAAATGTGTATGTATTATCTTACAATGGTTATGTAATTAATGGTTATATGTTCCATACAAATGAACATGATGAAGGTAGTACCATGAAAAATAGTGGAGTTACAATTGTGGATGAAGAGATGCATGTTTCTAGTACTAAGGATAGAAATCCAATTTATGTGAATATTTCAAACTTTGGAACCATCAGAAAAATATGGGATTTGGATTATAAAACATTCCAAGTTCTAATTTTTCAATGAAAGTGGGTTGATAACATTAGTTCTATTAAAATAGAGTAATTAGGATTTGTTAAAGTGGATTTTACTAAGAAAGTGTACAAAGAGGAACCATTTATAATTTCATCATACACAGTACAAGTATTTTATGTTCTAGATAACACAAACTAAAATTGTTCAATTATTTGGTTATCAACTAAAACCACTAAAGGTTCAGATGAAAATTAAACTAAGGATGACCCTTTCATTGGGATTTCACAATAATTTCATAGTAGTCCCAATTTAGATAGTGTTTTTTATTTCATAGAAGAAAACAATGAAGGGATTTGGATACTTGATAGAGGGGTTAAATTACTTCATCATTTAAATAAAAGAGTTAAATAATTAGGTTATATTTTTTTTTAATATACATTGTGTTACCTCGTTTTATTATCTTTTTGTGGTTGTATTTATGTAATATAAATTAAATGTTAAATCACTTCTATAGATAATGATTTCTTCATTTGCTGGTGATCCTAATCCTGAGGAACAACAGGTCTCTCATCCTATTATTTCTCCTATTGTAGAGGAACAATGACCTTCTATACGTACTAGTGATCCCAATCCTGAGGAACAACAAGTTTCTCAGCCTACTATTTCTCCCAGTGTAGATGGACAATGACCTTCTACACATTCCAAAGCTACTGATCTATAGGAAAAATATATTGACGATGTTGAATATGAGAAAATGGTAGGCGATGAGGGACCAATGATGTAGAAAAAATAGGAGCACCATAATTTGACGATGTTAGAACAAATAATTAATGAAAAAATAAAAGGCAAAAAATTCTAGGTCGGATGGAATGTGTAGGGCCAACATGTTAACCCTAAAAATTCCATGTTCAGTAGTTACATTGGTCTCATCCCTCAAAAATGTGTTCTAATTGATGTATATTCATGGTTCCATGTTGTTCCCCTTCTTAAGGCACTGATGTGGGGAGATATTAGGGTAACATTATGATATCCTTTATTTATTTTACCAAAGAATAAAATAATGAAACATTGACTTACTCTTCATCAACCATTTTAGAGTGCATTTATAGTATATGAATCCCACAAGAAATATGTATTAATGATTGTTGGAATGATTCACATAGGATTTAACACAATTCTAATGATATTTCATCTAAAATATGCTGAAGGGAAAATAAACTCGCAGCCACCACTTATGTATACATACCTAATAATCCAAGAAGCATGGGATGTATTTACTAGCCATTGTGTGGATATGTCTTCTCTGGTACATTGTGGTTAGTAATAAAGTGATTGAAAATATATGTATTCATCACTTTGATTGAGAATTTTTTATTTATGAAACAAAAACTAAGTGATGAAAATAAGGAATAAGAAGAAATACCAACATACCCCTACCATAAAGCATGGATGGGGTATTCTTCACTTGAAAAAAAATTAGAACATATTTTAAATATACTGTAATACTTTTATGTGACATGAAACAACAACATAATTATATTCCTCTATTTATATACAAATTCATGAATCCAAATCCAAAGACACTTCCATCCCATGTCATGTGTTATGGAAGGAGGGACATGTAAATTAAAATGGGATACTAATAGATGAAAACACATTAAAAGTGTGGGAAACATGTGTAAGTACGACATAATAAAAATTTTATTTTCTTTAAATCACTATTAAATAATAATGATTAATTATTTTCCTATATTTTATATCTAAAATAGTTACAGGAATCATCGACACCTATACTGGATAAACACCTACTATCGTTGGCCTTAAATCTTCCAAAATAGTATAGCCGTGTTATAGGTGTGGTTTTTGGGATGACACCCCAAATATATTTTGAGAGGGAAAAGGAGGATAAAGATAAAGGAATGGAAGAAATAAAAAAAGATTATCTTCCCTTGAAGAAAAATTATAATTGAAAACTGAGTTTCTAGAAACTATTATGGAGGGAAGAAAAGAGAATAAACAACTCAATAATAGTTATTGCATGAATATCCCCCCCCCCCAACCACACCAGCTTTGAGGTGAGATATTCCCCTAAAAGAACTGTCTTAGTTAAGGTAATAAATATTATAATAATTGTTTCTATGAAATGTGAATTGGATAGACAGTGATACCTTTCCTGTATTGATATTACATAGGGTGAAAATGAGTGTGATTTATATATATCAACACCCAACCTTCACCTTGTAGTGAGGGATACAATGTTCAATATCCAAGATGATTTTCTACACAACAGACCACTTATAATAGGTCATGTGAAAATGGTGATTAGCATAGCTCCTAATCTGAGCATTGAGATACCTATTCCACTTGATGATGAAGATATACATATGGTTGACCAAGCTATTGGAACATTCATCACATGGCTGTCAGATCTTGTAAAGTCGCATGTTGACAAGGAGGTATTCATTTCCAAATTATTTTTCATATAAAATCTTTAACAATTAATAAAAAATGTATGAACCAATGAATAGTATTATAGACTAAAAAAGATAATGGGTGAAATGAAAGGCCGACTCAGAACCATATAAAGGATCAACCAATCGATAAAAAAAATCTTCTAAAATCACCTCTACCCTACTCGTTCAATATCTGCATTTAGTAACAATGAAGGTTTTTATGGATAAAAAATTATGAAATGGTATTAGTCACATAGTTGATTTTGAAGAAAAAATGTACAAATAGAAAGTTACATACTACATTTCTTTTTATAATGTAAATGAAATCCTCAAATATGAATGACTAGGATCCTCAGTTGTAAATGTATACATGAGGTATGTTTTCATGATTTTTTTTTCAAAAATATGGAATACTATGTTAATTGTGACTAAATACATTTCATATTTTTTATAGGATTATATATAAATACCAAATAAAGGGATTACCCCATGAAAATAAATTTTGACTCATGATTACTCATGTCACTTATATAGAACAAACAACAACAGATTCAAAAAAAATGGATGAAATAGTAGAAAACCTAGCCAAATTATTTGAAAGAAAACTTGTGGATGAAAAACTCTTCTTAATAACAAAGATGGAGGGGTAAAACTATAAAATTTAGTCATATAAAATATATTTTCATTTATTTCATTACTTATTCTTTTTATGTCTTTAGGAATCATTGGATGCTCATTGTGGTCAATTTGGATACTTGAAATATTTATTTTCTGGATTCACTGCATGGGTACCCAACAAACTAACCACACGTGATGATGTTTGTCAATCTATAATACACTACATAAAACATTTTAGAACTAAAATTAAATTTATATATTTTATATTGTGTTTTAATGAGAATTCGTTTATGATAGGGTAGTATTTAAATATAATGAAAATCATAGCATGAAGATAGCCCATGCACATAAGAAGCCTAAAAAGTTCTATAACTCAACAAGTATCATGGTATATATAATAATATTTCACTATCCAAACACATATCAAAACAAATTACTTATTCTTCTCAATTTTTCTACAGTGGTTGAAACAAACAAATGAAAAATATTATGGTTATTATGTCTGTAAATTTATGAGAGAGATTATATTCCATCAATAAATTAGCATCCCCAAAGGGGTATTTTTTAGGATAATTACTATTTCATTTAAAATATTTATTAATAATTTGTGTATTTATATTTTTCTATTACTAATATGACTATCAAAAATAATGATATTTAAAAAATGATGTAGATTTTATTATAAACTAATGGGTAGCATACCTGATGGTTTTATGTACACAAATAGCATGAAGATGTGACTTCCATAGAAGTAATGGATTGTTTCATATTTTTTTAATTTATTTATTATTAGTGTTACTCACATAAAAAATTATTATATAGGTGGATTCCTTTGTTTGAGTTGGGTGGTTTGTTCGAAGATGCTTATGCTCCTGAGATATTGGACTTCGAGGCTACAACTAAGATAATAGAAACAAGGAAATGGGTCAAGAATGTATACAACCATCATGAAAAATAGAATTACTACTACCTATTTAATTAATTTGGTCATTGTTTTATATATTATTTTAAAGTTATTTTCCCAATCATTTCTATATAATAATTATTTTTTCACATATCTTTTAGGAAGTCATATTTTTTTTCAACTATCTATAACAAGACACAAAAGAGATAAAATGTTACTTTCTGCCAATGTTAGAATGCTTTTAATTGCTTTTATTTTTCTAGATTCCAACACTTAATATTTATTCTATGTTCTTATCTAGAAAACCTTTCTCATTTTTTAAAACAAGAAGATTAGAGGAAGGTTTTTCAACTAATAGAATCTAATCAATTTGTAATGTTGGTAGTTAGATAAAGAAATAAAATGGAAAGTGTGGTAATATTGGTAGTTAGAATTGTTTTGATACATGAAGATAGAAATCCAGAATTAATTTGAAATGTGTATGAATTAGTGGCACCTCAATTTGATACACGGTGTGACCGGTATGAATCCAAGTGCATGTTTTTATTTAAATTGACATTAATTTTAGTAAAAAGACTACTAACATACTCAAAACCAAAAAAATGCATTTGGGTTATTTTGATACTTTAGAAAAAATATCTATAAGTCATTTGGGATTTATAGGAATTAGCTACACCTCAATATGATTCACGGTGTGACCGGTTTGACTCCATGTGTTTCTTTTTATTTAAAATTGACATTAATTTTAGTAAAAAAGAGAACTCGCATACTCAAAACCAAGAAAATGCATTTGGATTGTTTTAATACTTTAATAAAAATGATACATAAGTCATTTTTGACATATAGGAATCACCCAAACCTCAATATGATACACGATGTGTCTAATATGACTTAAAATTCATGTTATCAGTTTAAAATTGGCATTTTAGTTCAAAAAGAGTCACTCAATGAAAACCAAGAAAATGAACCCATATTGACTTGATAATTCAGTAAAATGATTCATAAGTAATTTTTTATGTGTAGGAATCAGTATCTCATCAAACTGACACATTTTGTGATTGATATGAATCAAAGTGTGTGTTTCCAATTTAAAATGACATTTTAGTAAAAAAAGACAAGTGATGTATTGAAAACTGATCAAACACATTTTAATTGTTTTATACTTTATTGAAATTATCCATAAGTCATTTGAGACATTTAGGAATAATATGCACCTTAATCCAACACACAGTGTGACCAGTATGACTCAAAGTGTGTCTTTTTATATAAAATTGAAATTAATTTTAATAAAAAAAAGACAACTATCATACTCAAAACCAAGAAAACACATTAATATTTTTTTGATACATTAGTAAAATGATCCATAAGTCATTTTTTATGTGTAGGAATCAGCTTCACCTCAATCAATTAAATGAGGTTCCTAGTATGACTCAAAGTGATCACTATCAGTTTAAAATTGACATTTTAGTTCAAAAAGTGTCACTCACTAAAAACTAATAAAATGTGATCAGATTGTCTTGATAATTTAGTAAAAGTATTAATAAGTCATTTTTTATATATATAAATAAATCTCACATCAAACTGACACACAATGTGAGAGTTATGACTTAAAGTGCATGTTTCTAGTTTAAAATGATATTTTAGTAAAAAAGACAAGTAACGTACTCAAAATGAAGAAAACACATTATTATTATTTTTATACTTTAGTAAAATGATCTAAAAGTCATTTGAGATGTTTAGGAATTATTATCACCTCACACTAATGCACGGTGTGACCGGTATGACTCTAAATGCGTCTTTTTATTTAAAATTGACATAAATTTTAATAAAAAAGAAAGGTGGAAAACTCAAAATTGAGAAAATGTATTTCTATTATTTTGATACATTAGAAAAATGATACATAATTAATTTTTGATTTTTATAAATCAACCCCACATCAACTAATACATGATGTGCTTAGTATGACTCAATGTTTTCATTATCGGTTTAAAATTGATATTTTAGTTCGAAATGTGTCCCTCATTAAAAACCAATAAAACATGATCATATTGTCTTTATAATTTATTAAAATTATTCATAAGTTATTTTTGAGGTGTAGGAAGTAGTCTCACATTAAACCGACACATGATGTGACCGGTATGATTCAAAGTGCATGTTTCCAGTTTCAAATGACATTTTATTAAAAACCATGAGTGACATACTGAAAATTAAGAAAATGCATTAAAATTGTTTTTATATTTTAGTAAAATGATCCATAAGTCATTTTTGATGCGTAAGAATCATCCTCACATCAATCAGATGCATGGTGTGACCGGTATAATACCAAGCATGTCTATTTATTTAAAATTGACATTAATTTTAGTAAAAAGAATATGTGACATACAAAAAAATGAGAAAACATGTTCATATTGTTTTGATAATTTAGGAAAACAATTAATAAGTCATTTATAATGTCTAAGAATCAACCCCACCTCAATCTAACACATGATGTGACTGGTATAACTCTGTGTGTGTCTTTTTATTTAAAATTGACATTAATTTTAGTAAAAATAACAAGTGATATACTGAAAATAGATAAAACACATTAAGATTGTTTTAATACTTTAGGAAAATGATCCATAAGTCATTTTTGATGAGTATGGATCACACTCACCTCAATTTGACACACGGTGTGATCGATATGAATCCAAGTTTGTCTTTTTATTTAAAATTGACATTAATTTTAGTAAAAAGAAAAAGTGACATAATAAAAACTGATCAAACACATTCAGATTATTTTGATAATTTATAAAAATGACTCATGAGTAATTTTTGACATGTAATAATAAACCACAACTCAATATAACCCATGGTGTGACCGGTATAACTCTATGTGTGTCTTTTTATTTAAAATTGACATTAATTGTAGGAAAAAGAACAAGTGACCTACTGAAAACTGTGAAAATTCATTCGAATTATTTTGATACTTTAGTAAAATGATTCATGAGTCATTTTTAATGTGTATGAATCATCCACACCTCAATCTGACACACGGTGTGAACAATATGACTCCAAGTGTGTATTTTTATTTTAAATTGACATTAATTTTATCAAAAATAACATGTGACATACTGAAAACTGAGAAAACGCATTCGAATTATTTTTATACTTTAATAAAATGATCCATGGGTCATTTTTGACATGTAAAAATAACCCAAACCTAAATCCAATGCACCGGGTGATCGGTATTACTCAAAGTGTCCGTTATTAATTTAAAATTGACATTTTAGTTCAAAACACATGTCACTCTTTAAAAACCAAGAAAATGCACTCTGATTTTCTTGATAATTTAAGACAATGGTTCATAAGTCATTTGTAACATATATGAGGTATTCTCATGTCAAATCGACACTTGATGTGACCGGTATGACTCAACATGTGTGTTTCCAGTTTGAAATGGTATTTTACTAAAAAACACAAGTAACATACTGAAAACCAAGCAAACACATTTAGATTATTTTGATACTTTAGGAAAACGATCTATAAGTAATTTTTGAGGTGTAGAAATTAGTTTCATCTCAATCTCATGCATGTTGTGACTAGTATAACTCCAAGTGTGTCTTTATTTAAAATTAACATTAATTTTATTAAAAAAGAACAATTGGCATACTCAAAATTATGAAAACGAATTCATATTATTTTGATACTTTAGGAAAATGATCCATAACTCATTTATGACATGTTGAAATCAACTAAACCTCGTTACAATATACGGTGTGACCATTATAACTCCAAGTGTATTTTTTATTTAAATTTTACCTTTTATTAATGTATTATTTCATATTAATGTTTAAATTATTTCTTTATAATATTAATAATATAAGATTTTTTTTCTTATATATCTGGATTCGTTTGCTCTAGTTGAGGTGATTTGTTCAGAAACTGATAACATGGGTGTACTTTTTTTGAGAGGGGATCACGGATTTCAAAGTCGATAAAACATTAATGTTTTTAAATGTCTGTGGATAGTAATTGTAAATGTAATTATACAAAACATTTTTGGAAATATATATAATAGTGTTTTTTTTGTATTTTTGATTTAAAATTTATTTCATTTAAATTATATATTTTGTGTATAGGTTACAGGTTGATGTAGTGTATTGTTATACAAACACTGCACTACAGCAGGTGGGGCCTTTATCATTGATATTTGTAGCACTGATAAAGGACCCACTTTATCGTTGCTATTAAAAGCACATATAAAGGGGACCCCTCTTTAAAAATGTTGAGGATGAAAGTGCTTTTTTAGCACTGTTAAAATCCTTTTTGGATGTTGTTAAAGGTCATATCAATAGTAGTGAAAAGGGATATTTCAGAAAATAAAAGTGAAATCTTGGGCATAGAAATATATTAATGTCTGAATATTTATAGCTCACGCACTAGGCCGAAACGCATATATAAATATGTGGAAATCTTATGTCAGACCTTTACACTTCATCTTGTAATGGAAAATAATACACAAACACACACACACAGACACACATGTATATATATATATATATTCTCACTATATATTTATACTATATAAAAAAAACTGAAACTCCTAGATTAATTCATGGAATTAATGTGAGTTTTCTCCATCTCTTCACTATTGAGATAGATCGAAGAAAGTGAAGAGTATATGTGGATGTATTAAGAGTTTATAAAGATCGTTCTCAAAGGTATGTTTTAAATGTATACACACACACTTGAAAATTATTCCATCTTCTACAAAGGACTGAAATACCCATTTAAATTCAAGTGAATTAATGCGGACCACCGTCTTTCATCTATTGTAACCAAACTAGAAGGAGTGATGATTTTGTAAGGATGAATCAAGATTACTTGGGAGACCCATTTTTGCATGAATATATTCAAATATATGCCTTATCATATCATATATTTCCCATATGTTGCTTATTTTTCTCTTCTTCAAACATTGTACATCCAAGGTGTTATTAGATGATCATCAAGCACCCTTGAAGCCATTCAGATCCATCATTCTAGTCACCCCTTGTGATTCATGGTTGGAAGAGTCTTCTTCTCCATATGTGCAGCATGAAAATAATGTGATGAATTCTAGGTTGGAAGAGTCTTCTTCTCCATTTAGAAACAGGTTTTTTGCAATGCCCTCCTTTAACATCACTAAAAACGCTGATAAAAGTCACTTTTAACAATGCTAAAAAAAGAAACTATTAAAAGGATCCCTTTATTAGTGTTTTTATAGAATTGATAAAGGTACCCCCTTCATCAGAGCTTTTTTTTATCACTGTTAAATGTTGAGTAAGTGTTGTTTTCAACAATACATAATATTGTTATTTAAAGGGGGAGTTTATATTAATACTCTATCTCTTTATATTAATTTTGATACTCACAAATACCCTTAATTATTTTCTAATGATTTTATTTGTTAAGAATTTTTCAGGAATTTATCATTTTATTTTACTCTTGAAATTACGGGAATTTATTATTAAATTATTCATATTTAGCGTGTTTTGGAAACATTGTTCATGCGCTACTTATTCAGAATCTGCTTGAGCGTGTTTTAGAAACATTGTTCATACCCTACGTGTATAAACGTAGCATAAGGATAGAAACTGTATACTTTTTGAGATAAGGAAAATGTATGGTTAAACAACCATACGTTATCAGCAAAGTATGGAATAAGAACCCTACGTTAGGAAGGAACCCTGCGTTTGGGATATCAGAAAAGTATGGAAGGAGAACCATACGTAAATATTAAACGTTACGTTTGTTTCTCAAAAGTATGGCTCATCAACCTTACTTTTGTAAACAACCATACATTCTTGGAAAAGTATGGATCAAGTAAAAGTATGGATCTTTTACCGTACGTTTGAAAGTTGAAGAGATAAGTATGGATGACCAATCCTACGTTTGGAATGAACCTTATGTTTGTTTTTAAGTTTACGTTTTCAACCTTACATTTTGAACCTTACGTTTGAAGACTATGTCATCAAACTTACGTTCAGAGGACGCATACAGTTCAACTTAACCTTACGTTTGACGTCGGAGAATTTAAAGTTGATATTTTTATGCAACGGTCAATACATTGATTATTAGGCAGATTTCAAGCCAAGATTTAAAGCTGATTTTAAAGTACGATTTTTACTGATTCAAAACCGTTTCATCAATGATTTAGTAATCGAATTAAAAGGATCTTTTTATGCCGAGTCTTTAGGGAAGTTATGACTGCTCTGTAAATTCAAATGTTTGAATATCGTGAGTAAAAATGAGAATTTTGTGGATCTAATTTTACAGGAGAAGTTATTATCATTATTTTATTTATATGCATCGAAGATTATTGATCGTGTGTGATCTTTTGATTATTCTAAGAAAATAAAGAAAAATAGAGACTACTGAAACACACCGATCTGCTGATTCAAAAGGTGCATCAAAGCTCTGTTTATTAAAAGAGGAAGGAACGCGATTGAAGATTCACTTGTTCTACAACGAAGATCTACTGTGAATTTTCTACTGCTGAAGTTGTGAATTATATTTCTATATCTACTGCAACAGGATCAACTCAGAACATTTCTTATGTGAAGATTATTATTTCTGAAGGCGAAAATCTATCTACTATCAATTGCATGTTGTTGCAATTGTGAAGAACATCTGGAAAGTATTTTCAAAATACGAAAATCTTTTCTTTCTATTCTTGAGTGATCGGCTTCTCGTACTAAGCTGTGTAGGTTCTGTAAGTGAACCAGAAGGCTTTGTTTTTCCTTGGATTGTAAAGGTGTCAACTGCCTGTACTCATTTGTGAATTGATCTATTGAAACGAGGACCAGATAGTGAAAATCACCATGATCGTGGAGTAGAGCATTGGTGGAGTGGACTAGGGGCCTTCTGTTCCCCGAACCACTATACATCTTGTGTTTCGGCTATTTAAATTTCTGCTGCATCATTTTATTTGATTAAAGTTAAAAGTTAGAACACAATCTTGTAAAGATTTTTGAAAAAACACAATTCACCCCCCTCTTGTGTATATTTGTTGTAATTCGATCCAACAATTGGTATCAGAGGTTGAGCTTTCTGACAAAGCTTTAACAAGATGAAAGTGATTATAAACAGAGTAAGATGACTGATACAAGAGAGGGAATGTCTATGGTCAGAGCATCGTACTTCAATGGAGAAAACTATGGATGTTGGAAGTCTCGAATGATTATCTATCTGAAAAATCTTGGATACAGAGTTTATTCTAAGATTCCAACTCCATATGAAATACCAGAAAAACCTGAAACATGGATTGCATCTACTGAAGCAGAATATGATATGAATTCGAAGGCAATGAATGAAACTATATGTGGTCTAGGACCTGATGAGTTTAATAGAGTATCTCAATTCACAACAGCATATAAAATGTGGAAAACTATTGTTTTTGCTTCCGAAGGAACTAACAATATTAGGGAAATGAGATATGAAACTGCTAAACTTAAATTTGATACATTCAGAATGGTTGAAGGTGAGATTATTACTCAAATTAATGGAAGATTGACAGAGATTTTCAATAACATAACTGCCTTGGGAGATCCCATTAAGCAAGCTGATCAAGCTTTAAAAGTGTTGAGAGTACTACTTACAAAATGGAATGGAATCTCTGTAGCAATCAGATAGTCGACACCTATCAAATATTTACCCATGAGAGAACTAATTGGAACATTAATGATGTATGAAGATGAGATGTAAGATGAAACTAATGAACATAAAGTGATTATCAAAAGAGAAGATACTGCCTTTAAAGCATCATAACAGAGAAAAAACAGAAAGATGGAGAAAAATGAAAAAGGGAAGTCAGAGAGTTCTGAGTTATCTAATTCTGATGTGGAATTGGCTTAGCTAGCTCGAAGATTCACATAATTCTATAGAAATAAAAGAGACTTCAAAAAATCATTTAAGAAAGATGATAAGGAAGTAAGATGCTATGAATGCAAGAAAATGGGGCATATCAGACCTGACTATCCTCAGCTAAAAGAAGACAAGAGAAAGAAATTTTTCAAAAGAAATGACTATGAGCATAAGGACAAAAAAGCCATGAAAGCTACTTGGAGTGTATCTGAATACTCTAGTATTACCAATAAATCAAACTTAGAAAAGGAGGAAGAAAATCTGAAATCCAACATGTGTTTTATGGAAGAAATAGATGAGGTACAATCTTACTACTCTTCTGATTCTAGTTCTGAATCTAATTACTCTAATGAAAAACATGCAACCTACTGCAATATGCTCGAATAAAAATATGACTCTCTATTTAAGAAGTATAATTCTTTAAAGAATGTTCATAAGGCTGTTTCTGATGAAAGAGATACAATGCTGAAACAATATAAGGAGTTAACTGAAAATTTTGATTCAATTAATTCTAACAATACAGATTATGAATCAAAGATAAAATCACTGCAAACTGAGGTAGAAACTTATAAAACTTCAGCCCTTGTTTTTACTAAAGGATAAAATACTTTAAATGAAATCCTTGGGAAAATGTCATTAAAAAGGAAAGATTTGGAATTGGTAGTAAAGGTGAAAAACCCAAGTTGTGCAAAAACTATTTTATTCCAAGTGCAAAAGGACTAAATTGTAATTATTGTGGAATAAGGGGACAAATTTCTAAAAACTATTTCTTAAGACAACCCCAAATAAGAGGCATTAAGAAATATTTAATATCAATTGATCTATTCAACTCATGTGAAATTAGAAAAACAAAGCAAGTCTAGATTCACAGATCCTTACTAGCTAACACTACTGGACCCAACAAAATATGGGTACTAAAGCAATCTATGTAAATGTCTTTACAGGGAGTAGGTCACAAGAGAAAAAAGGACATATGGTATATGGACATTGGTTTCTCAAGACATATGAGTGTAAACTCATTGAATTTCTCTACACTCACTCAAAAAGATGGTGGACTTGTCACTTTTGGTGACAATGCCAAAGGAAAAATCATTGGTATTAGAACAGTTGGAGATCCAGAAGTGGTCTCAATTAATAAAGTAATTTATGTACAAGGATTGAAACACAATATAATAAGTTTCTCTTAACTATGTGATGATGGTTATGCTGTTGATTTTTCTAACAATTGTTGTTCTGTTTTCAAAAATAAATTTCTTAAATTTAGAGTACCAAGAACTGATGATGTGTATACCCTGGATTTAAATTCCTTGTGTAAACAACAAGTAAATTGCTTAACTTCTAAAATGAATGAATCTTGGATCTATCATAGGAGACTTGGACATTGTAATATATATGTTTAAAATAAGTTATCTAAGAAACATTTAGTTTCTGATTTGCCTAGTCTCAAATTTGAAAGTGACAGATTCTATGATGCATATCAACTTGGCAAGCAACACAAATCATCCTTCAAATCTGTTAACAAAATTACTACATCTAAACCTCTAGAACTTATTCATATGGATTTTTTTTGACCTTCAAGAGTAGAAAGATTAGCTGGTAAATTATATTTATATGTTTTAGTTGATGATTATTCTAGATTTACATTGATTTTATTTTTGAAATTTAAAAATGAAGCTTTTACATTATTTGAAAGTTTTTGTAAAGCTGTTCAAAATGAAAAAGTTTTTAAAATAATTTCATTGAGAAGTGATCATGGTGGATAATTTGAGAATCAGGAATTTAATTCCTTCTGCTCAAATATGGGTATTAAACACATCTTCTCTGCACCTAGAACACCTCAACAAAATGTAATTGTTGAAAGAAGAAATAGGAATATTCAAGAAATGGCTAGGACTATGCTAAATGAATATAGACTTCCTACCTACTTTTGGGCAGAAGCTATAAGCACAGCCTGCTATATAATGAATAGAAATTTAATTAGACCTCTTTTGAAAAAGACACTCTATAAACTTTGGAATAACAGAAAACCTAAAGTTAACTACTTTAAAGTTTTTGGATCCAAGGTTTACATCTTAAACACCAAGGATAATATTGGTAAGTTCGATCCAAAATCTGATGAAGGAATTTTCTTAGGATATTCAGCTACTTACAAAGCTTATCGAATCTATAATAAGAATTCAAGGATTGTTGAAGAATAAATTCATGTGAAATTTGATGAATATGATCCCTTTGAGAAAAGGACAGATCAAATGGATGAATCTGACTCTAATGATAACATGAGGCTTGAGAACTTGAAAAATGATTTTGAAAAAGATATAAATAAAATTCAGTCCAGTTCATAAGAACATGATACTGAAGAACCTATAAGTGCGTTTCCTAGACAGACTAGAACCCTAAAGAATCGCCCTTTAGAAACTATAATAGGCAACTTAGATACAGGAATAAAAACTAGAAGAAATATAGTAAATCTTGTAGAATTCTCTATCTTTCTATCTCAATTAGAACCCAAGACTATAGAAGAAGCTTTAGATGATGAAATATGGATGATAAAAATGAAAGAAAAATTAAACCAGTTCAAAAGAAATGAAGTCTGGGAATTAGTTGAAAGACCGAAAAACTATCCAGTAATAGGAACCAAATGGTTCTTTAGAAATAAGCAAGATGATCAAGGAATAATAACTAGAAATAAATCTAGACTTGTAGCTAAAGGATATAATCAGGAAGAAGTTATAGATTATGATAAGACCTTTGCACCTGTATCTAGACTAGAAGCCATTAGAATCCTCTTAGCCTATGCATCTCATATGAACTTTAAATTATTTCATATGGATGTTAAGTCTGCCTTTTTAAATGTTTATTTAATGGAGGAAGTTTATATTGAGCAACCTCCTGGTTTTGAAAATTCTCAAAAACTAGATTCTGTTTTTAAACTTGCTAAAGCTCTCTATGGCCTTAAACAAACACCTAGAGCTTGGAATGAAAGATTAATCTCTTTTCTTTTGAAAAATGATTTTACTATTGGAATGGCAGACCCAACACTGTTTAAGAAAACTATGAATTCTAATATTTTATTGGTTCAAATTTATGTTGATGATGTAATTTTTGGATCAACTAATAAAACCCTTTGTCACGAGTTTTCAAAGTTGATGAAAAAAGAATTTGAAATGATTATGATGGGAGAACTAAATTTCTTTTTAGGACTTCAAATTTATCAAAAAGATTTTAGAAATATTTTGAATCAAAGTAAATACATTACTGATTTGTTGAAGAAATTTGGACTTGAAAACAGCAAGACATATATAACTCCTATGTGTACTAATATAAAACTTGATTTGGATGAAACTGGAAAGTCAGTTGAAAACAAGTTATATAGAGGTATGATTGGTAGTTTATTATATCTTACTACTAGCAGGCCAGATATAATGTATTCAGTATGTCTTTGTGCAAGATTTAAATCAAATCCTAAAGAATCTCATCTAACTACTGTTAAACGAATTTTTAGATATTTAAAAGGAACTGTTTTTCAATCTCTTCTTTATCCCAAAAATTATTATTTCAATTTGATTTCATATTCAGATGCAGACTTTGGGATTTGTATATTAGATAGGAAAATCACTTCAGGAACTTGTCACTTTTTAGGAAAATATTTAGTGTCATGGTCAAGTAAGAAACAACATTCAGTTTCCCTGTCAACAGCTAAGGCAGAATATGTTTCTTCTGGCAGTTGTTGTGCATAGGTGTTGTGGATGAAAAACACTCTTATGGACTTTGGACTAAATTTTAATAATACTCCTATTTTATGTGATAATACTAGTGCTATAAATATTTCAAAAAATCCTATCAATCATTCTAGAACTAAGCATATTGATATCAGACATCATTTTCTAAGATATCATGTTCTTAAAAAGGATATATATTTGGAATTTTTAAGTACTAAAATTCAATTAGCTGATATTTTTACTAAACCACTTCCCACTGCAAGGTTTTATTTTATTAAGGGGGAGCTAGGTTTATTTTATTTTAAATAAAATTTTATTTTACAATACTAGTTATTTATTTTAATTCTGCTTAAAATAATTTTGCTATTTTTTTTAAACAGAATAAGTTTCTTTTCCCCACGTAATCTATTTTATTTATTTTTAAATATATGTAATGATTATTAAAAACACGGGAATCAAGGTTGTCAGAAACCCTTTCGACTTCTAAACTATTTCATTTCTATCAAAACCTTTTCGAACCCGCAAACCACACCTCTGCTCGTGAACCCTAATCTTCGAACCTCTGAAACCCTGAACTTCAAACCTTCAGAGATTCTCACAGAGATGGTAAGGACTAAAAGTGATAGTGAATCCAAGACAAGTAATGCCAAGAGACAATGCTCTTAAGGAAGAAAAATATTACAAGGAAAGGTAATAGATCTCGACTGGTTATTTCAGAAAAATCTACTATTGAAACAAGCACTGTCGTTTCAAAATCTTGAACAGACGTTCAATAGTGAAAATATGGAATTTCTGTATGAGGTAGAACTTAGATACTTCTTCAAATCTGTACAATTTATTCTGGGGGATACTGAGGATAGTATGATGGATAAGATAGAGGATAGGGATTTCTCAATCTCATCAGTAGAAATTGGTCAGATTCTCAACTGCCCTCATGAGGGAGTTTTTCATTTTGATTTGAAAAATATTGTAGATTCTCTGCATAAATCAGAGGACATAATGTCATTTATTTTTGGTACTAAGACTATAAAGAAAGTTTTTATCAAGGATTTGGAGCCTGATCAGAAAATTTTGGTCAAATTTGTGCAAACATGGATTGCACCGAGGATGTCTGAGATGAAAAAGATATTATATCCTGATATGTATATAATGTATATTTTACTCAGTGATGTCAAACTCAATTTTCCTAGGTATATGGTTAGATAACTAAGATATTGTTTTCAGATTGATGCCCGAATGAACTTTTATCCTTTTGGTCAATTCATTTCCAAGTTGTTTCTTAAGAAGGACATGGTGAGATTAGTGGATGCCCGAGTACACTGTCATCACAGAAATGTGTTTAATGCTGGAACTTTAAGGAAGATTGGATATTTCTGGAGTACTATCAAAGGAAAACTTTTGCCAATAGGAGTAGATGATGAATCAGAGAATGATAAAGCTCAATATGAAAAGTCCAGGGAGGGACAAGATGAATCAAGAGTCATCACTGCGGTAAGGAGGATCAGATTTGAAGTGATAGAAACTGAGTAAGAAAGAAGTCAGGAGGGACTTCAAACTCAGAGGAAACAACCTGTGACTGAGGAACTTACTTCTCCTACTTTAACTATAGGAGATTTACTCTCTTACAGTTTTTTCAGAGAAAAGGTTGTTGAACAACCTCAAGAATAGAATGTCACTGTTACAGATCCTGATCATGAAAGGATTGTAGTTGAAAGATCAGAAAAACAGGTTGTAGCTGATGTTGTTGTTGACATTCAATAAGAAAAGGAGGAAGATCCTGGTGAGGAAGTGGCCAGACCTAAGGAACCTCAAGAGAATATCATTTTAGATATTTCATTAGATGAACAAATTTTAGATATTCATGATGATCATGCTTCTGAATCTCATACAGAAGTTCTTCAAGACGATTTTTCTATGGAAGAGTCTGGAAAGGACTCTGAGGAAAAATCTGTGGACCAAACTACTCAGGCCAAGGAGAAAGAAAAATTTGATGCTGAATCATTACCTTTAGTACTACTACATCACACAGAAACTGAAAATGCGAATCAAGCACCGTGTGCTTCTGATTCAAGGAATAGGGAAGCTAAAGAGTTGTACAAAAAATTATCTCAACTGCAATGTGAGAATGATTCTCTAAGAATCATATTAGCATCCAAACAGCTGAAATTTCAAAAGCTTAAGGAGAGTACTATTTCAAGACAAGAAGTTGAAATTTTTAAAGATGATATGCTAAATGCTTTTGAAAAATTGAAATCTGAAATGGTTATGAAGTCATATTTCTCAGATCTTAAGTTGTTTCTGGAGACACAATTTGCATCAATTGGAAATAGTGCTGCTAGTGAATCAGGCACTTCACCTGATTTAATCAGACGATTTTAAGCTATCACAGCTGAAATGAGAAATATGAATGACAGGTTGCAAGATCTTTATTGCAATAGTGCTCCATTATCTATTCTCTTAGATAATCAGAAATTCTTAGTTGATCAGTTAACATCCAGTGAGCCAGGAATCTGTTCTGTCTTAGAAAAATTCACAGAGAAGCTGTCTTTGTTTATGGACAAATAAGAAAGGCTTCATGAGTTTTTCAAAGTCAATCTCATTGAAAATATTCATATGAATCAAGAGGCTAAAGATCTTATTATTAAGCTTGGTGATGGATTAATGAAAAGGTTGAGAGAACAGTTAGCAGAAATCAAGTCTACAGTCCAGTGAAGATAACCCTACCTGTTCGCTGCAAAAAAAAACCTTGATTCCTGTGTTTATAATCCTTGTATCTATTTTTGATTTTTAATGAAAATTTGTTTCTTTCTTTCTATTTGTTTTACTATATTTATTTTGATATGCCAGTACTCTAGATTTAATTATTGATAAACAGTTAATAATAGCATTTACCTACAGTTCAGTGCAACATTAAATGTGTTCAAATCCATGATTTATCATTCTTTTTTATATCACAAAAAAGGGGGAGAAATTTGGATAAACACAACATTTTATTTTCAAAACCTTATTTAAATGATTACAAATTTATACTTATACAGAAAAGTATTTTAAGTTATTAATATTCATTTATTATAAAGGGAAATTTTCGTTTTCTTTTTATTCAAAGGGAGAAATTTGGACAAAACTAGAAACTTTTATTTTTAAAGAAAATTTATTTTATTTTCATGAAGGGGGAGAAATTTTTATGATCTTGTTAAAATTAAATATTTTTTTATCCACTCAAAATTCTAAAACTTTATTTTGAAAGTTAATTTCATTTAATTAGTCTTATTATTTTATGGGTTTTTTGATCATCAAAACGGGGGAGATTGTTAAGCAAGTGTTGTTTTCAACAATACATAATATTGTTATTTAAAGGGGGAGTTTATATTAATACTCTATCTCATTATGTTAATTTTGATGCTCACAAATACCCTCAATTATTTTATAATGATTTTATTTGTTAAGCATTCTGTAGGAATTTATCATTTTATTTTACTCTTGAAATTACGGAAATTTATTATTAATATATTCATATTTAGCATGTTCTGGAAACACTGTTCATGCACTACTTATTCAGAATCTGCTTGACCATGTTCTGGAAACACTATTCATATCCTACATGGATAAATGTAGCATGAGGATAAAAACTGTATACTTTTTGAGATAAAGAAAAAGTATGCTTAAACAACTATACATTATTGGAAAAGTATGGAAGAAGAACCCTACGTTAGGAAGGAACCCTATGTTTGGGATATCAAAAAAGTATGGAAGGAGAACCGTACATAAATATTAAATGTTACGTTTGTTTCTCAAAAGTATGGCTCATCAACCTTACTTTTGTAAACAACCATACATTCTTGGAAAAGTATGGATCAAGTAAAAGTATGGATCTTTTACCATATGTTTTAAAGTTGAAGAGAAGAGTATGGATGACCAATCCTATGTTTGGAATGAACATTATGTTTGTTGTCAAGTTTACATTGTCAACCTTACATTGTGAATCTTATGTTTGAAGACTATGTCATCAACCTTATGTTCAGAGGACGCATACAGTTCAACTTAACCTTACGTTTGGCGTCGGAGAATTTAAAGTCAATATTTTTATGCAACGGTCAATATGCTGATTATTAGGCAGATTTCAAGCCAAGATTTAAAGCTGATTTTAAAGTACAATTTTGACTGATTCAAAACTGTTTCATCAATGATTTAATAATATAATTAAAAGGATCTTTTTATGCTGAGTCTTTAGGGAAGTTACGACTGCTCTGTAAATTCAAATTTTTGAATATCGCGAGTAAAAAGGTGACTTTTGTGGATCTAATTTTACAGGAGAATTTCCTATCGTTCTTTTATTTATATGCATCGAAGATCATTGATCGTGTGTGATCTTTTGATTTTTCTAAGAAAATAAAGAAAAATAGATATTACTGAAACACACCGATCTGCTGATTCAAAAGGTGCATCAAAGCTCTGTTTGTTAAAAGAGGAAGGAATGCGATAGAAGATTCACTTGTTCTACAACGAAGATATAATGTGAATTTTCTACTGCTGAAGTTGTGAATTATATTTCTATATCTACTTTAACGGGATCAACTCAGAATGTTTCTTATGTGAAGAATATTATTTCTGAAGGCGACGATTTATCTACTGTCAATTGTATGTTGTTGCAATTGTGAAGAACATCTGGAAAGTATTTTCAAAATACGAAAATCTTTTCTTTCTATTCTTGAGTGATCGGCTTCTCGTACTAAGCTATGTAGGTTCTGTAAGTGAACCAGAAGGCTTTGTTTTTCCTTGGATTGTAAAGGTGTCAACTGACTGTACTCAGTTGTGAACCGGTCTATTGAAACGAGGACTAGATAGTGAAAATTACCAAGCTCGTGGAGTAGAGCGTTGGTGGAGTGGACTAGGGGCCTTCTGTTCCCTGAACCACTATACATCTTGTGTTTCTGCTATTTAAATTTCTGCTGCATCATTTTATCTAATTAAATTTAAAAGGCATAACACAATCTCGTAAAGATTTTTTAAAAGACACAATTCACCCCCCCTCTTGTGTATATTTGGTGTAATTTGATCCAACATTAAAGAGACCCCCTTTACCAGTGCTTTTTTTAGTAGTACTGATAAAAGGGGGTCTTTATCAGTTCTTTTTTACTAGGACTGATAAAGGGTATATTTAAAAAATTCATTAAAAATAATATATTAATATATAAATATATTTATATTGATATAAATATAATATATGTTTTTGAAATATGTTTTAGATAAGGCTAAATAGGCATTTACACATAATATATAAACTATTTAGTGAAAATGACTTATAAAATAATTAAAAAAATATTTCTAATTAATAATTTGTTAATTATTATTGAGTAATATTCATATAATAAAAATTTGAAGATATTAAAATGAAAAAATTAATAAAAGATCTAAAATAAGTTGAAAAAATAACATGACCTTCAAACGGTCATAACTTTTTTTTTTGAGTGTCCGTTTAGACTCTACCACATATCAAATCGAAGCATGCAATGAGATTTTTACATTAGTGACATAGGTAAACCCTCTATCACATATTTTGAGGTCAAAAAAGTCCCATAAGACCTCTAAAACTGAGTTTTTATTTAGGGTACCCTGATTTTTTGACATCCGATGGAATTTCAACCTCATTTAAGGGAGTCTTTTTGCCCGTTTTCAATGGGAACTAAATTTATACCTAGGTATTATATTCATATTGATATTATGGTTTTAAAATTTTATCATTTTTTACAATTTACTGTTATTTATAATTAAATATATAACAATATATACATATTTTATATATATTCACACATAAAAAATAATTTTATAAATAAATAAGTAAAAATATTTATATATAAAATATATTTCTCAATATATAAAACTTATCTAAATAAAAAATAATATCCATTTTATTTAAAATAAAAATGTATGACTATTTATATACATATACAATTAATGTATATATAATGTCCATATATATATATGTGTGTGTGTGTGTGTGTGTGTGTGCACATTGACAAACTTATATATATATATCTACATAGTATAATATATGTATATAAATATTAATATATAATATATGAAAATAAATATAAATATGCATAATTATATTTATAGATGCACACACACACACATATGTGTGTGTGTGTGTTTATAAACATACATACACACACAAAAAAATATATATATATATTTAAATATATATACATATATATATGTGGTTAAAATTTTAATGAAATATATATAAATATACAAATATATCATAAAATAAAGAAAAAATCAATATTGGTGAGTGGAAAGGTGTGGGATTATGAGGGGAAGGCCTCATGTTCAAAACTCACCAAAGGCAGGGGAGCGCATGGGTGGGTGAGGCAATGCATAGTGTTGTTAAAGTGGGGATAGGGGTTTCTAGAATTGTTAAAGGGTGTGGGGGAGGATATAAAAGCATTTTTAAAGGGGTTAGATCCCTGATAAAAGGGGGGGTTTTCTCCCCCAAAATTTTAAGGAAAAAAGTTATTTTAAAAAAAATAAATTTTTTGACTTTTATCAGTGATAAAAGGGGGTTGGTCCTCCCTTGGTGCGAAGTCTCCTATTTTCCTCCTTTTTCTTATTCCAACTTTCTTCTTCAATAGTTGTGCCCAAAACATCATTGAAGATTAGTATATCTATTAGGATATTGTTAGTCAGGTTTTTGATGAGTTGGTTATATGAATCTGGAAAACACTAGAGAAGAATCTATGCACGTTCAGTATCCACAATTTTATAGTTCAACATTATGAGCTGGGTAAATAGGTTATTGAGTTTATTGATGTTGTTGATCACCAATGATAAGTCTTTCATTCAAATATTGTACAATTTTATCTTTAAGAAAAAAAATTTGTGCAGTGGATTGGTCTCATATAGGTTCATTAGAGTCCCATATTTTCTTCATTGTATTTTTCTCCACAATGCTTGATAGGACCTCATTTTCCAAATGAAAATGGATGTTATCAATTGCATTCCCTTCCATGTCATTCAATTTCTCATTCATCGCACCCGAAGGTATTTTTCCAATTTCCAGCATGCAATTATCCTTTTTCAACACTTCCTACATCTTCATTTTCCACAATGAAAAATTATTCTCATTGAATTTCTAGATTTTGAATTTTTCCACCCAATTAACACATCGTCAGTCCAGAATCTCCTTTGTTTCAAAATAGTGTATTTAATAATTTCAATATATTTTTTAATGTGATAGATCAACCAGAGTTGTAATCACATAGCATACCCAAATTTATGAAAATTATTAAAACCTAAAAAGTAAACAACATCAAGCCATAACTTCCCTTTGATATTACTTTTTGGCACCGCAAATGATTGGTCCATTGGTGCATCAATAATTACGAGATAAAATCAAGTGTAAAAATGAAAAAATAGATGATATCAGATGTAATGTAGAAAAACCCCCCAAAATGAAAGGGGTAAAAAAACACGAGTAAATAGAAGAATCATTATAGATAAAAATGGATACACACTCCGACATTATTAAAATGAGAAACTATCATAAATAAATCTCTTAAATACGTGGGGAAACCATCTCACAAAATATCACACATAAATAATGGCCTCATTCTCTTCTTATATTGGATGGTTGGTGGGGTTTTCTACCCAACAGATATGTCACCCACCCCGACACCAAAGATATCTACAAAAAAACTTAAAGGTTTTGAGAAAATTGATGTGTTTCATTTATTGAAAAATATAGGGACAAACATATGAGTGTTTTATTTATTGGTTGAAATAAAAAATACAAAGAATTTTTTACACAATAAACCAAACCAATACATAAAATTGGAACAAGAAAAGAATAGTTGTTGTGTCTATGGATCCCTCCTTAATGAATGGCTACACTCGGAGGGTGGACCCTGTGGGAACTGTTTCTTATCGGTGCAGTAATCATAGACCATGAAGTTCCTTCAAACCCACCACAAGTGGCATAGTTAGCTGGTGATAGCCTGATCTGATTTCAATCTTTAAAAACCATCATGCCCCTTTCAACTAATAAAAGAGGTCATCGATCCGCGATAGTGGATACTTGTTCTTCATGGTCACCTAGATAAAGCACCATAAATCCACACATAACCTCAAAATCACATATGCATTCTTGGAAAACAATACTAGGGCTGCCCAGGGTGAAACATTGGGTCTCACGAAACCCTTCCTCTACAAGTCCTCCAACTGCACTGACACGTGACTATCATGGGGTATAGAAAAAACAATTATTTACTAAGTTAAAATATAGTATAGTGGTTAACCTAGGTTGTATCCAGAGAGTAGTGCACAACAATCATGTTTGTCACTTTGTTTTTGAATTTGTTTGGTTTAGAAATTGAGAGAAATGAAACAAAAGGAATAAATTAAGTAAAATGTGGAAAATAAATTGAAATATCATGTGATTTAAAATATTAATATAAAATTGGGTGATCAGGTCTGGGTTGGATTTCCAATTTCAATGTTATCATAGTTCGATTTTATCCATTTCTCTTCTACTAAGCCGATTAAAGTGAGATTCCACAATCACTTCCTCTCACTTATTTGGTTAATGGTTTTGGTGAGATTAAACCTTAATAATATCTTATTTTGGTCTAATATACATCCTTTTTTAAAAGAGTTCAAGTGAATACTTTTAATTAATTTAGGAAATTCCCGATCGGGTCTTGGTTATCCCAAACAATCATGAATATGCACTACAACTCTCTCACGTACTGACAATCGCCAAGTACTTCAACACTAAGATCTGATCTATTCCATAATATATATACTAGAACATAGTTAGGGAGATAATTTTCATTAAACAAAGAAATAATAACAATATAATATAAAATCAAATACAATTTCCTAAGATAATATGAACTGTTATTACAAATTGAAACCAACTTTACAGAATAGAGAAAACATTTTATAACTTAAAGAGCATGAACTCAAACATTAAAAAATAGAAATCATAACCTTCTACAATAACACATAATATTTACCCAACCATGGTTAGGGTAATTGAGAATAATGGGGAGGAATAATACATTACAAAACTAAAAGAAAGAAAAGAGGGGGAAAAGAAGAACATGGACATTTCCTCCAGAATCTGTCCACCAGAATTTCAGCTTCGATTAGTCCACCATATCATTGAATAAAGCCAAGGTACCTTCTTATAGGAGGTTAGAAATGTATTTTTCTATCTACCCATGAAGTTTCAAGTAATTTTGAGTCGTGTTGAATGAGTTATTGCCAAATTAGTAAACCTGACTTTTTATAGCCTCCAATCACTATTCCACCAACCCTACTTTGATCAGTTAAATGATGGCCTAAATGAAATAATTTCTCCATGAACTTTAATAGGAAGATTTCTTGTCGATTTTTCTTTCTAAAATAGCTTGAATAACCCCATTTTGTGGTCTGTATCCCAAGATATGGATCATTTAATAAGACATGGTCCATTCTGCCAGCCAAAATAAGTGTTCACATTGACCGGTTTGTTTTAGCTTATTGGAGTTCTAATTGGATTCGGTTCAAGAAGAATTATATGTATCAAACGAATATTTTCATCCTATAGAAAAGTATTAATGTGAATTGGATGAATATTTTATGAGTTATGCTCTAAATATAGAGGCAACATAAAACTGTTAAATGTCCAGAATTAACCACTTTTCACATTTAAGATCAAAACTCACCCAAAGACATAAAATGATCCAAATAAGCTCAAATTGGTTAATGATAAGGGATTAAATCATTGAAAAACATATGAATAATAATGAAAATATTAACTCTATCAATTCTCCCACACTTATCGTTTGAACACCTGGACAAGTAAACATTGATATTAAATCAAAGAAAATTTTAAAACACATATCAATGAGATCCAACAACTCAATTACCAAAAAATAAAAGATATCATGCCTTATCAAAAAAAATTATTAGAAGTTCTCAATTAAGTTCATTAAATATATTTCCTCTTCATTTCTTATCCCATGCACACAAAACACTTACCTAACATGCATTTTCTCTCATCACACAAATATCAATTTTCAACAATGAATTTATCATCCAATACTCATGAAAGGGTCACCATATGCTTGATAAATTCCTAAATCTCCACCCAATGTGAGCCAAGAACATATTTTTATCATTAGGACTTTATAAGGTTGTTATGTGGCATTAGTTTGGTAGGATTTAGATGTGAAACATTTTGAGGCTGAATAAGGAGTGCTTGGCTCTTTTTGAACCAATATTGCATTATTCTAATTTTTAATCAAATATGATCTCCTCCTTACTCCCCTTAGTAGAAAATAAGCTTCTTCATCATGAAAAATCAGTGAAATTTCACACCATTAATTTCAGCAGCAACAATTTCAATCACCTCAAACATGATTTTTCTTAAAAGCTCTAGATTGGCACAACTTTTTTTCATTAGAAGCTCCAGAAAGACACAACTTCTCATACATGAAAGCTCCAAAAAAGGAACATCTTCCAACATAATTATTTTTTTAGTAGCATATTTATCTCTTCACCATTTTATTTTCCACCCAAAGTATCACGAAATGAGGTAGCACAATACAAAACATCTTCCCCCACACTTAAATTCAACTAGATTATGCAATTTTACTTTAAGAGCAGGTTGGATAGGAAAAATTGGCTTGTGATGTGGCTAACCTAACAAGATATTCATGGATTCTTTGGGATACAAGGATTAAATGTACAAGTTGTTCCATTATAAAAAGGATTATTTTGAAAAGGGAGCTTTAAAACCAATGAAATGCCTCAATCATTTAAAACACATGTACCTCAAACCCTCAAGTTTTGACAAGAATAAATCAAATTATAGTTAAATCAAGCATGGTATGGTTCTCTCAAGAAGCGAAGTGAATGAAAATAATATAAAAATTAGGTTCACATGTCTCAAAGGAAAGTTATTTCAAATATAAATATAGTGAATTGTGGCATGGGATTCAAAAATCAGAGTACTTTTCATGAAATTCGAAAATATTTGAAATTGAAACAAAGTCAATTTCAGCATTCATTTAAGCTCAGTTTTATGGAATAAATTATTTCAAAAATAGACAGGGGTTTCAAAAAAAATTATGACAATCATTTAAGCTCAAAAGTTTCAAAAACACATAAAAAATTAAAAAACACACAATTTTTTTTTAAACAGAAAAAACAAACAATTGAAAATACTAAACTGCAAAGGTTCCCTCCCCCACACTTAAATTATATAGTGTATGCAATGTATTCAAGTGGATTTAACATGTAATTATATTTCAAATTGAATCACATAAATCAAGAAAGTGATAAAAATAGGTACAACCTGCCTTATTAGCAGTGCAATGTTGAGTTAATCTCTTAAGTGCTACACACATGAAAACCTAAAACCAAAAGTGGAGAAAATAAAATAAGAAATTTATTAAAAGAAAATAAAAAAAGAAAATAGAGTGAGAAAAGAAGTATGGATCTTGGTTTGATCCCCCCAAGTGGGCCCTGTGTTTTGACTGCCTCCATATGGGAAGTTTTAGTTGGTTATCCCCAATCTGATGGTGGGTTGAGTTTCTTTGAGATGAACCATCAACACTTATTATTTCCATCTTGAACTTATTCTTTTTTCTGAGTACAACATTGATATAGTACACCAAATCTAACCTAATTAAAATGATATTCATCTTGAATGGTGGGGTTAAGACAAAGAATTAATCCTCCTCTTCCTTGGCTTCCACTTTCACAACTTATTCTTCATTCTCTAGTGGTTGCTCAAGGTAAGTCGTATCAAAAGAATAATCAATGGGATAATCAGAAAGTAATTCAATTTGAATAAAATTAAAACATTATGATTCAATATCAAATTATTCCCATTTAATGGAAGAATCATGTGTCTTTTTTTCCTCATGGAAATCCACTTTTGTCTCTTCTTGAACTTCCTCCAATAAGTATTCATCTAGTTCAGGGAGCTCTATGTGTTCCTCTTCAGGTGTATCCTCTTCTTTTTCCTCATCCACCAAGGTAATACAATTGTTTTCCAAATATTAAAATTTCAAGCAAGGGGAGGTGATAATCAACTTAGTTTCAACAAAATTAGAAGGTAATGATTTTAAGAAAAAATCATCTCCCGGATTTTGTTCGGCTTCCATTGCTTCATCAGTGGAAAGTTCCTCTTGGAGGTGAGTAGTAGAAGATTGAGGTAGGTAGTCAGGCCCCTCTAATTTCCAGATCTTGGACAAATTATAAAATTCTAAAAAGTAATGGCAAAACTCAGTTAGCTCCCAGTCCATCGCTTCAAAAACTTTCATTTTCATGTCCTCCCTCAGGCTAACTATGAATTCTATGAATGCCTCATCCCCGTTATTTGATTTTCAAAATAACCTCACCTATCTAACAATAACAAAAACACTATACTTATTGGAAAATGGTGAGATATTAATTGATTCTTTAACTTTGGGTTAATTATTCCATGAATTAAAGAAATGATCATTTGAGAATAGCACTGAAAAATATTTTTTTAACTTTTTTTTTGAAAAATATTAAATATTAATAATTAGATTGTGGCACTGCCTCCCCAGCAATGGATCAAATTTTTGACATGTTCCTATCATGGGGTGTGTAAAAAACAATTATTTACTAAGTTAAAATATAGTATAGTGGTTAACCTAGGTTGTCTCCAGAGAGGAGCACACAATAATCATGTTTGTCACTTTGTTTTTGAATTTGTTTGGTTTAGAAGTTAAGAGAAATGAAACAAAAGGAATAAATTAAGTAAAATATGGAAAATAAATTTAAATATAATGTGATTTAAAATAGTAATATAAAATTGGGTGATCAGGTCAGAGTTGGATTTCCAATTTCAATGTTATCATAGTTCGATTTTATTCATTTCTCTTCTATTGAGCCGATTAAAGTGAGATTCCACAATCGCTTCCTCTCACTTATTTGGTCAATGGTGTTGGTGAGCGTAAAACTTAACAAGATATTATTTTGGTATACTATCCTTAATTTTTTGAAAGAGTTGCAGCGAATACTTTCAATTAATTTAGGCAGTTCTTGATCGGGTCTTGTTTATTCCAAACAATCTTGAATATGCACTACAACTCTCACACGTACTGAAAATCACCAAGTACTTCAATACTAAGCTCTGATATATTAAATAGTATATAGATAAAAAAAATATTGAGGGAGATAATTTTCATTAAACAAATCAATAATAACTACAAAATATAAAATCAAATACAATCACATAAGATAAAATGAACTGATATTACAAATTGAAACCAACTTTACAGAATAGGGAAAACATTTTATAACTTAAAGTGCATGAACTAAAGCATTAAAAAATGGAAATACAAACCCTCTCCAATCACTCATAATATTTACCCCACCATGTTAAGGGTAATTGATATTAATGGTAAGGAAGAATACATTACAAAACTAAAAGAAAGAAAAGAGAAAAAAAAGAACATGGAAATTTCTTCCAGAATCTTTCCACCAGAAGTTCAGCTTCATTTAGTCCACCATATAATTGAATCAGGCCGAGGTCCCTTCTTATAGGAGGTGAGGAATGTATTTTTACATATACCCACGAAGTTTTAAGGAATTTGGAGCCGTTTTTAATGATTTATGGCCGAATTAGTAGACTTGACTTTTTCTAGCCTTCAATCACTATTCCACCGACCCTACTTTGACCAGTTGAATGACGGCGTAATGAAATCACTTCTCCATGAAATTTAATGGGAAGATTCCTCTTCAATTTTTCTTTCTAAAAAAGCTTGAATAAACCCATTTGGTGGTCGATATCCTTAGATATGGATCATTGAATGAGACATGGTCCATTCTACCGGCCAGAATAAGTGTTGACATTGACTGATTTGTTTTATCTTGTTTGAGTTCAAATTGACTTTGGTTCTAGAAGACTTATATGTATCCCATGAATCATGTCATCCTATAAAAATGAATCATGTGAATTTGATTAATATTGTAGGATTTATGCTCGAAATGCATAGGCAACATAAAACTGTTAAATGTCCAGAATTAACCACTTTTCACATTTAAGCTCAAAACTCACCAAAAGACATAAAATTATTAAAATAAGCTCAAATTGGTTAATGATAAGGGATTAAATCATTGAAAACATATTAATAATTATAAAAATATTAACTCCATCAGCAAACTCATCTCACTATGTTCTGTGTGAGCCATCTGATATGAAAGTGTAGATATCAGTGTCATCCGGAGGTGTAGATAAATACAGAAGTATATCTACCAATGGGGCGGTAAACCTATAAAATATTCAAGAAAGATGTACTCATACTCCATAACCATTTTAGTAAACTATAGACTCATAGCATCCACTACACCGAGGGTCAGTCTAGCCAACTGATGAGTAATCAGTTGCACCCTCCTATGCATAAGTCTGTCCTACACTGCCTGGATTTCCTTTTCACCAACAAAGGAAATATTGTTTCCATCACTGCAGACATGCTATAATCTTCACCTAAAACAGTCAATCTGAGTATGAACTATGGATAACCAGTCCATACCAAGAATGATGTTGTAAGGCCTTGATGCTACTACCAAGAGATCCCAACTAAAAATCTCACCTCTAAGAGTCATGTAACACTATCAGCACTAATGTGTGATCATTGAGTCTCCTCCAGTAGGAGTCTCCAAGTGTAAGGGTCGATTGAATAGTTCAGGAAGATTCTATGAGTCTCAAACAATATTCATGGAAAGAAAATAATGACTAACACATGTGTCTATCAAAACTATAGTTATGGTGGTAAATCGACATATCGTACCTATTATCATCCCTAGATCCTTGAGGTTATAGGCCTCTATAGCCTGCAACTAGCCTCATCCCTATCCACCATATCCCTAAGCCTGACGTGGACCACCAGGGCATGGTGGTTGTAATAGGTCAAATCTTTGACCACCTCCTACTGCCATGCCTGCTCGCCTTCCATGTTTTCCACCCTAAGGATCACCCTATTTATGTCTCTATCTAAGTCTCTTCATTCCCTTAACCATCTCTAGATCATTTGTGCAACGAGTTAGGAAATCTCATGCTATATGTCCTCATTCATTTCAAGAGAAACACCGCCATTCCCTTGGCTGATTCAAGCCGCCTTGGGATCCATGCACCGCTGACCCTGAGCCCTGGGATCACCTCCTGAAGCACCTGACCCACTTGGATACTTGTGATTGTCATCAGCTACCTTCTACTGAGATCAAAGATACTGAGTACCCAATTTTAACTCCCACGACTGGTGTCTACTCTGCTATAAAATTTTTTACCAACAAGGATCTCTCAAGTACCCTATCATAGGTAGAAATTCTAAGGGATACCACTAACACCCTGATGTCATAGAATAATCCATGATCAGAGGTCTAATCCCCGAAGAACTAGTCTTGTACCATATCCAAGTAGTATCACAAGATATCTGTAAACTTCATTGAATACAATGCCACGGTCATACTGCCCTACTGCAGATGCACAAGCTCTTGTATGCGTATCGATCACAATGTGGCCAGATAGAACTCCTCACTAAAGAGATGGTCAAGGTCTGTCCTAGTGAGAGATGTCTCGTTATGTTAATGAGTCACCAATCTCCACCATCGCCCCACAGATCCCTAAAGAAGAATCATGGTGAGGGCTACCATATGGTCGACAGATGTCCTCACAAAGTGGAAAACATGAGTGACTTCCTCTAGCCAATACTAATCCATCTGGGGGTCTGCCTCACCCTGAAACCTGTGAGGTTACTCCCTCTAAAACTCATGAAATTCACTCAACCTACATGCACCCTTAGCTGGTAGTGCCGGTACTAGCTGCTTCTCAATGCGTGGTGGTATAGCTGGTAAACCACTCAAAGGTGATATCTCTAGTACAAGCCCATGTACCAATGCATCATCACCAGGTAGATCATCCTCATGATCATGAGGTGGAATCCCATCAAGTTTTCTATATAGGTGAATCCTAAAATAAAACAAGATGTAATGCAGTCAATAGAGTATATCTAGGGAGATTACTCAATAATTACATCGAAAACACAACCATTCCTATATGATTCATGTACCATTTTTTCCTGAAACTAGTGTTCTCATGTACCAAGTTGAAACGAAATATATCAGAGTCCTGCTGTATGGATATGTCGGCCACCACACCAACACCGGATTCCCTAGCCTGAAAGTTGAACTCTAAACACTTAACAATGTTACCCCAAACCAATCTCATAGACTCCCAGTCCTAAAGTAGAACCGACCACTATAATACCACTCTATCACAACCCATCCTAGAGGGTCTTGTATCATGACTATCCCAAGACTTCCTCTGATAGGCCAAGGGCTAGTGACTGGCACTGAGTGGGTATTTCCAACAAATGGGAGGCATTAACCTAAAGTACCTATACACATGCACACATCTCCAAGCCACACAATGCTGAAATGTAAAACAACTCAAGGAATGCATGCATAAAAATAAGATCACACAACCAGATTATGGCAGGAAGTAAAGGAAAAGTAAACATAGACAAATACAATCCCACCAAAAAGATTTAGTAACATGAGTCTATCTGAAACTGTAGAAGTCCAACCTACTCCAAGGGTGAGGACTAAGTTGATCGTTCCCAGTCACGATGATTGTATCACTGAGAGGGGGAGTGGTGAATCAGTGATACTTTTTTCTTTTATGTTTAATTGAAACAACATTCGTCTCCTATTAAATATTCAATTCCCTAGTGAAAACAATTAAACCACACATCCAAAGGAACAAAAGTATTTACAAGGTTCACTATTCAATAACAATAGCTACATACTTGGTATGGTTTGGAAGTAATCCAATACCACAAAATCCACTAAAAAAAATCCTTGGATCTTAATGAGTAGGATATATCCTTTTTCTCATGTAGCACTATGTAAACAATTCTAATAGTGAATGTGCACACTCTTAGCACAAATAGGGTAATACAAAAATTTAAGTAACAACTCGTGTTAATTGTTCTTCTTTTCAATTCCACAAATGTATTCAAATGAAAACACTTCTTCGATTTCTTAACAAGAAGATGGTAAGAACTTATTGTACTTTATTAAGGAAAACCCAATCCAATTTTCCCAGTCCGTTCTTCCCAGTCTGATTCTTCCAAGTATGATTCTCCCAGATAGGATTCTTCAAGGTATTATTCTTCCTAGTATGAAAAATATGACTTTGAAAGAATATGGTAGAGATGAATCGGCACCTCTTCAACTCTAAGTAAGGAAAAATCAGTATGATTCTCCCTGTATGATTCTACCTCAGTCTAGAAATCTCAGTATGAAAATCCTAAATCCAATTATCCATATCTATATGATGATCATCTGGGTACGGTAATCAGCTGGGTATAATTATCACTGAGTAGGATGATCAGCTAAATACAACATTGTGATCTTTTCTCTTCTCTTTTCACTTCAATCCTTCAAAACTTCGTCAACGCAAGTGATTACAGAAACTTCTTTCACACTCTTAAACTTGTAGTTTCTCTCTCTTCTGCAGTGAAAAGTACATCTTCAGTGAGAAAGTAAAAAGTAATTCTCTTTTTATAGGTGACCCATGAAATGTTTGAGCAGGAATCCTAAAAATTTCTCACTTAATAAAATTCACCCTAATCTCGATTTCCCCTTTAATCTTAGGTGCATTTTGACTACATCAACACTTCTCAAAGCTTTTTAATTCTTATTCAATCTTCACTTCTTCTTCAGACATTCATTTCAATTTCCAATCCAATTTAAATTCATGAGTCTGATTTTCTGAAATCGATTTATTCAATACAAATCTCAGTATCAATTGAATATAAATATATGAAGAAATGGATATCACTTCTGAATAATTAATACAATCATTATTTTGAATGTTGATATCCCCTTTGATAACACATCCAAAAAACTCCTTCACTTATGCTCTTTGAACTTATTCACCTTTTCTCTTGACCTAGTTAAGATATAAGACTTCTTCTTCTCCTCTTCTCTTGACCAACTTGAAAATTCACTTGAAGAAAAAATAAATAAATTAAACTCTTGACCCACTTAATGAATACATTTTAAAACAAATCAGAGTTCATCTATCTCTTCCTTCAGTAATTCAATCAACCATATATCTAAGCATGAGTATGATTGTCCAGAGTATGATATTTCTAAGTATGATTGTCCTAGATACGATCATTATGAATACGATTTTCCTAGATACAATCATTTCTGGGTACGATCATTCTGGATATGATCATACTGGGTATGAAATTTTTCTTATGCATATAATGGATGATTGGATTCTATAGTACCTAAATTACAGTTGAAAGTATTGAAACTTTTCAATCCCCTAAAAACCTATTTCCTTCCTTCTCATCCCAAATCTGATTGTTATTAGTACAATATTTAGCTTCTTTTTTCTTATCCTCCTCATAGATATGATAAATATGGGTATTATTTGGAATACCTATTTTATATTTTCTTTTATTAAGCTTACATTATAAGTTCTTAAATCAACTTATGAGTTATTTGAAATACAAATTAGCAAATCATCACCACATTTATTTTATCGTAGTCATAGAGACTTTGATTCTCTATCAAAACAACCACTTATTTCACACCGAATTCAGAGTGAATCTGATGACCATTTACTTAAAACAATATACTTTATCCATGTGACTGATTCTCTCATTTCAGATAATTATAAATTCCTCATTATGATTTTTTCACATACCGGACCCGAGGTGAGTTTGATCAGAATCTTTTATTCAAAACCACTTCTTCTCAATAAGATGGACTTTTCTTAAACAAAGTGAGTCTGATTCTTTTGAAAAAAATCATCAATACAATTTTCACCAAATACAAAGGGATGTGATTTTCATTCTTTGAAAATTTTTCTTGACAACAAAGGACAACATTTGAAAACAACCACCTTCCTCTTCAGCTTGGTCCTAACAATCTCCCCCTTTGGATTTTTCTTTCAACCAAGTTTTGTAAATCATTGAACTTTGTATCATCAAGAAATGGATTACATATCAATAATTCTAATCCTATATGATCTAACTCATTTTAGGAAGCAAAAATCATTAACAGCAAAACCATGTTGTCCAAAATCAGTGATTATGACATCCTTTTTCTTTTTCCTTCCTTGGCTCTTCTTCAACCTTAGCTTTTTTTCATTCTCCCTATAATAAAAAAAAATATTTTCCTACAACCAATCCAACAAATATTTAGAATAGTTCACTCACAAAACAATTCTGAATTCACAACTTACCCACAAATCCCCCTTTTTACATGCATCAAATGGATAGATTAATGAAATAATTCATTCTCCCCCTTGAAAACAATATCCAAAGATAAGATGAGAGAGGGGATAGAAACAAATACCTCAGCCTTGAATAGAAAGAGGTTAGACACCCATGTTCAACCTTAATTTAGAAAATGATTACTTTGGTAAAGTTTTTGTGAATATTTCAGCAACTTGTTTTGATATTGGAACATATTACAACTTTAATTCATTCTTATCCACGTGAAATTTGATAAAATAATATTTGATATCAATATGTTTTTAATAAGAAAGTTGAACTGGATTCTTGGTGAGATTGATTATACTTTAATTATCACAACCCAAGAGCAAGGGTAACTTCACTTCAACAAGAAAATTTTCCAATTGAGTTTTTATACACATAATTTGCGTAGTGGCTTGAGTGTAATCAACATACTCATATTCATTTATGCTAATAGTTACTGAATTCTGTTTCATATAATAAAAACTAACACAATTCTTTACCATAAAGAATACTCCACTAGATATGGATCTTCTATCATCAATATTTCTTTCCCAATCAGCATCTGAATACCCAAATAATTAAATATTATTTAAGTTGTCATACCTGATTCTGAATTCTGGTATGCCTTTGATGTATTTGAGAATTCTTTTTTCATCAATTAAATGTGATTATTTTGGAGAACTCTGAAATTTTTCACATAAGGTAACAACATAAGTAATGTCAGGTCTTGAGGCAGTCAAATACAACAAACTTTCAATCAAGTTTTGATACTTTTTCTAAACAACTTATTTTACTTCTCCATATTTTTCAACTTTTCTCCCATTGAAATTTGTGTGGAAAAAGGTTTTGAGTTTTCCATGCCAAACCTCTTCAGATTTTCCTTAGCATACTTTTCTTGAGAAAGAAAAATGTATTCCTTACTTTGATGTATTTGTAACCCAAGAAAGTATTTCATTTCCCCCAATATAGAAATTTAAAATACCTTTTTCATTTCTTTATTAAACCTTTCATAACTTCTTTCATCATTCCCAGTAAAGATAATTTCATCAACATAAACAATCACAATGAAGGAATACTCTTGACATTATTTGATATAGATATTGTTATCCACTCTTCCTTTATTGAAATTCATATTTCTTAATCATGTATCCAATTTGGAATACCATTCCCTCAAAGATTTTTTTAGTCCATACAAATCCTTTTTCAATATACACATAAAAATTTCATCTTTCCCAACAATAAATCCATAAGGTTTTTCAATATAAACTTCCTCTTTAAGTTCATCATTCAAGAATGCGGATTCAACATCCATTTGAAATATCTTGTAGCCTCATGGTGAAATAATATCATTAAAGATTCTGATTGTTTCAATTATTACCACTAGAGAAAAGGTTTCATCAAAATCAATACTTTCTATTTGATAATACCATTTGCATACCAATATTGCTTTGTTTCTTATTGCTTCACCTTCTTCATTCAGCTTGTTCTGGAAAACCCACTTTGTACCAATAATGTTTTTGTTTGTAGAATTGGGTACAAGTTACCATATATCATTCTTTACAATATGAGACAACTCTTAATTCACGGCTTAAACCCATTTTGGGTACTCAAAATCTTCTTTCACGTCATTCAGCTCCAATTTTTAATACAAAGAAGTTCGTCTAATAGAATTTTTTTGCTCTTCTTGTTTGAACCTTCTGATGTTGATCACCAATTATATTATAATCTTCCACTTGATTCCTCAGACTTAGATGATATTTTTGAATATATTCCTCATCATTGGAAATAGTTGAGTATGTTTCTTCTTCTTCATTAGGAATACAATTGTCTGTATCCTTATCAGAATTGTTTTCAAAATAATCTTGCTAATCTTTCTCATTTTATTGAGTATGTTTATCTTCTTATTCATTTTCAATCAATTTCACATCAATTAAATCAACAATTCTTCTAGTTTCTTTGTTGAAACATCTATATCCTCTTCTTTAAAAAGCATAGCCAAGAAAGATTTCATTTTTACCTTTCTTCTCAAACTTTCCATAGTTTCCACCTTTCTTCTTTATTATACATGGACTACCAAAAACCCTTAAGTGTTTCAAACTTGGATTTTTTTTGCATAAAATAATTCATATATAATCATATCTTATTGGGTCCTATAGAAACAATGGTTCTGGATATAAATAGCAATACTCATGGCTTGCCTCCAAAAGTAATGAGAAAGGTTATGTTTAACTAACATGGTTCTTCCCATTTCCACCAAATTTCTATTATTTCTTTCAAAACCCCCATTTTGTTAAAGAGTGTATGGGGAACTATACTCATTCTGAATTCCATGCTTCTCAATATAACTTTTTAATTATTCACTTTTGTATTCAGAACTATTGTATGTTCTCAAATTCTTCACTGAATATTCACATTCTTTCTTATCCTTCCTTCTGAAACATTTAAAAAAAATTAAATCATCTGATTTATGTTTCATATACATAACACAAGTAATGCGAATAAAATCATCAATGAAAGTGATGAATTACTTATCTTCATTTGTTGATTGTTTTCTCATACACCCGTAAATATCAGAATGAATCAACTCCAGGGGTTGCCTTGAAGAAATATCAACTTTATTATGCACTGGGTTTGTAATATTTCCTTTCTAACAAGTAGTGAAACACTAATCTCTTCTTCTTGAAAAATCAAGAATGTCTTAGACACTATCTCTTTTAGATAATTTTTTCATGTTTCTTTGACACATGTTTCCTATCCTTTTATTCCATAATTGATTCTCTTCTACCATGATCATGTAACAGGAGTTTTGAATTTCACCAACTTCAAATTGGTTTCCTTTTGTACGCTGGCCTCTTGTAACAATCTTTCCATGTTCTTCATTTTTCACAACAAACCCAACTTTTCTAAAGATAAATTTTTTACCCTCATCACACAATTTTGAAACACTTAGAAAATTTTGTTTCATCCTATCAACATACAAAGATTTTTTGAAATTCATCTTTTCTTTACCAATGATGGATGAACCAACACCATTGATTTTCAAGGATTCATCATTTATAAATGTCACCATTCCTTCTTTGAAATATTTCACATTCTTTAATAATTTCAAATCTCATGTCATATGAGAAGAACACCCACTATCAAGTATCCAAGGTCATTCTCCTTTTTTAGATTTCAATGTAGTTTCAACAATAAGATATATTAATTCTTCCCTTTCTATCTTCACCTTCATCATTTGAGAATTATTGAGAATATTTTGTTGTGCCAGAATAAAAACAAGACATCCTTTTTCAAGGTTCCCGGGTTGTTCACATATTTCACAAATAGTTTCCAGGGGTTGGAACCTATTCTCAATTTTCACTCCAACCTTTTCAAGTTTCTTTATTTGAGGATATTGACTCTCCCTCAACCTTTTTCTTTCATAACCTATGGGATAATAGTAATATTTTTGGTTTAATCAACACATATTTTTTTATGTCTGAATCCACTACAATACTAGAAATATCCATAAAATGAGTATTTGCCTCTAAAACTTACATACTGATTGGAATTGTGAATAATTTTCTCATCCACCTTCTTTTATTTATTTTCGAAGCCACAAACCTTTCTATTTTCAATCAGAGTATTCCTTTTCTTTTATGCATTGTCAAAACCATAAGTATTTGAAATTTTTCCAAATTCAGATTGTTTCAAAACTTTTTCAAACTCATGATTCTTTGAGACTTTTGAATTATAAACGTTTTTAGTCTTGGACACATACATAACTTTCCCACCTTTCTTATTTTAAAAAACAATTCCATCATTATTTTCAAGCTTTAAAGATATATTTTGTTGATTCTTATTAGGTTTTTCCTTTAGATAACTTTCACCAACTTTATAGATAGAGTTTTTGAAGCTTGTATTTCTTTGTTCAGCTTTTAAAAAAAAATTTGGACAAGTTCCAACTCTTCTTTTTTTGCCTTCAACTTCACTTCTAGATACTCATTATGATTCTTTTCTTCTTCAAGATATTTATTCACATCATTAATCTCTTTTATCAGCTTCACTTTCTTAAGAGAAAAACATTCATGATTTCTTGTTGAAGATCATTTGTATTCCATTTTTTTTGTTTTCATGCCTTATGATCTTTCTTAGACATTCTTTCAACTCTTATTTCAAATGATGTTCAATTTGAGTTTCTTCTTCTTCAGAACTACTGCTTCTGAATTATTTATCATTAATTTTTGAAATAAAATTATTTTCAATACCATACTCAAATAATATTTCAGATTCAGCATCACAAAGTTCTTATTCTTCATCTTTAGATAATTAACTTCTTATTTTGGAATTGAATAATTTCTTATATTTTCCTACGGAATACAATTTTCCTTTTTCACCCTATTTCTTCCATTTTCTTTTTGGATTTCTTTCTTCTTCTTTACTATCCTCTTATTTATTTCTTTGAGTGCAATTGGAAGAAAAGTTCCCAATAGCTCCATATTCAAAACATTTAAAGGGAAGTTTCCCTTTGTATTTCCCTATACCTCTTTTCACATTTTTAGAAAACAAGGATAAAATATTGTCAAGATTTTTATATACCTCATCTCCAAAATTTGATTCACCATCTTCATCTTCAATATTAATCTTATTTTACTTTTCTTTGTTTGTAGCATTAAAAGAAATTTCTCTATCACCTTCTGTTTTTCTTTTCATATATTTCTCCCTTATCATTTCATAAGTGATGAGAGTACTATGTAAATCATCAAGAGATAATGTTTCAGGATCTCTATCTTCTAGTGAAGAAAATTTTTCATCAAACTTATCAGGAAGGATTCTCAATATCTTTTCAACAACTATATAATCGTCTAACTTTTCACCAAGAAATTTGATAGTACTTACAATTTCATTTACCCTGGTAAATAATTCCCCAATAGATTCATGCTCACACATATTCAAATCTTCATATTTCAATCTCTAGATTTGTAGCTTTTCCTTCTTCACTTTTTTATTTCCTTCATATATGTTTTTCAATTTATCCCATATACCTTTGGATATAGAAACTCCTTTTACTCTTAAGAATTCACTTTCAGAAAGTGATGATAATATAGAATTCTTGGCCCTTCCATCATTCTCAAGATTCTTCTTATCAACAGATATAAGAGAAGATTTAAAATCAACAAGAGGAAACCCATCTATTGCAAATTCAAGAATATCATATCAAATATTCATAAGATAAGGAATCATTATATCTTTCTAGATATGATAATTATTTCTATCAAAAACTGGAATACCTTTATTGTTCACACAATTAAAATTCTCCATCAGTAAAGAAAATGCAAAGGGAACCTACGCTCTGATACCAGTTAAAAGTTCCCAATCAGGATGATTGTATCATTGAGAGGGGGAGGGTGAATTAGTGATATTTTTTCCTCTATGTTTCCTTGAAACAACCTTCTCCTGCTGTTAAATATTTAATTCCCTATTAAAAACAATTCAACCACACATTCAAAGGAACAAAATTATTTACAAGTTTCACTATTCAATAAGAATAACTACATCCTTGGTATGATTTGGAAGTAATACAAAAGCAAACAATATATTAGAAAACAATCCTTGGATTATAATGAGTAGGATATACTCTTTCACTCATGTATCACTATATAAAAAATTCCAATAGTGTGTGTACACACTCTTAGAACAAATAGGGTAATAAAAAATTTAAGTAACAACTCATGTTACCTACGCTTCTTTTAAATTCCACAAATATATTCAATTGAAAACACTTCTTCAATTTCTTACCCAGAAGATAGTAAGAAATTATTGGAATTTTCTAAAGGAAAACCCAATCTATTTTTCCTAGTCTGATTTCTCTTAGTACGATTCTCCCTGATATGATTCTTCCAGGTAAAATTATTCCCAGCATGAAAAATATGACTTTGATAGAATACAGTATAGATGAATCATAACCCCTTCATCTCTAGGTACAGAAAACTCAATTTGATTCTCTATGTATGATTCTTCCTCATTCCATAAATCTCAGTATGAAAATCCCAAATCTGATTATCCATCCCAATATGATGATTAGCTAAATATGATTGACAATTTGAGTATAGTAATTTGCTGAGTACGATTATCACTGAGTATGATGATCATCTGAATACAACATTGTGATCTTGTCTCTTCTCTTTTCACTTCAATCCGTCGCAACTTATTCAACTCAAGTGATTACAGAAACTGCTTTCTCTTGTTTAAACTCAGAGCTTCTCTCTCTACTGTAGTAAACAGGACATTGGCAGTGATAAAGTACAATTTATTTCTCCTTTTATAGGTGACCCATGAAGGGTTTGAGTGGGAATCCCAAAAATTTTCCCACTTAATCAAATTCAACCTAATCTAAATTTTCCCTTAAATCTCAGGTGCATTTTGACTACATCAATAATTCTCAAAGCTTCTTGATTCTTCTTCAATCTTCAATTCTTATCCATACTTTCATTTCAATTTCCAGTCCAATTTCAATTCATGAGTCATATTTTCTAAAACTAATTTCTTCAATAAAAATATCTATATAAATTGAATATAAAAGTATGAAGAAATGGATATCACTTCTGAATGCTGAATACAGTCATTCTTTTGAATGTTGATCTCCCCCTTGATAGCACATCCAGTAAACTCCTTCACCACTTCTCTTTGAAATTCTTAACCTTTTCTCTTGATCTATTTGAGATATAACACTTCTTCTCCTCTTCTCTTGACCCACTTGAAGAAAAAAACAAATAAATTTAACTCTTGACCCACTTGATTAAAATATTTGAAAACAAATCAGAGTTCATCTATCTCTTCCTTCAGAAATTAAATCAACCATCCATCTCAACTTGAGTATGATTGTACAGAGTACGATATTTCTGAGTATTATTGTCCTAGATACGTTCATTCTGAATATGATTGGTCTATATATGATCGTTTCTGGGTATGATCATTTTGGATACGATCATACTGGGTATGAAAGTTTTCTTATGCCTATGATGGATTATTAGATGCTATAGTACCTAACTAATAATTGAAAGTATTCAAACTTTCTAATCCTCTAGAAACCTATTTCTTTCCTTCTCAACCCAAATTATATAGTCATGAGTATGATATTCGACTTCCTTTTTCTTATCTTCCACCCAGATATGATAAATCTGGGTATGATTTGGAATACCTCTTTTCTCTTTTCTTCCATCAATCATGCAGCATAAGTTATTCAATCAACTTATGTGTTATGTGAAATACAAATTAGCAAAGCATAATCACATTTATTTTATCATAGTCATAGATACTCAGATTCTCCATCAAAACAACCACTTCTTTCACACCTAATTCAGAGTGAATCTGATGACCATTTACATCAAAAAATATACTTTCTCTATGTGATTGATTCTCTCATTTCAGATAATGATCAATTCCTCATTATGATCTTTTCAAATATTGGAACTGAGGTGAGTCTGATCATAATCTTTTCTTCAAAACCACTTATTCTCAATATGATAGACTTTTCTTAGACAAAGTGAGTCTGATTCTTTTGAAAACAACCATCAATACGATTTTCACTAAATATAAAGGGAGGTGATTTTATTTTTTTAAAAACTTTTCTTGACAAAAAAATACAACATTTGAAAACAACCACCTTCCTCTTCATTTTGGTCCTAACATAAGTCAAAGGTACGCTCCTAGAAAACACCTCAGTCTTCCCAACTCTAGATATGATCCTCCCACTCTTGATCCTCCTATGACATCGTCAAAAGGGTCACTATTTTCACAATACATAACACGTATGGGCAAAGCCTGTGAAGGGGTGAGTATAAGAATACTCAGTAGGACACCCCAAAAACACTAAACACAAATCACCAAGTATAGTCATCTCAATACAATATGTAACACTATACAATAGATATAAGAGGAAAACCCCAGATATAATCAGGAGAGACCACGCAATCAGGATGTCATAATCAACTACTAGCCACAGGATTATGCTTGAAGTAATGCCCATTATAGGATAACTCACTCCTCGAGACATGATATCATCGAAGACACTCAAAGAAGAGGTCTAGCTCATTTGGGCCCCTCCCAAAGATAACGTACTAGTCTGAGAAGACTATGATACACATAGAGGGGGTCACACTTAGAACCATTTGGGGACACCACAAATCTGATCTAGATCAACCCACTATGTAATGGATCATATGCCAACAATTATATAAACCCTAATGATGTGGACCGCAAGATAGAGGATCAATTTCCTACTCAGTGAGGTCATGATGATTCCATAAACTTCACTAGGGATGATAGAGGATCGCACTCCAGTCTCACAGAGGGACACCACAACTCTATCTGGTACTTGACCTCTAAAGGGGATCACAATCCAGTGATATGGATGTAATGCCACATTGTACCCTCAAGGAAAGGACCAAAGGAACAAACTCAACCTATAGTTGTCCAAACTAGAAAAACTAAGAGCCTTAAGAACTCTTATTGGGAGTAAACGGCGTGTCTTAGGGGGTACAAGATGTGTCCAGTTATCCTAAGTCTTACATATGTGGAAAACTTCACATGAAATGTAGTATCAAAATACACAATGTGTAGGATGGTTCCACAATGTGTATATATACACAGTTTCATGCTCGTGTCACATGTATGTGTTCTTGTACCAAAGCTGTGTCTGTGTACTAGTCCGTGTATGCCAAGTTGCATCCATGTGGGAGTATACAGTGTGTCTGTTCTTGTGTACTCCAACTCGTGTCTATATACTTCTGAAGTACATTTTGAGTCATCTGAGGAGGGTCACACATTGTGTGATCCTTAACTGCATCTAAACCCTAGCGTCACAGCTAAGGGGGCCACATGCCATGTAATCCCAGATTATATGTTTTATTCTGCGGAATTTTCTAAAATCCAATATTCTTCCACTCGCACTTCATCTGATGCTCTGGCCCTCTATCTGGTGATCACCTTGCCTTGAAACTGAAGATTCATGGTCATCTTGTCATTCCATCAACTAATCAACATGTTCTATCGTCAGATCTGCTCTCAAATTGGATCAAAATCAGTGTTTTTTTGTTTTTTTCTGAAGAATGAAAAATAACATGAAACCAGGAATCATTAATCATCTGATTTGTTGTCACAACCACCGCCACACCTCCGTCGTGTCATGAAAATCCCAAATATATGATATCAAAATGTTGCTCCAAAAAACGTGTTCGTAACAATCGATTGATTGGGAGGTGTCGAACCTCGGGCCAACGAAGAATTCCCATAGTGAGACACATAATTGGGGGAGAAAATCAAAATCAATCAAGATGAAGGAACCTTGATCTATGTTCATTTCAATCTCGGTTCATTTAAATTAGAATGAAAATTGAATCCATCAATAATTTAATCAATGGAACTTCCTCCGTTAAATCCCCACAAAAAATAAATCTCATCCCACAAGGTGATCGATCCACAAATCAATTCGTTCATCGATGGATTTTCATTCGTCACAGAAATGAATAACAGGGAATAATCCACATAAAATAAACATCCTACCTTGATTCATTTCAATCATTGACGAAGAATGGCTATCGTGTCATGTTCATTGGCGAGATCCGTTGAATCTGAGGTTGTGGCGATTGATCAATCCACGATCTGTCGTCGTTCACCTAAGAGGATTCTCTAAAGCTCTCCCTAGTGGTCCTCCAGCCTCTCCAAGGTTATGCGGCTAACTCTATATTTCCAACATAACTGTCTGTTTAAAGAAAAAACCGTTGCTACGTCAACAAAACGTATATAAATAATTTTATTTAAAGAATTTATTTGTTTTATGCCTATGAAAACTTTTTCACAAAAGACCCATGCTGACTAATTTTATGTCATGTTTAAGGTAAAGTTGCTATTCTGGATTCAAATATACTCTGGTATTTTTGATCCGGACACTTTTTTAGGATTTATTCCACTTTTTTAGGAAAGTCGTGTGTGTATACTATATAATATTTTTAATTTTTTTCAAACATTTATTACTAGCACATCGGGCCTCAGAATCACACAAAGTCTCTGTGCCTGGTCTTGAAAATAATCCATATAATATCTAAAAATAATATATGTAAAATTAGAGATGTTACATATACCACCTACCTTAAGATCGTTAAAGAATGCTCGCTGAGTTGTAACCCTCAATTTGATGTGGAAAGATCAGAATCACAATAGCATAGAAGATATAGGATCAATACCTAGGACCATGATACAAAGAAACTAGATTCATCAAAACCTAGATATAAACCCATTTCCAATGGAGGAAATCATCCCTCCAAAATAAGAGAGAGAAACGATAGATAGAAAGGAAACCAAAAAGGGAAGAAATCACTTACCAATGAGGATATGGTCCTTAATTGGGATCTTTAATTCACCAAGAAAGGGGTTTCAGGAGCCTTGGAATCCTCTTGAGAACCTCCAAAGATGAAGGAAACCATATTAGGTCAAGCGAGTGAGAATGGGGATAAAAACCAGGGATTTGGGAATTTTTAATCTTATTATTAGAGGTTTAAAATCCTGCACACATTGTTTCCTAGGTCGGGTGCATGGTTTTTCAAACCATATGCCTTAACTATGCACCCTTACTTTGGGGGTGCACGGTTACTCCTAGTTGGGAACACAGTTTGAAAAACTATGCATCAATCATGCAAACTTCCTCTGTCTGAGGCTGCATAGTTTGGGAAGGGAGGTTGCACGGTTTGGATAGATCGTGCACCAACCATGTGCCACCTCCTATGGCTCCAAAAAGGGTCATACGGTTTCCTGGAGAAAACCACATTATTTTCCCTAACCATGTTCCAACCATGCACAACCCCATAGGTTCCAAATTTCTTCATATTCATCTGAAACAAACTTGAAGTAAAACCCAACCATGATATACTCAAAAGATTAAAAGAATACATAAAACGTGCACATGGAATCTCCAAAAAGGTCGAGATCTTAGAATTTCCTTATGTAATTCTTCTATGATAGAAAAATCTTCCCATTATTTATGTCTCATTAAATCTGTATCCCAAGAATCTTATTTGTAGGTACCTCGTCCTTCATATCAAACTCCCTATCCAACTGTACCCTCGTCTCTTGGATCTGATCATTTTTAGGGCCTAAAAACAACATGTAATCCACATATAATAGAAAAATGGTGAAATAATTACAATATGAACCCTTGAAATATGAACAAGGATCTTAATAAAGTAAGTTGTATCCAAGGATCATGATGTAGGAATCAAATATTTTATACCAACACCACAGTGTCTGCTTGAGACCATACAGAGATTTGTTTAACTTGCAAACCATGTTCTCTTTTCCTTCTTCGGTAAAGTCTTTCAGTTCGAGTATATAGATATATTCATCAATATCACCATGGAAAAAATAATTTTTCACATCCAACTACTCTAGATGTAAATTGCATATAGCACACATTGCTAGAACTATCTGAATAGTCTTCAGTCTAACAATAAGAGAAAATATTTCATTGAAATCAATATATTCCTTCTGAGAATATCCTCCATGTCTTTCACAATATCTTTCTACCTGGTGATTTCTATCCCTCTTGATCTAAAAGACTCATTTGTTTTTTGATAGCCTTCCTTCCATGAGTTAATAGAACAAGATACCAAGTCTGGTTCTTATGTGGGGGTTTAAGTTCTACATACATCATCGTCATCCATGAGGATACATCTAGACTCTGGGTCACCTCCACAAAAGAATATAGATCTTCATCCTCCGTTAATAAGCAGTATGCAATAGTGCTTTCAGTCATGTAGTCTGAGTTCCATACCAGTGCTCTTTTCTCCTGAGTTGACCGTCATGGTCCAAAATCAATTGGTACTTAATCATCATGTTATGGTAATGCCTCAAAGGAAACTGGTACATCCTTGGATTTTTCCTCTACTTCGACTATTGTAGTTTTTGTATTCTATTTCTCCATGTATTCATTAATTTTCATTTAAACCTTATCTTCTATAAAAATTTAATCTCTGTTGATGATAAGTTTGTGGGTATTGGGGTCCCACAAATGATACTCATCCACACGATCAATATATCTTAAGAAGATACATTTCCTAGATCTCAAATCTAACTTTGATCTTTCCTGGACATTAAATAGTGCATTTACAAGACTTCTAAAAGTATATAACCGAGAATTATCAGCAATTTTATCAGTATACATCTCTATTGGTGTCTTCATATCAATTGTCAATGAAAAAGATTCATTTATCACATAACAGGTAGTATTCAATGCTTCTGCACAAAATGTTTTGGAAATTCATGTAGTCTTCAACATCGCCCTTGTTATATTCAACAAGATTATGTTCATCTACTATGCTGCTCCATTCTGTTGAGGAGTGTACGCCACCATGAACCGTCTCTTGATTCCTTCATGTTGATAAAAAGTATCAAACTCTTTGATTCTATATTCCCCACCATTGTCAGTACTTAGACACTTGATCTTATTTCTAGATTCAATCTCCTTCTGTGCTTTGAATGTTTTGAAGACTTTAAAAACATATGTTTTCCTCTTGATTGGGTACACCCAACATCACCTAGAATAATTATTAATGAAGGATACAAAGTACCTTTATCCTCCCAAGTATATAACTGGTTCTTTCCAAATATTGAAATGGGTCAACTCTAAGATCCCCTTGATTATTTCTATTGACGTCCCAAACATTAACCTGTATTACTTGCTCAAAACACAATGTTCATAAAATGGTAAGGATGTCTTTGTAAGCCGAGTAAAAAACTCCTAGTTTGTAAGAATCTTCGAGCCTCGTTCTAAGATATGTCCAACATTCCGATGTCATAACATCATCAACGCTTCCTTCGAGGTAGTTGATGCGACAACTATCTCTACCTCCTTGTACATTTTACCTATAAGCACATACAGATTCTTTGAGATCTTATCTTCCTTCGTCACCATAAGTGCACCCTTTACAATTCTCATCACTCCATTCATTTTGGGAGTCTTGCATATGATATCATCAAATTGTCCCAAAGATAATATGTTCATCTTCAAGCCCTTCACATGGTGTACTTCATGGATGGTTCGAACAATATCATCATGCATATTCGATTTAATGGTACTAACTCCAATGATCTTATAGGTGTGATTGTTCCCCATGTACACAAGTCCTTTCAGGATGGTTTCATATTGATCAAACCATTCCCTTCAAGATGTCATGTGCCATGTGATACTGAGTCAATTATCCATGTCTCGTTGAGATATTGCGTGCTTCCAATAGTCATCACCGCTTCACTGACTAGTATATCTCCATTCCCAAAAGCACTCACTGCATTTCCCTAAAATCTCTTTTTACTACTCTTCTTATTCCAACAATCCTTCTTGATGTGCCTCTTCTTTCCATAATTCAAACATGTGACATTCTTATTCTTACTCTTTGATTTTTACCTATGATGATTTTGGCTCCCACTGGAACCACACTCAATCATTGTTTTTCTTTCCATTGATAGGGCCTCAGTTTAGTGTGAAGTCTCTTGTATGTCCTCCTTGTTCTTGCACCGAATTTCTTCTTCAATAACTATGGCTCCAACATCATTGAAGAGCATCATATCTATCAGGATATTATTGGTCAGGTTGATAATGAGTTGGTCATATGAATCTAGAAAACTCTAGAGAAAATTCTCCACACATTCAGTATCCACAATTTTATAGTCCAATGTTGTGAGTTGAGTGAACAGGGTATTGAGGTTGTTGATGTTTTTGATCACCGATGATGATTGTACCATTTGAAGAATGTACAATTTTCTCTTCAGGAAAATTTTTTTGTGCAGTGGCTTGGTCTCGTATAAGTTCGTTAGAGTATTATATTTCCTTCGTCATCTTTTTCTCCATAATACTTGATAGGACCCTATTTGCGAAAAGAAAATAGATGTTGGCAATATCATTCTCATCCATGTCATTTCATTTCTCATTTTTCACACAAGAAAATCTTTCTCCAATTTCCAGTAGGCAATTATCCTTCCGAAACATTGCATGTATCTTCATTTTCCATAATAAAAAATTATTATCGTTGAATTTCTTAATCTCGAATTTCGTCAGCCACTGGACATGTCGTCAGTCTAGAATATCCTTTGTTTCACAACAGTGTATTTAATAATTTCAATAATTTTTTTTATAATGTGACAGATCAACCAAATTTGTAATCACATAGCATACTAAAATTTATAAAATTATTAATATTTAAAAAGTGAACATCATCAGGTCAGAACTTCCCTTTGATACCACTTGTTGGGACCGTAAATGATTGGTTCAGTGCACTAATAATCATGAGATCAAATGTGTAAAAATGTGAAAATATATGATACCAGATGTAATGTGGAAAACCCTTCAAAATGGAAGGGGTAAAATATCACAGGAAAATAGAAAATCACTATAGATAAAAGTGGGTACACATTCACACTATTACAATTAGTAATTATTGTAAATATATCTATTGAATATATATGGAAACCACCACACAAAATATCACATATAAATAATGTACTACCAATGATGATATGTTGAACCTATTAGTGAAAATGATGTGTTGATGAACGGGGAGTATGCTCTAATCTTTTATAGGTTTCCACTCTATTATTCATGTGGTGGATGATTGGTGGGGTTAGTCACCCACCACATATTCCACCCATGCGCTCCTTCCTTGACATTAGTGAAGGTTCCGGGCGCAGCGGAAGCGCGTGGGTGGATGTGCCCACTTGGCTTTTTGTCATTAGAAATGATCAATCTAGGATCAATATGATGATAAATGCCAGTCTCCATGGATTGAATCATAGAAAAAGACAAATAATAAGGTTTGTCCTGGAACCACAAACAAGGATCGTTACAGGTTGATTATAATTAATTTAATTAATTATAAAGAAATACCTTTTGGGTGTTCTTTCTTCATTGATGTTCTTGATCACGTTGTTGATGTGATCCATTGTTGCATCGCAGAAGCCAAGTGTAGACTCCCTCTAGTGGTGATCCACACATGTACCTTGTATCTCTGGACGTCGCCAAAGGATTCTCCGGGTGCTAGCGTAGAGAAGCCTTTGCTTGCATTGTATGCATTAGATCATCTTGATCTGATGGAAGAGGATCTCTCTCGGTCTTGAGAGCGTTCTTGGAGGAAGAGGTTCTTTCGGCCTTGAAATAATTCTCCATAATTGTTGTGCACAGCGATTCTCTTATGTGTAGAAAAGGAGTTGGGGTTGTGGGGATATTTATAATCAGGTTTGAGATTGTAGAGTTATGACAATAAATAAACATGTTACGTGTTTTATTTATTTCATTGACTTTTATTTAAAACCCCCATGTTGAATAATTAATTCCTTGACATGCCCCCACGCTGATTATAATAAATATCATTTAAAACAATATTATATCCTCAAAATCCCGACTGGAAAAACTACACAGCGTGTATTAATAAATACACGACATGTACTTGTTTTTCATTAAAAACTACACGGCATGTACATTCAATGTACACGGCGTGTATATCTTGTTTTGATTTATTTATTTCCTTTCCATAAAGAAAACTACACAGCGTGTAATTATTAATACACGGCGTGTACTTGTTTTCCATGAAAAACTACACGGCGTGTAATCTTTAATACACTGCATGTATATCTTGTTTTTCATTTCCTTCTTCCTCCATCATTAAAACGATTTAGGCTTCCTTGAATAATTATTAAACCACGTATGGGAATAATCTTTATTCTACTTGAGATACTTGAATACACTTAGTGTGTGACCATCTAGGCCTCTTTCTCATTGGCATTAGGCGAGCTTGCCTAAAGTCCAAGATTACTGTCTAGCAACGGGTCAAGGAACCCAAGATAAAGAAGTTGACGCCACATTGACGTATCACCTCATACGAATGCTTATTATGTAATTTATTCCCTTTTTCTTGATATCTCATCAAGCAGGTTTCATGGCAGTGTCATAAACCTATATGCTTGATCCATCGTTCTTTTTCTACCTGAAATAAACTCATCGTTCACACCATGGCCATGGAATTTAATGTGAAAGTTTTATTTCAATCAAAGGGCCGAGATATCAACTTCCATAAATGGAAGGGACAAATCCTTCCTCAACTTATCCATTAACAACATGTCACTCGTGACGCACCCAACGTACCCTACTTCCCGCCAACTGTCTGCGTGACGGTTTTCGTCAGTAAATCTAAGTGTGTGAGTCATGACATGAGTTAATGATAATCTTCCAGTCTAAGGAACATTACACACGATCGTAGATAGCAATGTCTGATGACAGCAAGACATGCGGAATTGCTACTGGCGGGTCTGTTCTCATAATCCCCCATCTTAGAGATTACCAAGTGCGAACTCCATGAGAGAGAGTCTCGTCTTCTTATAAGTACTTGCACATGGAGGTATGTATACTATTTGTCCTATCATAGTATGTCATCCAACCATAGAACTTTATTTAAGAATATTGTTATATCATTTCAAGGTTCTCATCATAGTGGGGATCTTCCATGACCTTATCAATGCAAAAAATATTCCAGGACATTATTGTATTATAGTCATGCAGAACAATGAACAATATATAATAAGTGAACATTCATGTAATCAAAGTAAAAAATAGTTGGTTCTCAGGACACCAACCCTTACAAACTCCCACTTTGACTAGAGCCAACTACCTACGACTTTTAGTCCACTAGACCTCACATGATGATCATGTTTCTTCTGAGTCAAGGCTTTAGTCAAGGGGTCTGCCACGTTGTCTTCCGGGGAAATACTACTCACTGCAACTTCACCTATCTGAGAAAAATCCATCAAGAGATGATACTTCCAAAGTGTGTTCTTTGTCCGCTGATGTGACCTTGGCTCTTTAGCAAGTGCCACCGCTACAGTATTATCACAATAGAGTGTGATAGGATCTTTACTGCTCGGTACTAAATCCAACTCTTGGATGAAGCTTCGCATCCATACAGCTTCTTTAGCTGCCTCAGAAGCTGCGATATACTTGGACTCCGATGTAGAATCTTCCACCACACTTTTCTTTGAGCTCCTCCAGCTCACTGCACCTCCATTCAAACTAAAGATGTATCCAGTCTGTGACTTCATGTCATCTTGATCAGTCTGGAAACTAGCGTCTACATGTCCTCTGATGACTAGTTCCTCATCTCCTCCATAAAACAGGAACATATCCTTAGCACGCCTCAGATACTTAATGATAGTATTGACTGCCATCCAATGGCGGTCTCCTGGATCAGCTTGATATCTTTCTACCACACTTAATGTGTAAGCAACATCTAGTCTCGTACATAGCATAGCATACATGACTGACCCAATCACGGATGCGTAAGGGATCCTTGTCATTCTCTTTCTTTCCTCATGTGTCTGAGGACACATTTTCTTAGAAATATGAATGCCATGTGACACTGGCAACAATCCCCTCTTGGACTGTTCCATATTGAATATCTTCAGTATCTTGTCAATTTATGTACTTTGACTCAGGCCCAGCATTCTCTTGGATCTATCGTGATGGATCTTGATCCCAAGAATACATGCTGCCTCACCCAAGTCTTTCATGGAGAAGCATTTATGAAACCATACCTTAACTGACTGTAAGACAGGTACTTCGTTTCCAATTAGTAATATGTCATCAACATATACTATTAGGAAAACGACTGCACTTCCACTAAACCTCTTGTAGACACAAGGCTCACATTCGTTCTTAACAAATCCAAATTTTGTTACAGCTTCATCAAAACGAATGTTCCATGACCTTGATGCTTGCTTTAATCCATAAATGGATTTCTACAACTTGAATACCTTTTTAGCATCCTTTGGAGTCACAAACCCTTCAGGTTGTGTCATGTAGACATCTTCCTAGAGGTTCCTGTTAAGGAAATCTATTTTGACATCCATTTTCCAAATTTCATAGTCATGGTAAGCGGCAATGTCCAATAGGATTCTGATGGATTTAAGCATCGCAACCGGTGAAAAGGTTTCATCATAGTCAATTCCTTGATGTTGTCTAAAACCTTTTGCAACCAGTTGTGCCTTATAGGTGCTGACTTTCCCCTCCATGTCTAGTATCTTCTTGAATACCCATTTATTACCAATAAGCTTTACATAAACTGGAGGATCTACCAAAATCTAGACTTGGTTTTAGTACAAGGAATCCATTTCAGAATTTATGGCTTCATTCCACTTGGCAACGTCTGTGCCTTCAACTGCTTCCTTGTAGGTAAGAGGATCATCATTGTCAACCAATAATGAGTCACCATCCTTGGTGACAAGAAAACCATATCGTTCTGGTTCTCTCACCTCTCTCGTACTCCTACGCAGTTCTTGTGTCTCTGGAACAGATTGTTCTTCCATGGGGCTTTGTGGAATCTGTTGTTGTACCAACTCATGTGTATCTTGAGCCTCGACTTCATTGAAGTCTATCTCGCTCCCACTATCTCTTTTGGATATGTGCTCCCTCTCAAGGAATATGGTGTGTCTTGCCACTGTAACCTTTTTTTAAGGGGTTTTATAGGTAATATCCCCTTGTTTCCTTGGGATATCCTATAAAGATACACTTTGTGCCTTGGGGTGTGAGTTTGTTACCTGAAGAGGCCTTAACAAATGCTTCACTACCCCACATATGTAAATTCGATAACATGTCTTTGCGTCCACTCCATAACTCGTATAGAATACCATTTATCGATTTAGTTGGTACTTGGTTTAGTATGTGTGCTGCTGTTTGTAATGCATATCCCCAAAAGGATAATGGAAGACTCGCATGACTCATCATTGATCTCACCATGTCCAACAGGGTGTGGTTCCTCCTTTCGCTTACACCATTCCACTATGGCGTGTAAGGAGGAGTGAGTTGAGATAGAATCCCAAACTCCTGTAAGAAATCAATGAAGTCCTGATTAAGATATTATCCTCCTCTTTCTGAGCGAAGTTTCTTAATCTTCTTACCAAGATGGTTCTCAACTTCATTCTTGTATTCTTTGAACCGATCAAAAGAATCTGACTTATACCTCATTAAGTAGATATATCCATATCTACTAAAATCATCAGTAAAAGTTATGAAGTACGAGAACCCACACCTTGCTTCAACTGGAAATGGTCCACACACATCTGTGTGAACTAATTCTAGAAGCTCTTTAGCCCTTTCACCTTTCCCACTAAATGGGGATTTGGTCATTTTTCCTTGTAGACACACATGACATACACCAAGTGGTTTTAGTTCGAAAGAATCTAAATACCCATCTTGATGTAATTTTGTCAAACGTTTCTCATTGACATGACCTAGCCGGTGATGCCAAATTTGGGTGTGGTATGAGTCATGTGAATTTACTTTGTCATCAATTTCCATTACTTGGTTTGTGTAGTCTAACACATAAAGGTCATTATATAAATGTACCCTACCAAAACAAATGTTATCTTTATAAAAGTAGCAACATTCATTTCCAAACTTGAATATGAATCCATCAGTATCTAATCTGGATACTGAAATAATGTTTTTAGTAACAGAAGGCACATAATAACAACCCTTTAACACTAAGATCATCTCAGTAGGCAATGTGAGGTGGTAGTCTCCGACAGCTACAACAGCGAGTCTGGCTCCGTTGGATGCTCGTAGATCCACCTCACCTCGGTCAATATTTCTGAATCTACTTGGTTCCTATATTTGGATACAGATGTGAGCACCACAATAAGTATATAATACCCAATTAGCAGAAATAGATAGATTGCATTTGATAACAAACACACCTGAAGCTTCTCCTTGCTTCCTTGGCTGGGTGCAGTTTTTCTTCCAGTGGACCTTCTTGCCACATGTGAAACAAACAGCATCATATTCCTTTGCCTCCCCTTTGATCTTCCTTTTCATGGAAGGCTTTGAAGAAGCTTTGGGCTTAAAGCTCTTCACCTTCCCTTTCCTTTTATTTACCATAAGTACAGAAGGTTTTTCACACTTCATGTCATTATCCACTTGGCGAATAAGGATAATGAGATCAGACAAAGAGTTCTCAATGTTGTTCATGTTGAAGTTCACAACAAAGTTAGAGAAGCTCTAGGGAAGTGATGCAAGAATGAGATCGGTACCCATTTCTTCGGGGAGTTTAAACCCTAGAACTTCCAAGCACTCAATATAGCCAATGAGCTTGACTACATGAGGCCCAGCTGGGGCACCCTCTCCAAGCTTGCTCTAGAATAGAGCCTTAGAGATCTCAAACCTTTTCTTTCTTGCTCTCTCCTGGTATAGACCATGGAGGTGCTCGAGAATGCTATAGGCATCCATGTCCTCATGAGACTTCATGAGTTAACTTGACATTGATGATAGCATCAAACATTGAACGTCGAGTGCATTGCTCAAATTTTGATCATACACAAGGAAATCTTCATCACTTTCCCCTTGGGCAGGAGGATCATGAAGTGAGGACTCCAGCACGTAAAACTTTCATTCATGGCATAGGATAACCCGAAGGCGCCTAAACCATTCCTGAAAGTTACTACCGGTGAGGATATTGTCTTTATCTAGAATTGATCGCAGAGAAAATGTGGTTGAAAAGTTTTTCATCTTGATTCTACAATTTAAAAGAGCAGATTTATTAGTACTTTCTTGATTAAATTTTATGGGAAATAATAAATTTTATTAAGTCTCCCACTATTTTATCAAGTCTCAATGGCCCTCACCATTGAACTCAGAATGTCTAGTTACTTTTACATTCTAGTGGAAAGGATCCATATTACCCTTCTCATAACCCCAACAAGGGTTGGTCAAGCTATTTTAAGGTATTTATGTAGGAAGGTCTTTGCCAACTGTGAGCTTACAGTTCCTTGATCTGTTGAGTGGACTCCCCAATCCTGAAATCCTGACTTGGATTTCCTCAACTCTTGCCTTCAATATTACATCAAGTCTAGCAAGGGCTACTTCTCTTGATGTAATATGGTTAATTCAACTCGAAACCTTTCATAAGGGATTCCTTTATAAAAGTAAGTGTCCCAACAAGGGTTAGTCAAACATATAGTTTTATTGAGTATTTCCCTTAATCAAGTAACGGAAGGCTTGGTCTGACTTAATATGGTATTTGAGGGATTTTATTCTTTATTCATAGTTTTACATTATCACATGCTTGTTAATATTAAGTGATGCTTGCTTAAGTGATTAACCATGCTCCGATAATGTTTACACATAGTCCGGTTTTTATTTTATTCCATCTTTGCATGCTTGTTCATTAATTATGTGATCACGACAACACATACATAATAAATAAACTATGAAAACAGACATAAATAAAATAAGATGACATGATCATGAGCTTCTATTGGTTAGCTTATCTAGTGGTTTGATAAGCTAACCCTGACCTAGGGAAAAACACCTTGAACCCGGTGGTTTGTGTTTTATAGCTCCCACCTGTCCACCTTTGTATCTTCTTGCATCGGTTTCGCCTCGGCTTCAGGATTTGAACTGTCTCCTCTGGCTTGGGAGATCCTTCATTATATGGGTTTACATTAAAGAAACCATGGGCATGCAGGCCCTACATTTTATTGGAAGAAGACTCGCAGGCCAACAAATTTAAATTAAATAAATTTAAATGAAACCATGCACATACAAAGGGTTGTTGGTCTAGCTCATGATCATCCATAGCATGCAAAAACATTTATGCATATTTAGAATTCAAATTCTTTTAATAATTCTTTCATTTAAGATAAGTCGCGCTCGAATTAAATTAATTATGATCTTATAATTAAACAATTCTTTATCTTAAATTTCTTTCTGAAATTTCTTGAGATTATTTTCATCCATATTCCTTGTACAGGTCTTTGTACTTTTGGAGGAAACTTGGTGAAATTTCTTGAAAGTACACGGCGTGTAGTTTATATTTACATGGCGTGTATTTCTTTTCACCCTTTATCCAAAGTACACGCCGGGGGCTTTGGCGTGTTTTCTCTACTTTGGAAATTTTGGAGTACATGGCGTGTAGATGAATCATACACGGCGTGTACTTCCTTGTTACGCGGTAACTGGCTTGGCAATCCCGTGTACGCGGTACGCGGCTTATCCTTGTACACGGTTTCACTTGGGCTGGAACGGACTACACGGCGTGTTGCTCCAACATACACGTCATGTATTCTGGTTCCACGCGCCATTCAATTCTGGTCACACACGGTGTGATTAATACTTAGGCATATTCAATTCACACGGTGTGGTTTGGTGGACCAGTGCCGGTTCATTGAACCTAAGTACATGGCGTGTAGTTTTAATTACACGTCGTGTAATTCCGTGTTGTATAGACTGAAAGATCGGCTCCTCCGGATGAGTTCCTCATTTTTATTTTAATCAAAAAATAAAATTAAAAGGTTGTTTCTGTGATATGAATCGAGAAACGAAGGAGGAAGAATAGATATTATTTATTCAGATTTATAGAACGATTTATTTTGAATTGAATCAAATATAAATGCGTAAATTATCAAAAAAAATTAAATAACTATAATCAACATTGTAACCTCGCTCTGATACCATTTGAAGGTTTCGGGCGCAGTGGAAGCGCATGGGTGGATGTGCCCACTTGGATTTTTGTCATTAGCAATGATCAATCCGGGATCAATATGATGATAAACGCCAGTCTCCACGGATCGAATCACAGAAAAATACAAAGAAGAAGGTTTTTCCCGGAACCACAAACAAGGATCGTTACAGGTTGATTATAATTAATTTAATTAATTATAAAGAAATACCTTTTGGGTGTTCTTTCTTCGTTGATGTTCTTGATCACGTTGTCGATGTGATCTGTCGTTCCGTCGTAGAAGCCAAGTGTAGACTCCCTCTAGCGATGATCCACATGTGTAGCTCGTATCTCTGGACGTCGCCAAAGGATTCTCCGGGTGCTAGCGTGGAGAAGCCTTTGCTTGCGTTGTCTGCCTTAGATCGTCTTGATCCGATAGAAGAGGATCTCTCTCGGTCTTGAGAGCGTTCTTGGAGGAAGAGGTTCTTTTGGCCTTGAAATAATTATCCAGAATTGTTGTGCACAACGATTCTCTTGTGTGTAGAAAAGGATTTGGGGTTGTGAGGATATTTATAATCAGGTTTGAGGTTGTAGAGTTATGAAAATAAATAAACGCATTATGTGTTTTATTTATTTCATTGACTCTCATTTAAAACCCTCATGTCAAATAATTAATTCCTTGACATGCGCCCACTCTGATTATAATAAATATCATTTAAAACAATATTATATCCTCAAAATCCCGACTGGAAAAACAACACGACGTGTATTAATAAGTACACGGCGTGTACTTGTTTTTTATTAAAAACTACACGGTGTGTACATTCAATGTACACGGCGTGTATATCTTGTTTTCATTTATTCATTTCCTTTTCATAAAGAAAACTACACGGCGTGTACATTCAATGTACACGGCGTGTATATCTTGTTTTCATTTATTCATTTCCTTTCCATAAAGAAAACTACACGGCGTGTAATTATTAATACACGGCGTGTAATTGTTTTCCATGAAAAACTACACGGCATGTAATCTTTAATACACGGCGTGTATATCTTGTTTTTCATTTCCTTCTTCCTCCATTATTAAAACAATTTAGGCTTCCTTGAATAATTATTAAACCACGTACATGAATAATCTTTATTCTACTTGAGATACTTGAATACACTTAGTGTGTGACCCTCTAGGCCTCTTTCTCGTTGGCATTAGGCGAGCTTGCCTAAAGTCCAAGATTATTGTCTAGAAACGGGTCAAGGCACCCAAGAGAAATAAGTTGATGCTGCATTGACGTATCACCTCATACAAACGCTTACAGTGTAATTTAATCCCTTTGTCTCAATATCTCATCAGGCAGGTTTCATGGCAGTGTCATAAACCTATATGCTTGATCCATCGTTCTTTGACTACCTGAAATAAACTCATCATTCACACCATGGCCATGTAATTTAATGCGATAGTTTTATTTCAATCAAAGGGCTGAGATATCAACTTCCATAAATGGAATGGAAAAATTCTTCCTCGACTTATCCATTAACAACATGTCACTCGTGACGCACCCAACGTACCCTACTTCCCACCAACTGTCTGCGTGAGGGTTTTCGTCAGTAAATCTAAGTGCGCGAGTCATGACATGAGTTAATGATAATATTCCATTCTAAGGACCATTACACACACTCGTAGATAGCAATGTTCGATGACACCAAGACATGCAGAATTGCTACTGGCGGGTCTGTTCTCATAATCCCCTATCTTGGAGATTACCAAGTGCGAACTCCATGAGAGAGAGTCTCGTCTTCTTACGAGTACTCGCACATGACGGTCTGTATACTATGTGTCCTATCATAGTATGTCATCTAACCGTAGAACTTTATTTAAGAATACTGTTATAGCATTTCAAGGTTCTCATCATAGCGGGGATCTGCCATGACCTTATCAATGCAAAAAATATTCCAGGACATTATTATATTATAGTCATGCAGAACAATGAACAATATATAATAAGTGAACATTCATGTAATCAAAGTACAAAACAGTTGGTTCTCAGGACACCAACCCTTACAATTAGAAGGGGGAGACACCATCAGGAATAATAAAAAAAATTGGCAGTATGTACCAGCACGACCAATCATCAAAGAGAGGTGTAAGAATACAAGGAGATAATAGAAGACAATATTGAAGGCGAAGCTTGAGAAAATTGACCAGAATATAGCTTTTCATCATACCTTACTGAATAGATCTACATAAAACAAATTGAAGGTTTTGAGAAAATTGATGCTTTTATTTTACTGAACAATAGAGGGACAAACATATGGGTGTTTCATTTATTGGTTGAAATAACGAATACAAAAAATTTACTACACAATGAACCAAACCAATACATAAAATTTGAACAACCAAATAATCGATGCTGAGTCTATGGATCCCTCCTCGAGGATCGCCTGCACTAGGAGGGAGCCCCCTGCGGGAACCGTTTCTTGTCGGTGCAGTAATCATAGACCATGATAGGCAACGGATTCTCTGGTTTTGATCATCAACTTCGGCAATCTCATCACCTCTCATTGGTTTTCAAGTTCTCTAATTATTTGCGGTATTTTGTGAGGCAGTTTCCCCTTTATTCAAGAGAGAATATTACGAGGGTTTTCTACTTATAATAAGTGAGGGAGTGTGTACCCACTTTTACCCCATAGTGATCATTCTATTTGCCCGTGGTTTTTTACCCCTTCCACTTGGGGGTTTTTCCACGTTATATCTGGTGTCCCTTTTATTTCCACATTTTTCACTTTATTTTATCTCGTGATTATCACTGCACCAGTGGGCCAATCATTTACAGTCCCAACAAGTGGTATCATAGGCTTGGTTATGGACTGGTGTTGTTCATGTTTTCAGGTATTATTAATTATCGTAAATTTGAGTATGCTATGTGATTACAACTCTGGTTGATTTGTTACATCAGAAAAAATTTATTGAGATTATTAAATACACCATTGTGAAATGGAGGAGGTTCTAGACTAACGGCGTGTCCAAATTGCGAAAAATTCAAGATCAAAAAATTCAACAGTAATTATTTTTCATTGTGGAAAATGAAGATGCAGGCAGTGTTGTGTAAGGATAATTGCCTACTGGCAATTGGTGAAAAGTCGGCAGGTGTGATGGGGGAGAAATGGAACGATATGGACGGGAATGTTATTTCCAACATCCATTTGTCTTTGGCTGGTGGGGTCCTATCGAGCATTGCGGAGAAAAAGAAGATGAAGGAAATATGGGATACTCTGATGAAGTTATACGAGGCCAAGTCACTGCACAACAAAATATTCTTGAAGAGAAAATTGTACACTCTTCAGATGGAGGAGTCATCATCGGTGACAAACCATATTAACAACCTCAATACTCTATTCACTCAACTCACGACGTTGGGCTATAAAATTGTGGATACTGAACGTGTAGAGATTCTACTCCAGTGTTTTCCAGATTCGTATGACCAACATATCATCAACCTCACCAACAATATCCTGGAGGATATGCTTACTCTTTAATGATGTTATAGCTGCAGGTATTGAAGAATAAAGTCGGTGCAAGAACAAGGAGGGCATACAGACAACTTCGCACCAAGCAGAGGATCTATCAATGGAGAGAGGAAGGATGATGGAGCATGGTTTTAGTGGGATCCAAAATCATGGTAGGTCCAGATCAAGGAGTAATAAAAAAAAATTCACATCTTTCAATTGTGACAAGAAGGGGTGCATCAAGAAGAATTGTTGGAATAAGAAGAGTGGTGAAAAGAACTCTCAGGGGAATGTGGTGAGTACTTCTGGAAAAGGAGACATACTCGTCAGTGAAGCGGCAACAACTACTGGAAGCAGGAAGCATCTCAACGATGCATGGATTATTAACTCAGGAGCAACATGGAACATGACGTCTCGACGGGAATGGTTTGACCAATATGAAACCATCCTGGAAGGACTTGTGTACATGGGGAACGATCACACTCTGAAGATCATTGGAGTTGGTACCATCAAACTGAATATGCATGATGTCATAGTACAGACCATCCAAGGAGTACATCATGTGAAGGGCCTGAAGAAGAACATGTTGTCTTTGGGACAATTTGATGACATCGTATGCAAGACTCACACCGAGAATGGGGTGATGAGAATTGTAAAGGGTGCGCTTGTGGTAATGAAGGTGGAGAAGGTCTTGAAGAATCTGTACGTTCTTATGGGTGAAACGTACAAGGAGGAGAAGATAGTTGTTGCATCAACTACCTTGACAAAAGCGTTGACGATGTTATGGCATCAGAAGCTTGGCCATATGTCAAAATGAGGCCTAAAGATTCTTGCAGATCAGAATTTGCTGCCTAGTCTTACAAAGGTATCCTTACCATTTTGTGAGCATTGTGTTTTGAGCAATCAACACAGGTTAAAGTTTGGGACGTCAACAGCAAGAAGTAAAGAGATCTTGGAGTTGATCCATTCCGACGTTTGGAAAGCACCGGTTATATCCCTGGGATAAGCAAGATACTTTATATCATTCATTGATGATTATTCCAGGAGATGTTGGGTGTACCCAATCAAGAGGAAGGTGGATTTTTTTGATGTCTTCAAAACATTCAAAACGCGGAAGGAGCTCGACTCTGGAAAGAAGATCATGTTTCTGAGGACTGACAATGGTGGAGAATATACAAGTGAGGAGTTTGATACTTTTTGTCAACAGGAAGGAATCAAGAGACATTCCACGGTGGCATACACTCCCCAGCAGAATGGAGTGGCAGAGCAGATGAACAGAACCATGTTGGATAAAACAAGATCAATGTTGAAGACTGCAGGAATTGCACAAACATTTTGGGTAGAATCAGTGAATACCGCCTGTTATGTGATCAAATGATCTCCTTCAATGGAGATTGAGCTGAAGACACCGATGGAGATGTGGAATGGTAAACCCACTGACTATTCCTGGTTACATACTTTTGAAAGTCCTGTATATGCATTGTTTAATGACCAGGAAAGATCGAAGTTGGATTTGAGATCCAAGAAATATATCTTCTTAGGGTACGCTTATGGTGTGAAGGGGTATTGTTTGTGGGATCCCACTGCCCACAAATTTATCATCAGCAGAGATGTCATTTTTGCAGAAGATAAGGTACAAATGACAACTGATCGAGACATGGAGAAGGAGAATACAGAAACTACAATAGTCGAAGTAGAAGACAAATCCAAGGAAAAACCAGTTTCCTATAAGGCATTACCAGATCACGATGATCAAGTACCAGCTGAGTCTAGACCACAACGGTCAACTCAAGAGAAAAGAGCACCAGTATGGAACTCAGACTATGTCACTAAAAGCAATATTGCATATGGCTTATTGACAGAGGATGGAGAGTCATCTTCTTTTGTGGAGGCGACCCAGAGTCCAGATGTATCCTCATGGATGGCGGCGATGCAGGAGGAACTTGAAGCCCTGCACAGGAACAAGACTTGGGATCTTGTTCCATTAACTCATGGAAGGAAGGCTATCGGAAACAAATGGGTCTTTAAGATCAAGCGGGATGGAAAGGACCAGGTGGAAAGATATCATGCAAGATTGGTGGTCAAAGGATTTTCTCAAAATGAAGGTATTGATTTCAATGAAATATTTTCTCTTGTTGTTAGACTGGCAACTGTTCGGTTAGTTCTAGCGATGTGTGCTACATACAGCTTACATCTAGAGCAGTTGGATGTAAAGGCTGGTTTTCTCCATGGTGATCTTGATGAAGAGATCTATATGCTCCAACCGGAAGGTTTTTCAGAAGAATGCAAAGAGAACTTGGTTTGCAGGTTAAACAAATTTCTATATGGTCTCAAACAGGCGTCGAGGTGTTGGTACAAGAGATTTGATTCCTATATGATGAGCCTTGGATACGACAGACTTCATTCAGATACTTGTGCATATTTCAAGGGTTTGGATGGTAATGATTTCACCATTCTTCTGTTTTATGTGGATGACATGTTGGTTGTAGCCCCCAACAATGATCAGATCTAGGAAACGAATGCACAGTTGGCTATGGAGTTTGATATGGACTTGGGACCAGCAAACAAGATTCTTGGGATGCAAATTTACCGAGACAGAAATAATGGGAATATTTGGTTGTCATAGAAGAGTTACTTACAGAGAGTCTTGAAACACTTCAACATGCAAGACTGTAAGCCAATCTCTACCCCTCTTCCCGTTAATTTCAATTTATCATCCACGATGAGTCCTAACAGTGAACCAGAGAGGATAGAAATGTCTCGAGTGTCGTATGCATCAGCAGTGGGTAGTCTAATATTCGCTATGGTTTGTACTAGACCAGACATTGCATATGTAGTGGGAGCAGTTAGTCGGCACATGGCGAATCCAGGACAGAAGTATTGGAGCACAATGAAGAGGATCCTGAGATACATCAAGGAGACCTTAGATGTTGCATTATGTTATGGAGGATCAGATTTTACTGTCAGAGGATATGTTGATTCAGATTTTGCAGGTGATTCTGACCGGAGGAAATCCACTACCGGTTATGTGTTTACTCTTGCAGGAGTTGTGAGCTGGATTTCGAAGTTACAATCAGTTGTGGCTTTATCCAAGACGGAGACAGAGTACATGGCAACTATACAGGCTTGCAAAGAGGCAATTTGGATGAGAATGTTTTTGGAGGAGTTCGGGCACAGACAGGAGCAAATTCCATTGTTTTGTGACAGTCAGAGCGTCTTGCACATTGCAAGACGTCCATCTTTTCATTTCAGGACGAAGCACATTGGGGTACAGTATCACTTTGTTTGAAATGTGGTGGAGGAAGGAATTGTGGATATGCAGAAAATTCATACTAAAGAAAATCTAGCAGATTTTTTGACGAAAACGATTAACTCTGATAAGTTCAGATGGTGCAGATCCTCAAGCGGCCTCACAGATACATGAGTAACATGGTTTGGCAGATAGAGAAAGGATGTGGAGATGTGATTGGTTCACAATCAAATCTCTAAGTGGGAGATGTGTCAGCAGTTTTCTCTGGACAGCACCGCTCCCCCTTGATTTGTCACAGGGGGCTGGCGGGGTAGATGGTGGGTGGCCAACGCCACCCAATCCATTCAGCGGGAGAGGCACCATGAGGGTTGCAAGTTGCCTATTAAAGGCAGCGGATTCCCTAGTTTTGATCATCAACTTCGGCAATCTCATCAACTCTCATTGGTTTTCAAGTTCTCCAATTATTTGCGGTATTTTGTGAGACAGTTTCCTCTTTATTCAAGAGAGAATATTACGAGGGGTTTCTCCTTGTAATGAGTGAGGGAGCGTGTACCCACTTTTACCCCATAGTGCTCTTTCTATTTGCTCGTGATTTTTTACCCCTTCCACTTCTGGGTTTTATTTCCAACCATAAAGAGGTGTAATAAGGCAAGGAGATAATAGAAGATGATATTAAAAGCTTGAGAAAATTGAACTGAATACAACTTTTTTTCAGGTTTCACTGAATAGATCTATATAAAACAACTTCGGTTTTGAGAAAATTGATGCTTTTATTTTACTGATAAAAGAGGGACAAACATATGGGTGTTTCATTTATTGGTTGAAATAACGAATACAAAGAATTTGCTGCACAATGAACCAAACCAATACATAAAATTGGAAGAAGCAAAGAATCGATGGTGCGTCTATGGATCCCTCCTCCAGGACTGCCTGCACTCGGAGGGCGCCCCCTGAGGGAACCGTTTCTTGTCGGTGCAGTAATCATAGACCATGAACTTCCTCCGAACCCACCGCAGGCGGCGCAGTTGGCGGTCGTCCAGCTCCTGCTCGGCGCTGCCCCCGTCCAGCGACGCCGCCTGCCGGCCAGAGGCGCTCCCCGGAGAAGAGGAAGCGTGTAAGGCGTTGAAATTGTAGTTCCGGTAGTATGCGGTGAAGGGGGCTCGGGACCAGTCGGTCTTGACGAGGCCGCCTTGGGTGGCCCAGTCGTCGGCGTTCCAGAGGCTGGAGTACAGCCTCATGGGCTGGTTTTTAGGGAAGGGGACGCCCCAGGACTCCAGGTTACGGAACACCCTTATCGGAGTGTTGTCCACCAGCAAGCTGCAGCGCAACAATAGCGTGTTCGAGCTTCCATTCCTCGTAGAATTGAAATAAAACAGAGAGAGATATACGTACATGATTTTGGCGGAGGTCCAGAGAATGGAGTAAGTGTGGAAGTTGCGGGTGGGGTCGAACCAGAGGTGGAACTGCTGCTCCCGCTGGCCCTGGCCCTGGGTGTAGACGTTGGTGTGGAGGGTGTAGGGGTGGCCGCTGAGGTTCCCCAAGAACTCGAAGTCGATCTCGTCGTGAGCGGGGCCTTCGGAAGACAGCTGCCATTTTTCAATTCAATCCTCACCACCCATCTCTGGCGTGTAATATACGTAGGAGGGTTAAGTAAGATGCGTACTTACGTAGTAGGCGGTGACGGTGCCGGCGGAGTTGCCGGGGACGAGCTTGAGCTGCATATCAATCCTCCCGAACAGGTACTGGGTCTTGGACTTGAAGCCGGAGCCAGAGGCCCTGTCGAGGGAGAGGGAGAGCAGGTTTCCGCCGCCAAGGATCTTGGCGCGGTTGTCGCCCCAGCTGAGATCGAAGTCCTGCATGAAGTTGCCGGCTACCGTCATGACAAGCACCCAAAAGGCCATTAGAGCCGCCGTCCCGAACCGCGAGGAAACCATTGTTGAGTAGTACCAAGGGGGGAGAGAGAGAGAGAGAGAGAGAGAGAGAGAGAGAGAGAGAGGAGGAGGATCTGGTTATGGTGGGTTTATGGACCGCAGAGAGGGGGTTTTATAGGGGAGGATAAGAGATGGCCGCTGTCGTGAAGGAAGTGAAGGGGAAGGAGCGGAGAGGGGGAGAGCTGTTGCCAGCTACGGAGGATAGGAAAGGTAATAAAAGTTCAAACATAGCTGGATTCATAGATAGTCCGGTTTCGTTAAAAAGCAATACTTCCATTAAATATTGGGGAAAATAAAAAGTTGAACAAAAAAAACAAAGAAGAAGAAGCGCGGACAGGTGTTGTTGCCAGCGAGAACCCCGTGTGCTCTCAATGCATCTATGGAAGTACGTGCACCGAACGCGACTCCACGTGTCCGCGTTATTATCATAAAATAATCAAACAATATATTATTATCATTATTATATAGTTTGTCAAGTTAGAACGGATGCCTCGCAAAAAAAAAAAAAAAAAAAAAGTCACACACACATATATATATATATATATATATATATATATTAACTTCTAAAACATATTTGTTATCACTAGGAAAGGTGTGTCATTGATGTCATGACACCTAGGGGTAGCCATTTCGAGAGACCGGGGTTCCTAGACTGAGATTACATTACGTGCATGATCTTTTGATATGATTGTTTGCCCACTTGTTCATGTATTTATATATATTTACATTTTTTTCTGTATGGGTGGCGAGATCGCCGCAGAAGAGTTTCCCCCACTCAACGACAAGGAGTTGTGAAGGAAAGTCGAACCGAGGGATGTGGTCGGCCAACGACGACAAGTGATTGTGGCTGGATCACCGCAGTGGAGGTACCCCTGCTCGACGGTGGGGAGTTGAGAAGGAAGCCAAATTGCGAGAGGCAGTTGGACGACAATGACAGAAGATTGCAACAGGATCACCGCAGTGGACCCAAGCTCAAATGGCTCATGAACATGGCTCAAAGCCCCTGGGGCTCACTACCACAAAAATAGGTGTTTGCAGCGTCACCTTTTAATAGCATTAAAAAGATCATTGATAAAGGATTACCTTCATCACCACTAAAAATAAGCACTAATAAAGGGTACTTTTAACAACGCTAAAAAAAACACCTTTAAAAATATCCTTTTATCGGTAATTTTTTTAAGTAGTGCTGATAAAGACGGTCTTTATCAACGCTTTTTTACAAGCGTTGATAAAAGATATATTTTAAACAAAAATCATTAAAAATAATATATTAATATATAAATATATAAACATATTTTTATTGATATAAATATAATATATAGTTTTTAAATATGTTTTAGATAAGTATAAATAGACATTTACACTTAATATATAAGATATTTAGTGAAAAAAAAACTTATAAAATATTTTAAAAAATATTATTAATTAACAATTATCTAATTATTATCGAGTAATAATCATTTAATAACAATTTGAAGATACAAAAAATTAAAAAAGTAATAAAATATCTAAAATAAATTGAAAACGTAAGTCAAACTTTAAACGATCATAACTTTTGATTCGAGTATTCGTTTAAACTCTACCACTTATCAAATCGAAGACTGCAACGAGCTCTACACACTAATAATAAAGGGAAACCCCTTTTTCACATTTTTAGGCCAAAAAAGGCTCAGAAGCCCTTCAAAACTAAGTTTTTAGTCGGGATATTCGAATTTTTTAACATTCGATGGAATTTCAGCCTCGTTTAAGAGGATCTTTTTTCCCTTTTTTATGGGGACCAAATTTATTACTAGGGATTACATTCATATTGATATTATGACTTTGAAATTTTATAATTTTTTACAATTTATTGTTATTGTTAATCAAATATATAACAATATATACATATTTTTTTTATATTCACACATAAAAATTTAATTTTATGAATAAATAATTAAACATATTTATATATAAAATATATTTATCAATATATAAGCCTTGTCTAAATAAAAACTAATATTCAATTTATTTAAAATAAAAATATATGAATATTTATATACCTATATAGTGTGTGTGTGTGTGTATTAGTGTGTGTTTGTATTAACAAATTGATATATATTATATATATTCTAACATATGAATATACATATGAATATATAATATATGTATATATATATATAAATATGTATAATTATACTTACATATATACATATATATAATATATATACATGTGTATGTATGTTGTATATATGTATTTATTTATTTATTTATACACACAAAAAAACATATTTTATAAATGTATTTAAAACCAATCTTATAAATATAGATTAATATATGAATAGATATACGGAAAAAATATAACTAAATATATATATGAATAAATAGATATAAATATATATTAATATACAAATAAATGTAACCACACACACACACACACACACATATATAAATATATATATCATTAAATGGGCAACAAAATAAGATGGGCGAGTGGTAAAGGTGCAGACGCACAAGGGAGAAGTTTTCGGTTTGAATACAAGCGGAGGTAGGGGTGCATGGGTGGGTGGAGGGGGGGCTAGCACTATTAAAGGGTGGAGGGGGGGGGGTGTGCGCCTAGCATTGTTAAAGGAATGGTGGGGGCGCGTGTGAGTGAGGATTCCTAGCACTATTGAAAGGGAGGGTCAAGCGCTGTTAAAAGGGGGTGGGTCTACCCTCCGATTTACATATTTTTTTAAAATTTTCTTTTTTTTACCTTTATCAGTGTTTTTTAGTGCTGATAAAAGAGACTCCATTTTAATAGTGCCTTAATTATTAGCGCTTTTTTAGCGCTGATAAAGGATGGTTTTAACACTTATAAAACCTTGTTTTATAGTACTGGCTTGAAAGCCCTAATTTTAGGTCCAAAAGCCCATTTTTTGGTGTAAATGCCCCTCTGATGAATAGTAATACTATAATACCTAGGGTACTACTATAATACATGGGGTACTACAATACCACGATAGCTACATGTTGTAGTTGGTACCCTAGAACCAACTTTTGTGTACTTTATGATAAATATGTATTCATTATTTTGAATATTAATAAACTATTTATCACATCGCGATTGTTCTTCTACATAATATAATATGTGATAATGTCCTAAGAGTAGTTGTTGCACTAAAAGTTCATAGCAGTTCTCTACTATAATGAGAACCCGGAAGTGCTACGACATTATTTTTGAATATATGTTCTATAGCCGGATGATATCATTTGAGCAACACAAATGATACAGGTTATCATGGGTGGAGACTCATAAGATTTTGAGCCGCCTTCTCATGGTGTATGATTGTGGTAATATCCAGTATGGATATTATGAGAACGAGACCTGTTAGTAGGAAATCCACATTTCTATGTGTCATTGGGTGTTCATATCTGCGGACCTGTGTATTGGTTCTTAGATTTTAAGATTATTATTAATGAGTATTATGAGTCGCACACTTAGATGTATTGACAAAAACCGTGACAACAGATATTCGCGACGAGGTAGGATATGTTGGGCGCATCACGAGTAATATCGCATTAATGAATAAAGCGAGAAAAGATTTATCCCTTATGTTCTTTAACAGAAGTTAATATCTCAGATCCTTTGATGGAAATGATATAGCCTAAATAAGTTAATGAACATGGTGCTCTATAGACAAGTTCAATTTCCAAAAATTCAAAGAAAGAGATAATCGAACACGTAAGTTGATGACACTGGCATGCAACTTGCTTGATTTAAGATATTGTGATAAAGATATTATATTACATGGTAAATGTTCGTATGAGGTGACATGTCGTTACAACATTAACTTCTTTCTCTATGAGTGTCTTGTCGTATTGCTAGACACTAATCTTGGACTTTAAGCAGCTTCGTCTAATGCCACTAAAAAAGAGGTCTAGAAGGTCAAACACTAAATGTATCCAGAATCTTAGTTAAATAATATATTATTATTTATTATTTAACAGGTTAAATAAATATTATTCTCATACATGGTTTAATAATTATTCATGTATGCTTGATCACATTTATTATGTCACTAATTATTAGAGAAAATATATTGTGAGTGGAATATTTAATAAATATTTATTTTCTATTTATCAAATATAATATTTACTTATTTATTGGTGAATAATGTAGTGATATTTATTTAATAAATAAATAGACATTATTCAAGACTTGATAAATATTGTGGAGGAATGATGGACTGAGTTTAATGGTCTAATGAGAAATAATAAATATTGAATATTATTTAATTAAATAATATTTGATTATAATTCGCAAGTTAAGTGCATCTGAAAAATATTATTATTATTATTATTTGACATGGGGTTTTTCTAGGATTAAGTAAATAAATAAGGGCACTTGTGCAATTATTTTATTTTAACCCTAGTTGTAACGAATCGACCTGGGTTACCCTCAAACCTGGCACCCGAACCGTTCCGTCATATACCCAAAGGGCGTTCCCGATACCCACAAGCTAGCAACAAGCACCCAGGCATTGAATGAAAAACCAGAGGGAATGATTTCACCCAACCTGAATAAAACAAAATACATATATATACACATGAAGCAAAAGAAACAATGGAAGACTGATAAATATATGCCATAATTATAAAAAGACAACAGAAACAAAACAACTGCAAAAGTAGCCAAAACTCCAAGAGACAAGTCCAACTGCAAATGACTAGAACCAAATAGCTACTCCAAAAGATGATGTGGACGAACTCCCACCATCTCACCACCATCTACCCAACTCAGCTGACACGAAACCTCATTGCCTCACTGCAATGCCTTTCCTTTCCCTGAAACAGAAGACATACAAAGGTCTACGCACCACTGAAGAGGTGTGCAGGGTGTGAGCTAATAGGATCAATAAGATCTCACCAAGGTGTTCCATAACAAGCCTCTGTATAACAATTCTTGTATGCTCGATTTAAATAAAACATGGCATAATAAGCAATAAAGCAGATTTATAGAAAACATGGTAAAAATTTCCCTTTTTATCACAGTTCTAAAACAAAATCAAGTATATCAATTTGAAAGAACATTTTCCATATCATCTTTCACAAGCATCAACATGCATGTTAAGGCTAAAACAGTCCAAATCCAAGCAATACGAAACAACAGTAGCAGCACATGCATCACAATACCAAGGAATACAATAGGTCAGGCAACAGACTACTCCTACCAAAAAATCTATGAACAGTGCACTGTGGTACCTGAATCCAATGATCTATACTCTAAGACTAGGGAGACACCCCAGAAAGTGAAACCCCAACATCATATACGTACCTAGATCTAATGATCTACACTCTAGGATAAGAGGAATACCTAAGAAAGTGAACCCCCACAATGAACGATGGCCTCAAGCTAAACCTTCTACCTAGTACCCAAGGTAACCCATGTGTTCATTTTCAAAATCATTTCAATGCTTCAAAAATCATTTCAAAACCATTTCACAAAACCATTTTAAATGCTTTGAAAATACCATTTTTCCTTCCATTTAACAATAATATGGGAAAACCATTTTTCTTTAAAAACTCTTTTTAGCACACACAAATCAATCATGCTAATTTCATGCCAATTTATTTGTAAACCAATTCATAAGAATGAAACAATACAGTTTATCAAACATAGGTTAGAGACAGAACCACCTACCTCAAAACTCGGGTTGCACACGCCCACAATGAGATCCACCAACAACAAAAACCCAACGATGTCTACGAAGGCCCTAGAATCCAATCCACATGTCTTAGGATTGATTCAATTGAGAAAGAGGGTTGGAAAAGAAGAGGAAACACTACATACCTCAGGAAAAAATGATTGTCACACTACGACCAATAAAGGAACAACCTCCAGAATGAGATCGCACAACAAATCTTAGAAGAAGACAAGAAGAAACACCAACTTAGATCAAAAAATATGATAACACAACCCAAGCGTGCTACCGCGATCAAGGACAATGAAGAAGCAGAATTATCACTTACTTGGAGAGACGCACCACTACCACAATGAAGATCGAATGCCGAACAGATCGATCCAGAGGGAATGGTGTCTCTAAAAATCACTGGAGAGGAGTTTTGGTTCGAGAGAAAAGGAAAACATATGATTTAATGGGAACCAAAAACTTGAGTGGCACCCTAAAACATCCCTACTCAGGGAATTACATAGTGTGTAATTCCTTTACATGCTTTGAAATCTATGGTGTTAAAGTACATTTAGAAATCCTTAGCATCAGATTTAAAATTCAGTATTTAAAACATTCACGACGTTTAAATCCTGTTCATGATGTGTAACCATTTATAACATGAATCCTTTCATGACTTGTACCCAATAACACTTACACATCATGTAACCTAGTTACACGATGTGAAATCCTCCTATATCCTATAGAAAAAGTCAATTAAAGCTAAGAGTCCAACAAATCTATGACTTCACCATTATAGGCATCCTCCCAATTCTTTCTCGGTCCTCTACAAATAATGAAAAAAAGAGAACCATGAAGAGGTCAAATTCATGCCTGAAATATCAGTAATAGGATGTTACAAACTCCCCACCATAAATACTTTCCGTCCCCAGGAAGTCATGTGGAAGATGTAATCCCTAAAAAAAGATGAGGCCAGTGATACCTCGTCAACAAATTGTGTTCCCAAGTCTCATGAGAATCTGATCCTTGTTTCCATAGAACTCTGAAAAACGGAACCGACTTCCCATGTAAGATTTTCACTTGAGAGTCAACAATCTCAACTGGTTTCTCTAGAACAAAAACATCTGGCTCTAACTCAATTTATTCCCAACTCAGAACGTGAGTGGGATCAGGGTGATACTTCATAAACTGAGACATGTGGAAAACATCATGAATACTTTTCAACTAAACTAGAAATGATAATCGATAAGCAACATGTCTGAGCTGCTCAGTGACCTCAAATGTTCCAACATATCTCAGAGCTAACTTTCCCAGTTTTCTAAGTCAACGGTGACCCAACTGAGAAGAAGCTTTCATGAAAACCCAGTCACTAACCAAAAACTCTATAGGATGATGTCTCTGATCCGTATATGATTTCCGTCGACTCTGGGCTGTAACCAAACATCAATGTACATCTTGAATATTTTTTGATGTCTCCTGGACCAAACATGGTCCAACTAAAGATACTTCACCCACCTCCACCCAACAAAGAGGTGATATACACAGGATACCATACAAAACCTCAAAGAGAGTCATTCTTATAGATTAATAATAACTATTTTTGTAAAAAAACTTAACCAGTCCCAGATGGCTATCCCACGATCCACCAAATTCAAGAACACATACACGAAGCATATACTTGCTCCATCTAAATGTCTGTCTGTGGATGGTAAGTTGTGATCAACTTGAACTGAGTTCCCATTACCTCTTGGAGACTCATCCAGAACCTAGAGGTAAACCTAGTATCCCTATACAAAACAATGGTAGAAGGAATACCATGTAACCTCACAATCTCATGCAGATATAGTTTACCCAATTCTTCAACCTTAGTGGTATCCTTGATCGGAATTAAATGAACAGACTTCGTCAACCGATAAACAAACACCTAATTAGCATTATTCCCTCAAGGATTCCATAGTAGTCCAATAAAAAAAATACATGGACACCTCTTCCCATTTCCATATCGGCACCGGAAGAGGCTGAAGCAAACCAGAGGGTTTCAAGTGATCTGTCTTTATCCATTGGAAGGTGTAATAGCGGGACACATAATCTGAAATGTCACACTTCATACCTGACCACCATAATCATCATATCATGTCATAATACATCTTTATAGTGCATGGATGAATGGACAACGAAGTGATGTGACAATTAAACAAGACTAAAATCCTCATGGATATTGGGACGACAACCTGATTCCCAAAGTAGAGCATACCATCTGAAGAAAGAGTCCAACCAGAAACGGTCTCCCAGCCATAAAGGCTTTCTCAAACTTTACTAAACTCAACACCCTACTACTGAATCTATAAGACAAACTCCAAGTGAGATGGTGATAATTGAAAATTGGTCAGAACCATACCCGAAACATCCTCCTGAGCATCTAGGTGCAACTGAACAAAAAGCCCCATAAGGTTCCACTCCTCCTTCGATTATAGAATAGTCCGTGATGGTGCTTTCCTACTAAGAGCATCTGCAAAAAAAATTCCATTCCTCGGGGTATATGAGATATCTATGTAAAATATTTGAAGGTATTATACCATCATATTTTTCTGAGATTTAAGTCCTTTTGAGAAAAGATATAGCTCAAACTCCTATGATCAGAGAAGACTGTGAACCTTTACCCAAACAGATAGTGTTGCCAATATTTAAGTGCATGAATAACTACATCAAGCTCTAAATCACGAGTGGGGTAATTATTCTCATGTGTTTGAAGCTGATGATATCCATAAGATACCACACAGTTATCTTGCATAAGCACACATCCCAAACCATCACCAAAAGAATCACAAAACACCATGTATACCTTATCGGGCTCAGGTAATATCGGAATAGAAGCTGATGTCATAAGTCATTTCAGTTCATTAAAAGAAGACTAGAACTTCACATCCCATATTAATTTCACTAATTTCCTATTAAGAGTAGTCTAAGGTGATGCCAATTTAGAGAAATCCTTAAAAAACTGTCGGTAGTATTCAGCAAGACTAAGGAAGCTTCATATCTCAAAGAAATTCCGTGGTTCCTTCCATGAAAAAACAATTGTCACCTTCTCTGGATCAACTGATAAGCCATGTTTAGAAATCTTGTTCCCTAAGAACTTAACTTCTTGAATCCAGAAACTACATTTCGAAAGATTTCCATACAGACGACGACTTCTCAGAATTTTCAGAACTAAACTCAGATGGTGCTCGTGCTCATGATTAGATTTTGAATAAACCAGAATATCAACCATGAAAACTATCATAAAAAGTGTCAAGATATTGATGTAATATCTATTCATAAAATCTATAAAAACTATATGATCGTTAGTTAGACCAAAAGGCATCATAATTCATAGTGTCCATACCTTCTCCTGAAAGCTATCTTTGGTATATTATATGACAACCCTGCTTTTATTACAAACTTAAACATGATTTATTACATAAACTATTCACTTGACACAACATGGAAGATCAATAGTTCTAGTGTCTTTGGGGCTTAGGATCATTACATAACAACTTAAAACATGAAATACAACATCTTTATTGAAAAATTCCTTTACATGACCACTACATTCCCTCATACTTAGCATTGCATGGGATAACCTGAGGACATGCATAAGAAAAGGGTGAGCTATAAAGCCCAATAAGGGAATAAACATGAAATAAATGAGGAGTACAATACATGTTAGACAATAGGCATATCAATAGAGCACAAGAGAAACATGGACATAAAGGCATGATAAAGCATGATAATCATAACATGGAAATGTGGCAACAACACTTAACATGGAATTAGCATGAGCCAAGGCCCATTGCACATTAAGCATGAGTAAATTCTCATTGCACATGAAGCATGGGTAAACACTCGTTGAACTTGAATTAGCATGAGTAAAAACTCATTGCACATGACGTATCATGATACTATACTTTACCCAATGCATTGGAGCTCTATAAGGGCACACCCTTGTTAAACATTTCATCTCATGCATAAGTGTGCCACATGAATCATAAAACATGGATTCATAAAACATAATCATTTATTCCACGAAAAAGGAATGTGGAATGAAACTTTATAATTAATAAGTAAATGTTCATGAAGGTGAATACCCTTGATAGAGAAATGGGCATGGTATTCACTACACAATGGCATTGGCTTAGAAAAATGGTGCAATTTCAGCAGCATAACGGCGTGATATAAGAATTCATAAAAATGGTTGATGAGAGAGAAAGGGGTGTATCATCATATCTACATGAAATGGAAAGTAAGGGGGTTATATAGATACATGTCCCAACGATTGTAATGGAATTTAGATTCATGATACAAAAGTATTTCTTGAATGTAAATGAGGAGAGAGAAGTTCCTTTCGGAATTTCGGCGTAGTAACATGTGTACATGGGAGACATTTAATGAGAGAGAAAGGGGTATCCCATCATTCAAACAATAATAGGGTAGTATGGGGGAGGTGCGAAACCATACCCCAACATTTATAATTGAAATTAAAAGGGCATAACAATATTAAGAAAATTGGACCCAAAAAAGTGAAAGGAAGAAAAAAAACCCTTACTTGGAAGTGTGCTACCAAAGGCTTGAGAGAGGCTTGAGAGAGGATTCTTGGGAGCTTGGGGCACCTTGGGAGGATTATAGAGAGAGTAGGGCAGAGGTTGTATGAACTCCAAAGGCTTTGAGTGAGGAGGAAGTGGGAGCTTGGGTGGGTTTATATAGGAAAGGTGAGTGAATTCTTTATTATTTAGGTTTGGGACCCCTTACACTAAACTAATCCAAACCACAAATCATCTCATGGTTTTTGCCCATGGTTTTTGGAAAAGGGAAGAGGAAAAAAATATTTTATAAGGACAAAGTCCTAACTTCTTAAAATAATGGGGTTGCTTATGTGGAGTTGAGTAACACTCCCATGGAAAATAATTTAAAAAGACAAGATGTTTAATAAGTCTTGAGGGGTCCATTAATGCTTTGTAAAATAAGTCAAACAAACCCAAAATCACATTATTTTAATGGAAAAACATATATTGTCCAAAAATAAAGCTTATAGTATTTTATTACATCACTATTGGGTCATTATGATGTCATAAAACACATTATATATTTAAACGGTATTTAATTTTTACCCAAAAATTTGACTATCTCAGAAAATTATGAAAAATTCACCATTGGATAATTTCGACATCCTGATTACAGAAATAACATTTATTTTATCTAAATAATTTTCTAAATATGTTAATTTTCACTTTTAAAATAAAAACCGACATTTATAAAAAATTCACGGGTTTTGACAAAAAATGGCTTTCAAACCTTAATAAAAATTACAATTGCATTCATAAAATTATAAGATCATTTATATTTAATAAAAATTAATTTAATAATAATAACATTTTATTAAAATATTATTTAATTTAAAAATCCATTAATTCATAAAAATAGATTTCTTATCTGAATATTAACTAAAAAAAAATACTATTTGTGCTTAAAAAAACTATTTACAAAGTGTCAATAATGACAAGAAGGTATATTCATTATTATATACAAAAAAATAATATACATGAACATAGTACTAGCGATTTGTTACATAACCCCTTAAAACAGCTGCATAAGACCTAAGGGTAAGGTGTGCGATGGTGACAGACTCTTGGGGTGGCTCGGATAACATTGCTCGAGTGATAATCTCTATCAACTTCCACTTTTCCCATAGACGATCCAATTCGAGCTTAACATGATGAGGCTTAGCTTGGGCCTAGTCAAGAGTGAAACCCAAGGACGCCACCTCTTTTCCAAGCTCTGACAAATGGGCTTTGTATGGAGCAATTCTACTGGATGAGGCCATCGCTTCTTTTATCTGAGTAAATTGGATTAGTTAAAGCCCTATATTTATACTAATCATGTGATCACTATTCAACGACTATATTAGCAACGGTCAAAATTCTTAACATAAAACCAAAGAATTTGACATTTTATATAAACATTTTACATAAATAGACATTTAATTAGATCAAGTGGGATTTCCATTAATGAAACTTTGGGTCGTTACAATATTCTCCCCTTAAGAAATTTCACCCTCGAAATTTCCTTTTCCCACACTAAAACAGATGTGGGTAAGTCAGCTTCATCATTTTCTCCGATTCCCAAGTTGCTTCTTAAAACTTGTGGTTCCGCCACAACCCCTTGACGAGGGGCATTGTCTTATTTCGTATAACTTTTTCTCTACGATCTAAGATCTTCACTAGTTTCTCCTCATAAGAAAGATCATCCTCCAACTATACCCCATCAGAAGAGAGTACATGTGAAGGGTCCGGTATGTACTTCCTTAAGAGGGATACATGAAAGACATCATGTACTTTGGCCATGGTAGGTGGAAGTGCTAGTCGATAGGCCATAGCCCCAACACGATCAAGAATCTCGAAGGGGACAATGTACCTTGGAATTAACTTCCCTTTCTTTCCAAACCTCATGACCTTATTCCATGGAGATATGCATAGAAAAACCATGTCTCCAACTTTAAACTCAAGGTCTCGTCGACGGTTATCTGCATAACTCTTCTGTCGACTCTGGGCTGCCTTGATATGCTGTTGAATGATTTTCACCTTCTCCACCATTTCTTCGACCATTTCTAGTCCAAGAAGATTACGTTCACCGACCTCATTCCAACATGTCAGTGTTCTGCACCTTTTCCCATACAGGGATTCATAAGGATCCATTTGGATGCTCGAGTGGAAACTGTTATTATAAGATAAATCAATTAGAGGAAGATGTTGATCCCATCCTCCTTTAAAGTCCATTGAGAATGCTCTCAAAATGTCCTCAAGTGTTTGGATAGTCCGCTTGGATTGGACATCAGTTTGAGGACGATAGGCCGTACTGAAGTTCAGTTCAGTATCCAGAGAATTTTGAAGACTCTTCCAAAACTTAGAGGTGAATCTTGGATCTCGATCAGACACAATAGATAGTGGAACTCCATGCAGCCTTACCACTTCCCTGATATATATCTGTGCCAGTTGATCCAATGAGAAATCCTCCCGAATAGCAATGAAGTGTGAAGTCTTTGTAATACGATCCACCACAACCCAGATTGCATTGTTTCCTTTGGATGTCCTCGGAAGTCCAGTGATAAAGTCCATGGTGATGTTCTCCCATTTCCATTCTGGTATGGGTAATGGTTGCATCATCCCCTTAGACTTCTACCTCTCTGCCTTCACTTTCTGGCACACCAGGCATTTTGATGTATATACAGTGATCTCCTTCTTCATATTATCCCACCAAAAGTTTTCTCAGAGATCTCGATACATCTTTGTACTCCTTGGGTGAATAGAGAAATTTGAACTATGTGCATCATCCAAAAGTTCCTTCTTCAGCTCCGTACTTTATGGAACACATAGTCTTTTCCCAAATCACACAATTCCTTATTCATTAAAATTAAACTCTGAGGATTTCCCTTTTTCGATAGCTTCCACTTTTTCTTGAATTCCCACATCATCCTTTTGAGCATCCTTTAACCTTTCCAAAAGAGATGGTTGAACAATCATTTGTGAAAGGATTGATGATGTTACCTTATTTATGATTCCCATGTCCATCTTCATCAAGTCTAAGAAGATTGGATCCTTCTCAATTCTCATCATTGATAGAATCGCTGGGTCCTTTCTACTTAGGGCATCTTCCACCTTGTTCACTTTCCCAGGGTGGTAATGTATTGAACAATCATAATCCTTGATGAGCTCTATCCATATTCTCCAGTGCATATTAAACTCTTTCTATGTGAATATATATTTAAGACTCTTGTGGTCAGTATATATCTCACATTTCTCCCCATAGAGATAATGCCGCCAAATTTTCAAGGCAAAGATCACTGCCGCCAACTCCAGATCAGGCATTGGATAGTTTCACTCATGGATTTTCAAGTGCCTTAAGGCATAGGATATCACTTTATCATTCTATATCATCACACAACCTAATCCCTTCTTCGAAGCATCACTGAATACCATAAAAGGTTCCCCACTTGTGGGTAAAGTGAGCACGAGTGCAGTGATAAGCCTCCTTTTCAACTCCTTGAAGATTTCTTCGCATTCATCACTCCAAGAAAACTTTACTCCCTTTCAAGTTATCTTGGTAAAAGGGTTGGACAATCTTGAGAAATTTCTCACAAATCTTCAATAATATCTAGCTAACCCCAAGAAGCTACGGATATCTATTACCGATGTTAGCCTCGACCATCCCTCAATTGCATTTGTTTTGGAGGGATCCACAGATATCCCATTGCTTGTGATGATATGGCCCAAGAATGAGACCTCCTTCAACCAGAACTCACACTTACTGTACTTTTCATAGAGCTTATCCTTGACCAATGTCTCTAGTACAGTTCTTAAATGCTCCTCATGATCCTCCTTGGTTTTGGAGTATATTAGAATATTATCTATAAAGACAACCACAAATTTGTCGAGGTAATCTCTAAATACTCTATTCATCAAGTCCATGAATATTGTTGGAGAATTAGTGAGTCCGAAAGGCATTACTATGAATTCATAGTGTTCGTATCTTGTGCGAAAAGTAGTCTTGGGGATATCTTCCTTCTTCACCCTTACTTGATAATATTCCGACTGCAAGTCCACCTTGGAGAAGTATTGTGCTCCACAGAGCTGATCGAACAAGTCATCAATTCATGGGAGAGGATACTTTTTCTTTATCGTGATTTTGTTGAGCTCACGATAATCGATGCAAAGGCGCATTGACCCATCCTTCTTCTTGACGAAGAGGACTGGTGCACCCCATGGTGAAGCACTTGGGCATATAAACCCTTTATCCAGATTCTCCTGTAGTTGTTTCTTCAGCTCTTCAAGCTCCATGAAAGCCATTCTATATGGATTCTTGGATATTGGTAGAGCCCTTGGTATAAGTTCAATTGATAATTCAACATCTCTTCTAGGAGGAAGACCAGGAAATTCCTCGAGAAACACTTCAGTGAATTCCCTCACAATAGGCATTTCTTCAAGGATGGTTTCTTCCTTGGACTCAATCATCTGAGCCAGATACATATTCTCATAGGGTAGTAATATCCATGCTTGAGATGATGGAGCTAAAGGAGATTCATCTTTCTCCTTGCACTTGTAAAGAATCGGGGGTCGATTCTCCATATGAAGTGTGATTTCCCTTTCCCGACAATTTATGTTGGATCTATATAAGGAAAGCCAATCCATGCCAAGAATTGCATCAAATTCCACCAGAGGGAGTATGACAAGGTTCGACGGGAAATTAAATCCACAGATTATAACAGGGGAGGACTTATATTCATGGGATGCAATGATTTCCCCATTTTCCGTACTCACCGACATCTTCACTTTTATGATTTGTGGTGGTGCTGGGATTGTTCTACTAAACTTTAGAGATATAAAAGAATGAGTAGAACCTGAATAAAAAAGTACGTTTTCTATTCTTGAATGAATAACCAGCGTACCTATCACCACTTCTTTGTTGGGGTTTACTTCGGTAGAAGTGATGGCAAAATCTCTTCATTGCTTCCTTAGAGGTTGTTGGTTGCCTCCAAAAACCCTTGGATTAGGGAACTGATTTGAAAAATTCCCCGGTTCTTTGAAGTTGTAGCAATAAACAACGCGTTGAGGTTAAAATGGAGCGTTCCTCTCCTTTGTCGCAACCGCGGGTCTTTCTTGTCGACAGTTAACAGCTAGGTGCCCTTCTCTTCCACACCTAAAGTATTTCCTCGTCCCCTTGAGGCAATTTCCAGGGTGCTTATTTCCGCACTTTTGGCAAGTGGGGTGTTGGATCTTCTTAGCACCGTTGGATTTATCCATCAGACCGCCAGCATTGAAGTCCACCTTACACTTCTTGTCCCCATGATACCCCTGTGATTCCCCAATCTCTATTTTGACCTTGAGGGCACATCGGACAATTTCCTCATAGCTGTCGAAGTCATGGATCGCTAATGCTTTCCGTAGGCTAGGCTTCATCCCACCAAAGAAGCAGTCAACTTTGCATTTGGGGGTAACGACAAAGCTAGAAGCGTATCATGCAAGCCTTGTGAAGTTTTCCTCATACGCTCCAACAGATTCTTTGTCTTTTTTCTTGAGAGAAAGGAAGTCCCTTTACATCTTAAGCCGGAGGGTGCGCGGAAAATATTTATCGAAAAACATCTTCTGGAAATCCTTCCATTCCAACGCCTCGATCTCCTCCTCAAGCTTTGTATTTTTGATCAACGTCCACCATTTATTAGCTTCACCCTCCTTACGATAATCCTCTAGGAGAACCTTCTATTGTTCATAACATTGAAGGATAGAGAGGATCTTTTCAATGGAGTTGATCCATTGTTCAGCGATCGTGGGATCAGATGATCCACTAAAAGTAGGAGGCCTTTGTCTCATGAAGCTCTCGATAGTGACTTGTTCTTTCTTAGGGGGGTTGAACATTCCTATTGACCAGTGTTTCTATTCAAATCTTGAGTTAGCTGAGAGAGAAGCGTGATAAAGTTCGCGATTCCCGCTCCCATTGGATTGGGCATCTCATTAGTACAGTCATCATACTGATCTTTACATTGGTTGTTAGCCCGAGTCCTCCTATTACCAGCCATTGGCTGGAATAAAAGGAAAGTCAGGGGTAACACATAAAGGGTAATCCAAAGAAAAATGTTTATTACTTATAAATTAAATTTTATTTCCTTAACTTATGAATCTATAGGCTTCAATCTAGGATTTTCGTGATCTACTTTCTAACATATATTCTTAGAGGTTTTTTTATTCCCTTAATAAGGGTTCATACTAAGCTTGTGAATTTACCAAAGCATATCCCTAGGGAGTGTCGTAACCAAGAGTGCAGAAAGGCCTGTTTTCATGCACCAGTTCCTGTTCGAGTCTATCTCAAAGCGGTGTTTTCGGGTTTTATCCCTAGGATACATCTGTGTCAGAGCCGCCTATACCTGCTCGTATCCAGATAGGGATGCATTTGCTTGATAACCCACTTACTCAATACTCACCAAAACTTAGGGACATTTTTATTGTACTTAGTCTTGTATCTAAGGCTTTACTAGGGTTTTCTAATCCTAATCCCAAAAAATAACTAAACCTATCCTCTGATACCAACTATGACAACCCTGCTTTTATTACAAACTTAAACATGATTTATTACATAAACTATTCACTTGACATAACCTGGAAGATCGAGAGGTATATTGTATTTGGGGCTTAGGATCATTACATAACAACTAAAAACATGAAATAAAACATCTCTATTGAAAACTTCTTTTACATGACCACTACATTCCCTCGTACTTAGCATTGCATGGGATAACCTGAGGACATGCATAAGAAAAGGGTGAGCTATAAAGCTCAGTAAGGGAATAAACATGGAATACATGAGGAGTACAATACATGTTAGAAAATATTCATATCAATATATCAAAAGAGAAACATGGACATAAAGTCATGATAAATCATGATAATCGTAACATGGAAATGTGGCAACAACACTTAACATGGAATTAGCCTGAGCCAAGGCCCATTGCACATGAAGCATGAGTAAATCCTCATTGCACATGAAGCACGAGTAAACCCTCGTTGCACGTGAATTATCACGAGTAAACACTCATTTTACATGACATATCATGATACTATACTTTACCCAATTAATTGGAGCGCTATAAGGGCGCACCCTTGTTAAACATTTCATCTCATGCATAAGTGTGCCACATGGATCATAAAACATGGATTCATAAAACATAATAATTTATTCCATGAAAAAGGAATGTCGAATGAAACTTTATAATTAATAAGTAAATGTAAATGAAGGTGAAAACCCTTGATGGAGAAATGGGCATGGTATTCACTACACAATGGCATTGGCTTAGAAAAATGGTGTAATTTCGGCAGCGTAACAGTGTGATATAAGAATTCATAAAAATGGTTGATGAGAGAGAAAGGGGTGTCTCATCATATCTATATGAAATGGACAGTAAGGGGGTCATATATATACATTTACCAACAATTTTAATGGAATTTAGATTCATGATACAAAAGTATTGCTTGAATGTAAATGAGGAGAGAGAAGTTCCTTTCGGAATTTCGGCAGAGTAACAGGTGTACATGGGAGGCATTTAATGAGAGAGAAAGGGGTATCCCATCATTCAAACAATAAGAGGGAAGTATGGGGGAGGTTTGAAACCATACCCCAACATTTATAATTGAAATTAAAAGGGAATAACAATATTAAGAAAATTGGACAAAAAAAAGTGAAAGGAAGAAAAAAACCCTTACTTGGAAGTGTGCTTCCAAAGGCTTGAGAGAGGATTGAGAGAGGATTCTTGGGAGATTGGGTAATCTTGGGAGGATTCTATAGAGAGTAGGGAAAATTTTGTATGAACTCCAAAGGCTTTGAGTGAGGAGGAAGTGGGATATTGGGTGGGTTTATATAGGAAAGGTGAGTGAATTCTTTATTATTTAGGTTTGGGACACCTTACACTAAACTAATCCAAACCACAAATCAGATCATGGTTTTTGCCCATGGTTTTTGGTAAAGGGAAGAGGAAAAAAATATTTCATAAGTCCAAAGTCCGAACTTCTTAAAATAATGGGGTTGCTTATGTGGAGGTGAGTCACACTCCCATGGAAAATAATTTAAAAAGACAAGATGTTTAATAAGTCTTGAGGTGTCCATTAATGCTTTGTAAAATAAGTCAAACAAACCCAAAATCACATTATTTTAATGGTAAAACATATATTGGCCGAAAATAAAGATTATATTATTTTATTACATCACTATTGGGTCATTATGATGTCATAAAACACGTTATATATTTAAACGGTATTTAATCTTTACCCAAAAATTTGACTGTCTCAGAAAATTATGAAAAATTTACCGTTGGATAATTTCGACATCCTAATTCTAGAAATAACATTTATTTTATCTAAATAATTTTCTAAATATGTTAATTTTCACTTTTAAAATAAAAACCGACATTTATCGAAAATTCACGGGTTTTGACAAAAATGGATTTCAAACCTTAATAAAAATTACAATTGCATTCATAAAATTATAAGATCATTTATATTTAATAAAAATTAATTTAATAATAATAATAATATTTTATTAAAATATTATTTAATTCAAAAATCCATTAATTCATCAAAATAGATTTCTTATCTGAATATTAACTAAAAAAAATACTATTTGTGCTTTAAAAAAACTATTTACAAAGTGTCAATAACGACAAGAAGGTATATTCATTATTATATACAAAAAAATAATATACATGAACATAGTACTAGCTATTTGTTACATAACCCCTTAAAACAGCCGCATAAGACCTAAGGGTATGGTGTGCGATGGTGACAGACTCTTGGGGTGGCTCGGATAACATCGCTCGAGTGGTAATCTCTATCAACTTCCACTTTTCCCGTAGACAGTCCTGTTCGAGGTTGACATGATGAGGCTTAGCTTGGGCTTGGTAAAGAGAGAAACCCAAGGAAGCCACCTCTTTTCCGATCTCCGATAAATGGGCTTCGTATTGAGAAATTCTACTGGATGAGGCCATCACTTCTTTTGTCTGAGTAAATTGGATTTGTTAAAGCCCTATATTTATACTAATAATGTGATAACTGTTCAATGGCTATATTAGCAACAGTAAAAAATCTTAACATAAAACCAAAGAAGTAGACATTTTATATGAACATTTTACATAAAGAGACATTTAATTAGATCAAGTGGGATTTCCATTAATGAAACTTTGGGTCGTTACATATCAGACTCCTGAACTCTAATTTGATGATAACATGGATGAAGATCAATCTTTGAGAACCAAATTTACCCCTTTAACTGATCAAAAAAATCATCCACGTGAGGAAAAGGATATTTTTTCTTAACCGTTACATAATTAAACTTCTAATAGTTTACACAAAACCGAAGTGAACCTCCTACCTTCTTGGAAAAGAGCACTGGGCCTGCCCAAGGAGACACACTCATATGAATAAAACCTTTTTCCAATAGGCCATCCAACTGAATTATGAGATCTTTTAGCTCTGTTGGTGCCATAAAATAAGAAGGTATCAATATCAGCTATGTACCTGACACTAGGTCAATCATAAACTCTACCTATCTCTCTAGAGGAGGACCAGATAATTCATCTAGGAAAATGTTAAAAAAGACTTGAACAACAATGGGAAGATCAACAATAGAAGAAACTTCATCAGAATCAAATGCAACATCACACAACAAACTCCTAAGCTCTGGGTGGGAAGGCCATATACGACCTGACCTCAGGTCCCACTCCCCCTGAAACACAAGAGAGCTCTCATTGATAGCTAGAAAAGAAAACATGCTGATAGTAACAATAAACTTCATCTCAATGAGTGACAAGCCAATCCATACCGATAATGATGTCAAATAGATCCAGATCAAGAATGAGAAAAATCCCAAAACAACTCTGTATTAGCTATCATTAACAAACAGGGACACTAAAACCCCTGATCTCTCATCTTTCCAAGAGGTGTTACTAACTCTATTACAAAGAAAATAAGTTTCATTGGAAGTTTAAGAATATCAATAAAATGTACAGATATAAAAGAGTGAGAGGCACTAGTATCAAATAAAGCAATTTCTAATGAAGATGAAATAAGGATAATACCCCTCACTGTTTTCAAACCTGCATCAACTTCCATTGGGAACTCATATACTGCATGAAAGTGCTTCACTCCTGAGGCCCATAGCTAGAGATCTATAGTCCTTAAAGCTTATGAATATACCATAGTAGCCTTTAGAGCTGATGAACCCTGACCACAATGAGGCGTAGTCATATCTTGAAAAAAACATTGTAAATGAACAACATGTCCACACCTGTTGCACGTCTTCATGGGCATAGAAAAAACGTTTGGTGTGATCGAACTTACCACAATGATAACAAGTGAGAGGCACACTGCTAGCTATAGAAGATGGTGAAGAGGAGGCTCGCTGCTGTGACCCACCACCACCACTTCTTTGATGATCCTTCCACTTCCCTTTATTCCTATGCACACCACTAAAACTGCCATTAGATGGAAGATAAGGGTTGGTAAAACTAACCTTTCCCACCATATTCATATCTACCATCATAGATCTATCTACCATCTCTGCATAGGTAGAAAGTTTCAACATAAACACCTATGATCTGATATCCAGTCGCAAACCCTACTTGTAATTATGATCCTTTAACCGGTCATTTTTCACTACGTCTAGAGAAAAATTAAAAAGATCAACAAACCAGTTGGTGTATTCCAACACCAAACAATCTTATTATTATAAATATAAGAAATACATAGACTTTTCCAGCATCAACGACTCTAGAAAAAACTACTGTAAGAACAGGGTTTTCAAACCCTTCCAACCCAAGTCCATATGTCCGTCATCCTAGACCATAGAATCCCACCATTTCTTGCCAGAACCCTCGATCCTGAACATTGCACATTTCACCTTAATATTCTCATGTGTCTTCAAGAAGTCAAAGATTTTATTGATCCTATCTCTCCAGTCCTCTGCCTCTTGAGGTTCAATCATTCCTTTAAAGGATGGTGGCTTCTCGCGTAAGAACTCTCATGATCTCTCTCTCTCCCCTCCACCTCCTAATTACACCTCAACAACCGTATTCTAAATTCATGGTACATCCTGACCAGCATCATAGAATTACCATATGATAATATCTATGATATTTTGATCTATAAGAGGATTCCCTTGTGGATTATCAACCACACCTTCTTGAGGAACTCATGGAAGACGTCTCAGAGGCATACTATTGCACAACGAAACATAAGAACAATCATACAATAGAAAAGTCTCAGTTGAAACCATAAAACCCATAAGTAAAAACTTATATTTAAAACCAAATCCAACACTAGAGACACGTATCCCAACTTCCCATGGCAACTTGAGTCTTTTTATGAAAAGATATGGCTAGGAACTCATCCAAACATACCTCTCAAGTCCCAAAAATCATATCTCCTATTTAACAGATGTCCTAAGATAAGTAATCTTGAGGAAAAACTACCTCTGATACCAAATTGTAATGAATTGACCCAGGTTACCCTCAAACCTAGCACCCAACCTGTTCCATCACATATCCAAAGGGTGTTCCTGATCCCCACAGGATGGTGACAAGTACTCGAGCATTGAACAATAAACCAGAGAGAATTATTTCTCCAAACCTGAACAAAACACAAGGCATATAAATACACAAAGAAAAAGAAATAGCGGAAGAGTGACGAATATATGCCATAACTATAAAAAGATTGCAGAAATAAAACAACTAAAAAAGTATCAAAAAATATAAGAGATAAGTCCAACTGCAAAGGAATAGAACTAAATAGATCCTCCAAAATATGGAATGAATGAACTACCACCATTTCACCACCAGCTACCCAACCTAGCTGACACGAAACCTCATTGCCTCACTACGGTGCCTTGCCTTTCCCTGAAATAGAAGACATACAATGGTCTACGCACCACTGAAGAGGTGAGTAGGGTGTGAGCTAATATACTCAATAGGATCTCACCCAGGTGGTCCATAAAAAGTCTAAATAAAACATGGAATGATAAGAAGTAAAGCAGTTTTATAGAAAAAATGGTAAACATTTCCATTTTTATCATAGTTCTAAAACAAAAGTAGGTATATCAAGTTCAAAGCACATTTTCCATATCATCTTTTGCAAGCATCAACATGCATGTCAAGGATAAAATAGTCTTAACCCAAGAAATATGAAATAATAGTAGTAGAACAGACATCACAATACTAAGGAATACAAAATGTCAGGTAGCAGACTACTCATACCCAAAAATCTAGGAACAATGCACTATGGTACCTGAAGCCAATGATCTACACTCCAGGACCAAGGAGACACCCCAGAAAGTGAAACCCTAACATCATATACGTACCTATATCCAATGATATACACTCTAGAATAAGAGGAACACCCCAGAAAGTTAACCACCACAATGGATGATGACATCAAGCTAAACCACCTAGTACCCAAGGTAACCCATGTGCTCATTTTCACAATAATTTCAATGTTTTGAAAATAATTTCAAAACCATTTTCAATGCTTTGAAAATACCAATTTTCTTTCCATTTACCAATAATCAGGGAAAAAATGTTTTTTTAAATCTTTTCAACACACACAAATCAATCATGCCAATTTTATACCAATTTATTTGTAAACCAATTCATAAGAATGGAACAATTTATCAAACACATCCTAGAGACAAAACCAACTACCTCAAAACTTGGGTCGCACATGCCCACAATGGGATCCACCAACAACCAAAAACCAATGACGTCTATGAAGGACCTAGAATCCAATACATACGTCTTATGATTGATTCAATTGAGAAATATGGTTAGTAGATAAGAGGAAACACAACATACCTTAATAAAAATTCCCACCACACTAATACCAAAAAAGAAATGGTCTTCTGAACAAGATTGAACAACAGATCTTAGAAGAAGACAATAAGAAATACCAAATTAGATCAACAGATCTGATAACACAACCCAAGGGTGATACCTAAATCAAGGACAATGAATAAGTGGAAAGAGAACTTACCCAGAGAGACACACCACCACTGTAACGAAGATCGAACGCCAAATAGATCGATCTGTAAGGAATAGAATCTCTAAAAATCACCATAGAGGAGTTTTGGTTCTAGAGAAAAGAAAAACTGGTGATCGAATGGGCACCAAAAACCTGAGAGGCGCCCTAAAACATCCCTGCTTGGGGAATTACGTGATGTGTAATTCCTTTACATGTCTTGAAATCTATGGTGTTTAAGTACGTCGAGAAATCTATTTCCTCAAATTTAAAATATTTTATTTAAAACATTCATGACATGTAACTCCTCTTCATGACATGTAACCCTTCACAACGTGAATCCGTTCACAACTTGTAGCCAGAAACACCTACACATCGTTTAACCTAGTTACACGGTGTGAAAACCTCCTACATCCTACAGAAAAAGTTTGTTAAATCTAAGAGTCCAAAAAATATATAACTTCACCATTATAGTTATCCTATAAATTCTTTCTCGGTTCTCTACAGACAATGGGAAAAAGGAGAACCATGATGAGGTCAAAGACATACCTGAAAGATCAGTAACAAGATGTTACACTAGAAATATAAATATCCAATTATATTATTTTCTCAATAAGCCAATTCATTTGTCTTGGTTGTGAACAATGGATTTAGAGAATCCTCTTAATATTAGAGAGCTCCCTTCTCCAAGAACTCTATCAAGAATGGAGATAAATCATCCTCCACCAGATCAAGGAGAAATCTTTTAAGGTGGTTCTCGAGGTGATCAAAAGAGAACGATGCAAGCAAAAGGATATTGCATGCTAGAACCTAGAGACTCCTTTAACAACGTCTAGATATTCTTGGAACACATATGAGTCACCACTAGAGGAAATCTACACTTGGTTTCTACAATGCAATGATGGTGCACCGCAGATCTGTCACCAAATCATCAATGAAGAATGAATTCCTTTGAGGTAATTCTTATTTAATTAAATTGATTATAAATAATATGTGATGAACCCATCTCTCTAGTTTTGGAGTGATTAATATTGTCTATCTTTGATTAAATTACATTGATCATGGTGATTAAACATCGTATAGATCTTTCATTGATGATATGATCATGACAAAAAGAAATGTTGTGCATCGCCCATTGCATGCTTCCGCTATGCCTGAAACCTACAAGTGGTATCAGAGCAGTCACATAATTATTTATAATTATTTAAAATCATTGTTGATTTACACATTTATAATTTAGTTTTTCAATTCAACTTTAATTGTTCTTTTAATCTCAATCGTGATATTTGCTTCCTCGTTATTTTCTCCTAGATCTAATGGAAGCGATTAATTTTTTGATTAAAACAAAATCTAGGAACTCATCTAGAGGTGCCAAGGATTATATCTAGATAACATGGCAGTACATGTTGTGTAATCATAATTACACACCATGTACTCGTGGTTAATACACCAAGAGTTAGTTCAGAAATTTCTTAACCCATGTGAATTTATGACATGCGGTGTAGTTAATTCTTACACCACATGTTGACCGGGATAGACTAGTGAACGGTTAGCTAGAGTACACACCGTGTAGCCCATGTACATCGCATTTAGTCTCTTTGAGTCAAATACATGTCACATATTACATACATGGCCTACCTGATGGGTGACCGTGTAATTCAAAGATCACATGACGTGTAGCCCACAATACATGCTATGTAATCTAGTTTTTGAGGCATGATTCACACGCCGAGTCCCTAGGCGTGTACATCGAATAGACAGTGAGTTATGTACATGTTGTGTAGATCGGATCTACACGCCGTGTACTTTTACTAGTTACAAAAATTTAAAATGTATTTATTATACAATATAAACCTTAAGACATGTACTTGCATGTGGTCATAAAGATGGGATACACCATGATATAGGTTTTAATATATATATATATGTTTAATTAATATCTATGTAATGTTAAAATCTTCATATCATGTATGATTCGTATTATAAGTTGCTACTCTATGTGCATTGAAGCATAACACATGACCAAAAAATCATGTAATTCCTGTAATCATCTATGATGTAAACATTGTGAAAGTATGTGATAAGTCATGTATGCCATATATCACGAGAGTAAAACAATATATGAGTATAATACATGTTGGGTATATTTGGACAGGTATTCACCGTGTTTCCTCCAAGGTACATTTATGTACAAGGTTGATTTCAAATGAATTTATTTAATTTGTTTAAAATTATAATGGATGATAATCTCAAGGAAATTCAGATAAGAATTAAGGGAAATGATTGATTAATTAAATATAATAATTAATTGATTCAAGAGAGATTTATCTTAAATAAGAATGATTAAGAATTGAATGCTAGTTTTATTAAATGCGTGATTCGTTTTATGCTAGTGAATGATTATGAGCTAGACCAGACCTTTTGTATGTGATTGGTTTCATTTAATTTATTATTAAATTAAAATTGTTGGCATGTGGTCTTTCTCTCCTCATTATTACGTAGGGCCTGCATGCCGATGGTTTCTTTTATGTAATCCCCTCTTCCCCCTCAGTTACGCGTGAGTAAAAAGCATATGTAATTGATGGAGCTACCAAGCTAGTGGAGGTGGCTCAAGTTCGGAGTTGAGGTGAAACCAATCAAAAGAGATACATAGGTGGACAAGTGGAAAGTTGCAACACAAACCTCAATGGTTCAATGTGTTTTCCCCTAGGTTAGTAGTTAGTTTATCAACTTCTAGATAAACTAACCATTAGTATAAGCTCATGATCACTACCTTTATTTTATTTCTATCTTGTTGCATGGTTATTTCATTATGTATGTTTTATCATGATCACATAGTTAATGAATTAACAAGCATACAAGATGGAACTAAAATAAACTGGTTTATGCATAAATATTAACTAAGACATGGTTAATCACTTAAGTAATCCCACTTAATATTAACAAGCATGTGTTAAATATAATAATTGTAAATTTACACATAAAGGGATAAAATCACTCAATATAATATTAAGTCAGTATAGCCTTCCATTACTTCAGTTAGAATTGAACCATAGTTCAAAGTGCTTGACCAGCCAATGTTGGGGTGATTTCAATTATCAGGGAATTCTAACATGAGGTTTTGGGTTGAATTAACTTAGTTCACATCAAGGGTTGGATACCAAAGTAGGAATTAGTGTAACTAATAGGAAAATGATGAGGAAATATAAATTAATGATTTTAGGATTGGGGAGTCCACTCAACAGATCAAGGAACTGTGAGTTAATGTAGTTGGGATTTGAAATGCCTTCCTAAAATCATTTGAGTTTCTTGAACAACCAAATTTGGGGTAATGAGAAGGGGAATATGGATCCTTTCCACTATATTGTCCAAGAAACATGATATTTTGAAGCTAATGGTGAGGGATATTGGGTTTTGATAAAATAGTGGGAGACTAAAAAATATAATATTTATTTATTTGTCTAAATTTTATCGAATAAAGTACTAAAATTATTCTTATCTTATTTTTCATAAAAAAAATAAAATGACATCAAACATATCATTGAGATCCATACTTGTCAAGTAAAACCTTATCACCCAATTTTTTTTTTCAAGAGTGGAAACTGTGCCTATGTGTCATCCTTCGCCATGAAAGGAAATTGTAAGTGCTAGAAGAACCTTTACCAGTTGGGCCTGGAAATGAGGCAAGTGATGAAGAACTATCTCTCTATGAGAAACATCTGAATGATTCTACATATGTTCAATGATTCATACTATTATCCATGTCTAATGAAATATTTATGCAACATGAGGATATGGATTCCTATAGCATGATGTCTTATCTTTGGGATCTCGATCAAGAGAAGTTGAGGTAAGAGAGGTACGGGATCTCCAATTATTTGTTCACAACTATTCTTAGGGAGTATATGCTAGTTGGGCCTCATGTAATCAAGATTAACGGCTACATTTAATGCCTAGAAATCTTAGGTATTAAATTCCCAGATGAGTTGTGTATAGATCTTATACCTTCATCACTACCCAAGACCTTATCCAACTTTATTGTGAATTCTAATATGAGAAATAATGCGAAGATTATATGGTAAATTATGAAATTTTTATCCAAGTGGATAAGGACATGGGGCATAATAAACCCATGGTCCTTATGGTTAATAAGAAAAGAAATAACAAGGCAAAGGGTCCCAATAATTATAAATAGTCTAAATCTCCCGAGCATGAGTCTTCCCAGAAGGGGAAGATCCAGAGGCAGGGAAAGAAAAAGGAGGTAGTATGTTTTTCATGTGTCAAGATAGTCCACTAGAATAAGAACTGAAAACAAAAGCATGGGGAAGCTAAAGGTGTGTTCATCATCGAGTGCAATCTTTATTTATCTACACATTGGGTATTAGATATAGCTTATGGTGCTCACATATGTATCCAAATGCAGGAACCAAGTAAATTACAAAAGATTTCCATAAGAGAGGTGGATCTGTGAGCTGTCAATGGTTCAAGGATGAATGCTTTGTCCATTGGTGACTACCACCTTTCATTGCCAATAGGAATGATTTTGGTTTTAAGATATTGTTATTATGTACTTACAGTTACCAAGAACATAATATTTAGATATAGATGGGTTTATTTTCAAATTTGGAAATAAAAGTTCTTTATTTTATAAGGACAACATATTTTATGGTATGACACATTTAAATAATAGAATTTATGCATTAAATTATGAAAACTAAGTGTTGAAAATTGATAATGAATCATGTTCACAAAACTCATATAACACCCACCTATGGCATCACCATCTTAGTCATGTAAATAAGCAGTGTTTGAAAAAGCTATGTCAAGATGGTTATTTAGACTCTTGTAAGCTAAAACCACTTGATATATATCATACTTGTTTACAAGGAAAAATGACCAAACCACCATTCAGTGGATAGGGTGAAAGGACCATAGAACTTCTAGGATTGTTACACATCGATGCGTGTGGACCATTTCCAGTAAAATCTTGAGGTGAATATTCTTACTTAATTACTTTTACTGATGACTTGAGTAGACATGACTATATCTACTTGATGAGGTATAAGTCCTAGTACTTTGAGAAATTTAAGGAATTCAATAATGAAGTAGAGAATCATCTTGGTAAGAATATAATGAAGCTTTGATTAGATGAGGTGGTGAATCTCTTAACCAAGAGTTCATCAAATTTCTATGGGAGTTTGGGATTATATCTCAAATCACTCCACCATATACAACAAAGTGGAATGGTGTTAGTGAAAGGAGGAACCATACCTTTCTATACATGGTAAGGTCAATAATGAGTAATACAGATCTTCCATTATCTTTTTGGGGATATGCATTACAAACTACATCATACACATTAAACTGAGTACCAACTAAAGTGGAAAATGGAATTTCCTTCGATCTATGGAGTGTAAAGAAGCCCATTTTTCTCATACATGTTCATGGGGTTCTAATGTGTTTGTTAAGGATTTATCAGGTAACAAACTAGCACCTCAGGGCATGAGGTTTATCTTTATTGGGTATTCCAAAGAAACAAAGGGATACTACCTATACAACCCCTCAGAAAAGAAAGTGTATGTCGCCAGACAAGGCGTATTTATTGAGAGGGAGCACATCCTAAAAAGGGATAGCGGTAGAAACATTGAATTCGATAAAGTTGATGCTCAAGATAAATAGGAGTTGGTGTAGGAAGAGATTCCACAGGTCCCCATGGAATAATTAGTTCCTGAAACACAGGTACTGCATAGGAGTGTAAGAGAGGTAAGAGAACCATAGAGATATATTTTTTGGTCACTGAGGATAGTGACTCATTATTGGTTAACAATGATGAAACTCACTCCTAAAAGGAGGCATTAGAGAGCTCAGAAGATAAAAGATGGAAATAATCCATGAATTATAAAATATATTCCATGTATCAGAACTAAGTTTGGGTTCTGGTCGATGTGCCAGTTGATGTAAATCTTGTCAGATGAAAATGGGTATTCAAGAGGAAACCAAACATGTCAAGTAAAATAATTACCTATAAAGAAAGCCTAGTGGCTAAAGGGTTTAAAAATCATCAATGAATTGACTATGATGAAACCTTTTCGTCATTTTCCATGTTTAAATCCATAGAAATAATACTTTCTATAACATCTTATCATGACTATGAGATTTGGAAGATGGATGTCAAAACAACATTCCTTAATGGGAACCTTCAGGAAGATGTCTATATGACACAACCAAAATGGTTTGTGAATCCAGGTGATGATAAAAGGATTTTCAAGTTTCATATATCCATTTATGGATTGAATCAAGTATCTAGGTCACAAAACATTCGATTCAATTAATCCATAAAAGTATTTGGTTTCATTAAGAATGAATGTGAGACGTGTGTTTACAATAGGTCTAGTGGGAATGTAGTTTTTATACTAGTATTATATATTTATGCCATATTACTTATTGGAAACAACATACCAGTCTTAAAATCTATCAAGGACTCATGAAATAAGTGTTTATCCATGAAGGACTTAGGTGAAACAACCTATATTATAGGGATCAAGATCATTAATAATATACCCAAGAGGCTGCTTGGACTAAGTCAAAGTCCATATACTGACCAGATACTAAATAAATTTAGTATGAAACAATCTAAGAGGGGATTGGTTTCAGTGTCACATGGTTTACATCTTTCTAAGAAAATGTGTCCTGAGACACAACATGAGAAAGAGAGAATGAGTAAGATCCCATACACTTCTGCAATAGGATCAATTATGATGACCCATACTTTACATACATAGATATTACTTTAAAATTGAAGAATATTCCTTACAAAACACAATAAAACCATGATAAGACCTTATAGGTTTAGTGTCTTTAGAAACTAGAAAGCATAAATAAGTGGTTCATAATAAATCTACATCACCTCCCACTTATTCTTTCATTTCTAGACCCCTTTTTGACATATCTTATTAATATTATTCTTCATAACCTAGGGAATAGTAACATAATGAAGGGTGATCTTCGATGACCAGTAAAGGTAAAAAAAGGAGATATCAATCATATCATAATCATAAGACATAACAACATAACATTTGAAAAATCATATCCTATATAAGAAAGTTCTAGATATCATGTCATGGGATAAATCATAAAAGCTCATAAAGAATCAATGAACATATTCCCAAAAGTCATAACATAAGACATAGAATTTTTGGAATACACATAAGTATAAAAAATCATTTCATATTAGTCAAGGACCATTATCAAGACCATTACGGTGGACAAAGTCCATTATTGAACCGAGTTTTCATCCTGTTCCAACCATGTATTACTGAACCAAGATCATTTCTCAATCCATCCCTTTCTATATCATGAGATATAAATCTTTACCCAATGTATAGGAAGGATATATAGGTCCCACCCATCTCATAATGAAATCATTATTACATGTTCCACAAAAACATAAATCATTCGTCATAGTATAACCCAAAGAATAAAATATGATTCTTAAACATCATTCCATCATAACATAATCCATATAAAAAAATGAATTTCATAAATATCATTTAATTATAATGATAATAAAACATAATAAGGATAGTATAATTAAAAAAACCCTATTAAATAATTCCATCTTAGATGGAAAATAATTTTTGTAGAACACTTGAAATTAATTCTTGAGGAAAATATCCTTTCTTCTTTGAAAATGTTTTCTTTTCTTAAAATATCATACAATTTTAAAAGAAAATGATTTATTCAAAAATAACCTTGAAATATAGTAAGGGAATATTCATGTAAGTAAGTCATTATGAATGTTTAAAAATTTGTTCAAGTCGTATAAGTTCAAAAAAACATTATTCTCGTACTTTTTCCAAAAAAGTTAAAAAGTACCTTGTATGGAAAACGAAAGAAAGATTCCTTTCAAAATGTGTAGTAAAAGTCAAAAATGGGTAAAAATGACTTTAAAAATACATAAGAGAATGGTAAAATATTTTATGAAATCTTTTTTAAAAAACATTGACGTGGATGATAAATAAACCCCAGTAAATACTTAAATATAAATAATCTTAGATAATAATAAGATTGTGAAATTATCACTTACCTTAGGTATGATATCCTTTATATGTGTCCAAACCCCCTATATAATGATTTAAATAATGTTATTGACTTATTCCAGAATTATATTCATTTTTATGATATCATATATGATCATATTATCATTCGTTTGTTAATAACATTTCATTATTACTTGTTATTCGGGTATAAACAACTTCATTTTCTTATGCATGTTTTGTCGAATAAGTTCTTATTCTTCTTCATAGGTTATAGTTATATCATTTATAGAATGATAGTAATATAATGAATTAAATATTTATTCATTCTATACATTTATATAATCATTCTTTTATGGATATCTTGTAGAATGAATCACATCGCATCGTGGAGACAATAAGCCGTACGTACGCACGAGTGATGATGTCATTCATTTAATTATGAAATGGTATAGAAGTGGATGGTATATATATTGTTATAGAATAAATATCTTATTATAATAATTATATATAGATATTATTTACATAATCATACCCATCCAAGTAAAGTGGTAGTGAAAAATAGATTACATCACAACATGGAGACGGTAAGCCATATGTACGCACACATGGTGATTTCATTTTTCGTAGGATGGATAGAAGGTGGAATAAGGTTCTTAAATAAACATAATAAAATCTCAGTATATAGGTGATACTGGAGTTATTAAATAATAATGGAAATAACAAAGGAAGAGTAAGTAGAAGAAGAAATAATCTTGAGAGAGTCGGTAAAGGAGATTACCTCTTCTTCGGCGAGCTTCCTCTAGATCTCCTCTTAAAGGATATAAAGTTAGTGTTTTGAGAAGGACAACACCTCTAGAATGTGACTAGGGATGTTGAGAAGGGAAATGGGTAGGGTATGGACTAAATTTAAGTCTCAATGAGTTATGAAGAAATGATGGAGGAGGTGCCCTTTTATAGTTGAGGGTGGGGCACCTTCAGAATTTCCAAAACTATTAATTTTTAATAAATTCAAAACCACATCCAAAAACCACCAAAATGTCATATTTTTTAAGATGAGATGAGATAAGGTTGTAATCTCATAAAACAATAAATTTTAGACAAGTTTTTCTATCAATTTATACCTTATCATTTTAATTAACACTTAGTTATTCTATTTAATTTTTAACTAAGGTAACAAATATTTTAATATTAAAAGGGTGAAATATTTACTTATTTGATGTAAATTAGAAAATAAATGAATAATTTATAACATTTTAAACCATTTCATAATTATTCTATATTTTTTTAAAAATGTTTTATGATTTTTAAATAATTTAATAATACATTATTTTGATAAATAATCAATAGTGTCAATTTTGATACTATACAATTAATTGATTATTAAAAATATAAAGATAACAAGTTAAATTTGAACAAAATATTTTATTATATTCGTAAGAGTTCAAGGTCATCTATAATTTTTTTGGATATATTAATTATCACAAATTATATTTATTTTAATATTTTTAATAACATTTATTTATTATCTCCACTAATAAAATAATTACAACATCAATTTTGTGCAATTATTTAATATACATATTTTTTAGTTAAAAATTAAAAATAAAATACCATAAAAAACATAATTCTTCTAGATTTTAGAGTAATATTTATAGTAGAATATATATTTCTGAAAATACTATATTGTAAATTTTACATTTATTAAAATTTTAATGTGACAACTTTAACATCACTTTAAATAAAATATTATAAATGTCATAATATTTTCTATATGAATCCAAATGGTCAATAAATCGACCCTTGGATAAATATAGTTAATATATACTCAAAAAATAAGATTTCGAAAAGGGTTCTTATCTTTTAATGGTTATTATCATTTTAATAAAAATTATTTTATTGATTTTTCATCAATTAAATAATTTCTCCACCATTAATGTATAAACTATTAAGGTAATTATTTATTTTCTAAAAATTACAAATAAATTTCCATGAGAAAGAAAAAAACCTTAGATTTTAAATGATTTTTTATAGTCAAATTTATCTTCTGAATAAATTTATATCAAAAATGATATAGTTATTAAAATTTGAGTAAGACACATTTAACTTTTCTTTAAATAAAATAAATTGAATGTCTTAATCTCATCCAAGTGGCTTAAAAAGGATATTATTCAACCAAAGGATGATTTAGGTCGAAACACACTCATAAAATTATATTATGAACATTTTTAGGGTAATTTTATAACATTATTTTTACCCTTAATTACCTGATTTACCCTTTTACCGCATTAATAAAAATTTACCGAAGTTACTATTCATAATGCCCAAAAATAAAATAAATCTATTTACAAAATTTCAATCTACTGATTCTAGATATGAAATCCATTTTTCCAAATTCAAAATATAGAAGTTGCAGTAATTAAATTAAAATTAATCTCATTTTTGGAATGAGAAATCGAGTTTTAAAAGTTAAAACATTGCAAAAGATTGAAATGTTTTTATATCTAAATTCAATGTAAAATTAATTTCAATGACCCCAAATATATTAAATGATAAAAATATATTATATTTATTCTTTAAAACCATTAAATAATATAATTTAATCATATAAATTATTCTAATGAAAATGGTTATCTTCACTTAAAATTTAGTATATTTTTACTAGTCATCAAAACTTGAAAGTTATCAGAAAAATATCAAAAAATTCACCCAAAGTAAATTTTTATATCCCGATTCAAAAGGAAATGTTTATTTTGTCATATAAAAATTATCAATGTGTCAAAATTTTAATTTAAAAAGGGTTCTCCATTTAAGTGCAGTAAAATTACCCTTCTAAAAAATATAGGTTTTTATACATAAAATATAGTTTATTCATATCCTATGAATAAAATATATATTGGATGAATATAAAAATTATTTTATCAAATATATAACATATATATTTCATTAATTTCATTTAATAATTATAATTAACTTGATTTATTAATACTAAAATACAAATATTTCTTTTTCATTTAATTAGTTTATACATTTTTATAAATTATTGGTAGCCAAAGAATTCAACCTATATTTTCATAAGTTAGTTATATTTATTTCTAATAACTTAATGGCTAGGTTATAATGGTCATTCTATACCAATATAATCTCACAGTTCATTTAAACTCACGATTGTGTGCAACACAAGCTATTGAAAAATTAAATTTATTTAAAAAATATATTTCATAAAAACATACGGGCGTTACATTATACCCCCCTTAAACTGAATTTCACCTTTGAAATTCATCACTTGGATACAAGAAGATGATGATACCTCTACCTCATCAAATCCTCAAGTTCCCACATAACTTCCTTGAATTGGTGGTTCCACTATAAAACTTTAATCAAGTGAGTGGTCTTGTTTCGTAGAAAATTTTCACTACAATCCAGAATCTATATTGGTTGTTCTTAATAAGAAATATCTTGCTCCAACGGTACAACTTCTGAGTTTAGTACATGTGAAGGGTTAGGTATGTACTTTCTTAGGAGAGATACAAGGAACACATCATAAACTTGAGAGAGATTAAGTTGAAGCACCAATATATAAACTACCTTCTAAATACGATCCATAATTTCAAAAGGACCGATATACCTAGGGCTCACCTTTCCCTTATTTCCAAATATCAATACTCTATTCTAGGGGGATATTTGTAGAAACACCTTATCACTCACTTCAAACTATGGGTCTTTTCTTCAATTGTGATCATAACTTTTTTTTCAACTCTAAGTTGCTATTATATGTTGTTGAATAGATCTAACCTTCTCTGCCATTTAATCAACAAGATCTGGTCTTAATAGTTTTCTTTCCCCAACTTTATCCCATAAAGTTGGAGTTATAAAATTCTTTAGATAAAGGGCTTCATAAGGAGCCATCTGAATATTGGAGTGAAAGATATTGTTGTAAGAAAAATCTAACAAAGGTAGTTGTTGATCCCAACCACCTTTGAAATCCATAAAGAAAGATCTTAACATGTCTTCTAGAGTTTGAATTGTTCTCTCTGAATAAATATCTGTCTGAGGATTATAAGTAGTGTTGAAACTTAAATCTATATCCAAAAATCCTACTAAAGACTTTTCCAGAACTTTGAGGTAAATGTTAGATCCCGATCAGATATAATTGAAAGCAATACTCCATGCAATCTTATCACTTCATTTACATATATCCTGAAAAGCTGTTCAAGAGATAAATCCTCTCTAACAGCAATGAAGTGTTCCAAATTTGTAAGGTGATAAACTATAAAACATATTGCATTATGACCTTTAGATGTTTTGGGAAGTCTGACGACAAAGTTCATAGTGATGTTTTCCCATTTCCATTCTAGTATGGGTAATGGTTTTAACATCCCCTTATACTTATATCTCTCAGAATTAACTTATTGAAGAATCAAGCACCGAGAGACATATTCAATAACATCTCTTTTCATGCCATCCCACTAGAAATACTCTTTCAGGTCCCTGTATATCTTTGTGCTTATAAGATTAATAGATAATGAAGAACTATGAGCCTTATCCAATAGATCATTCTTTAACTATGGTATGGGAGGAATACAAACACGGTTCTTGAACCTTATTATTCCATCACAATCAAGGTTGAATTTATTAACATTTCTCCCCTTCTTTTGTAGCTCTACATCTTCCTTTTACACCTCCTTAATCTTCAATTGTATAGATGGTTGAACATGCATTTGAAAAAGATAGGATTTCTCACCTTCCTTTAAAATTTCAAGATCCATCCTTCCAAAATCCATAAATATTGGATATTTTTTTATCCTTATCATGGATAGGCTAGCATGGTCCTTTTGAATCAAAGCATCTTCCACCTTGTTCACTTTCTCAGGGTGGTAATATATCAAGGATTTGTAATCTTTAATCAACTCCAACCATCTTATTTAGTGCATATTCAGATCCTTTTGTGTGAAAATATACTTTAAGATTTAATGATCAGTATAAATATCACACCTTTCACTATAAAGATAATGCATCCATATCTTTAATGTAAAGATTTCCACAGCTAACTCCAAATCATGAGTTGGGAATTTTTTCTCATGGATTTTCAATTTTTGTGAGGCATAAGATATCACCATATAATTTTTCATAGGAACACATCCTAGACCCTTCTTGGATACATCACTATAGATCACAAATCTTTCTCCACAACAAAGAAGTGTGAGCATAGGTGCACTGGATAACATTCTTTTTAGTTCTTTGAAATTCTCTTTGTATTCCTTCGTTCACATGAACTTAACTTCTTTTTGAGTCAACTTGGAGAGTGGATTAGATATTCATGAAAAATATTTCACAAAACATCGATAATATATAGCCATACCAAGAAAACTTCAGATCTCAGGTACTGTTGTTGTTCTGGGCCAATATTCAATAACTTTTGATTTTTTTGGATCCATAGATATCCCCTCTCTTGAGATTATGTGACCCAAAAATGAAACTTTATGATGCCCAAATTCATACTTGGTAAATTTTTCATAAAAGTTATCCTTTATAAGGGTATTCAATACAATTATAAAGTGACCTTTATGCTATTATATGCTCTTCAAATATACAAGAATATCATCTATAAAGCCAACCACAAAATAATCAAGATAGTATCTAAAAAATCTATCCTTTGGATCCTTGAATATAACGGGGGAATTAGTAAGACCAAAAGGTATCACTATAAATTCATAGTGTCCATACCTTGTATGGAATGTCATATTTGGTATATCCTCCTTGTTGACCCTTAATTGATGACATCCTGAATGAAGATTAATCTTGGAAAAGTATTGAGCTCCACATAGTTGGTCGAATAAGTCATTAATGCGGGGAATATGATATTTGTTCTTGATAGTTATTTTGTTAAGTTATCGATAATTAATGTAGAGTCTCATTGATCCATATTTCTTCTTAATAAATGAAACAGGTGCACCCCAAGGTGATGCACTAGGGCGTATGGATCCCTTATTAATATTCCCTTGGAGTTTTTTCTTCAATTATTGAAACTCAATTGGGGATATTCTATATGGTGTCCTTGAAATAGGCATAACACCTAGTATGATTTCTATTGAAAACTAAAATTTATGATTCAGTGGAAGAATTGGAAATTATTTTAGAAATACATCAACAAATTCCCATACAATAGGTGTATTCTAAAAGGTGAGTTTCTCCCCAACCATTTGAGATATATAACCTTCATTTATAGGAACCAAGACCCATAAGATGGAAGAAATTTACACTAGAAGTTCATATTCATCCTTGCATCGATAGATGATTATAGATTGATCTAGAATATGAAATGTGACATCTCTTCCTTGGAAATTGATATGATATCCATCTAGATAAATTAAATCCATGCTAATAATCACATAAAATTCCAATAAAGAAATGATCACAAGTTTTATAGGAAGCACTTTCTCATAAACTTCAACTGGAGAAGAATTATAAACTTTTAATATGATCATTGTGCCATTAGGAGTTGTCACAACTAACTCAACATATAATTGTTGAGGTAATATGGTGATATTATTCATAAATAAAAGAGTGGGTGGATCAAGAATCAAATAAAACATTTTCTACTTTAGAGTGGATAGTAAGTGTACCTTTAACCACTTCATTATCGTACTCCACATCGCTGATAGTGATAACATGTGACTTTCCTTTGTCTTTAGCCTTAAGAGTTTTCTGAAATTGATCATCATTGATAACCCTTGGATTAAGGCATTGGTTGGAATAATGCCCCATTTCCTTTCACTTGTATCAATGAAGTGTACAAGTTTCATTCTATGTAGCCATTTCTCTATTCACATCATTAGAAATTTTTTTCCCATCACATCGACATTAAACTGCCCGATGACCTTCTCTCTCAAACTTAAAACATTTTCTAGTCCCTTTAAGACAATTTTCTCCATGTTTCTTTCCACACTTTGAGCATAAGGGAAAACTCATCTTCTTTTTAGTGTGGTCTTTATATTTTCCCTTGAATTCAATTTTTCTCTTCTTATCAAACCCATAGAACTGATGGATTACTCCAATCTCTATATCAACCTTAAGAGCACATCAAACAATTTCTTCATAACTATTGAAGTCCCTTATGGATAATGCCCTTCGAAGACTTGGTTTTAATCCACTAAAGAATTGATCAATTTTACTCTCAGGTTGGATAATAATTCCATAAGCGTACCTTGCAAGTCTTGTAAAATTTTCTTTGTAGGTACCAATTAATTCATCATACCTTTAATTATATTCAAGGAACTACTTCTAGAATATCTTGCTTTCAGAAAATCTTTGCTCATTATGAGGATGTTTCTGGGAAGGTGGTAAGCTGGAATAAATCCTTTGTTGTATTTGGGAATGGAATGATTATCTCCAAGCAAAACAGAATTTCCAAGTAGCTTGGAGTTAGGAGAAGTGCCCTTCCTTTTATATACCTTAGAGTACCACTTTTTTGGGGAAGGGTGAAAAGATGCTATCTTTAATCCATATACTCCAGAATTATTAATCAACTGTCTACCTGGAAAGGGAAATCGATCTCTCAATAAATAAGAATTTGTATTATGAACTCAGTTATCACTTCAATGTTTGTCTATGATTTCTCGGTTTATCGGTGGCCTTGTGCCCTTATCAAGGAACTTCAAAGTTTAATCAGGAACTTTATATAGACCGGGTGAATACATGAAAAGAAACACATCACTTTTTCCTGGAAATATTGCATCAAACCCATTGAAACGGGGGGCATGGGTGTTAAGGACCTAAAAGGATTCAACGATGCTATCATAAGTAAATTCACTTGGAACTTGTTGAATTCTAATGATGATTCCTTGGATTTTCTTGCATAAAGATTCATATCAAAGCTGTATAATGGGTACTCAGTATATGTGTCCTCCTTCATATGGCCTGCCATTAAACATGCTTATATTGGAATCATGTACTGCTCCTCTTGGCTGGTTTCCAGTGCATCCAACCTTAATTTTTGGACAACGAAGTGGATAGACAGGCGCATTATAGAATGCATAGAGATCCCTATGCAGCTGAAGGATATCTCAATCGCTGACATGCACCGAGACAGAGATATTTGGAATTGTCTGCTAGATCATACTAAGATAGCTATGTAGCGTTATAACTTCATGGATGTTGACACTTTGATCTGGATACCCAGAACTCGTGATAGGTTCACTTAAAGGGAGTATTATAGACACTTATGCAGCATCAATGCGACTTCTCCCTTATGGTTACAGAATCTTAAAAAACCTTTCATTCTTCGTTCCAATTACCAGATACTATGGTGGATTTGGAAAGGTAGGATACTTGTGAAACATCTTCTACAGCGAACGAGAATACATTTAGCCTCTTGCTGCTATTTGTGCACCCAGGCTGAAGAAAAAATTCACCATCTTTTCTTTTCCTACAATTTCTCTTGTAGATTTGGGAACATTTTCAAGAGGTCTTTGGGACTCCGTTATCAATGAACAGTCTTGATGATTTCATGAACTCGATCACTATATCTGGTCAAAGTGAGCAGGTTTTTGCACTTCTTCTCACTGCCGTTGCGGCAACCTTTGCTCAGATTTGGAGGGCACGAAATCAGATAATTTTTGAAAACTGTAGGCCCTCTATAAAGGCTAGTCTGACTGTTGTTTATAGGGAAGTACAAGCTGATTCCAAGATACAAACAGGTACAATGAATAATAATATTTCTGATCTCATAACATTGAAAATTCTTGGGGTGTCTGGCAGGGTCAAGAAACCTTTGATATTGAAATCGATTAGATGGATTCCTCCCATTTCATCATGATTAAAAGTGAGTGTTGATGGAGTGAAATTTGGTACACTAGGACCTTATTGGTGTGGTGGGGTGTTCCGTAACCATCGGGGCTTTGTTAAGGGCTTCTTCTATCATTATATCAGACTTGGTTCGATGCTTGATGCTAAATTATGGGATATGATTAAATCTGTCAACTATGCTATCCACCATGGTTGGAGGCACATATGGGTAGAATCTGACTCAAGTACAACAGTACACATTCTGCGGTCAAGGTCCAGGGATGTTCCTTGGAGGATCCTACCATCGTGGATTGCATGCCTGCGTCTCCTTGAGCATCTTCAATTGGAAGTCAGTCATGTTTATAGAGAAGCAAACTAGGTTACTGATGCTCTATCCAAGAGGGAGGTCATAGAGGTCTCCTCCCAATGGTCCTTTGTCATCCTGGAATTTTGCTCACATCTTGTTGACTTGGACGCGCATGGTATGCTCTATTCTCGTCTTTGTAAACCCCCTTTCACTACCACTTTTTCAGTTTTTTTATTTTTTTGCAAGGTCTTGGCTTTGTCCGGATCCTGGACTTGCTTTTATATACTTATTGAAAAATAAGTTCTTGAACTCATCCCATTCCATGGATTCATTTTCATGTCTTTGACTCATATTCTTGATAAGATTACACCATTGATCAAATTCACCTCCCAAATGATAGACTAACAAGATGAATTTATCATGTTCTGAACATTGGAGAGCTAAAAATTTCTTTTCAGTGGTAAAAATCCATTGTTCATCCATTAGTGGATTAGAATACCCACTGAAAAAAGGTGGATGCTACCTCGTGAAGGAATCAACAAAATGTTGTTCCCTCTTTTTTTTTCATTTGGAAGCCCTGCATGATTTATAGCTTTAGAAAGTTGTGTGAGAATAGCAACAAGGTTTTGCATTCTATCTCTCATAACATTTGGTTTCTTAGGAGGAGAATCATTGCATCTCTCATCGCATTTAGCATTAACACGGTTCCTCTGGTCTCCAACCATTGACTAAAACCAAGAATCATAGTATGAGAAACACTAATAATAATGGGAAAACCACATATTCAAGAATAAAATTTAAATTTAGGACAATTTAGGTTTTATCCTAGGTTATTCATGATCATTTCTAAAGAACTAGGATTGTATCCTATACTTGGACATATCCTGAGGGTTTTACTAAGATTTTCTCATTATAGTTTCCAAAGTTTAACTATAACTTTTATCTTATACCAACTATAACTAAAAATACTTTACATAAATAGATATTACTTTAAAATTGAAAAATATTCATTACAAAAAATAACAAAACCACACCAGAACCATATAGGTTTAGTGTATTTAGAAAGTGGGAAACATAAACAACTGGTTCATAAGACATCTACATTATCTCCCACTTATTTATTCATTTTTAGACTCCTTTCTGACATATCTTACAAATAATATTCTTCATAACATGGGGAAAAGAAACATAATAAAGGGAAATCTAAAATGATCAGTAAAGGTAAAAAAGGGAGATATCAATCATATCATAATCATAAGACATAAGAATATAACATTTGAAAATCTTATCCTGCATAAGAAAGATCCGGATATCATGTCATGGGATAAATCATAAAAGTTAATAAAGAATCAATGAACATATTCCCAAAAGTCATAACATAAGACATGGAATTTGTGGAATACACATAAGTATGTAAAATAATTTCATATTAGTCAAGGCTCATTTCCAAAACCATCATGGTGGAAAAATTCCATTACTGAACTAGGTTTACTTCCCTTTCCATCCTTGTATTACTGAACCAAGATCATTTCCCATTCTAGCCCAATCTATCTCATCAGATATAAATCTCTTCCCAATAAATTGGAGGGAGATATAGGTCTCACCCATATCATAATGAAATTATTCTTACATGTTCCACAAAAACATAAATCATTCATCATAGTATAACCCAAATAATAAAATGGATTTCTAAAAAATCATTCCATTATAACATAATCCATATAAAAAAGGGATTCCATAAATAGAATTCTATTACAAACATTATCAAACATAAGAATAATAGGGATAGTATACTTGAAACATAAACCTATTAAATAATTCCATCTTAGATGGAAATTTTTTTTTATAGAACACTTGAAATTAATTCTTGAGTAAAATATTCTTTCTTCTTCGAAAATGTTTCCTTTCCTTAAAATAACGTGAAATTTTAAAAGAAAAGTTTTCTTGGAAAAAAAACTTGAAATATTTTAAGGTAAGATTCATGGAAATAATGTGTTATGAAAGTGTAAAAATAATTTCATTCAGTATAAGTTAAAAAAACATTCTTCTCATAATTTTTCCAGAAAAGTCAAAAATCACCTCGTATGGAAAACAAAAGAAAGATTCCTTTCAAACCATGTAGTAAAATTAAAAAATGGGTAAAAATGAATTTAAACATACATAGGAGAAGATTAAAATATTTTATGAAACAATTTTTAGAAAAAATGGACATGGATGATAAATAAACCCCAATAAATACTTACATATAAATAATCTTAGATAATAATGAGATTACAAAATTATCCCTTACCTTAGGCCTGATATCCTTTGCATGTCTCTGAACCCCTGTATAATGATTTAAATAATCTCATTGACTTATTAGATAATTACAGTAATTTTTATGATATCATATATGATCATATGATCATTATTTTTTTAATAAAATTTCATTATTACATGTTATTCAGGTATAAACGGCTTTATTTTCTTATGCATGTTTTGTCGAATAAGTTTTGATTATTCTTCATAGGTTATAGTTATATCATTTTAAAAATGATATTAATATAAATTTTATTATTTTTATTCATTCTATACATTTATATAATTATTATTTAATGGATATCTTGTAGAATGAATCACATCACATCTTGGAGATGGTAGGCCATACGTACACATGAGCGATGATATCATTATGTTAATTATGAAATGGTATGGAAGTGTATGGTATATATATATTTTTAAGAATAAATATATTGTTATAATAATCATATATAGTTATTATTTCCATTATTATACTCATCCATGTAAAGTGGTGCTAAAAAATAGATTACACCACTGCTTGAAGATGGTTAGTCGTACGTACGCACGTGTGATGATTTAATATACATATTTTTTTGTTAAAATTTAAAAATAAAATACCATAAAGAATATAATTATTCTAGTTTTTAAATGAATATTTATAATAGAATATATTTTTTAGAAAAACCTATATTAAAAATTTTGTATTTATTGAAATGTGAATGTGACAACTTTAACATCACTTTAAATAAAATATTATAAGTGTTATAATATTTTCCATATGGATCCAAATGGTAAATAACTAGACCCTTGGATGAATCTGGTCAAGATATACTTGATTAATAAGGTTTCTTCAAGTGTTCTTGTCTTTTAATGGTTATTATCATTTTAATAAAAAATATTTTATTTTTTTCTCATCAATTAAATAATTTCTGCATCATTAATGTATAATCTATTAAAATAATTATTTATTAACTAAAAATTACAAATAAATTTACATGATATAGAAAAATATATTATCTCTCAAATGAGTATTTATAGTCAAATTTATCTTTGGTATAACCTTATATTAAAAATGATATATTTATTAAAATTTGAATAAGACATATTTAACTTTTTTTTAAATAAATTAAATTAAATGTCCTAATCTCATCCAAGCGGCTTTCAAAAATACCATTTCAATCCAAGGATGATTTATCTCAAATCTTATTCATCCAATGGTATTATTACAAGTGTTAGAGTAATTTTATAACATTAGTTTTACCCTTAATTACCCGATTTAACTTTTTTACCGCATTATTAAAAATTTACCAGAGTTACTATTCATAATAACCAAAAATAAAATAAAGATATTTACATAATTTTGACCTAATGATTCTAAATATGGAATAAATTTTTTCAAATTCAAAACACAGAAGTTGTAGTGATTAAATTAAAATTAATCTCGTTGTCAGAATGAGAAAATGAGTTTTAAAATTTAAAACATTACAAAAGATTTAAATGTTTTTATATTTAAATTAAATGTAAAATTAATTCCAATGAACTAAATTATATTAAATAATAAAAATATGTTATATTTTTAATTTAAACCCATCCAATAATATAATTTAACCATATAAATTATTCTGATGAATTTTTTTTTTTACTTAAAATTTAGTATATTTTTACTATTCATCAAAACTTGAAAGTTATCAAAAAAATATCAAAAAATTCATCTAAAGTAAATTTTTATATCTCTATTCAAAACAGTAAGTTTATTTTTTCATATAACAATTATTAATGTGTCAAAATATTAATTTAAAAAGGGTTCTCCATTAAAAGGTGATAAAATTACCCTTTCTAAAAATATAGGGTTTTATACATAAAATACGGTTTATTCATATCCTATGACTAAAATATACATTAAATGAATATAAAAATTATTTTATCAAATATATAACATATATATTTCATTAATTCCATTTAATAATTGTAATTAACTTAATTTATTAATACAAAAATACAAATATTTCTATTATATTTAATTGGTTTATATATTTTTATAAATAATTGGCAACAAAATAATTCAACCTAAATTTTCATAAGTTAGCTATATTTATTCCTACTAACCTAATGTCTAGGTTATAATGACCATTCTATACCAATGGAATCTCATGGTTCATTTAAACTCACGATTACATGCAACACAAGATATTGATGAATTAAAATTATTTAAAGAAAATATTTCATAAAAACATTTGGGTGTTACATAAATAATGTATGTCATGTTATGTACTAGACTTGATGTTGCCTATGAAATGAGCATGGTAGGAATATATTGATAAGATCCAGGAGAACAAGATTGAACTGTTGTTAAGGCTATCCTTAAGTATCTGAGAAGAACTACGGATATGTTCCTGGTATATGGAGGAGATGAGGAGCTGATCCTCAGAGGTTATACTGATGCTAGTTTTCAGATAGATCATAATGATCTAAAGTTGAAATCAGGATATGTTTTCTATCTCAATGGAGGAGCTATTATTTGGAAGAGATCAAAGTAGCCAGTTATCACTGATTCTACAGTGGAGTCTGAGTATATAGTGGCTTCTAATGAAACCAAAGAACCAATTTGGATTTAGAACTTTTTCTAGGAGCTTGATGTGGTAACTAAAAGTAAAGACCATATCACATTGTATTGTGATAATACTGCAATGGTGTCTCTTGAAAAAGATCCAAGGTCACACCAACAAATAAAGAATATACTCTAGAAATATCACCTCTTAAGGGATTTCTATTATAGGGGTGAAGTTGCAATAAGAAGAGTACCCATGGAAGAAAACATGGAAAACCCCTTGATTAAAGGCATATCTCAATAGAATCATGAGTATCATGTGAGAGCTAGTGTACTGAAGGTTGTTAGCAGCTGGATCTAGTGTAAGTGGGAGTCTATTAGAGTTGGTACCTTAGAACCAACTTCTGTGTACTTTATGATAAACATGTATTCATTGTTTTTAATATTAATAAAATACTCATCACATCATGATTGTTCTTCTGTGTAACATAGTATGTGATAATGTCCTAAGAGTAGCTATCTCACTAAAAGGTCATATCAGTTCCCCACTATGATGAGTACCCATAAGTGCTACGACACTATTATTGAATATATTTTCTATAAATAGATGATATAATTTGAGGGATACAAATGATACAAGCGATTAGGAATGGAAACTCATAGTACTTTGAGGCACCTTTTCATGGTGTACACCCTTGGTAATATCCAGTATAGATATTTTGAGAATGAGAACCCCCAGTAGGAAATCCACATTTCTATGTATCATTGGATGTTTCTATTTGCATAAATATGTATTGGTTCTTAGACTTTAAGATTATTATTAATGAGTATTATGAGTCACACATTTATATGCATTGATGAAAACCATGAAGACTGATGTTCACAGTGAGGTAGGATATTGGGTGCGTCGTGAGTAATTTTGCATTAATGAATAATGCTATAAAAGGATTTATCCTTTATATTCTTTAATAGAAGTTAATATCTCAGGCCCTTTGATGGAAATTATATATCCTAAATAAATCCATGTCCATGGTGTTCTATAGGCAAGTTCTATTTTTAGAAAGTCAAAGAAAGATATAATTGAGCACATAGGTTGATGACACTGGCATGCAACCTCTTCGATTTGAGATATTGTGATAAAGAGATTATATTACATGGTAAGTGTTTGTATGAGGTGAAATGTTGTTTCAACATTAACTTCTTTCTATATGGGTGCCTTGGCGTATTGCTTGATGCTAACCTTGGACATTAGGCTTCTTTGCCTAATGTTAATGAGAAAGAAGCCTAGAGGGTCACACACTAAGTGTATCCAGAATATCAGTAAAATAATATATTATTATTTATTATTTAAGAGGTTAAATAAATATTATTCCTGTATATAGTTTAATAATTATTCATATATTTTTGATCACATTTATTTCATCGCTAGGTATTTGAGAGAATATATTGTGAACAGAATATTTAATAAATATTTATTTTCTATTTAGTGAATATAATATTTATTTATTTATTGATTAATAATACAATGATATTAATTTAATAAATAACTAGATATTATTCAAGGCCCGATAAATATTGTAGAGGAATGGCTGACCAAATTTCACGGTCCAGTGAAAAATAATAAATATTGAATATTATTTAATTAAATAATATTTAATTATAATTCTCAAGTTAAGTGCATGTCGAGAAATAATAATAATATTATTATTTCACATGGGGTTTTACTAGAATTAAATAAATAAATAAGGGAACTTCTACAATTATTTTATTTTAACCCTAGCAATAGAAATACCCAATTATATTATTTTATCAATAAGCTAATTCATTTGTCTTGGTTGTGAAAAATGGATTTAGAGAATCCTCTCAAGCCTATATAGTACCCTTCTCCAAGAATTCTCCCAAGAATGAAGAGTAATCATCCTCCCCCAGATCAAGGAGAACGCTTTGGTAGTGGTTCTTGAGGTGATCAAAGGTGAACGATGAAAGCACTAGGATCTTCCATGCTAGTACTCGGAGACTCCTTCGGTGATGTATAGAGATTCCTGGAACACATGTAGATCACCACTAGAGGAAATATACACTTGGTTTCTAAAATGCAATGACGGTGCACTGCAAATTTGTCACTGATTCATCAATGAAGAAATAATTCCTTTGAGGTAATTCTTATTTAATTAAATTGATTATAAATAATATGTGATGATCACCTCTCTCTGGTTCTAACATGATTAATGTTGTCTATATTTGGTTAAATTTCATTGATCATGGTGATTAAACATTGTGTAGATCTTGGATTGATCATCAATCATGACAAAAAAGTAATGTTGGGCACCACCCATCGCACGCTTCCTCTGCGCCCGAAACCTACACTACAGTCAATGCTATAGTACCACCACCACTATAATTCATGCTACTGTACCCGCCACCACTATAGTGTTGCCACTGATATAGTGTACTTCTATGGTATTGCTACTATAACTCAGGAAATCATCCCTACCTAGTTTTGAATCCAGGTCTTTTCAATGCAGTCTTACATGGTTTACCACTCAGGCATCACCCCAACTGCATGCATATGTGTTGAGTGAGTGTTAAAACTCTTACCTCTTGGTTATTCTGCAAATAATTTTCCACTACAAGTTATCTATGTAAAAATGTGTGATAGGTAACACTCAATTCCTAGAGAGGGGCCCCAACCAAGGCCAGAGTGTGCCACACGTTCCCCACCTAAGAAAATAGGTTTAAATCACCCTGTTCATTATATGAATAGTGTCTGAGTCTGGTGGGATTCGAGCTTGTGCCAGTTCTCCTGGGTAGAGATATTGTACAAACTAGCGTACCATTCGACTAACGCCCCAATGGATAATTATATATATTTATATATTTATATATATAATTATATACATATAATTATTATTATATATTAATATATAATTATAAATATAATAAATATATTTATCATTTAAATATATTTATTATAACTTTATAATGATTTAAATATATATATATATATTTATAATTATAATCATAAATAAATACATTTAAAAATATTTTTATATAATTATAAATATATTTATATAAATATGAAGGCGCTCAAATATGTGCGACTAGGGGGGGTGCGACTTCAGCTATTATTGACGAGCCTTTGGAATGGCTAGTGTGGTGACTGTTGAATAAATATGTGAGTGGGTTATCCATTAGGGGGGCTATGACCTGCCCATTGACCCGTCTGGGTGAATTACGTGTGTTTGTTTCATGGTGTTTGTTAAGTTAAGTCAGATATTCTTTATAGTTAAAATTATATATATATATTGTAACGTGTCCAACCCGGATGCCACTCAATAGTGCCCCAAGACCAGTTGGCTACATGGCCTTAAGCACATCTCCTCAAACACCAAAGGTGGCCAACTATTAGCGAGGGCCTAAGTGAGTCATTGGGGGGGGGACTATGCCCTTATTACGAGAGTATATCACAACGGAAGTCAATCACATTCAATCACTGAGGTAGATAAATAAGAAGAAAACTGGAAAGTAACCAAGATAAGAATAAATGAATAAACGAGATATGTATCATATATAATGATGTAGATGATACATGTATCTAGAAAACAAAAAAATTAAATGAAAAAACGGTACAATACAAGCCTCCTAAAAGACAAAAAGGACAAAAAGGTATCCCAGTAGCATCGTAAGCCTCAGCTTTGTTCCATTCTCTCTTACTCCAATGCCACAATCAACAGATTGTGTTATGGAGCTTTCCCCTATCAACACCTACAACCATATAATCTATTTGGGTCCCTAAGGAGGACCAAACAGAGTGTGAGATAACATCCTAGTAGGTAACCACCCAGAATTCTATAAAATTATAAGAAGCATAATGCAATATGATAAACAAGTGTAAGTAAGCATTAATGTAAGTGTGAATGTCGAAGGCATATAAACACTATAACAAGTAATACCAAAAATCCTCTCAAGGCTCCCTATAACAAGTTTCATCACCAAATAAGGCATCTACAAGCAATATAAACAAGAAACACAGCATTGTCGTACATTTATCCATATCCTATCCACACAACCTTGTTGTATTATGAAACCATATCAAAATCCCACATCCTTGCCGTATAAACAAGCATCTTATATCGCATGATCGTGCCCTATAATAAAGTGTAGACCATGAAGGGCTAGATCCAAGGTGTTAAAGACCAAGGCATCCTCATCGATTCCTAGGATCATCTCGTTGGAAACTTGGTATTTGCAATGGTTGGAGTTCTAGGAGCATGTTTACCAACATGTCCTATGTGAATCCAAGAAATTCAGATCCAATGGGTAGTAAGGCTCAAGGCATCCCACAAAATCAAGATCCAAGAATCATCACTAATCAAGGCATCCACTACTTGTTCCAGATCCATAGAGAGTCATCCATGGAATTTTTACAACCAATCATCCACTTCATACCACTTAACTATCTAATTCCATATAAGTCTACCCACTCATATGATCAAATTCATTCAATTATATATAATGAGTATACCTACTCATTTATTACATTTCATACCAAAACATCACATGAGTATACCCACTCACATATTCCATTTCCATTTAATCAAGTCACATGGTCATACCCACCCATTTATTATCCATTTAAATTTAGACATATCACATGGGTATACCCACCCATTTATCACCATTCACAATTCAAAACACCCCAATACCCACCAATTCAATTAATTCCATTTATTCCATTTATCACATCACATTTAACATAACTTATTTGATCAATTAAAAAATTAACCAATTCAAGTTCAACATAATAAATCAAGGTAAGGGAGGAAAACCATCTCATTATCAACTCATTCAAATCATTCCATTTTTAATTGGATTCTTATAATAAGGCAATCCCAAAACACACCCCTTGGGTTTTTTAACATTCCATATCAAGGAATTTTCATAAGGTGAACCCCACGAGTGACCTTGGTTTGGGAAATGGGTATCAACACATCACAATGGATCCTATGGGAATCCCTAATAGGTCTGATTACATCTATTTCAAGAAATCCATTCAAAATAAGGGTCATTCTAGAAAGTCTGATAGGCAGCGTAATGACTGATTGCTCTAAAAAGAACCAAAATTTGAATGAAAATTGACCACTTACCTTAGATCGGTAGTGGAGTGATCATCGAGTATCAAGTATTGATTCGACTTGGTTTATGAGAAATCTGAAGAATGGACGAAGAATGAGAAAATAGGGCATATGACCCTAAATCCAAATAGCACAATTGATTTCCAAAAAGAATTGAGAATGGCTAAAAAGGGCTGTAGATCTTACTAATGCGGATCTAATGAGACAAACCATGCTCAAATCAGAGATCAGCTGAAGAACCATGATAAAATCATTGTTTAGCCACCAAAGGAGAGCTCTCAAGATTTTCCTCTGTTGGACATTGAAATGAAAAGGAGTTTAGGTTTAAAATAGAAAATTTATTTAATTAAAAATCAATAAAAACCCAAAATACAGGGGTTGTATGGTTTAGATGCATGGTTTGGTAAATCATGTGCCAACCATGCAAAGTTTCTTGTAGACCAAGGGGAACCCCACAATTTGAAAATAGTATGGAAACCATGTGTTAACCCTCTGTCAAAATCTGCAAAAACTGCAGACATGGTCGTAGAGTCGTGCGGTCTATTATGTATGGTTTTTCCTAACCATGTGGACTATACCACCCCTTTGTCTAGCCTCGCATGGTTTAATCAAACCATGTGTCCTCCTACATACAGTTTGAACTAACCATGTGCTAGGCTTAAAACACCCAAAAAACTAGTTCTGAGATCCGAACAAGCCCTATACACTTCCAAAACACTTGTGATCAAGTTGGGGACTCACATAAGGCCATATTTTAGCATTTAAATAGAAAAATAAGGGATTTATACCTTATACAAAAACCTGGGTTCTTATGATCTTCTCCCCTTATAGAAATTTATCCTTGAATTGCTCTTTGAAGGGTGGTCAAGATTCTTTTGAGAACAACTCTGACCATAGAGCATGCAAGTCAACCCCCCCCACTCCCAAGTCTCATCCTGTAAATAACCGTGCTACCATAACACCCATACTAGAGGAACTAACCAGCCTCGGAGAACCTTTGTGCTCCTATCAATGATACGTATCAGATGCCCCTCAAAGGATTCATAAACCTATAACTCAACCTCCTCAGGCTGAAAAGTGTGGTATGAGTTCAAATGATAGTGGGAAAATTGAGATATGTGGAAGAAATCATGCATGTATCGGTACCTCTGAGGTAATTACAACCGATAGGCTACCAAATTGACTCTCTCCAAAATCTCAAACAACCTGACATATCATGGTGAAAGTTTACCCTCTCTCCTGATTCTTCTGGGCCCCAACCTTAGTGAAACACACAAGAAAAACCAATCCTTGACCTCAAACTCCAGATGTCATCTGCAGTGATCAGGTACAATTACATAAATATAATAGATATATAATAAATATATAATCATAATTATATATATATTCGGTGTTTGGAGGTACAATTACATTTAAACACAAACACACACACACAACTCTCACATGGGCCAAAAGAGGCAGTCCATAGCCCCCCCAAGGGGATAACCCACCCATCAAGACTTAATTATTTTTTACATGACCCATAGAACCAGTGTACATGAAGCCTATTAAATATAATATAGGCCAAATGGGCATGAAATCTCATCACTGTAGGCCCATATTTTTGACCTAAAGGCCCACCAGTGAATAGTACTGCCACAGTACCCAAGCAGCTACAATACTTGCTATAGTGCCGTCACTACTACAATACCTGCTACAGTCCCACCACTGCTACAATGTTGTTGGTGCTATAGTTCCGTCACTATTATAGTTCTACTGCAGTACTGTTATAGTGTTTCTACAGTACCTACGCATAATGGGTTTTGAACCCTGAACCTTACGCGGTGCTTACCACTAAGACAAACCCCAACTAAAAATCATAAATATAATAAATATATAATCATAATTATAATAAAATAATCATAATTATATTTACTATATTTATATTTATTATAATAAATAATTATACTTATATATTTATTATAAATATTTACTATAATAATTATATATTTATGACAAATTTTTATAATTATATATTTATGCTACATATTTATTATAGAAATTTATATATTAAATAAGTTTTATTTATAACTAAATTAATATAGATTTATAAATATGGAATTATAATTATATAATTATACCAAAGAATCCCTTCCATGGATTTGTAAATCCCAAATCCATGACCATAAAATTTACTAATAAAAAAGTAAAACATACAAGGTAGGATGGAAGCAAGTGTACACAACATACAAAGTCCAAACATTAGATAGGTCATCTAGATCCCATATTCCTTGACAAAAATCCCATTCCTTTTGGATGTTGACCACACCACCATATCTTGGTCCTTAGAGGCACCACACATTCATATTCTAAAGATGAGGATAAAACCTCTAGTGTGGAGAAAATCCTGAATTTCCAAGATCGATCATGAAAATCCATGCCTGGATTGGAGTGAAATTCACTTTCAAAATTAAAAGATAAAATCCTCTACACTTCTATATAATCAATGTCTCTGAAAACCTCTAGTTCCATTACTGCAAAGGCCACCTTAAGTAGCGAGAAATACCATTGTGTCGCTTCCTTACTGGTTCCTTTGAGCGGTATCTCACCTTCTTGACCTTCCAGAGTAGAGATCTTTGAATTCCTTGCCAGTGTGGCTGCACACTCCTCATTAGTAACACTTCCAAAATAAATATAATCACTTTTCATTAAATCATATAAATGGTACATATAAGTCTATTCAACAATAGAGTGCTCAATCTATAAAAGAAAAGACTGTTTTTCATCACTTGTCATGCTAGGTGGGGTCGCCACCAAGGAGGGACTCACATGGTCCCTTAGTGTTAGAGTTGTATGCTCCTTTTCAAGCCCCTCAGACAAAGGAGTTTGAATTTTTTTCAACATCACGAACTGAAATCCTTCATCGTCAATCAGTTTAGCCTTTCCTCTCCTATTCTTAGGCACAAGTGACTCATGTCACATGTCAAAATTGAGCTCATCCTAGATCATATTCTCATGGTTAGATTGATTTTCCTCCTCAACAACCACAATTTCCCAGGATGTCTTCAATCCACTCATGCCTGCAAGGGAATCAACATCATCTTCCATACAAACACGTCCCTTGTTTCTTAAAACAGCAAGGTCCGAGTCTTGAGAGATAGAAACAAGGCCTTTAGATAGTGTATCATGAAAATCTGCCTTCACACCCTTCTTGAAAACATCAACAAAAGATTTTGCGACACCAGGTTCAATGTCCTTATTCCTAAAAACCAGCTTACTCTCCCTCCCATATGGATATTGCTTGGATTGATCAGGGGCATGCCTTGCACTCTTATTACATCAACACTGATCATTAGAGTGTCTAATACATACACAACTGTCACAAAAACTGGATAGCCACTCAAAACAAATAGACATCCTGAGTTTGATATCACTCGCAACTAGTATAGCTTTTTTAATCAGTTCATATGCAAGATAAAATTCAATGAGAATATGAGAAAAGTGTCCATACTTAGAACACATGGTCTCTTTGTCGATTTTTATTGGGATACCCATAATAGAAATAACCTCCTAAAGGATCGAAGGGTGCCAAAAGAACCAGCTCAGACCCTTGATCCTAATCCAAGTCTGCACTGATCCCCGCACTGTGAAATGATTCAATAGAGGATCCCACTATTGTAGGGTAAGGTACCCAGGTTTAAGAGGGATCGACCCATGGATCCATGTAAACTATTTGAGTTCTTTTGATGGGAAAACAAGATGTAATGATCATTTCCCGATTGAGATCAATTTCCAGTTGGTGACACCCCAACATTACTGGATGGAATTTCTCAAATCATCAAGCTGCCACTAAGACCTAGATCCTGACATTCGAGCAAGAAGGGGGAACTGACACTCTTCAATCCATTCCGAAAAAATCCAAGGGTTTGCCTCTATGAATGAAATCAGACCATTTCCAGTGATACACTTCTCAAGTGAAATTGAATTAGCAAGAGCTTCTTAGAAAAACCACTTCTTTGAATCAGCATACATTAGACCATATGGATCTTGGGGTTTCTTCACGGTGACCACATCAACTCGAACTACTGCCACTGTCTACAAAACAGTACCCACAAAATTGTGAGTGTTGAATCGAACATGAGGTAGAAATGATTCCACCTGGAAAGGAGATGACAAAGACCCCATCTGTAACCCTTGCCGCCATGGTGAGTCTGTCGGAGCAGAAACCCCAGACCCGACGCCATAGTCTAATTATATATAAATTTAATAAGGATTATATATATATATAAATCAATATTTATATAATTATAAATATATTTAAATAATTGTAATTATATATTTACTATATTTATCAATATTTATTATAGTAATTAGAATTGGGGGCTTTCCCGAGTGGTAAAGGCTCATCGTAATCCTGAAGGTAGACGATGACACATGCATGATGTAATCCTGATGACGTAGATAGTATGATGCGGTCATGATGCTGCATTGGGATTTTGAGCCAGTTTTCGGGCCTTTGGGCCATGTAATGGGCTTCATGCCCATTGGGCCTTCAAGACATGTATTGAATAAATAAAGTTTGATGAGTGGATTATCCTTTGGGGGGTATGGTCTGGCTTTCCAGCCTGTGTTCCTTGTGTATGTGTTTAAATTAATTGTACCTCCAAGTACCTAACATATATATTATAGTAATTATATATTTATTATAAATATTTATTAAAGTAATTTATATATTAAATAAGGTTTATTTATAATTATATAAATAAATATTTATTATAGTATTTATATATTTATTATATTTATAATTATATATTTATTATATTTATTATAAATATTTATAATAGTAAATATATATTTATTATATTTATTTATAATTATTAATATATAATTATTTATTTATATATATAGGAGGAGGTGGGGGTGGAAAATTACTAATTGAATCAGGCACTAAGCAACCTCATTTCCCAAATAAAAGTTGAACTAATCCCTTTAATTAAAAGAATACCCCTCTTGTAAATTTTACCCCACCAAATAAGCATGTTATTTATAGCATTATAGCTTTGAAGTAACCCATCAGGAGGAATGCAAACTTAATGGGTTCAATTATTGAACAAAAGAGAGAAAAACATATGGGTGTTTAATTTATTGGTTGACATAACGAATACAAAGAATTTGATGCACAATGAACCAAATAACACATAAAATTGGAGAAAAGTAAAGAATAGTTGTTGAATCTATGGATCCCTCCTTAAGGATGGCCTGCACTCGGAGGGCGCCCCCTATGGGAACTGTTTCTTATCAGTGCAGTAATCATTGACCATGAAGTTCCTCCGAACCCACTCCAAGCAGCGCAATTGGTGGTCATCAAGGTCTTGACCGTCACTGCCCGCATCCAGCGATGTTGTCGGGCAGCTAGAACCACACCCCAGAGAAGAGGAAGTGTGGCAGGCATTGAAATTGAAGTTTTGATAGTATGCGGTGAAGGGGGATCGGGACCAGCTAGTCTTGATGAGACCACCTTGGGTGGCCCAGTTTTTGGCGTTCTAGAGGATGGAGTACAGCCTCATGGTCTTGTTTTTAGGGAAGGGGATGCCCAGGGACTTCAAGGTATGGAACACCCTTATCGGAGTATTTTCCACCAGAAAGATATAGCGCGACAATGACATGTTAGAGCTTCAATTCCTTGTGGAATAAAACTAAAAGTTATATATATATATATATGTACATGATTTTTTTGGAGGTCTATAGAATGGATTAAGTGTGGAAGTTGCGGTGGGGTCGAACCAGAGGTTGAACTACAGCTCCCGTTGGCCCCATCCCTGGGTGTAGAGGTTGGTGTGGAGGGTGTAGGGGTGGCCACTGAGGTTCCCCAAGAACTCAAAGTTGATCTTTTCGTGAGCGGGGCCTTTAGAAGACAACTACCATTTTTCAATTCAATCTTCACCATCCATATCTATTATGTTGAATACATGGGAGGGTTAAGTGAGAGGCGTGCTTACATAGCAGGCGTTGACGGTGCCGTCAGAGTTGTCGGGGATGAGCTTGAGCTGCATGTGAATCCTCCCAAATAGGTACTGGGTCTTAGACTTGAATATGGATTCAGAGACCCTATCGAGGGAGAGGGAGAGTAGGTTTTCACCACTGAGGATCTTGGTGCGGTTGTCACCCCAGCTGAGATCGATGTACTGGATTAATTTGCTGGCTACCATCATGACCAGCACCGAAAAGGCCATTAGAGCCACCATTCTGAAAAGAGAGAAAACCATTGTTGAGTAATACCTAGTGGGAGAGAGAGAGGGGAGGAGGATCTAGTTATGGTTGGAAAATTTGGCATATGGGGTGTTTTATTTTTTATTTTATTTTTATGGGTCTATTTTTTTTAATTTGAAAACTGGGTCAGAGAAGAGCCACTTGAAGTGGTGTTTTCTGTAAAAAGCCCCGAAGCGCCACTTGAAGTGGTGCTGATAGTGTTGATAGTGTGGGACTAAACATATCAGCGCCACTTGAAGTGTCACCTAAGTCTCCCCCTATATAAGGGGGCTTGCCCCCTCCCCATTCCTATATCACCTCTCTCTATCTCTAACTTCTCTCCCATCAACTCTTTCAAATTCCTCTTGTTGCTCTGCCTCTCTTTTCCCGCATAGCCATTGTGCTATGAAGGATCACCACCTTTCCGCAAATTTAAGGTAATTTTAATTTTTAAATTTCTTAATATTTCAATTTATTTATTTATTTATTTAGTTCATAGAAATAGTTCATAATTAATGTATTATATTTAGAAATAGTAATAGTTTATTTTAAGTAATTGTAATTAATTAATTGCAATTATCTTATTAAGTAATTATATTTAGGTAATTAAATTATAATTATTTAATTAAGCAATCGTAATTATGTAATTAACTAATCATAATTAGGTAATTAATTAATCGTAATTAGGTATGTAAATAATTAATGGTAATTAGTTATGTAAATGATTAATGGTAATTAGGTAATTAATTAATGGTAATTAGGAAATTAATTAATTGTAATTAGGTGTTTAATTAATTATAATTAGATGTTTAATTAATTATAATGAGGTAATTAATTAAGTGTAAATAGGTAATTAATTAACTATAACTAAGTAATTAATTAATAGTAACCGGGTAATTAATTAATGGTAAGTAGGTAATTAATTAATTCTAATTAGGTAATTAATTAATTAGGTAATATATTGATTCTAATTAGGTAATTAATTAATGGTAATTAGGTAAATAATTATTCATAATTAGGTAATTAATTAATTGTAATTAGGTAATTAATTAACTGTAATTAGGTAATTAATTAATTACAATTAGGTAATTAATTAATTGTAATTAGGTGTTTAATTAATTATAATTAAGTGTTTAATTAATTGTAATGAGTTAATTAATTAAGTGTAACTAGGTAGTTAATTAAGTGTAACTAGTTAATTAATTAATGGTAACTAGGTAATTAATTAATGGTAATTAAGTAATTAATTAATGGTGAGTAGGTAATTAATTAATTATGCAATTAATTAATTCTAATTTGGTAATTAAATAATGGTAATTAGGTAATTAATTAATTCTAATTAGGTAATTAATTAATGGTAATTAGGTAATTAATTAATGGTAATTAGTTAATTAATCAATTTTAATTAGGTAATTAATTAATGGAAATTAGATAATTAATTAATGGTAATTAGGTAATTAATTAATTCTAATTAGGTAATTAATTAATAACAATTAGGTAATTACTTAATGGTAATTAGGTAATTAATTAATTATAATTAGGTAATTAATTAATGATAATTAGGTAATTAATTAATGGTAATTAGGTAATTAATTAATTCTAGTTAGGAAATTAATTAATGGTAAATAGGTAATTAATTAATGGTAATTAGGTAATTAATTAATTCTAATTAGGTAATCAGTTAATGGTAATTAGGAAATTAATTATTTCTAATTAAGTAATTAATTAATTCTAATTAGGAAATTAATTAATTATAATTAGGCAGTTAATTAATGGTAATTAGGCAATTAATTAATGGCACTTAGGCAATTGATTAAGTATAATTTATCAATTTATTAAGTATAATTAGGGGCTTCATTAAGTATAATTACTGAAGTAATTATATTAATTAGTGAAGTAATTATATTAATTAGCTAAGTAATTATATTAATTAGCGAAGTAATTATTTTATAAATTGCTTATAGAATATACCATTACATTACATTTTGGGTATGATAATGAATTTAGTTTTTCATCAACCTTATCCTCAGTTTGTAATTGAAGTTATGAACTTGAATTTAGTTATTGAATATATTTTATGCATATTAAGTGTTAGAGTTTTCATGAGTTGAATGATCTATTGAGTGAAGTATCCTCCGATAGAGGGGCTTTGGGCTAGACCACCAAATTTCCTGGAGGCTTGCCATGTCTAGGAAAGTGAATAGGGTTGGCTATCTATCACTCTGTGCTTACTCATGTGGAGTTTTTCAATCTCATATAACTCTATACTTTTACATGACGTGTTCGTGTACCTCATGCATATGATGCATGTGGATATTTATGAATATGTTTGACTTCTATTTTTGGGGTAAGTAACACAAAATTATTGGTTGTGCAAAGAGTTACACATCAATATGGTTTGAACATATTGATTTGGTGGAGGGAATATGATTCAAACCTAAATTACTAGAAGCATGAATATATAAATTTATTCTCTGATCATATTTAATTAATAATGATGGTTTATTTTAGATAAAAAATATGCCTGCCTATATTTATTGCAACAGTTAAATAATTGAGACAGAATAAGGATGTAGTTATAGTATACATCTAGAAGGTGTTGGGATGCTTGGAGACTATACAACTTTGGAATATCTTCAAAGTAAAATTCATCAAAAGTTAAAACTGATGATAAATCAAGTGATAGAATCCATCACATATAGACATATGCAATTTGTATACAGGTTTTGGAATGTGGCCTATCTAGTAACTTATGATGGAGAATTGGAATACATACTTTCATTGGTTAAGTATCAACATGAGAATAAAATGATAGAGTTGTATGTCACTATAGCTACAATGGAGGTTCCATTGACATTGGAAGTTGGGCCATTACAACTTCATGAGACAATGTCATATACTCCTACTATAACACATCAAGAAGTTCCATCAACAATGGTAGTTGTTATGTCATTTCCTTCAGCCATAATTTCAATGGATAGTCCTCCACGTACTTTATATATGTTGGTCGATGATTTTGAGGATGATAATAATTTAGAGCATGAAGATGAAGAGAAATTTGAAGAATATGAAGAGCATGCATAAGAACAGTCTGTTCCCACCCATGTGAGGTTCAACTGACCATTGAACCATCCTCCAATATTGGATTCATAGTCAACTGAAGTCATGAATTGATTTCTATAATTTTATTTTTCAGTTATTAATCCTAGTACAAAATTTACAAGAATCATTAGTGGCACAAATCGAGTGTCAGATGAAGGTGTTATGTATATTGGAAGAGAGTTTGAGAGCAAAGATTCAATGAAAAATGTGATAAAAAATATCACATTGAAATACATTACTCTTATGTTGTAGAAGAGTCAAAAAGGTCTTATTATTTAATCCATTGTGACAAATATGATTTGAACTGTCAAATGCATCTATGAGCTATAATTGATAACACTTTTCACAACTGGTGCATCACTAGATTTACTCCACACACATGCGTGAACCCAAGATTTTCACAGAAACAATCTTCATTAGATTTTGAGTTTGTTTCAAATATTATTGTTGAAATGATTAGATAATGTCATGAAGTCCCTGTCATTATGGTGGTAGAGAAAATCAAACAACTTTTTGGGTATCAAATCTCTTATTAGAAGGCATGGGCGGCACGAAAAAGGCTATTGTGAAAGTGTATGGTGATTAGGATGATTCTTATCAAGTTTTACCATAACTTATGGAGCTTTTATGACACAACAATCAAGTGATATATTGGTTACATACTACTGAATATTTTAACCAACAAAACCAAGTTGATCAGTCGATGGTTGTGTTTGATAGATTTTGTTGGACATTTTTACCATATGGGGCAGATTTTAGACATTGCAAGTAGTTTATACAGATTAATGGTACATTTATGTATAGAAAGTATACAAGAACTTTATTGATTTCCACCACACAAGATAAAAATAGATCCCCTCTACCTTTGGAACATTTTTGTGTTATTTTAGATCATCATCATGCAATTAAGGAGGTAGTACAGTCTGGTGGTCTTTCCTGGAAACCACCCTATGCCCATCATCGAAACAATATTCAACACATTGCCAGAAATTTGTGAAAGAAGTTCAAGAAAAAGTCGATGAAGAATGAAATATTAAAAATTGGTATGAATATTATTTTTCATTTTAAAAATCATTGTCATAGTTATTGCCATATGTGTTTATATTAGTTCTTTTTTGATAGCATACGAGCCTCAACAACAAAGGATGGAGGAGCATCTTGATGATATTCACAGAGCTAATCCAGAAGTTTATGAATACATGATACAAATTCCAAATCATAAATAATTGTTGGTATATGATGATGGGAGGAGATATGTACATATGATGACCAACATCGTAGAATGTATAAATGGAGTTTCAAGGGAGTTTGGAAATTATCTATCACAGGTAAATAAGAATATTTGACTATATGTTACCTAGAAGAGCACAATTATAATATAATATTAGTATAATGTTTTAAAACTAAATTATAGGTTTGGTATAAGAGACCTTCTATCGTAGTGTAAATTATTTTCTAGAATGAGGGAAGTAGGCTGAAGAGGGATTGAACAAAGGGATGCGCTGTGGACACCATTTCCAATGTGAGCTAGATAGAGTTCTTAAGGATGATACAACTTATCATGTAACTATATTTAATTATCCAAAGTAATGATTTGAGCTCGTTGAACCTAGTGATGTTATGGCTTGTAGAAATGGTCTTGTGTGAGTTGTTTTATTAGATAAAAATTACTATGAATGTGGGAACTTTTAAGCATTGAGATATCCTTGCAGCCATGTGATTGTAGCATGTGCTTACATACTCATATCTTGGGAGAAGTTCATTGATTCAGTTTATCAACTAGAGAGTATCAAAAACTTCTACAGTACTCCATGGATTCTAATCAGGGAATATCATAATTTTTAGCTGTCTGATAGTGCACCCATGCTTCTACTGAACAACACTATGATCTGACCTAAAGGGAGTCCAAAGTCGACTCATATTCAGAATGAGATGGATTGTCCTAGTGAACAGGCACCTAGATGAACATGTAGAATATGCCACCAGGAAGTTCATATGAAGACACATTTCCCTAGACACATAGGGTAATTATATAATGCTTAAAATGAATCATGTACTCTATCGGTTACTATAAAAGTTTGTACATGTAATCATTTTTATCATTATCACTATTTTTAAACATATTTTTCTTATTTGTATATAGTTTAACTTTTAGAAAATGTACATATATAATATAAACATTTCCAACATTGTTTTATACAATTACATAAATACAAATTATTATATAAATTTAAAACTAATCCTAACTGTCAATGTTATCAAGATTCCCATTGACTTTCTTTGTCGAACTTCCATCACTGCATGAGTAGCTTTAAACAAACCACATCAACTCGAAAAAAAGAAACCGCCTGTATAAGAAAATAATTATTATGAGTAATACTAAAAATAAATAAAATAAACATAAATATGAAATAATATATTAATTCTATGGACAATTATTTTACTATGCAAATATAGAGATTACCTTTACATCTTTCCAAAGGGTTTCTTTGGTCCATATATAAGCTAATAACAAAACTAAGGATTATATGTGCACATCACTATTGTTGGTTAACTACCACTTAATATAGCATGTGATTTGAACTTCCTGCTAGGCGTCTCTGTGATGCTCTCATCCCACACATGCTCACCACTATCTCTACCATATCACCATTTAACATTCACTTTTCCTTCTCTTCTTGCACCCATTTACTACTTGTAAAGATTCATGATGTATTTAGTTTCATGAATATAGTAAATGTGATTTTGGGTTTTTTTGGCTTACTTTTCAAAGCATTAATGGACCCCTCAAGACTTATTAGACACCTTGTCTTTTTAAATTAATTTCCATGGGAGTGTGACTCACCTCCACATATGCAACCCTAATATTTTAAGAAGTTCGGACCTTGGCCTTATAAAATATTATTTTCCTCTTCCCTTTTCCAAAAATTATGGGCAAAAACCATGGGATGGTTTGTGGTTTGGATTAATTTAATATAAGGGGTCCCAAACCTAAATAATAAAGAATTCCCTCACCTTTTATATATAAACCCACCCAAGCTCCCACTTCCTCCTCACTCAAAGCCTTTGGAGTTCGTCCAACCTCTGCCCTACTCTCTCTATAATCCTCCCAAGGTGCCCCAATATCCCAAGAAGCCTCTCACAAGCCTCTCTCTAGCCTTTGGAAGCACACTTCCAAGTAAGGGTTTTTCTTCCTTTCTCATTTTTTCTAATTTTCTTTAAGTTGTTTTGCCATTTTAATTTCAATTATTATTTTTGGGGTATGGTTTCACACCTCCCTCATACTTCCCTATTTATGTTTGAATTATGAGAGACCCTTTCTCTCTCATTAAATTCCTCCCATGTACACCCGTTACTATGCCGAAATTCCGAAAGGAACTTCTCTCTCCTCTTTTACATTCAAGCAATACTTTTGTATCATGAATCTAAATTACATTATAATTGTTGGGAAATCTATCTATATGAACTCCTTACTTTCCATTACATGTAAATATGATGAGGAACCCCTTTCTCTCTCATCAACCATTTTTATGAATTCTTATGTCACGCCGTTACGCTGCCGAAATCGCACTGATTTTCTAAGCCAATGTCATTGTGTAGTGAATACCATGCCCATTTCTCCATCAAGGGTATTCAACTTTATACACATTTACTTATTGATTTTAAAGTTTCATGTATTAATTACACATTCCTTTATCGTGAAATAAATGGTTATGTTTTATGAATCCTTGTTTTATGATCCATGTGGCACACTTATGCATGAAATGAAATGTTTAAGAAGGGTGCACCCTTATAGTGATCCAATGCATTGGGTAAAGTATAGTATCATGATAAATCATGTGCAATTAGTGTTGACTCATGATAATTCAAGTTCAATGAGGGTTTACTCATGCTTTATGTGCAATGAGGATTTACTCATGCTCCACGTGCAATGAGCCTTGGCTCATGCTAATTCCATGTTAAGTGTTGTTGCCACATTTCCATATTATGATTATCATGCTTTATCATTCCTTTATGTTCATGTTTTTCTTATGCTCTATTTATATGCCTATTTTCTAACATGTATTGTACTCCTCATGTTATTCCATGTGTACTCCCTTACTGGGCTTTATAGCTCACCCTTTTCTTATGCATGTCCTCAGGTTATCCCATGCAATGCTAAGTATGAAGGAATGTAGTGGTTATGTAAAGGAAGTTTTCAATAAAGATGTTGTATTTCATGTTTTAAGTTTTTATTTAATGATCCTAATCCCCAAATACACTAAACCTCTCGATATTCTTTGTTGTATCAAGTGAAGTTTTATGTAATAAATCATGTTTAAGTTGTAATAAAATGGAGGGTTGTCATAGTTGGTATCAAAGGACAGGTTTGGTTATTTTTGGGATTAGGATTAGAAAACCCTAGTAAAGCCTTAGATACAAGACTAAGTACAATAAAAATGTCCCTAAGTTTTGGTGAGTATTGAGTAAGTGGGTTATCAAGCAAATACATCCCTGTCTGGATACGAGCAGGTAGAGGCGGCTCTGGCACAGATGTATCCTAGGGGTAAAACCCAAAAACACCACTTTGAGCTAGACTCGAACGAGAACTAGTACACAACAACGGGCCTTGCTGAACTCTTGGTTACGACACTCCCAGGGGATATGCTTTGGTAAATTCACAAGCTTAGTATGAACCCTTAGTAAGGGAATTAAAAAAATGCCCCTAAGAATATATGTTAGAAAGTAGATCATGAAAAGCCTAGATTGAAGCCTATAGACTCATGAGTTAAGGAAATGAAAGTTTATTTATAAGCCATCAACTTTTGTCTTTGGATTACCCTTTATGTATTATCCCTAACATTCCTTTTATTCCAGCCAATGGCCGGTAATAGGAGGATTCAGGCTAAAAACCGATGTGAAGATCAATGTGATGACTATACTAATGAGATGCCCAATCCAATGGGAGCGGGAATCACAAACTTTGTCACACTTCTCTCTCAGCTAACTCAATCACTGAATAGAAACACGGGTCAAGAGGAACATCCAAACCCCCCTAAGAAAGAACAAGTCGCTATCGAGAGCTTCATGAGACAAATGCCTCCTACTTTTAGTGGATCATCTGATCCCACGATCGCTGAACAATGGATCAAATCCCTTGAAAAGATCTTCTCCATCCTTCAATGTTCTGAACAAGAGAAGGTTCTCCTGGAAGCTTATCGTATGGAGGGTGAAGCTGATCAATGGTGGACGTTGATAAAAAATATGAAGCCTGAGGAGGAGATCAAGGTGTTGGAATAGAAGGATTTCCGGAAGATGTTTTTCGATAAATATTTTCCGCGCACCCTCTGGATTAAGATGGAAAGGGACTTCCTTTACCTCAAGAAAAAAGACGAAGAATCTGTTGGAGCATACGAGGAAAACTTCAAAAGGCTTGCACAATACGCTTCCGACTTTTTCGTTACCCCTGAATGCAAGGTTGACCACTTCTTTGGTGGGCTGAAGCCTAGCCTGCGGAAAGAATTAGTGATCCGTGGCTTCGACAGTTATGAGGAAATTATCCGATGTGCCCTCAAGGTTGAAATGGAGATCGGAGAATCACAGGGGTATCATGGGGATAAGAAGCGTAAGGTGGACTTCAATGCTGGTGGGCCGATTGATAAATCCAATGGTTCTAAGAAGATCCAGCACCCCACTTGCCAAAAGTGCGGAAAGAAGCACCCTGGAAATTGCCTTAAGGGGATGAGGAAATGCTTCAGGTGTGGAAGAGAAGAGCACCAAGCTGTTAACTGTAGGCAAGAAAGACCCGCGGCTGCGACAGAGGAGAGGAACGCTCTGTTCGAACCTCAACGCATTGTTCAATGCTACAAATGCAAAGAATCAGGTCATTTTGCAAATCAGTGCCCTAATCCAAGGGTTTTCAGAGACAACTAACAACCTCCAAGGCAGCAAGGAAGAGCTTTTTCCATCACTTATGCCGAAGTGAACCCCGACAACGAAGTGGTGACAGGTACGCTAGTTATTCATTCAAGAATAGCAAACGTACTTTTTGATTCAGGTGCTACGCATTCTTTTATATCTCGAAAGTTTAGTAGAACAATCCCAACACCACCACAAATCATGGAAGTGAAGATGTCAGTGAGTATGGAAAATGGGGCAATCATTGCATCCCATGAATATAAGTCCTCCCCTGTTATAATATGTGGATTGAATTTCCCGGCGAACCTCATCATACTCCCTATGGTGGAATTTGATGCAATTCTTGGCATGGATTGGATTTCCTTATATAGAGCCAACATAAATTGTCGAGAGAGAGAAATCATACTCCATATGGAGAATCGACCCCCGATTTTTTACAAGTGTAAGGAGGAAGATGAATCTCCTTTAGCTCCATCATCTCAAGCATGGATATTACTGCCTTATGAGCATGCGTATCTCACTCAGATGATTGAGTCCAAGGAAGAAACCATCCTTGAAGAAATGCCTATTATGGGGGAATTTGATGAAGTGTTTCCCGAGGAACTGCCTGGTCTTCCTCCTAGAAGAGATGTTGAATTCTCAATTGAACTTATACCCGGGGCTTTACCAATATCCAAGACTCCATATAGAATGGTTGTTGTAGAGATTGAAGAGATGAAGAAACAACTATAGGAGAATCTGGATAAAGGGTTTATACGCCCAAGTGCTTCACCATGGGGTGCACCAGTCCTCTTTGTCAAGAAGAAGGATGGATCAATGTGGCTTTGCATCGATTATCATGAACTTAAAAAAATCATGATAAAGAACAAGTATCATCTCCCAAAAATTTATGACTTGTTTGATCACCTGCGTGGAGCACAATTCTTCTCTAAGGTAGATTTGCGGTCAGGATATTATCAAGTAAGGGTGAAGAAGGAAGATGTCCCCAAGACTGCTTTTCGTACAAGATACGGGCACTATGAATTCATATTAATGCCTTTCGGACTCACCAATGCTCCAACAATCTTCATGGACTTGATTAATAGAGTCTTTAGAGATTACCTAGACAAATTTTTGGTAGTCTTTATAGATGATATTATAATATACTCCAAAACCAAGGAGGATCATGAGGAGCATTTAAGAACTATACTAGAGACTTTGCGCAAGGAGAAGCTCTATGCAAAGTACAACAAGTGTGAGTTCTGGTTGAAGGAGGTATCATTTTTGGGCCATATTATCACAAGCAATGTGATATCTGTGGATCCCTCTAAAACAGATGCAATTGAGGGATGGCCGAGGCCAACATTGGTAACAAATATCCATAGCTTCTTGGGGTTAGCTGGATATTATCGATGATTTGTGAGAAATTTATCACAATTGTCCAACCATCTTACCAAGATAAATCGAAAGGGAGTAAAGTTTTCTTGGAGCGATGAATGTGAAGAAAGCTTCAAGGAGTTTAAAAGGAGTATTATCACTGCACCCATGCTCACTTTACCCACAAGTGGGGAGATTTTTGTGGTATTTAGTGATGCTTCGAAGAAGGGCTTAGGTTGTGTGCTGATGTATAATGATAAAATGATATCCTACGCCTCAAGGTAGTTGAAAATCCATGAGCGAAACTATCCAATGCATGATCTGGAGTTGGTGGCGGTGATCTTTTCCTTGAAAATCTGGCAGCATTATCTCTATAGAGAGAAATGTGAGATATATACTGACCACAAGAGTCTTAAATATATATTCACACAGAAAGAGATTAATATGCGCCAGAGAAGATGGATATAGCTCATCAAGGATTATGACTGTTCAATCCATTACCACCCTGGGAAAGAGAACAAGGTGGCAGATGCCCTAAGTAGAAAGGATCCAGCGATTCTATCAATGATGAGAATTGAGAAGGATCCAATCTTTTTAGACTTGATGAAGATGGACATGGGAATCATAGAGAAGGAAAAATCATCAATCCTTTCACAAATGATTGCTCAACCGTCTCTTTTGAAAAGGTTAAAGGATGCTCAAAAGGATGATGTGAGAATTCAAGAAAAAGTGGGAGCTATCGAAAAATTGAAATCCTCGGAGTTTAATGTTAATGAAGAAGGAATTGTGTGTTTTGGGAAAAGACTATGTGTTCCATCAAGTCCAGAGCTGAAGAAGGAACTTTTGGATGATGCACATAGTTCAAATTTCTCTATTCACCCAGGGAGCACAAAGATGTATCGAGATCTCCAAGAAAATTTTTGGTTGGATAATATGAAGAAGGAGATTCCTGAATATACATCAAAGTTCCTGGTGTGTTAGCAAGTGAAGGTAGAGAGGCAGAAGTCTAAGGGGATGATGCAACCATTGCCCATACCAAAATGGAAATGGGAAAACATCACCATGAACTTTGTCACCGGACTTCCGAGGACATCCAAAGGCAACAATGCAATATGGGTTGTTCTGGATCGTCTTACAAAGACTGCACACTTCATTTCTATTCAGGAGGATTTCTCATTGGATCAACTGGCACAGATATATATCAGGGAAGTGGTAAGGTTGAATGGAGTACCACTATCTATTGTGTCTAACTGAGATCCAAGATTCACCTCTAAGTTTTGGAAGAGTCTTCAACATGCTCTGAATACTGAACTGAACTTTAGTACAACCTATCATCCTCAAACTGATGGCCAATCTGAGCGGACTATCCAAACACTTAAGGATATGTTGAGAGTGTGCTCAATGGACTTTAAAGGAGGATGGGATCAACATCTTCCTCTGGTTGAGTTCTCTTATAATAACAGCTCCACTCGAGCATCCAAATGGCACCATATGAATCCCTGTACGGGAAAAGGTTCAGAACACTGACATGTTGGGATGAGGTCGGTGAATATAAGCTGCTTGGACCAGAAATGGTCGAGGAAATGGTGGAGAAGGTGAAAACCATTCAGCAACATATCAAGGCATCCCAGAGTCGACAGAAGAGTTATGTAGATAATCGTTGATTAGACCTTGAGTTTAAAGTTGGAGACATGGTTTTTCTATGCATATCTCCATGGAAGAAGGTCATGAGGTTTGGAAAGAAAGGGAAGTTAAGTCCAAGATACATCGTAACCTTATAGATTCTTGTTCGTGTCGGGGATGTGGCCTATAGACTAGCACTTCCGCCTACTATGGCCAAATTACATGATGTCTTTCATGTATCCCTCTTAAGGAAGTACATAACAGACCCTTCACATGTACTCTCTTCTGAGGTGATACAATTGGAAGACGATCTTTCTTATGGGGAGAAACTAGTGAAGATCTTAGATCGTAGAGAAAAAGTTCTACGAAATAAGACAATGCCCCTCGTCAAGGTGTTGTGGAGAAACCCCAAGTTTGAAGAAGAAACTTGGGAATCGGCGGAAGTGATGAATCTGAGTTACCCATATATGTTTTAGTGTGGGAAAAGGAAAATTTTGAGGGCGAAATTTCTTAAGGGGAGAATAATGTAACGACCCAAAGTTTCATTAATGGAAAATCTCTCTTGATATTATTAAATGTCTCTTTATATAAAATGTTTTTATAAAATGTCAACTTCATTGGTTTTATGATAAGAATTGTGACCGTTACATTTATAGTCGTTGAACAGTGATCACATGATTAGTATGAATATAGGGCTTTAACTCATCCAATTTTACTTAGACCAAGGAAGTGATGGCCTCATCCAGTAGAATTTCCCCATATGAATCCCATTTATTAGAGCTCAGAAAAGAGGTGGTGTCCTTGGGCTTTGCTCTTGACCAATCCCAAGCTGAGCTTCACCATGTTAAGCTCGAACGGTACCATCTACGGGAGAAGTGGAAGTTGATAGAAATTACCACTCGAGCAATGTTATCCGAGCCACCCCAAGAGTCTGTCACCATCACACACCTTACCCTTAGGTCTCATGCGGCTGTTTTAAGGGGTTATGTAACTAATCTATAGTACTATGTTCATGTACATTTTTTATATAATAATGAATATAATTTCTTGTCATTATTGATACATTGTAAATAGTTTTTAAAGTACAAATGATGTTTTTAGTTATTATTTAATTAAGAAATTGATTTTATTAAATTAAGGTATTTTTGAATTAAATAATATTTTAATAAATTATTATTATTATTATTAGATTAATTTTATTTTATATAAATGATCATGTAATTGTATGAATGCAATTATAATTTTTATTAAGGTTTGAAAGCCATTTTTGTCAAAACCCGTGAATTTTTGATAAATGTTGGTTTTTATTTTAAAAGTGAAAATTAAAATTTTTAGAAAATTATTTAGATAAAATAAATGTTATTTTTGGAATCAGGATGTCGAAATTATACAATGGTGAATTTTTCATAATTTTCTGAGACACTCAAATTTTTGAGTAAAAATTAAATACCGTTTAAATATATAATGTGTTTTATGACATCATAATGACCCAATAGTGATGTAATAAAATAATATAATCTTTATGTTAGGCCAATATATATTTTACCATTAAAATAATGTTATTTTGGGTTTGTTTGACTTACTTTTCAAAGCATTAATGGACCCCTCAATACTTATTAAACACCTTGTCTTTTTAAATTAATTTCCATGGGAGTGTGACTCACCTACACATAAGCAACCCTAATATTTTAAGAAGTTAGGAACTTGGAATTATAAAATATTATTTTCCTCTTCCCTTTTCCAAAAACCATGGGAAAAAACCATGGGATGGTTTATGGTTTGGATGAATTTAATATAAGGTGTCCCAAACTTAAATAATAAAGAATTCCCTCACCTTTCCTATATAAACCCACCCAAGCTCCCACTTTCTCCTCACTCAAAGCCTTTGGAGTTCTTCCAACCTCTGCCCTACTCTCTCTAGAATCCTCCCAAGGTGCCCCAATCTCCCAAGAAGCCACTCAGAAGTCTCTCTCTAGCCTTTGGAAGCACACTTCCAAGTAAGGGTTTTTCTTCCTTTCTCATTTTTGTCCAATTTTATTTAAGTTGTTTTGCCCTTTTAATTTCAATTATGAATGTTGTGGTATGTTTTAACACCTACCTCATACTTCCCTCTTTATGTTTGAATGATGGGAGACCCTTTCTCTCTCATTAAATGCCTCCCATGTACACCCATTACTATGCTGAAATTCTGAAAGGAACTTCTCTCTCATCTTTTACATTCAAGCAATACTTTTGTATCATGAATCTAAATTCTATTAAAATTGTTGAGACATGTATCTATATGACCTACTTACTGTAAATTACATGTAAATATGACAAGGAACCCCTTTCTCTCTCATCAACCATTTTTATGAATTCTTATGTCACGCCGTTACGCTGCTGAAATCACACCGATTTTCTAAGCCAATGTCATTGTGTAGTGAATACCATGCCCATTTCTCCATCAAGGGTATTCACATTTCTGCAAATTTTCTTATTTATTGTAAATTTTCATGTATGAATTCTACATTCCTTTATCATGGAATAAATGGTTATGTTTTATGAATCCATGTTTTATGATCCATGTGGCACACTTATGCATGAAATGAAATGTTTAAGAAGGGTGCGCCCTTATAGCGCTCCAATGCATTGGGTAAAGTATAGTATCATGATACGTCATGTGAAATGAGTGTTGAATCATGCTAATTCAAGTGCAACGAGGGTTTACTCGTGCTTTATGTGCAATGAGGATTTACTCATTCTCCATGTGCAATGAGCCTTGGCTCATGCTAATTCCATGTTAAGTGTTGTTGCCACATTTCTATGTTATGATTATCATGCTTTATCATGCCTTTATGTTCATGTTTTTCTTTTGCTCTATTGATATGCCTATTGTCTAACATGTATTGTACTCTTCATGTTATTCCATGTGTACTCCCTTATTGGGATTTATAGCTCACCCTTTTCTTATGCATGTCCTCAGGTTATCCCATGCAATGCTAAGTACGAAGGAATGTAGTGGTCATGTAAAGGAAGTTATCAATAAAGATGTTGTATTTAATGTTTTAAGTTTTTATGTAATGATCCTAAGCCCCAAAGACACCAAACCTATCTATCTTCTTTGTTGTATCAAGTGAAGTTTTATGTAATAAATCATGTTTAAGTTGTAATAAAAAGCAGGGTTGTCATAATGCTGTGCTCGACTACTCTACCACTTTGGTACACATGATGTACCTCCCATTATTTGAGGATCTTGATCATATGGCTACATATAGTTGGGGGTCCGATGTATTATCACATATTTACAGATGTCTCTATACCAGTTGTCACACCAATGCATGAAAAATCATAGGTTGTATGGTTTTGGTATATATATGGGCCTGAGATCATTTTTCTTGCATCCCTCCTCGAGTTGTTGCACCACTTGCACCAGATCAATTTCGGGACTGTCCTCAGGGATGGTGGTGTGTTTATGTTATTAATTTAATCTATTTAGTACTTTTGTTATTGTTTTTTATAAACTTACCATATATTACTTATTTTTAACCAGGTGGAGTCAGTCTCAGAAGTATGCACATACTTTGAGACATAGTGTGCACAATTTTTGACAGATATTTGATGCTATAGTGCCAGCTAATGTAAGTTAAACATTATTTTTTGTAGAAAATTTTGTTTTATTATTACCTTTTTAATTTATTACAATGTAATATTAGTAACATTATCATGCTAATATATGACTTATTTTTTTAGTTTATATTTCTGGTTTCATGGACTCCATATACAGGTTTTATCTATGCATCACTTCTACTATACTGCATGGTTATGATTGGAGATCATGCTGCAGTGGTGCCACTTATCCACTTCCACATCTTTGAGTGGCGCCAACCAGAATAGGTCATGAACTAGTTTGGTTATATATAACATATCCCCATGGCACCATGATAGAATTATGCATTACATTTGATTATGCTTATAGGTAGACAGACAACAGACTGGCAGCGATTTCATGCAACTTATATCGAGCTTTGGGACACGTGTGCCCAATATGGTATCTTTCTATATGGATATCCCACAACATGATATCAGTTATTTGATTAGGGAGATTATGAAAACTGGTACTGATGGAACACCATCATTCCCTTACACGTTAGGGGATTGGCATTTAGTAGTTGGTATGTTTACTAAGATTTATTATATTTGTTTTACTCACTTATGGTATTAATTTAAGTATTGTTTCATTTGCAGTCAGATGACATTGCTCAACTTATACATATCACACATCCTCATGAGGATGCATATATTAGGTAGGATGTAGTTCATTGATATGTGTTGGATCTGAATGATCTTCTCTGGTTCATACATGATAATTTCTATGATGAGTAGCCATAGGTATATCCCGATCCATATTCTTCTGCTAAATCTACTGGGGATGATGATTTCCCTGCTATGATTGCTAAAAAAGATGCACTACCACCACCACCGCCAGCTATAATATATATATGAGTACATCAGGAGGGGTAGAAGCGATGACATAGATGTCCGAGAGTAGCTCTTACAGATGTTGCCTCACCATAAAGAGATGACATTGCTCAACCAACTGATGATCTTGCATAGTAGGGAGATTCTTATATGCCACATATATCATCTTTGATGACTACTTTTTAATACTATCTGGGTGTGGTAATGCAGCTTGTGGTGGCCCCCTCTCCTACCAACAAGAACTTCTTCAATGTCCCATTTCTTCCATTTTTAGGAGCTCCTGGGTCATATGGATCCACATATGATTTTGGGCCATCCTCTACACGTGATGTTGTCCAGTCCTCTACATAACACCATGAGGAGGCACCAGAAGCACCAAAAGAGGAGGAACCCATAGGTAGGACATTGGAGTGACACAGACATCGGACATGGAGTGGGTGTGAGGTTCAGATGCCACGTTGTGGTACCGGGGGGTATCAACGTTGATTTATTCAGATATCATGTTGTATATATTTAAAAACATGTTTACTATGATAAGTAATTATTGTCTTGGATAGATAAAAATAAATTCAAAGTATCGTAATTGTAACATTATTATGTTTCATGTATGTGAATTTATAAGTGTATAAATTATAAAGTACAAATACAACCTAAATAAATTTTTTCACACTCACTAATAAATGTAGATTTAAAATTATATATATAATGAATATATTTATTATTATATAATTATTCATGTTTCTATATAAATAAATATTTATAATTATATAAATATAAATATATTTAAAATTATATAATTATTAATAAATATTTATCATTATATAAATATAAATATGTTAATAAATCTATAATTATAAATCTATGTTTATAAATATTTATTTATTTATAAATAAATTTATAATATTTATAAACATATAATAATTTTTAAATATATATTTATGAATATAATAATAATTATATTAAATATATTAAATGGTAAATATTTATTTATTTATAAATAAATTTAAAATATTTATAAACATATATTAATTTTTAAATATATTTTAAATAATTAAATATAATAAATATATTTATTATATGTTTAAAAATATTTCAAATTTATTTATAAAAAAACTTATAACTATATAAATATATATTTATAAATATATAACTACAAATACATTTATAAATATAAATATAATTATATATTTATTATGAATAATTATAAATTATATAATTATTATAAATATTTATAATTATATTTTTATTATAAATATATATTCAGTTATTTATAAATAATTTTTAAATATATATGTAATCGTATTTTAATAATTATATATTTATAAATATATTTAGATTCATATTATTATAAATATTTATTTATAAAGATAGGTTTATAATTATATAATTACAAATATATTTATTATTTAAATAAATTTATATAAATAAATTTATATTTATAAATGTATATTTATAATTATATTTATGTATATATATATTTAAAATTATATTTATTTATAATTGAAAATATATATTTATGTAAATAAGTTTTTATTCATAAATATATATTTCGAATTATATTTATAAATACATAATCATAGTTCTTTAGATCTATTTATATTTAAATTTATATTTATAACAATATATAATTTAAATATATTTAAATTTAAATAAATCTAAAGAATTGTGATCACGTATTTATAAATATATATTTATAAATAAAAATTTATTTATATAAGTATATATTTTCAATTATAAATAAATATATTTTTTAATATATATATATATATATAAATACAATTATATATATATATAATTATAAATAAATTTATTTATATAAATATATTTATAAATATATAATTATTAAAATATAGTTACATATATATTTAAAATATATTTATAAATATATTTAATATTCATATGCAAATATATATATAATTAAATATTTATAATTATATTATAATTATATATTTAAAATGGGGGGTGAGAGGGGCGTGTGATTTGGGGCAAAAAAATTTATAAAACATCACTTCATCATGCACTTGACCAGACCAGTTTCCTATATATAAAAACCCTACACCCCTTTAATTAAAAAAAGAGAAAAAACCCCATTTGCTAAAATTTCCAGTTATAGTGGGTTTATGGGCCATAGAGAGGGTGTTTTATAGGGGAGGATAAGAGATGGATACTATCATGAAGGAAGTGAAGGGGAATGAGCAGAGGGAGAGAGATCCGTTGCCAGCTATGGAGAATATTGAAGAGGAAAAGGTGATAAAAGTACAAACATAGTTGGATTAAAAAATAGTCCAGTTTAGTTAAAAAGAAATACTTTATTAAATATGGGGGAAAAATTTTCAAAAGAAAAAGAAGAAGGAAGAAACGTGGACATGTGTTGTTTCCAACGAGAAGTCTGTGTGCTCTAGATGCATCTGTGGAAGTACATGCTCCAAATACTGCTCCACATGTCCGTGTTATTATCATATAACCAACAAACAATATATTATTTATTAGGCAGGTGTTGATTGCAGGTGCATATTTGAACGACCCTTTACATTGCTTATAAAATCCAGTGCAACCTTTCCCCAAACATATATGAAACAACCAATAGAGAGGAAGTTCTGATCATCAATAAAAAATATATGCCTTCTTTTCTCTTCATATTTCTCCATTATTCTAGTTTTTCTCATTTTAAATTTGTTTTTTCAACACATTATCACCACGAACATTGAAAAATGGGAAAGGATGTTTTTGTTTTTGTTTTCACCACCTGGTTGGACAGTTCTAATTATTTATTCTTTTTATCTTAATTTTACCACCAAATTGGACAGTTTATGTAGTTTATTTTAATTACCTCCAAAAAGATTGGTTTTCCACTTGTTCAGATGGTTTAAATTTGTTTATTTTTCCCCACTTGATTGGATGGTATAATTAATAAATCATTACACACAAGAAAGTTTTAAACAAGTAATGCAATAAATTGATGTATTTATTTCAAATCCCCACATGAAAGATTTATTAACCGATTAGGGAGGGGTATATATATATAATATTAAATGATAATATTAACCCGATTTTAATGTTTTCTAGTTATCATCATGTTAAATCTTACGAAGCTCTAATTCACCACTCTTGACATTACCGGAAGTAATTACATGTCATGGATGATGGATGTGAAGATGTATCTCAAATAAATAGATATCATAGAAACAATTAAAGAAAATAATTTACAAACCCTCCAAAATAAATCAAAGGCTATGATCTTCCTTAGAAGACATCTCGATTAGGGTTTAAAATTTGAATACCTCACAGAAAGAGATCTATGAAAGCTCCAGAATAGTTTGAAAGAGAGGTATGATCATCAAAAAGAGGTTGTTCTTCTAGCAACCAGTGATTAATTGGATATTTTATGCTTCCAAGACTTTAAAAGGGTCAGTGATTATAATTATTCCAAGTATAGAATTGTATCACAACTCAAGTACTGTGATATTGGGATTATAGATGTTGATATGCTTGAAAAGACATATAAGACATTTCAGGCATCTCACATCACCCTATAAAAACAATATTTCTTGTGAGGGTATTTAAAATATTTGGATCTCATATCATCAATACTTGTAGTAGAGAAGAATAGTGAGCTTTTGACTAAAAATCATTAATCTCTCCCTACTGAATCAAAGATAGCATTTCTTGAAGCAAATGCTATATTTCATAAAAATAATCATGGACAATGTTGGGGATGTGATTCTTATAGTGGATGTGGTATTGACGGTAGACGCAGCTGAGGATGTGGTCGTAACCATGGGCCTTCTCAAAATGAATATCAAAATCAAAGAAATATCAGCTCAAACACTCCTAGGAATCTTAAATATTACTACTATAGCTGTGGTTCTAAGGGAAATTGGTTTTGATTTTGCTGAACCCTAGAGCATCTTTTAAAGCTCTATAAATCATATCTTTAAGCAAATAAAAATGAACCACAGTTTTTTGGGACATCCTATAAAGAGAAACAAAATGAGGTGAATTTTATTGAGAATCACGAGCCATAAAATAATGATTTCACTTACCTCGAATCAGGTGATTTTACTTGTGAATTTGATGAGATGATAGCTGGAAATAATTTAGAAAAATTATAGTAGTTATGATATTTGTTATTTCGTTTTTTTCTATATGTTCTATATTTTATATTTTTTATTATTTGAATTTCAAAAGGTGTTTCTTATAATATTATTCTCTTTACTTTGAAGCATTGAAAAAGATTATTTAAATGGGACATATATTTTCATACCAGATAGTGAAACAACACACACAATTCTTAAGAATAAAAAATATTTTTCTGATCTTAATTCAACAAGCCCAATTGTGAATACTATATCAAGTCCTACAGATCTGATAGAAGGTACTGGTAAAGCAAGTTTTTCTTTACCCAATGGGAAACATTTTTTTATAAAAGATTCAATGTTTTTCCTGAAGTCCAAAAAAAACTTGTTAATTTTCAATGATATATACTATCATGGGTATGATACTCAAACTATATCTAAGAGAAATGAAAAGTACATGTGCATTACCATTAATAAGTTTGGTAAGAGTCGTGTAATAGAAAAACTACCAAAATTATCATCTGGATTGTATTATACATATATAAGTGCAATCAAAACACATATGGTAGTAAATAATGGAACAAAAATAGTTAATTTGTGTCATAACTGATTAGGTCATACTGGTTCAGGAATGATGCAAAAAATAATTGAAATTTCTCATAGAAATTCAGTAAAGGTCCAACAGATCTCTCTACTAAGAAAAATTATATGTGAGGCTTGTTCGCTTGGAAAGCTGATCGTGAGACCATCTCTAGATAAAATTAAGGATGAAATGCCAGATTTTCTTAAACAAATTCAAGGGCATATATGTGGACCAATTCATCCATTGTGTGGACCATTTAAATATCTTATTGTATTAATTTATGCATCCAGCATATGGTCACATGTATGTTTTATCTCAACTCGTAATGTTGTGTTTTCACGTTTTCTTGCCCCAATAATTAAATTGAGAGAACAATTCCCTGATCATTTCATCAAGAAAGTAAGGATCAATAATGTTGGAGAGTTTACCTCTCAAGATTTCAATGATTATTGTTTGGAAATGGGGATTACTGTGGAGCATCTAGTCACCCATGTGCATATAAAAAATGGTTTAGAAAAATCATTGATAAAACACCTCTAACTTATTACTAGACCATTAATAATGAGAACAAAGTTGCCGAACTATGTATGGGGTCATGCAATATTGCATGCCTCGGTATTAATTTGCATCAGACCAAGTGCATATCATAAACACTCTTTACTCCAATTGATTTTTGTCTAAGTTCCTGACATCTCCCACTTAAGAATCTTTGGTTGTGCAGTATATGTACCAATTGATCCCCCACAATGTACAAAGATGGGACCTCAAAGGAGGCTAAGAATATATGTAGGATATGAATCCTCATCCATCATAAAAAATATTGAACCAAAAACCAGTGATGTATTTACAACATGTTTTGCTGATTGTCACTTTAATAAAGAAGTATTCCCATCATTAGGGGGAGAAAAGAAATAAAGGGAGGAGATTTCTTGGAATGTGAAAACATTATCTTTTCTAGATCCTCCCACACATCAATGTGAGATAAAAGTGAAAAAAATTACATTTTCAAGAACTAGAAAATCAATTTCCTGATGAATTTACTAATTCCAAGGGTGTGACTAAATCACATATACTGGATAGAAATGCATCATCTAGAATTGATGTCTCAAAGACACAATTACATAATGATGTTATAGAAATCTCAAAAACATGCCTGAAACATGGAATACCAATTGGATCTAAGGATATGAATCCTTAGAAAAGAAAAGGGATGAGTATAATTGAAAACCCCATTATGGAGGCATGTGTTCCATAAGAAATACATAATTTAAGTGTTCTTAAAGAAATACAAGATGATAATCATAAAGGTAATTAACAAGATATAAAAAACCCCAAAGGTTTATAAAATAATGAAATATCTCTTAATTATACCATTAAAAGTGATATATGGAATTTGAGTAATATGAAAAATATTGATGAATTTTTTTCATATTCTATGTCATGTGATATAGAAAACGAAGACCCGGAACCAAGTTCTATTATGGAATATAAAAAATGACTTGATTGGAATAAATGGAAATACACAATGAAAGTTGAATTAAATCCACTTCATAGGTGAAGATTTTTTGGATATATCATACTCACACCAGAAGATATGAAGCTTGTTGGATATAAATGGGTTTTTGTGTGTAAGTGTAATGAGAAAAATGAGATAGTAGGATACAAATCCCATATTGTCACGCAAGGTTTTTCTCAGAGATCTAGAATTGATTATGAGGAGACATATTCTCCTACTATGGATGCTATTACTTTTTGATATCTAATCAGCCTTGCAATAGCTGAGAAGGATAATATGAATCTTATGGATGCTGTTAAAGCTTATTTATATGGGTCACTTGATAATAGTATATATATGAGAATCTATGAAGGATTCAAATTACCCAATGTATTGAAATTAACACCCAATGACCTATATTCAATTAAATTGTAGAAATCCCTGTATGGATTAAAACAATCTGGGTGTATGTGGTATAATAATTTAAGTGAATATTTTTTAAATAAAGGGTATGTAAATAACCCCACATGCCCATGTGTTTTTATTAAGTAAACAACATTTGTATATGAAATCATTGCCATTTATGTTGATGATTTAAATATCATTAGAACTCCAAAAGAGATCAATGAAGCAATGAGAAAATTAAAAGGATGAATTTGAAATGGAATACCTAGGAGAAACCAAGTATTGTCTTGGATTAAAAATTGAGTATATGCCAAGTAGTATTTTTTTACATTGGTCAAATTACATTGAAAAGGTCTTAAAATGATTTAATATGGATAAAGAAAATCCTTTATGTACTCTAATGTTTTTTTGGTCTTTAAATACTGAGAAAGATCAATTTCGACCCTATGAAGAAAATGAGGAGTTGGTTGGTCTAGAAGTACCGTACCTCAATGTTATCAGAGAACTAATGTATCTTTCTAACTGTACTCATCCTGATATATATTTTTCTGCTAATTTATTTTAAATATTTAGTCTATCCCCTACACAAATACACTGGAATGATATTAAACATATTTTTTGTTATCTTTGTGGCACTACTGATTTGGGTTTATTCTATTTGAACAAATTATAAAGAAAGATGGATGGTTTTGCAGATGCAGGTTATTTATTTGATCTGCATAATGATCAATCAAAAAATGGTTTTTTGTTCATAGTAGGAGGTACTTAGATATCTTGGAGATCACAAAAGCAGACACTCATTACAACATCTTCAAATCACGCAGAAGTGATAACATTACATGAAGAAAGTTGAGAATGTGTTTGGTTAAGGTCTATGACTCAACACATTCGAGTGTCAAGTGGATTTCTTATGGATAGTAACCCAAAAAATTTATTAGAAGATAATACTGCACGAATTACACAATTGAAGGAAGACTTAATCAAGAATGATTGGAAAAAACACATACCACCAAAATTTTTCTCCTTCACACAAGAGTCAATGTAGAATGGAGATATCAACATGCAATATGTCTGATCCAGTGACAAAATTTTGGATTTATTTACAAAGGCACTACCAACCGTTATCTTTAGAAAGTTTGTACATGATATAGGGATGCATAGATTGTAAAATTTGTAATGTAATGTAACTTTCAGGGGGAGTCTATGTGACTGTACTCTTTTTCTTAGTCTTTTTTTATCCCACTGTGTTTTTCTATAAAAATGTTTTTAATGAGGAAGTATCAAAACACGTATGATATTGGTAGGGGTGTGCATCCCAAGTTGGAGTGTTTGGTAGGTGCTGATTATAGATGTATATTTCAACGGGGGTGAGATTCCTACCCCAATCAATCCCCTTTGCATTGCCTATAAAAGGAAGTGCAACCCTCCCCCAAACACATATGAAATAGTCGATAGAGAGGAAGTTATAATCATAAATAAAAAATATATGCCTTCTTTTCCCTTCATCTTTCTCTGCTATTATAGTTTTTCTCATTTCAAAATTGTTTTCTCAACATTATTATCATTTTTATATAGTTTTTCATGTTAAATAAAATATAATTTATAGCTTAAATTCATGACATATATATATATATATTAACTTCTGAAACATATTTTTTATCACTAGGGGAGGTTTCATTGATGTCATGAAAACTAGGGGTATCCTTTTTGAGATATTGGGGTTCCCATACTATAGGAGTCACGCATGTCGGATAGTGTGAAAATGAATAAATTCCAAAAATATTATATCAAAAATGAAAAAATATACATAAAATGTGAAATAAGTACATATCATATATACATAGGTACACATGTTATATATATATATGAACATATCATGTACATGTGCACATATAGATACACATACATACATCTATACACATAAAACATTTATGTATACACATACACAAAACACACACAACATAATTCATACCCAAACATGAACATAGACATTGACCTCTCTCTCTCTCTCTATATATATATATATATAAGTTAAAATATCACATATTAATAATGCACCATTTATATTTATATAATTGTTTGAATTATTAAAATTTAAAAGTTTTTATCAATTCCAAGAAAAGCACTGATAGACATGCACCTTTAATAGTGCTAAAAAAGTACTTATAAAGGGTATACTTTTATTAGTGATTTTTTAGCACTGATAAAATTTTTCTTTATCAGTTATTTTAGATAGAACTGATAATGGCTACTCTTTTATCAATTATTTATGTTTAGCACTAATAAAATTTAGTGTTTCATAAACCACAATCTCTGGTGGTGTGGGTTTGGTTAACTATGCCTGACACAGGTGCATGCATGGAGAAAAACATGTGTCACACACACATTGAAATCCCATCCTTTACCCTGTGATGTATTCACCATTTGGATCACACTCACACCACCAAATCCCCTTCCTTTTTCTGTCTATATATTTAAAAAAACATTGATTTTTTATCGGTGTCTGTTTTAGTTAAAAAAATTCGATTTTAATTATTTTTGTGCATAAATCAGGATTATGTGGGTTTTAAATTTATCATAGATAATTTAAAGTGTATTTTTTTATTTTAAATAATTAGACAAAAAAAATTTGGTGACTCGATTTGGAAAATTCAGAGGGAATTTTTTTGATCATTTTCTTAAGTAAAACACAACAATGTCTTCTTCAGATCATTTGGAATTCCTAATATGATGAAATTGTTGAAAGAATATTTTGGTTATGGATGCGCAATCCAATGAATTTTTTGATGATAATGATATATAAGGAATTTCCCTATGGAAATCATGAGCTGGAATAATTTATATGATGATCCCATGACTTCAATGATTTAATTTGACATGATATTAGATAACGTTTTTCCTAATAGTGTCTTTTAATAAGTATGGTTAAATTAATTTGACAAGTGGTTTTTTATTATTCAATATTCTTCCCTTGATAAATGTTCTTTTTATATGATGTATAGACAATTTCTCCTTGGATGTGTCTCCCTAGGGGGAAGGTAGTGTTATGATGGGACGTTCTGAAATCTATATGGATTCAATGACAAGGTATATTACTTTTAAACCTTATCAATATGTGTTCCTTGACATTATTAGAGTTATGAGTTAGTAGATGATAATGGTGCATAAGGTATGATGATAGTTTTCATTTTTTACTCAATTACAAGAAAATGGATTATGTGACTTATTTTGTATTATATTTTGATATTATTTCAGTAATGGGGTTACCATTCTCTTTGTAACCACCACATGAGGGTGTTTTTTCTTAGGTGTAGGAAAACATATAGTTAATGAGTGTGCTAACTAGATGACCACCTTAGTATACCCTCCCTCACTCCTCTAGTTGGTATAGATCAGATATATTGAGAATTTATTTTGGATATAAATGGGATGTAGTTATGAAAGTGGCTTGGTGGTAGGATGGTAGACGTCAAAGATATGAGTATTAACTAGTGAGAGTTGGTTTGTTGGAGCCATTCCTATATTTTATAGTGTGTGTTACATTATACATACATCATGTTTTAGTGGGGTTCCATTATTGGTGATCTTAATTGGTCATTACCCAGATGAGAAAAAACCCTTAGTGATGACTCACATATTCTTAGGATGAGGTGTTCTCTTAGTTAAGGTCCTGACCTATTTTACTACTGGGTGGTAATGAATGTTAAAGTTAGTGCCTTAGAACCAACTTCTAAGTACTTGATTACATGTATTAATTTTTTTGAATATTAGTAAAGTTTCTTATCACATTTTAAATGTTACTTTGTATGGCATACTATGTGATAATGTTCTAAGAATATATATCACACTGAAAGGTCATAACAGTTCTCGACTATGATGAGAACCTGAAGTTGTGACAATAATATTCTTGAATAAATGATGAATATCCAGATGATATTATCTAAAGGGATACAGAAGATATAGAATATCAAGGGTAGGAGGGTCATAAGCCATTAAGAAACCTTCTCATGTTTTTCGCCCTTGGTAATCTCCAAGAAGGGATGTTATGAGAATAGATCCACCAAAAGGAAATCTATATTTTTATGTGTTATTGGATTTTCCTATACGTGAATGTGTGTATTGATTCTAATAATTTAATATTATCATTAATGGATATCATAAGTTGTGTAATTCAATGTATTGATAAAAACCAAAATGACATATGTTCACGATGAAGTATGATACGATGGGTGCATCATGAGTGATATTTCATTAATGGATAATGAGAGAAAGAATTTATCCCTTAAGCCCTTTGATGGAAATAGAACTACCGGGATAAATCCATGGACATGGTGTTCTATAGGCATGTTAATTTCTATAAATTCAAATAAAGACACATCAAACACCTAGGTTTATAAAAAAAGTGTACAACCTCCTTGATTAGAGATATCACGACAAATGGGTTATATTATATAGTAAATATTTGTTGGAGGTTGTATGTCACTGCAAAAACAAATTTTTTCTATATGGGTTCTTTTTCATGATGTTAGACACTAACCTTGGACTTTAGGCGGTTCTGCCAAATTCCACTAATAAATAGGCCTACAGGGTCACACACTAAGTGTGTCTGTAATATCAGTTAAATTAAATGTTGAACATAACAAGTTAGAATAAATATTTTTCCTTCTTTTTGGTTTTATATTTATTCATGTTCGATTGATCACAAGGTTCTAATCACAAGTTATTTGAAAGGATAAGTGAGTTAAATAATATTGATAAATATTTATTTGAAAGGTTTTAAGAATATAATATTTATTATATTTTTCAACGAATAATGCAATGATATTTATTTTTTAAATAAATAGTCATTATTCAGGGTTCGATAAATGTTGAGGAGGATAAGAAGATTGAGTTTAATGGTCGAATTAAAAATAATATAAATGATATAAATGATATTTATTTATTATTTTGTGATGCATATGTCAAGTGAATAATAATAATATTTTTATTATTATTATTAGACTTGTGATTAACTAAGAATTAAGGAAATAGAAAGGGGCCTGTGTGAAAGTTGCCAAACCCAGACCAACCTTTATAATTATCTAGTTATATCACTTTCCCAAACAAAGTTGTTGTGCATAATGAATAGAGGGAATCTCTTTAAGTCCTAGAGATATTTCTAGAGATCTAAAGTGTGCACACTCCTCCTATTATCTCTATCCATTGAGAGAACACCAAAAGTTCTTCATCCTTATAGAATTATTCTAATGTAATCAACTATGAAGGATGCAAGCAATTAGGATCCACCATGCTAGAACATGATGATTCTATGATGGAGTTCATAGATTGTGGTGTGTGTGTGGATCATTGATAAAGGGATTCTATACTTGGATCCTATAGCGCGACAATGGTACGACAATATTGAGTCAATCAAATCATCAAAAAGAAATAATTATAAGTTTAGGTAATTATAGATCTTCCCATAAATTAATTATAAATTACATCTGAATATCCCCCTATTATGGTTCCATTATTTAATAAATTCAAGTAATCTATGAATTATATTGGTCAGGAAATCATTTGTTATGTGCAAGATTGATTATTCATATATTAAGGATAACAATCCATTCTATTGTGCCTAAAACGCATAAGTGGTATCAAAGGGATCACGTGGTTAATTTATAACTATTTATTAATTATTGATTGAATAACATGCATTTTAAACTTCTTTTACTTTAGATCTATTCATTCATAAAATTCAAACATCATTTTCTCTTCCCTTTATTTGTTCTCATTCACACAATCAATAAACAGGTTAATATAAAATGAAGATATATATAAAAAGTCCATTTGGAGATTACAAAGGTTCTATTCATGTAACAAAAGATTACATAGAATGTTCCCCAATACTACACGTCGTGTACCCATTTATTTTGCATGTATATAGCAATAATATCAGACCAGACTGATGAAATCATATTACTGATCTGAAAAAAATATCAACATGTATATCTAGATAAGATAACATATGATTTGAAGAACCATGTGTTGTGTAACCAGTAGACACACCCTGTAGTCATCATGTATTCGTAATGGAGAACAAGAGGGTCAAAGCGTATCGTAGTGACATGGGGACTAAAAAATCATGTAACTCTGAGGGAACATGCCATGTGAGTAGGTTAAATTCCATATAAATTATACACATTTGTGATAGGTAAGATGACCAGTCCTTGGGCATGTGTCATGGACGTAGGAATAAGACAGTACACGTTGTGTAGTCTACTGCAAACAGAGAACTTAATTTAATTCAAAGAGAATTTTTTTATATAATTAAACATATTGACATGTATTTGTTGTATCATTTATTTTAAAGTACACACCATGTCATAGGATTGTTAATTATATATTGAATTAATCTCCATATTAAATTCTAAAACTATAATTTGTGTATGATATTATCTTAAAGTTCACTCCACACACATCAATAGCATCACATGAAGTACAATTCATAGGTTTTCCATGTGTCATTTTTTTGATAGTAAATTCCATATAATTAAATATCACACATGTATGTCATATTCTAATAGAATGCACAAGCACTATGTCCATGTTGGGAAATTTAGGGGGGTACATACTTTTTCCTCTAAGTACACTTGTGTACTCTATTAATTTTAAATAAAATTAATTTATTTAATATGTTTAAAATTATGAATGATTGAATTTTAAGGATGATCACATGGTATTAATATAAATTGAATTAATTATATTAATTCATGGTGCTTTATGTTAATTAAAGAATGAATTATAGTAAATAATGGTTAAATTGAAAGTGTATGTTCATTGCATGTTTTATAGATGATCGTGAGATTAGACTAGACCAATGTATATGATTAGTTTTATTTTAATTTATTATTGTATTTAAATTAAAATTGATTGGCAGTGTGTCACCTCATCATCCTTATTATGTAAGGACTTGAATGCCCATGATTTTTTATATAAACCCCTTATAAAATCCATTGGATCCCCTCCCCTATGTGTGAGTAAAATCCTATATAAGGATGAAGCTCCCAAGTGAGAGGAGGCGGTCTAAGTCCCAGATTTAAAGAATAACCAATCAGGGCGATACATAAAAGTCAAGGTGGAATTCCACAACATAAAACAAGATACAGTTCAAGGTTTTTCTCCCTATGGCTGAGGGTCAGTTTATCTTACACTAGATAAACTAACCATTATATAATCTCACGATCATGTCACTTATATTTTATTTCTATCAGTTTCATGGTTAATTATTTATGTTTGGGGATGATACATGATCACTTAATAAATTAATTAACAATTATATAATATGGAATAAAATTAAACCATATTGTTCATAAATTTTATTAGACATGGTTAATCACTTAAATAAAATCAACATAATATTAATAAGGCCTATGATAAGATAAAACTGGGTTTTTACACATGAGGAAAAAAATCCCACAACTAAAATATTAATTTATTATAACCTTCCATTACTTGAGTTAGAGTCAAACCAATAGTTTAAAGTGCTGACCAACCCAAATTGGGGTGCTTTAAATTATTGATGAGTTTTATCTTGAAGTTTTGGGTTGATTTAACTTGGTTCACATCAAGGGTTGACTAGCCAAGAAGGAATTATTATAACTCAGAGGAAAGGGTTGAGTAAATATCTGTCTAGGATTTTAGGATTGGAGATTCCTCTCAATATATCAAGAAACTATGAGTTAATGTAGTTGGAAAGTTTCACCTACCTAAATTCCTTTAATTAACTTTATAGGCCCAAGTTTGGGTTATGAGAAAGGAATATGGGTCATTTCCACTATAATATCCATGCAATAAGATATTCTGAAACTAATGGTGTGAGATGTTAGTGTTTGAAAAAATAATGGGAAATTAATGAAATTGAAATTTATTATTATTTTTTGGTAATCAAGGAAGTACTAATAATCTACTCTCAAATTTTTGGTAGAAATGGAAAACCACAAAACTTCGATTATATCATTGTGATTCATAATAGAGAAGGATAAATTTCTCACCAGTGTGGTTTTCTAAGAATGGTATAGGCTCTTACACATTATACTACGCCATTAATAGAAATTATACATGTTAGAAACCCCAATTACTGAGTAGATTTCGAAAGAGGCTAGTGATGAAGAAGTATATATCTACCTAAAACATGTGGATGAAATAATGGATGTACAATTTTTTATTCTATCCTTCATATACAACGATATTTTAATGAAATATAAGGATATGGATTCATATAACGTCATTTATCACCTTCATGATCTCTATCAGAAGAAGGCAAGACAAGAGAGGTATGAGATCTCCAATTCACTGTACACATGCAATCTTGGAGAGTTGATGCCATCTAGGACTCATGTAGTAAAGATGATTGAATACATAGAATTATTAGAAATATTTAGGTTTAAGATCCTTGATGATTTATGCATAGATCACATTATATCCTCACTACCTAAAGCATTCTCTAGTTTAATTGTGAATTATAATATGAGCAATAACAAGAAGAAACTTCTAGAACTTATTACTATCATTCATAAAGATAATAAAGGTATGGAATGTGACAAACCCACAATCATTATAGTGAATAAGAAAAAGAAGAACAAAGAAAAGGGTCCAAAGACTCTTTCTAAGTCTAAGGTTCTAGAGCACCGTCCTTCTAAGAAGAAGAAGAACCAATGAAAAGTAAAGGAACATAATACATTGTGTTTTTTCATATGGAAAGAAAGGCCACTAGAAGAGAAATGACACCCAACCAAAAAAGCAAGGGAAATCTTTAGGTGCATTCTTTATCAAGTGTAATATTTATATATCTAAAAATTGGTTACTGGATACTATGTTTGGTTATCACATTTGAATCCAAATATAGAAACCAAGTAGATTTCAGAAGGTTTCCAGAGACAAGGTGGATCTATGAGATTCCAATGGGTGCTGTATCCATTTAAGAATACCACTTCACATTCCCAAAAATATTTATTTTGGTTTTAAAGAACCGTTATTATGTTATTAGTGTTACCAAGAACATTGTTTCCATTCCTTATTTAGACATGGATGGATTTATTTTTAGTTTTGAAAATAAGAGTTGCTACTTTTATAAAGATAAGATATGTAATGGTATGAAAAAGATGAATAACAATCTTTATGAATTAAATTATGAAAAAATATATTGGAAATTGATTTATAATCAAATTCACATGACTCATTTAACACCAAGTTGTGGAATCACTACCTTTTCCATGTAAATGATAAGAATTTAACAAATCTCTATCAAGATGGTTACAGAGGATATTTTGAGCTTATACTACTTAGAATATTTCATGCTTGTTTATAAGGTAAGATGACCAAACCACCATTTGGTGGTTAGGGTGAAAGGACCATATATATTCTATAATTGGTACACACTGGTGTGTGGTGACATTTTCAAGTAAAATATAGAGGTGGATTCTCATACTTTTTTACTTTTATTAATGACTTGAGTAGGTATGGTTACATCTACTTGATGAGGTATAAGCCTAAATCCTTTGAAAGTTTATAGAGTTCAAGAATGAAGTTGAGAATCATCTTGGTAAAAAGATAAAGAAACTTCGATCATATTGAGGTAGTGAATATATTTTCCAAGAGTTTATTGAATTTCAATGGGAGTATAAGATTTTATCTCAACTCACTCCACTTTATACACCACATTGGAATTGTGTTAGTGAAATGAGGAATCATACCTTGATGGACATGGTAAGTTTGATGATGGGTCATGAAATCCTTCCATTATCCTTTTGGGGATATGCATTACACACAATGGTATACATACTAAACCATGTACCAACTAAAGGAACAAACAATAATCCATTTGAGTTATGGAGTGAAAAGAAACTGGTTTTTTCACATGTTTATGCATGGGTGTGTGAGGTGTTTGTTAAGTCTAGATCAATAAAAAAATGTAACCCTAGGGCATGAAGTGTATCTTTATAGGTTATCTTATAGAAACAAGGGGATACTACCTATATTATCCCTTTGATAAAAATGTTATAGTTTCAAGAAAAGTTGTATTCCTTAAGAGGTAACACATCCTCAATGAGGATAGAGGGAGAAAGATTGAATTTGATGAAGTTGATGCTCAAGATACACAAGAGTTGTTATAGGAATAGATTCTATAGGACCCCAGGGAAGAAGTTATTAATTCCTAAAACATAATTACTTCACAGAAGCACCATAGATGTTATAGAACTAGAAAGATATGGTTTTCTCATCATAGAAGATGGTGACTCATTATTGGTCAACAATAATGACAATTTATCTTAAAAATAGGTACTATAGATATCTGAAGATGCAATATTGAATGAAGCCTTGAATTATGAGATGGATTCCATATATTAGAACAAAGTTTGGGTTCTGATCAATCCACCCGTTGATGTAAATCCCATTGGGTGTAAATGGGTATTTAAGAGAAATATGTAGATGGAAGTTCAGTCTAGTACCTATAAAGCACAACTAGTGGCGCTAAGGTATTTAGATAACAATAATTTATTGACTAAAATGAAATAATTTCTTTAGTTTTCATGTTTAAATCCATCGAAATTATACTTACTATAGCAGGTTTCCATGAGCATTTGATTTGGAAGATGAATATAAAAATTGTTTTCCTTAATGGGAACCTTCAAAAGGATGTGTATATGATACAACTATAAGGGTTTGTAACTCCAGGTAATGTCTAAAAGTTATTCAAGTTACAAATCTCCATTTATATATTGAATTAAGTATCCACATCATAGAACATTCAGTTTGATGAAGCTATAAAATGATTTTTTATTAATAATGAATGTGATCCATGTGGTTACAAGTTGTTTAGAAGGAGTATGGTCATTTTCATAGTAATTTATATTGATGACATATTAATAATTAGAAGTGAGATACCAACCATACAAGTGGTTAAGGTAAGGTTGAGAAAGTGCTTCTCCATAAAGGACTTAGGTGAAACAACCTATATTTTAGGAATCAAGACCATGTATGATTGATCTAAGAGGATTCTTGGACTAAGTAAAAGTACATACATTGATCAGATACTAAAGAGGTTTAGTAAGGATAAATCCAAAAGGGGATTGGTTTCAGTATCACATGGTAGAAATCTTTCCAAGAAGACGTGTCCTTAGACACAATAAAAAATAGATATAATGAGTAATATTTCATATGATTTTGTGATAAGATATATTATGTATTCCATGTTATGTATGAGGCTTGATGTTGACTATACTTTGAGATTGTTAGGAAGATATTATTATGATCCAGGTGAATAATATTGGACTATTTTTAATACTATCTATGTATCTAAGGATAACTAAGGATATGTTCTTGGTTTATGGAGGAGATAAAGAGCCAGTCATCAGGGGTTATACAGATTATAGAATTTAGATAGATCAGAATGATTTAAAGTCACAATCATGATATATTTTTGGTCTAAAGAAACTAGTTTTCACTGATTCAACATCTAATTCTGAGAATATTATGGCTTTCCATGTAGCCATGGAATAATTTTGGATTTGAAACTTTAACTAAGATCTTGATGTGTTTCCTAATAGTCAAGACCCTATCACAGTTTACTATGATAACATTGTAGCAGTGGTTATCCCTGAAGATACAAGGTCACATCAAAGGATAAAGCATATACTTTGAATGTTTTATCACTTGGGGTTTTTTTTCTAAATAAGGTGAAGTTTCAGTGAGTAGAGTATCCATGGATGAAAACATGGTAGACCCCTTTAAGAAGACTCTATCTCATAAGAAGCATGAGTATCATGTGAGAGCTAGTGGACTGATTTTTTAACTGTTGGCTATAGTGAAAGTGGGAGTCTGTTGGAGTTAGTACATTGGAACCAACTTCTAAGTATTTTATTACACGTATCCATTGTTTTTAATATTAATAAATTTTCTTATCCCATTATGATTATTCCTCTTCATGAAATAGTATGTGATATTTCCCTAATAATATATTTCACACTAAATGGTCATAGTAGTTCCCTACTCTGATGAGAACTTGAAGGTTCCATAATAGCATTCTTGAATAAATGTTCCATGGTCAGATGATATTGTCTTAAGGGACACAAATGATATAGGATATTAGTTTTAGTAGTCTCATAAGACATTGAGACTCTTTATCATGGTTTTAAAACTTGGTAAACTACACGAAGGGATGTTATGAAAATAGAACCTCTAGTAGAGAATCCACATTTTTTATGTCATTGGATGTTCCTATCTATAGATGTGTGTATTTTCTATATACATTAAGACTATTATGAATGGATACCATAAGTCATGTAATTTTATGTATTGATTAAAACCATGACTATATATGTTCTCGAAAAAATAGGATGTGTTGGGTGCATCATGAGTGATTTTATATTAATGAATAATGTGAGAAAGGATTTATCCCTTCTGTCTATTAAATAGAAGTTGATATCTTAGGCCCTTTGATGGAAATGGAACTGCCTATATAAATCCATGGCCACAATTTTCTGTAGGCGTGTTCATTTTTAGAATATAAAAGAAAGATATGTTAGTCACATAGTTTGATGACACCATTGTTCAACTAGTTATATTAGAGATATCATAATAAAGGGATTATATTACATAGTAAGCATTAATAGGAGGTTTTATGTCACTGCAGCATTAACTTCATTCTCTATGGGCACCTTAGCATGTTTCTAGATGAAAACCTTAAAATTTAAGCGGTTTTGTCTAATTCCACTGAGAGAGAGGCTTAGAGGGTCACACATAAAGTGTATCTACAATCTCTGTTAAATTCAATGTTGAATTTTAAAAATTAAAATAAATATTATTCTTGTTATGTGGTTTAATATTTATTCAAGTTTGGTTGATCACCAAGATTTAATCACAATTTATTTGAATGAATAAACAAATTAAATAATAATGATAAATATTTATTTTTAAGATTTGAAAATTTTAATATTTATTATATTTACCAAAAAATAAGGAAATTATATTTATTTTTTAAATAAATATTCATTATTAAATGTTTGTTAAATATTGAGGAGGATATGAAGACTGAGTTTAACAATATTATTGGAAATAATATAAATGATATTTATTTATAATTACATGATACACAAGTTAAGTTAATAATAATATAATAATAATATTATTATTATTAAACACGGGGTCAACTAAGAATTGATGAATTGGAATGGGGCCTATGTGAATGATGCCAAACTTAGACCTGCCTTTATAAATATTTAACTATATCACATTCAAAAACACACTTTTTTGTGAAAAATGGATAGAGATAAACTCTTTCAATCCATAGAGAAGGTTTTAGAGATATAAAATGTGATCACTCCTCTTTTCTCAAGAATTCAAGATAAAACCAAGAGTTTTTCCTCCTCGTAGAAGAATTATTTTATAATCTACCATGAATGATGAAAGAGATTGGGATCGGCCATGGTAGCACCCGATGATTCTAATATGATGTTCAAAGACTATGGTTCATGTATGGATCACCACTATATGGATTATATACTTGGATATTTTATCATAATGATGGTATAATAATATTGAGTCAAACAAATCATCAATGAAGAAATAATTACAAGTTCATGTAATTCTAGATCTTCTCATAAATTAATTATAAATTACATGTGAATATCCTACTCTTCAAGTTTCAAAATTTAATTAATAAAAGTAATATATGAATTCCATTGGTTATGAATTCATTCTTTATGTACAACAATAATTATTCATAAATTAATACTAAAAAGGCGAGTTATCAATTCCAAAACGGGTGCTTCCATTGTTCCTAGAAACCATAATGGATGGTGATATCATGACTATAAATTATGATTTTACTACTTTGATTATTATGCACATATGATATTGAGTTTTTTTAGTTCTTGGGGATAACTTATAAGATTTTTTATGCTCACCCTTTCATGGGAAATTATATAGTGACATGCTCGTGGCTATATAGATGTCTAAAGTTTTCTTATCATTAAGATTGTTTTGGTGGAGGTATCAAGCAGTATTAGTATGATTGATCAAGATTGATAGTAGGATATTAGTGTTTAGAGACTAATTCATACAACACTAAGGTATATTGGGTTTATTTTGGGATTCTTATTTTGGGGTTTTAGTTATCATGTCCCATGCCTTCCAAAACTCCTCAAGAGTTAGTGGAGAGATTGAGAGTGACCTCTAAATCCCTCCTCCAATAGGCCATGGGGTGGAAACTAAAACCAAGGCCATGAGAGTCACTTTATGGTAGGAATTAATCTTTTATGTTTGAAATAATTACAAACCAACCATCAGCATAAATAATCCAACAACACAACATAACCATATAAGACCAAAAATTCCAGATATATTACATATCCAAAACAAATAAAGAATTTAGGTGGAAAATAAATCCAAGATAACAATAATCAATATTATAAATGTAAAATAAAATGATAATTCCACTCCCATGACCCCACCTTTCCATACATACTCCAAGATAATATGGCCAACATGACCTTTAAATAAATCCTCAAAATTTAGAAATTATAAAAAATATGGGTGATTATTCCATTATAATTAGAAGTTTTATCCTTAAAACCCTAATGTCAATGTGGATGAAATATGATAAAGCCTATTTTAATGAAATAAAAAAATAATATAATGTATTACATCCCAAGGTAAGTCCAACACATCTTATATCACAACAAGAACACTCACCAAAAAATAATATATACCATATAAGTATAAACCCATCATCAAAATAACAATAATAAAAGGATTTCCCCCAAAACCCACTTCCCACTGAAACCACCTAGGAGAGAATACAATAACCCCAAGGAATAAAATATCCCATAAATATGAATATCGATGTAATAAAATATCCATGAGGGGAATATATCATCCTAAATGAGTAAAATGAGAGGTTGGTAGATGAACATAACATAGAACATGGATGTTTGGGATCACCTAGAATCTAATAAAATATAAGCATTATATCTCATAGAATCCGACTCAAGTAGTGGTCACATAAGGAATAGAGAATACACCATAAACTCTCATTAAAATAACAAAATACAAAATGATGTTCTCAAAACAAGAACAACCTAGGTCACATCTATTTACTTCTATAACTTTCCCATTCCCTTCTTAATCCACACTATAAATTCATTTCAATTCATTTATTACACGATATTTGTTTCATACTTAAATAAAATATACCAACTTCAATACAAGGTTTCTATATCCAAAGCTTTAGATAAATCTAGTGACAATATATATTTTTTATCTTAACATCCTCTATACATATTTATTCCTCCTCCAAATATCATAGCTACATCATTTATACAAATCAACACTTCTCAATTTCTAATAATGCTTCACCCAATCCTTTTCTTTAAAATACAATATTTGATCTCCTATTCTTTATACCACATAAATTCATCCTTTTTATAATACCATATCCAATTATTATATTTCAATACCATGTCTATTCACATCCTTAAGAATAATACATTTGATTAGCAACTTAATTCCTAACTCCACACGGTTCAATGTTGTGCATACTATGTTCCATGTGTCACAGTTGAAAAAGTATCAATCTGATCCTAACCATGTAATTCAATGAGATCACATTGATCTAGAGATGGATTCTTCGTTGGTGCACATGCTAGTGTGGATTTTGGATAGGCAATAGAAAGTTTTGTGTGGTAAAAGCATCGATCTAGTATGGGTTTTGGGGAAATATGGTCAGATTCAGGAAGAGACTTGGTAATGGTAGAAGGAAATAAAAGAGTAATGGCCTGAACTATTTCAGGGAAATAATGGTTTTATACCTTTTTTGGAAAGAAATACCAATGGTGGGGAGAATGTAGCACCCCCTGTTTCAATTATTTAACCTTTCATTTATGTATTTTAAGTATATAATGTGTTTGGGTGAAGTTTGGGAGTGTTTGGAAACCTTTTGTAATGTTTTTATGGATTTCATATGGGTACATGGTTTGAGAATAGTTTGTAGAAACTGTGAAACTCCTATAAGAAACCATGAATAATGAGACAAAGTCTAAGGGTAAGGCGCACAGGTAGGCACACAATTTTTACAAATCATACGGCTATCCAGGAGAAACCGTGCAAAGTGGGACAATGGTATTTTTCATGGTTGGAGCACAATTTTTCAAACCGTGTGGGATAAATGTGTGAGGTCCCTCTTGAGGTAGAGGCTGGAACACGGTTAACACACAATTTACCTAAATGTGTGACTAACCGTGCACAATTTAAAAACTAGATCCTAAAAAAGTGTATTTGGGTCGGGATTATGTTTTAACCCCTATTTTTCTCCAAATTGACCCTAACTTGAGATTCCTTCCTCCTAAAGGATTTAGAGGCTTCCCCTGTCGAATCAGAAGTGATATAGAGGCATTTCTTAGTGTGTTGAAGCCTGATTCTCTTGGTAGGTCATTGTTTATGGTTGCTTTTCATGGTTTTTATTAGATCTACTTTCCTTTCTCTCTCAATTTCTTAGATCTAGACCATTGCAGATAGATCTATGGTTTTTTGTGACAATCATGGTTAAAGTTATCTTTTTTATGATACGATAAGATATATATGGTGAGTTTTTGGAGATTTGTCTTAGTTTTGATGACTTTTTCGTGCCATTTTCATTGTCTCCATAATTTCTAAGGTAGGTGGATTCACTCTCAACTCCTCTTGCCATAAATTTAAGGCTAGATTTCAAATTGATTATTTTTCTTGAAATTTATTATGAAATTGTTTTGAATTTCTTGATGGAAACCCTCTTTTGTGATGGTTTATGGAATTATGGAAATTGGGTGATTTTGTTGAAATGAAAATGGTAACTTGATCTTAAAATCGTTATTTTAAAATGATTGATTGATTTTGATGCATGGAAAATTAGTTTTCAATAAAAGGATTTTTTTTATTAAAATGGTTTGGTAGAGATGGTTTGGACATGTGGTTGGATTAATTGGCTAAGTGTCTGTGGAATGGGATGGATAATGGTTGTGAAGTATGACCATCAAAGGGACAATTTATGGATGTGAAGTTCCACCATCAATGGTAACACCGAGCTTTCATGGTTGTGTGGTTGAGTCTGTGCGGGGGTTATGTGAAAATGGAATGGTTTATGCCAACGTGAATTTGATAAACGGTTAAATGACTTGTTTGGTTTCTTCTTTGAAAAATGGATTTGGTTTGGTAAAACTATTTTATTGCAGAAAATGTTTTATATTATGATATAAATTGTTTTCAATTGTTTCATATAAATGTGATAACATGTTCTATCCTAGTGGCATGAGTAGGGAAGTCATTTGAGGAAAACCTATTGAGTTTTATTACTCCACCCTACCTTGGAACTTTGGTGCTTTTGCAGATATTGTCTATATAGACATAGATAAATGTAAAGTATCACATTTCTTTAGTAGTGCATTATGATACTTGGGTTGTTTTTTGGAGTTAGATCATGGAGCATGTTGGAGCTTTGGATTCATGTGGGTCATCATTGAGTTTTGTTAGCTTTGTCATCCATTGTGTACTTTGATGTTAGTTTCCTTCTGTTGTGGTACTTTGTTGTAGTTTGATTTTTTTATATCAATGGTATTACTTTGAGTTGTTTTACATTATTATCATGCATCATGTAGCGGTCAATCTTATTGTTTTTTTGGTTGGGTTTTTTTATCTTCAAAGGGAAAATCATCCCTCATATGTTAATAAAGTCACTGGCATTTATTGAGAGCCTTTCGTGCCTTGTGGATGTCTCTTAAGGCCAAATAATATCCTTCTGCCTTCTCAATCTAATGAGGAGGGGTGGGATGTTAGATGAACAAACCAACTAACATAAAAATAATTAGTTCCAAGTGGATATTTAAAATAAAGGAAGATAACACCAAGGGAAATAAAATCAAGTATAAAGAAAGGTTAGTTGTAAAAAGTTTCCTCCAAAGAGAGGAAATTGATTACTCTGAAATTCCCCCAGTTGTTAAGAATTATTCAATTATACTTTTATTATCCTTTACTAACTATAATGATCTGTACATTGAACAGTTATATGTTAAAACATCTTATTGTATGGTGATTTGAATGAGAATATTTATATGGAACCTCCTATCTGTTATCCTAATGAAATTTAAACTAAATCAAGTTTTTTCTGCTAAAAAAATAATTGTACGGATAGAAACAAGCCTCTAGGTAGTGGTGTTTAATGTTTGATTCATTCATGTTATCTAACCGGTTCATTAGGAGTCAATATGATGCATGTGTTTATTTTAAATCAACTAAAAACTGCATGATTTATCTGCTGCTATATTTTGATGAAATGCTTATCATTTGAAAAAATATGAACCACATTTGTGCTATCAAATCAAAATTAAAAGAATTTTTTTTAAATAAAATACTTAGGTGCATATAAGCTAATATTGGGTGTTGAAATCATAAGGGAAAGACCAAATAATCTGTTTTACTTACCTCAACATGCTTATGTTTTAAAAATTCTTAAGAGATATATGTTTTAATCTCTCAAACCTATAAATATACCTCTTGGAAAAAAATTTAAGTTGTCATTAACACAAGAACCCACAACTGATGATGATATTGAAGTTCCCAATCAGGATCTAAGTATCACTAAGAGGGGGAGAGGGTGAATCAGTGATGTCTTTTTATTTTTATGTTTCCTTCAATTTTAAACAACCTTCGCCTCCTGTTAAAGAGTTTCTTCTATGCTGAACACACACAACCACATGAACATAAGATTTACAAGGTTCACTACTCAACAAGAGTATCCGCGTTCTTCATATGGTACGTAAATGATCCAGTACCACACAATCCACTAGAAAAAATCCTTTGATATGGAATACAACAAGTAGGATACACCCTTACACTCATGTAGCACTTGGAAAAAAATCTGCAAGTGTGTGTGCACCCTCTTAGAAAAAATAGGGAATTACAATATTTTAGTACTTCTTTACAATTGAGCAGGTGTATTCTTTGAAGTACAAATCTTCACTTTTCTTACCTAGAAGTTGGTAAGAACTATCTTATGCATAGCCGAATACGTGTGAAGACATAAAATATTTCACACACCCTTTTAGATGTATTGCATGCAACTTTTATTCCAGGCATGCAAGATTTTACTTTTTTTGTGAAACACCTCTTGCGCACAACTTCAATCTTGCGCGTAACTCCCTTCTTGCGCACAACTCTCTTCTTGCACGCAACTTCTCCTTCTTGCATGCACCTCAATTTCTTTTATGCACTCTCCTTTTCTTAATATTTTTCTACTTCTTAGAGATTGGGGTTTCTCTAAGTTTCGAGCCTCTTCAAATGTGAGGGGGTCACCTCTTATTTATAGACCATGTTGACCGCTGCACACAAAACCCCCAACAGGTCGCGCAAGATCCCGACGCGTCGCACAAAACCCCGATTGACGTCACCTTTGGCGCAGAATTTTCTTTCGCACCAACCTCATATTTCATGCAATTTTTAAATATTCCACGTGCTTACTTCCTTTTCCATTTTCTGAAGTTCAGACCGTGAATTATGCATGGTGCGCAAAACCCCATTTTACGCGGCCTTTGGCGCACAAGTTTCTTTCGCACCAACCTCTTCTTTCGACGCCAATTCTTCAATATTTCATGAAACTTTATCTTTAGCGCCAATTATCCAATATTTTGTGCAACCTCATCTTTTGCACCAATTCTCCAATCTTTCGTGCAACCTTCTCTTTCATGTTAATTCTCCAATATTTTGCACAACCTCATGCCTTTGCCGTTTTTCAACATTCTACTCCTGAAAAATGCCTTGCACGCTAGTTTCCAAAGCACCATAGATATTGTGCGCAACTTCCTTCACCAAAAGCATGTTTCTTCATAGCCTAATTTTCAGGCCCTAAAATTTGACAAACACTGGAAAACGTCGCCACCTTAAAACATTATTTTATGCTGCCTCCAGATTGTTCATTCCCTTTTCATTGTTCTCTTCACTGCATCCCATTACCATTCATCAGCTTTCATCATGAAATACACTATCATGATATATATCCTATGATCAAAAAACTTTAGCATCGTCAGTTTTTCAATGGGAAGTATAGAAACTTCCCTATATTCCAATCAAAATTGTATATGACTGGTATCATCATTTCTCCCCCTTTCCTTTACAAGGCTTGCATCACAAGTTCTCTTAACTAATGATATTATTGAAATACATATCAGCAAATTATTGTCTAGTTTACAAGTCCTTTACAAAGTGAATTGATTTATCTTATTTGACAACAAAAAACAACACTCTATAATAGAAAAATCTTCTTACTTCCTTATCCATCCAACTTGGTCCCAAAAGATATTCAATTTATGTCTCAAATACATTACAGTAATATGGTATACAGTGTTATGTACTGCATGATATGCACTCGACCAAACATTGCCTATGCAATCTACACCATAATATGATTTATGTCCACACTTGGGAAGCCACACTAGCATGCCCTTAACTGGCTGTTAAGATACATCTCTAGTAGATCTAATGTTTCTTTATGTTATGGTAAATATATAAATTTTACTGGATTTATTACTAGATATGTAGATGTTGATTATAAAGGTAATGTAGATATAAGGAATTCCCTCACTGGTTTTTTCTTCACCGCCTATGGTAGTCCTATTTCATGGAAATGCAATATGAAATATGTGGTTTCATTATCAACCATAGAGTCCAAGTAAATTTCCTTATCTGAAATAGTTAAAGAGGCCTTATGGCTAAAGGTTTTTTCTTTTAAGCTGAACTTGTACAATTCTGTTATTAATGTCTATTCTGATAGTCAATCAACACTTCATTTATCTAGAAATTTAGTTTTCCATGGTAAATCAAAGAACATAGATATTAGGTTGAATTTTATTAAATATATTGTGGAATCAAGAACTGTGTGTGTCAAAAAGATACACAGTGACATCAACCCGACTGATAGTTTGACTAAAGTCGTGGTCTTGTCTTAGTTTAAATTCTTTTTAGATAAATTGAACTTGGTTCCTATTTCATAACCATAGGTGCAATAACATAATCAATTTTCAATTGTAAATGGTGGAGATTTCTAAAATATGGTCTTCCTTTAGTTGATTTTCCATTTGAAAACATACCATGTTCAATTCTACCTTTTATATGATGAACCATGCTTGCAATTTTTTTTTCAATTATCTTTTATCTTATATATGATAATGGGTCTCCCTTTATATTAGGTTTCTTTTACTCCGTTTGGGCTTCATCTACTGAGCCTAGGCCTTCGGCCGACCTACTATCTGCCCACCCCTATGACATGCTGACAATCCTTCACAGATCATTTCCTGGCTATTGACGATATTCACTGCTCTTTTGATTTGTGTCATCCATCTGTTTTAGCTTATCTATTTTGATACTGTGTTTCTGTTTCATGTGGCTTCATGGCCCAATCTGGTTGGTCATGTTGTTCGATGGGTAGACCAGTGTTAGGGGGAATTGATCACCCCCTGTGCGACATCTCTTCGATTCGACGAATCTCCTTTCCTTTGGTTTTTCTCTCATCTCTCTCATGTGAATGCCCTAGCTTTCCTTCATGCTGGACTTCATCAAAGCGTTCATCATGACATGTTTCTATCTCTCTGGGCTTATCTCATGCCCATTTATGGTGGAGAAAACCTCCTTCTTTGGTGGAAGACATGTGTTCCTTTCTAGCGATTGTTCATGGAGCATTGAGACAAGGATGAGGAGAAGTTTAGATCTAGATGAGTACCAACCACTCACACTGGGTTCAAGAGATCATGACCGCCAAAATTCATTTAAAATCCAGCATTGTAAGTGGTTGTGTTGTTTTAGTTTCATTTTCAATATGATGTTGTAAATCTTTCATTTTTTCATTCTTGTTTCCTTCTCTTATTGGTTCTCACCTTGTAGCATTTTGTTTTCCTTTTGATCATTAATAAAAAGTGTGTGGGGGTGCTGATGTTCTTGTTGTTCACATAGGTCCCTACAAGACTGGAATATTTGTGTTTTTTACTTTTCTTGCAATATTTTTTTTGTACATTGTTTGCTTTAATTTTTAATATTCGACTTCACACTGTAAATAATTCAGTCTGATCCTTTTGGTTGTTTGGTATACTGCCTTGGTTTGGGTTACCACTCAGACTCACACTCACAGTATCCCATATTAATTGATATCTATTTTCAAATTTTATATAAGGACAAATAATATAGTCACATTGAAATCCTCTAGTGAAATCAATAAACTCCATCAAAATATTTTCTAGATGCTCAATTTGGAAGATCAATACATCTTTTATCCATATTCGCATATGTATAACAAACTGTAACATTTACTCATGACTTCATATTGCAAGTATTTTTAGAATTTCATATCACAAAATATATTTAAAATAAAGACTAACCAAAATGACACAATTATTGTATTATATTTAAGTAATCATACATTTTATTTTAAAAAGTATTATTTTGTATATGACTTAATATTTTGTAGGGGGAACTTATAAAACATGTCCTGATAAAAGATAGGTGAGTTGGTGCATCCATCCAACCTACCCATGTCAAACATTGGTACCTCCCATCACCGCTATATAAGAATCAGAGACTTCCATTGGTGTTGGAGAACCTTAAAATTTTATCATAACACATAAAATAAGGATATTATTTATTGTATTATAGATTTGAAGTAACTGATCGGGTGGAATGAAAACTTGATGCATTTCATTTATTGAACATAGAGACAAACATATGGGCGTTTCATTTATTGGTTGAAATAACAAATATAAAGAATTTTATGCACAATGGACCAAACCAATACATAAAATTCGAACAACCAAATAATCGATGCTGTATCTATGGATCCCTCCTCAATGACTGCCTGTACTTCGAGGGTGCCCCCGGGAACCATTTCTAGTTAGTGCAGTAATCATAGACCATGAAGTTCCTCCGAACCCACTGTAGGGGATGCCTCAGGATGTCGCCGGTTGGGCAGAGCTACTCCCTAGAGAAGAGGAATCATGTAAGGCATTGAAATTGAAGTTTTGGTAGTATGTGGTGAAGGGGGCATGAGACCAGTCGGTCTTGACAAGGCCACCTTGGGCGGCCCAGTTTTGGGCATTCCAAAGGCTAGAGTACAACCTCATGGGCTGGTTTTTAGGTAAGGGGATGCCCTGGGACTCCAAGTTACGGAACACCCTTATAGGAGTATTTTCCACAAAATCTATAGCGCAATAATGGCATGTTATAGCTTCCATTCCTCATGGAATCGAAATAAAAGATAGATAGATAGAGAGAGAGAGATGTACGTGATTTTGGTGGAGGTCCAAATAATGGAGTAACGGTGGAAGTTGCATGTGGGGTTGAACCAGAGGTTGAACTGCTGCTTTCGCTGGCCTTGGCCCTGGGTGTAGATGTTGGTGTGGAGGGTGTAGGGCTAGCCGCTGAGGTTCCCCAAGAACTCGAAGTCAATCTCATCGTTAGCGGGGCCTTTGGAAGACAGTTGATATTTTTCAATTCAATCCTCACCACCCATCTCTGGAATGTAATATACATAGGAGGGTTAAGTAAGATGCATGCTTAAATAGTAGGCGGTGACAGTGCCGACAGAGTTGGCGGGGACGAGCTTGATGTCACGGGACTTGGCCTTCTCCCAAGCTCTCATGCGGCACCCAAATAGATTCCTTTCTCAAAGCCTAGATGAGTTCAACCTTTCTACACTCACAACAGAAGTAAGGATCATAAGGTAAGTGCTTGACAAGCTCACAAGACACAAGTGCAAAGAAGCTCTCAAATGCCCTCAACTTTTGTGTGTCTTTACAAATGAGGAGCCACTCCCTTTATATAGGGTTTGGTGGAAAAGTCTACAACATTCTATAATAAGTACACTTCCACATGATTCTAGAGTATTCCAGCCTACTCTACTAGAATATACATGGAGCATTCTAGAACCCGTTGATATCCACAACCTTCCATGGAGGCCAAGAATGTTCTGGACCCTTCAACGCCCAAGGGGTGTTCCGAAACACTCTGAAGAATTCTGGAATATTCCGAAACTTGATGGTGATGTAGAGAACTCTAGAGGATTCTAGATAACCTCACCTCTAGGTCTCCTCTCCATTTTTTGGGGCGTAGAATTATCCCACACCTATTCTGGTGACGTCCTTGGTGCGTCCATGATGATACTCCTCGATTGCCCGCACAAACTGCCACAAGTTGTCTGCAGGTTCCTATGTTGCCTTGCATTCTGGTAAGCCCTTCCACTTTATCAAGTACTCCTTGATTCGTGGCACTCCTCATCGCTGAACTACCCAATCGTCGAGTATGAGATCCACCTGCTTGTCATATAACTCAACAACCAATGTAGGTGCCCTTGTAGACACCCCTCTTCTCGGGTCCTCCATGTCTTCATGATATGGCTTGAGCAAATTAACATGGAATACTGGATGGATCTTTAGCTTTGGAGGAAACTACAAGCATTATGATACCTCCCCAACTCGGTGCACAACCTCATATGGTCCCTCATATCACTGAATTAGGCCCATGTGCACCCTCCTGAATTCTTTGTGCTGCTGAGGAAAGAGTTTCACCATCACCTTGTCCCCAGGCTGGAAGCTCACATCCCTTCACCCTTTTTCGGACCACTTCTTCATCCTCTTGGTAGCTTTGTGCAAGTGGGTTCTCACCATGTCGGCCTGCTCATGACACTCCTTGGCCATAGTGTAGGAAGTTGGGCTGCTTCCTTGGTAATTCTCCCCAAGTATTGTTGTGTGAGGAGTGAGGGGTTGTTGTCCGGTCACCACCTCAAAAGGACTCTTCCACATCAACTCACTCCTTTTCAAGTTGTAGGAGAATTGGGCCACATCAAGAAACTTTTCCCAATCTCGCTGGTTGGCACTCACAAAGTGCCTCAAGTAGAGATCCAACAAGGCATTCACCCTCTCCATCTTCCCATCTGTTTGGGGGTGAAAGCTCATAGAGTAGTGGAGCTTCAATCCCAAAAATCTGAAGATCTCAGTCCACAAATTACCCGTAAAGTATGGATCCTGATCACTGATGATGTATTGTGGTATCCCCCAATAGTTCACCACATGCTTGAAGAGTAGACTTACAGTGAGCTCTGCCGTCACATTTGCGGGAGTGGGGATAAAAGTGGAATACTTTGAGAACTTTTCCACCACCACGATGATGCTCCCATACCCTTCAGACTTTGGCAATGCAACGTTGAAGTCCGTGGTGACTGTCTCTCATGGCCTCTCCGCAATGGGAAATGGATGCAATAATCCTCCACACAACTAATTGTCCACTTTGTCTTGTTGGCACACAAGACAAGTCTTCACATAGGACTCCACATTGTCCTCCACATTGGCCAATAATATTCTCCCTCTATCAAGGCCTTGGTACGGTTCTGCCCTGGATGTCCTGCCCATCTCGAGTCATGACACTCCTTGAGGAGATCCCTCCGCAGGTTCCCCCACTTCGGGACATATATCCTCCTCCCTGTGGTAAGAAGAGTGCCATCCTCATCCCAACATATCCTTATCTTTCCCTCTACCATAAGAGCCAAGACATTCTTGGATATAGGATCGTGCGCCATGCCTTCCTTGATCCTACCCAAGATCCCATCATCCACACATGAAAAGTGGATGAACACCATCTTTCGGCTAAGTGTATTGGCCACCACATTGGTTTTCCCAGTCTTGTAATCCAAAGAATAATCAAACTCAGCCAAGAATTCCTGTCATCTTTCCTATTTCGGAGTCAACTTCTTCTAGGTTTGGAAGTATCTTGTGGCAACATTGTCGATATTCACCACAAACTTAAACCCCAAGAGATAATGTCTCCATGCCCGAAGATAATGTACCACGACTGTCATCTCCTTATCTTTCAACGTGTACCTCTTCTCAGTGTCATTCAGCTTCCGGCTCTCAAAAGCTATGGGATGTCTTTCCTACATGAGCACACCCCCAATAGCAAAGTCTGAGGCATCAGTGTGTACCTCATAGGTCTTTGTCAGATCCTCTAAGATCAAGATTGGTTCCTCTATGATTATCTTCTTTAAACCTTCAAATGCCTCCTCTCATTTTCATCCAACTCCCATGACTTGTTCTTATTTATCAAGTCGGTGAGTGGAGCCTCCTTCTTTGAGTAGTCACAAATTAATCTCTGATAATAATTCACCAACCCAAGTAAAGATCTCAACTTAGGAACCTTGGTTGGCCTCTCCCATTCATCAATAGCCCATACCTTCTCATGCTCCATCATAATCTTGCCTCATTTGATATTGTTCCCCAAGAAGAGAACTTCATCCCTCACAAAGGAACACTTATCCTTCTTCACATATAACTCGTTCTCCCTCAATACCTTGAACATGATTTGTAAGTGTTCCATATGGTCCACCATTGTTTCACTATAGATGACAATGTCATCCAAGTAGACTACCAAAAACTTATCCAAGTATTGGTGGAAGACATTGTTCATAAAAGTGAAAAAATATTATTGGGGCGTTAGTAAAACCAAATGGCATAAAAAGGAACTCATAGGATCTGTACCTTGTCACACATGTGGTCTTCGACACATCTTCTATGGCTATGCGGACTTTATAATATCCCAATCTCAAGTCCAACTTGGTGAACACCCATGCCTTGACCAACTGATCAAAGAGATCTACTATCAATGGGATAGGGTACTTGTTCTTCACCATGACTTTGTTCAATGCATTATAGTCCATGAACATCCTCAAGGAGTGATTCAAACTCAAATTTACCCAAGAGATGAAGTTAGAATGGTCCTTGTAGTTTAGCTTGGGTTGTCGAATCCTCAGAGACCTAAGAAGAAACCTATAGGCACATACATTCTATGGACTATTTTTGGCTATAAAGTGGCCAACTTGGGTTTATTTTATATGGTTTTAAAGGATAAAAAATATATTTAAGTGAATTCAATTTAAAATAATGAGTTGATCCTAGGTTATCGCTCGGGGTGGATTGAATCAAAGTATTTTTCAACTATTTCAATTTTTTTATTTGAGATGGGTTCATTTAAGAAGATCAAAAAACATCCTCACTTACTGGTTTAATACCTACACACTTTAATACTAATAACCTATACACTTTAAGGATAAAATTTTTGAGCACTTCAAGTTAAAGGTATATATTAGCACTTGATGTGTGTGGCCTTTAATTCAATAAGGACGATGGAGTTTAAAAATCATCAAATAGAAATCTCAATTAAAAGAAGTGATTAGTCATTAATGGGGCGATAAATAACATCCAATCCATCCCCTTGATACTCCATTGGATCAATACATAAGTGGGTTATCCCTACAATGATTCTATGGTTTCAATGGAAGTGGAAAGTAGACTCATGAGGGAGGAAATGGAGAAGTAAAAAAACAATGAAATAACGATCACTCCACCGTTGTGTGATAATTTCACAAGGTTTGGTGTGAATAAATTCATACCTTGAACCAACAGTATCAAATTGATATGAATAAAAATAAAATAAGAGGAAAAAAAGAACTTTTATTAAGAAACTAAAGTTAATTGAACAACTTACATGTGAAAGACAAACTTGGGACAACAAAATCGAAGCAGAACATTACACTGAACAAAGAACCAAAGATGATCAAATCCTCCACTACAAATGCATTAAATAGGAATTTTTGAAGCCTTTTTTTGAGCCTCAAATAGTCCAAGTCTCCTCAATTAATTTTGGTAGGCCATAGGTGGGAGGAAAGTTGAGGGAGAGTTGATTTTTCCACCCTTGACCCGAGGTGGAAACCAACTTTCATCCACCGAACAGACGCGTATTAATGGACTTTTAGATGGCCGAATTGGAGTGGTCCATAGATGAAAAAAGTTAATCTAAGGATGTATCCTAGATCTCTGTAAAATTTCATCCTAAATGGATATGTGGTTTCCGAGATATTATTAAATTGGTGGGCTTCTTTTCTGGGCTGCAGAATCTAGCCCATAATTTTATCTCTAAATTGGTCTGCCTTAATAACCACCATGGAGGCTGAATTAGCACTGGATTATAGATAATTATCTGTTCCTATATATGTGTTCTAGAATTACATGAACTTTGGGCTTCATTTGTCTTGTATGTTGGGCCCCAAATTCTCATCAGTGGGCTGGTGTCCAATCTGCCTACTCCAGAATTGTTTCCATGAAATCTCATTTTGGTGGTCTTCAAGTGTGAATATTCCAACACTACACAAGTATGAATTGTTCCCAATATAATTAGAAACCTGAAAATTAAATATGAAAATAAAATCAAGATCATTGGGTATTTTAAATTATGTTAAAAATGTACCACATAATAGTGCATTTTAAGAAGGAATTACAATCATAATGTGAAATGGTGTTCAAAGTGTAAAATGAACTAAAATGGTGTTTATGAATAATAAAGTACATGAATATTATATATATCAACAATGAATATTAGCCTCATTTAGTGTCTAATCACACCCCTCAACTTGAGTTTTTCTAGTCCAGAGAAAAATATATCTCAACAGTATGAAATTCAAATTCCCTTTTCCAAAAACATTTTAATACACAATGATCACAAAAAACCCTTATACCAAACAATCATGAAACCCATCAAAATATTTTAATACATGATAGTTTCATAAGTAGATCTCAATACCAATCCCATTCCTTTGTTCAAATTCATCGCAATATTTCATCCAATATCAATTAAGACCTTAGGGAACCAAGTTAAGCCCACATACTCGGGAATCATCTCAAGTTAACTCAGTCAAAAAAAAAATCAAATTACCAAAAATAGAGATATAATTAACAATTATGAGCCAAAAAACTATGGATTCATGATCCCCAAGGGCCAAAAGCCACACATTAGGTCATTTCATTGCTCTACGCGCAAATTTATTATTTTTTTATTTTTTATTGAATACTCATTTTAAAACTAAAATGATCATCAAAACTATGCAATTTATTTGGGGGAACCCATGAACTCAAAATAATACCCCCTATCCAAAGGATGTGCATTGTGATCTTTTTTTTATTTGGTTGAAAATATAAATGATGAAATATCACATTGGATAGCCACACTTTCCTAAATCTATTCTCATGAAATTATACAAGGATTAAAATCAGAATTGGGGCATGCTAAATTATTTGATATTCATTTTCAAAGTGTGAAATGTGTATTACCATGTTTAAAGTTAAAGAAATTTTTCCTTCCATTTACACACTTTTTTTTTCAAATCATTCATTTTTTTGACACAAAAGCATTTTTTATTTTATCTCACCCACCAACTTAAAATAACACTGTCCTTAGTGTTTAAATAAAAGAAAATTTTGAAGGGAGTGGAGGTAAAGAATGAGAGTTGAAAAAGGAAATTGAAAATGAGGATCATGGAATGAAGTCACCTGGTGGTTGAATTTGAAATTCTTGATGCTCCCTTTTAATCCCTTGATCTCAATGTCACTCTGAGAATTCCCTAGTGGAGAAAAAAAAATAAAAAAAAGAAAAAAAACAAAAAAAAACAAAACAAACAAAAAAAAAACAAAAAAACTATATATATATATATATATAATAAAGAAAGTAAAATATAAGTATATATATAAAAATTATAGAATAAAGAAGCACAAAAAGCCGTAGGTCAGTGGTAAGCAGACTCCCTTGTCTCCCTTAGGTCCCAGGTTCGATTCCCCGTGGCTTCTCCGGGTGTGAAGGGGTTTGAAACACGACCTATGACGTGTCCTTTTTTATTTATTAATATATTTTTATTTTTTTTGTATTTTTATTTTAACCAAAAAACACATAAAAATAAAATGAACTGATGATACATTGTCTTCTTTTTAAATTTCTGGGTAAGGTATTACTCAAGGATCACACCACGTGACACAGATGAATATGGTGATCCCCTTTCATACCCATCCATACTCATAATGGAAGAATAGGCCAACAATCTATTTTTTTATTTTTAAATTTCAAAATGATTAATTAATCTTATTTGAAAAATAAAGATGATTCCAAAAATATTGGAAACATGAAAACCACGGGTTGCCTCCCGTGCAACGCTTTGGTTTAATGTTGCTAGCTCGACTCATACCCTTAATTATTTAATTATTTTCCTCATCTAAGGTTGGTTCACACAATATATCATCAAATTCATTTTTTTTGGAATGGTTCAATGAATGGTTTGACTCCATGACCATTAACTTTAAAGGTTTGACCATTGGTGGGATCTTGAATTTCTACAGCCCGATGGGGGTACACCTTATGCACTATGTATGGACCTGACCATCTAGACCTTAACTTTCCTAGGTGTAAATGAAGTTTAGAACTATAAAAAATAATAGGTTTACCTGGTACAATGTGTTGGGTTCTAATATTTCGAGATTGGTAGGCTTGTACTTTAGCTTTATTGATCCTTGAATTTTCATAAGCCTCCATGCTAAGTTCTTCAAGTTCATTGAGATGTAATTTCCTTTTTTTTCAGCCAATGAGAGGTCATAATTCATTTTTTAATTTCCCAACAGGCCTTATGTTCAATCTCCACTAGAAAATGACATGATTTACCATAAACCAACCTATATGGGGACATTCCTAAAATGGTTTTATATGCGGTTCGATAGGGCCAAAGAGAATCCAAGAGTTTCTCGAACCAATCTTTCCTAGAAGTATTGATAGTTTTGTCAAGAATATTCTTAATCTCTCTATTTTCTAACTCATCTTGACCATTGGTTTGTGGGTGGTAAGAAGTGGACACTTTGTGAGAAATTCCATACTTGTCCATGAGTGATGAGAATGGACGATTGCAAAATTGAGTTCCACAATCACTAATGCTAGCCTTAGGAATACCAAATATAGAGAAGATGTTTTCTTTTAGGAATATAGTCACAGTTTTATGATCATTAGATTTTGTGGGAATGACCTTAACCCATTTTGAGACATAATCAATAGCTAAGATAATGTAAAGATATCCCCTAGAGTTTGGGAAGGGACCCATGAAATCAATTCCCCAATAGTCAAATATTTTAACCACTAAGATGGGAGTGAGTGGCATTTGATTCTTTTTTGTGATGGACCCTACTTGTTAACACCTAGGGCAACTTTGAAAAAATGTGTAAGAGTCCCTTGAGAGGGTGGGCCAGAAGAGACCACACTGAAGAATCTTAGCAGATGTTTTATTATAGGAAAAGTGACCTCCACATGCCTCACTATGACAAAATTTAAGGATGGGATCTTGTTTAGATTTTGGGACACATCTCCTAATGACTTGGTCAGGGCAGAACTTATAGTGGTATAGATCATCAAACACATAGTTCCTAACATCATAAAGGAATTTCCTTTGAGTTTGAGTTCCTAAGAATTTTGGAATGACTCCTGTAACTAAGAAATTGGTTATGTCGGCATACCAAGGTTAGTCACTCACAGAGTATAGGTGTTCATCAGGAAATGAATCAGACATAGAAAGGTGATTTGAGTTGTCCTTGAATTCCATCCTAGAGAGGTGACCAGCTACAACATTTTCAACACCCTTTTTATCCTTGATTATGAGGTCAAATTCTTGTAAGATAAGGACCCACATAATTAGTCTATCCTTGGAATCTTGTTTTTGGAAGAGGTATTTTAGTGCAGAATGGTCAGTGAACACAATGGTGGGGGATACTAAGAGGTAGGACCTAAAATTATCTAAATAAAACACAATAGAAAGTAACTTCTTTTCAATGGTGGTGTAGTTGATTTGGGAATCATTTAATTATTTTCTTGCATAAGAAATGACATAAGGAGTTTTATCACAATGTTTTCCTGACACAACTCCTATATCAAAGTCACTAGTATCACACATAACTTCGAAAGTAAGGTTCCAATTTGGAGATTTCATAATGGTAGGAGTAGTGAGAGAGGATTTGAGGTTGATAATGAACCCTCACAGCTTTCTGTCCAAAAAATGGAGCATCCCTTACTAGGAGAGCACAAAGGGGATGAGATATTGAGCTAAAGTCCTTGATTAATCTTATATAGAAACCAGCATGTCCTAAGAAAGACCTCACTTCCTTGACAGTTTTGGGTGATGTAAGGTGACGAATGATGTCAACCTTGGCTTTATCAACTTCAATCCCCCATCCTAAGACTAGATGGCCTAGAACTAGCCCCTCTTTAACCATGAAATGACATTTTTCCCAGTTTAGGACCGGATTCTTTTCTTCACATCTTGACAAACTCTCTCCACATTCCTTAGAAATCCCTCAAATGTATCCCCAAACACAGAGAAGTTATCCATGAAGACCTCAAGAAAATCCCCTACCATGTCTGAGAATATTCCCATCAGGCACCACTGGAAGGTTCTAAGGGGATTTCATAACACTAAGGGCATGCGTTTGAAGGAAAAGGTGCCGAATGGACAGGTGAATGTAGTCTTCCCTTGATCATCTAGGGAGACCTCAATTTGATTATACCCCGAGTACCCATCTAAGAAATAGTAGAAGGCATGACCTATCACTCTCTCAAGGACTTGGTAAATGAATGGTATGGGGAAATAGTCCTTCTTGGGGAATGATTTTAGCTTCCTATAGTCAATATAGACCCTCCATACAATACTCACCTTAGTTGGAAGAATCTCTCCATACTTATTGGTTGTCACTGTGATTCGTACCTTCTTGAGAACCACTTGGATTGGGTTGTCCCACTCACTCTTAGCTATGGGATATATGATACCAGATTTTAACAATTTCAAAAGTTCCTTCCTTACTACCTCCATTATATTAGGATTGAGTCGTTGTTGAGGTTGCCGACATGGCTTTGAATCAGATTCCAGAACAATCCTATGAGTCCTGATAAGTGGGCTAATACCAGGAATATTAGACTGGGACCAAACAATGGATTTCTTATATTTCCAAATGAAATATAGAATCATCCTCTTATGATTGGATTCAAGAGAAGAAGAAATGACAATATGATGTATTTGATTGTCCCATAGGAATGCATAATTGAGTGCAGTGAGAAGTTCCTTCAATTCAAGATCAGGTTGGTTCAGAATTTTAGCAGAAGATTGGGACATTGGATCAAGATCAATTTTGTTTTCTAGAGTTTTAGATAGGATTTATTCTCCAATGTATAAGGTTTAGTTACTAGATTGGCTTGATCAGATTTAAGGAAGGAAGTTAGAGTGGTCTCCATGAAAGTGGTTTCCTGAAAGGTTTCACTAATTATTGGACCTAAGACTTCATCATAAGAGAAATTTGAACACAATTCAAGCAAAGGAGATAAACTTCCTTCATGTGAAAAAATGAAATCAATCTCATCCTGACTTAAACACCCATCAAATATTCATGGATGTTATATGGATTCATTATCAATGCTTCCTATCAAGTTTACTTCATGAATGTCCTCATCATCCACTATTTGGGATCTTTCATTATAGATGTTCAAGTATAGACTTGTGTTTACAAAGGTGATGGTCATGTTCCCATTTCAAACTCGGATAACAGATTTGATTGTTGCAAGGAAAGGAAGACCAAGGATTATTGTCGTTTGTTCCTTATTTACTAAGTTTGGATGGTTGTCAAGGACAATGAAGTCATCAGGGTAGATGAAGTTTTCAACCTTTTCTAGAACATTCTTTAAAATCCACTTTGGAACCCTAATGCTACGATCAGAAAGTTGAAGTGTGAAAGATGTGGCTTGGAGCTCTTCTAGGCCCAACAGGCAGTACACAACATAGGGGGTGAGATTGACACTAGCACCTTGGTTACACAAGGCCTTGACAACTTTTCTCTCTTCTAGTTCAAAATTGATGTAAGGGAAACCTGACTCTTTCAAATTAGGAGGAATGGTCCCTTGAATGGTGATACTCAGATTAGAAGCCAAAAGGACTTCGTTTTTATGTGAAAATTTTCTTTTAGAAGTGCACAAGTCCTTAAGTTACTTTGAGTAGGCAGGTATGGTTTGGATGGAATTGATAAGGGGAAAGTTCAACTTGACTTGTGATAAGATTTCCCTCAATGTTTCACTCAATTTAGGCTTGGTTTTCCCCCTCATGCTTTGAGGAAATGGTGCAGGTTTTGGGGTTGTTTGTTGAAGAGTTGTTTCTTTCACATTGTTATCAGTTTACTTAGTTTGATATTGTGGTTCATTTGAATTTTCATTAGAGTTTTAAGCTTCACATGGTTTCTGACTTATTTTTTTAGGATTCTCAATTGATTTCCCACTTTTTAAAACAGTCACAGCCTTTAGTTGTTCATGAGTTTTTTGAGTAAAACTTGACACTCCCCTTAAATTTGAGGATGGTACTGCCTGAGTAGGCATGGGTGCCTTTCCAGTTTTGATGGTTTTAAGTTCTTGTTTTATGGAAGAGACTTCTGAGTTCATCCTTTCCATTTGTTTTCATAGTTTCTCCAGTAGGATTTGTGGAACAGTTTGGGTTGGTGCTTGAGAAGATTGGTTTATCCCAGGGGGATATTTTGGAGGTGGGATGGTTTGTTTAAAATGGAATGATGGCTATTGGTATTGGATAAGTTGGGTTTGGAACTGGTTCTGGGTTTGGTCGTTCTGATGGGGGTAAGGATTTTGTCCCTATGGTTGGCTAGGTTTCTGGTTATCTTTCTAGTAGAAGCTTGGGTGGTCATTATACCTTGGGTTGAAGTTTTTTTTGGTATTGAGGATTTTGAAAGTTCAAAGCATTTAATTACGTTGGGGTTCCTCCTAAAAGAACATCCTTGATGGATGGAATGGTTGGGCAGTTTTCTGTCTTATGGTCAGGTTTGTCACAAATTGTGCAAACAGGGTCTAAATTTTGGATTTCATGGACTTTCCTAAGGTCTATCTCTTCAACCTTCCTAGAGAGTGCTGTGAGTTTAGCCCTAAGGATTTCCTCTTATCTAAGTGTATGAATTCTAGTAGTTCTTTGTGTCTTTTCAGAATAATGTGAAGTTCCCCATGTTTGGTTTTGTTCAATAAGTCTTTCCACGTAACGACCCAAAGTTTCATTAATGGAAAATCCCTCTTGATCCAGTTAAATGTTTCTTTATGAAAAATGTTTTTATAAGATGTCAACTTCTTTAAGTTTTACGTTAAGATTTGTGACCGTTACTTTTATAGCCGTTGAACAGTGATCATCTGGGTAGTTTAAATATAAGGCTTTAACGAACCAATTTTCTACTCAGACAAATGAAGCGATGGCCTCATCCAGTAGAATTGCCCCTTACGAAGCCCATTTGTCGGAGCTCGGAAAGGAGGTGGCGTCTTTGGGCTTTGCCCTTGACCAAGCCCAAGCTGAGCTTCATCAAGTCAAGCTCGAACGTGATCGTCTACGGGAAAAATGGAAGTTGATAGAGATTACCACTCGAGCGATGTTATCCGAGCAACCCCAAGAGTCTGTCACCATCGCACACCTTACCCTTAGGTCTTATGAGGCTATTTTAAGGGGTTATGTAACAAATAAGTAGCACCATGTTCATGTACATTATTTTTGTATATAATAATGAATATAATTTCTAGTCATTTTTGATGCATTGTAATTAGTTTTTAAAGTACAAATGATGTTTTTAGTTATTATTTAATTAAGAATTATATTTTATTAAATTAAAGGATTTTTGAATTAAATAATATTTTAATAAAATATTATTATTAATATTAAATTAATTTTTTAAATATAAATGATCTTATAAGTTTATGAATGCAATTAAATTTTTTATTAAGGTTTGAAAGCCATTTCTGTCAAAACTCGTGAATTTTTTATAAATGTAGGTTTTTATATTAAAAGTAAAAATTCACATATTTAGAAAATTATTTAGATAAAATAAATATTATTTTTGGAATCAGGACGTCGAAATTATCCAACGGTGAATTTTTCATAATTTTCTGAGACAGTCAAATTTTTGGGTAAAAATTAAATACCATTTAAATATATAATGTGTTTTATGACATCATAATGACCCAATGGTGATGTAATAAAATACCATAATCCTTATGTTCGGCCAATATGTGTTTTATCATTAAAATAATGAGGTTTTGGGTTTGTTTGACTCACTTTTCAAAGCATTAATGGAGCCCTCAAGACTTATTCAACACTTTGCCTTTTTAAATTAATTTCCATGGGAGTGTGACTCACCTCCACATAAGCAACCCTAATTTTTTAATAAGTTCGGACCTTGGCCTTGTAAAATATTGTTTTCCTCTTTACTTTTCCAGAAACCATGGGCAAATACCATGGGATGGTTTGTGGTTTGGATTATTTTAATATAAGGGGTCCCAAACCTAAATAATAAAGAATTCTCTCACCTTTCCTATATAAACCCACCCAAGCTCCCACTTCCTCCTCACTCAAAGCCCTTGAAGTTCGTCCAACCTCTGCCCTACTCTCTCTAGAATCCTCTCAAGGTGCCCCAAGCTCCCAATAAGCCTCTCACAAGCCTCTCTCTAGCCTTTGGAAGCACACTTCCAAGTAAGGGTTTTTTCTTCCTTTCTCATTTTTGTCAATTTTCTTTAAGTTGTATTGCCCTTTTAATTTCATTTATGAATGTTGGGGTATGGTTTCGCACCTCTCCCATACTGCCCTCTTATTGTTTGAATGATGGGATACCCCTTTCTCTCTCATTAAATGCCTCCCATGTACACCCGTTACTATGCCGAAATTCCGAAAGGAACCTTTTTCTCCTCTTTTATATTCAAGCAATACTTTTGTATCATGAATCTAAATTCCTTTTCAATTGTTGGGACATGTATCTATATGACCTTATTACTGTCCATTACATGTAAATATGATGAGGAACCCCTTTCTCTCTCATCATCCCTTTTTATGAATTCTTATGTCACGCCGTTACGCTGCCGAAATCACACCGATTTTCTAAGCCAATATCATTGTGTAGTGAATACCATGCCCATTTCTCCATCAAGGGTATTCACCTTTATGCACATTTACTTATTGATTGTAAAGTTTCATGTATGAATTCCACATTCCTTTATCGTGGAATAAATGATTATGTTTTATGAATCCATGTTTTATGATCCATGTGGCACACTTATGCATGAAATTAAATGTTTAAGAAGGGTGCGCCCTTTATAGCGCTCCAATGCATTGGGTAAAGTATAGTATCATGATACTTCATGTGCAATGAGTGTTTACTCATGCTAATTCAAGTGCAACGAGGGTTTACTCGTGCTTCAAGTTCAATGAGGGTTTACTCATGCTCCATGTGCAATGAGCCTTGGCTCATGCTAATTCAATGTTAAGTGTTGTTGCCACATTTCCATGTTATGATTATCATGCTTTATCATGCCTTTATGTTCATGTCTCTCTTATGCTCTATTGATATGCCTATTGCCTAACATGTATTTTACTACTCATGTTATTCATTATGTACTCCCTTACTGGGCTTTATAGCTCACCCTTTTCTTATGCATGTCCTCAGGTTATCCCATGCAATGCTAAGTACGAAGGAATGTAGTGGTCATGTAAAGGAAGTTTTCAATAAGGATGTTGTATTTAAAGTTTAAAGTTTTTATGTAATGATCCTAAGCCCCAAAGAAACTAAACCTCCCAATCTTCTTTGTTGTATCAAGTGAAGTTTTATGTAATAAAGCATGTTTAAGTTGTAATAAAAAGCAGGGTTGTCATAGTTGGTATCAGAGGATAGGTTTAGTTATTTTTGGGATTAGGAAACCTAGTAAAGCCTTAGATACAAGACTAAGAATAATAAAAACATCCCTAAATTTTGGTAAATAATAAGTAAGTGGTTTATCAAACAAATACATCCCTGTCTGGATACGAGCAGGTAGAGGCGGCTCTGGCACAGATGTATCCTAGGGGTAAAACCCGAAAACACCGCTTTGAGCTAGACTCGAACGAGAACTGGTGCACGACAACGGGCCTTGTTGCACTCTTGGTTACGACACTCCCGGGGGATATGTTTTGATAAATTAACAATCTTAGTATGAACCCTTATTAAGGGAAAAATGCCCCTAAGAATATATGTTAGAAGGAAGATCATGAAAAGACTGGATTGAATCCTATAGACTCATGAGTTAAAGAGATTAAAGTTTATTTATAAGTCATCAACTTTTGTCTTTGGATTAACCTTTATGTGTTACCCCTAACTTTCTTTTATTCCAGCCAATGGCCGGTAATAGGAGAACTCGGGCTAACAACCGTTGTGAATATCAGTGTAATGATTGTACTTATGAGATGCCCAATCCAATGGGAGCGGGAATCGCGAACTTTGTCACGCTTCTCTCTCAGCTAACTCAAGTTTTGAATAGAAACACTGGTCAAGAGGAACGTTCAACCCCCCCTAAGAAAGAACAAGTCGCTATTGAAAGCTTCATGAGACAAAGGCCTCCTACTTTTAGTGGATCATCCGATCCCACGATTGCTGAACAATGGATCAACACCATTGAAAAGATATTCTCCATCCTCCAATGCTCTGAAAAAGAGAAGGTTCTCCTGGCGGCTTATCGTATGGAGGGTGAAGCTGATCAATGGTGGACATTGATCAAAAATACGAAGCCTGAGGAGGATATCGAGGCTTTGGAATGGAAGGTATTCCGGAAGATGTTTTTCGATAAATATTTTCCACGCACCCTCCGTCTTAAGATGGAAAGGGACTTCCTTTCCCTCAAGAAGAAAGATGAGGAATCTGTGGGAGCGTACGAGGAAAACTTCACAAGGCTTGCACGATACGCTTCCGGCTTTGTCGTTACCCCCGAATGCAAGGTTGACCGCTTCTTTGGTGGGCTGAAGCCTAGCTTGCGGAAAGCATTAGCGATCCGTGACTTCGACAGCTATGAGGAAATTGTCCGATGTGCCCTCAAGGTTGAAATGGAGATCGGAGAATCACAGGGGTATCATGGGGACAAGAAGCGGAAGGTGGACTTCAATGCTGGTGGTCCGATGGATAAATCCAACGGCGCTAAGAAATTCCAGCACCCCACTTGCCAAAAGTGTGGAAAGAAGCACCCTGGAAATTGCCTTAGGGGGACAAGAAAATGCTTCAAGTGTGGAAGAGAAGGGCACCTAACTGTTAACTGTCAGCAAGAAGGACCCGCGGCTGCGACGGAGGGGAGGAACGCTCCGTTCGAACCTCAACGCGTTGTTCAATGCTTCAAATGCAAAGAACCGGGTCATTTTGCGAATCAGTGCCCTAATCCAAGGGTTATCGGAGACAATCAACAACCTCCAAGACAGCAAGGAAGAACATTTGCCATCACTTCTGCCGAAGTGAACCCCGACAATGAAGTGGTGACAGGTACGCTAGTTATTCATTCAAGAATAGCGAACGTACTTTTTGATTCAGGTTCTACGCATTCTTTTATATCTCAAAAGTTTAGTAGAACAATCCCTGCACCACCACAAATCATGGAAGTAAAGATGTCGGTGAGTACGGAAAATGGGGCGATCATTGCATCCCATGAGTATAATTCCTCCCCTGTTATAATCTGTGGATTGAATTTCCCGGCGAACCTCGTCATACTCCCTTTGGTGGAATTTGATGCAATTCTTGGCATGGATTGGCTTTCCTTATATAGAGCCAACATAAATTGTCGGGAGAGGGAAATCACACTCCATATGGAGAACCGACCCCCGATTCTTTACAAGTGTCAGGAGGAAGATGAATATCCTTTAGCTCCATCATCTCAAGCATGGATATTACTGCCTTATGAGCACGCATATCTGGCTCAGATGATTGAGTCCAAGGAAGAAACCACCCTTGGAGAAATGCCTATTGTGAGGGAATTCGCTGAAGTATTTCCCGAGGAACTTCCTGGTCTTCCTCCAAGAAGAGATATTGAGTTCTCAATTGAACTTATACCTGGGGCGCTACCAATATCCAAGACTCCATATAGAATGGCTGTGGTTGAGCTTGAAGAACTGAAGAAACAACTACAGGAGAATCTGGATAAAGGGTTTATACGCCCAAGTGCATCACCATGGGGTGCACCAGTCCTCTTCGTCAAGAAGAAGGATGGGTCAATGCGGCTTTGCATCGATTATCATGAACTTAACAAAATCACGATAAAGAACAAGTATCCCCTCCCAAGAATCGATGACTTGTTTGATCAGCTGCGTGGAGCACAATACTTCTCCAAGGTCGACTTGCGGTCGGGATATTATCAAGTAAGGGTGAAGAAGGAAGATATCCCCAAGACTGCTTTTCGTAAAAGGTACGGGAACTATGAATTCATAGTAATGCCTTTTGGACTCACCAATGCTCCAGAAATATTCATGGACTTGATGAATAGAGTCTTTAGAGATTACCTAGATAAATTTGTGGTAGTCTTTATAGATGATATTCTAATATACTCCAAAACCAAGGAGGACCATGAGGAGCATTTAAGAACTGTACTGGAGACTTTGCGCAAGGAGAAGATCTATGCCAAGTACAGCAAGTGTGAGTTCTGGTTGAAGGAGGTCTCATTCTTGGGCCATATCATCACAAGCAATGGGATATCTGTGGACCCCTCTAAAACAGATGCAATTGAGGGATGGCCGAGGCCAACATCGGTAACTGATATCCGTAGCTTCTTGGGGTTAGCTGGATATTATCGACGATTTGTGAGAAACTTCTCACGATTGTCCAACCCTCTTACCAAGCTAACTCGAAAGGGAGTAAAGTTTTCTTGGAGTGATGAATGCGAAGAAAGCTTCAAGGAGTTGAAAAGGAGGCTTATCACTGCACCTGTTCTCACTTTACCCACAAGTGGGGAGCTTTTTGTGGTATTCAGTGATGCTTCGAAGAAGGGCTTAGGATGTGTGCTGATGCAGAATGATAAAGTGATATCCTATGCCTCAAGGCAGTTGAAAATCCATGAGCGAAACTATCCAACGCATGATCTGGAGTTGGCGGCGGTGATCTTTGCCTTGAAAATCTGGCGGCATTATCTCTATGGAGAGAAATGTGAGATATATACTGACCACAAGAGTCTTAAATATATATTCACACAGAAAGAGCTTAATATGCGCCAGAGAAGATGGATAGAGCTCATAAAGGATTATGATTGTTCAATACATTACCACCCTGGGAAGGCGAACAAGGTGGCGGATGCCCTAAGTAGAAAGGATCCAGCAATTCTATCAATGATGAGAATTGAGAAGGATCCAATCTTCTTAGACTTGATGAATATGGACGTGGGAATCATAAAGAAGGGAACATCATCAATCCTTTCACAAATGATTGCTCAACCATCTCTTTTGGAAAGGTTAAAGGATGCTCAAAAGGATGACGCGAGAATCCAAGAAAAAGTGGAAGCTATCAAAAAGGGAAAATCCTCAGAGTTTAATGTTAATGAAGAAGGAATTGTGTGGTTTGGGAAAAGACTATGTGTCCCATCATGTTCGGAGCTGAAGAAGGAACTTTTGGATGATGCACATAGTTCAAATTTCTCTATTCACCCAGGGAGCACAAAGATGTATCGAGATCTCCGAGAAAACTTTTGGTGGGATAATATGAAGAAGGAGATCGCTGAATATACATCAAAGTGCCTGGTGTGTCAGCAAGTGAAGGCAGAGAGGCAGAAGTCTAAGAGGATGATGCAACCATTGCCCATACCAGAATGGAAATGGGAGAACATCACCATGGACTTCGTCACTGGACTTCCAAGGACATCCAAAAGCAATAATTCAATCTGGGTTATTGTGGATCGTCTTACAAAGACTGCACACTTCATTGCTATTCGAGAGGATTTCTCTTTGGATCAACTGGCACTGATATATATCAGGGAAGTGGTACGGTTGCATGGAGTACCACTATCTATTGTGTCGGACCGAGATCCAAGATTTACCTCTACGTTTTGGAAGAGTCTTCAACATGCTCTGAATACTGAACTGAACTTCAGTACGGCCTATCATCCTCAAACTGATGGCCAATCCGAGCGGACTATCCAAACACTTGAGGATATGTTGAGAGCGTGCTCAATGGACTTTAAAGGAGGATGGGATCAACATCTTCCTCTAGTTGAGTTCTCTTATAATAATAGTTTCCACTCGAGCATCCAAATGGCACCATATGAAGCCCTGTATGGGAAAAGGTGTAGAACACCGGCATGTTGGGATGAGGTCGGTGAACGTAAGCTGCTTGGACCAGAAATGGTCGAAGAAATGGTGGAGAAGGTGAAAACCATTCAGCAACATATCAAGGCAGCCCAAAGTCGACAGAAGAGTTATGCAGATAATCGTCGACGAGACCTTGAGTTTAAAGTCGGAGACATGGTGTTTTTACGCATATCTCCATGGAAGAAGTTCATGAGGTTTGGAAAGAAAGGGAAGTTAAGTCCAAGGTACATCGGCCCCTTCGAGATTCTTGATCGTGTTGGGGCTGTGGCCTATCGACTAGAACTTCCACCTACTATGGCCAAGGTGCATGATGTCTTCCATGTATCCCTCTTAAGGAAGTACATACCAGACCCTTCACATGTACTCTCTTCTGAGGTGGTACAATTAGAAGACGATCTTTCTTATGAGGAGCAACCAGTGAAGATCTTAGATCATAGAGAAAAAGTTCTACGAAATAAGACAATGCCCCTCGTCAAGGTGTTGTGGAGAAACCACAAGTTTGAAGAAGAAACTTGGGAGTCGGAGGATATGATGAAGCTAAGTTACCCACATTTGTTTTAGTGTGGGAAAAGGAAAATTTCGAGGGCGAAATTTCTTAAGGGGGGAATGTTGTAATGACCCAAAGTTTCATTAATGGAAAATCCCTCTTGATCCAGTTAAATGTTTCTTTATGAAAAATGTTTTTATAAGATGTCAACTTCTTTAAGTTTTACGTTAAGATTTGTGACCGTTACTTTTATAGCCGTTGAACAGTGATCATCTGGGTAGTTTAAATATAAGGCTTTAACGAACCAATTTTCTACTCAGACAAAGGAAGCGATGGCCTCATCCAGTAGAATTGCCCCTTACGAAGACCATTTGTCGGAGCTCGGAAAGGAGGTGGCGTCTTTGGGCTTTTCCCTTGACCAAGCCCAAGCTGAGCTTCATCAAGTCAAGCTCGAACGTGATCGTCTACGGGAAAAATGGAAGTTGATAGAGATTACCACTCGAGCGATGTTATCCGAGCAACCCCAAGAGTCTGTCACCATCGCACACCTTACCCTTAGGTCTTATGCGGCTATTTTAAGGGGTTATGTAACAAATAAGTAGCACCATGTTCATGTACATTATTTTTGTATATAATAATGAATATAATTTCTAGTCATTTTTGATGCATTGTAATTAGTTTTTAAAGTACAAATGATGTTTTTAGTTATTATTTAATTAAGAATTATATTTTATTAAATTAAAGGATTTTTGAATTAAATAATATTTTAATAAAATATTATTATTAATATTAAATTAATTTTTTAAATATAAATGATCTTATAAGTTTATGAATGCAATTAAATTTTTTATTAAGGTTTGAAAGCCATTTCTGTCAAAACCCGTGAATTTTTTATAAATGTCGGTTTTTATATTAAAAGTAAAAATTCACATATTTAGAAAATTATTTAGATAAAATAAATATTATTTTTGGAATCAGGACGTCGAAATTATCCAACGGTGAATTTTTCATAATTTTCTGAGACAGTCAAATTTTTGGGTAAAAATTAAATACCATTTAAATATATAATGTGTTTTATGACATCATAATGACCCAATGGTGATGTAATAAAATACCATAATCCTTATGTTCGGCCAATATGTGTTTTATCATTAAAATAATGAGGTTTTGGGTTTGTTTGACTCACTTTTCAAAGCATTAATGGAGCCCTCAAGACTTATTCAACACTTTGCCTTTTTAAATTAATTTCCATGGGAGTGTGACTCACCTCCACATAAGCAACCATAATTTTTTAATAAGTTCGGACCTTGCCCTTGTAAAATATTGTTTTCCTCTTTCCTTTTCCAGAAACCATGGGCAAATACCATGGGATGGTTTGTGGTTTGGATTATTTTAATATAAGGGGTCCCAAACCTAAATAATAAAGAATTCTCTCACCTTTCCTATATAAACCCACCCAAGCTCCCACTTCCTCCTCACTCAAAGCCCTTTAAGTTCGTCCAACCTCTTCCCTACTCTCTCTAGAATCCTCTCAAGGTGCCCCAAGCTCCCAAGAAGCCTCTCACAAGCCTCTCTCTAGCCTTTGGAAGCACACTTCCAAGTAAGGGTTTTTTCTTCCTTTCTCATTTTTGTCAATTTTATTTAAGTTGTATTGCCCTTTTAATTTCATTTATGAATGTTGGGGTATGGTTTTGCACCTCTCCCATACTGCCCTCTTATTGTTTGAATGATGGGAGACCCCTTTATCTCTCATTAAATGCCTCCCATGTACACCCGTTACTATGCCGAAATTCCGAAAGGAACCTTTTTCTCCTCTTTTATATTCAAGCAATACTTTTGTATCATGAATCTAAATTCCTTTTCAATTGTTGGGACATGTATCTATATGACCTTCTTACTTTCCATTACATGTAAATATGATGAGGAACCCCTTTCTCTCTCATCAGCCCTTTTTATGAATTCTTATGTCACGCCGTTACGCTGCCGAAATCACACCGATTTTCTAAGCCAATATCATTGTGTAGTGAATACCATGCCCATTTCTTCATCAAGGGTATTCACCTTTATGCACATTTACTTATTGATTGTAAAGTTTCATGTATGAATTCCACATTCCTTTATCGTGGAATAAATGATTATGTTTTATGAATCCATGTTTTATGATCCATGTGGCAGACTTATGCATGAAATTAAATGTTTAAGAAGGGTGCGCCCTTTATAGCGCTCCAATGCATTGGGTAAAGTATAGTATCATGATACGTCATGTGCAATGAGTGTTTACTCATGCTAATTCAAGTGCAACAAGGGTTTACTCGTGCTTCAAGTGCAATGAGGGTTTACTCATGCTCTATGTGCAATGAGCCTTGGCTCATGCTAATTCAATGTTAAGTGTTGTTGCCACATTTCCATGTTATGATTATCATGCTTTATCATGCCTTTATGTTCATGTCTCTCTTATGCTCTATTGATATGCCTATTTCCTAACATGTATTGTACTCCTCATGTTATTCATTATGTACTCCCTTACTGGGCTTTATAGCTCACCCTTTTCTTATGCATGTCCTCAGGTTATCCCATGCAATGCTAAGTACGAAGGAATGTAGTGGTCATGTAAAGGAAGTTTTCAATAAGGATGTTGTATTTCAAGTTTAAAGTTTTTATGTAATGATCCTAAGCCCCAAAGACACTAAACCTCCCGATCTTCTTTGTTGTATCAAGTGAAGTTTTATGTAATAAAGCATGTTTAAGTTGTAATAAAAAGCAGGGTTGTCATATTCCATATACTCATAAGCATCATTTGGGGCTTTGTTTTTAAAGGTTCAAGTACACATGAGGTCAATGAATTGTTTGTTCCCCAAACCCAATCCTTCATAGAAAATTTTCACTTGTTTAGGAATAGAAAAACCATGGTGTGGAACCATGTTTAGAGTGTCTTTGAACCTCTCCCATGTTTTGTAGAATGATTGTCCCTCTTTTTCAAAAATTTTTTGGATGCTCTTTTTAAGTTCAATTGTTTTGTGGTGGGGAAAGTATTTTTTGTAGAATTATCTTTGTAGTTGGTCCCAAGAGTTGATGTATGATGGTATAAAATTTTTTAGCCAATTTTTAGATCAATCCTTTAAAGAAAAATTAAATTTCATCATCTTAGATGATTCTGGTTGATATGGGGGACACATGTTTTCTACAATGTCATTGAACTCTTTAACGCGAAGGTAGGGAATCTCAGAATTCATTCCATGGAATGTGGGAAGGTGGTTTAGTACATGGGGTTTAAAGATGTAGTTGGAATATCCTAGGGAATTGTGTCTAATGCACGAGGGTTCATTGGTCCAGGTAGGTGTGAGGAAGTCATTCATGGTCTGATCGACCGTATTCCCCAAGTTTGGGGCTGCCTCATTTGGATTTCCATTTTGCTTTCCACCCAGGTTTATGAGTTGGTTTCTTTGAAGACCTTCCATTAAAATTGGCTCAATTTTGGATTCTGGAATATCAATATGACTAGAATCTAATGGAAACAATCCCCTAGGTTCACTTGACTCCCCAACCCTAAGAATTTCCACCCTAACTAGACTGTTTGATTGGTCGCAGGTGTAGGCGGACATGCGCCAAAAGAAAAAAAATGATAAAGGGAAAAGATAAGAGATCTTAGGTGAGAATAGAATAAATGGGGGAGAATAGAATGGGTGTTAATATGACTTACTTGGGACCCCATCAACGATGGTAAAATTTTATTCACACTCAAATTTACCGAAGAGATGAAGGTAGAACAATCCTTGTAGTTTATCTTGGGTTGTCGAATCCTTAGAGACCTAAGAAGAAACCTATAGGCACGTACATTATATGGACTATTTTTGGCTATAAAGTGGCCAAATTGGGTTGATTTTATATGATTTTAAAGGATAAAAAATAGATTTAAGTGAATTCAATTAAAAATAATGATTTGATCTTATGTTATCACTCAGGGTGGATTGAATGAATTTTTTTTCAACTATTTCAATTTCTTATATTTGAGATGGGTTCATTTAAGAAGATCAAACAACATCCTCACTTACTAGTTTGAAACCTAAAAACTTTAATACTAATCAACTATACACTTGAAGGATCATATTTTTGAGCACTTCAAGGTAAGGGTTCGTATTAGCACTTGAAATGTTTGGCCTTAAATTCAACAGGGACGATAGAGTTTAAGAATCATCAAATAAAAATCTCAATTAAAAGAAGTGATTAGAAATTAATGGGGTGATAAATAACATCCAATACGTCCCCTTGCTACTCCCTTGAATCAACCCATAATTGGGTTATCTCTAAATTGATTCTATGGCTTCAATGGAAGCATAAAGTAGACTCATGAGGATGAAAATAGAGATGTAAAAAAACAATGAAATAACGATCACTCCACCGTTGTGTGATAATTTCACAAGGTTTGGTGTGAATAAATTTACACCTTGAACCAACAGTATCAAAGTGATATGAAGAATAGCAGAATAAGAGGAAAATAAGAACTTTTATTAATAAACTAAAGTTAATTGAACAACTTACATGTGAAAGACAAACTTGAGACAACAAAATCGTTGCATAACATTACAATTGAAAAAAGCACCAAATATGATCAACTCCTCCACCACCACTGCCTTAAATAGAAATTTTTGAAGACTTGGGTCAATAATAAAATAGTAAAAGTCTCCTCAATTAATTTTGGCTGTCCATAGGTTGGAGGAAAGTTGAGGGAGAGTTGATTTTTCTACCCTTGACCCGAGGTGGCATCCATCTTTCATCTACCGAACAGACGCGTCTGAATGGAATTCTAGATGGCTGAATTAGAGTGGTCCATAGAATAAAAAAGTGAATCTCCATATGTCTCCTAGATATCTGTAAAATTTCAGCCTAAATGGATATTTGGTTGCCGATATAGGATTAAATTGGTGGGATTATTTTCTGAGCCACAGAATCTACCCCATAATTTTATCTCTAAATTGGGCCACCTTAATAACCACAGTGGAGGAAGAATTATCACTGTATTATGGAGAATTATTTGTTACCATATATGTATTCTAGAATCCCATGAACTTTGGGCTTCATTGGACCTTTATGTTGGGCCCCACATTCTTATCCGTGGGCTGGTGTCCAATCTGCCTTTTCCAGAATTGTTTGCATGAAATCCCATTTTGGTGGTCTTCTAATGTGTATCTTCCAAAACTCCACAAGTATGAATTGTTCCCAATATAATTATAAACCTAAAAATTAAATATGAAAATAAAATCAAGATCATTGGGTATTTTAAATGATGTGAAAAAATGTACCACATAATAGTTCATTTTAAGAAGGAATTACAATCATAATGTGAAATGATGTTCAAAGTGTAAAATGAACTAAAATGGTGTTTATGAATAATAAATCCCATGAATATTATATATATTAATAATGAATATTAACCTCATTTAGTGGCTAATCACACCCCCAACTTGATTTTTTCAAGTCCCGAGCAAAATATATCCCAACAATATGAAATTCGAATTCCCTTTTCCAAAAACATTTTAATACACAATGATCACCAAAAACACTTATACCAAAAAATCATTAAAACCATCAAAATATTTTAATAAATGATATTTTCATAAGAATATCCCAATCCCAATCCCATTCCTTTGTTCAAATTCATCTCTATATTTCATCCAATATCAATTAAGAGTGATGATGTGTTGTGCATCGCATTAGACATGGGGGTTCATCTTTATTCAATAAGGAAATGATGGAAGCGCTATGTGGAATCACATTTCAATATTAAGATGAGTATTCAATTTTTTTTATTGTATTTTTTTTGCAATTTTTCCATGGTAATTGAAATTGCACTCAAAAGAGTCAACCCCTGTAGGGAGACTTTGCCGATAACTCCTAGGCTCAAAGACCTTAGGGCAATAAGTGAATCCCACATACTTAGGCATCATCTTGAGTTAACTCAGTCAAAAACAAATTCAAATTACCAAAAATAGAGATAAAATTACTAAATATGGGTAAAAAACTATGGATTAATGATCCCCATGTGCCAAAAACCACACATTAGGTTATTTCATTTCTCTACGTGCAAATTTATTGTTTTTTTAATTTTTTTATTGAATACTCATATTAAAACTAAAATGATCACAAAACCTATGATATTTATTTGGGGGACCCCATGAACTCAAAATAATACCCCACTATCCAAAGGACGTGCATTGTGATCTTTTTTTTATTTGTATGAAAATATAAACGATGAAATATCACATTGGACAACCACAATTTCCAAAATCTATGCTAATGAAATTATACAAGGATTAAAATCTGAATCAGGGCCTGCTAAATTATTTGATATTTAGTTTCAAAGTGTGCAATTTGTATTACCATGTTCAAAGTTAAAGGAATTTTTCCTTCCATTTACACACTTTTTTTTTCAAATCATTCATTTTTTTAACACAAAAGCATTTTTTATTTTATCTCCCCCCAACTTAAAATAACTTTGTCCCCAGTTTTTAAATAAAATAAAATTTTGAAGGGAGTGGAGGTAGAGAATGAGAGTTGAAAAAGAAAATTGAAAATGAGGATCATGGAATGAAGTCACCTGGTGGTTGACGTTGAAATTCTTCCTGCTCCCTTTTAATCCCTTGATCTCGATGTCACTATGAGAATTCCCTAGTAGAGAAAAAAAAGAAAAAAAACTACATATATATATATTTATATAATAAATAATTTAAAATATAAGTATATATATAAAAATTATAGAATAATTAATCAGAAAAAGCTGTAGGTCAATGGTAAGTGCGCTCCCCAGTCTCCCTTCGAAATCAGGTTCGATTCCCCTTAGCTTCACCGGTTGTGACGGGGTTTGACCCACGACCTATGACGTCTCCTTTTTTTATTAATATATTATTTTTTTTGTATTTTTATTTTAACTTACAAACACATAAAAATAAAACGAACTTATGATACATTGTCTTCTTTTAAAATTTCTTGGTAAGGTATTACTCAAGGATCACACAACGTGACACGGATGAATATGGTACTCCCCTTTCATACCCATCCATACTCATAATAGAATAACCGGTCAACAATATTTTTTTATTTTATAATATCAAAATTATTAATTAATCCTATTTGAAAAATAAATATGATTCCAAAAATATTGGAAACATGAAAACCACGGGTTGCCTCCTGTGAAGCGCTTTGGTTTAATGTTTCTAGCTCAACTTATACCCTTAATTATTTAATTATTTTTCTCATCTAAGGTTAGTTCACACAAGCTTTCATCAACTTCATTTTTTTGGAATGGTTAAATTAATGGTTTGACTCTGTGACCATTAACTTTAAAGGTTTGACTATTGGTGGGATCTTGAATTTCTACAGCCCCATGGGGGTACACCTTATGCACTATGTATGGACCTGACCATCTATACCTCAACTTTCCCTAATGTAATTGAAGTTTAGAACTATAAAAAATAATAGGTTTACCCAGTAAAATGTGTTTGGTTTTAAGATTTCGAGATTGGTAGACTTGTACTTTCTCTTTATTGATCCATGAATTTTCATATGCCTCTATCCTAAGTTCCTCAAGTTCATTGAGATCTAATTTCCTTTTTGTTTCGGCCAATGAGAAGTCATAATTTATTTTTTTAATTTCCTAAGAGGCCTTATGTTCAATCTCCACTGGAAAATGGCATGCTTTACCATAAACCAACCTATATGGGGACATTCCTAAAATGGTTTTATATGTGGTTCGATTGGCCCAAAGAGCATCCAAGAGTTTCTCAGACCAATCTTTCCTAGAATTATTGATAGCTTTTTCAAGAATATTCTTAATCTCCCTATTTTCTAACTCAGCTTGACCATTGGTTTGTGGGTGGTAAGAAGTGGACACTTTTTGGGAAATTTCATACTTATCCATGAGTGATGAGAATTGAAGATTGCAAAATTGAGTTCCACGATCACTAATGATATCCCTAGGAATACCAAATCTAGAGATGTTTTCTTTTAGGAATCTAATCATAGTTTGAAGATCATTGTATTTTGTGGGAATGGCCTCAACCCATTTTGAGACATAATCAATAGCTAAGAGAATGTAAATATACCCCCTAGAGTTTGGTAAGGGACCCATGAAATCAATTCCCCAACAGTCAAAGATTTAAACCACTAAGATGGGAGTGAGTGACATTTGATTACTTTTTGTGATGGACCCTACTTGTTGACACCTAGGACAACTTTGAAAAAATGTGTAGGAGTCCCTTGAGATGGTGGGCCAAAAGAGACCACACTGAAGAATCTTAGCAGATGTTTTCTTATAGGAAAAGTGACCTCCACATGCCTCACTATGACAAAATTTAAGGATGGAATCTTGTTTAGATTTTGGTACACACCTCCTAATGACTTGGTCAGGGCAGAACTTATAGAGGTATGGACCATCAAACACATAATGGATAACATAATAAAGGAATTTCCTTCGAGCTTGAGTCCCTAAGAATTTTGGAATGACTCCTGTAATTAAGAAATTGGCTATGTCGGCATACCAAGGGCAGTCACTCAAAGAGTATAGGTGTTCATCAGGAAATGAATTAGACATCGAAATGTGATTTGAGTTGTCTTTGAATTCCATCCTAGAGAGGTGATCAGCTACAAAATTTTCAACACCCTTTTTATCCTTGATTGTGAGGTCAAATTCTTGTAAGATAAGGACCCACATAATTAGTCTAGCCTTGGTATCTTGTTTTTGGAAGAGGTATTTTAGTACAGAATGGTCAGTGAACACAATGATGGGGGATACTAAGAGGTAGGACCTAAACTTCTCTAAGGAAAACACAATAGAAAGTAACTCCTTTTCAGTGGTGGTGTAGTTGATTTGGGCATCATTTAAGAATTTTCTTGCATAATCAATGACATAAGGAGTTTTATCACAATGTTTTACTAACAAAACTCCTACAAGAAAGTCACTGGAATCACACATAAGTTCAAAAGGAAGGTTCCAATTTGGAGATTTCATAATGGGAGGAGAGGTGAGAGAGGATTTGAGGGTTGAGAATGAAACCTCATAGCTTTCTGTCCAAACAAATGGAGCATCCTTTACTAGGAGAACACAAAGGGGACAAGATATTGAACTGAAGTCCATGATTAATCTTCTATAGAAACCAGCATGTCCTAATAAAGACGTCACTTCCTTGATAGTTTTGGGTGATGGAAGGTGATGAATGATGTCAACCTTGGCTTTATCAACTTCAATCCCCATACCTAAGACTAGATGGCCTAGAACTTGTCCCTATTTAACCATGAGATGTAACTTTTCCTAGTTTAGGACCAGATTATTTTCTTCACATCTTGAAAAGACTCTCTCCACATTCCTGAGACATCCCTCAAATGTATCCCCAAACATAGATAAGTCATCCATTAAGACGTCAAGAAAATTCCATACCATGTATGAGAATATTCCCATCATAACCCCTGTAAGTTTCCAGGGGAATTGCATAAGCCGAAGGGCATGCGTTTGAAGGAAATGGTGCTGAATGGACAGGTGAATGTAGTATTCCCTTGATCCTCTAGGGAGACCTCAATTTGATTATACCCTGAGTACCCATCTAAGAAACAGTATAAGGCATGACCAGACACTCTCTCAAGGACTTGGTCAATGAATGGTAAGGGGAAATGGTTCTTCTTGGTGAATGATTTTAGCTTCATATAGTCAATGCAGACCCTCCATCCACTACTCACCCTAGTTGGAAGAATCTCTCCATCCTTATTGGTTATCACTGTGATTACTACCTTCTTGGGAACCACTTGGATTGGGATGACCCACTCACTCTCATCTATGGGATATATGATACCAGGTTTTAACAATTTCAAGAGTTCCTTCCTTACTACCTCCATGATATTAGGATTGAGTCACCGTTGAGGTTGACGACATTGCTTTGAATCAGATTCCAGAACAATCCTTTGAGTCCCAATAAGTGGGATAATACCAGGAATATCAGACAGGGACTAACCAATGGATTTATTATGTTTCCAAAAGGACATCTAGAATCATCCTATCATGATTGGATTCAAGAGAAGAAGAAATGACAATAGGATGTTTTTTATTTTCCCATAGGGAGGCATACTTGAGTGCAGTGGGAATTTCCTTCAATTCAAGATCAGTTTTGTTTATAATTTCAGCAAAATATTGGGACATTAGATCAATATCAATTCTGTTTCCTAGAGTTTTAGATAGGATTGATTCCCCACATGTAGAAGTTTCAATTACTAGATTGGCTTGATCATATTTAGGGAAGGAAGTTGGAGTGGTCTCCATGAAAGTGGTATCCTGAAAGGTTTCACAGGTTGTTGGACCTAAGACTTCATCATAAGAGAAATTTGAAAACTATTCAATACAAGGAGACAAAATTACTTCATGTGAACAAAGGAAATCAATATCATCATGACTTAAACATCCATAAAATATTCATTGATGTTCTATGGATTCATTATCAATGCTTCCTATCATGTTTACTTCACGATTGTCCTCCTCATCCCCTATTTGTGAGCTTGCATTATAGATTTTCAAGTATAGACTCATGTTTCTAAAGGTGATGGTCATGTTCCTGTTTTGAACTCGGATAATATAGTTGATTGTTGCAAGGAAAGGAAGACCAAGGATGATTGGGGTTTTTTCATTATTTCCTAAGTTGGGTTGGTTGTCAAGGAAAATGAAGTCAGTAGGGTAGATGGAGTTTTCATCCTTTACTAGAATGTCCTTTAAAATCCCCTTTCGAACCCTAATGCTACGATCAGAAATTTGAAGTGTGAAAGATATGGGTTGGATCTCTTCTAGGCCTAACTGGTAGTACATAGCATATGGGATGAGATTGACACTAGCACCTAGGTCACACAAGGCCTTGACAAATTTTCTCTCTCCAAGTTCAAAATTGATTTAAGGGAAACCCAGTTCCGTCAACTTAGGAGGAATAGTCCCTTGAATTGTGGTACTCACTTTAGCAGTCAAAAGGACTTGGTTTTTATGTGAAAATTTTCTTTTAAAAGTGCACAAGTCCTTAGGGTACTTTGAGTAGGTAGTTATGGTTTGGATGGCATCGAGAAGGGGAATGTTCAACTTGACTTGTGAGAAGATTTCCCTCAATGTTTCACTCAATTCAGGCTTGGTTTTCCCCCTCATGCATTGAAGAAATGGTGAAATTTGTGGGGTTGTTTGTTGAAGAGTTGTTTCTTTCACATTGTTATCAGTTTCCTCAGTTTGATCTTGTGGTTCATTTGAATTTTCATTATATTTTAAAGCTTCACATGGTTTCTGAATTATTTGTTCAGGTTTCTCAATTGATTTCCCACTTCTTAAAATAGTCACAACCTTTAGTTATTCATGAGTTGTTTGAGTACAACTTTACTATTCTCTTGAAGTTGAGGATGTTACCTCCGGAGTAGGCATGGGTGCCTTTCCGGTTTTTATGGTTTGATGTTCTTGTTTTAGGGAAGAGACTTCTGAGTTCATACTTTCCATTTGTTTTCACATTTGTTCTAGTAGTATTTGTGGAATAGTTTGGGTTGGTGCTTGATAAGATTGGTTTATCCCAGGGGGGGATATTTTGGAGGTGGGATGGTTTGTTGAAAATAGACCGGTGGCTGTTGGTATTGGATAGGTTTGGTTTGGAACTGGTTATGGGTTTGGTAGTTCGGATGGGGGTAAGGATTTTGTCCATGTGGTTGTCTAGGATGCTAGTTATCTTTCTAGCGGAAGCCTAGGTGGTCATTATACCTTGGGTTGAAGTTGTTTTGGTATTGAGGCTTTTGAAAGTTCAAAGCATTTAATTTCGCTGGGGGTCCTCCTAAAATAACATCCTTGATAGATGGAATGGTTGGGTAGTTGTCTGTCTTATGGTCATGTTTGTCACAAATTGTGCAAACAGGGTCTACAATTTGGATTTCATGGACTTTCCTAAGGTCAATCTCTTCAACCTTCCTAGAGAGTGCTGTGAGTTTAGCCCTAAGGATTTCCTCTTCTCTAAGTGTATGAATTCCAGTAGTTCTTTGTGTCTTTTCAGAATAAGGTGAAGTTCCCCATGTTTGGTTTTGTTCAACAAGGCTTTCTAGATACTTGTAAGCATCATTTGGGGCTTTGTTTTTAAAGGTTCCATTACACATCAGGTCAATGAATTGTTTGTTCCCCGAACCCAATCCTTCCTAGAAAATTCTCACTTGTTCAGGAATAGAAAAACCATGGTGTGGAACCATGTTTAGAGTGTCTTTGAACCTCTACCATGTTTCTTATAATTATTCTCCCTCTTTTTCAAAAAAGTTTTGGATGCTCTTTTTAAGTGTAATTGTTTTGTGGTGGGGAAAGTATTTTTTGTAGAATTATCTTTTTAGTTGGTCCCAAGAGTTGTTGGATGATGTTCTCAAATTTTTTACCCAATTTTTAGCATGATCCTTTAAAGAAAAAAGAAATATCCTCATCTTATATGATTCTAGTTGATGTGTGTGACACATGGTTTCTACAATGTCATTGAACTCCTTTTACGTAAGGTAGTGCAACTCGGACTCCATTCCATGGAATGTGGGAAGGTGGTTTAGGACATGGGTTTTACATATGTAGTTGTCATATCCTAGGGAATTATGTATAATTCATGAGGGGGAATTGGTCTAGGCAGGTGTGAGGTAGTCATTCATGGTTTGATCGACCGTATTCCCCAAGTTTGGGGTTGCCTCATTTGGATTTCCATTTTGGTTTCCACTAGGGTTTATAAGTTAATTTCTTTGAAGACCTTCTGTTGAAATAGAATCAATTTTGGACTCTGTAATATCAATAGTATTAGGATCTAATGGAAAAAATCCTCTAGGTTCACTTGACTCCCCAACCCTAGGACTTTACACCCTAACTAGATGGTTTGATTGATCGCGGGTGGAGGCGGACATGCGCCAAAAGAAAAAAAAATGAGAAAGGGACAAGATAAGAGATCTTGGGTGAGAATAGAATAAATGGGGGATAATAGAATGTGTGTTTATATGACTTACTTGGGTCCCTATAAATGGTTCCAAAATTTGATTCACGCTCAAATTTACCCAAGAGATGAAGGTAGAACGGTCCTTGTAGTTTAGCTTGGGTTGTCGAATACTCAGAGACCTAAGAAGAAACCTAGAGGCACGTACATTCTATGGACTGTTTTTGGCTATGAAGTGGCCAAATTGGGTTGATTTTATATGGGTTTAAAGGATAACAAATATATTTAAGGGAATTCAATTTAAAATAATTAATCGATCCTAGGTTATCACTCGGGGTTGATTGGATGAAATTATTTTTCAACTATTTAAATTTCTTATATTTGAGATGGGTTCATTTAATAAGATCAAACAAAATTCTCTCTTACTGGTTTAATACCTAAACACTTTAATACTAATCACCTATACACTTTAATTATCAAGGTTTTGAGCACTTCAAGGTAAATTTTCATATTAGCACTTGAAGTGTGTGGCCTTAAATTCAACAAGGAAGATGGAGTTTAAAAATCATCAAATAAAAATCTCATTTAAAAGAAGTGATTAGAAATTAATGAGGTGATAAATAACATCCAATCCAGACCCTTGATACTCCCTCGGATCAACCCATAATTTGGTTATCCCTCCATTGATTCTATGGTTTCAATGGAAGCGAAAAGTAGACTCATGAGGGAGGAAATGGAGAAGTAAAAAAAACAATAAAATAACGATCACTCCGCCATTGTGTGATAATTTCACAAGGTTTGGTGTGAATAAATTCACAACTTGAACCAAAAGTATCAAAGTTATATGAATAAAAACATAATAAGAGAAAAAGAATAACTTTTATTAAGAAACTAAAGTGAATTGAACAACTTACATGTGAAAGACAAACTTGAGACAACAAAATCGCAGCATAACATTAAAATTGAACAAAGCACCAAATATGATCAACTCCTATACCACCACTACCTTAAATAATAATTTTTTAATCCTTTGGTTGATCCTCCAATAGTCCAAGTCTCCCCAATTAATTGTGGTAGGCCATAGGTGGGAGGAAAGTTGAGGGAGAGTTGATTTTTTCACCCTTGACCTGAGGTGGCAGCTAGCTTTCATCAACTGAACATACGCATCTGAATGACCTTATAGATGACTTAATTGGAGTGGTTCATAGAATAAAAAAATTAATATACTGATGTATCCTATCTATCTGTAAAATTTCAGCCTAAATGTATATGTTGTTGCTGAGATATGATTAAATTGGTTGGATGCTTTTCTGGACCGCAGAATCTGGCTCAGAATTTTATCTCAAAATTGGGATGCCTTAATAACCACAATGGAGGAAGAATTAGCACTGTATTTTGAAGAAGTACTTGTTCCTATATATGTATTCTATCATCCCATGAAATTTGGGCTTCATTGGGCCTTTATGTTGGGCCCCACATTCTCATCAGTGGGCTGATGTCCAATCTGCCTTCTCTAGAATTGTTTGCATGAAATCCCATTTTGGTGTTATTTAAATGTGAATATTCCAACACTCCACAAGTATGAATTGTTACAAATATAATTAAAAACCTTAAAATTAAATATTAAAATAAAATAAATATCATTGGGTATTTTAAATGATGTTAAAAAATGTACCACATAATAGTGCATTTTAAGAAGGAATTACAATCATAATTTGAAATGATGTTCAAAGTGTAAAATGCACTAAAATGGTGTTTATGAATAATAAAGAACATGAATATTATATATATTAAAAATTAATATTATCCTTATTTATTTTATAATCAAGGAGACATCATTCTTCTTTTGGAATAGAACGGGCGATCCATATGGCGACTTGGATGGTTGGATTTGTCCCGCATCGAACATCTCCTTCAACTTCCTCTTTAACTCCTCCATCTCATGTGGAGCCATGAAATATGGTTCCATGGATGGTGGAATCTACCTCGGAACCAACTCAATTTCATGATCCACCTCCCTCTTGGGTGGAAGTCTCTTGGTCAACTCTGGTGGCATGACATCGCTAAAGCCACTTAGCATGCCCTTCACCTCCTTTGGAAACTCATGGTTGTCATCCACTGGCCCATCATATTTCAAGGAAACCAAGTAGGTATCCTCTCCATTCTTAAAACCCTTATTCACTTTCATGTCAAAACTAAATACAAGCCATGATTTCCACATACCTTTGTTGTCACCATTCATGGGCTTCTCTCCTCCATGATCACCATTTTCTCCAAGTGAGGTGTTGGTATGACCTTCGATTTCTTAAAGAACTCCATCCCCAACACTAGCTTGAAGTCATCAATGGGAACCACCATGACATCAATAACACCCCTCCATTATCCCATGGAAATGGTCACTCCATGGAAATTCCACTCACCGGTTGAGGTATGGCATTCACGGCTTTCATGCAACTAGTTATCTTGGCTACAACTAGACCAAGTCTCCTTACCTCATCTTCAGCCACAAAGTTGTGTGTGGATCATGTGTCAAGCATCACATAGGTGGAATTACCATTCAAATCCACCATGGAATATGTCAACCCATCCTTATGTGGCGCCTTAGGTGGGTTCTACACCTCTAACACATTGAAGAGCCTTAAAGTCCCCATTTTCCGCTCCTTGGGAACTTCCTCCTTCTCTTCAAACATGGAGTTGAGTGCCTTCCTCTTGGGACACTCCTTCCATGTGTGAGGCCCATAAGAAAAGTACCATCCTTAGGGCTTGAATTCCCTTGATAATTCTTTGGTGTACTCCTTGTACTTCCCCTTGTCATGGGCATCGCGGTTCCACCTACTCTCTTGGTCTCCCCCACCTTTACCCTTAAACTCCTTCTTGGGATTAGGGGGTTCACCCTTCTTCTTGTTTTCCACCAAGGACTCGAAAATGGACACAGCTTTGGTGAAGGTCTGAGGTCATTGACCTTTCACTTTTTGTTGTGCCCGTGGCTGAAGAGCTTTGATGAAATCATACATATGATCATAACCGGGCTTGCCACGTACCTGGAGCTTTAGTGAGACATATTCCCGAACATACTCATGGGTTGTCCCTGTATGCTTCAAAGTTCGCAGCTTGTCCCTTGCTTCCCAAACCACTTCCTTGGGGTATAACTGAGCATAGACCCATTTCTTGAACTCTTACCATGATGGAAGTTCCTTCCCACCATCCTGGAGCTCTTGGTGCTTCATCCTCCACCATAGAGATGCATCGTCAAAAAAGTAATGAATGGAAGTTTTCACACGGCTCATATCCTCCACCGGGCCAATTACCTCGAAGTACTGATCAACTTTCCAAAATAAGTTTTCTACCTCCTTGGCATCCCTATTTCCATTGAAGTGTTTTGGATGAGGCACATCGATCTTTGGTGTGTCCTGCATAAGCACCCCACTATCCAACTTTTCACGGTAATTTGACCACTCCCTCTTAAGTTGATCAAGAGTTTGGTCATACCTGGATATAGCATCTCCATGCTATGATAAGATCCCCATCGTCCAATCCATGAAGGCATATTTCTCGGCAGCATTCTTCTTGGCGTACCTCTCAACTGATGCCACTCAGTCTTGGAGATTGAAGAGCGCATCACATAGGCCCACGATGCCTAGTGCCCCTTCCTCATCATCTACCTTGACATACTTGAGCTGTTCTTTCACATTAGCAAGGAACTCATCCACCCTTAAGAGACGCTCCTCAAGAGTCTCCATGGTCTTACGAGACTTTCCACCCTTCTTCCTAGGAATAGACGGCATGGCCTCCTTCTCGGACATGACAAGATCCTCCACATTCGAGATTGACATCACAAACACTTGCCTTGAACACCTATGATACCAACTATCATGGGACTTGGCCTTCTCCCAAGCTCTCGTGTGGCACTCAGCTAGCTTCATTTCTCAAAGCCTAGATGATTTTAGCCTTTAAAAACTCAGAACAGAAGTAAGGATCGTAAGGGAAGTGCTTGAAAAGCTCACAAGACACAAGTGCAAAGAAGCTCTCAAATGCTCTCAACTTCTGTGTGTCTTTACAAATGAGGAGCTACTCCCTTTATATAGGTCTTAGTGGAAAAGTCTACAAAATTATAGAATACGTACACTTGAACATGATTCTATATTATTCTAGCCTACTCTAATAGAATATACATAGAGCATTCTAGAACCAGTTGAGATCCACAACCTTCCATGGAGGCCTAGAATGTTCTGAACCCTTCAAGGCCTAAGGGGTGTTCCGAAACACTCTAGAGAAGTTTGGGATATTCCTAAAACTTTTTGGAGATGTAGATAACTCTATAGGATTCTAGAGAACCTCGCCACCGGGTCTCCTCTCCATTTGGTAGGGCATGACGTTGAGCTGCTTGTCAATCCTCCCGAACGGGTACTGGGTCTTAGACTTGAAGCTGGAGTTGGAGACCCTATCGAGGGAGAGGGAGAGGAGGTTTCCAGCGCTGAGGATCTTGGAACGGTTGTCACCTCAGCTGAGATCGAAGTCCTGGATGAAGTTTCTGGCTACCTTCATGACCAGCATCGAAAAGGCCATTAGAGCCACCGCTCCGCTCCATGTGTCCGCGTTATTATCATATAACCACCAACAATATATTATTATCATTAATATTTTTTTTCAAGTTAGAGAAGATATATTTATAGTTAAAATACGTGACATATATATATTAACTTCTAAAAAATATTTTTTATCACTAGGGGAGGTGTCATTGATGTCATGACAACTAGGGGTAGACTTTCTGAGAGACTGTGGTTCTCGGACCGCAGGAGTCACACCTTTCAGCTAGTGTTCTGTAGAGTGTCTTAGTAGTTTGGTTAAAAAGCAATACTTCTTGTGAAAATGAATAAATTCCAAAAATATTATATCAAAAATGAAAAAAATATACATCAAATGTGAAATAAGTACAAGTCATACATACACAGGTACACTGGTACACATGTTATATATATATATATATGTATATCTCATGTACATGTGCACATATAAATACACATACATATATATATGTACGCATACATAATTTTTGTATACCCATACACAAAACACACACATAATTGCTGATGGATCGCTATGATGAACCACCGCTGCAAGGACGTTACCCTCCGGGACGCTCTGCCATCTCAGCTGGCAATGACTCATTCCCTGGTTGGGGAGTTGCCTCTGGGTACTACCCCTTTGTGGGGGAGGGGGGTTTCTCAGTGTGGAGGGTTCGAAAAGGCCACACTGGGACATTCCCTTAAAAAAAGATATATGCACATAGACATTGATATATATCACAACCATAAAACAGGGTTTTATCAGCGCTAAAAAATGCCTTTATCAGTGCTAACAAAACATTGATAATCGAGGCACTGTTAAAAGGGGTTCATTTTATCAGCACTAAAAAAGTGTTGATAAAATGATTTTTTAAAAAAATCTTTAAATTAGAGACCCTCCCTTTTAATAGTGTTTGACTCCCCCACTTTAACAGTGCTATAAATCCCTACTCGCACCCCCACCAACCCCATTTAACAGCGCCACACCTACACACCCTTTAAAAACGCTATCCCCCCCTGCACCTGATCACGCACCCCTACCTCTACTTGGATTCGAACTCGAGACATCTCCCTTGCGCACATGAAACTTTACCACTTAAGATACTGTGGAGGTGGTCGTCAGCATAGTCAGCGAGTTTGTGGAGTAGGTCATGGTCAGCTTCATGTTTTATCATTTCCAGCACCAGGCGAGTCAGACATTGTTCAAGGTACTCTTCACTTGTTTTCTACTTAGGTGCATGTCTTGTTTGATTCAGGAGTGACACACTCCTTGATATCACCTTCCCTTGTCCATGTTTTGGGACTTGAAGTAGAGAGGCTTCTAGTGCACTTGGCATTGACTACGTCAGTAGGAGGTTGAGTTGACTTTTTTGAAGTATGTAGAGACTGTAAGCTAGTGTTGGGGAATCACCGCTCTTGGGGTGATTTCTTATGTTTAAAGATACAACCATGTGATGTTATCCTTGGTATGGATTGGTTGTATTTGGTGTAGGCTATTGTGGATTAATTCAGGATGCGGGTTGTGTTCTTCGATGATGATGGAGAGACAACAGTGTTTGTTGGTGAGAGAGACCCTCAGATGGGTCAGAGGCATGTTCTATCTGTATCATCCTCTATGGCTACGATGATGTTGATTTCATCAGAGATTCAGTAGTCGGTGTTTCCCAAGGTCTTGGAAGAGTACCCTGATGTCTTTCTAGAGGAGGTTGTAGCATTACCCCCTCGATGAGAGATCGAGTTTAGGATCAAGCTACAACCAGGTGTGTCTCCTATCCCGAGTCTCCATATAGGATAACACCTTCTAAGCTATGAGATCTATGTATACAAATTTATGATCTGTTGCGGTGTGGTTTTGTTTGATTGAGTGTGTCATCGTGGGGTGCATCAGTTTTGCTCGTGAGGAAGACTCATGATAGTTTGCGGTTTTGTATCAATTATCATCAGTTAAACCAAGTGATAATAAAGAACCAATATCCTCTTCTACAGATTGATGATTTATTCGATCAAATGAAGGGTGCAAGTTGGTTATATAGATCAATTTATGGTCAGGATATCATCTTATGCAAGTGCAGGATCAAGATATTTCGAAGACTGCTTTCTATTGTCATTGTGGGCATTACGAGTTCGTTGTGATGTTGTTCGGTGTGAAAAATTCTCCAACTTTGTTCATGGGGTTGATGAACGCTATTTTCTATGAGTTCCTTGATAATTTTGTGGTGGTTTTTGTCGATGAAATCTTTATGTACTCTATGTCTGAGGTGGAGTATGCAGGGAATTTGCATACTATTTTGGGAGTTCTCCGTCATGATAAGTTGTTTGGGAAGTTGTCGAAGTGTGATTTTTGGGCTCAAGAAGTCCGTTTCTTAGGGAATGTTTTATCCCAGTAGGGAGTAGCTATGGATCTGTCGAAGATAGAAGTAGTTGTGTCTTGGGAAGCGCCTAAGGCAATGCTAGAGGTGAGAAGTTTCCTTTGTCTTATAGGCTATTATAGGATGTTTTTATCTAATTTATCTTGAGTTGTGACTCCTATGACAGCGTTGACCAGAAAAGATCAGGTGTTCATATGGACTGATCAATGTCAAAAAGCATTCGATTATCTAAAGGAGAAGTTGGTCAGTGCTCTGGTTCTTTGTCTTCCAGAAAAAGAAGTTCATTTTGAGGTTTTCTGTAATGCTTCGCATCTTTGGTGGGGTTGTGTTCTGATGAAACATATATTGGTAATTTCTTATGGGTCTCGAAAGTTACATCCCCATGAGTGTAACTATTCCACCCATGATCTTGAGTTGGCGGTAGTAGTGTTTTTCCTAAAGTTGTGGAGACATTTCCTCATTGGTGAGAATTTTGTGGTCTTCATCAATCATAAGAGACTGAGGTATGTTTTCTCCTACCATGACTTAAACTTGCACCAGTATTGATGGATGGGGTTCTTAAAGGATCACGAAGTCATGATTTTTTATACACATGGGAAGTGAAATGTTGTCATCGATGCATTGATTAGGAAGTCACGCAGTGACGCAATGCGCAAATTAGGTGATTCTTGGAGAGTAATGGAAGAGTTTTCAGTATTACATCTGGATATGGGAGAAGTTGGGAGAAAAGGTTGTCTTTTTAAAATAATGGTGAATTCATCTCTAGTGTTTCATGTGTAGGAATCTCAATCGGGGGATCTTGAGGTGGAGGTATAGTGAGATCGAGTTGTTTGTGGCATGGTCCCTGATGGTTGGTTTGAGGATGAACAATGCTAGGTGTTGTTTTAGGGAAGGATTTTTGTTCCTTTGGAGTCATGTGAGATGGTTCTCAGAGTCTTCTATAATTCACCCTCAGCAGTATATCCTAGTGTGAAAAAGATGTACCGAGCCTTGATAGGTCAGTTTTGGTGGCCTAGTTTGAAGCATGTAGTTGCAGATTTTGTGTCTCAATGTTTGGTCTTCCAAAAGGTGAAGGTTGAGTACCGTGTTTCTTGTGGTTTGCTCCAACTGTTAGATGTTCCTTAGTGAAAGTTGGAGGATATATCGATGGAATTTGTTATCGTTTTACCTCAATCTCAGTGATGCTATGAATCTATATGGGTGGTAGTGAAACATCTGACAAAATCATCCCTCTTTATAGTGATCAAAGAGTCAAGATCAGTGTAGGTTTTGTCGAGGTATTATCTAGAGGAGGTGGTGGGACTCTGTAGAGTCCTAAGGATGATCATTTCCAATTGAGACCCTCATTTTACCTCCAGGGTATGGAGAGGTATCTAGCATGATTTTTGTTCTAAGCTACGCCTTAGCACTGATTTTCATCCGCAGACGGATGATCAAACATAGTGGACCATCCAGACTCTTGAAGACATATTGTGCTCCTGTGTCCTGGATTTTGGAGGTTCATGGACGAGGCACCTTACCTTGGTATATTTCTCTTACAACAATAGTTTTTACTCCACCATCAACATGTCACCATTTGAATCCATGTATAACCAAACTTTCTATTCTATATTGTGCTAGATTGGGGTTGGAGAGTCAACAATTATGAGGCTAGAACTGGTACAGACTGTGAAATATATGGTTCAGGTGGTTTTTGAGAGGATGAAGGCAGCTCAAGATCTTCATAAATCCTATGTCGATCATAGGAGGAGACCTATGGAGTTTGGTGTAGGGAATCACGTGTTTCTGAAGGTCACTCCTCATCATGGGCATCGAAGGTTTTGTTGTGGGGGTAATCTTTTTCCCTAGTTTTTGGGCCTTTTGAGGTGTTGGATCGTGTTAGAGTCATGGAGTATCGGGTAACACTTCTCCCATAGATAATCCATATACACAATGTTTTTCATGCGTTTCAGCTCTGTCATTACCTTTATAATGACTATCACGTTATCGATTGGGTCATTATCGATGTTGATGATGATGCGACCTTCGAGGAGAAGCCTGTTGAGATCTAAGACTGCTAGGAGAAGGTGTTTTATGGGCGTTTTGTCCCCTTAGTTCATGGCTTGTGGTGGAACGGTGGCATGGAGTAGAGTACCTAGGAATGCGAGTCACAGATATGTGCTCAGTACCTTGAGTTTTTTGATGTTTATTTATTCTCCTGTAACGTTGCTAGTTTAGTGAATGTAGACCCTTTTTATTTATGATATGGATTTCTCTTGTTTCTTGTCGTGTCTTGCTCTATTTTGAGAGGTATCTCCCTTTAGAGAGTGTTTAGGAGATGGTTTTGGTTGTTTCATGGTTTTGCACTTGTTCCCCTAGTGAGGTGGTGAGCTCTTGTGGTGGTGAAATATTTGAGAGGTATCTCACAAGGTGGTTGTTTGGATGATACCTTTATGTTTCCTCTTTGGGTTGGTTTTGGATTCTCGAGGACAAGAATGTTTTGAGAGGTATTGGATGTAAGGGACCAGATCCACATTGGTTGAACCTTTGCATGTTTTTGAAGATCAAAGTGATCAGAGGAGGCTTGAAAGAATTTTGGAGAATTTTGGTTAATTAAAAGCTGGAAAGGGGGGATTACACATCGTGTAACTATATTACATAATGTGAAATCCTATTTCATAGGTTTTCCTAGAAAGCTTCATGGCATGTAGACTTTTACATGGTGTGAAATAATTTAGGGTCTAAAAAATAAAATAAAGTGCTGAGGTGGTGCATTTTTCTGCGAAACTCAAAACCTAAGGGTTACACGATGTGAAATGGGCTTTCACGCTGTGTAATACCCTGATGTTTTATGTTTTAAGTGTTTTCTAGCCACTCAGATTTTGTCAAAAACTATGGTTGTAGAAACTCTCCCTCGACCCCATGAGACCCAATAACCCTATCTTCAGTGTTTTGGGGATTCCTTCATCAAGAATCGATCCCTAGATCCCTCCTTCGATCCGTAGCAATCGATCTTCAATCTAAGGTATGATATACCTTTTTTCTTATGGTTTCTTTGACCATTTCTTCCCATTTCTCCTTTCCATGAGATGAAGTGTGATCTAAATGTTTCTAATGGAGTTTCTTGGGTTTTTGGTTGGTGCGGTTGTGATGTGGTGTCCTCAGGTGGATGTAGTTATTGCGGGATAGGTAATCGTGATCCGTTTCTTTGATCTGTTATCATGAAAATAATGATAACAACCTTCGGAGGTAGGAGATTAGATGCTTCTATATATATTTATGTGCAATTGTATAGTTATCATGATTTATACCCTTGGATTACAATAAAATTGACCTAATTAAATACTTGAACTAGATTAAAGAAATGGTATTGATCATATAGTGATGTTGTTGCTTTATACTTTGATAAAAATTTGCCTCTTGTTTTGATAGATAGTGTGATATCTATGCCTTGATTGGTTGGGCATGTTATTCTTGATGGAAATCGGTAAAGAACGTAAAGCTGAAATTAATTGATAATTAATTGGCTAATCGATTAAAGAGGAATGTTTAATGAATATAGTTGTTATTGTAATTTGATGTTAATCAAATTGATGCAAGTGTGAATGTTTAATTTAATTGGTTAATGATCCTGAATCATGTTGATGCTTGTTGATAATAGAGTTAAAGGCATGTTAAATTAATTGTTTAATTAATTTTTGATAGCTTGTGATAGATTTTTTCTTAGGTTTCCCATAGTTGAAACCTATGAATAATGAGTTTGTTAATTAAATATGGAATAATAATTGGTTGTGTGATAAAGATAACACCTTTTTAGGGTCTGAGTTGCCTAATTTCTTATAAATTCCAAGTGCCTTATACTTTGGAGCTGTGAGAGCTCATTGTGTGTGAAAACTAGATGCCTTGTTTTAGGGTTGAGAGATCATTGCTATGTTTGTTCCTACTGCTTGTGATGCGCTCTAGATATGGGACTTGTGGTATTTGGGGCGAGGAGGCTTGGATGTGATGTGTGTAATGACCAAATGTTTTATCAATGGAAATTTCCTTCTTATAAACATGTCACATAAAACAACATTAGGAAGAAAAGTTCCACATCATGCTACTAAATACCATGTGACTTTTATATACTAGCCATTAAACATATTTTTACCACTTCTTTGATTTGAATTTTGAAAATCTGACATACACAGTTGCGATTAGTAAGATGTTTGGAGTCCAATAAGACAAAGTTAATTTTTGGTGAATAGCAACATACCCTTATGAATAATAATATTACCCTTATGAATAGTAATATGACCCTTATGAATAGTAAATTGTGCAAGTGAATAGTAACCTTACAAATGATAGTATAAATAAAATCTATCCATCCTATAAGTGACAATATGATATAATTATATTATAGTGTTGATATTTTTGTAAGTCATGAATATTTAATGATTAATTCAATAATTTAAAATAAAATTTATTGTCATAAAATGTATTCATAAACAATTATTTTGATTTCTTATTATTATATGATAATTTTATGAGACCTTAATTAATTTTTCAAGGTGTTTGGAAAATCATTTTTAATTTTAAAATTTATATTTTTCAAGTAAATTATGATTTTAATTAAAAATTAAATTAATCATATTTAGAAAATTATTTTCACAAAATGAAGTTAATTTTTGAATTCTAAACATCGAAAAAGGGTTAGGGTGAATCTTTTATATTTTTCAGAAATAATTTAATTTTTGGTGAATAGTGAAATTTGATAATTTACAAAATATGCTAAATAAATGAAATTCTGAATCATGCTTGAGTCATGGATGATGTAAATAGCCATTGTTTCAAACTCACGTGCTCTATTTATTTTATTTAGTCATGTAATAATCAATATTTCTTGTCTTGAGGGAAATTAATAAACTAATGAATTAAATATTGAGAAAAACACCCCTCCACTCCACTATAAATATCACCCCTCACAACCTCATTTACCCACACCTATAAAGCTTAAATCCATGTAAAAATTCTATCCAAATCTCTTCCCTAACCCCTCCCCCACTTCTAGGATCTATTGGTCTCATCAAAAGACCAAGCCTAGGTGCCTTGAAGAGGATCTCAAGAGGTAATTCCTCTCTCTATTTTCTTTCAATTTCTTTTCAAATTTCATTTTTTTCTTCTCTTATCCTCAACTTCTATTATCAAAATGTCATAATAACTCAAATGTGATTGATATACTAGTATTATATCATATTAATGTAATGTTATTAATTAAAATCATTTCTCTCTCTCCTTTGTTAAAAACATGTAATTGTCACTCGTGATGTGTTAATTTACCTACATCATGGGCGATGCACTTCCATTTTCCTTCAACAAATTCAAGGATGTCAATAAAATAATTAAATGGTTGAAAACATATTTTAATATTTATTTTTTAACCCCTTTTATGTTCTGGAAAAAACTTTTATACATGATACTAAATGATAAAACAAAAATGTTCGTTGTAATCCAAAAATCACCCAAATTAACCTAAAATGATCGTCATTAAATTGTATCTAATGATTCATCCTTATGGTATATAACGAAATTCATTATAAGATCATTTAAACTCCTATAAGATAATTAATATAATGTAATATCAATTCTGTATGTTTATTCATGTTCTACATGAACTTCAATTCATGTGTACAAGCGAACTGTTCATTAAAAATAAGAAAAAGAACACTCCTAAAAAATAAATTTAAACTTTATAACTCATCCAAAGGACCATAAAAGTAATTAATAAAACAATAATAAATAAATTAGATGTATAAAAGGATATTTAAGTGTTAATTAATGAATATAATGTGATTATACAAGACATTAAAGTGAATAAAGTGTTCAGACACAGGGTAAGGGGAATTCTCGAACTCAACTTTCATTCTTCAAGTTTTCCCTCTTTCACTCCATTTTAAGAATGGTTATTCCTTAAAAGTAATTATTCATAATTATATTAACTTTTATAGGATATACATGTTTCCACTAGAGTTTATGTCAAACATAATGTTTTCTAAAATAACTCTTCTTTCAAAAACACACCTTTTATTTCTCACTCAAGGTTGATAGTTCTTGTATCAAGTATGTTATTCCCTCTTTCATTTGGGAACCCAAAGTTTATTAATGTATGATTTATGAAATGAAACTCATTCTTTTTCATGGTTTATTTATATCCAAGATTGATATATGTTCTATGTGTCATGAATGATAATGTTAACGTTATGATGTGGCGGGTGCACTCAGAATTATACAGCCCAATGTTGATGTAATGATGTGGCGGTTGTGCCCGGAATTATACAACGCTCCAATAAATTGGGTAATGTGATTAATATCATGAGTTAAAGTGAAATATGTGTGAAAATGATGCCATCTTTTTTCACAACTATGTGTGGTAGTTAACCACTAAGACATATGGTTTCATTTTTATGCATTGCCACTTTTCAAGCCTTTTATTAATTCTTCCTATCATGTTTATGATCTTATGACTATGTTATGATGATAATGATTATTCTCACCCCATGTTTTATTGTATCATGTTCTTATTGTTAGGTTCTGGGGCCCACAACGGAAGCCGATGGGTAGGGTATTTTAAAATTTTTCGTCGGCAGGATGACTGAACTTGTCGTCGCCAACGATCCGAGCCCCAGAGAGGTCTGAGGATCTTGCATAAATTATTAAGAGAATGAAACTAAAATGAAAACGTACCCTTTTCATATTCAAATCTGCGGTCGACTTCAACTAGTCGATGGCGATCGCCACTTGAAGGATCCAAAGAAGGATCCCTCTAGATCATCCACACGTGCTCCAAAAATCCACTGGAACATCGATTGTCAAATTCTGGGTGCTAGCATGATGATCCGATGATGCTTTTGACGTCCCGACGATCACCGCATTGATATCTCTTCGATGCTTGAGGAAGAACTTGATCTGAACTCTTGGATTGTCAACTTCTCTCTCTAGGAAGTGGGAGGAGAGAGAGGCTCTCAATTTTTCATTCCATACAAATAAATGAGTAGTAAATTTTACAACATAAGAGAGATCCTCATCTTATATTTATAGTGACGTTGATAATTACCCAGTAGGGTTCCCTGACACCTGTTTATTTCAACGTTCACTAAATAAATAATTTTGACACACTTAACTATGCCAATATTATTTATTATTTTTATCAAATACTTGTAATATATATATAATATATTACGTGATAAAACTAATTCATTTAACTCGACTCTCTATCCTGCTTAATATTAAACGAACCTTGAATATTAAAATAATATTCATTTGATTAATAATTTTCTCGTATTTACTAAACTCGTAAATACATTAAATAAATTCAATCCCAAATATTCATAACTTGAATATTAATGAATTTATTTAATTCATCGGTGATCAATAACTTGGAAAACGCTCAGACCCCATGGCGGGGCCCACTATGTCCATATACCTATTCAACTGAATAGAGAGGATTCTTGAATACGCTATTGTGTGTGAACATCTAGGCCCTTATCTTAATAGTAGTGAATAAAATCCACAGACCAAGAGTGGAGTCTAGCAACACATCATGGCCCCTAAAGAGATAAGGATAGTCATAGCAACGACTACCATCTTACAAACACGGACTGTGTACTATAGTCTATTTTCATTAAATATCTCATAAAGCAGGACACACTCTTGTGTAATCATCCTTATCTTTTTTATTATTTTTTGATCTATCTAGATGGATTTTACTTTCTACTACTCTGGACAAATACTTATGAAGGTGGCACCATCATGATCAACTAGGCTGGAGATATACAACTTCCTACAATTAGAAGCGACAAATCCTTTCTTGACCATTCAGCTAATGTCATACCACCAACGATGCACCCAACACAAACTACCTCACCACGACATCACTGCCATGGATTTCTTCTTTCATAAAAGTACGTAATCAAATGATATACATTGGTAATGGTCTCAAGTCAGGATACCAATACACATGTCCATATATTGGAACAACCAATGACACCCAAAACATGTGGAGTTCCTATTTGTGGGTATGTCCTCATGATCTCACTACTAGAGATCACCAAGTGAGAACTTCATGAGAAGAATAAGTATCAATGCTTATGAGCCCCCAACACCTGATAGTCAGACATCTACTATGTCCATTCAGTAATATGTATCTATACTATAAAACATATATTTAAGATCAATTTCATTGTATCTTGAGGTTCTAATTTCATGGAATGTGGGAAGGTGGTTTAGGACATGGGGTTTAAAGATGTAGTTGGAATATCCTAGGGAATTGTGTCTAATTCATGAGGGGGCATTGGTCCAGGAAGGTGTGAGATAGTCATTCACGGTTTGATCAATTGCATTCCCCAAGTTTGGGGCTGCCTCATTTGGGTTTCCATTTTGGTTCCCACCCGGGTTTATGAGTTGGTTTCTTTGAAGACCTTCCATTGAAATAGGATCAATTTTTGACTCTGGAGTATTAGGAAGATTAGGATCTAATGGATACAATCCCCTATGTTCACTTGACTCCACTATCCTAGGACTTTCCACCCTAACTAGTCTATTTGAATTATCGCGGGTGTTGGCGGACATGCGCCAAGAAAAATGAGAAAGGGACAAGATAAGAGATATTGGATGAAAATAGAAGAATGGAGGTGAGGAAAGAAGGTTTTTTGTCTATGGTACTTACTTGGTCCCTGGAAACGGTGCCAAAATTTGATTCACACTCAAATTTACCCAAGAGATGAAGGTAGAATGGTCCTTGTAGTCTAGATTGGGTTGTCGAATCCAGTGAGACCTAAGAAGATACCTAAGACACACAACCTATGAGGAGGATTTTTGGCTATGAAGTGGCCAAATTGGTTTTGATTTTGGATGTTTTTAAAGAACACTAATAAACCTAAGTGAATTAAATTAAATGAATATGGGTTGATCTTAAGATTATGCTAGGGGTGGATTGAATGAATTTTACTTCTTTTGAAAATTTTGGTTTAATTAATTCTTGATGAATCCATTATTCAAAATAACACTACTGTCATCATTTTCTGGTTTGATGAAACTAAACTCAATTAATAATACCATACACACTTAGAGAACCAAATTAATGATGTATCCAAGGTATATGGTCATTTTAGTAATTGGATTTAGCTTCCTCAAACACAGTGAAGATGAAGAGTGGAAATAACTGAAGAATGGAAGTCTTAAATTAGTTAACCAATTAACAAAAATTCGTTCATAAAAAAGCATTCAATCCAAACTTTTAATCCTCCTAAGATCAAACCATTAAAGTGTTAGCCCTCCATTGATGGTATACTCTCAATGGTGGGCGGAATATGGCTTACAAGAATTATATTGAAGAAATTAAAACCACGGAAATAACGAGCACTCCTCCGTGTGTGTGAATGAAATTCACACCTATGTGTGAAATAATTCAGCACAATAAAGAGATATCACTGTGCTTTGTGATTATAAAGTTTTAATGAAATAAATTGGAAGAATATAAGAGAAATATGTTGATTAAGAACAAATAATTACAAAAATGAAACTTACATGGAAATTGAAATGTGATTATAAACATAAAGTGGCAGCATAACATTACAATTAAACCAAACAACAAAGATTATCAACTACTCCACTAAAACTGCCTTAAATAGGAATTTTTGAAGCCTTGGGTAGATCCTACAATAGTCAAAGTATTCTTAATTAATTTTGGTAGGCCATAAGTTGGTGGAAAGTTGAGGGAGAGTTGATTTTCCACCCTTGACCCGAGGTGGCAGCCAGCTTGCTTCCACCGAACAGATGCACCTGGAAGACTTTCTAGATGACCGAATTAGAGTGGGCCATAGAATAAGACAATGGATCCACGGATGGTTTGTAACCTTATATAAAATTTGGTCCCATTTTAAGTTTTGGATCCTGAGATATGATTATATTAGTGGGCTGTTTTTCTAGGCCGTAGAATCTGGCCCAGAATTTTATCTCTATCTTGGGCTGCCTAAGTAACCACAATGGAGGTAGAATTAGCACTGGATCCTGAATAATTATTTTTTTCTATATATGTCTTCTATAATCCCACGAAATTTTGGATTCATTGGGCCTATATGTTGGGTCCCACAGTCTCATCAGTGGGATGGTGTCCAATCTGCCTTCTCTAGAATTACTTCCTTTCATCTCAAAATATCTCCATCATCCTTTATGAATCCTCCATTGATCCCTAAATGAAAAATGTTCATATTCAAGTTTATATAAATTTCCCAAAATATCAAATTAAAATATGGATAATTACTTTCTTTAAAATCAGATTAATCATTGGGTACTTTAAATGATGTTAAAAAAAATGTACCACATAATAGTGCATTTTAAGAAGGTATTACAATCATAATGTGAAATGATGTTCAAAGTGTAAAATGAACTAAAATGGTGTTTATGAATAATAAATCACATGAATATTATATATATTAAAAATTAATATTAGCCTCATTTAGTGGATAATCACACCCCCAACTTGAGTTTTGCTAGTCCCGAACAAAATACATTTCAACAATATGAAATTAAAATTCCTTTTTCCAAAAACATTTTAATACACAATGATCACTAGAAACCCTTATACCAAAAAATCATGAAACCCATCAAAATATTTTAATACATGATAGTTTCATAAGCAGATCCCAATCCCAAGCTCATTCCTTTGTTCAAATTCATTGCCATATTTCATCCAATATCAATTAAGTATGAGGATGTGTTGTGCATCACAATAGACATGGGGGTTCATCTTTATTCAAGGGGGAAATGACGAAAGCGCTAGGTGGAATCAAATTTCAATATTAAGATGATTATTCAATTTTTTTATAGTTTTTTTATTTTTTTTTGCAATTTTTCCATGGTAATTGAAATTGCACTCAAAAGGGTCAACCCCTGTAGCGAGACTTTGCCGATGACTCCCAGGCTCAAAGACCTTAGGGAACCAAGTGAATCCAACATAATCGGCCATAATATCGAGTTAACTCAGTCAAAAACAAATTTAAATTACCAAAAATAGAGATAAAATTACTAACTCTGGGCCAGACAACTATGGAGTTATGATCCCCATGTGCCGAAATCCACGCATTAGGTCATTTCATTTCTCTACACACAAATTTATTATTAATAATTTTTTTTATTGAATACTCATATTAAAACTAAAATGATCACCAAACCTATGCTATTTATTTGGGGTACTCCATGAACTCAAACTAATACCCCACTATCCAAAGGACGTGCATTGTGATCTTTTTTTTATTTGGATGAAAATATAGACGATGAAATATCACATTGGACAACCACACTTTCCAAAATCTATTCTCATGAAATTATACAAGTATTAAAATCAGAATCAGGGCATTATAAATTATTTGATATTCATTTTCAAAGTGTGAAATGTGTTTTACCATGTTCAAAGTTAAAGGAATTTTTCCTTCCATTTACACATTTTTTTTCAAATCATTCATTTTTTTTGACACAAAAGCATTTTTTATTTCATCTCCCCACAACTGAAAATAACACTGTCCCCAGTGTTTAAAGAAAAGAAAATTTAGAATGGGTTAGAGGTAGAGAATGAAAGTTAAAAAAGGAAATTGAAAATGAGGATCATGGAATGAAGTCACCTAGTGGTTGAAGTTAAAATTCTTGCTGCTTTATTTTAATCCTTTGATATCCATGTCACTTGCAGAGTTACCTAGTAGAAAAGGAAAAAACAAAACAAACAATGAAAAACAAAACAATATATATATATATATATTAGTAAAATAAAATAAACTGATGATACATTGTCTTCTTTTTAAATTTCTGGGTAAGGAATTACTCAAGGATCACACCACATGACACAGATGAATATGGTGCTCCCCTTTCGTACCCATACATACTCATAATAGAAGAACAGGTCAAAATTCTATTTTTATTTTTATTATTTTTTATTTATTTTTATTTTTTTAAATATCAAAATGATTAATTAATATTATTTGAAAAATAAAAATGATTCAGAAATATTAGAAACATGAAAACCATGGGTTTCCTCCCATGCATCGCTTTTGTTTAATGTTGTTAGCCCGACATGGATCCTAAATCTATCAATTTTTTTCCGGTTCATAGGTTGGCTCAGTTAACTCAAACTCTATTTCCTATTTATTGAATGATTCAATGAATGGTTTTAACCTTTGACCATTGACCTTGAAAATGTAACCACTTGTGGGATCTTGAATCTCTACTGCCCCATGGGGGTACACATGATGCACTATGAAAGGTCTTGACCATCTAGACCTTAACTTTCCCGGGTGTAAATGAAGTTTTGAACTATACAAGAGCACAAGTTTTCCCGGTTCAAAATATTTGACCTTGATATTACTAGATTGGTAGGCTTGAAACCCAGCTTTATTGATCCTTGAATTTTGATAAGCCTCCATCCTTAGTTCCTTCAGTTCATTAAGATCTAATTTCCTTTTTGTTTCGGCCAATGAGAGATCATAATCTATTTTATTAATTGCCCAAAAGGCCTTATGCTCAATTTCAACAGGTAAAAGGAATGATTTTCCATAAACCAACCTATATGGTGACATTCCTAGGATGGTTTTGTATGCTGTACGATATACCCAAAGAGCATCCAAGAGTTTCTCGGACCAATATTTCCTAGAAGGATTGACAGTTTTCTCAAGAATTTGTTTGATTTCACGATTGGCTAACTCACCTTGACTATTGGTCTATGGGTGGTAAGAAGTGGACACTTTGTGAGAAATTCCATATTTTTCCATGAGTGATGAGTATGGATGATTTCAAAAATGAGTTCCACGATCACTAATGATAGCCCTAGGAATTCCAAATCTAGAGAAGATGTTTTCCTTGAGAAATATAATCACAGTTTGATGATCATTGGATTTTTTAGGAATGGCCTCAACCAATTTAGAGACATAATCGATAGCTAAGAGAATTTAAAGATATCCCCTAGAGTTTGGGAAGGGACCAATGAAATCAATTCCCCAACAGTCAAAGATTTCAACCACTAAGATGGGAGTGAGTGGCATTTGATTCCTTTTTGTGATGGACCCTACTTGTTGACACCTAGGACAGCTTTGACAAAATGTGTAGGAGTCCCTTGAGAGGGTGGGCCAGAAGAGACCACATTGAAGAATCTTAGCAGATGTTTTCTTAGAGGAAAAGTGACCTCCACATGCCTCACTATGACAGAATTTAAGGATGGAGTCTTGTTCAGATTCTGGAACACACCTCCAAATGACTTGGTCAGGGTAGAACTTATAGAGGTATGGATAATCAAACACATAGTGTCTAACATCAGAAAGGAATTTACTTCGAGCATGTGTCCCTAAGAATTTTGTAATGACTCCTGTAACTAAGAAATTGTCTATGTCGGTATACCAAGGGCAGTCACTCACAGAGTATAGGTGTTCATCATGAAATGAATCAGACACAGAAAGGTGATTTGAGTTGTCTTTGAATTCCATCCTAGAGAGGTGATCAACTGCAAAATTTTCAACGCCCTTTTTATCCTTAATTGTGGGGTCAAATTCTTGTAAGAGAAGGACCCACCTAATCTGTCTAGCCTTAGAATCTTGTTTTTGAAAGAGGTATTTTAGTGTAGAATGGTTAGTGAACACAGTGATGGGGGATCCTAAGAGGTAGGACCTAAACTTCTCAAAGGCAAACACAATAGAAAGTAACTCCTTTTCAGTAGTGGTGTTGTTTATTTGGGAATCATTTAAGGATTTTCTTGCATAAGCAATGACATAAAAAGTTTTATCACAACATTTTCCTAACATAACTCCTAAAACAAATTCACTGGCATCACACATAAGTTCAAAAGAAAGGTTCCAATTTGGATATTTCATAATGGGAGGAGAGGTGAGAGAGGATTTGAGGGTTAAGAATGAACCCTCACAGCTTTCTGTCCAAACAAATGGAGCATCCTTTACTAGGAGAGCACAAAGGGAACAAGATATTGAACTAAAGTCCTTGATGAATATTCTATAGAAACCAGCATGTCCTAAGAAATACCTCACTTCCTTGACAGTTTTGGGTGATGGAAGGTGACGAATGATGTCAAACTTGGCTTTATCAACTTCAATCCCCCTACCTAAGACCAGATGGCCTAGAAATAGTCCCTCTTTAACCATGAAATGAAATTTTTCCCAGTTTAGGACCAGATTTTTTTCTTCACATCTTGACAAGACTCTCTCCAAATTCTACAGACATCCCTCAAATGTATCCCCAAACACAAAGAAGTCATCCATGAAGACCTCTAGAAAATACCCTACCATGTCTGAGAAGATTCCCATCATGCACCGCTAGAAGGTTCCATGAGCATTGCATAAACCAAAGGGCATGCGTTTGAAGGAAAATATTCCAAATGGACATGTGAATGTAGTATTCCCTTGATCCTCTAGGGAGACCTCAATTTTATTATACCCTGAGTACCCATCTAAGAAATAGTAGAAGGCATGACCTGCCACTCTCTCAAGGACTTGGTTAATGAATGGTAAGGGGAAATGGTCCTTCTTAGTGAATGAGTTTAGCTTCCTATAGTCAATGCAGACCCTCCATCCACTACTCACCCTTGTTTTAAGAATCTCTCTATCCTCATTGGTTATCACTGTGATTCCAGCCTTTTTTAGAACCACTTGGATTGGGCTCACCCATTCACTCTCAGCTATGGGATATATGATACCATCTTTTAACAATTACATAAGTTCTTTCCTTACTAACTCCATGATATTAGGATTGATTCGCCATTGTGGTTGACGACACGACTTTGAATCAGATTCTAGAACAATCCTATGAGTCCCAATAAGTGGGCTAATCCCGAGAATATCAAAAAGGGTCCAACCAATGGATTTATTATGTTTCTTAAGGACATCTAGAAGCATCCTCTCATGATTGGCTTCAAGAGAAGAAGAAATGAAAATAGGATGTGTTTGATTGTCCCCTAGGAAAGCATACTTAAGTGCAGCGGTAAGTTCCTTCAATTCAAGCTCAGGTTGGTTCAGAATTTCAGCAGAAGATTTGGACATTGGATCAAGATCAATTTTATTTCCTAAAGTTTTAGATAGGATTGATTCCCCACATGTAGAAGTTTCAGTTACTAGATTGGCCTGATCATGTTTAGGGAAGGAAGTTGGAGTGGTCTCCATGAAAGTGGTTTCTTGAAAGGTTTCACTGATTGTTGGACCTAAGACTTCATCATAAGAGCAATTTGAAAATGATTCAAGCCGAGGAGATAAACTTCCTCTATGTGAACAAAGGAAATCAATCTCATCCTAACTTAAAGATTCATCAAACATTCCTTAATGTTCTATGGATTCATTATCAATGCTTCCTATCATGTTTACTTCATGAATGTCCTTGTCATACCCTATTTGTGAGCTTTCATTATAGATGTTCAAGTCTAGACTCATGTTTCCAAAGGTTCTGGTCATGTTCCCATTTTGGACTCGGATAACAGAGTTTATTATTGCAAGGAAGGGATGACAAAGGATAATTAGGGTTTGTTCCTTATTTCCTAAGTTTGGATGGTTTTCAAGGATAAGGAAGTCAGCAGGGTAGATGAAGTTTTCAACCTTTACTAGAACGTCCTTTAAAATACCCTTTGGAACCCTAATGCTACGATCATCAAGTTAAAGTGTGAAAAATGTGGGTTGGAGCTCTTCTAGGCCTAACTGACAATACACAGCATATGGGATGATATTGACACTAGCACCTAGGTCACACAAGGCCTTGACAAATTTGCTCTCTCCTAGTTCAGCATTGATATAAGGGAAACCTGGGTCTTTCAACTTAGGAGGAATGGTCCCTTGAATGGTGGTACTCACATTAGCATCCAAAATGACTTGGTTTTTATGTGAAAAGTTTCTTTTAAAAGTGAAAAAGTCCTTAATGTAATTTGAGTAGGCATGTATGGTTTGGATGACATCGAGAAGGGGAATGTTCAACCTGACTTGTGAGGTGATTTCCCTCAATGTTTCACTTAATTTAGGCTTGGTTTTCCCCCTCATGCATTGAGGAAAAGGTGCAGGTTGTGGGGTTGTTTGTTGAAGAGTTGTTTCTTTAACAATGTTATCGTGTTTTTCAGTTTGATCATTTGGTTCATTTGAATTTTCATCCAAGTTTGAATCTTCAGGTGGGTTTTGAATTAGTTGCTCAGATTTCTCAATTGATTTTCCACTTATTAAAATAGTCACATCCTTTAGTTGTTCATGAGTTTTTTGAGTGAAACTTGAATCTCCCCTTGAAGTTGAGGATGGCACCGCCTGAGTAGGCATGGGTGCCTTTCTAGTTTTGATGGTTTGAAGTTATTGTTTTAGGGAAGAGACTTATGAGTTCATCCTCTCCATTTTTTTGCACAGTTGTTCTAGTAGGCATTGTGGAACAGTTTGGTTTGGTGCTTGAGAATATTGGTTTATCCCGGGAGGATATTTTGGAGGTGGGATGGTTTGTTGAAAATGGATAGGTGGCTGTTGGTATTGGATAGGTTGGTTTTGGAACTAGTTATGGGTTTGGTAGTTCTGATGGGGGTAAGGATTTTGTCCTTGTGGTTGGCCAGGTAGTTGGTTATCTTTCCAGTGGAAGCCTGGATGGTCATTATACCTTGGGTTGAAGTTGTTTTGGTATTAAGGATTTTGAAAGTTCAAATCATTTACTTCTGCTGGGGGTCCTCCTAAAAGAACATCCTTGATGGATGGAATGGTTGGGTAGTTGTCTGTCTTATGGTCATGTTTGTCACAAATTGAACAAATAGGGTCAACAGTTTGGATTTCATGGACTTTCCTAAGGTCTATTTCTTCAACCTTCCTAGAGAGTGTTGTGAGTTTATCCCTAAGACTTTCCTCTTCTATAAGTGTATGAATTCCAGTAGTTATTTGTGGCTTTTCAGAATAAGGTGAAGTTCCCCATGTTTGGTTTTGTTTAGAAAGGCTTTCTAGATACTCGTAAGCATCATTTGGGGATTTGTTTTTAAAGGTTCCATTACACATCATGTCAATGAATTGTTTGTTCCCTGGACCCAACCTTCATAGAAAATTCTCACTTGTTCAGGAATAGAAAAACCATGGTGTGGAACCATTTTTAGAGTGTCTTTGAACCTCTCCCATGTTTCATAGAATGACTCTTCCTCTTTTTCAAAAAAGTTTTGGATGCTCTTTTTAAGTGCAATTGTTTTGTGGTGGGGAAAGTATTTTTTTGTAGAATTCTCTTTGTAGTTGGTCCCAAGAGTTTATGGATGATGATCTCAAATTGTTTAGCCAATTTTTAGCTCGATCCTTTAAATAAAAAGGAAATAGCCTCATCTTAGCTGATTCTAGTTGATGTGGGGGACACATGGTTTCTACAATGTCATTGAACTCCTTAATGTGAAGGTAGGTCATCTCGGACTCCATTCCATGGAATGTGGGAAGGTGGTTTAGGACATGGGGTTTAAAGATGTAGTTGGAATATCCTAGGGTAATTGTGTATAATGCATGAGGGGGCATTGGTCCAGGAAGGTGCGAGATAGTCATTCATGGTTTGATCAATTGCATTCCCCAAGTTTGGGTCTGCCTCATTTGGGTTTCCATTTTGGTTCCCACCCGGGTTTATGAGTTGCTTTCTTTGAAGAACTTCCATTGAAATAGGCTCAATTTTTTGACTATGGAGTATTAGGAATATTAGGATCTAATGGATACAATCCCCTATGTTCACTTGACTCCACTATCTAAGTACTTTCCACCCTAAATATTTTATTTGAATTGTCACGGGTGTAGGCGGACATGCGCAAAAAAAACGAGAAAGGGACAAGATAAGAGATCTTGGATGAAAATAGAAGAATAGAGGTGAGGAAAGAAGGTTTTTGATCTATGGTACTTACTTGGTCCCTAGAAACAACGCCAAAATTTGATTCACGCTCAAATTTACCCAAGAGATGAAGGTAGAATGGTCCTTGTAGTCTAGATTGGGTTGTCGAATCCACTGAGACCTAAGAAGATACCTAAGACACACAACCTATGAGGTGGATTTTTGGCTATGAAGTGGCCAACTTGGTTTTGATTTTGGATGGTTTTAAAGAACACTAATAAACCTAAGTGAATTCAATTAAATGAACATGGGTTGATCTTAAGATTATGAAAGGGGTGGATTGAATGAATTTTACTTCTTTAGACAATTTTGGTTTAATTAATTCTTGATGAATCCATTCTTCAAAATAACACTACCTTCATCATTTTCTGGTTTGATGTAACTAAAATCAATTAATAACCCCCTAAACACATAGAGAACAAAATTAATGATGTCTCCAAGGTATATGGTCATTTTATTAATTGGATTTAGCTTCCTCAAATAGAGTGAAGATGAATAGTGGAAATAACTGAAGAATGGAAGTCTTAAATTAGTTAACCAATTAACAACAATTTGTTCATAAAATAACATTAAATCCAGACTTTGAATCCTACTAAGATCAAACCATTAAAGGGTTATCCCTCCATTTATGTTATACTCTCAATGGTGGGCAGAATATGGCTTACAAGAATTAGATTGAAGAAATTAAAACCACAGAAATAACGAGCACTCCTCCGTGTGTGTGAATGAAATTCACACCTATGTGTGAAGTAATTCAGTAAAACAAAGAGATATCATTGTGATTTGTGATTATAAAGTTTTAATGAAATAAATGGGAAGAATATAAGAGAAATATGTTGATTAAGAACAAAGAATTACAAAAAGGAAACTTACATGGAAATTGAAATGTGATTACAAACACAAAGTGGCAGCATAACATTACAATTAAACCAAACACCCAAGATTATCAACTCCTCCACCACCACTGCCTTAAATAGGAATTTTTGAATCCTTGGGTAGATAATCCAATAGTATAAGTCTTCTCAATTAATTGTGGTAGGCCATATGTGGGTGGAAAGTTGAGGGAGAGTTGATTTTCCACCCTTGACCTGAGGTGGCAGGCAGCTTGCTTCCACCGAATAGATGCGCATGGAATACCGTCTAGATGGCCGAATTAGAGTGGGACATAGAAGAAGAAAATGGATATACGGATGTATTATAACTGTATGTAAAATTTGGGCCCATGTTAAGTTGTGGATCCGGATATATGAGTATATTAGTGGGATGTTTTTCTGGGCCACAGAACCTGGCCCAGAATTTTATCTCTAACTTGGGCTGCCTAAATAACCACAATGGAGGCCGAATTAGCATTGGATCCTGCATAATTATTTGTTCCTATATATGTATTATAGCATCCCATGAAATTTTGGATTAATTGGGCCTGTATGTTGGGTCCCACAGTCTCATCAGTGGGATGGTGTCCAATCTGCCTTCTCTAGAATTGCTTCCTTTCATCTCAAAATATGTCCATCATCCTTTATGAATCCTCCATTTATCCCTGGATGAAACATGTTCATATTGAAGTGTAGATAAATTTACCAAAATATAAAATTAAAATATGGATAATTACATTCCTTAAAATCAGATGAATCATTGGGTACTTTAAATGATGTTAAAAAAAATGTACCATATAATAGTGCATTTTAAGAAGGTATTACAATCATAATGTGAAATAATGTTCAAAGTATAAAATGAACTAAAATTGTGTTTATGAATAATAATGCACATGAATATTATATATATTAACAATGAATATTATCCTCATTTATTGGATAATCATCCTTATTGGTACCCAGCTTGTACCATCCATGTATCTATTCATTTGAATACCCACGACAATATTCAATTTATAATCCCCTTTGCAATTTGATACATGGAATCCATTATTGAATTTTAGTTGATCTTTTCAATCTTACTCATTTCCTTATACTACTTAATTGTAGGATTTAGTATTCTTAATGAATAATATATCACCGATCGCAGTGAATATAAAACTATCACCATGGTTTCATTCTTCCTACGCAGTATGTATCACTGGAACATACGTATTACACTTGTGGAACTTGTTCCTTATGCCAACCATTTATGCATCTCAATCATTGACTAAGTCCAAGTCAATTCATCTCCCACTATCTCTAATATATATGTGCACCCTTGTATAGAAATGTAGTCTAATACTTGAGTACATCTTTTCTATCTTATGGATTTAGATAATATCTTAAGCAACTGTTAGGATAATTACCTTAAATGCACAACGTGTTTAACTTGATGCATGTTTGTTTAAATCCTAAAAAATTATTTGAATTTAAACACATCCTATGACATAATGGAGTTTCCATCATACTATGACTCATATGATATCCATTTTTCATTTTAGTTGGAATATTGGTTATGGGTTTAAGATATTATTTTCAAAGCACATCATGAAATATAATGGAAGTTACTGTAGGTTGTAACATTGATACTTCTTACATCATAACTTTGATGTATAAAATGTATGTTTTGGAATTGCTCCATGATAAATTTTGTTGATCAATGTTAATATGTAAGACTCATAATCGATCCTCCTCATGAACATAAATACAGTGATGCAGATAAGGTAACATGCATTTAGGAATTAATCCACGCAACATTATCATGATCGATGATTGTTTGTTCAAGATATTATTCAGCATGCCGATCCGAAGAAACTCATATCTTCTTACCAAAATTATAAATCATTGGTACATTCCTTAATGACTTAAAGGAATCTTATGAAGTATCTTTACCTCTAACTCTCCTTTGGAATAGTTCACACTCTCTTGTTGAACTAATCCTCAGATGCTTTGTGGAATACCTTTATTTCTAAATGTTTCTTTGTATAAACTAAGAATGTAGATAATACCAAAGGTGTTTAGCTATGTCGAGCCTAAATACCATACTGGGTATATAGTTGATGTCCACTTTTAGTTTTACTTGATAAAGAATCACATTATCACAACTAAGTAGGTCTTACAATTTTTATATTCATCATGTATTGCCTTTTGATTCAAGTATGTCTAAACTATTTGTTTAATATATTACCAAAAACAACATTCATTACAAAAACATGGAATGATGTATCATTATGTCCAAAGGGAATGTGAGATAATTTTTTTGGTTATACTTAACAACCTGTTCAGTTTGAGTCAATTACTTCACAATTTTAAGTTATGTTTTTCTCACCGCTGACTTAGGAATCACCCTTTCTCGGATACTTGGATAAGACACTTTACTTCTAGTAATGTTTCTCTACTTACTTGGTTATTGTATTTCAATACATATATGTGAAAAGAATATTGTATTTTAATACCCAAGAATTATGTGAGATAACAATACTTTTATTTGATGAATATTAACTAAACGAGAAGCGGGTACTTGCTTCTAGTATTTCAGTTTTTAAACTTCCATGAATTTATATGTGATGCAAATAACCTCCTATTAAATAACCTACCATTTTTCTTTGAAGGATATGAAGAAGGTTCCTTTGGCATTACTTTCCATAGGCCTTTTCTTCTTTTCATTCAATTTATTTTCTATAAGAATAAAAGATGGAGTTATCTCCAATATTATTATTACTTGGTGAATGTTACCATAAAGGTAATGAAGCGCTTACTCTATATCCTTCGTTTAAACCCTTAAACAAAACTAGAGTAATTGGGTGTAAAAGGTATAAGAATGGGATGACATGAAAGATTGTGAACTATCTTTCACTTTACACAAACCGAGTGTTATCACCACATTCATATATTGCTTAGCTTTCTCCTCAAAAATTTATTGGAGATGAGACTACATGTGATCATCATCCAAGTCATGATATAGAGACCATGACTAACATCAGACGTTGATGATAACATTTTGACAGATCCATCATATGATTTTTCATGAGTCTCCTATAAGAAATTTTACACCCCTTGCTTCCTAAGGTGGTTTAACAGGTTGGAACACAAGCACCTTGAATTTCTATAATGGTAGTAATGCGCACAAGCACCTATACTACAGTTGGAATTTCGTGCTTGTTTTGACATTAACTATATTCAGTATTTATCACAGTTTTTATTAGGGTATTACTTTCCATTCTCTACAAAAAAACTTTAGCATATTTTACTTTAATGTGATTACCAGTTTAGACATAATTGATTAATTTAAACATTGAATGTCTCCCACTAACTTTCCAAATTCTAGGAACCCTCTATACTAGAATCAGAAAACTCTTGAGTATTCTAGTGGCAAGGATCCCTGAACCTCCCTCATAGTCTACAATCTATGGATACTCCACTACTCGGAGGGTCCAAGGTAGGCTTTTTAATGGCCAACTACATTAACTTGCAGTTCCTTGATCTGTTGAGTGAAGTCCCAGCTTCAAAAATCATTTACTGATTTACTCAATGCTTGCCTCTAAAATTTAAAAAAGCTATCTATGGCTATTTCTTTGCTGAAATTTTAGTTAAGTTGACCCACCACATGAATAATAACTCCCTGGTAGTAAGAGGCACCCTCATCTAAGTCATGACCGACACCTCGAACACCTGGTTTTGTTCAAACCTAAATGATGGAAGGCTGTTTGTGACTTAATATTTTCTTTGAGGGTTTTATTGGGTTTCTCTCTCGATGAATGTAATCCATTTCTATTAAACTTGTTCATCTATGTTGTAGCACTCACAACTGAACTTTAATAGAAAATCATATGCCACTTCTTTATGAATTTTATTATCTATTATTTTATGTATTTTCCCGCTGTTCTAAAATGCATAAAATAATAAATAAATGCATAATGGTAAACTACTACCCGGCTAGTCTTGAGCATCTAAACAACCTAAGCACATCGTACCTGAGTCGAAGCTTGACTCTTGATGCAGCTTGCCCTGTCATGTGTGTCCGTTGGTCTTCTGGAGTATTGCCACGTCTTGGCAGGGTCGACGTCACGTCTTAGAGTATCGACTTGTCTTGGTAGGGTCCACATGTCGTCTTGCATCGTCTTCATCAACATACACCACCTCGTTTTGGCGGGGTCCACGTCGCTCGCCGTCTTCCTCTAAAGTACAAAAAATTACTCGTACGTAGGTGAGGGGAACTCGAGTATAAATGTACATCATATAAATATTGGGCGCACATGCCCTTATACATTTTAACTGAAAAATAAAGATGATGCATAGACCATCTATTTAATTAATAATAATCATCGCATGTAATTAAAATAATTAATTAAATAAAAGGCAACATACACAGGTCGATGCTCAAGACTAGCAGGCGGGTAAAATAAAGCGCGATAAAAATTAAAATGTATTAATTAAGTACGGGGGTTATCTAAATTAAATTAAATGAATTTAATAATTCAAATAATTTAATTATTTATTGGTCTACTAATTAATTTAATTTTAATGTTAAAATTAAATTAATTAAAATTAATTCAATTTAATTATTAAATTGAATTAATTTTATCTGGGAATTAAAATAATTAACCAAAATTAATTTTAATTAATTTAATTTATAAACTAAAATTAAATTAATTAATTAAATTAATCTTGATTAATTTAAATTGGTCGATCCCTGAAACTCGACTACAAGGCCTATGTGGGTCGGGCCAAACCCACGCAGGAACCTATGAGGCCGTGTAGGGCCCAACTAGGTCAGACCGATCTGCCTAAACCTGTTTTGGGTTGGGCAGGTCCGCCCAGACCATTTCGGGGCCCACCTTTACCCTGTGGAAATAATTGTACGCAAAAATAAAAGTACATCCCAGGTCTTGATAGAGGGTGACGGCTGGCCGGTGTGGCAGCTGCCACCGCTGTCCGGTGAAAGGTCGGCCGGAGGCACGCCTGCTACTCCGAGGAGCTGCTGGTCGGTCAGAGGCACACTATTGCAGCATAGGTCCGCTGCGGCTGGAGTGGATAGAGGTGTGGAATCAGGCTGGAGTGCGGCTTCATGAGGGTGTTGGGTGCTAGGTTGAGCCTGCAAGGGAGGCCGAGTGCAGACTGCTGACTCCAGTCCAGACTAAAGGGGCGGCGGCGGGACTGGCTGTCGGTCGGAGGGCCCGCCTACGTGGAGGTGGGTAGCGAGACCGGGAGGTGAAGACACCCAGACCCAACGCTACTGGAGGTAGTACTGCGCGGCATCGGGTGCCAGCGGGAGTGGAGGTCCAGGCCGCGGCTGTGGAGCCTCTTGCTAAAACGACTGGAGGTTGGGGTGTCGGGGTGGGCGAAGCCTGGTTTGCCGGGATGGCCGAGGTGGCCTCATGGGGAAGCAGTCCGGTGCGGATCTGCATACGGGGGGGCACCAGCATGCAGGAGGTGGACTATTCTGGTTTGCTGCACACAAGGTTGGGAAGGATGGTCAGGAGAAGCCTGGTGCAGCACGATGAGGCCAGCGAGGCGTGCCAGGAAGAGGTGGATCCTGTGGGATGGAGGTTGGTAACACTGAGGAGGCGGGACGACGACCTTCCAGGTGCAGCGGGTCACTGAGGAGCTTGGCTAGGGGGGGTCCATGTGCTTCACACCACACTAGGAAGAGGGGTCCACTCAGACCCCTGCAATCTTCCCCTTTTTTTCTACTTTACTTTCCACGCGCCGACCACATCTTGTTTTTTTAAGACTTCTTTTGAAGTCATTCCTTCCCTTGTTTTTTTAAATGAGTCAAGTCCACAACTTTCTTTTAAGTAAAGTCATCTCCATTATTTAAAAGACTACTTAGGCTTTTAAATTAATAAAAATAAAATTATTATATTAAAATAATAATTTATTATTAATATATTATTATAATAATAAAATAAATATTATTATAATAATAAAATATTATGTAAATTACTAAATTGTAAAAATTATAATTTTCAAAATTATAATTATATCCAATGAACCGATCTAAACTTGATCGTTTCTTCGGAATAAATGAAACTTAATACCCATGGTTAAAAACCCAAATTCGATCCAACTCAAAAATTTAAAATGGCCATAACTTGACCATTCGAGATCAGATCGACGCGTGGTTTGAACCGATGAGGCTAGTTTTGAACCCTCTACTTAATTTTATTACAATTTTAATTTTCTAGGTGCAGAAAATCTATGTGATCCCTCAGATACCACTGTTAGGTTCTGGGGCCTGCAGCGGAAGCCGGTGGGCCGGGAATTTTAAAAATTTTCGTCGGTAGGATGACAGAACTTTTCATCGCCGATGATCCAAGCCCCAAAGATGTCTGAGGATCTCGCGTAAATTATTAAGAGCACAAAACTAAAACGAAAACTTACCCATTTCATATCTGAATCCGCGGTTGACTGCAACTAGTCGATGACGATCGCCGCTTGAAGGATCCAAAGCAGGATCCCTCTAGATCATCCACATGCACTCCAAAAATCTGCTGGAACATCGATCATTGAATTTCAGGTGCTAGCACGGTGATCCGACGATGCTTTCGACGTCCCAACGATCACCACATCAAGATCTCTTCAATGCTTGAGGAAGAACTTAATATGAACTCCTGGATCGTCAACTTATCTCTCTATGAAGCGGGAGGAGAGAGAGGCTCCGAATTTTTATTCCATACAAATGAATGAATAGTGAATTTCAGAACATAAGAGAGTACCTCCTCTTATATTTATAGTGATGTTGATAAATACCCAGTAGAGTTCCCTAGCCCCCGTTTATTTTAACATTCACTAAATAAATAATTTTGACAAACTTAACTGCACCAATATTATTTATTATTTTTATCACATACTTGTAATATATATATATATATATAATATATTACATGATAAAACCGAGTCATTTAACTCGACTCGCTATCCCGCTTAATATTAAACGAACCTTGAATATTAAAATAATATTCGTTTGATTAATATTTTTCTCGTATTTACTAAACTCATAAATACATTAAATAAATTCAATCCCAAATATTCATAACTTGAATATTAATGAATTTATTTAATTCATCAGTGATTGATAACTTGGACAACATTCAGACCCCATGGCGGAGCCCACTATGTTCATATACATATTCAACTAAATAGGGAAGATTGTTAAATACGCTATTGTGTGTGACCCTCTAGGCCCTTATCTCGATAACAGTGAATAAAATCCACAGACCAAGAGCGAAGTCTAGCAACTCATCATGGCCCCTAAAGAGATAAGGTTATTCATAGCAACGACTACCATCCTACGAACACTGACTGTGTACTATAATCTCTTTGTGATTAAATATCTCATAAAGCAGGACGCACTCTTATGTCACCATCCTTATCTTGCTTTATTATTTGTTGATCTATCCAGATGGATTTTCCTTTCTACTAATTTGGCCAAAGACTTATGAAGGTGGCACCATATTGATCAACCATACCTGAGATATACAACTTCTTGAACTTGGAAGCAATAAATCCTTTCTTGACTATTCAGCCAATGTCATACCACCAACGACGCACCCGACACAAACTACCTCGCCATGACATCACTGCCATGGTTTTCTTCTTTCATCAAAGTATGTAATCAAATTATATACATTGGTAATGGTCTCAATTCAAGAGACCAATACACATGTCCGTAGATATAAACGACCAATGACACCAAAAACAGGTGGTGTTCCTATTTTCGAGTATGTCATCATGATCTCACTACTAGAGATCACCAAGTGCGAACTTCATGAGAAGAAGTCTCAATGATTATGAGCCCCCAACACCTGATAGTCAGACATCTACTGTGTCCATCCAGTAATATGTAACTAGACTATAGAACATATATTTATGATCAATGTCATTGTATCTCGAGGTTCTCATTATATCCTGATATCTGCTATAACATCTCAACACAACAATTAACCTTTGGACATTACCATTATTATAGTGGACGCAGAAAATTCTGCACTATAATGTTAAGATAACATCATGCATAGCTAACTATACATATGATATGGTAATCAAAAGTAATGCATAGTTGGGTCTAGGGAACCCACTATTTCAACACTTATCCTATTACTGGGATTTTAAATCACCCCTTTTTGATGTATATCCTGAGGTGATTACATGTAATAAGGAGAAGGTGACTCTGACCATTTATTTTCTTGCTGGAGAGGCCGAACAATGGTGGGATTTGATTAAGGACACCAAACAGAGAGACAAAATTGAATATATGGAGTGGTAAGACTTTAAGATAATTTTTCTTAACAAGAATTTCCCATGAACTCTTCATACAAATATGGATAGAGAATTCATAGAGCTAAAGAAAAATTATGGAGAATCTGTTAGGACTTACGAAGAAAATTTCACAAGGCTTGAAAGCTATGATTCAAGATTTGTTATCAACAATGATAGAAAAATCAATAGATTCTTAAATGGATTAAAACCAAACCTTCAAAAGTCTCTTGAAATTAGAGACTTTGGGAGTTATTAAGAAGTTGTCTGATGTGCTCTGAAAGTGGATATGGAGTTTAGATAATGATCCCTTAGATATAGTGATAAGAAATGAAAGATGGAGTTTCATGTCAGAGGATCTAATGAGAAGGGGGGAAAGAAAACTCAACCAGCCACATATCAAAAATGTGGGAAGAAATATCATGGGAAATTCCTCAAAGGGATGGGGAAATGATTCAAGTGTGGGAGAGAAGGATACCAAGCTCAAGAGTGTTGAAAAGATATGAGAATTTAGGATAATGTAGTGGAGAAAAATAGAGCACCACACATGGTCCGATACTACAACTATAGGGAGAAAAGGAACTATGCAAGCTAGTGCACTAAACCTTGAGTTCTCGAGGGTAATCAGCTTCATCATTCACCAAATCCAAAGGAGAAAGGGAAGGCTTATTCCATCACTACTGTAGAAGTTGAGAAAGAAAATCAAGTCGTAAAAGGTACACTTATTATTCACTCAATAATGGAAAAAGTATTATTTAATTATGGTTCTATGCTTTCCTTTATATCTCACAAGTTTTATAGAACTATTGAATTGAATCCCCAAAACCTTGAAGTAGAGATATCTGTAAAAACACTAAGTGGTGCAGTCATTTCAACCCAAGTCTCGGACTTTTCTCATGTTGGAGAATGTAGGAATATTCTTCCATCGAATATCGTGATACTTCACTTGGTGGAATTAAACTCTATAATGGGAATAGATTGGCTCTTGTTATATAGATAACATGTAAAATATAGGGAAAATAAAATATATTTTCATATTATGAACCATCCCATTCTCCTCTACAAATGAAAGGAAGACTGTGAATCTTCTTTGAAAAATCCTTCAATGATGTGGGTGTTGATTCCCTATGAAGAAACATACCTCACTCAAATGGTTGATTCAAAGGAAAGTGTTAACCTAGAGAAAATTCCCATTATGAGGGATACAGTGATGTATTTTTTGAAGATTTACTCAGACTTCCACTGAATCATGAGGTAGAGTTTTCAATAGAACTCATACCAAGAGCTACTCATATCTTAAAATGTCCCTATATGATGGATCCTATCAAATTTTAGGAGTTAAAGAAGCAGCTACAAGAGCATTGGGACAAAGGGTTTATATTCCCTAGTGCATCACCTTTGGGTGCACTAGTGCTCTTTATGAAGAAGAAGGATATATCAATGAGGTAGTGTATCAATTATCAGGAACTCAACAAGATCACCATAAATAAAAAGTATCCTATTCCAAGGATTGATGACTTGTTTGATCAGTTGAGAGGAGCTCAGTACTTCTCAAAGGTGGATCTCTGTTTTGGATATCATCAGCTAAAAGTGAAGAAGGAAGGTATTCAGAAGACTGCATTCCATACAATTTATGGGCACTATGAGTTTATGGTGATGCCCTTCAGACTTACTAATTCCCCTTAAATATTCATGGAATTGATTAATAGAGTCTTTAGACATTGCCTCAACAAATTTTTGGTAGTGTTTATCAATGATATTCTCATATACTCTAAGTGCAAGGAGGAACATGAAGAATATCTAAGGCTTATGTTGGTGATAATGAGAAAGGAGAAGTTGTACGCCCAGTTCAACAAGTGTGAATTTTGGATGAAGCAAGTCAAATTCTTGGGACATGTGATAAAAAGAGAGGGAATTTATATGTACCCTTAAAAAACAAAAGCAATTGAGTAATATCCCAAACCCTCTAGTGTCATGAAAATCCGAAGTTTTCTTAGATTAGTTGGGTACTACCGACATTTTATGAGAAATTTCTCACGATTTTCAAGCTCGCTAACTAAGTTAACAAAGAAAGGGGTAAAGTATGTTTGAATGGAAGAATATGAGGAAAGCTTTAAGGATCTAAAGATAAGGCTGATCTATAACACCCCGAGATTTTATGAAAAATATTATTTTTAATTTTATTAATGTCCTGTGTTATACACTACACCAAAAGGAGCTTTCACAACATGCATCCCTGACTTGCCTTGTATTACACGCAATCACGACCTTCCTCGATAGCGTGTGTTGTACGCAATACCGAGTTTCACTAAACAACGATATGCTATTAAAATATTATTAAAACTAGCCGTTATGAATAGTAATAACCACTTTTTCAAATTTTTTAAATTTCATCTTTCAAAATGGACTTCATTTTTGGATTCGGAATATCAAAATTAGCCTAGGGTGAAATTTTGGTATTTTTCTGACAACTTTCAATTTTTGATGAATAGTGAAAACACTGGGTTACTATTTGAAAACCGACTTTTTATTTAAATAATTATTTATTCTATTTAAATTTATTTTAGGTCAAAATTGACACATAATACCTATATAAGTTCAATGTAATTCATTAGAGTCATTTTATAATAATTTTAGACATATAAAAATTTTATTGAACTTTTGACCGTCTTTTACCCACCTCCTAGGAGAATTTCCAAATTCACATAAAACATAATTTTAACGCTTCTGTGAGTGGAATTTCAAAAATCCAAGAGACACGGTTGATGTCAGTAAGTAAAATGTGGTTCAATGAGGTGAAAATAATTTTTGGTGAATAGTAACTTTTTACTTTTTTTACCGTGGTTAAAAGTAAATAAGGTAATTAAGGGTAAAAATGATATTATTATTACCCTAACACATGTAATAATTATATTGGATAAGTGTAATTCGACAAAAAACAACATTAGGAATAAAATATGACCATTTAGTCCCACTTGAATTAGATTAGGACATTTATTATTAATTTATTTAAAGAAGGGTTAAAATAGTTAAAATCAAAGTTTAATAAATAAACCATTTTTAATATAGGGTTATACATAATATAAATTCGACTATAAATATTAATTATAAAGATAAAAATATTTCCTACATAACGGTATTTTATTTTTAATTTTTAAACTTAAAATAATTTAATTTATTTATGACACAATGATGATGCAGTAATTATCTTATTAATGAAATATTGACATAATTGATGTTATAAATACCTAAATAAATGTAATTTGAGATTTTTTATGAATTACACTAATTTTCTAGGTTAATATGACATTTTATTATTGATTTAGTTAACTTTTTTGGAACTAATCATTCTGTTATGATTTTCAAAAAAAATCAATTACCAAATAGTGTCAAAATTAACATCAAATAGTTTTTAAAACAAATATTATATTATTAATTGTAATTTTATTCATAAAAATCTAAGGTTCGGCCAAATGACTTAGATAAGGTTATATATATTAATAATAAAAAACTTGGGGTTCGTTTGGCTTGTTATAGTAAGTTTATTAACCTTATAGTGTAAGAAAACAAGAAGACACGGTAAAAGAAAAATTATTTAACTTAAAGTTAAATCTAAATGATAAGTTTAAAATAGAAACCTAAACTTGCCTAAATTCTATTGTATGAGAGGATTTAGACCCATCCCCACCTTAGATTTGAAATAAATCAATTAGGAGCTATTTAAAACCGAATATGACTTTATAATAAAATAATATTTTTAGTTTTTCCAAAGGTGTCCCTCTCCTCCCTTATAAAAGGGCACCTCCTCCCTCTTTTCATCACACCACTTTGAGCCTTAAAGATCGGCCAAGACCTGAAAAACTCTATTCTAAAATTCCCTAGAAACATCTTATAGGTCCTGGTTTTCTTCAAATACCAATTTTAGTGCCCTAAGAGTAGGTCTCAAAGAGGCGCTTCAAAGAAGAGGTAATGTCCGTTACCAATTCTTTCAACTTTATTTCTTCTTCCACTTCTTCTTATTTAGTTGTTTAATTATTAAGTAATAACATCAGTATCACTAATATACTGGTATGTTATTATAAGTATGAAACAACCCTATTTCACCATCTATCCATCCTATGGAAAACGAAATCACCGCGCGTGCGTACGTACGGTATACCATCTCCACGCCGTGGTGTAATCTATTTTCCACCACCACCTTACTTGGATGGGTATAATGGTGTAAATAATAACTATATATGATTATTTCAAAGTGATATTGATTCTGAAATATTATACATACACTTCAATACAATTCCACGATCATGGGAATGATATCATCGCTCGTGCGTACGTGCGGACTACTGTCTCCACGACGCGATGAGATTCATTCTCCATGTTAACCATTCATGAATGATTATAAAGTATATAAAATAAGTAATCATGAAATATATGAAATAATAATGATACTGGATTAATGTGTGTATATATTTATGTCATCTACTTAATTTCATTCAATTCAATATGGAAACGAAAACAGCGTTCATGCGTACGTACGACCTACCGTCTCCATGAACTGTGTATTTCATTCCTTTTATCGATCAATAATATATATGTATATGATGAATATATATTATATATAAATCATGTTTTACATTCTGTAATTATGTAAATCAGTATATAAGTAATAATATCAAGAATGACAAGTCGAAACACATACGATAAATGAAACGATTTTACGCAAAATGCTCTTTAACATGGAATTTACAAAAGAACGGGTAATATAAAGTCATAAGTGAAACATATATGATATCATAACAATGAATATGATTCTGTAATAAGTCAATGACATTATTTAAAACATTATACAGGAGGTTCGGATATGTACGAAGCATATCGGACCTAAGGAAAATGATAATTTTTCAAATCTCATTTTTATCCGAGATTGCTTATTCGTAAGTATTTACTAGGGTTATTGCTATCATCCATGTCCATGTTTTATAAAAGTATGTTTAAATTCCTTTCTACCCATTTTTAATTTTACCCAATGGTTTGGAAGGAATCTTTCTTTTATTTACCCTACAAGGTACTTTTTGACTTTTCCGACAAAAGTATGAGAAAAATGTTTTTTTAATGTATACGGAAAGAAATAATTTTTACGATTTTATAAAGCCTTATTTTCATGAAGCTTACTCCAAAATATTTCATGACTATTTTCAAAAAAAATCATTTTCTTTTAAAATTGCATGACATTTTGTGAAAAGAAAATGATTTTGAAGAAAAAAGGATATTTTCCTCAAGAATTCATTTCAAGTGTTTTATCAAAACCATTTTCCATCTAAGATGACATTATTTCATATGTGTATGTTTCAAGTATGATGTCCCTATGATTTACACGGTTTCAATTTTATTATGATGAAATATCCATTTGTTTTATTTGGATTATGTGATGATTGGATGATGTTTATGAAACCCATTTTATTCATTGGGTTATGATGAATGTTTTAAGTTTATTTTGTGGCACAAGTAAGAATGATTTAATTATGAGATGGGTGGGACCTATATATCCCTCCAATGCATTGGGTAAAGATTTATATCTCATGAGATAGACATGATTGGAATGGTAAGTTAATCCGGTTCAGTGTTACAGGACTGAAACGAGGAGTGGACTCGATTCAGAAAGGGACTTTGTCCACTAAGATGGTCTTGGTAGCAATGCCTTGGCTACTATGGAATTTATAACAAGTGCTTAATGGTTTCCAAAATTACATGATTTATTCCCATGATATTTTATCATTATTGATGTTCCCTTATGATATATGCCTTACGTACTTCCAAGGTTCATGTCTTTGCTCAAGATTTTTATGTTTAGATTTTATGTTCAAGTTTTTGCATTCAAATGTTTATGGATTGTTTTATGTTCTCTATGTTTACCCTTACTGGGCATTTGAGCTCACCCCTTTTATGTTTTCTTTTCCCCATGATATAAATAAAGGTTTTAGGTAAGAAAAAAAGGGGAAGATCTTTATGGGAGATGTTGAAGATCTTTCACCATGATTAGAAGATTATATTCCGAGTTTCCAAAGACACTAAACTAATACGGTCCTTGTGTGTCTGTTTTTGTTATGTACTAAGTATTCCAAAAAAGTAATGTAATGTCCATGTACGTCAAGCTTCAGGTCTTTACAGTTGGTATCAGAGGAAAGGTTTAGTCAACCTTTGGAAACTAGGATGAAAAAACGTTAGTGAGATCCCTAGAGATATTTTTAAGGTATGTCTAGGGATGTCCCTAAGGATAAGTATACGTATAGGATATAATCCTAGAACTACTGTAATAATCTTAGAATTTAACCTAAGATGTTATATATTTATGGTACTCATCCTTTATTATGTTGTTTTCCCTAGCATGATTTTTTCCTCTCACACTATTCTTTTTGGGTTTTAGACAATGGCTGGAACCCGAAGGAACCATGTTGATCAATGTAATGGACAATGCAATGATTGTCCTCCTGAACAAACAAATGTTATGGGAGATGGAGTGAAAAATCTTATTTCTATACTTACACAAGCTATGAATCATTCTGGACTTCCAAATGAGCAGAGAAGGGAACAATATTCTATTGAGTCCTTCATGAGGCAACGTCCACCTTCTTTCAGTGGGTCTTCTGATCCACTTGTTGCTGAACAATGGATCATTACCACTGAAAAGATATTTTCTATTATTCAATGTTCTGAACATGATAAATTCATCTTAGCAGTATATCATTTGGGCGCACATGCCCTTATACATTTTACAAGGCTTGCAAGGTATGCATCTGGCTTTATCATCCAACCTGAAAGTAAAGTTGATCGATTCTTCAGTGGCTTAAAACCAAATCTTCAAAGGGCATTAGCTATAAGAGACTTCAGTAGCTATGAAGAAATTGTATGTTGTGCTATCAAGGTAGAAATGGAAGTTGGTGTTACATATCCATCTCATGGTTTTGACAAGAAATGAAAGATGGAGTTCAATGAGAAATTTCATAATAATAGTGAAAAGAAGATGAATGTTTCCTTATGCTCAAAGTGTGAAAAGAAGCATGGTGGAGATTGTCTTAAAGGGACTAGAAAATTTTTTAAGTGTGGAAAAGAAGGTCATCGAGCAGCTGAGCGTCTAAGTAAAGGAAAAAGGGTTGCTAATGGTGTGAATAAATAAAAGACTCCAAAGAATGAACCAACAACACTTCAATGCTTCAAGTACAAGGAAATGGGGCATTATGCTAATAAATTCCCTAATCCAAGGGTTAGTGATGATCGACATGAGCAACCACTTAAGGAAAAGGACAAAGGGAAGTCACATGTGATCACTATTGGCAATGTTGAATATGACAACGATGTGGTGGAATGATTAAGTGTTTATGTAATGGGATTCCAAAATAATGATCACTACTGGAAAGATGATTTTTCCCAACACTTCTATACCAACGGTTTGTAAAAACTGTTGGTATAGCTACCATTTCCCAACGGTTCACCAAAACCGTTGGGAAAGGGTCCTATATCCCTCCTCTTTCCAAACGGTTCATCAAAACCGTTGGGAAAGAGTCCTCTTTCCCAACGGTTCACCAAAACCGTTGGGAAAGGGTCTTCTTTTCCTCCTCTTTCCCAACGGTTCACCAAAACCGTTGGGAAAGAGGAGGGAAGATTTCAACCTTCGGCCAGCTTAAAATTCAACCCATCCAAACCTATCCCAACGGTTTTAAAAACCGTTGGGAAAGGGCTATCCCAACGGTTTTGAAAACCGTTGGGATAGGTTCTTTAATGTTTTTCCAGATCTACTAACCGAGAACATTATATGAATCAAAACTTTAAATAATTATGATAATACATATATATATTTATGAAATTATGTTTACAAAGTGATGTTAGCTTAGTGGTTAAGTCGTTCGATTATAAACGAGGGGTCCTGGGATCAAATCCTAGCGGATGTTTTATTTTTCTAATTTATATACCAACGGTTCCATTACCGTTGGTATAGATTTCATATTACCTATACCAACGGTTTCCAAAACCGTTGGTATAGGTTTATACCAACGGTTTTTGGAAAACCGTTGGTATAGACCTATCCCAACGGCTTACTTGGATACGGTTCTCCAAACCGTTGGTATAAGCTATACCAACGGTTTGGAGGCCTATACCAACGGTTCCAAACCGTTGGTAAAGGTTAGTTTTCCAGTAGTGGATGTATATATTATCATGGAATATTGGAATATTTATGTATTGGTCTATTTTGGTTTTCAATAATTTTATGGTACCGGTAACCATGAAAAGTTATTCAAATATTTTGTAAATCAGATGATATGCGCATAATGAAGGGATAAGGAGAAAATGAAATGTTTGACAGTATTCATGAGCTCATGATTGATATAAGGACTAAGTGATATCATGGTTTGAGTATAAATAATTTTGAGGATTTTGTTATGTGGAAAGTGTTAACTTTTAACTGCATTCATGTTTTCACTAAGGTTCAATGGGTATTTATTCTTCAAGAGAATACATGATTTAGGTATTCACATGTTTTTAATTTGACCAACAAGATATATTTTATGATATATGGGGGATAAATGATGGCATTCACGTGATTTTTATGTGACATTTCAAGTAATCATTTTCTTTATACTATGATCTTGGACCGAAGTATTTTAGATAAGCCTAAAGATTGGAATGGATTATATTGGACATAAGTTAGTATTGTTTAAGGATAGATCTTTTTTCGATATTATTGATGGGATGTTATAGTAATGTAGTTTTAGAAAAAGGACAACCTGCAGGACGGGCGACAGCCCATCACGTCAGACAAGGCTGTGGGAATCAAACCCACAACCGAAGTGCGACTGACCTTTATCGCCTACCACTGGCCTACAGGAAGTCACTGTTTAGTAGAAACTAGTTTTATTATATTAAGAAGTATGATATAAGAAGTATAAGTCCATTTTAGGAACCATATATGATTAATCTCACTATAGATCTACTTATGTATATTTAATAACTTTTCCTAACCTTTTGTTTGAGACAGATGGAATGACCCGTCATTCTATCACATGATCTGCTAACACTTCACGAATAACAAATTCAACTTCATTTCATTAAGAGATGAAGTGGAAATTGTTCAAGGCATGAACAACAGTGAGATTGTACCAAAATAAAGTAAGTATTTATTCTAATTCAAATTCTTCAAATTTAGGGAAATGATCTTGAAAACCAAAAATGTTGTCCTAGTGCCCTTATATCTGATGAATCAGATGGTACCCTAGATCATCAAAAATTTATGGCTTTGTGATTGTTGGATTTTCCATAGCCATGTTCTCTACCACTCTCCATCAGAACATAACAGTTAGATTTCTCTTCCAAATCCATATTTTCACCTATGTTCTCCTATGTGGAAACCCAGTGATTAATTAATTTGGGTAACCGTTATGTTTCATACTTTAGTTTTTAAAGATTGGTTTTGGTATTCCTTTTTACGATGTGGGTTTCTATTAAAGAAAACTTTTGAGTAGTAAACCATTTATAACCCCGACGAATTTCGAGGGCGAAATTCATTTTAAGGGGGTCAGAATGTAACACCCCGAGATTTTATGAAAAATATTATTTTTAATTTCATTAATATCTTGTGTTGTTCGGTACACCAAAAGGAGCTTTCACAACATGCATCCCTGACTTTCCTTGCATTACAGGCAATCACGACCTTCCTCGATAGCGTGTGTTGTACGCAATACCGAATTTCACTAAACAACGATATGCTATTAAAATATTATTAAAACTAGCCGTTATGAATAGTAATAACAACTTATTGAAATTTTGAAAATTTTATATTTCAAAATGGACTTCATTTTTGGATTTAGAATATTGAAATTAGCCTAGGGTGAAATTTTGGTATTTTTCTGAAAACTTCCAATTTTTGATGAATAGTGAAAACACTATGTTACTATTTAAATACCGACTTTTTATTTAAATAATTATTTATTCTATTTAAATTTATTTTAGGTCAAAATTGACACATAATACCTATATAATTTCAATGCAATTCATTAGAGTCATTTTATAATAATTTTAGGTATATAAAAAGTTTATTGAACTTTTGACCGTCTTTTACCCACCTCCTAGGAGAATTTCCAAATTCACATAAAACATAATTTTACCGCTTCTGTGAGTGGAATTTCAAAAATCCAAGACACATGATTGATGTCTATAAGTAAAATGTGGTTCAATGAGGTGAAAATAATTTTTGGTGAATAGTAACTTTTTATTTTTTTACCACGGTTAAAAGTAAATAAGGTAACTAAGGGTAAAAATGATATTATTATTACCCTAACACATGTCCTAATTCTATTGGATAAGTGTAATTCGACCAAAAACAACCTTAGGAATAAAATATGACCATTTAGGCCCACTTGGATTAGATTAGGACATTTATTATTAATTTATTTAAAGAATGGTTAAAATAGTTAAAATCAAAGTTTAATAACTAAACCATTTTTAATATAGGTTAATACATAAGATAAATTAGACTATAAATATTAATTAGAAAGATAAAAATATTTCCTACATAAATTTATTTTATTATTAATTTTTAAACTTAAAATAATTTAATTTATTTGTGACACAATGATGATGAAGTAATTATCTTATTAATGAAATATTGACATAATTGATGTTATAAATACCCAAATAAATGTAATTTGAGACTTTTTATGAATTAAAATAATTTTATAGGTTAATATTACATGTTATTATTTATTTAGTTAACTTTTTTAGAACTAATCATTCTGTTATGATTTAAAAAAAAAATCAATTACCAAATAGTGTCAAAATTGACATCAAATAGTTTTTTAAAAATATATTATATTATTAATTGTTATTTTATTCATAAATATCTATTATTTGGCCAAATGACTTAGATAAGGTTATATATATTAATAATAAAAAACTTGGGGTTCATTTGGCTTGTTATAGTAAGTTTATTAACCTTATAGTGTAAGAAAACAAGAAGACACGGTAAAAGAAAAATTATTTAACTTAAAGTTAAATCTAAATGATAAGGTTAAAATAGAAACCTAAACTTCTCTAAATTCTATTGGATAAGATTATTTAGACCCATACCCACCTTATCTTTTAAATAAATCAATTTGGATCTATTTAAAACTGAATATGACTTTATAATAAAATAATATTTTTAGTTTTTCCAAAGGTGCCCCTCTCCTCCCTTATAAAAAGGAACCTCCTCCCTCTCTTCCTCACCCCTCTTTGAGCCTTCAATCTCGGACAAAACCTAACAAATTATCTTCTAAACTTACCTAGAAACATCCTAGAGGTCCTATTCTTCTTCAAAGACCAATTTTAGTTCCCTAAGAGTAGGTCTCAAAGAGGCGCTTCAAAGAAGAGGTAATATCCATTACCGATTCTTTCAACTTTATTTCTTCTTCCACTTATTCTTATTTAGTTGTTTCATTATGAAGTAATAAAATCAGTATCACTCATATATGGTTATGTTATTATAAGTATGAAACAACCCTATTTCACCATCTATCCATCCTACGGAAAATGAAATCACCGCGCGTGCGTACGTACGGAATACCGTCTCCACGCCGTGGTGTAATCTATTTTTCACCACCACCTTACTTGGATGGGTATAATGGTGTAAATAATAACTATATATGATTATTTCAAAGAGATATTGATTATGAAATATTATACATACACTTCAATACAATTCCACGATCATGGGAATGATATCATCGCTCGTGCGTACATACGGACTACCATCTCCACGACGCGATGAGATTCATTCTCCATGTTAACCATTCATGAATGATTATAAAGTATATACAATAAGTAATCATGAAATATATGAAATAATAATGATACTGGATTTATGTGTATATATATTTATGTCATCTACTTAATTTCATTCAATTCAATAAGGAAACGAAAATAGCGTTCATGCGTACGTACGGCCTACCGTCTCCATGAACGGTGTATTTCATTCCTTTTATCGATCAATAATATATATGTATATGATGAATATATATTATATATAAATCATGTTATACATTCTGGAATTATTTAAATCAGTATATAAGTAATAATATCAAGAACGACAAGTCGAAACACATACGATAAATGAAACGATTTTACCCAAAACGCTCTTTAGCATGGAATTTACAAAAGAACGGGTAATATAAAGTCATAAGTGAAACATATATGATATAATAACAATGAATATGATTATTTAATAAGTCAATGACATTATTTAAATTATTATACAGGAGGTTTGGATACGTACGAAGCATATCGGACCTAAGGTAAGGGATAATTTTTCAAATCTCATTTTTATCCGAGATTGCTTATTCGTAAGTATTTACTGGGGTTATTGCTATCATCCATGTTCATGTTTTATAAAAGTATGTTTAAATTCCTTTCTACCCATTTTTACTTTCACCCCATGGTATAGAAGGAATCTTTCTTTTATTTACCCTACAAGGTACTTTTTGACTTTTCCGACAAAAGTACGAGAAGAATGTTTTTTAACGTATACGGCAAGAAAGGATTTTTAAGGTTTTATAAAGCCTTATTTTCATGAAGATTCCTCCAAAAGATTTCATGACTATTTTCAAAAAATTCCTTTTCTTTTAAAATTTCATGACATTTTGTGAAAAGAAAATGATTTTGAAGAAAAAGGATATTTTCCTCAGGAATTCATTTCAAGTGTTTTATCAAAACCATTTTCCATATAAGATGATATTATTTCATATGTGTATGTTTCAAGTATGATGTCTCTATTATTTACATGGTTTCACTTTTCTTATGATGAAATATCCATTTGTTTTATATGGATTATGTGATGATTGGATGATGTTTATGAAACCCATTTAATTCATTGGGTTATGATGAATGTTTTAAGTTTATTTTGTGGCACAAGTAAGAATGATTTCACTATGAGATGGGTGGGACCTATATCTCCCTCCAATGAATTGGGTAAAGATTTATATCTCATGATATAGACATGGCTGGAATGGTAAGTTAATCCGGTTCAGTGTTATAGGACTGAAACGAGGAGTGAACTCGATTCAGAAAGGGACTTTGTCCACTAAGATGGTCTTGGCAGCAATGCCTTGGCTACTATGGAAATCATAACAAGTCATTAATGGTTGACACAATTACATGATTTATTCACATTCTATTTTATCATTATTGATGTTCCCTTATGATATATGCCTTACGTACTTCCAAGGTTCATGTCTTTGCTCAAGATTTTTATGTTTAGATTTTATGTTCAAGTTTTTGCATTCAAATGTTTATGGATTGTTTTATGTTCTCTATGTTTACCCTTACTGGGCATTTGAGCTAACCCCTTTTATGTTTTCTTTTCCCCAGGATATAAATAAATGTTTTAGTTAAGGAAAAAAGGGGAAGATCTTTATGGGAGATGTTAAAGATCTTTCACCACGATTAGAAGATTATATTATGAGTTTCCAAAGACAATAAACTATTACGGTCCTTGTGTGTCTGTTTTTGTTATGTACTAAGTATTCTGCAAAAGTAATGTAATGTCCATGTACGTCAAGCTTCGGGTCTTTACAGTTAGTATCAGAGGAAATTTTTATTCAACCTTTGAAAACTAGGATGCGAAAACATTAGTGAGATCCCTAGAGATATTTCTAAGGTATGTCTAGGGATGTCCCAAAGGATAAGTATACATATAGGATATAGTCCTAGAACTATGGTAACAATCTTAGAATTTAACCTAAGATGTTAGATATCGATTTTACTCCCCCTTTATTATGTTGTTTTCCCAAGCATGATTTTTTCCTCTCACACTATTCTTTTTGGGTTTTAGACGATGGCTGGAACCCGAAGGAACCGTGTTGATCAATGTAATGGAAAATGCAATGATTGTCCTCCTGAACAAATAAATGTTATGGGAGATGGAGTGAAAAATCTTATTTCGATACTTACACAATCTATGAATTATTTTGGACTTCCAAATGAGCAGAGAAGGGAAAAATATTCTATTGAGTCCTTCATGAGGCAACATCCACCTTCTTTCAGTGGGTTTTCTGATCCACTTGTTGCGGAACAATGGATCAGTACCACTGAAAAGATATTTTCTATTCTTCAATGTTCTGAACATGATAAAGTCATCTTAGCAGTATATCGTTTGGAAGGTGAAGCTGATCAATGGTGGAATCTCATCAAGAATACGAGGCCAAGAGATGAAATTGAGTCCATGGAATGGGATGAGTTCAAGAACTTAATTTTCAATAAGTACTTACCTCGTATTCTTCAAAAAAAGATAGAGAAGGAGTTTCTTGAACTAAAGCAAAAGGATGATGAATCTGTTGGTATATACGAAGCGAATTTTACAAGGCTTGAAAAGTATGCATCTGGCTTTATCATCCAACCTGAAAGTAAAGTTGATCGATTCTTCAATGGCTTAAAACCAAATCTTAGAAGGGAATTAGCTATAAGAGACTTCAGTAGCTATGAAGAAATTGTGCGTTGTGCTATAAAGGTAGAAATGGAAGTTGGTGTTATATATCCATCTCATGGTTTTGATAAGAAACGAAAGATGGAGTTCAAGGAGAAATCTCAGAATAATGGTGAAAAGAAGATGAATGTTTCCTTATGATCAAAGTGTGGAAAGAAGCATGGTGGAGATTGTCTTAAAGGGACTAGAAAATGTTTTAAGTGTGGAAAATAAGGTCATCGAGCAGCTAAGCGTCAAAGTAAAGGAAAAAGGGTTGCTAATGGTGTGAATAAAGGAAAGACTGCAGAGAACGCACCAACAACACTTGAATGCTTCAAGTGCAAGGAAATGGGGCATTATGCTAATAAATGCCCTAATCTAAGGGTTAGTGATGATCGACATGAGCAACCACTTAAGGCAAAGGACAAAGGGAAGTCACATGCGATCACTATTGGCAATGTTGAATGTGACAACGATGTGGTGGAATGATTAAGTGTTTATGTAATGGGATTCCAAAATATTGCTGTATATAGTATCATGGAATATTGGAATATTTATGTATTGGTCTATTGTGGTTTTCAATAATTTTATGGTACAGGTAACCGTGAAAAGTGATTCAAATATTTTGGAAAGGAGCTGATATGTGCATAATGAAGGGATAAGTATAAAATGAAATGATTGATAGTATTCATGAGCTCATGATTGATATAAGTACTAAGTGATATCATGGTTTGAGTATAAATAATTTTGAGGATTTTGGTATGTGGAAAGTGTTAAATTTTAACTGCATTCATGTTTTCACTGAGGTTCAATGGGTATTCATTCTTTAATAGAATACATGATTAAGGTATTCACATGTTTGTAATTTGACCAACAAGATATATATTATGATTTATGGGGGATAAATGATGGCATTCATGTGATTGTTATGTGACATTTCAAGTAATCATTTTCTTTATATTATGAGCTTGGACCGAAGTATTTTATATAAGACTAAAGATTGGAATGGATTATATTGGACATAAGTTATTATTGTTTAAGGATATAACATTTTTCGATATTATTGATGGGATGTTATAGTAATGTAGTTTTAGAAAAAGGACAACCTGTAGGACAGGCGACAACCCATCACGTCGGACAAGGCTGTGGGAATCGAACCCACAACCGAAGTGGGACTGACCTTTATCGCCTACCACTGGCCTACAGAAAGTCCCTGTTTAGTAGAAACTAGTTTTATTATATTAAGCAGTATGATATATGGAGTATAAGTTCATTTTAGGAACCATATATGATTAATCTCACTATAGATCGACTTATGTATATTTAATAACTTTTGCTAACCTTTTGTTTGAGACAGATGGAATGACTCGTCATTCTATCACATGATCTGCTAACACTTCATGAATAACAAATTCAACTTCATTTCTTTAAGAGATGAAGTGGAAATTGTTCAAGGCACGAACAACAGTGAGATTGTACCAAAATAAAGTAAGTATTTATTCTAATTCAAATTCTTCAACTTTAGGGAAATGATCTTGAAAACCAAAAATGTTGTCCTAGTGCCCTTATATCCGATGAATCAGATGGTACCCTAGATCATCACAAATTTATGGCTCTGTGATTGTTGGATTTTTCATATCCATGTTCTCTACCACTCTCCATCAGAACATGACAGTTAGATTTCTCTTCCATATCCATATTTTCACCTACGTTCTCCTATGTGGAAACCCATTGATTAGTTAATTTGGGTAACCGTTATGTTTCATACTTTAGTTTTTAAAGATTGGTTTTGGTATTCCTTTTTACGATGTGGGTTTCTATTAAAGAAAACTTTCGAGTAGTAAACCATTTATAACCCTGACGAATTTTGAGGGCGAAATTCATTTTAAGGGGGGTAGAATGTAACACCCTGAGATTTTATGAAAAATATTATTTTTAATTTCATTAATGTCTCGTGTTGTTCGCTACACCAAAAAGATCTTGCAGAACATGCATCCCTGACTTGCCTTGCATTACACGCAATCACGACCTTCCTCGATAGCGTGTGTTGTACGCAATACCTAATTTCACTAAACAACGACATGCTATTAAAATATTATTAAAACAAGCCATTATGAATAGTAATGACCACTTTTTGATTTTTTTTAAATTTCATCTTTCAAAATGGACTTCATTTTTGGATTCGTAATATCAAAATTATCCTAGAGTGAAATTTTGGTATTTTTCTGAAAACTTTCAATTTTTGATGAATAGTGAAAACAGTGGGTTACTATTTAAAAACCGACTTTTTATTTAAATAATTATTTATTCTATTTAAATTTATTTTAGGTCAAAATTGACACATAATACCTATATAATTTCAATGTAATTCATTAGAGTCATTTTATAATAATTTTAGATATATAACAATTTTATTGAACTTTTGACCATCTTTTACCCACCTCCTAGGATAATTTCCAAATTCACATAAAACACAATTTTACCCCTTTTGTGAGTGGAATTTCAAAAATCCAAGAGACACAGTTGATTTCTCTAAGTAAAATGTGGTTCAATGAGGAGAAAATAATTTTTGGTGAATAGTAACTTTTTACTTTTTTTACCACGGTTAAAAGTAAATAAGGTAATTAAGGGTAAAAATGATATTATTATTACCCTAACACATGTCCTAATTATATTGGATAAGTGTAATTCAAAAACAAACAACCTTGGGAATAAAATATGACCATTTAGGCCTACTTGGATTAGATTAGGACATTTATTATTAATTTATTTAAAGAAGGGTTAAAATAGTTAAAATCAAAGTTTAGTAACTAAACCATTTTTAATATAGGGTTATACATAAGATAAATTAGACTATAAATATTCATTAGAAAGCTAAAAATATTTCCTACATAACGGTATTTTATTTGTAATTTTTAAACTTAAAATAATTTAATTTATTTATGACACAATGATGATGCAGTAATTATCTTATTAATGAAATATTGACATAATTGATGTTATAAATACCCAAATAAATGTAATTTGAGACTTTTTATGAATTAAACTAATTTTCTAGGTTAATATGACATGTTATTATTTATTTAGTTAACTTTTTTCGAACTAATCATTCTGTTATGATTTTCAAAAAAAAATCAATTACCAAATAGTGTCAAAATTGACATCAAATAGTTTTTAAAAAAAATATTATATTATTAATTGTTATTTTATTCATAAAAATCTAAGGTTCAGAAAAATGAATTATATAAGGTTATATATATTAATAATAAAAAACTTGGGGTTCGTTTGCCTTGTTATAGTAAGTTTATTAACCTTATAGTGTAAGAAAACAAGAAGACAGGGTAAAAGAAAAATTATTTAACTTAAAGTTAAATCTAAATGATAAGGTTAAAATAGAAATCTAAAGTTGTCTAAATTCTATTGTATGAAATGATTTATACCCATCCCCACCTTAGAATTGAAATAAATCAATTTGGAGCTATTTAAAACTGAATATGACTTTATAATAAAATAATATTTTTAGTTTTTCCAAAGGTGCCCCTCTCCTCCCTTATAAAAGGGAACCTCCTCCCTCTCTTCCTCACACCACTTTGAGCCTTCAAGCTCAGAAAACCCCTGAAAAATTAATTTCTCCACTTCCCTAGAAACATCCCAGAGGTCCTGGTCTTCTTCAAAGACCAATTTTAGTGCCCAAAGAGTAGGTCTCAAAGAGGCGCTTCAAAGAAGAGGTAATGTCCGTTACCGATTCTTTCAACTTTATTTCTTTTTCCACTTCTTCTTCTTTAGTTGTTTCATTATTAAGTAATAACATAAGTATCACTCATATAATGGTATTTTATTATAAGTATGAAACAACCCTATTTCACCATCTATCCATCCTACGGAAAACGAAATCACCGCGCGTGCGTACGTACGGAATACCTTCTCCACGCCGTGGTGTAATCTATTTTCCACCACCACCTTTCTTGGATGGGTATAATGGTGAAAATAATAACTATATATGATTATTTCAAAGTGATATTGATTCTGAAATATTATACATACACTTCAATACAATTCCATGATCATGAGAATGATATCATCGCTCGTGCGAACGTACGGACTACCGTCTCCACGACGCGATGAGATTCATTCTCCATGTTAACCCTTCATGAATGATTATAAAGTATATAAAATAAGTAATCATGAAATATATGACATAATAATGATACTGGATTTATGTGTATATATATTTATGTCATCTACTTAATTTCATTCAATTCAATAAGGAAACGAAAACATCATTCATGCGTACGTACGGCCTACCGTCTCCATGAACGGTGTATTTCATTCCTTTTATCGATCAATAATATATATGTATATGATGAATATATATTATATATTAATCATTTTTAACATTCTGAAATTATTTAAATCAGTATATAAGTAATAATATCAAGAACGACAAGTCGAAACACATACGATAAATGAAACGATTTTACCCAAAACGCTCTTTAACATGGAATTTACCAAAGAACAAGTAATATAAAGTCATAAGTAAAACATATATGATATAATAACAATGAATATGATTCTTTAATAAATCAATGACATTATTTAAATCATTATACAGGAGGTTCGGATATGTACGAAGCATATCGGACCTAAGGTAAGGGATAATTTTGCAAATATCATTTTTATCCGATATTGCTTATTCGTAAGTATTTACTGGGGTTATTGCTATCATCCATGTCCATGTTTTATAAAAGTATTTTTAAAGTCCTTTATACCCATTTTTATTTTTACCCCATGGTATGGAAGGAATCTTTCTTTTATTTACCCTACAAGGTACTTTTTGACTTTTCCGACAAAAGTACGCGATGAATGTTTTTTTAACGTATACGTCAAGAAAGGATTTTTACGGTTTTATAAAGCCTTATTTTCATTAAGATTCCTCCAAAAGTTTTCATGACTATTTTTAAAAAATTCCTTTTCTTTTAAAATTGCATGAAATTTTGTGAAAAGAAAATGATTTTGAAGAAAAAAGGACATTTTCTTCAAAAATTCATTTCAAGTGTTTTATCAAAACCATTTTCCATATAAGATGACATTATTTCATATGTGTATGTTTCAAGTATGATGTCTCTATGATTTACATGGTTTCACTTTTCTCATGATGAAATATCCATTTGTTTTATATGGATTATGTGATGATTGGATGATGTTTATGAAACCCATTTTATTCATTGGGTTATGATGAATGTTTTAAGTTTATTTTGTGGCACAAGTAATAATGATTTCATTATGAGATGGGTGGGACCTATATCTCCCTCCAATTAATTGGGTAAAGATTTATATCTCATGATATAGACATGGCTGGAACGGTAAGTTAATCCGATTCAGTGTTATAGGACTGAAACGAGGAGTGAACTCGATTCAGAAAGGGACTTTGTCCACTAAGATGGTCTTGGAAGAAATACCTTGGCTACTATGGAAATAATAACAAGTGCTTAATGGTTTCCACAATTACATTATTTATTCCCATGCTATTTTATCATTATTGATGTTCCCTTATGATATATGCCTTAGTACTTCCAAGGTTCATGTCTTTGCTCAAGATTTTTATGTTTAGATTTTATGTTCAAGTTTTTGCATTCAAATGTTTATGGATTGTTTTATTTTCTATATGTTTACCCTTACTGGGCATTTGAGCTCACCCCTTTTATGTTTTATTTTCCCCAGGATATAAAGAAGGGTTTTAGGTAAGAAAAAAAGGGGAAGATCTTTATGAGAGATGTTAAAGATCTTTCACCACGATTAGAAGATTATATTCCGAGTTTCCAAAGACACTAAACTATTACCGTCCTTGTGTGTCTGTTTTTGTTATGTACTAAGTATTCCGCAAAAGTAATGTAATGTCCATGTACGTCAAGCTTTGGGTCTTTACATGATCACTACACCTATACTCACATTATCAAAAAGTGGATTTTTTTTTGATATACAGCGATGCTTCAATGAAAGGATTGGATTGTGTACTCATGAAAAATGATAATGTGATAGCCTATTCCTCACAACAGTTGAAGATCCATGAGAAAAACTACCATACACATGATTTAGAGCTAGAAGTTATGAGTTTTGCTTGGAAAATCTAGTGGCACTACCTCTATGGTGAGAAGTGTGACATATATACTAATCATAAGAGACTAAAGTATATATTCACACAAAAGGATCCTAACATGTGTCGAAGGAGATGGTTAGAGATAATCATAGACTATGATTTATTTATTCACTATTATCCTGGAAACATGAATTAGGTAGTTGATTCTCTTTGTAGAAAAGAACCTGCTACTCTATCCATGATGCAGATGGAGAAAGACCTTATCTTCATGGATATGAAAAAAAGATGGATTTGGAAATCAAAATGGCAGGGAATACACGATACCTTTCCCAAATGATTGACCAAACATCTATCCAATAGAAGGTTAAGGAGGCACAAAGGGATGATCTGAAGTTACGAAATAAGGTGAATGTAGTAAAGTAAGGGAAGCTTCAAGAGTTCCATATCGATGATGATGGTGTGATTCGGTTTGGAACACAGATTTTTGTGCTTTCATTTCCTATGATAAAGAAGGAACTATTTGATAATTCACATAGCTCACCTTTATCTATCCATCATGGTAGCACCAAGATGTACCTTGATTTCCAAGAACACTTCTGGCAGGAAAACATAAAGAAAGAGATTGTGGAATATATCTCAAGGTGCTTGATATGTTAGAAAGTTGAAGCAGAGCAACAAAAATCCAAAGGGATGATGCAACCATTGACTATACCCATGTGGAAATGGGAGAATATCACTATGGAATTTTTCATGAGTCTCTCAAAGACAGCCAAAGGAAATAATGCGATATGGGTTGTGGTTACCGACTCACCAAGACTTCCCACCATATCGCTACTCAGAAATATCTCTCGCTTGAACAACTTGCAAATAAATATGTGAAGGAAGTGGTGAGACTACATGGGGTTCCACTCTCGATTATCTCTGATCATGATCCAAGGTTCACATCTAAATTCTGAAGTCTTCAACATGACTTGAGTACTAAATTTAATTCCAGCATGGCCTATCACCCCCAAAATGATGGTCAATCTAAAAGGACTATTCAAACACTCGAAGATATGTTAAGAGACTGTTCTTTAGAATTCAAAGGTGGATGTGATCAACATATACCATTGGTTGAGTTCTCATACAATAATAGCTTCCACTCAAGTAATCATATGGCTCCATATAAAGCTTTGTATGGAAAGCAATGTAGAACTTCAACCTGTTGGGATGAGGTTGGATAAAGAAAGCTACTTAGACCTGATCTTGTATAAGATATGACTGAGAAGGTTCAAGCCATCCAACAACATATCAAAGCTTCTCAAAGTCAAAAAAAGAGCTATGCTGACAACTTTCGAAGGGACTTCGAGTTTGAAGCTGGAGATAAAGTCTTTGTTCGAATATCACCATGGAAGAGAGTCATATCGTTTGGAAAGAAAGGGAAGCTAAGACCAAGGTACATTGGCCCCTTTGGGATCCTTGGCCACATAGGAGTTGTGGACTATCGGCCTACACTTCCATCGAATATGGCTCAATTTCATGATGGGTTTCACGTATCACTTTTGAGAAAATACATATTAGATCCCTCACATGTACTGAACTCAGAGGTGGTATAGCTGGAAATGATATCACTTATGAGGAGCAGTCAGTAAAGATTCAGGACTTGAGAGATAAGTTTCTTAGAAACAAGACAACTCACCTTGTAAAAGTGTTTTGGAGGAACCATAAGTACGAAGAAGCAACTTGGAAACCAGAGGAGTTGGTGAAGGAGAAGTACCCACACATGTTTATGAAAAAAAAAATTTTGAAGGAAAAATTTCAAAAGGGAGGAAGAATGTAACAACCTAATGTTTTATCAATGGAAATTTCCTTCTTATAATAATGTCACATAAAACCACATTAGGAAACACAATGTCATATAATGCTACTAAATACCATGTGACTTTTATAGACTTGTCATTAAATATATTTTTTTCACTTCTGTGATTTGAATTTTGAAAATCTGACATACACGGTTGCAATCAGTAAGATGTTTGGAGTCCTATAGGACAAACATAATTTTTGGTGAATAATAACAAACCCTTATGAATAATAATTTTATCCTTATGAATAGTAATATTACCCTTATGAATAGTAAATTGGCCAAGTGAATAGGAACCTTACAAATGATAGTATAAATAAAATTTATCCATCCTATAAGTGACAATATGATATAATTATATTATAATGTTGGTATTTTAAGTCATGAATATTTAATGATTAATTTAATAATTTAAAAGAAAATTTATTTTCATAAAATGGATCAATAAAAAATTATTTTTCATGCCTTAATATTACATGATGATTTTATGAGACCTTAATTAATTTTTAAAAGTGTTAGAAAAGTAGTTTTAATTTTAAAATTTTTATTTTTCAAGTAAATTATGATTTTAATTAAAAATTAAATTACTCATATTTATAAAATTAGTTTCATAAAATGGAGTTCATTTTTTAATTCTACACATTGAAAAAAATTAAGGTGAATTTTAGAGATTTTTCTGAAATACTTTAATTTTTGGTGAATAATGAATTTTGATAATTAATAAAATATGCTAAATAAATGAATTTATGAATCATGCTTGAGTAATAGATGATTTAAATGGCCATTTTTTCGAACTCACATTCTATATATACTGTATTTATTCATGTAATTATCACTATTTCTTATATTGAGGTAAATTCATAAACTAATGAATTAAATATTGAGAAAACACCCCTCTCCTCCACTATAAATACCACCCTCACAACCTCATTTCCTCACACCTCTCAAGCTTCAATCCTTATCCAAATTCTATCCAAATATATTCCCTATTCCCTACCACATGTAAAAAATCTCTTGGTCTCATCAAAATACCAAGTCTAGGTGACTTAGGGAGGATCTCAAGAGGTAATTCCTCTATCTTTTCTTTTAATTTCCTTTCAAATTTCATTTCTTTTCTTCTCTTATCCTCAATTTCTCTTATCCAAATTTCATGATAACTTCATTATGATTGATATACTGGTATTATATCATGTTAATGTAATATTATTCATTAAACTCTTCACTCTCTCTTTCCTTTGTTAAAAAAATTATTTCGTTTCCTGTGATGTGTTAATTTACCTACATCGTTGGCGATGTACTTCCATTTTCCTTAAATGCCTTCAAGGCTGTAAATAAAACCATTAAATGGTTTAAAACATATTTTAATATGTATTTTGTAACCCTTTTTATGTTCTGGAAATATCTTTGATATATAATACTAAATGATAAAACAAAACATGTTTGTTGTGATCCAAAAACCGCCCAAATTAACCTAAAACGATCATCATTAAATTTTATCAAATGATTTATCCTCATGGTATATAACAAAATTCATTAAAAGATAATTTAAAATCCTGTAAGATGATTAATTTCATTTAGTATAATTTCTATATGTTTATGTGTGTTCTACACGAACCTCCATTCATGTGTACATTTGACTCATTCACGAAAAATAAGAAAAAGAACACTCCTGGACAATGAATTTAAACTATATAACTCATAAAAATGCCCATAAAAGAACTTAGTAAAAACATAATGAATAAATTACATGTATAAAATGTTCTATAAGTGTTAATTAATTAATCTAATTTTATTATATGGGACATTAAAGTAAAGAAAACGTTTAGACACATGGTAAGGGGAATTCTAGAACCCGACTTTCTTTCTTCGGGTTTTCCCTATTTCAATCCATTTTTAATATGGTTATTCCTTAAAAATAATTATTTATCATTATCTTACATTTTATAGGATATAAATGTTTTCCACTAGAGTTTATTTCAAACAAAATGTTTTCCAAAAGAACTCTTCTTTAAAAAAATACCTTTTACTCCTCACTCAAGGTTGATGGTTCTTGTATCAAGTATGTTATTCCCTCTTTCATTTGGGAACACAAATTTTATGAATTTATGATTTATGAAATGAAAATCATTCCTTTACATGGTTTATTTATGTCTAATATTGATATATATTCTATGTGGGATTCATGATAATGTTAACGTTATGATGTGATGAGTGCGCCTGAAATTAAATAGCACAATGTTGATGTTATGATGTGACAGGTGCGGCCAGAATTATACAGCACTCCAATACATTGGGTAATGTGATGAAACTCATGAGTTAAATTGAAATATGTTTTAACATGATGCTATATTTGTTCACAACTATGTGTGGTAGTTAACCACTAAGACATAAGGTTTTATTTTTATGCATTGCCACTTTTCAATACCTTTATTAATTCTCTGTATCATGTTTATGATCCTATGCCTATGTTATGATAATAGTGATTAAGCTCACCCCATGTTGTATTGTCTCATATTTTTATCCTCTTACTGAGATTTTATCTCACCCCTTTTTGAGGTATATCCTCAGGTGATTACGTGTAATAAGAAGAACTCAAGGGATAATAAGAAGCTAGAGAAGAAGAAATTAAATAACTTTTTATGTTTTATGTTATAAAATTTATGTATGGACCTAGTTTACCAAAGACACTAAACCTTTGTATCCTCATGGTGTAATGTTTATTTTTTTTTATCATAAAATGTTGTAAAAGTAATGTAAGAAAAGAAAGGTTGCTATAACATGAACCTAGATGGCTGAGACTGGAGGGATGTTGTGGTACGTGGGGAAGGGAGGCTCGATTGTTGTAGTAGGAGTTGACACCTAGAGTGGAGAGATGCATCAGTTTATGAATGTGGGTGTCGACGAGGAATTCAGAGATGATGGAATAGGTTTAATATGGGCTTACCCATTGATATGAAAGTTGGATGCTTGTTGAATATGCTATTTTTTTATCTACTTTAATTTCCCCACTACTTAAGGTAGATAGTTTTTCTTATGATCCTTACAAGGGAGGTAAAGACGCGTGGTGTATGCCACATTCTTTCCATGTTTATATTCTCATGGTTTGATGTGTCTATGCTCCCGATATAGGTGGAAAAGACTCGACAGGTAGTTTATCTACTCACCATTTTGAGCCCCTTCTGTTTGGTAGCTTAGAATGTTTTCCTAGAATACCTGAAAATATGGAAATGTGTAAATTAGTAATGTTGTTAAATAAATGAATAAATGTTTAACCCATGGGGTTGGAGCTTGCTGAGATGCAATGCTGAGGTTATATTTCTAAGAAACTGTGGACTCGGTTTGGTGCTGCCTGGGGGGGCATGGAACTTTGTTGTGATGCTAATGTAATGTAATGTGGAAATGATGATGGTTAATTAATGGTTAAGGAAGTAATTAACATAAAGTGAAACTGATAAAAAGGGAAAATGTCACGACCCGACCCAACGGGGCTCGAGCCGCGACTCCCCAAGCCCGCCTCCAATAGGCCAGGGGCTGGCGACTAGCGCCGAGTAGGCTATCACACACATGGGAGGCATTAGCCTAAGGTACCTGTACACACGCACCCACAACACCTCCATGCAACAGTGCAGAGATATAGAAACTGAAAAGTAAATGCATGCATACAATCTATCCCAAACCAGAGTGCAACAGCAAAAGTACAAGGGCAAAACAGGGCCCACCAAAAGAAAACTACAAAGCGCGTCCAACCTGCTCTGAAGAAGGGGAACACTGCCACAAACACCCGCCGGAAAGCTCGCTCGACACAGCTCCGGTAAACACCCCGGGTCAACTCGCTCACAAAGCTCCGCCTGCTCCGGGTCCACCTGGAACTCCGTCAAAAGGCCTGTGGTCTGCACAAGACACGAACATGTGCGGGCAAATCCCGTGCAGGGGTGAGTATAAACATACTCAGTAGGCACCCCAAAAACCCAAAACCCCAGGGAGCAACTGAAGGCAACAGTCCGCTCAACCCAGCCAGAGGGAACCCAGACGAGAGAGAAACTCCATCTCGTGACCATCCTCGGCTAAACACAACTAGTCAGCTCAGCTCAGTTCAGGTGTATGCCCATACATACACCTTGAACAATCCAGATATACACAGCTCACGCCACAAGCCACAAGAGGTACCGACCTCATCACCAGCAACTGTCCCAACCAGGAGAGTACACCACGAACACTGTCATACCAGATGACACTCATCCGAGAGATACACTCCATCGGGATACTCGCAAACATCACAGACGCTCACCCGAGAGACCACGCTCATCGGATAGCATCACTGAGGAAACATCGCTGAAACAACATAACCACCAAACTCCTCGGAGAGGGGATCGCCGCTAGGGTCCGCTAGGGGATACCAAGACCCACTCCGGTATACGTAACTCACAGATAGGGGATCACTCCCAGGGTCCGCTGGGGGATACCACGACCCGATCTGGCATACGTAGTTCTCACAGATGGAGGATCACACCCAGGATCTGCTGGGGGATACCACAACCCGATCTGCACTCGACAGAAGCTTCACACTCAGATAGAGGATCATCGTCCATATAAAGATGGTCACGACGATACCGGAACCCTATCTGGTATAACTCGCGATGTAGGGGATCGAACCGACGATGCCACAACCCTACCGGAACCACGCACTGAGTAGGGGATCGCATAACCAACGATACCGCAACCCTACCGACATCAAGCGCTGAGTAGGGGATCGTATAACCAACGATACCGCAACCCTACTATAAACATCATGCTGAGTAGGGGATCGTAAACCCGACGATGCCACAACCCTACTGTGCACGACCCACCGCGTAGGGGATCATATTCCCGATGATGCCACAAACCCTACGGGGTTAACCTGCTAGATAGGGGATCGCTGCCCGTGAATAAGCGGTCACAGCGATACCAAGAACCCGATCTAGGGTAAAGATGCTAGAGGATCCACTCCGGGCCCACCGGAGGGATACCACAACTCTAACAGTTTAAACATCTCATCGAGGGGATCACAACCCATACGAAGGTTGTGATACCACACGAACCCTCGTAGGAACGAACCAAGGGAGAACCCTCAACCACTGCTGGTCCAAACGTCGCTAACCCGAGCGACTCGCCCCCAAGCCATACTGCGCACCTCCGAAGCCAAAACCGAGGCCACCATCGCGTTCCACGCGGAAAAACATGCAGGATAGGCTGTTTACTCGCCCGAAACGGAGCACCGGTGAAAAAGACACTATTCACCGCAGCTAGCTCGTGCGGGGCCCACACAACGATCCCGAAACCCGTCGAGAGGATCTCACCACGGCGATCCCCTCGAAAAAACAAGCGGAATCGACTACTCACTCGCCCAAAACGGACACCCGGTGAAAAAGGTACTATTCACCGAAGCCCGGCTCGGGTGGGGCCCACGCCTGGATTCCGAAACTCATCGAACGGAACGCACCATTGCGATCCTCTCGGAAAAACACACAGGATCGACTACTCAACTGCCAAAATCGGACTCCTGGTGCAAAAGCTGCGTTTCTCCGCAAACGCCAAAACCCGGCCCCGTGGGGCCCGCACCCCGTTCGCAGACCCAACACCCGGAAACCATCTCAAAAAGTCCGTCGTACCATCAGGGTCTCAACGCCACTGACGGCACGTCAATCGGACGCTCCGGGTAGAAGTTACAACGGCCCGAAGTCGTAAAATAATAAAATAATATTATTTTATACGACGTTTCTCGCTTCCGGGCCACGATCCCGAACCTATAAACCCTCGAACCCATACCGGAGGGTTCGCCTCGTCGTCAGGGTCACGTCGCCGCAAACGGCACGCGAATCCGACCCCCGAGGTGCAAGATACGGGGGTTTAAAGACCCCCGTATGCGACAAAAGGCCGGACCGGCCCCGACCGGCCGGTCCGGCCGGCCAGGACCGGCCGCCGCCGCCGGCCCGCCCTGGCCGGCGGCGCTCCGCCGCGCGCCACCGCGGCTCCACCGCGCGCTGGGCCGCCGGCAGCCGCGGCTCCGCCGCGCGCCGCCGCGCTGGGCCGCCGGCAGCCGCGGCTCCGCCGCGGGCCGCCGCGGGCCGCCGGAATCCGCCGGCGCCGGCGCCGCCGCGCCGGTGCCGCGCCGGCGGATCTTCCGCGGACCGCCGGGGTCACCCCGGTGGTCCGTTTTGCGATCCGGAGGCGCCTACGCGACCCTCGGGACCCGATCTACACTGCTACGGCTTCAATTTGCAGAAAAACGCAGCAAAAACGGGATCGGGGATTAAAACTCAAACCGCCTACCTCGCGGGCGAAACGCCGACGTTCTGCCTCAGATCCGCGCTCCCGAGCTTCCGCTGCGCGCTCCTGGAACGTCCGCCGTCGAATTCTGAGCTCGTGGGCGCTCCGTTTGCTCGATTTGGCAGAGTGGCGGCGAAGAACGACGAAGAACGGCGAAGAACGATAAAAAGGGGGGGGGGGGGGGGGGGGGGCGCTGATATTTATATCAGCCGCCCGCCGGCGCCAAACCAGCCTCGGACCCGTCGCCCGATGCGAACAAAAGTAAGGTCACCCCTAGGGTAAACGCGCCGTTCTGAACGCAACGGCGGTCTCAGATTTTTCATCCGAGACTCCGTTCAAAAGTTATTCGAGCCGACGCTCGCACACCAACTTGCCACTTATTTACGGAAACGCCCCTGGTGGCGTTTCTCACCGCAGGCCCGCGCCCGCAAAGATTACACCCCTCCTAGGGTAAACGGCACGTTCCGGACGCAACCGTGCCCTCAGATTACCGTTCTGAGCTACCGTTTAGGAGATATCACATCCCCGCCACGTGCATAGTAAAAAAAAACTTAACATTTTTATAAAATTAATTCCGAGACCACCGGGCCTCAGAATCGCACGCCGTCTTCGCGCCCAGCTCTGGAATTATTCGTAGAAATATTCCACAGTCTGACAGGGCCAAAAACTCGAGTCGCTACAGAAAATGTAACTTAATGTAACTCTTTAAATGGTTGCGCTCTTATAGGATATTTAGTCTTAGCAGTGGCAGTCAGAAGTCTGAGAGACATTATCTAAAGTTGAGCCTAAGACTAGGTTATGACCATAGTGTGGTTGTGAGATATATTATATCATGTACTTTTTGTGTTTCAATATGCTACTCCACCCTATCAGTTAGGGAAACTTACACCCTGAGATTAGCCATAGTGAGGTTGAAAACTTAGTATACCTATTTAGGTGATGAGTTATTTTCACTTATTCTTCACTATTATTTAGCATGATTTCTTTACTTTTTCCTGAGTGGATCCAGGGAGGATCCTACTGAGTATACTGTTATACTCACCCTACGTTTATATAACTGTTTTTTTGGTCAGTTGGAGCAGGTTGGAGATCAGACTGGTTACTACTAGCTTGGGATTTTCAGGAGCAATTTGGGCTTCATGATCACTATCGTCTTTAATTTATTTTGGTACTTTTAGTTTTCCATTTTAGTTTTAGTAGTGCTTACATGAAATTACATTTGTGTACTTGGGTTTCTTTTATATAATAGTATGGGCATAAGTTGGTTGGTATCTATCTTATCTCTCTCTTTCTCTTGTGTTTCTCTTATAGGGTAATGCCTCCCATCTGCAGGTTTATTATACCCTCAATGCAAGTCATCAACGTGGGGACTATTGAAGGTAGGACTCATGGGTCACTATCTTTCTTCTCTCATTATCGGCCCAGGAGGGGTATAGTTTTTGGGGAGGGGGTCATGACAGTTTCTCCTTCAACGGTCTCTCTAACCCAATGAATATCTTCTTTATGTTGAACTAAGATGTGTTGATCAAGCAGTTATGAAACAAAGGAAATAGTCTTAGGTTTATCTCATTCAATTAAAAACACTCATATTCTTGAAATTTTTACAAAAACTTTCCAATTCAGATTAAATGGAAAGGTAATGAAGAAAACTTATTCTACTTGTGATGTCAAAATGAAAGGTTCATTACTAACTCATTTATCTATATATAATATATTGTCAAAATTCACCAACACAAACTCATATTGATCTACTTTACTTCCACAGAATGGATCAACCCAATCACACTTTAACAATATGAATTTAAACCTATGCTCATATACAGATTTAGTGATGTCTTTCAATTAACCATAGTAACAACCAAAATAGATAGATGGAAAAATAATGCCACTATTTTGTGTTTCTTATTTGTTATTGATGTCATTAATAAGAAACCTAAATCCATTAACATCTAAATATTTGTAATGATGAGTCTTTATAGATGGACCCATATCTAATTGGTTAAATTATTCAGTTAGTGCAGGGTTACCTAACTCCTGCAGGTTATGGACCTATATATTTCATAGAATTCAATAAAAAGTTATGTAGAAATAAATTAGTACTATACTTCAATCATAATGGAAATCCATTTATACGTAAAAAATCCTTGAACGAGTCATGAAATTATGAATAATGGGACTATTAAATTTGAAAATCACTCATAAGATACATCTATTATTTTATCTCATTAATGAATTTCCTACAAATGATAATGTCATGTTTAAATGATCAACTTTATATATGAAAAAAAACATGTAAAAGTTAAACAATAAAAGTGATAAGACACTTACTATGTAAAAGTTAAAACTGATGGAGTATTGAACAAGATATATTAATGATATTTTACCCACTCGATGTTTTCCATATTAAATATAGTTCCTTTTCCAACTGGACCATCATGAATCCAAGAGAAATTATCAATTTTTTTTTTCAACATCGATAAGATATTCTACACAAAAAGTAGTACACTCATCCATAAAATAACCATTGGCTATTGATGCCTTTAGCTGAGCTCTATTATGTAAGAATCATCTAAATGTATTTAGATACATCTCAATAAGATACATCTACAAGAATTATATTGGATCAACAGTCATTACTTCACTAGTTAGGTACACTATCAAGTGAATCATAACATCAAAGAATGAGGGTGGAAATATTTTCTCCATGTGACAAAGCGTAAGTACAATTCTGTCATGAATTTTTTTTAAACCACTCATTTGTTTATTTATTAAATAAATATATCTAAAAAATTACTCATCTCAATCAACGGTTGAAAAAAATTGGGTGATAAACAATCATGAATTGTGATTAGAATCAACTGCTAAAATAGTATGTGATTTTCCTGACTTTTCAACCCTTGCAATGTTCTTCTCATCACATTCACACACTTGGAAATATTAGAAGAGTAACCATCAGACACCTTAATCATATTTGTAATGTCCTGAAATTTCTATATATTTTTTTTAATTATATGGAATTATTTCAAGATCGTAAAATCTGACGGCGCATGATTCCGATGCCCGAAGTTCCCAGAATGATCTGTCAAAGTTTTGTTAAACTTTAAATAGCACGCGTAAGGAATTTTCCAGTAAAAGTGGAATAACTCTTAAACGGTTCCCCGAATCAGAAATACAAGGGCACCGTTGCATTAAAGATGATGGGTTTACCCTAGGCGCGACTTAAGTTTAGTCGGCGTAGGCCTCCTGCGAGAAAACCCAAAAATTGCATAACGGTAAATAAAATAATTAAATAAAATTATTTTTTTTTTCAAATTCTTATAACTCAAGAACGGTGAATCAGATTATAAATCTGATATGACCACTAAACTCGTTATGGTATGCTTTATTTAGGAATATACTAACATTGACCAGAACGTACAACCAGTTAAAGTTAGTTTTTGGCTGTAAATAAAATAATTAAGAGACAATTATTTTATTGAAAAATCTATAACTTTTAAACGGTAACTCGGATTAAAAATATGAGGGTACCATTGAGTTTTTTGGGGAGTTTTTCCCTTAGGTAGAACCTAACATCGACCGACGTGGGTTGAGGGTGACCATTATTAATTTCTGAACTTTTTTTGAGGTGCGTTCAGTAAACGCGTGAGCAGCATTTCCTAACTTTTGAATCGGTGGTTGGATTAAAAATCCGAGGGCACTGTTGAATCTGCAATGCCATGATTCACTTAAGGGAAACTTTACTTTGACCACAGTAGGTCTGGAGAAAAAGTTATGTTTTGTGACCTTTTAAAAGAAATAAAATAAAATAATTTTATTATTTTATTTTTGTTCTTATCCTCCAACGGACAAGCTGAGTATGGGCTAATGATGTGTCAATCCATTAAATGGCATGACCCTTCAATCTATGTAACAACAATGTTGGGGAATTATGAAGGTTTTTAATTAATGATCCACTATTAATTTCCAACTTCGTTACTTACCCTCCCCTTCTCTTATTCATATAGAGCTTGGGGAGGGGTATCAACACTGCTTGGCCAAGAAAAGAAGTGCTGACCAAGTGTCGAGACGCCAAATCCTTGGAGGAAAGATCCAGTTCCAGTGGGAGGTGATGAGTAACACCGAACCACGAACCGAAGATTGACGTATGAGAGGCGTCGTTGGAAGCTAGTTGTGGAGGACGGTGAACACTAACCCACTTCAACAAATGTGTGCTCACCATCGTTATTGAGGCAGGAGTTTAATTCTTGTTTTAAATTAAAGTGAGTTTTTATGGAACCTATTTTTATCCTCCATCTTATTTATAAGCTAACGCAGATGGCGTGGACCTAATGAACCCAACCTGAACCCTCTACTCTCTTGACACACCCTTGCGTTCTCCATGGAATACCGCCAGCACGATGACACTGACCGACTATGAAGAAGGCGTGTGCCGACGCACACTGCAAGATGAGGCCACGACACAAAGCCGCATCGATCATCAGAACGGTCAGCACTGGTGGGCCATAGAAGAGGTGTGGTGCGCCAGTGTGCACCACCGGTGAGAAAGAGGACATGGCTCGACAGCCACAACGATCAGAGGAGGCGGCCAACACTTCGGTCGACCGCAGAAGGAGAGGCGGCGCGACCAGCACGCCGCCAGTGAGCGGGAGAGGTGACGTGAACAGTGCGCCATCAGCGAGTAGAAGTCACAGCCGAAGCTGCGGTGGAAGAGGAACCCTCCATGCAGGTTCCGTGGTGACCGAGCGGCGCCCACGCGGCGTCGCCGTTTCACAAAACCGAACAGCCTCCAGGCAGTTCGGGATACCAAGGGGAACGTTTCCCCCCTTGCCAGCTCGGGCGGACTACAGTCGGGCCGCCCCCTTGCGGGTCGCGCCTCATGCGGTCAGGCTACCTGCCAGCGGGCCATGCTTCACCTCATACCAAGTTGCACATCACGTGGCTGAGTTTCCCCTTTGCGGGCCACCCCTTTGTGGGCCGCCCTATATGGGTCGAGCCGCCCTTTGCAGACCACCATATACGGGCCGAGCCTTCCCATTGTGGGACACCCTTTACAGGATATCCCTTTTTGGGTGTCGGGCTACCCTTTGTGGGCCAGGCTGCCTCCCTGTGGGCCAGGTCAATCCGACTAGGTCGGATCAGACCTGATCCCAACCAGGTCCAGAAACACTTAATGGGCCATATCTTAAGAACCAGATATCTGTTTGATGAACCGTCTACAGTGTTGGGATCCTTGGATCGTGATGGTCCTTTAAGTATACTCCACTTGAGTTTTAGAGATAGTTGGAGTATGGCCGGGTTGGATCGAACCTGAATCCAACTGAGGCCCCAAAGCTAAAATGCTTAAAACTTATAGATCGGGCATCCGATTGACGCACCATCTATCGCATTTGAACCCTTAAGACATGGAGGTACTTTGGGTTACTCCTTAGTGGATCTTAGTAGAGATCTAGGTATGACTAATATCTCAAGGGAAGATACTACGGAACTCGAGCGCACTAGGTTCAAGGAATCCAGTTGGCTGGCAGTGAGGCGGTGGTTGGAGATAGATCATACGGAGGTCAGCGCTCAACGATCCTATATGGGTCAGCGCATACCGATCCTTTGTGGGTCAGATCCTATGTGGTTAAGTGCTCATTGATCCTATGTGGGTCAGTGCATACCGATCATGTGTGGCTCAGAACTTGTGTGGGTCAGCACATATAGATCATGTGTGGGTCAGATCCTGTGTGGGTCGATGGGGGTTAGTTACCTATCAACTCTGGATGGGACGGATCCTATGTGGATCATTGTCGGGGTTATTACCTATTTATCTTATGTGGGCCAGACTCTGTATGGTCAGAAGTAGTTCTTCTTGACAGAATAAGATGATTCAGCTTCACGACTAATCATCTTTACTTTTATACTTCACTGAAAACCTTGTTTGATCTGAGACTCTGTTTGAACTAAGTCTTTTACTTGTGTGGTACTTTTTTCTTTTTGGTGATACCTATGTGGTACTTTTACCTTCATGGTGATATCTTTGTAGTGATATTTATGTGGTACTATTAATTCGTGGTGATATCTTTGTGGTGTTACCTATGTGGTACTTTTACCTTCATGGTGTTATCTTCGCGGTGTTACCTGTGAGGTACTTTTACCTTCATGGTGTTACCTTCATAGTGTTACCTTTGTGATATTATTACCTCATGTATGAGATGATTATATCTTGATAACTTAGGTATATGTATGGGCATATACCTAAGTAGAGTTGTTGACTGCTTCGTGCTTTGTGATTAAGTCTTGCTTTGTGGTTTTTCCTTCGTGGAACTTTACGATACCTTCAGGGTCTCAGGGTACCTACTAAGTATCATTATACTCACCCCTACATGGGATTCACCCACACCTTGTTGTGTCTTGTGCATATGATGTACAACATTGATCGATGTTGAGGGAGCCAAGACTGGACTGTACTCAGAGGCAAACCATTTGGTGTGACATGACGTAGGGACTACTGATCGTGAGTTGTACCTACACTTCAGTTTGGATCCATGGTCAATGATCCAGGAGCTTCTTTTCACTTTTCATTTGTATTTTTTACTTTTGAGTTGTACTTGTACTTTTAGTTGGGCTTGTATTCTGACCCCTTTACTTTCAGCACTCATTTTTACTACAATTTTTTAATTACTGGTTACTTCTTGTTGCATTCTACTCTATATGTTTGTATTGGTTTAAAGGAAATGCATTCCCGTTTTAGGGATACACCTTTATGTTGCTAGTCACCAACCCCTGGCCTATGGAAGGTGGTCTTGGGGTAGTCACGACATGGGCCCCAGGGGATGGGTCATGATAAAGTGGTATAAGAGGAGTCGGTTCTACTGAATAACTAGGACTCTGATCTTTTTAAAATAACAACTGTGTTAAGTGTTATGAGTGTGGTTTTCAGTTTAGGGAGTCCAGTGTTGGTGCGGCGGTCAACATATCCATAAACCAGGACCCTGAATTCAAATTTCTAACTCATTACATGGAAGCACTGATTGCGTGTGTTTTTGAAGAGTTTTTCTTGTGATTTCTCTTGAGTCAGCTCACCAGGTATAACTTATTGATCGTGGGGCATCTGTTCCTTATTAGTATTTTTTCACATAAACAGCCAGCTAGGATTCTCAAGAGAGTACACGATGATAGCCCACCAAGAAATGAGGCTCCAGTGTAGGGCCCTATTACTGTGCTGGCACCTTCAGGTGGTGTACCAACAGCACCACCACCCATTGGGAAGTATTTACCACCAGTTACACTAGAATAAGGTGCATACTGAATGATAACATTGCACAAGTTCCAGCGATAGAGGCCTCTGAAGTTCTGAGGCGAGCTTGACTCACAGGCGGTTAAGGACTGGCTTGAGGAGGTGGTTGAGTTTCCATCTAGCCAGGGCACCATTCGATCATATGGTGGTACTGGTAGAGATCCTTCTACGTGGCTTAGCAGGATGATGATAGGGTTTGGATTACCCTGATCTTGAGATGAGGTGACTTTTCAGTGGACAAGCTTGAGAACGTTCCTCAGAGAAGGGGGGTCTCTTTCCATAAAGAGCTAACAGATGAGTGTTCCCTAGAGCTTCTACCACTTCGGCAGGATGACATTTCGGTAGCTGAGTATTCATTAAGGTGTACCGACCATCCCAGGTACTCGATGAATATAGTATGGTCAGTTCTTTAGGGACCAGACCTCTGAGCGAGGTGTGTTTAGGGGTATCCGATCCAGCACTATTCCTCTATGCATTCCTAATTATGTTAGGGTGCTAGAGAAAAACTTTGTGGTTGAAAGTTCTTTGGATGAGCGGATGCATCCAATGAATGTTAACAATGGGAAAGTGGGAAACTACCACCAGTATCAGAGACGTGGGCGTGTAAAATGTTTCGGGAAGAAGTGATAGGGAAGATGAATCTGCAAGGCAACATACATAGAAGTGGAGTTAGGAGAGTAGCATGAGGTGGTATACATTTCAACATGTTACAACCACCACCCCAGTGTGGTCCCCACCAGGATCAGGGAGCTAGAGGGCAGGGGAAGGGAGTAGCTTCATCCAGTCAAGGAGTGTGATCCAAGGGCCCCAGGAATGATTCGAGGTACAGTCTGTGTCTACTACTAGATACCGTATTAATAGACATAAGTACCAATCATTCCTTCTTACCATGAATCTTGTTCAATACCTCGAGTTTACGGTTAAACCGAAGACTTTACCCTTATGTCTGGAGACACCTTTGGGAGGAGACTTGATAATCACACTTACATCGATGGTGTGATCTTAACCTTGATATGAGAGTTTCAGTTGGAACCTCTTGGTGGAAACATTGAGGCCTTACGACGTTAGTTAGGGTATGGACTAGACATCCACAATTCATAATCAAATTGACTATATTAGGCAAAAAGGTTGTGGTTTGTCTACAACATTGGAATGGGATTTTCCTTGGTCGGTGAAAAATAAAACCCAGGAAGCATAGGATAAACTAATACATAGAAGGGTTCATCCGATCACTCTTGAGTCGGCCAGCCTTACCCTTGTGGTAGCGGGAATTTTGTGTTTTCAGTTCCCAAAAGGAGTTGCACAGTGTGGGGACATATTTTCAAAATATGTTTTTGGGATTAACTCCCCGAAGGGAGAGAGACTTATGCTTTGGATGGGTACTATTGGAGTTTTGAACCGGACTTCTCCAGGGTAGCGGCACCCTTGTCAGCTTTAACAAAGAAGGGGAAGCCTTTCCTGTGGATAGATAAGTGTCAGTAGAGATTTCAGATGTTGAGACAACGACGGTGGCTAGAGTTTCTATAGGACTATAACTTTGAGGTAGTCTATACTACTGGGAAGGGGAATGTGGTAGCAGATGCACTCAGCATGAGCTCTGGTCTACAACTGCGGAGTGAGGCTTCAGAGCATCCAGTCACACTGTGGATATCCTTCATGGATAAAGATAGATCAACTTACCTCCAGTCTATGACTGTCACTCCCCCAATTCTTTAGAAAATTTGGGGGGCATAGCTTGAGTCGTTGACTGTGAGACCCGACGTGCTCATATATCCTCAGGATAGTCTCCTGAAGGATTTTCTGAAGTTGGGGAGCACGTCATCCTCTTTAGAGAATGCACCATGGTACCACTGATGCTTCAGGAGGAGGTGTTGAGGGAGATCAATACATCCCCTTAGTGGTACATCCTGGAGTGGTGAAGGTGTTCCAGGACTTCTGGTGTCAGTACTGGTGTCCAAGGATGAAGGAAGTAGTGGCAGAGTTTGTATCACGATCCCTCACATGTCAGCAGGTGAAGACTACACAGAGCCAACAGAATTCTTATGCTGATAGAAGGAGGGAGAAAATGTCTTTCTACGAGTCTCACCTCGACGTGGTTTTGGGGGATTTGGCTGGGGTGACAAGTTATCTCTGAGGTTCATCATACCATTCAAGATTCTCATTAGAGTGGGAAAGGTGGCATACTATCTTTCTCTTTCCCCACAGATGCACTTGGTGCATAATGTTTTCCATGTGTCATAGCTGAGGAGATGCGTGCATGATCCATTGCACGTTATTGACTAGGGAAAGTTAAACTTTTATGATGGGGTGACTTTTACAAAGTTCCCAGTGGAGATAGAGGATCAACAGGAGTGAGTCCTTCATGGATAGTTTATCCCTCTGGTGTGAGTTCAATGGTAGCACGGGGACCTCCAAGAGAGCACATGAGAGTGGGAGGCTCAGATTCGTGCTCAGTACCCTCATTTGTTTGATTTGTCTTTTTTTGGATTTTAGGGATGTAAATACCTAAGGTGGGGAGAATTTAATGTCTCGTAATTTCCGTATAATTTTTTTTAATTATATGGAATTATTTCGAGACCGTGAAATCTGAAAGCTTGTGATTCTGAGGCCCGGAGTGCCCAGAATGATCCGTCGAAGTTTTGTTAAACTTTAAATAGCGCATGTAAGCAGTTTTCCAGAAAAAATGGAATAACTCTTAAACGGTTGCCCAAATCAAAAATCTGAGGGCACTGTTGCATTTAGTATGATGGTTTTACCCTAGGCGCGACTTAAGTTTAGTTGGCGTAGGCCTACTGTGAGAAAACCCGAAAAATGCCATAACCATAAATAAAATAAATAAATAAAGTTATTTTATTTTTCAAATGCTTATAACTCAAAAACGATGAATCGGATTAAAAATATGAGACCACCACTGAACTCGTGAGGGTATGATTTCTTTAGGAAGATACTAACATTGGTCGGCACGGGCCACGAGTGAAAGTTAGTTTTTGTCCATAAATAAAATAATTAAGTGACAATTATTTTATTGTAAAATCAATAACTTCTAAAAGGTAACTCAAATTAAAAATCTGATCATACCGTTGAGTTTTTTGGGGCATGTTTCCCTTAGGAAGATTCTAATCTCGACTGGTGTGGGTCTAGGGTGACTGTTATTAATTTATGAACTTTTTTTAAAGTACATATAGTAAACGCACGAGCGACATTTCCTAACTTTTGAACCGGTGTTCGGATTAAAAATACGAGGACACCGTTGAATCCACAAAGTCAGGATTCGCTTAAGGGGGACTTTACTTTGACCGCAGTAGTTCTAGAGAAAAAGTTAAATTTTGTGACTTTTTAAAAGAAATAAAATAAAATAATTTTATTATTTTATTTTTATTCTTATCCTCCAACGGACAAGTGGTGTGGGGCCAACGATGTTTCACGACATTAAATTTCATGAACCTTTAATCTAAGTATGAGTAACATTTGGGAATTTGGAAGCTTCCAAATTAATGATCCGTCATTAATTCCCAACGTCGTTACTTACTCTCCCCCTTTCCTATTTATATGGAGCTTGGGGAGGCGTATCGACACTGCTTCGTCAAGCAACGAAGTGATGACCAAGTGTCGAGACGTCAAGCCCTTGGAGGACAGAGCCAGTTTCGGCGGGCGGTGACGAGCGACACCAAAACACGAACTGAAGATCGACGTACAAGAGGCGTCGTTGGAAGCTAGTTGCGGAGGACGATGAACAACGAACCGCTTCCACAAATGCGCGCTCACCATCGTTCTTGAGGTAGGGGTTTAATTATTGTTTTAAATTCAAGTGAATTTTTATTGAACCCATTTTTATCCTCCCTCTTGTTTATGAGCTATCGCGGAGGGCGCGGGCCTAAAAAACCTTACCTGAACCCTCTTCTATCTTGCTACAACCTTGTAGTCTCTATGAAATACCACCAACGCGGTGACACCAACCAGCTACGAAGAAGGCGTATGCTAACACACGCCATAAGAGGAGGTCACGGCACAAAGCCATGATGGTCATCGGAACGGCCAGCATCGGTTGGCCATAGAGGAGGTGCCACATGCCGTCACGTGATGCTGGTGAGAAAGGGGCCACGGCTTGAAATCCAAGACAATCAGAGGAGGTGGCCATGACTTTTTCCGGCTGGGGAAGGAGAGGCAGCGTGACTAGCCTGCCGCCGGTGAGAAGAAGCCATGACAGAGGAGGAACTAGCCGTGCAGGTTCTGCGGTAACCGGGCGACGCCCACGTGGCATCACCGTTTCACAAAACTGAATGGCCTTTGGGCCATTCGGGATACCAGGGGGAACATTTTCCCCCTTTCTAGCTTGGGTGGACCACGATCGGGCCACCCCCTTGCGGGTCGTGCCTCATGCGGCCGGGCTGCTTGCCAGCAGACCGTGCTGCCAGCGGGCTGTGCTCCACCTCCAACCAGGTCATGCCTCACGTGGCCGGGTCGCCCCCTTGCAGGCTGCCCCTTTGCGGGATTCCCTTTGCAGGCCGCCCTATATGGACTGGGCCTCCCTTTGCGGGCCGCCCCATTGCGGACCACCCTTTGTGGGCCTCCCCTTTTTGTGGGTCAGGCTGCCCTTTGCAGGCCACCCTTTTTGGGCCACCTTTGCGGGCTTCCCCCTTGCGGGCCGGGCCGGGTCAGTCCGACCTGGTTGGACCGGACCCTAGCCCAGAAACACTTAAAGGGTCATATCTTGAGAATTGGACATCCGCTTGATGAACCGTCTGTAGTGTTGGGATCCTTGGATCATGATGGTCCTTTTGGTATACTACACTTGAGTTTTGGAGAGAGTTGGAGTATGGATGGGTTGGATCAAACTTGAATCCAACAGATCCCTCAGAGCTAAAATTCTTATAACTCACAGACTGGGTGTCTGATTGACGCACCATCTGTCACGTTGGAGCCCTTACGACATAGCGGTCCTTTGGGTTACTCCTTAGTGGAGCTTAGTAGAGGTCGAGGTATGAATGATATATCAAGGGTAGATACTACGGAACTCGAGTGCACCGGGTGTGAGGAATCCAGTTGGTTGACAGTGAGGTGGAGGTTGGAGACAAATCATATAGAGGTCCGCACTCAATGATCCTGTATGGGTCAGCGCATACCAATCCTATGTGGGTCAGATCCTGTGTGGGTCAGTGCTCAGTGATTGATAGAGATAATATTTTTATTATTTTTCATATGTTTTTAAATGATTTAACCCCTTCTAATTAATCAATTTGAGCTGATTTGTATCATTTTAGTGTTTTGGTGAATTATGGGCATAATTGTCGAAATTGGTTAATTCTAGAAATTTAGAAGTTTAGTGTAGCTTTTGTATTTTGGGAATATCATTTAAATTTTTGATCCAAATTGTATGATTCCTTTTTTTAGTCTTTCTATGCTCGTGGTCTTTATTTTATCCTTCTAGACCCAAATCTCAATCCATCATCTAGAATCTTAAATCTAGCTCACAAGTCCAACCTCGAAAACTATTCACAGAATCGAATAATTTTATTGTTGGGCCCATATCTCATAAATGGACAAACCATTGGATATGATATTTTATATGGATCAATAAGAAATCCGTAGGAATATGTTTCATTAATATGGACACGCGTGATTCTTTCATTCTCAAGTCCATAAATTCTTTGGAACTTGATGCATTGGAATACAAAGAGTCTGTTTGGCAGAATTAAAGATTTAGAGTAAATAGATCATATCTCTCTCTATGCTTGGAAAATAATTCTGAAATTTCATGAGCCGATATAGGAGACATAATTGAACAACATTTATGAAGACGCCTTCCCGATATTAGTCCATTTATTATGCCAACCGGACTCAAACGTTCGGTAGAGTAATTTTGAAGGGAAATTCTTAACTACATAAGTCTATAAATAAGAGTGTTTACTTCCATTAAAAGGGGTTAAAGAAGGCGAAAGAAGGGTCGTGATGCAAGATTTAGTTCTTGAAGTTCTTTCTATTTTCTATTTTCTATTTACTTAGTTTCATCATGCCCTCTTCTTCCACTTTCAACTCTAATACCCTTCACATGGAGGGGTAAAACCTTTGAGTGATCGGGGAAGGGAGAGTTTCACTTTTGTAGTGTTGGAGTTTTATGATTAAATGTAAAACCCGATTTTTCTTTTGAATGAATTATATTATTATTGTTTCCCAATTCTATTAATGTGATCATGTTTTGATTTTGGTGTATTTATTTTTAATAGCTTTGGTTAAAGACTTTTAATCTCCCTCCGCCTAGTGCAATTTATCTTGATCGAGCATCTTGTGTTAGGTGGTGAGTGTCCAACGATCATTGACACGTGTGTGGAACTAGTGGACTTTTTCTACTGTTCTATGAATAAAAAATTCTTGATCGGTACTTGCCTTAGTTATTTAGGAATTGTTTATAAACATCCATGCACATAGGAGTGAGTTCCATTTCTTTCTTCAACCAAAGGTGATTGATAACTCGATCGAGGAGTCTTTCATTTTTCATTCAAAAGGAAGAGAGGTAAGAAGATCTTTATGACTATGATGAAATTTTAATGGTGATCCTACCGTAACCCCATCACTCTCTTCATCCATTAGTGTTCAACCTTTCTTTTCAATTGCTTGGTTTTTTTAACTCAAACAATTTAAAAAAGAACCTCCTCTTCTTTCTTTAATTTAAGTGACAAAAGTAATTGTTGTGAACTTCTATCTGGATACAACTTAGGTTACCCACTTTGATACATTTTAACTTAGGTTATATTTTTTTTGTCACACCCCACGATAGACACATGTCAAAACATGGTGTCGTTGATGAGGAGGCTGTGCCAACAATCTAATTCTAACATTTTGTAAATATTTTCATTTATTTTATTTTTAATAAAAAATCTAAAAAAAATCCATGATGTATGCCAACTGCAATTATTCTTCTTAGATTGATTATTCACTATTTTAGGAAAAAATGGTTCATAATGAAGAGGAAACACTCTTTCAAAAGATTTATGAACTCACTATTTGGCCAAGAAAATTCAAATAGAGGAGCCTAACTACCTACCTCTACCCAAGGAAATTAAACTCAATGAGGATATTTCCACTGAAGAATCAATTGAAGTCAAGACACTTAAAGGAGATAATCTTTTTCTAAACTCTATTCATTATGATTTTATAGAATATTAATTGAGTACTAATTCCCCTTGCATGAAAAATTCAGATTCTGATAACTCTTGTATTTCCTTAGTAGATGAGGAATAAAAAGATGATGCACCCGATGAAGCACATATAAAGCTCCCCGAACATGTTGATCATTTATTGGAGGGAGTTAAAGAGCGAATCCAAGTGGATTTTCCTAAGGAATAAGAGATGTAAGATGCTTACTTTGGAAGGGATGAATATGATATTGAAATTTCATGCTTTAACTTTGTTCAAATAGAATTATAATTTGACTATTCCTTTTATTTTTCTACTCATGTAGCATAACTTCAGCAACAACTAGAGAATAAAGAAGATATTGTGCAAGTAGAAACCATGAAAGTGGAGGAATCATTCTTTGTCCTACACCCACCAAGAAAATTATATCTTATTGTACTATGGGTGGATTTGGTGTACTATACCCGTGGTGTCCTCAACAAAAAGGATGAATCACATGATGTATAGAAGAATTTTTATTGGTTCATCACAAAGAAACTCAACCCACCTTCAGATTGGGGATAACAAACTGGAACTGGCCATCTGGAGGCAGTCAAAACCCAAGGCCCACTTGGGGGATTAAACCAAGATCTATCCTTCTTTTCTCATCCTATTTCTATTTTCATTTCTTTCAATAAATGTATTTTGTTTTATTTTGTTCTTTTTCTTGTAGGTTTTTAGTGTGCAACACTTAGGAGATTAACTCAATGTTGAATTACCAATAAGTCAGGTTGTACCTATCCTTTAAACTTTCTTGTTGTTGTGATTCATTTTAAAAGTTGCTTACATGTTAAATCCACTTGAATACATTGAGGACACTACACCAATTAAGTGGGGGGGACCTTTGTAGTTTAGGATTTTCATTTATTGTGTTTTTTTCAAAAAAAAACTAAAAAAACTGTGGGTTTTCAAATTTTTGTGTTTTTATTTTTTTAGTTTTTTGTGTCTTTTTGAAAATTTTGAGCTAAAATAATTATAATTTCCATTTTTGAAACCCATTCCATTGATTGAACCAATTTATTCTATAAAATTGAGCTTAAATGAATTCTGAAAATGATTTTGTTTCTAGTTCAATTCTTTGGGAATTTCATTGAAAGTACTCAAATTTTTGAATCTCATGCCACATTTCACTGCCTTTGTATTTGCAATCACTTTCTCGTGAGGCTTCTGAACCATTTTTTTTTCATATTCCTTTCATTAACCTCACTTCTTGAGAGAACCAGATCATGATTTTCTTAACCATAATTTGATTTATTCCTTTCAAAACTTGAGTGTTTGGGGTACATGTGTTTTAAATGATTGAGGCATTTCTTTGGTTTGAAAGCCCCATTTTCATGATAATACCTTTAATTCTGGACTACCTTATAATTTAATTCTTGTATCCCTTAAAATCCATGAATAGCCTGTTAGGTTAGCCACATTACAAGACAATTTTTCCTATCCAACCAGCTCTTCAATTTAAATTGCATGATCTAGTTGAACTTAAGTGTGGGGGAAGCTGTCTTGTGTTGTGCTACCTCATTTAGTGAAACTTTGGGTGGAAAATAAAATTTTGAAGAGATGTGTGTGGTGATGAAAAATAATATTGTGAAATTTGTTCCTTTTCTTGAACTTTTATGATAAGAGAAGTTGTGCCTTTCTTAAGCTTCTAATGGAAGAAGAAAGTTGTTCCTTTTCTGGAGCTTTCAAGAAAAAACATTTTTGAGAAGATTGAAATTTTTGCTGCTGAAATGCTAAGATGTTTGAACATTTCTTGAGATTTTATGATTATGGAGCTTAATTTCTACTAAGGGTACTGAGGAGGATACCATACTTGAGTGAAAATTAGAATTGTGCACTTTTTCTTCAAAAAGAGCCAAGCCCTCCTCATTCGGCCTCAATATTATTTTCACATGAAAATCCTACCAACCGAAATCCACAGAACAACCTTGAAAAGTCCTCATGATAAACACATGACCTTGACTCACATCGGGTGGAGAAGTGGGAGTTTTTCAAACCTATGGTGACCCTTTCATTGGTTTGGATGAGAAAAACTTTGATGAAAATTGATATTTGTGAGATGAGAGAAAATTCATGTGAGGTATGTGTCTTGTGTGTATGGGAGGATAAATGAAGAGTAAAAATATTGACTGATCTGATTTAAGAACTTGGAATAATTGTTATGGATGAGGAATGATATCTTTTATTTCTTGGTGTGGAATTGGTGGATCTCAATGGCATGTGTTTTGAATTTGCTTTGATTTGATTTTGATTTTGACTTATCTGGGAGTCCAAGTGCTAAGTGTGGGGGAATTGATAGAGATAATATTTTCATTATTTTTCATATGTGTTTCAACAATTTAACCCCTTCCAATTAATCCATTTGAGTTGATTTGTATCATTTTAGTGTTTTGGTGAATTATGGGCTTAATTGTGGAAATTGGTTAATTATGGAAATTTAGCAGTTTTGTGTAGCTTCTGTATTTTGGGCATGTCATTTAAATTTTTGATCCAAATTGTATGATTCCTTTTTTTAGACTTTTTATTCTCATGAGATTCATTTTATCCTTCTGGACCCAAATCTCAATCCATCATTTGGAAGCTCAAATCCATCTCACAAGTCCAGCCTCAAAAACAGTGCACAGAATTGGAGAATTTTATTGTTGGGACCATATCTCATAAATGTAAGAACCATTGGATATGATATTTTACATGGATCAATAAGACATCCGTAGGAATATGTTTCATTAATATGTACGTGCATTATTCTTTCATTCTCAAGGCCATAAATTCTTTGGAACTTGATGCATTGGAATACGAAGAGTCTGTTTGGAAAAATTAAAGATTCGCAGTAAATAGATCATATCTCTCTCCACACTTGGAAAATAATTATTAAATTTAGTGATCTAACATAGAAGACATAATTGAACAACATTTATGAAGAATAATTCCCGAGATCCAGCCATTTATTATGCTAACTGGACTCAAACTTTCTGTAGAGTAATTTTGAAGGGAAATTTTCAACTCCAAAATTCTATAAATAAGAGTGTTCACTTCCATTAAAAGGGGTTAAAGATGGAAAAATAAGGGTTGTGTTGAAGTATTGAGTTCTTTAAGTTCTTTATATTTTCTATTTTATTTTTACTTAGTTTCATCATGCTCTCTTATTCCCCTTTCAACTCTAATAACCTTCACATGGAGGGGTAAAACCTTTGAGTGATCGGGGAAGGGGGAGTTTCACTTTTGTAATGTTGGAGTTTTGTGCTTAAATGTAAAACACACTTTTTATTTTGAATGAATTCTATTAGTATTGTTTCAAAATTCTCTTAATGAGATCGTGTTTTGAGTTTGTTGTATTCATTTTTAATAGATTTGGTTAAATGCTTTTAATCTCCCTCCACCTAGTGCAATTTGTCTCGATCGAGCATCTTGTGTTAGGTGGTGAGTGTCCCGTGATCGTTGGAACGTGTGTGGAACTAGTGGAATTTTTCTAGATTTCTAAGGAGAAACAATTCCTGATTGTGACTTTCCTTAGTTCTTTAGGAATTTTTTATGAACATCCTTGCACATAGGAGTGAGTTTCATTTCTTTCTTCAACCAAAGGTGATTGATAACTCGATTGAGGAGTATTTCATTTGTCATTCAAAAGGAAGAGAGGGAAGAAGATATTTATTACTCTTATGACATTGCAATGGTGATCCTACCCTGACCCCATCACTCTCCTCATCCATTAGTGTTCAACCTTTCTTTTCAATTGCTCGCTTTATTTTTCAACTCAAACAATTTAAAAAATAACCTCTTCTTCTTTCTTTAATTTAAGTTACAAACATAATTGTTGTGCACTCCTATCTGATGAAAACTTAGGTTACCCACTTTTCTACATTTTAACTTAGGTTATATTTTTTTTGTCACACCCCATGACAGGCACGTGTCAGTGATCCTGTGTGGTTCAACGCATACCGATCCCGTGTGGGTCAGATCCTGTGTGGGTCAATGGGGGTTAATTATCTATCGACTCTGGATTAAACGGATCCTATGTGGATCATTGCAGGGGTTAATACCTATCGATCATGTGTGGGTCAGACTCCGTATGGTCAGAATTAGTGCCTCTTGACAGAATAAGATGATCTAGCTTTGAGACTAATCATGTGTACTTATATACTTAACTGAACACCTAGTTTGAGCTGAGTCTCTGTTTGAACTAAGTATTTTACCTGTGTGGTATTTTTATCATCGTGGTGATATCTTCATGGTGATACCTGTGTGGTACTCTTACCTTCTTGGTGATATCTTCATCATGATACCTGTGCGGTACTGTTACCTTCGTGGTGATATCTTTGTGGTGTTACCTGTGTGGTACTTTTACCTTCGTGGTGTTATCTTCACGGTGTTACCTGTGTGGTAATCTTACCTTCGTGGTGTTACCTTTGTGGTGTTACCTTTGTGATATTATTCCCTCATGTATGAGATGAGTATATCTTGATAACTTAGGTATATGTATGGGCATATACTTAAGTAGATTTTTTGACTACTTCGTGATTTGTGATTGAGCATTGCTTTGTGGTTTTTCCTTCGTGGAACTTTAGGAGAGTTACGGGGTCTCAGGGTCTCTACTGAGTATCGTTATACTCAACCCTACATGGGCTTCGCCTACACCTTGTTGTGTCTTGTACAGACGATGTACAACATTGATCGAGGCTGAGGGATCCATGACATAATTATACACGAAGGCAGACCATTTGGTGTGATATAACGTAGGGACTACTGATCGTGCGATGTACCCACCCTTCAGGTAGGATCCATGGTGGAAGATCCAGGAGCTGCTTTTCACTTTTCAATTGTATTTTTACTTTTTTGTTGTACTTGTATGTAACGTCCCGGATTCGGGTGCCACACAACAGGTGCCCCAAACCCAGTTGATCACATGACCTCAAGCGCATTTCCCCAAACACCGGAGGCTGTCAACTCGCAGTGAGGGCCTAGGTATGATAGTGGGGAAACTATTCCATCATTTTTCAAAGTGTAGCACAATAGAGAAATACAAACAAACCAAAAGTGGAAGCAGTAAATGATATCAAGCTAAAATGGACAATGGTACTGAAGTAAAAATGACCAACAACCATATATAGGATGATGCAATATGTACCCAATTCTAAGAAAGTAGCCAAAATAGGATACACTATAATTTAAAACAATACAGTACAAGGTACAAGTATAGTAAAGCAAAACAAAACAGTGTAGTAGGAACTCAGCAGCATCACAAGCCTAAGCTCGGTCCCATGCTCTCCTACTCCTCTGAAACAATCAAGTACCTGTATAAGGACTCTTTCCCTTATCAACACCGGCATAAATATAATCTGTTTGGGCCCAATACATGACCCAAACAGGGTGTGAGAAACAAATACCATTAGGAAACCACCAAAGGCCCATGCCCAACTGTCAGTGGAAATGTGCAACAGCAGTGTGCAATAATAAAATGCAGTAAACTAGGAAGTACTCAAAAGCAGCTACTCATACAAGTTCCATTACCATTTAATTATTATTTAACAATTCAATATAATTTAATTCTAAGTTCCTGAGACCCGACCTCAACCAAAAATCTCCTATACAGTGTCTTAGAGAAAACCACATCAGTATATCTAATAGTTATAAGGTAAAACAATACCAAGTCTGTGCTTTATCTTGGTAGGTATAACATGAGAAATCACTATAGTGAATATTAAAGTAAACTGTGTCCTTAGACATGAAAATCATTACCCTAAGGTAATTAGAATCGAAACCCTTAGGTGATTACCCTCAGGCATAACAAATATTTACCTTAGGCATATGAGATATTCTCCTCAGGCATAGAAGCTACTGCCCACATGCATAAGAAAAGTTGCCCTAAGGCTAAACGAAACACTGCCCTCGGGCTAAGAAAAACACTACCCTTAGGGTAAGAAAGTCACTGGGTTGATCCCAACACATAAGAAAACAATTCATATATATTTTCTCTCAATAAAACTCAAAGCATGCTATAATCATGGCATATCCACGGGTATCCTGGCCAAACGACTAAACAAGGGAATGCACCCACGGGGTGGCCCTTGATCAAGGAAGCGATCCCCAAACAACAATTTATACATAATAAAAAGATTACCTATACAATTATAAGAATTTATCAGTCAATGCCTCAGCCATACGACACCCCAAATATGGGCATGTAGCACAATGGTACAGAAAATCAACTCGACAGTTGGAAATAAACACTAGACCACCTACCTCGATCTCCTCTGATCGATATACGTGAATGACGCCTCCTGAATTAACCAAGAATGATGTAGATCTTGGATAAAAATTTACCCATTCCAACTCAAATAAATTCCCTTAGGGAAATAATTGGAAGGCTAGGTTCAAGAAGAGATAATATCTCACTCACATAGTTCCAACGAGATCGATGATGAAGGAATCAGAGTCCTAGTGTGCGGTCGGAAGCTCCTCTAAGTTTCAGCCTTCTCTCTCGTAGCTTTCGTCAAGTTCTAAGCCTCCTCTACCGAATGAGGAGGCTACTTCCTGTTTTTAACAAAAACAATAACTACACGGTGTGTAATCTTAAGTACACAGCATGTACTTTCCATTTTTTTAACTATTCCTCTCGCGACCACTTTCCACCGCCTCACTATTCATCAGCCAACTTAGTTACACATTGTGTATTTATAAGTACATAGCATGTAATATCATTCTGCTGGCAGCTACTCCCACTACCTTTCTATTCACCTGCTGACTGATTACACGACATGTATATACTAAGTACACAACTTGTAGTCAGTTTTTACACCCTTCATCACCGATAGGCCTACACGCCCTGTATACTCATCCCACATGGCCAAAGTACACAGTGTGTGAAAAAATACACGGCATATACCCAAAAATTTTGGGATTTTCCCCCATTTTCGTTATTTTCTCAAAAACCATAAAGGAAAAGGAAAAGAAGAAACTCGTACCTCAAGAATAAAAACCAGTTCTTACAAACTTCCCCCCTTAAAGAAATTTGTCCCTGAATTTCCCTTCCAAGGATGGTGAATATAGAACTGAGAACAAATCTAGCCACTAAGAACATACATCTGTCTCCCGCTCCCAAGTTTTGTCCTGCACTCAGCCATGCTGCCATAGAACCCGTACAAGAGGAACTGACCGACCTCAAAGAACCTTCGTGCTCCTTTCCACAATACAAATCGGATGCTCCTCAAAGGATGCATTGACCTAAAGTTCAACCTCCTCGGGATGAAAACGTGAGATGGGTCTTAGTGATAATGGCGCAACTGAGATACATGGAAGATGTCGTGCATGGACCAATACCTCTGTGGTAACTGCAACTGATAGGAAACCGACCTGACTCTCTCCAGAATCTCAAATGGCCCCACATACCTCGGTGAAAATTTACCTTGTCTCCTGATCCGCTTGTGTCCCAACCTCGGTAAAACATGCAAGAAAATCTGATCCCCGACCATGAACTTCAAGGGTCATCTACGGCGATCAACATAATATTTCTGATGAGACTATGCAGTAGCCACCTACTTTTGTATCAACTGGATCTACTCTGAAGTCTCCTGAATGAGACATGGTCCTAGTAAAGCTACCTCACCTCTCTCTAACTAGTATAGGGGTGATCGGCATGGCCTACCATATAAATCCTCGTAATGTGTCATCTCAATAGTTTCCTGAAAACTATTATTGTAGGAAATCTTGATCAGGGTTATGTGCTTATCCCATGAGCCCCCAAAGTCCAGGACGCATGAACGCAACATGTCCTCAAGCACCTGTATCATACACTCTGACTGGCCATCGGTCTGAGGGTGGTAAGTTGTGCTCAGAAACACCTGTGTACCCAGTGACCTCTGAAAACTCTGCTAGAAACAAGACATAAAATGGTCATCCCTATCTGAAATTATAGAACGAGGACCCCATGAAGGTGTACTACCTCTCGAATATACAAATTCCCGATCTCGTCAACACCGAAGGTCTCCTTGATCGGAAAAAAGTGAGCTACCTTCGTAAGTCTATCCACAACAACCCACATGGCATCACTGCCTCGAGGTGAACTTGACAACCCAGTCACGAAGTCCATCATGACACCATCCCATTTCCACTCTGGAATGTGTAACTATTGTAACAGTCTGGTTGGCCTCTGATGCTGCGCCTTCACCTACTGGAAGGTGGAACATCTCGTAACAAAACCAGCTACCTCTCTTTTCATACCCGACCACCAATACTAACGTCTCAAGTCACGATAAATTTTGGTAACTCAAGGATGCACTGCCCAAGCTGAAGCGTGAAATTCCCGCATCAACTCATCGTGTATATCCTCTGGAACCCACACTCATCTATGGATATGCAGTACCTCTTCATCGCCTATCGTCCAACTGGGAGGAGGGTCCTCACTTGACACCGACTCCCATAGAACTAGGACTTTTGAATCCAATAGCTATCTCATCCTCACTCTATCAAGGAGGGTAGAATTCATAGCTAAGGATAAAATATAGGCTCGCCCCTGAATATCATGCACCTCTATATGCATCTCAGAGAACAAAGCCATGAGCTGCCACTCACCACTGGCCTCCTGTACTGCCTGTATCTGAGTCCTCCTACCCAGTGCATCAGCAACTGCGTTACCCTTACTAGGCATATAGGCAAGCTCAATGTCGAAGGACTGAAGGTATTCCACTGACCTTCGCTGTCTCAAATTCAGGTCACGCTGGGTAAAGATATATTTAAGAATTTTTTGGTCCATAAAAACCAGAAAATATTCTCCCAAGAGATAATGTCTCCAAAAACATAACAAATGAACAACTACAACCAACTCGAAATCATGCATCAGGTAATTCCTCTCATGTGGCCTCAATTACCGAGACCCGTATGCAACTACTCGATCGCCCTGCATCAACACTGCTTCCAGCCCAATACCTGATTCATCACAGTAAACTATATATCTCTTCCCTTGATCTAGAAGTATCAGGACTGGTGATGATGTAAACCTTCCCTTCAACTCCTGAAAGGCTATCTTGCAAGCTTCTGACCAAACAAACTACATACCCTTCTTAGTCAAACCCATCAACGGTGCTGCTAAGAAGGAGAAGTCTTGTATAAAGAGCCTGTAGTAACCAATCATCACCAAGAAACTCTGTATTTCAAACATATTCTTAGTCTGCTCCCAAGAAACTACTTCTCTCACTTTCTCTGGGTCTACCATAACTCCTGCCTCTGAGATAATATGACCCAAGAAGTGAATCTAGTACATCCAAAAGTGGCACTTTGAGAGATTAGCATATAACTGATTCTATCTCAGTGTACTCAAAAAGATCTCAAGATGGGTGGCATGGTCATGTTGAGTGTGAAAGTACACCAAGATATCATCCATGAAAACTACCACAAAAGAATCCAGATAAGGCTGGAACACACGATTCATCAGATCCATGAAAATTGTTGGCGCATTCGTGAGTCCGAACGGCATGACCAAGTGCTTGTATAGACTATATCTTCTCTAAAAGGCTGTAAGTGGTATGTCCGATGGTATAACGTGCAAATGATGATATCCTAACCTCAAGTAAATATTTTAGAACACTCATGCTACTCGAAGTTGATCAAAAAGATCATCAATACTTGGAAAGGGATATCAGTTCTTGACCGTCAACTAGTTCAGCTTCCGATAATCCACACAGAGTCTGAGGGTACCATCCACCTTCTTTGCAAATAGGACAGACGGACCCCAAGGAGAAGTACTGGGTTGGATGAAACCCTTTTCCTGCAACTCCTCCAACTGCTTCTTAAGCTCCTGCAATTATGGTGTAGCCATCCTGTAAGGAGGAATGGGCAGCAGTGCCACTACTGGAAAAAGATCAATAAAGAAATAAACCCCTCTCTCTAGAGGTAGACCTGAAAATTCATTCATGAAGACATCCCTAAAATGATTAACCACTAGACGGAAAACATTCTGACAAGTTCCCTGGTCATCCAGATATAAACTCACAATCTGGGCTATCACTCTACCTCACCCACGATGCTCGGGTCCATCTTGGCTTTCCTAGACGTCCCATTCAACCTTGTATAGAAACTCTCCACCCTCTGGTGACGTGAAACTCACCCTGCGATGATAGAAATCCACAAAGGCTCGAAATGGTACCAAAAAATCCATCCTAAGAATGACGCACACCAACCTCTAAGGGTAACTCCTTACACTGACACACACCTTCCATTATAGTTCCCAACGGAGTGTCTAACATCATAATATCAGAAGAAGAAGAAACACAGAGCCCAAGGCTCTCCACAACGTGCACAGATATAAAGCTATGTGTAGCACCAGTATCGAAAAGTACTGAAAATAAAACAGAAGCAACTAGAATAGTACCTCTGATAGTGGAAGGTCCAAGATCCTACTTCTGTTGGGTCTGTTGCACTGCATATTCCTACCCAGTGTCGCGGCCCTACGACACAACTTGGATACCTTGAGCTGACCCACCCTACTGTCTATGAGATCCTAGTGTCTAGATACCATGGCCACGACCACCACCTCAGCCTGAACGTCCTGATGTATTCCAATTCCCTGACTGGTAAGAAGCTTCTGGCCCTGCTCCTGCACGCGGAGTCTGCATAGAACCCCTCTCACAAGTCACTAGTGGAAACACCCAACAAAAACACTGAAGATGACCCATCTTGCTGCAATATCGACACTCCATTGGGTCACGTGGACACTGAGGTCTCTTGTTCCCCTCTTTACCACACTAGTGACACATTACCTGGCCACCTGAAGAATTCTTCTAGATAGTACTGCCATTGTGATAGAAATCCATCTACCTCTTCCTCTTACTGGTAGAAATAGTACCAGAAACTGGTGCCAAACCGCCCTGGCCTACACCACTAGCTTCCCATAGGTTTTGCTCAGTAATCAGTGCTTGGTTCACAATAGCATGCACTTTAGGGAACATGAAAACATTCACTAGTGCTCAGATGTCATATCAAAGACCATCCTCAAAGCATCTAGCCCTCAACATCTCATCACCCACTAGAACAGATGCAAAATGTTGTAGCTCGGTGAAGCGGGCAGAATAGTCCATCACTGACATAGAGCCCTACTGCAGATTCATGAACTCTCGAGCTAGATCTGCCCTTAGTGTCTCTGAAAAGAAAAATTCATAGAAGACTGCCTGAAGCTCTTCTCATGCCATGTCTCTGTGATGCTCAGTCTGGGTGGTAACATCCCACCATCTCTTGGCGGAATCACTAGCATGTAAGTAGCGAGCTTGACCCTCCTCCCAAGAGGCGTCTCTAGATGATCGAAGATCATATGCATAGAACCCAGCCATGAATCCATAGCCTGTGGTCTACCATCCTCTGAAAATGTAGGTAGATGTTGCTAATGGAATATACGTGTCATCTCTTCCATGGATGTGGAAAACGGCGATGATCCCTGGAAGGTCTGCATAAACCGCATGAAGCCTTTATGGAACTGCACATCCACACCTACGTCCGGTGTAACGGCTGGCGCCACATCTGGCACTACTGGAGTATCAATCGGTAGCCCGTGGCCAACTATCTCTGGAGTATAATCGTTGTCGTTCTCTTGGAAAACAACTCATGGTCATCTTGGCAGCATGACTCTACATGGTCAAACACACGCCTTAGATCAAGATCATCAAGGACTAAGAACTGGAAGCGTAAGAAGGGAACATGAGAAAGAAAACATTCAGGTTTTACAAAACAAGACTACACAGAGTGTATAATAACTAAACGGTGTGTTACCTTAAGTCTTTCACATGGTCATGTACTTCTGCTAGAACTGGTCGTTTAACACCCCAAACACACAGCGCGTTGTCCACACACATGGCGTGTACTTGAATTTTCTTCCCCTGCCTGAGTACTTCTACACGGCTTAGCCACACGACTCTCTTTTGAATGAGACTACACGATGTGTATAATAACTACACGGCGTGTACTAGATGAGCTTCACCGACCCATGTTGTTCGTGAAACGGCTAGGTACACAGCTCACACTACACGATATGTTCCAGATAGACACGATGTGTATGACTTAGATTCCAACTGCCCGTGTTGTTAGTGACATGGCCGGCTACTCGGCTGACACTACACGGTATGTTACACCCGCACACAGTGTGTACACCACCCTGTTTCCCCAGAAACACGGCCAAGTCCACACAGCTTCTCACCGGTCAAGACTACACGGCGTGTCCCACAGGTACACGACGTGTACTAAATGAGCTTCGCCGACCTATGTTGTTTGAGACATGGCTGGATACACGGCTCACACTACACAACATGTTTCAGATGGACATGGTGTGTACTATAAAGGATAATGCCGAACCGTGTTGTTAGTTACATGTTCAGATTCCTGGATTATGCTACACGGTGTGTTCGGAAGTGACACGACGTATTTAAGCGAATATTTTCTCCGTCTGTGTTGTTGGTCACATGGGGGAAACAAGGTCAGCATGACATGGCGTGTACAATTAGTACACAGGGTGTTCCCTCTAGAGTTTTCTCAATCCCCATGTTTCTTCCTACACGGCCTATGACACGGTTATAAACTACACGGCATGTACATAATGTACACAACATGCACTTAAATTTTTTTCATTTATTCCTAAACAGAAGATTATACAGCATGTAATCAAAATTACACAGCATGTATGCGGGGTTTTTTCTTGACAGTAAGCCTTAGAAACTACTTCGGAGTCCAGAAAACCACTTAGCGAACACCAAAGTGCCCAATTCCGATTTGTGAGGGCCCATACTCCCTGCGAACCAAAGCTTGGCATCTTATACATGTTATAACAAAGTAAACAAGTCAATGATCCACCTATTTCTGATTTATGAGTTCCCATACTCCTCAAGAACCAAAGTTTGGAATTCATTCACAAAACCTTACATAAAAATACCCTATCAGATAGCAGGTACTTTATCAAGGCATCTATCACAACAACATTCATTTTCTAGCACAACATATATCACAACTACATGCAATTTCTAATGAACCTACATGGCATAGAAACTATGCATGACATGTGATTCTAACATGTGCCTAAATGATGCATGATATGGGATAACCTCATCTCATCGGGTTGCAAATAAATAGAAACTAGGTATAAAAATATAAACAACACACCATAAGTGCGTCACCCAATGGTGAAAATAAAATCAATTGTAATAATCATAAACAGAAAATCACAATTTCATTCGAGGAAATCCGGTATTTACCTGTACACGGGGTAGCTACTCTAGGGCACAGTTTATTACCGAATCCCTTAACTGTATATCTTTTCCCACTGTCTCCAAATAATAAAATAACTTAGAGAAAAGAAAAAAAATCCTTTGATACCACTTTGTAACATCTTAGATCTGGGTTTTACACAACGGGTTCCCCGAACCCGATTGGTCACATGACCTCAAGCGCATTTCCCCAAATGCCAGAGGCTTCCGACTAGCAGCGAGGTCCTAGGTCTGATAGTGGGGAAACTATGCCCTCATTTTTCAAAGTGTAGCACAATGGATAAATACAAACATACCAAAAGTGGAAGCAGTAAAAAATATCAAGTCAAAATGGACAACGGTACTGAAGTAAAAAATGGAAAACAACCATATATAGGATGATGCAATATGTCCCTAATTCTAAGAAAGCAACCAAAACAAGATACACTGTAATCTAAAACAATACAGTATAAGGTACAAGTACAACAAACCAAAATAAAAATAGTGCAGAAGAAACTCAACAGCATCGCAAGCCTAAGATTGGTCCCATGCTCTCCTACTCCTCTGCAACAATCAAGTACCTGTATAGGGACTCCTGCCCTTATCAACACCTGCAGCAATATAATCTATTTGGGTCAGGGACATGACCCAAACAAGGTGTGAGAAATAAATCCCAATAGGCAACCACCAAAGGCCCATGCCCAACTGTCAGTGGAAATGTGCAACAACAATGTGCAATAATGAAATACAGTAAACTAGGAAGTACTCAAAAACAACTACTCCTACTAGTTCTATTACCATTTAATTATTATTTAACAATTCAATATAATTGAATTATAAGTTCCTGAGACCCAGCCTCAACCAAAAATCTCCTAGACAGTGTCGCAACAAAAACCACAATAGGCTATCTAACAAGTATAAGGTAAAACAATACCAAGCCTGTGCTTTAGCTTGACAGGTATAACATGAGAAATCACCATAGTGAATATTCAAGTAAACCATGTCCTCAGACGTGCAAATCCTTACCCTTAAGTAATCATAATCAAAACCCTTAGGTGATTTCCCTCAGGCATAACGAATATTTCCCTTAGGAATACGAGATATTGCCCTCAGGAATAGAAGATATTGCCCATAGTCATAAGAAAAGTTGCCCTCAGGCTAAACGAAACACTACCCTCAGGCTAAGAAAAACACTGCCCTCAGTCAAAGCAAGTCATCGGGCCGAGCCCAACACATAAGCAAGCAATTAATATATATTTTCTCTCAAGAAAACTTAAAGCATGATATAATCACAGCATACCCACAGGTATCCTAGCCAAACTACTAAACAAGGGAAACACACCCACGAGGTGGCCCTGGATCAAGGCAGTGATCCCCAAACAACAGTTTATACATAATCAAAAGATTAACTATGCAATTCTATGTATTTAATCAGTCAAGGCCTCAACCATACGACACCCCAAACATGGGCGCGTAGCGAAATAGTACACAAAATCAACTCGACAGTTGGAAATAAACACCAGACCACCTACCACGATCTCCTCTGATTGATATACATGAACAACGCCTCCCGAATCAACCTAGAACGACGTAGATCTGGGATAAAATTTTACTCATTCAAACAAAAATAGATTTCCCTAGGAAAATAATTGGAAGGATAGGTTCAAGAATAGATAAGACCTCATCCACACGGTTCCAATGAGATTGATAGTGAAGGAATTAGAGTCTCGGTGTGAGGTCGGGAGCTCCTCCAAGTTCCATCCTTCTCTCCTGCGGCTCTTGTCAAGTTCTAAGCCTCCTCTGTCAAATGAGGAGGCTAATGCCTGTTTTTAATGAAAGAACATAACTACATAGCGTGTACTCTCAAGTACACAATGTGTACTTTCCATTTTTTTAATTTTTCCTCTGGCGACCACTTTCCACCGCCTCACTGTTCATCAGCCGACTTGGTTACACGACATGTATTTATAAGTACACGGCATGTACTATAGTTCTGTTGGTGGCTACTCCCACCGTCTTACTGTTCACCTGCCGACTGATTATATGGCGTGTATATACTAAGTACATGGTGTGTAGTCAGTTTTTACACCCTTCATCGCCGATAGGCCTACACTCCCTGTATACTCATCACACACGGCCAAAGTACACGGCGTGTGGAAAAGTACACGGTGTGTACCCAAATTTTTTGGGATTTTTCCCCATTTTCATTATTTTATCAAAAAACATAAAGGAAAAGGAAAAGAAGAAACTCATACCTCAAGAATAAGAACTGGGTTCTTACATCGTACTTTCAGTTGTGCTTGTATTCCGACCCCTTTAATTTCTGCACTCTTTTTACTACAACAATTTACTTAGTGGTTTCTTCTTGTTGTGTTCTACTCTATATGTTTTTGCAGGTTTAAAGGCAATGCCTTCCCATTTTAGGGATACACCTTTCTGGTGCTACTCCCTAGCCCTTGGCCTATAGAAGGTGGGCTTGGGGTAGTCATGACATGGGCCCCCGGGGATGGGTCGTGACAATATTTAAAATGGAAAGAAATGTCACATTCTTTTTTTTACTCATTATATACTGTACAACATGAATGTATGGCTTGTTTCCCTCACCCAATTGTAAATGAAAGTGTTTCATTAAAATCATTTATTCTAAATCATGTCAAGCATTGACATGGTCCTTTGATTTTCCACTAACACCTAAAATGATCCACAATATATTATCATAGTCTTTTTTTTCAATGTGCTTGATATTTAGATTATGCCTTAGCATGTTAGTTTTCTAGTAAGGGAGATTAAAAAAATAATTTTCTTCTTCCAATTTTGACTGTGTCGTCTTCCTGCACCATAAATATTGGGTAATGGATGATCCACCAAATCCAAAAATTCACATACTATGATGATGTTTTCTTGCTCAATCTGCTATAATAGTTTTACTCTTTTCAGGATCTTTTGTGCTTGGTTGAATTCTCTAGAACCATAAAATTACACTCTATTATTTATGAACCTTTGCTGGGAGGGAGAAAATGTCTATGACCCATATATGTCCATTTTTTACAATGTTTAAGCCATGTAGATTTTTTTCTTTTATTAGATCAAGGGAAATAAAATTCCCTTTCCGTACTCAACCCTGAAAGTTTTTCATAAGATGAGAAGTTATTTATTGTACACAATAAAGTAGGATGTAGTTTGAAAATTTCATTCATTTCATAGTCATAAGTCATCACACCATCGCCCTATAATTCAATCAACTCATTAGTCAATGGATAAAGGTGAACATCAATCTTATCCCCTATACTTCTAGGTCTATCAATACGAGTAGAAAGTAACAAAAATTGTTGTTTCATACAAATCTATAGAGGAAGATTATATGGAACCAACACCATGATCCATGTGATATAAGTTGTACCAACCATAGACCTGAATGGATTGAAACCATATGCTTCCAACCCCAATCAGACATTACGACTATCTTTAGAAAAGTCAAGGTGTCTCTGATCAAAACCCTTCCATGTAAGAGAATCTGTCAGGTGGGTTAGCATATCACTTTCCTTATTTCTTTCAACATTCCGTATCATTAATTTAAAGAAATTAGATGACTTAAATAATATTTTCAACCTTGGATTTAGTGGAAATTAATGCATTTTCTTTACGACAATCGGTTTCCCCTATTTCGCAATTTGACTTTGATGAGTTTTATTTCCCCCATTATCTTTACACTTGGAAGAGTCATGAACTTTGAAATTATCCCAATGGATAATTTCCTTTATAAAAAGTATACATTTGTTTTCATATGCATATATGGTCTCATATGTGAAACCTAAGTTCTTTGTCAACTTATGAGCATGGTAATATAACTCAAGAATCTTAGCATCCGTAAGAAGTACTTTTTTCAATAACGCCTATAACATGTTAAATGATGTATTTGACCAATGGTTAAAAGCCTTCAAGTGAAACAACTCCATGATAAATGAAAATTTATTGTAAGCAGTGCACCGAGTATATAATTCAGTTTGTGCATCATCAAATATTTCATAAAACCTCAATGAATCATGATATGCACCATAGCGTAGATTGGTCTCACTTGTCTCAACATTTCAGATGTTAATTCCTATAGGAGATATACCACATACCATTTCATTAATCATTTCATGCATTAGATCAGTCATCCTCACATCAATATCCATCTGAACTGTTTTTGTATAATGATAATGAATATATTCTTCCTCATGATGAGTCCAACTCTTATAATTTTTCAGAAATCCATTCAAGAATAGGTGCTCCCTCATGGTATCCCATATTAATTGATATATGTTTACACATTTTCCACATGGAAAACTAATATAGACACTTTTAAATCCTCTAGTGAAATCAATAAACTACATAATACCTTCAAAATATTCTATAGACATTCTATTTGAAAGATCAATCCAACTTTTATCCATATTTGTATGTGTACAATAAGTTGTAAAATTTACCCAAAACAACATATTGCATGCATTTTTATAATTTTATGTCACAAAATATATTTAAAATAAAGACTAACCAATTGTGTGTAGACTTCAATTCATACTCATCCAAAATAAGAAAACAATTAAAAAATAACACGATTATCACATTATTTTTAATGAATTATACATTTTATTTTATAAATCCTTATTTTGTACATGACTAAATATTTTGTAGATAGGAACTTATAAAAAATGTATGGATAAAAAAATATTTTTAAGAGAAAGAAAATATTGATCAAAGAAATATATAAAATACAACTCAACTAAGATATATTTTTGTTATGAAATGAGAACTTTTTCATTAAACTTGTTAATAGATAAGGAAATCAAAATAGTCTCTTAAAGGAAAAGTAAATATAAAGACAACGTTCAGTCTCAATTATAATATATGAATAAGTTGTCAAAATCAGAATTTATTTAACAATAGAAGAACTGAAAATAAATATATTGTGTGAGAGACTCTGTTAGGTCCATCTCATTCAATCAATCCTCACAATCCAAACCTTAAACCCTGGATATTCCATCCCAATGAATTCAAGGATTCATCCCCATCATCTCACTCCTTCATTATTAACTCGTTTCTTGTTTTTTTAATCATCCATGTATTTCAGAATTATCAATTGTCATCTGGAGTTCTTGAAATCATTTTAATTAAATTTCATAAAATTATAAATATATAAACTAATCTGACCTTATGAATAAAAATATTATCCATTCGGTGGTCTAATATAAAATAAAGAGTCGTTGGTTGCAATTTACATTTTCAAGATAAACAAAAAAAGTATCAAAATAAGTAAGCAATAGTTTACTAATTCAAATTGAGAGTATTATGATAGAAAATAATACTTACAGATCAGCCCTAATTAATCAAGTATCTAAGATATAATATTATAATATGTTGTTAAACTGAAAATATTTGTGTCAACTCCCTGATACTTTTTCTTCAAAACCCAATTGATCAAAACTCATAAGAGAAGGAAAAATAAAGGGGTATTAATATCTCTCTAGAAAATCATACAAAAAATAATATATCACTTGAAGATGAAACAATTTATATAACTACTCAAGATAAGATTATGGACTGTTCATCGACTAAAATAGATGATTCAATCCACCATGTATCATTCAAATAAAATCCACTATTTAATTTCTATAAATGTGGATTATATGAAGCATTAATACATCAATTCATATGCGGGTTAACCATTGATACATTAAGGTGTAAAATTAATGCATTTAATTGATACGTTAATTTATATATATATATATATATAATCAATATAACAGAAGTCTACCATCTCTAAATAACTTTCTATACATATGAGAATGGATTAAATTTTATCAAATGAAGTGTCCAATATTTGAGTTTAATGCAATGACTAATTGTGTATGTGTATTCCTTGCTTATGTGTTTTACTCAGGTAAAACTTAGAATCAAGGGATACATGTATATAATATCTATTCCCATGGAACTAAAATCTTGTACTTTTATTTTTAAAAATGGAAATTGATTTATATCTAAGGAAATTTATTTTATAATGATATAACAGAAATATTTAAGGAATAATTGTCATTACCACTCTTGTCATCTATAAAAAAGATCAATGAGCCTACAAGTACGAAACATTAACCTAGTTAAAAATGATGACATAAAAGATAAAAAAACATATCACAAAAATAATAATTTTTTGTGGATAAGTTCATATTATAATTTTAAAAATATACTTGGACAATTCTGGGTAAATCACATGTTGGATTTATATACTTTTTATTCCATCAATTCACAAATTAATCAATAGTTATTGCATATAAATTTCTTTACTATCCAAGATTTTTTCTCTTGGTATAGATTATATGAAGTGGGTTTAAACTTATTAGGGAGTGATAATTATGAAAATTAACTTTTGATCATTCGATCAAATTGCTTGTTAGATTGATATATACCTTATTTCTATAAGTCATAGACGAATAACTGATTGTTTTCCTAAATTTTTGTAATAATCTAGTTTATGTGCTCGATTGTGATCTTTTTATGATTGTTTATAAAACTTAATGTAATTTTAAATGTAAAAATGAATATTAAATCATTCTTGGAAAAATGCATTCTAAATTGATGTATGGTTTCTTTCCACGAGTCAAAAATCAATCGATAATTATTCTCCTAGATTTTTGTGATCTCTAACTCATTTTTTTGGTTTAGATCATTTTTGTGATCTCTAACTCATTTACCATGTTTTCAAGCTTCAAATCCCCATTTTAGTCTTATTTCTACATTAAAGGAGCTTATGTTTATCCTAATTTTTGTATATATATTTTTTTTCTTTTAATAATGCTTTTTGTCGATTTTTGTCATTCAAAAATCACAACATCTACTGCTTTTTGTCAGTCAACACAAATCCCTGTGGCAGTTTAGGTAATCCTTCCCAATTTTATTGACTAATAGCTACATAGAAACACAGATTATTAGTTCATTTGAGACATTCATAACACATGTTTTACAATAAGGTGAGGATTTGGATGGTAAAAACACATTAAATAAAGGGGGTATTTCGGAAAATAAAAGTGAAACATTGGGAATAGATCTTCATTCATGTCTGAATATTTTAAACTCACGCACTAGGATGAAACACGTATATAAATATGCCAAAAATGTATGTCAGACATTTTCATTTCATCGTGTAATGGAAAAGAACGCACACATAAATATATTCCCATTATATATTTATATTGCATGAAATTGATGTGAGTTTACTCCATCTCTTCACTGTTGAGACAGATCGGGGAAAGTGAAGAGTATATGTGGATATATTAAGAGTTAAGAAATATTAGTTATAAAGGTATGTTTTAAATGTATACGCGCACGTCTGAAAATAATTGCAGCCTCTGCAAAGGACTGATCGAGAGAACCTTAATTTTTTTTCACAACACATCAAAGAAGCATGTTATTTATTTTATTACAGGTTTCAAGTAATTGATCAGGAGGTTAATGAAAACTTTATGAATTTAATTTATTGAACAACAGAGGGACAAACAATTGGGTGTTTCATTTATTGGTTGAAATAACAAATGCAAAGAATTTGCTGCACAATGAACCAAACCAATACACAAAATTCGACCAACCAAATAATCGATGCTGCGTCCATGGATCCCTCCTCGAGGATTACCTGCACTCAGAGGGCGTCCCCTATGGGAACCGTTTCTTGTCGGTGAAGTAATCATAGACCATGAACTTCCTTCGAACCCACCGCAGGCGGCGCAGTTGGCAGTCGTCTAGCTCCTGCTCGGTGCTGCCCGCGTCTAGCGACGCCGCCGACCGACCAGAGCCACTCTCCAGAGAAGAGGAACCAGGTAGGGCGTTGAAATTGTAGTTTCGGTAGTATGCGGTGAAGGGGGCTTGGGACCAGTCGGTCTTGACAAGGGAGCCTTGGGTGGCCCTGTCGTCAGTGTTCCAGAGGCTGGAGTACAGCCTCACGGGCTGATTTTTAGGGAAGGGGACGCCCCGGGACTCCAGGTTACGGAACACCCTTATCGGAGTATTGTCCACCAGCAAGCTGAAACACAACAATAGCGTGTTAGAGCTTCCATTCCTGGTAGGATTGAAATAAAACAGAGAGATATATATGTACATGGTTTTGGTGGAGGTCCAGAGAATGGATTAAGTGCGGAAGTTGCTGGTGGGGCCGAACCAGAGGTGGAACTGCTGCTCCTGCTGGCCCTGACCCTGGGTGTAGACGTTGGTGTGGAGGGTGTACGGGTGGCCGCTGAGGTTCCCCAAGAACTCGAAGTCAATCTCGTCGTGAGCGGGGCCTTCGGAAGACAACTGCCATTTTTCAATTCAATCCTCACCACCCATCTCAGACGTGTAATATACATTGGAAGATGCGTGAACGGGGTTCACGCATCTTCAATCCTAGCGAGATGTGTGAACCCCATTCACACATCCTTTGCGAATCAGATGAAGGATGCGTGAACAGGGTTCACGCATCATGCAAAATGTTTTTTAATAGTTTTAAAATTTTTTAGTTTTATTTTTATTTTTTTTTGTTTCATTTATATATATATATATATAACAAAAAAATTAGCAGAATTTATAACCATTCAAAACCATAAAATTGAGACTTAAAAATGTTTCAGTTATTTCAAGTACATGACTTTGAAAGACTATAAAATATAAACTACAAGACTAATATAAATGAAATTTTAAAAATTGATTATACATATAAAAAATATTTGAAAACAAAAATAATTTCATAAAAAATATTGATCAAAAATAATTTATAACTATTCAAAACCATCAAATTGAAACTTAAAAATGTTTCATGTATTTCAAATATGTGACTTTGAAAGACTATAAAATATAAACTATAAGACTAATGTAAATGAAATTTTAAACATTGATTAAAAACATAATAAATAGTTTAAAACAGAAATAATTTCATAAAAAATGTTGATCAAAAATAATTTATAAGCATTGAAAACCATAAAATTGAGATTTAAAAATGATTCATTTACTTCAAGTACGTGACTTTATAAACTATAAGACTAATATAAATGAAATTTTAAACATCGATTAAAAACATTAGAAATAGTTGAAAACAGAAAGAATTTCATAAAAAATGTTGATCAAAAATAATTTATAAGCATTGAAAACCATAAAATTGAGACTTAAAAATGTTTCATTTACTTCAAGTATGTGAATTTGAAAGACTATAAAATATAAACTATAAGAATAATATAAATGATATTTTAAACATTGATTAAAAATATAAGAAATAGTTGAAAACAGAAAGAATTTCATAAAAAATGGTGATCAAAAATAATTTATAAGCATTGAAAACCATAAAATTGAGACTTAAAAATGTTTCATTTATTTCAAGTACGTGACTTCGAAAGATTATAAAATATAAACTATAAGACTAATATAAATGAAATTTTAAACATTGATTAAACATATAAGAAATAGTTGAAAACAAAGAGAATTGCATACAAAATGTTGATCAAAAATAATTTATAATAATTGAAAACCATAAAATTGAGACTTAAAAATGTTTCATTTATTTCAAGTACATACTTTGAAAGAAGGATAATCCAAATTTATTTCAGGATGAAGATATTAAATGTGAAATGTAACTTTTATTAGAATAATCAACCTAAAACTCATGCACTAACTTTAAAAAATAGATCAAAAATATTAAAATGCAAAAAAGAAGGATAAGTGGCCTTTGAGCGCATTCATACTTGAACTTTTCGTATGTCTTTGATTAATTGAATTACAACCTCTTCTTATTCAGTTTATTTTTTTGTTAAAAAAGGAAGAGGGATTTAGAAAAACATTCCTCTTTCAATAACATGATCTTCCTGAACATTCTATAGTAATTATGTTTGATTCTAATTATTATACTAATTCTGGCAGTAATTTCATATTTCTTCATTTATGTCCCCCTTAAGGGAAACACTCATAAACATCTTTATAATGGTGAATTTTTTCAATAATGGTTTGCAAGATGTTCTAATACAGATAATACACTAGAATTTATCTTTAGCTTATGAATGTCGAGATTTGAAAACTTATATAACTTCATCAAGGATGATCTTCTTCAATACTTATTTTTCAGGATACCAAAACATGATCCAACCATGATGATATCTTCTTTATACTTATTGTCTTGGATATGCTAACATATATTCTTAAAATTCATCAATGATGACCTTATTCCTTATCAATGAAGTTGGTCCTGTTTTGATAGTATTCATGATTGTTAATCTGAACATTTGTTCTAATTTATATTGTGTAGTAGAGATCCCTTCGCATTACATTTGGATTTTTGTGTCGATTTGTTTCCCTTATTAGTTTTCATGGATGGTGAAATCTTAACCCTCTTAAGGGTTTTTTATTATTCTGGAAGAATATTAATTCAATATTTTTCATAATATCCATAATTTTATTACATGATGGAGGTATTTTAACAGTAAAATCCTCTAGTAAAGATTACGTACCAGTAAAAATTGTTTCCTTTTATAAAGTATGAATATGTATCTTCTCAAAATTGGCCAAATGAACTTCTAATTCATATTGTAGTTATTATGATCTTCAATCATAATCATCTACTCTTAAAAAATATCCATTATTCATTCAAATTCTTCTTCAGGCAATTTTATTTTATTTAAACAAATAATCGTGTTCCATGATATTCTAGGATTTTACATCTAATTTTAAATCATTGAGATCAATAATATTTTTCAGTATTTATTCAAGTTCACGCATCTTTTCATCTAGAATCTATTTGATTTCAAAATAATTAATATAATTAATATTTATTAATTAATTTAATCATATTATTTATTATACACATATATATATATATACTGGTAGATAATTTGATAACAGTAAGACACTTATTAAAAAAAGAATAGAAGTCTATAAATGATAATAGTAAGACACATAAAAAATGTATAATAAATCAAATATCAATATAATCTACACCTCTGGCGTGGATGCTCCTCTGTCCCACAACCATTCGTATACTAGACCCGCCCATGCCATGTTTGTCTATGTCTGTGCTCTGGCGTACACTACGCATCCTCATCGACAACCACCTTCACATCCTCCTGTGTGACAGGCGGTGGATGTACAGTCTCACAGCCTGTACCCTGGCCTGCATCTAAGGATAGTGGAAGCTGGCTGGAACTCTCACCAACATAGGAAGTATATGGCTGCTCTGCTGCGGATGACTTCAATAAAGCATTGATCTCAATCCAGTCATCGTATGTAAGTACCTGTGGTTGTGGCTGAGAAGCTGGAGGAGCATCTGACTGATCATGCTGAACACCCTCCTCCAGTGGAACAATAACATGTGGCTGAGCAAGCTAGACACCCTACTCATGTGGAACAACAACATCCATAACAGGTTCGCCACCCCCAGGTACATCTATGTGAGGCTCAGTAGGCTCTTTTGCCTCCACAACAGGTGGTGGATCAAAGAAAATTCCATGATAAATCTCATCCATCGACGGAAGAAGCTATGCCACAAGGGTGTGAAAATAGGTCGGGTCAAAGGAAACTCTCTCCACTGGATTGGACATATGAAGTAGATGACAAATATGAGCATCCTGTGAAAACAAATTCCATTGTTAACTAATATGAATAAAAATATGTTGAACAATGGAAGGAAGAATGCATACCAACTCATGAAAACCCCATCCGTGCCATGTCAGAAATCTGACTGGGGACCTGATGTACCAGCCTTCATAATCTATATAATCCATCAAATGAAAACATACTGTCTCTACCCCTCGCAACTGGGACTCCCATCGTCTGTCCCATAATGCAACATATCTGGCATGGTAGCTCCTCCAATCAAAATCCCTCTTCCCAGACATCTTCAGAGAATGCAATGAATCCAACTGAATGGGAGGGTCAGGAACTGGCTGAAGGAATCCAAACTGCCTCATAACCCTATCCGTCTAATGTCACTCGACTATATGAAAATGACTCTGTGGAACCCTGTAGGAGCCGATAGTAAGCATCATTGTACAGTACAGTGGCAGACTCTGAAGGATATCATCTGTATATGGAATCCATGTAATCTAAAAGAAAAAAAATGAATAATCAATTAAAAAATGAATAGATGTACAGTAAATAATAAAAATTTAACAATATAAATAATAATCACTTACATCATCTGGTCAAATGCTGTCTAATATAAGTCTGTAGGCATGAACATCATGTCTAGGAGAATCTGAATGTCGATACGCCTGACTCTACCTGTAGATAACATTTTTATTTTTACATTTCATAATATAATCTTATACAATTAATTTATACATTAGAAGGAATTAATAACATACCGACGTCCACGTGGAGCCTCTGCTACAATATCAACAGGTAATGGCGCACGAGCATGTGGAGCTAAACGAGGGATGTGCTCCCATACCCACATCTGCAGAAGAACCATTCATCATGTGATCTGCATCTTATCGATGCGACATGCGCTGCATAGGTCCCTGTATGTATATTCTAGGCAGGCAGACCCCCAGCTATACAGGCATTCTTGGTATGAATTCTCCAAAAAAGATAAATACATCATGTGCAAAAAAGTAGTAGAGTGGTCAACAAAAAGCGTGCCACCAATCAGCCTCAAAATATATGCACGTGCAAATCACAGCACGATGACGTCATCAACATCATTTGGTAAATGTGTGAAGTGCTTGTCTAACCAAGGCATCCACAATCTACCACTGGCGATGGTCTTTCCATCATCCTGGACCTCTATGCCCAGTAGTCTATGAACAAGCTTAGGCAAATCTGATGGAACTCGGCCTGTCAGAGCATGTCTGTCGATAGGGAGTGTAACAACCCGAGATTTTATAAGATACATTCTTTTTAATTTCATTCATATCTTCTGTTGTATGATACACCAATATTATCTTGCGCTATACGCAACACCGTATTAGCTTGTAGTATACACAACACTAATCTTGGATTGTGTTACACACAATTTCAAGTTCGTTTGATAATAGTCATTCTACACAACATAGAGTATATATATATATATATATTCAATGTATAAATGAAAAAATAGTTGGATTATGTTATAACGAAACAACAAAGGAGTCTTTCACAACACAAAACCCTGACTTGGCTTGCATTACATGAAATCACGACCTTCCTCAATAACGTGTGTTGTACGCAATACCGAGTTTCACTAAACATCGATATGCTATTAAAATATTATTAAAACTAGCCGTTATGAATAGTAATAACCACTTTTTGAAATTTTGTAAATTTCATCTTTCAAAATGGACTTCATTTTTGGATTCGGAATATCGAAATTAGCCTAGGGTAAATTTTTGGTATTTTTCTGAAAACTTTCAATTTTTGATGAATAGTGAAAATACTTGGTTACTATTTAAAAATCGACTTTTTATTTAAATATTTATTTATTTTATTTAAATTTATTTTAGATCAAAATTGATACATAATACCTATATAAGTTCAAATCAATTCATTGCAGTCATTTTATAATAATTTTAGATATATAAAAATTTTATTGAACTTTTCACCGTCTTTTACCCACCTCCTAGGAGAATTTGCAAATTTATATAAAACTTAATTTTACCGCTTTTGTGAATGGAATTTCAAAAATTCGAGAGATATGGTTGATGTCAGTAATTAAAATGTGGTTCAATGAGATGAAAATAATTTTGGGTGAATAGTAACTTTTTACTTTTATTTACCACGGTTAAAAGTAAATAGGATAATTAAGGGTAAAAATGATATTATTATTACCCTAAAACATGTCCTAATTCTATTTTATAAGTTTAATTCGGCCAAAAACAACCTTAGAAATAAAATGTGACCATTTAGGCCCACTTGGATTAGATTAGGACATTTAATATTTATTTATTTAAAGAAGGGTTAAAATAGTTAAAATCAAAGTTTAATAACTAAATAATTTTTAATATAGGGTTATACATAAGATAAATTCGACTATAAATATTAATTATAAATATAAAATGATTTACTACATAATTATATTTTATTTTTAATTTTTAGAAATTATATAATTTAATTTATTTATGACACAATGATGATGTAGTAATTATCTTATTAATGAAATATTGACATAATTGATGTTATAAATACCCAAATAAATGTAATTTGAGACTTTTTATGAATTCCAATAATTTTATATGTTAATATGACATGTTATTATTGATTTCATTAACTTTTTTCGAACTAATATTTCTGTTATGCTTTTCACAAAAATCAATTACCAAATAGTGTCAAAATTGACATAAAATAGTTTTTAAAACAAATATTATATTAATAATTGTTATTTTATTCCTAAAAATCTAAGGTTCGGCCAAATGACTTAGATAAGGTTATATATATTAATAATAAACAACTTGGGGTTCGTTTTTCTTGTTATAGTAAGTGTATTAACCTTGTAGTGTAAGAAAACTAAAAGACACGGTAAAAGTAAAATTATTTAACTTAAAGTTAAATCTAAATGATAAGGTTAAAATAGAACCCTAAACTTGTCTAAATTCTATTGGATGAGATTATTTCGACCCATCCCCACCTCAGATTTGAAATAAATCAATTTGGAGCTATTAAAAACCAAATATGACTTTATAATAAAACAATATTTTTTGTTTTTCCAAAGGTGCCCCTCTCCTCCCTTATAAAAGGGCACCTCCTCCCTCTCTTCCTCACACCACTTTGAGCCTTTAAGCTCGGCAAAACCCTATCAAATTATCTTCTCCACTTCCCTAGAAACATCCTATAGGTCCTGGTCTTCTTCAAATACCAATTTTAGTGCCCTAAGAGGAGGTCTCAAAGAGGCGCTTCAAAGAAGAGGTAATGTCCATTACCGATTCTTTCAACTTTATTTCTTCTTCCAATTCTTCTTCTTTAGTTGTTTAATTATGAAGTAATAACATCAGTATCACTAATATACTGATATGTTATTATATATATGATACAAACCTATTTCACCATCTATCCATCCTACGTAAAATGAAATCACCACGCGTGCGTACGTACGGAATACCGTCTCCATGCCGTGGTGTAATCTATTTTCCACCACCACCTTACTTGGATGGGTATAATGGTGTAAATAATAACTATATATGATTATTGTAAAGTGATATTTATTCTGAAATAGTATACATACACTCCAAAACAATTCCATGATCATGGGAACGATATCATCGCTTGTGCGTATGTACGGAATACCGTCTCCACGACGCGATGAGATTCATTCTCCATGTTAACCATTCATGATTATAAAGTATATATAATAAGTAATCATGAAATATATGACATAATAATGATACTGTATTTTTGTATATATATATGTATGTCATTTACTTAATTTCATTTAATTCAATAAGGAAACGAAAACAACGTTCATGCGTACGTACGACCTACCGTCTCCATGAACGATGTATTTCATTTCATTTAATCGATCTATTATATATATATATGTGTATACTGAAATGTATATATAAATCATGTTTTACATTCTGTAATTAAGTAAATCAGGATATAAGTAATAATATCAAGAACAACAAGTCCAAACACGTACGATAAATAAAATGATTTAACCCAAAACGCTGCTTTAACATGGAACTTACAAAAGAACGGGTAATATAAAGTCATAAGTGAACCATATATGATATCATAACAATGAATATGATTCTTTAATAAGTCAATGACATTATTTGAATCATTATAAAGGAGTTTCGGAAACGTACGAAGCATATCGGACCTAAGTTAAGGGATAATTTTGCAAATCTCATTTTTATCCGAGATTTCTTATTCTTAAGTATTTACTGGGGTTATTTCTATCATCCATGTCCATGTTTTATAAAAGTGTTTTCATGTATGTTTAAATTCCTTTTACCCATTTTTTAATTTTACTACATGGTATGTAAGGAATCTTTTTTTTTGTTTACCATACGAGGTACTTTTTGACTTTTCCGACAAAAGTACGAGAAAAATGTTATTTTTAACTTATAAGGCGTGAACGGATTTTTACGGTTTTATAAAGCCTTATTTTAATGAAGCTTCATCCAAAAGATTTCATGACTATTTTCAACAAAATACTTTTCTTTTAAAATTGAATTGCATTTTGTGAAAAGAAAATGATTTTCAAGATGAAAGGATATTTTCCTCAAGAATTCATTTCAAGTGTTTTATCAAAACCATTTTTTCATCTAAGATGACATTATTTCATATGTGTATGTTTCAAGTATAATGCCTCAATTATTTACATGGTTTGATTCTTCTTATGATGAAATGATATCCATTTCTTTTATATGGATTATGTGATGATAGGATGATGTTTATGAAACCCATTTTATTCGTTGGGTTATTATGAATGATATATGTTTATTTTGTGGCACAAGTAAGAATGATTTTATTATGAGATGTGTGGGACCTATATCTCCCTCCAATGCATTGGGTAAAGATTTATATATCATGAGATAGACATGGCTGTAATGGTAAGTTAATCTGGTTCAATGTTACAGGATTGAAATGAGGAGTGAACTCGATTCAGAAAGGGACTTTTTCCACTAAGATGGTCTTGGCAGCAATGCCTTGGCTACTATGGAAATCATAACATGTTCTTAATGGTTGCCACAATTACATGCTTTATTCCCATTCTATTTTATCATGATTGATGTTCCCTTATGATATATGCCTTACGTACTTCCAAGATTCATGTCTTTGCTCAAGATTTTGATGTTTAGATTTTATGTTCAAGTTTTTTCATTCAATTGTTTATGGATTGTTTTATGTTCTCTATGTTTACCCTTACTGGGCATTTTAGCTCACCCCTTTTATGTTTTCTTTTCCCCAGGATATAAAGAGAGGTTTTAGGTAAGAAAAAAAAAGAAAAGATCTTTATGGGAGATGTTGAAGATCTTTCACCAGGATTAGAAGATTATATTCCGAGTTTCCAAAGACACTAAACTATTACGATCCTTGTGTGTCTATTTTTGTTATGTACTAAGTATTCCGCAAAAGTAATGTAATGTCCATCTACGTCAGGATTTGGGTCTCTACAGGGAGGCCCAATATAATGGCTATATCCTGTAACGTAATAGTCATCTCCCCCTCACTGAAATGAAAAGTATGCGACTCTGGACTCCATCTATCTATAAGTACGGAAATGAGCTGATGATCAAGAAATATGAAGTCGCACATCGCAACTCCATAGAATCTAACTCGAGAAAGATGGAGGACGATAGCGGGAGGTTGTGCGGTATGATGGAAATGGTGAGATCTGCGTACACTCAAAGGAGGCACATGACATCCCTCTAAAAGTAGCCACAATACACGAGTAGCATGAGATGTAAGCAATGGAAAACCTGTCATTTGCACACATGATATCATCGTTACTTTTTAATAGTGAATTGAATAAAAATTGTAAAGTTTTATTTTAAAAAAACTACAACAAGAAAAATAACGTAGAAAATAAAGCATCAGTGATGAAAAACCTGCATTAAAGATGTGTAAGCATGATATATTCATTTTCATTCGGTATTTATTTTTTTAATAGTTTTAGTATCATAAAATTATTTATGATAAAATCCAAAAATTGTAAACTTTTATTTAAAAAAATCTACAACAAGAAAAATAAGGTAGAAAATAAACCAGCAGTGATAAAAAAGCTGCATTGAAGATGTGGAAGCATGATATATTCGTTTTCGTTCAGTGTTTATTTTTTTTAATAGTTTTAGTATCATAAAATTCTTTATGATAAAATCCAAAAGTGAGAAAAACCAAAATTCAAACATCTCAAAAAATGGACCAGGTCAAAAATAAAAGAATTCAATAATGAAACATTCACATACGAAACAACATATACATATTAATGATATGGTACACAGACTTGATAATGGATGAAGAGATGTGGAACTCTGTCCTACCACTTGGGGACATCTCTTACGAGTATGTCCTTCTACATGAAAAATACTGCCTCGTATTCTTCATCCTCATTGCCGAGGCCAATCCATCTCATTTCTGATGTGAGTTGACTTCAGTCTTCCTCGGGGCCAAAACCTGGTAGCATGAAGCCAAATTTTTTAAAAATGACAGACATTGAAAAAATCATAAATGAAACCAAAACCAGCTTATGAAAACCTGGAAATATCAGGGAAGATGGTCGGTTGATCAGTAGGGAATGTGATAGAATTGAAGTCACCAACTGGCATCCAAGAAGCACTGTAACAGTTAACCAAAATGCTCATGTGATACACCAGGTCAACATATGGCTCCCATGATATATTTACCGAAGAGCAAGATGTGATAACATGTGCACATGGATATCTCAATGCCTGAAAGCTACCGAAATCACAGTACCTGTTATATAACATCACGAAAAACACTCCACCAGTAGTGAATGTAGCCTGGTCGTAGCATTGTCTTACCCAAAAGCTCCTCTTTTCCCTATCAAAGGCTATAAAATTCTATCTTGAAGCCTCATTCCGTATTTGGTCAATATCACTTTGAAAATGATGAGTAAAATGCATTCCATTTTCCATCCTCTGGTAGTCCTTTTGGGACCGGTCAACAAAGTAGTGAACACATCTAAAAAATGTCTCTTGCACTAACCTTGTGATTGGGAGTTTGCACACACCCTTGAGGACCCCATTTATGCACTCCACTATATTAGTGGTCATATGCCCATATCTCATGCCACCATCGTATGCTAATGACAATTTTTCCTTGGAAATTTGCATCATATATTCATATACATCCTCATTAACAGTTCACATCGATAAAACCTTTCTTGTTGTGGTTCATATGCTGAAACCCCAAGATAATAATGTATTAAAATGGATATTAAATTTTGTTAAAAAAAGAAAGTTTAGAAAACCATACCCAACTTGAGGATCGCCTTATTTATGGCCTCATCTCTAAAATGCTTATGCACATTACTTACAATATGTCTAATCCAATAATGATGATAAGTATTCAGCTGAGTCTAAGAAACCTCATCACTACTCACAACCTCTATAATCACTCGATGGTGATCAGATATCAGACACAAACCCTGTTTTTGCGTGACATGAACACGCATACATTCTAAAAACCAGCTCCAGCATTCAAAATTTTCTTTTTCAACAATAGCAAAAGAAAGTGGGAAAGGAGTGTGATTACCATCCTGTGTGGCAGCAATGAGTAGAACACCTGTATAATTTCCAAAAAATAAATGTGTCATCTACCTGAATAAATTGTTTACAATGGGGAAAGGCCACAATGCATGGTCTGAATGCCCAAAAAATACTATTGAACTTCACCTTTGACCGATCAACTCGATGATTCTGGGATACATACTCAACATTGTCCAAATGATAAAAAATCTGATTGTTGAGAGACAACAATTCCATAAGCTGTGGCAACATCGCATAAGATTTATCCCAATCACCATACACTTTTACAATGGCTTTCTGTTTTTCATTCTAAGCTTTGTTGTATGATATCTTATAGTTATACAACTATTTAATTCTTTCCCGAACAAGGGAAACATAAACATCCCAACATGTTTGTATCATCTCACAAATAACAGTAGATATAAACTTTGCATCAACGGAAGAGTGATCTTGTGCCAATCTGGGATGCAGACAAGTGTGTGGGCCTTCTAATTTTGTTATCTTCCAACATCCATAATATTTATAAAATATTTATCTTAATCGAAATTTACATTCTGACCCATATTTTTTTTACAACAAATGAGATATTTGGTCTTCTTTGACTCATCAACCACAAATGTGAAATGTCACTCATTGTGGTATTGCTTTATCACATTTTTATGGCCAGTTTAGTTTATCACTCATGCCCAATATATATGGCATTATCATTTGATGCAGGAATATTCCCTATAATTCCAGGGAATTCAGAAGCTGGTGTAATGAAATCCCAATCAAAATGTTGTTCACGATACATTCCTTCAACTAAGGAACTCAAAAACGAAGGCTGATTACCACTAACTGGTGGATGTAGTGGATGTATATCTCTCAAAGGAACCTTAGAAGGTTCATTCCCCACCACATCATCTCCTGGTGACTCCCCATATTCTTCTTCCTCAGATAAACTTTCATGCACTATATCAGCACACAAAGGGATGTCATCTAAATTTCCTTCCAAATTTGGATCATCTTCTTCATAACATTCTTCCACGGGAGTCATATGAGGAGGAGGCAATGAATAAGACTGCTGTGAAGGACCGACTTCTACAGAGCTCACAAAGCATGGTTCTGTAGTAATCGATCTCACCACATCAATATCATAAACGACAACAAATAATTCCATCAAACCATTAATACACTGTTTCCTGAATAACATAGAAGCCTCCATCCAATCATCATCATCGACTATAGGGTACTCACTGTGCCACAGACACTCAGGATATTGAAGATGTCAGTATCTAATTGAAGTGATTGCTTGTTCAGCCCTCAGTTTTAACCAACTATGAATCTTATTATGAATTGCATCTAATGTCATACAACCATGGAGATTTACCACTCTGGCAGGTGGAACACTGTATCTAAAACCCTGCTCGGTATAAATTACATCACCGTTGCAATATATTTGTGCAGACATAATTACCTATAAAAAAATAATTTAAAAAATATTATATACTACATTAAAATTTTAAATTATTTAATTTGGTTTTAATAATTTATTATCTTGAGACTTTTTTTATGTATTGATTTATCACTGTTAAGGTATAGTGATTGGGATATTATCACAAAATCAGATTTAATATAATGTTTCAAAAAGTTTAATTACTTATGAATATATAATCATGACTTGATCTCGAGACTTACGATTAGTTTATCATTATCTGATAAACTAACCACAACCTATGGGTGGAATCATGTCTCTATTATCAAATATTTTAGTTGTTGGGAAAGACGGGAAAAAATGACGAACGCGCAAACAATTAAAAAGCGAACACGCAGTGGAAATTGAATCATTCCCCCAAATAGAAGCGAATGCGCAACGACAAAATTAAATGTGCAGAAAATAAATTTGACACCAGAAATTTTTACGTGGAAAACCTAAAAGGGAAAAACCACAGGACCTAGTCTAGAAAGAGGGATCCACTAAAATCAGGAAGACATGGTAGAGACTCCCAAAAATGGAAGTGATCTCAAAAGTAATACTCAGGAATAAAAGTGTGGATCAAAAGGTGGAGAGCAAGAAAGTTGATCGTCGAAGAAAGGCGATCACCAAATGGGATTTGCTCTCGGTGTTGTTGTTGCCGGTGATGTTGAAATGCCTTGCCTCTGCCTCCTTATATAGGAAAAGAATCAACGTCAAAATAATGTCGCCACGTCAAAAGAGTGTCACCGCGTGAATTAATTCAAGCGGTCTTGGCCCACATTAAAACACTACATTAAAACAGAAACCACGTGGGCACCATTTGAGGAGGCATTACCCGGTGCGCCAACCAGGAAGGTGCCCAAAATCAGCAACCGCCAATCTCAGGTAAAACAAAAATGCCTCCTATTGAACGAGTTCTCGAATGCCTCTTCGTGGACACCTCTTTGAGGAAGCCTGTTCGGGGACACCTCTTCGGCAGCGTCTGTCTTTTAATTAAAATTTTACTCACATGCATGTGAGGGAGTCTAGGGGTATGAAACAAATAACTTTTTTAAGCGGACATGCAGGTCCTTACACTTACTGAGAGATGACTCGCAAGTCATCAATGCGAAAAAATGCAATTATTACAAATTGAATAACCACATACACAAAATAAAACATGCAATTTCAATTATGTATGGTCAGTCATCTCAAGATTAGTCATCACTCATACCATGTTTTTTGGTATAATTATTATATTATCATATTATATAACTTTATCTATTACTTAATGAAATGTATATTAAATACTATGCCTATTTTCCAAAAATTTAACTTCATGTGTATATATATATATATAATTATTAATAACATTTAATAAATTTTATTATAACTAATATAATTGAGATTTACATAATAAACACTTTTGTTATTTAAAATTTTATGAAATTGTAATGTTTTTTGGCCATTCTTTTATTTTTCAAAATATAAGTAAATATATTTTCTACTTTATTGATTAAAAATATTATTACTTGTAAATAAAAGTAATATAATTTACACTTACATCAAAACCATTCATTAAAATAAACTTTTCTAACATAAATTATTTTTCCTAAACATTCGACATTTTAGACATAACATAAAACATTCAATATTAAGACAACATACATTTAAAAAATTAAATCATACAAATATTTAAAATCCAGAAAATTAAATCAAACAAAACATTACACATAATGCATAACATATGAAATAAATAAATCATACACACAATTAAACATACAAATGAAATAAATAAACACAGTTAAAACAATTAAAATGTTAAATAGAAATTTTACCTCTATAAAAGCAGTAAATATTTGTTGAGAAAGAATTTCTGCAGGGCATCGCAACAAAATCCAGAAGAGAACAATTATTTTTGAGGAGGGGGCTCCTTATATAAACTTTCTCGGTGGGATGCGTGAACCCCATTCACGCATCCTTCAGCTGGTCTGTGAAGGATGCGTGAATGGGGTTCACGCATCCCTACCACGGCTCGGATATGTGAACCCCGTTGACGCATCCTTCCACGACGAAGGATTCCTGAACGACGTTCACGCATCCAAGACCCTTTTTTAAAATTAAGCGAACCCCAATCCCTTTTCCCGATTTTTTTTATAAAACCCCCCAAAAAAAACTCAACATATGGGTGTTTCATTTATTGGTTGAAATAACAAATACAAAGAATTTGGTGCACAATGAACCAAACCAATACATAAAATTGGAAGAAGCAAGTAATTGATGGTGCGTCTATCGATCCCTCCTCAAGGATTGCCTGCACTCGGAGGGTGCCCCCTACGAGAACCGTTTCTTGTTGGTGCAGTAATCATAGACCATGAAATTCCTCCGAACCCACCGCAGGCGGCACAATTGGCGGTCGTCTAGCTCCTGCCCGCCGCTGCCCGCGTCCAGCGACGTCGCCGTACGGCTAGAGCCGCTCCCCGGAGAAGAGGAACCGTGTAAGGCATTGAAATTGTAGTTCCGGTAGTACACGGTGAAGGGGGATCGAGACTAGTCGGTCTTGACGAGGCTTCCTTGGGTGGTCCAGTCGTCGGCGTTCCAGAGGCTGGAGTACAGCCTCATGGGCTGGTTTTTTGGGAAGGGAACGCCCCGAGACTCCAGGTTATGGAACACCCTTATCGGAGTGTTGTCCACCAGCAAGCTGCAGCGCAACAATAGCGTGTTAGAGCTTCCATTCCTCGTAGAATTGAAATAAAATAGAGAGAGAGATATATGTACATGATTTTGGTGGAGGTCCAGAGAATGGAGTAAGTGTGGAAGTTCCGGGTGGGGTCGAACCAGAGGTGGAACTGCTGCTCCCGCTGGCCCTGGCACTGGGTGTAGACGTTGGTGTGGAGGGTGTAGGGCTGGCCGCTGAGGTTCCCCCAGAACTCGAAGTCGATCTCGTCGTGACCAGGCCCCTCCGATGACAGCTGCCATTTTTCAATTCAATCCTCACCACCCATATCTGTTATGATATATACATGGGAGGGTTAATTAAGAGTCGTGCATACATTTGTAGGCGGTGACGGTGCCGATGGAGTTTCCGGGGACGAGCTTGAGCTGCATGTCAATCCTCCCAAATAGGTACTGGGTCTTGGACTTGAAGCCGAAGCCAATGTGCATTGCATGTTTCCCAGCTAAACAAATGGGTTTGAATCGTCCTATTCATAATATGAACACTATTCAATGGATGAGGATCAACAAGGCGTCTGCGACTGCCACTACCACAAAACGGGGTAAAATAAGCACCTCGTTTTATCAGCGCTAAACAGAAAGTGCTGATAAAAGGGGAACTTTTATCAGCGCTAGTTAAAAGCATTCATAAATCTACCCTTTATCAGCACTAGAAAAAGTGTTGATAAATGTGTACCCTTTATCATCACTAAAAAAGTGATGATAAAGGGTAGATTTATCAGCGCTAGCCTTAGTGATGATAAAAGTTTTTAATAATAATGAATATACAATTATTATATTTTTATTATAAAATAATGTTTATTTGTATATATTAAATAAAAAACACATGTTTATAATTAGCATATATTTTTAATAATTCAAAAAAATATATATAATGTTTTTAAAAAAGTGTAAGATTGTAATTAAATATGTATGTGTTTTTAATGAATTTGGTCAATTAATATATTGACCATGCATGCATGTATGTTATGTATCATCATGAATGTTCATTTATACATTACACTCTTCTTATTATTCATATTGTTTATTGATGGCTTGTTTTATATTATGTTTATTTTACTAGGTGTGTGTGATTAATTCATGTTACCCATATATATACTATATTATGTTCTCAACACTTATAAAACTACATTAAATATATTTATTATATTTATAATTATTAAATTTTAAGTATATATAAATACGTTTTAAATATATTTATTTGTAATTATAATTAAAACTATATATATATTTAAATAATTATAAAATAATAATAAATACATATATTATAATTTTATAAATATATTTATAAATATATACGAAAATTTATAAATATATTTATTTATAGTTATAATTATAACTATAAATAAATAAATATATATATATATGTGTGTGTGTAATAAATTATAAAATAATAATAAATATCTTTATTATAATACTTATAAAGTTTTAAATATATACAAATATTTATAAATAAAAAAATATTAATAATTACAATTCCTAAATAAATATAGATATATTTGAATAATTAAAAAATTATAATAAATATATTAATTATATATATTTATATACAAATATCTATAAATAAATACAAATATTTATAAATATAATTTTAAATAAATGTAGATATATTTAAATAATTAAATAATTATAATAAATATATTAATTCTATATATTTATATAAAATTATAAATATATTTGTTATAATTTATAATTATATATATATATTTTTAATTACAACTATAAATAATTTATTTTTTATAATTTTTAACTACAAATAAATATATATTCATTTATTAGTTATATATATATATATATATATATATATATTTAAATAATTATTAATTCATAAAAAAATATATTTATTATTTTCATATATAATGTTATATATAATTAAATAAATATATAAAAATATTGAGAAATAAATACAAATATGTATATTTATAGTTATAAATAAATACATATATATTTAAATAATTATAAAATTATAATAAATATATTAAACATAAATATTATTAAAATTATAAATATTTGAAATATTAATTTGTTATAATTTTATAATTATTTAAATAAATAAATATATATATATTCATTTATAATTATAATTATAAATAAATAAATATATATATATATATATATATTCATATAAATAATTATAAAATTAAAAGAAATATAATTATATACATCTCTAATCATTTAAATATATATAATTAATATATTTATTATATATATATTTCTAAGATTATAAATATAATAAATATTTTTTTTATAATTTTATAATTATTTAAATTATAATTTTAAAAATCTAAATATATATTTATAATGTATATAATTTTATAAATATATATAATAATATAAATAAATGATTAAAATTATATCTTTATCAGTGCTTTTTTAGTGCTGATAAAGAACTATCTTTATCAGTGATAAAAAAGCACTGATAAAATGTTTCTTTATCAGTGTTATATTTTTAGCGCTAATAAAGACATTCTTTATCAGCCTTAAAAAAGCACTGATAAAAGGTTCATCAGGTTCTATAAAGAAACTCTAACTTTCTCCCCCTTCCCCACAGCCCTCAAGCTCTCGCGGAAGCCGATCGCCGCCGCCGCTGGCTCCTCCTCCTCCTCTCCTGCCGACTCCTCCGCCGCGAATCTACCTTCCCCACGCGGCTCTCCTCCGTTGTTCACCTCTTATTCTCTATCGCGATTCTCTCTGTCGCACATCTCTCCTCCGCCGCTGTGATTCCCTCCGTCGGGCACCTCTCCTCCGCCGCGCGACTCTCCTCTGTCACTAACTACTCTGTCGTACGCCTCTCCTCCATCGAAGGACTCCTCTACCGTGCGCTGAACCACACCTCTGCGGTGAGTTTTTTCCCTTTCTCATCTGTTTCTCATGTTATTGCAGTTTGATATTAATGGTGATGTTATGAATTTCACGGGCTAAACGCCCCACTGAAAATCGTGGCTGTTGGTGGTCCTTGTTTGCGCACTAAATGAATTCCATGTTGGGTTTCCTTGTTTCTAGAGGTTTTGTCTCATACTAGATCGGGTGAATAGATCAGGTAAACCAATTCGGGTTCATGAACAAATGGTATCAATTATGGTTTGGTTATCAAATTCCACGTGTTGGGATATGATGTAGGTATTATAGAAAAATATTCTAATTTACAGTGAAGTTGGCTTCCTTCATGTTGATGAGTTAGCTCAAGATACACCAATGTCCATGGAAGTACTTTAGGTAGTTAAGTGGGCTATGACAGAGGTGAAAACAATCCCTAGAAGCACCATGTCAAAAATCATTTGAGTGACATCATATATGGTCAACACATGGGTTTTCTTTAAAAAATAAATGTTACACATATCCTTGATCCAAAATTGATTTTTTTGGGGAATTTACTTTATCACGTAAGATATTCCATGCACTCACCCAATGAGAAACACTAGTTCCCACCCACAGTAGTCGTCTTTCCCACACTACTAGAAAAAGATTTTTTTGCGATGGGTTCCCGTCGCAAATGCTCTTTTGCAACGGGGTCCCGTCGTAAATGTCCCGTTGTAGAAATAGGTGTTGCAAATATTATCTTTTGCAATGGTCCGTTGCAAAAAGTTATTATTTACGATGAGAAATGGTACCATCACAAATACGTTCGATGATTTTTTTAAAAACTTTTTTGCGACGGACCGTCACAAATTCTTTGGGAAATACAAAAAAACCCTTTTGCGACGGGCTCGTCGCAAATAGTTGAAAAGAATATTAATAATAATATAATATCAATATAAATGAAAACATAATATTAATATTAGTAAAATGATATTATTTATAAAATAATATTAATAATAATAATATAATATTAATATAAATAAAATATTAATATTAATATTCTTAAATAAAATTAATTATAAAATAATTAAATAATATAATAATATTATTATTAATATTAATGAAATAATAATATTAATATTAGTAATATAATAAAAAACTCAATATTAGAAAAAATATAAAAAAATATTAATTAATAAAATAAAAAATATAATAAAAAATTTAAATAAATAATAAAAACTGTAATATTTGAGACAATATAAAAAACGAACTATTTAAAACATTAAATAGTTAATATTACAAAAAAATTGCATTCAAATGTTTCATTATTAAATAAAAATACATCACTAAGGTGGTTGTCTGGAGGAGCTGGAGGAGATGGTGGAGGGAACCCCATCCCTAAACTGTGAGTTAGACGTCGCATGTACTCCATCTGCTCTTGCTCCTACTGATGCTGTCATCGACACATCTCATCCTGCATCTCCTGCTGTTCCTACTACTGTTGTCGTAGGAACTCTTCCTACTGCTGCTGCTGCCACTAATGCATCTCCTCATACTCCCTGTGCATAGTCTATATAAACTCACTCTGAGTTCACAGTTTCTCCTCATAATGTGCATGAGATGATGATGACTCACTGCGAGCTTCTCTCGAGTTGGACCCTGACATCGCATAGGTGTCATAAAAACACCCAGGGGTCAATCAAGAGTTGATACCAACGACCCAGTCTTTCTCGAAGGCATACTGCGTCACTTGCATCCATGCTACCTCATCAAATCGGGGGGCACTGGTCTAACCATCTATCTTGGCTTGACTCTCACGATGTGTTTGAGATGTCGTGGCCTCATATGACTCCTATAATTGCAATTTAAAATTAAAATAGTTAAAATGTTATTTGTGGTTAAATTTAAAACTCAAAAAAAAATTATACTGACCACAATCTGACGCCGACGAGTACCTATAATCTCTCCAGTGGCTGGATTACTGTACATCCTCCTATAAACGTCGTACTCCATAATATCGGGTTGTGCGACTGCCTATATGAATATAAAATAAACAATTTACATTTAAAGTTATATACAATATTTAAAAAAAATGTATTTACCATATGCTCCATATGCGTATTGAATGTATGACTACCAGCTTGATGTGTCACCTCCTATCTCCCCTGATTTCGCTGACCTTCTGATGTTCTACTCTGAAACCGACTACTCAACTAGTGTGTACATAATCCATCCCAAACCTGATATGAAATATAATTAGGTCGGTGGACATGATATGTCTCGTTAAACTCTATCACTTTTTCTTTCTCCATTTCTTTCCTTTTCAAATTGTACAAAAACTGAGTGCAACACAGATGCATAGCTCTCTGCCATGCCTTCCAGATAGCTTCACGCATGTTCTCATCAATGTGATACCATAAAACTTACAAATACTTTATTATATCAAGTTATTAATTAAATAAATTTCAAAATAAATATTATTTATTTATGTACCAGCTAATGCTCGAACACACAGTGTTGTAGATCAACAGGAATATGATCCTATAACACCCATGCATCCGAAAAATAATTTCACAATATAGTGCTCCCTTGTCCAACAACTATATGCGTAAAGCTGTGAAAAAAGAACAATTAATCAAACAATTAAAATATAAATAAAATAATAAAAACTAACTAAAATACACAGGTAAACATACATCTACATGCATGGATCGAACCCAAGATGTGAACATCGCTCGAGGATATGGTCGGGAAATATCAGTCACGTAAGACCATGCCCCCTCTGATTGCCCCCTGAACTGCCAATAGTCTAAGGGTCAGATGATCCGACATCCTGCTCGTCCAAAGGTAGATCAACCTCCTACGACAGATGATATAGATCCTCATCCATCTGTAACACGAGATGATTTTTGTTAGTAAATAGTTGAAAAAAACTATTATATATAGATATATATTATATATGAATATAACCAGCATTTAACTGGGTCAATGTCCATCTTCATCCTCATCTTCATAGCTGTCACTGTTGATGTCTTCATCTTTCTCCTTAGCATCATCAATTTCTAGATTAGTTTCTGTTTCATCATCTCTTGTCATTTCAAATTTAGTTGTAACATCATTAACATCATCGTCACGATCAAACCTTAATTGTGGAGTGTCATCAATGATATTTGTATCTTCGTGAAAAAGATGGATTCAGAGCAGTCTCTTGAAAAATTTCAATACCTTGTACTTCAGTGGAATCACATTCAATTTCAGTAACTGATTCTCTCGAGATTTAATTTTTATTATGCTCCACCAATCACCCAACTCCCTTGAAGTAGCATAGTAATTTGCATAATAAATTTTATGTCTCTGATGAACCAATAAAAATGGTTCATTTACTGAAAGAAGACTTTTATATTTAATATCAACAATTACATGGACCAGATGAACACACAATCCTTACTCAGTATCCAAAGAATGACATTTAAACATCGTTATATAATATTGTCCCAGATAACACAGCTCAATGATTTATTCCAGCATGCCATAAAAATCAACTTCAGTTTCTCTACGATGAGATCATCTCAATCAAACACTATTATTCATTGTTTTTTTTATTCCCCATATGCATATGTATGAAATAAAAAACCATTACCCACATATGCATTATAATATTTAACCATTTTGGATGGTGGGTTACTCAATACACACAATCAATTATCAATTTTATTTGCATGCTGAGATACCTGAAAATTTGTAAAAAAATTATCACTATAACAAGTATTAAATTGATTTTTTATGTGAAATAAAAAATGATTTATTTTACCAGTTTTTGAAACCAGTAGGAATTTTTTAACGAAATTCTTCAAGAGAAGCTACTGTAATTTGTGGAAACTATTTCTTGATATGATTATCTTATAACATACAAATAAAATAAGATTAACATACTGTTACAAAAATTATAGAATAAGTGATATGAGAGCACTCACAGTATAAATGGTGTCATTTCTTCCTAGTTTAGAAGAATATATATATATATATATGAGCTTTGTGATGTTCATCATCTGAAATTCATTGTTCAAGAAATTCACCAAAGCTAAGTTTGGGCAGATTGAAAACTGATATTTGATTTCTCATGTCATCGTTAACATTTCCCTCATTACGGCTCATGCAGTTTTTTTAAGGGATATTAAGATTAAAAGTAATGAGAGCATAAAAAAGAAATTTCCTCTTGCAAATAAGTTTCTGCAATTGAGCCTTCAACTGATGCTTTGTTATGTACTTTTTTTTTCAATTTCTGCATGCATCTCTCAAATGGGTATATCTATCGGAACTATATCTACACATTTTGTTTCATGTGGAAAATGTAATATCAAATGTTCCATTGAGTCAAACAAACCTGGTGGGAAGATTTTTTCCAGTTTACATAAAATTAAAACGACATCTTCTTACAATTTGCTTACTGCATCATTGTCTATTTTCGATGCACAAATGTACTAATAGTTTTTTGATATGTCTGTTAGTGCATCCCAAATCATAAGATTTGAGAAACCTCTTAATCCAATCGGCATAAGTCTTTCCATTAAAACATGATAGTCATGAATTTTCAATCCGGTAATATGACCAATTATGACACATATAACCAAATTAGAAGCATAACCATTTGGAAGTCTTAAATCTATAATCCAATGACAAAAATAATAAGTGACTCTCTTTGAAAAATGTATAAGCTATTTTTGGATTCATTAACTTCTGTGATCTGACATTTTCAAATAATTCAAGTTTCAGTCGCTTGAAAATTTAGGAAAGATCTAATCATACCTTTACATTATCTTTGATCTTACCTGGTGTATCCAAAACTGTATGAAATAAATTATTAAAATATTTTTTCTCAATATGCATCACATCCAACATGTGACAGACCAACAAATCAAACCAATATGGAAAATCCCAAAAAAAATGATCTGTTTTATCCAATTGTGATTTTTTCCAAACCCATTAATTTTCTATTGTTTTATTGTTGATCCAAATGTGATGGGAGATAATGAAGAGACAATTTATTTTAACTATTTAAATGAGATCATTATTAGAGGCCCATCTTTTTCAACTGTTCCTTTTCTGAAATGATATTTATTTCTTTGAAAAGGATGATCAGTTGGAAGAAATCTACGATGATAGTCGAAAAAACAAGGTTTTTTTTCCATTGATGAGAATAAACAATTTTTTGTCTCTCATACAATATGTACATGATTTTGGACCATGTGTACTCCAGTCAGATAACATGTCATATACTGGGAAGTCACTAATTGTCCACATCAATGTAGCTTTCAGTATGAAGTTTTGTTTTGCAGCAACATCATATGTACTGACACCATTACTCCATAATCATTACTGGAAAGGTGGCCAATACCAACACTTTTTTCCCAATGGTTTGAAAAAACCATTGGGATAAGGAAGCTATACCAACGGTTCTATAGAACCATTGGTATATGTAATTATATGTTGGGTTTTCCCAATGGTTTTGTTATACTGTTGGGAAAGACAAATATTACCTACGATTTTTATTAACCATTGGGAACAAAGTCATCCAATTTCAGGTTTTAGGGATCTCTACCAATTTTTTATCCCTCGCGTGAACCCTCCCTGACCTACGCCTCCCGAACCTCCCCTCCCCTCTCTGACCTCGACCTCCCCAACCTCCTGGCCTCTGCCTCTGCCTCCCGCCCCCCAGCCCCTCTTGGGCACCTCTCCTCCAGGGATGTTCCCCCTTGCCCTCTCAACTACCTCTCCAATGACAATATCCACCTCCCCTCTTGGCTCCCAATGACGTTCCACCATACCCTCTCATCTCCCTCTCTTGGAGACATCCACCTCCCCTCTCATCTCCCTCTCCTCTGACGACATCCCTCAACCCCCTCTCCAGTCGCGCGCGAGACCCCCCATGGCTGAACACCCCACACGACGTCCCCCTCTCTCAGCTCCCTCTCCTCCTTCCATTTCTCCCAAATTTATTGAGGGTTCTTGATCGGTACTTATAGGAACAAATTATTCTTCTTTTTAAAAAAATGAGGCAACATGGAATGCACTGTTAGGTTTATAGTTATGATAACCATTCATATTAATCATCCATTTTCTAGAGTTTTGGGTAGTAACCAACTCATGTTGTGGTGAATTCTTGTGTAAATTGTGATTTTTTTTCAAAATAGAGTCTTCAAAAAATGTAGGGTTATATTCATAGGTTTTAAACCATTCATTATAACAATGAATTCAATAAAAAGTTCATGATTTTTTAAAAACGTCATATTTTCCTCTGTAGACCCCTATTAGACCTGATATTGTCTTGGATTTTTTTGTTAATCATGATATATATGTGATGATGTTGTATCGTCATTAAGATGTGAAATGATGTGGTTTAATTGGAGGTGAGTGATGATATATGAGATTTTATGTGTTATTGTGAGAAGTTTCTTTCCCTTTAATTTAATTGTTCATAAAACATAAGTTGGTGCTGCATATATTAAGTAATTGGAATTGGTAAAGTAAAATCTTGGTCTCGGATTTCCGAGTTGGTTATTTGGATGGTATTCTCTATCAATAGTGGGTATTTATATGTTGAATATGGGTGTATTTTACAATTGACCAATGTATTTATTAAACTAACCATGAAATACACATTTCCTACAATACAGAAGCACCACATAAATCATAGATAGACACTACACACCACAAGACACCCATGGGAGACACCCCTTGACATCTACTGATAGTTAAGGGGCCATTAAATTAGGAACTGAAGTCGATTGGCACCCAAGCCTTGAGAAATTCCCATTGTTGGTAGAAAATATACAAACACCTTTATTCTTAGTATAGTATAATAAAATGGTTTACACCCTCATGACCAAGTAGACCATCTGGTTCATGGACTGGTGCCCGACCAGGTTTAAGAGTAGGATCAACTACTAAACATTGATTGTGGTCCCTATAAGGTTCTTTCCATAGTTAAGAGGGTTATGTGCACAATCTTCAACTCAACTAATGTAGCGTAGGTTCATATTCATTGGATAAGTGTACTAGTCTGGTGTTTACAACAATGTGCTATATAAAGAACATAATGAAAAATGAAGAGATTATTAAATGGAACTGTTTCTCCTTTTCTTGAAGGAGCATGATTTGACCCAAGGGGAGTTGTGGTTCTTATATATTGGGTAGTGACATGTATAGTCACACGATACAAGTATTTTTTTGTTTAATATTTATTTTATTTTCTTTATCGCATTTTCCACTTAGGTCTTTTACTGCTTTCTACAGATGGAGGTTAGTGATGCTATCCTAACTAGTTGACGTAGATCACATGTATACTGTATTACCATGAGGTGTGAGTGTGAGGAAACATTGGAATATAGAGTATCCTTGGGGTCTTCTATGAGTGTAATGACCTGGACCGTGACTCATTAAGGAGTTTTCAAAAAACTCAGATCCATCAAACTGTTCCACCAAAATGGTGGCACCGTGACGGTGGCACCGTAGCGGTCGCACTGTCACGGTCGCACACCAAAATGGTGGCACTGCTTACAGTGTTCCACCAAACCGGTGGCACAGTGAGGGTGGTACCATGACGGTGGCACCGTTACAGTGGCATCGTGGCAATGTCTCACCAAACGATGTCCCACCCTTTTTTGTAATTTTTCTCAAAATGAGTTGTGACTTGGTTGTGGCTGTTATGCTTTTTAAGAATGAATAGTAATGAAGGTGTTTGTGTATGGGCTGGTTTTGGAACCCCTAGGTTGGGATGAGTTCTTGTTTACCTATATGTATAATTTAGTTCTTATGTTTCTTATTCTCACCCCACCCAAGTTGACCAATTCATGCCGAACACCCCCATTTAATGGGGGAGGGTGTTTTTTCCCAACAATCCTATGAGTGGTTGGCTATTAAATCCTTTTTTTCTCCCTTTCCCGAGTATCCCAAGACTCTTCGGGCAGGCTGTGATAGCCTGAGGTCCATTATAGCCGAAGATTCTTCAGGCAAGGTAGTTGTGGTCGTTGGCCCAGGTGTGTGTGGGCAATTTGTTTCCCAAGTGTCTTCAGGATGAGGCCTAGGTGTATTCAATTGTTGTGGTATTTGTTTTAACCTAGGTGTCTGAGGGTGTGGTAGTAGTTGTTCTGGCCTAGGTGTCTGCGGGTGGGGATGTGTGTGGTTGTTGTGTCCCAGGTGTCTGTGGGTGGAATGCGTGGTTGTGGTGGCCCAAAAGGTTATTGTTGGGGTAGCAGTGAGACTAGAGTGAAAATGGAGGGGGAGGTCTGACACATAGGATGTCTTCAATAACTAGTGGGAAAGTGGTGTGGGGTACCCAAACCTCGATGTGTTATTACTATTACTTTAATTGACTTGCATTATTTGGAGAGTGTTCCTTGGTGGGGTTTGGGTGGATAGTTTCCTTGCTAGGTGCTTTGGTTATATCTTTTTCTCACGATGCATTAGAATTCCTTCCCACTTGTGCACGAGAGCTTTTGGTTTTCCCTACTGAGTATACATGTATACTGACCCTACGTATATAAAACTGTTTTCAGGTTTCCAGGAGGATTTCACTACTACAAAAATGTCCTATATCAGCGCTCAAAATGGGCTTTAACAGCGCTAAAAAAGCACTATAAAGCTCAGCGCTAATATGGGGGGGGGGGGGGTCCCTTTTATCAGCGCTCCAAAAAGTGCTGATAAAAGACCCCTTTATCAGTGCTTTTTTTAGTGCTGATAAAAGGGGCCTTTATCAGTGCTTTTAAAAAGCGCTGATAAAGGTCAATAAAATAAAATAAAATAAAAATAAAAAATAAAAAATAATACGGGGAGTGATTTTATCAGTGCTTCACACCCCCTTTATCAGCGCTATGAGGTCTCCCGCATGCTTCCCTTCCCGCACATCCTCACACACGCGCACCCCCTTCGCTTCCACCTGAACTCGAACCCGGGACCTCCCCCATTTCGCGGCTGCACCTTTACCACTAATCCATTTCATTTTGTTCTCTATTTAATGATATATATATAGTTATATTTATTCATATATTGATATAGATTCTTATTAATATAAATATATTTATTCATATATTAGTATATATATATATATATTAATTCGTATATTAATATATTTTTATATATATTTTTAGTTATAATTTTTATACGTATATTAATTTGTATATTAATATATACTTATAAGACTATTTTTAAATACATTTATGAAAAAATATGTTTTTTATGTGTGTTTATAAATAAATACATACATACATACATACATAGATATATACAACACACAAACACACACATAGAGACAGACACAAACAAACACATATATATTTACGAATAAATACATATATATGTGTATTTGAAAAGCCATAGAATGTAATTATAAGATTATTTTTAAATACATTTTATGGAAAAATATGTTTTTGATGTGTGTTTATAAGTAAATAAATAAATACATACATATATACATATATACAACACACATACAAACACATAGACACCCACACACACACAGACACATATATATTTATGAATAAATACATATATATGTGTATTTGAAAGGCCATAGAATGTTAAAAACGACCATAACTTATAATCTATAATTATGTTTCAACGCTACAACCATTAAAATTGAATAAAATGAAATAATCTTCGATATCATATGTTGTACAGGCCTAACGAACATCCTGATCAGAAGTTATACTTGTTTGAATGTTAAAAAATCAGGGTATCCCGACTAAAAACTCAGTTTTGGAGGCCTTCTGGGTCTTTTTTGGGATCTAAAAAATGTGATAGAGGCTTTTCCGAAGTTAATAGCATGTAGAGCTCGTCGCAGACTTTGATTTGATATGCTGTAGAGCTCAAACGGACACCCGGATCAAAAGTTATGGCTGTTTGAAGTTTGAGTTACATTTTCAACATATTTTAGATCTTTTATTAATTGTTTTGATTTTTTGTGTCCTCAAATTGTTATTAAATGATTTTTAATCGATAATAATTATAAAATTATTAATTAATAATATTTGTTTAAAATATTTTGAAGTAATTTTTATTAAATTTATTATATATTAAATGTAATAGTCTATTTATACGTATCTATAACATATTTAAAATATATATATTGTATTTATATCAATATAAATATAATTATATAACAAAATATTATTTTTCATGAAAAAATATTTTTTTTTGAAACTTAACATTTATCAGCGCTTGGGAAAAGCATTGATAAATCCCCCCTTTATCCGTGCTACTAAAAGAAGTGCTAATAAAGTGGTCCCCTTTATCAGCGCTAAAAAAAGCGCTGATATAGGGGGTCCTTTATCAGTGCTGATAAAAGTGAGGCGCATCCCTTGCCCATTTTTGTAGTAGTGTTTTGAGGACCGTTCCAGACCCTATTAGCTCGAAATTTGGGACTGTCGACGTTGCTACTTTTCTTTTCTTTTGGTACTTTACTTTGGAGTTTTCTTGTATTTTTGTGTCACTTATTATTGGGACATGCATATGGGAATGGATTATTTTGGCTTTACTTTTACTTCCAGTTTTGGTGTTGTTGGGATTTACTATCTTATCTCTAGATCCCACTAAATAAAAAGGGTAATGCCTTCCATATTGTGTGTGATTCTATACCCTTGGTTCTAGTCGCCACTCTGAAACCTATTGAAGGCGGGTCTCAGGGGGTAATTATCTCTCCTTAAACTTGAGGAAGGAAGGGTCTGACAATCCGCTGTCCATTCCCTCATCTTGGTAAAGGCGGGTTGTGACAGAATGGTATCAAAGTAAGGTTGAGAGATAGGATGAAGTTCAGAGATAGTCATAGTGAGGATTGCATAGGATGGTATGGAAACAATGTTAGTCAATCTTGGAACATAAAATAGGCCAGAGAATACTAGCTAGGACATGGTATTTTTGGGCCCCTCGTGATCTGATGCAAGGACTCTAGACATGCTTAATGACTAAGTGAGGCTACACTGATTGCAGGGTAGAGACCCTAGGAAAGGTACATGCATCATAATGACTTGTGTTCTTGTGTATCCAGGGTATTTTGGGGATTTAAAATAAATAAAAAGGTCTAATCAAAATTTAAAATCAATCTTCTACACTACTCAGGGTTAGGAATTCCTTGTTTACTTTGCAGCTATGGCACCCAGATAGAGACCACATGTAGTGCGGGCAATCGAGGCCCAGGGGATTGATTTGGCTGATCAGCAGAGGGCTGATCGAGAGTAGGAGGATGACTGTTGGCATAGGACACTTTGTTCCTTTCAGCGGCAGAACCTCGAGAAGTACAAGGGAAGCGTCTCAGACATGGAGATAGAGAGATGGATCGAGGAACTAGTGATAGATTTCATCTTTATCCACACTCTGACGAAGTACTGGGTTCCTCTGGCTGTAAGCCAGATGGTCTTGACCAAATTTACCCAAGTTTTTAGGGGTAAGTGGTCAATTTCAGAGTATCTTGGGTTGTCGATTCCTCAGAAACCTAAGAAGAAATCTATAGACACACACATTCTATGGAATGTTTTGGCTATGAAGTTTCCAAATTTGGGTTTATTTTTATGGGTTTTAAGATATAACTAACAAAATTAAGTGAATTCAATTTTAAATAATGAGTTGATCCAAGGTTATCTCTTGGGGGTGGATTGGATGAAATTAATTTTTTAACAATTTCAACTTCTTATATTCGAGATGGGTTTATTCAAGAAGATCAAACAACTTAATCACTTACTAGTTTAATACCAACACACCATAATAATAATCACCTATAAAATTGAAGGATAAAAGTTTTGAGCACTTCAAGGTAAAGGTTTGTATTAGCACTTGAAGTTTGTGGCCTTAAATTCAACAAGGGCGACGAAGTTTAAAAATCATCAAATAAAAATCTCAATTAAAAGAAGTAATTAGACATTAATGAAGTGATAAATAACATTCAATCCAGCCCCTTTATACTCCCTTGGATCAAACCATGAGTTTTTTAGTCTTCTATTTATTCTAGTGTTTCAATAGAAGTAGTAAGTAGACTCATGAGGGAGGAATTGAAGAAGTAAAGAAAACAATAAAAAGAAAATGATCACTCCACCGTTGTGTGAATAATTTCACAAGGTTTGGTGTGAATAAATTCACACCTTGAGGCAAAGATGTCAAAGTGAGATGGATAATAACATAATAATAGGATAATAATAACTTTTATTAAGAAACTAGGTTTAATTAAAACAACTTACATGTGAAAGACAAACTTGAGACAAAAAAAGTGCAGCATAATATGACAATGAAAGAAAGATCAAAAGATGAATAAATCCTCCAACACTACTGCATTAAATAGGAATTTTAGGAGCCTTTGGTTGAACCCCCATATTTTAAAGTCTTCTCAATTAATTGTGGTAGGCCTAAGGTGGTGGAAAGTAAGGGAGAGAAGACTTTTCCACCCTTGACCCGAAGTTGCAACCAGCTTGCATCCACCGAACACTACTGGAAAAATGGCCTATACCCACGGTTTTCCAAAACTGTGGGTATAGGTGTTCTTCCACCGTGTCAACAAAACATTTCCAATTTCCATGGTGTCAATGGCTTTTATTCGTGGTTTCAAAACTGTGGGTATAGATCCTAAAATAATTTCACAGACGGGTTTCGATCCCGCGACCTCTTTGCTGCAAAGTACCGCGTCTAACCACTACCCTACCATCAATTATGTGTATATATATTTATATTTAGTTAAATATAGTTATATAAACTGTGGGTATAGAGGGAAGAACCGTGGGTATATGACTCCCGCCAAAAAAAAAATCCTTCCCACGGAAAAAAAAAATTTCCCGCGCACACATGGGAAACCTATACCCACGGTTTTTCAAAACCGTGGGTATAAGTTTTTTATCCCAGACCTATCCCCATGGTTTTCCCCAAAACCGTGGGGATAGGTACCCCTAGAAAACCATGGGGATAGACCCCCCTATACCCACGGTTTTGAAAAATTGTGGGTATAGGTCTTGAAAATTGACCTATACCCACGATTTTCCAAAACTGTGGGTATAGGGGGTACCTATCCCCACAGTTTTGGGGAAAACCGTGGGGATAGGTCCATTTTCCAGTAGTGGAATAGATGCGTATAAATGACCTTCTAGATGGATGAATTAGAGTAGCCCATAGAATAAGAAAATTTATTTCTGGATGTCTCCTAACAGGATGTAAAATTTCATCCCAAATGGAATTTTTTTTCTAGATATGATTGAAATGGTGGGCTGTTTTTCTGGGCCGTAGAATCAGGACCAGAATTTTATCACTAAATTGAGCCGCCTGGAACTCCATTCGAACATCAGATTAGCTTTTTCACTATTTAATGAAATGTTCCCCATGATGTCTTCTATCTTCAGTTAAATTTTTAGAATTATTGGGATTTATATTGGCTGCTACAATAGTTTTATTGGGATACTGTCCAGTTCACTTCACCCTGAATGTTGTTTGTTCAAGGCCAACTTTAGTGGTCTTCCAATATGAATCTTCAAGTACTCCAAAATTATGAATTTTTACTAATGTAATGATAAACCTGAAAATTAAATATGAAAATAAAATCAATATCATTGGTTACTTTAAATTATGTTAAAAAATGTACCATGTAATAGTGAATTTTAAGAAGGAATTACAATTATATTATGAAATAATGTTCAATGTGTAAAATTATCTAAAATGGTGTTTATAAATAATAAATCACATGAATATTATATATATTAACAATTAATATTATCCTCATTCTGTGGATAATCACCAGATGTGGGGAGCAACGCGTTAGTAGTCGACGCTCTATCTTGGGGAGAAGAGGGAGGCTGAAGTTTCCTGGAATGACTTCGAGAGGGAATTCCAAGGAGAATTCCTCTTTTCCATGATGAAGTTAGAGAAGAGGTAGGAGATACTATACATTCATTAAGGGAGCATGTTAGTTATAGAATTGGGGATCAAGTTCAAGGATCTCCTTCGCTTTTCTCCAGACCTCTTTCCGAATGAGGAGTCTTGGGTGAGACGTTTAGAGGAGGCACTCCGACCTTTTCTTTAGTATGTTGTTACTCCGTTCACTCTACCAACATACTTGGAGGTATAGAAGAAGGCTGAAGTGGTAGAGAGGATGCACAGGCTGGGAGTTGTACTATGAGAGGGGAGCCAATTGGGATCGTCAAAGGGGAAATCTGTTAGCAGTAGGGCTCCAGTGTTAGGGCCTTCCAGGTTTCAGCCAGTGGGGAGCATACCCTAGCAGTTCTAGTTTTGATATCTTGATCCTCACCCCTTATTTGCGGGCCCAGGACTGAGATTATTCATCTGTGATAGTCGTGGGAACCTTCGAAATCAGTGTCTAGACCGAGTGCAGTATAATGGGGGTGGGCAGGTTCAGTGACCACCAAAGCAGCAACAGTTTCTAGCCATGCCCTTTCAGTAACAACATTAGGGACAACGAGCTCCTGCTCCTCCGAGAGCAGACATTGTAGAAGGAGGATTACCTTAGGGTGCTCCTTAGGGACCTCAACTAGGGTGTGGTTGGGGAGGCGGCCGACAGCCGAGGGGAAGGGGAGATGGGCATGGGCAGTTGCACACTGTAGAGGCAGCAGTTCCAACAGGGCTAGAACTTGTTAGAGGTACAATGAGCTTGTTTAGAACTCTTTCATGAACCTTGTTTGATTCAGGAGCTTCACACTTATTTTTTGCACCCAGTATATCCCATGCTTTGTGTCTAGACATAGAGAGACTTTCCATGCCCCTAGTTTTGAGTACACCAGTCAGAGGTCAGACCAGCTTGTCTCATGTTTGCCAGGGATGTAGATTGATGTTGGGACCACATTAGTCTAGTGGGGACCTTATTTTGCTACAGATGCAGCCGTATGATTTCATTCTAGGAATCTAATGGCTTCTCTTTTTGTGTGCCCTTATCTAATACTTATAGATAAGGGTCATGTTTTCGGATATGGACAACCAATGTATAGATTTTTTTGGTGAGTGGGGTTGCCAGGATGGAAGCCGGTGAGCGGAGCCTCTCCTTTCCTTGTTAGCTAAGCTATCAGTGGAGTCAGTGGATACAAATATGGTGGAAGTCCCAGGGATCATCAGTGAGTTCATAGACATCTTCCCTGAGGAGGTGGTTACTCTAACCCCTCGACATAATGTTGAGTTTGGTATAGACATACAACCTGATTCCCATCCAATTTCGATGGATCCCTGTCAGATGATGCCTTCTCAGTTGAGGGAGTTACATATTTAGGTTGACGATCTGATGAATAAGGGTTTTTTTTCGACCAATTGCATCACCATGGGGTGATCTGGTCTTGTTTGTGAAGAAGGAAGATGGTGGTATCAGGTTGTGTATAGACTACTGAAGGCTAAACCAGGTAACGATCAAGAACAGTTACCCCCTCCTGAGGATCGACAAAATTTTTGATTAGTTGAAGGGGGTAGGATGGTTCTCCAAGATCGACCTACAGTCAGGATATCACCAGTTGAGGGTGAAAGAGGGTGACATCTCAAAGACTGCCTTTAGGTGTAGATATGGGTACTTTGAGTTCATGGTCATTCCATTCGGCATTACGAACTCACCAGTCGTGTTCATGGGACTCATGAAATCCATCTTCCATGAATATCTAGACTGGTTCATAGTAATGTTTATTGATTACATTTTTATCTACTCAAGATCAGAGGAGGATCACGCCAAGCATATGAGGATGGTTTTAGAGGTCCTCCGACAGCACCAGCTCTACAGAAGGTTATCCAAGTGCAAGTTCTGGACACGAGAGGTGCACTTCCTTAAACACGTGGTGTATGAGCAGGGAATAACAGTGGACCCATTGAAGGTTGAGGTGGTTGTTCCTTGGGAAGCACCCAAGAATGTGGCATAGCATTGTACTTTCCTGGGTTTAAAAGGTTACTACCGGAGATTCATGCCCAACTTCTCCCGAGTTGCAGCACCTTTGACAACCTTGACCAAGAAAGACCAGACTTTTGTATGGAGTGAGCAGAGCCAGGAAACCTTTAGTTATCTGAAGGGGAAGTTGGTTAGTTCCTCAGTGCAGATGTTTTCAGAAGAAGGGGTGATGTTTGTGGTGTTCTTTGATTCTTCAGGCCAAGGCTTAGGGTGTTTTCTGATGAAACAACAGGGGGTGATCTCTTATGGGTCTAGGCAGTTACATCCGCATGAGCATAACTATGCCACCCATGATCTTGAGATTGTGGAGGTCGTGTTTTCACTAAAGTTGTGGTAGAATTACCTCGTCGGGGAGCACTTCGTGGTCTTCACGGATCACAAGAGCTTGATATATATCTTCCCCCAATGAGACATGAACTTGCGACATCATAGGTGGATAGAGTTTATTCAGGAATACAACCTTAAAATTTCCCACACCTCAGGAAAGGGGAACGTGGAGGCCGATGCCTTGAGCAGGAAGTCACATAAGTTTGTGGTTTGTGAATTGGTAGATGATTGGAAGGCGATGGAGGATTTGGATTCCCTACACCTGAATGAAAGGGTGGATGATGACAGAGGATGTATTTTCCAGATGAAAATGTAGTCCTCTCTATTGTAGCAGGTGGAGGAGTCTCAGTGGGGGGACTTAGAGAATTAAGTCATGCATGGTCGTGTTAGCCAAGGCGATGCTTTGGGAGGATGGCCAGAAGGCGGGCAGAATCAGATTTTTTTCCTAAAAAGTTTTTCATCATGGTGGAAATACACGAGAGAGTTCTTGGTGAGTTCCATAACCCACCCCTAGTGGTACACCCAGTAGTTTCCAAGATGTACCAGGGTTTGAGGGGTCAGTTTTGGTGGCCTGGGGTGAAGCGGGCAGTGTCAGAGTTTGTGGCAAAGTGCCTCATGTGTCAGCAGGTGAAGGCTGAACACCATGTCCCAGGAGGTCTTCTACAAACTTTAGATGTCCCCGAGTGGAATTGGGGTGACATCTTGATGGATTTCATCATGGGAATACCCATAGATCAAGGGGGTTGTGATGCTATCTAGATAGTGGTGGACCGGCTGATGAAATCAGCTCACTTCCTAGAAATCAAGTAGTCGAGTGTTGTGGATGCCTTATCACAGAGGTACGTGGATGAGGTGGTGTGGTTTCATGGAGTTCCAAGGTCCATAGTCTCATATTGGGATACCCAGTTTACATCACAGGTCTGGAAAAGATTGCAACATGATTTTGGAACCCAGCTATTCCTCAACACTGCTTTCCACCCCTAGACAGATCGGCAGACAAAGCGCACCATTCAGACGTTGGAGGATATTCTACAGGCATGTGTTTTAGACTTTGGGGGATCGTGGGTATGACACTTTCCTCTGGTAGAGTTTTTATACAACAATATCTATCACTCTACCATTTGCATGGCTCTATTAGAAGCCTTGTACGGGAGGTCGTGTCGCTCACCCGTTTGATGGGAAGAGGTTGGAGAAGTAGGTGTTCTTAGCCTGGAGGCAATGTAGGGAACGACAGAGAAGGTTCAGATTATACAGGAGAGGATGAAGGTTATTCAGGACTGGTGGAAGTCGTATACTGATCATAGGAGGAGACCCTTGGAGTTCGAGGTCGGGGACCACGTGTTCTTGAAGGTCTCCCCTCGGCGTGGGAAACAGAGGTTCAGCAGGGGAAGTAAGCTTTCTCCTAGGTCCATCATACCCTTCGAGGTGTTGCGGTGGGTCAAAAAATTGGCTTATCAACTGGAACTACCACTGCCTCTACAGAGGGTGCATGATGTATTCCATGTTTTTCACCTATTTTAGTATCTACGTGATGATTCACACATCCTCTACTGGGGGAATATAGATATCGAGGATGACACGACATTCGTAGAGCGTCCAGTGAGGATCGAGGATTATGAGGATAATGTGATTCATGGACGAACCATTACCTTGGTTCATGTGTTGTGGAGGCATGGTGGCCTCGAGGAGAGCACTTGGGAATGGGAGGCACATATGCATGCCCAGTACCGAGAGATGCTTTGAGTTTTTGTTCTGTTTTGTTTTGTACTTCTTTGTGATGAAGTGCTTGACCTTATTAACTATGAGATGGGATGTTTTTCTTATTCTCTGGATGTGTGTGAAGATTCATCACTATGGGGATGGGAGGACCTGATCCCTAATCAAGATGCATTAAAGTGGATGTAGTTAAACCCATGCGGGCGAGTCAGTGCCACCTAAAGAGGATTGTATCTTAACATAAACTAAGGGACTCTTTAATCCATATGACTGGATGGTATGACCCTTACATCTTTGTGTGGTTAATTGGGGTAGAGGAGAGGTATTGTATCGATGGTTTTCCAGAAGATAGATGAGGGAGAGGTGTTCCTAGATGTCGAGGAGGTTTACGCATGAGAGGTATCTTTCGAGGTGGTTGTTCGGACCCATCTCTTTTCTTCGGGTCTAGTTTTGATTCTCAAAAGAGAGAATAGTTTGAGAGGTATCTGATGTAATGAACTGGACCATGACTCATTAAGGAGTTTTCCAAAAGCTCGGTTCCATAAAATGGTTCCACCAAAATCGTGGAAATGTGACGGTGGCAGCGGTCATGGCGGCACTGTGACGGTGGCACCCTAGTAGTCGCACCGTCACGATCGCACAACGAAACGGTGGCACTGCACATGGTGTTCCACCAAACCGGTGGCACCATGAGTGCGGAACTGTGAGGGTGGAACCATTATGGTGGAACCGTGATGGTGTCTCACCAAATAGTGTCCCACACTTTTTGTTCTTTTTCCAATTTCCAACTTTTTCCACTCCCACAATGTATCTTTTAATATAAAAGTGTTTTAATACCCGTTTAAAAGAAATTTAAAGCCCATAAATGATATCTAAAACCCCCTAAGATCCAGGAGACCCTTGACTTACGAAAATGTGTGGATTTTTCCTCAATGCCACACCCTTTTCCCACACTTTCCAGTTACGCCCCTATTACGAATTTTCCTCTATTTGAAGGAAACCATTTAACTCATAGTCTTTATGGCCACATCTCTGATGAGAATTATTAAATACCAATTAATTCCATCTTGTGTAACTGTCCAACCATGTGGTGGAACCACAACCCTCCTTTTAATCCGTTCAAGATTTCATATCTCATAACTCCAGGATCTCATCTTTTATCACACGATATTCATTCATTCATTCTTCTTGGATGGTCTATTTTCCTTTCCTTAGTGCATTTGGAGTCCCCCTTCCTGAGGATAGTGGTGTTCATGTGCTAGATCCTTTCCTACTCACTCTTGGAGTCCTCAGAGTTCTTCCCCTGTAAGTTGCGCATCCCCAATTCTTTCCGCGAGGATAAAAACATCGATCGTTGATCATCCAGGCAGGGTTATTATTTCTTCTCTCTTTAATGTGTATCATGCGGGGTGGGTATGATAATGTTTCCTTCGGGTATGGATGAAACCAAAACTTAATGAAAATTATAAATGGAATTTTAAAGAATGAAGGGGTGTGTTTGATGATGTTGTTGTACTTTTTACCTTTGCTTATATGTTGTGAATTGTATAGGCTTATGTCCACTGAAAATCATGGATGTTGGTGTTCTTCCTTATGCACTAATGAACCCCTATCTCCTGTGATTATTGAATGGCTGTAACATGGAAATTGGTTAATCACGTAAACTCAATTGATTAAATGGATGTCCAGTGAACAAGAATCATTTTGTGATCGCCCCAATTAACCAAACGGAAAGAAGGAACTTATTGAATGGTGTGTTTGAATATGAAAACTCCCTTACTCTGTCTTGGTAACATGTGTGGTTGTTCTGATTGATGTTTGTGGGGTGACGTGGATGGGGATGATATCCCCTATTGTGCAGTTGTTGGTTTGCGGATTTGGGGTCATATGGGGTTGTATGTTGGGGTTTGGTTTGGTTCCAGTACTTTGAGGGATATCACAGATCCCTTTTTTTGTTGTTACCTTACAAGATAACCGGGTGTGAATGCTTAAATTTCTACTTGGATGTCTTTCCTTTCTTGGATTGTGTCTATGCCTGTTAGTTTCCCGGTATTGAGGAATTACTTTAAATGGAACCACTTTAATGTGATAACAATAATGGGTTCAATGGGGAGTTGTTTTCCAGGAATGAGTTGTGACTTGGTTGTGGCTGTTGTGCTTTTTAAGAATGAATAGTAACGAGGGTGTTTGTGTATGGGATGGTTTTGGAACCCCTAGGTTGGGATGAGTTCTTGTTTACCTATATGTATAATTTAGTTCTTATGTTACTTATTCTCACCCCACCCAAGTTTAGCACTTCATGCCGAACACCCCCATTTAATGGGGGAGGGTGTTTTTTCCCAACACTCCTCTGAGTGGCTGGTTATTAGCTCTTTTTATTCTCCCTTTTCCAAGTATCCCAAGACTCTTCGGGTAGGATGTGATGGAATTAGGTCCATTATATCCCAAGATTCTTCGGGAAGGGTAGTTGTGGTGGTTGCCCCAGGTGTGTGCGGTCAGTTTGTTTCCCAAGTGTCTTCGGGGTGAGGCCCAGGTGTCTTCAGGCATGACGGTAGTTGTTCTGGACTAGGTGTCTTCTGGCGTGGTGGTAGTTGTCGTGGCCCAGGTGTCTGTGGCCAGAGATGTGTTTGGTTATTGTGGCCCAAGTGTCTGCAGGTGGAACGCATGGTTGTGGGGGCCCGAAAGGTTGTTGTTGGGGGTGATAGTGAGACTGTAGTGAAAATGGCGGGGGAGGTCTAACACGTAGGATGTCGTCAATAACAAGTGGGAAAGTGGTGCGGGGTACTCAAACCTTGATGTGTTATTACTATTACTTTACTTGACTTGCGTTATTTGGGGAGTGTGCCTCGGTGAGGTTTGGGTGGATAGTTTCATTGCTAGGTGCTTTGGTTATCTATTTTTCTCATGGGGCATTAGAATGCCTCCCCACTTGTGCACGATAAATTTTGGTTTTACCAACTGAGTATACCTGTATACTCACCCTACATATATAAAAATGTTTTCAGGTTTCTAGGAGGATTTTGAGGATCGTGCCAGTGCCTATTATCTCAGAAACCGAGACTGTCGACGTTGCTGCTTTTCTTTTCTTTTGGTACTTTCTTTTGGAGTTTTCTTGTATTTTTGTGGCACTTATTATTGGGACATGCATATGGGAATGGATTGTTTTGGATTTACTTTTACTTCTAGTTTTGGTGTTGTTGGGATTTACTATCTTATCTTTAGATCCTACTAAATAAAAAGGGTAATGCATTCCATATTGTTTGTGATTCTATACCCTTGGTGCTATTCACCACACCGGGACCTATTAAAGGTGGGTCTCAGGGGGTCATTATCTCTCCTTAAAATTGAGGAAGGAATGGTATGGTAATACGATGTCCCTTACCTCATCTTGGTGAAGGCGGTTCGTGACAATGAGATGAAATTTTTTTATAAAACATTTTGTGGAAATATTTCTAGAGTATGTTGGAGTCATGAAATAACCCCAAGTGTCTCCATGAGATAACATAAATAACCCGAAGTGTCTCCAAGTGTCTCCGTACATCATATCATCCTTTCATGGGTTGTCCACTCACCCAATCATATCAAACATATCCTAGTATATCCTCTCTATCACATAGTCTAGACTCATCTCTCGAGGATTATCCCATGCCTCGATGCAAATCTCATCATTCAACTAGAAAAAGAGGATTATTCACCTCATGATTGTCCTAGTCACAAAAGCACACCATGTCGAACCCATCTACATTCTTATCTCATCTACATTGGAATCCTCTAGGGTCCCTCGAACCCATCCTAGTCGCTACTCACTGACCATAATCCTCATCCCACATACTATAGTCTTCTCTCAGCATGTCAACCATTCCTTAATTATATTCTCAATAATCTGGTCAAGAACCTCATCAAAATCATGTATTATAACCCATTCCCACTAAACAAGTTCAATATTAAGCTAAATCACACCAATCCTCTTAGAATTATAATGCCAATCTGTCCGAAAATACCCAATACCCACACTAGCATCTCATCCTTCATCTCTTTAGTTGAACTGTTGAATCATTAAATGGAGTAAAACCGTTCATAATACATTTTATAGACTCAGAATGACCATCCCACTCTAAGAACCCACCAAGATTCCAATCCTTCCTCATAATTATCTCCTCATCAAACACTAGACGTACCATTTCCACACCTATCACTACAGGGCCAAATCCTCTTAGGAATATTTTACTTAATCTAAACCCTCATATAGTTGATACACATATCATCCCAATTTTATGAAATATGTAAGACCACTCATATCCCAATAGATATCTTATCCACTTGCATACCTAGTAATAGGGTGATTTCATTTCCATAAAATCACTAAAAAACCTTCTCTAAACCTAGGCAGCTTGTGAAAACCATATTTATAGGTTTACTATGTTAATATATTTCCTTTCATTTACCATCCTCTGATTCCATGACTCCCATGAAACATAGTTATAATCAATACCTTGGAAATCTATGACCGAATAACCATGTTAGTGTTTAAGGGTCTATAGAGGCTCTTAATACTTTCTTTATATAGGAATAGATGATTATGAAATTTGATGATTAAAGTCAGAAAACACACTACTTGATGACTTTGGGCGAGGTTTCTTAGCTGACTACCTCACACATTTCCTCTTGTATGAATTCTTTGAGGGATTTCCTTCATAAGGGGGTGGCATTTGATGTGTTGGAGGTGGAACCAGCAGAGGTATACATCCCTTGCATGGTGATACCACATATAGGATTCATATGAACAACATGCATAAACCATAGAGAGATGTTCAAGGATTTCCTATATTATATAGTGATAATCTAGCCATCAATCTTGACCTACTTAGATCATTAATTTATAGATAACTCATTGAATTTTATCTTGTAATATCAAATGATTTTGGATCTGTAACTAAAAACACCAATGCCCAGTATTCACCAAACATCAAAATCTATACTCATCACCATAGTTAATATCGATACAACATGAAACCGTGCCCATCTATCCCAAGACAGCATTGTATCATTTTTTTAAAAGATGATGCTTTGGTAAAAAGACCAAAGCACTGAGATATATAAAGATAAAAAGGTTACAGTAGTCTAAAGGAGGGGATTTTATTACAATCATTTCAGTGCAGGGGTGTAAACTCAAACGGAAGATTCTCCATGAAAGTTATACTACTGTAGACACCATTATTAGAAAGACCATCCGCCACCTTGTTTGCCTCTCTATAAGCATGAGTGATAATATGATTGAGATCTGAGAGGTGTTGGAGGCAGGCGATCCATTTAGTAGTGAGGGTCCACACAAGGTGAATCATACCGTGCCTAAGATCCTGGAAAATGGTAGTTGAATCACTTTCAATCCAGATGTTGTTCCATTCTCTTTGTCTAATCAAATAAACATCAGTGATTACATTGTACATTTATGCTTCTAGGGAGGAGGCATGACCACAAGAACCAAAGAAACATCCAAGTATGTCACCATTTTGATTTCTGCAAATGATAACATATCCTGTAGGTCCTAGATTTCCTTTTAAAGCACCGTCCACATTGATTTTGATCCAGTTAGGGATATGAGCTTGCTAGAAAAATTATAGCAATCCTTTCGATGGGCTGTATCTTCCTTTAATCCCTATCCATCGTAGGATAGAGAAATATTTAACTGAGTTGTGATAGGTCCCTATTTGTATGATTCCAACATCCTTGATCATAGTATATATATTTAGTTTAGCTGCACAGAAACTGAAAGTGTTATTTTTATGCATAATAAAATTCCTTTCATACCTAATAATATGTATCATTTCTGCCACAATGGTAATGAAAAGTTGATCAATTTGAGGAGAGGTATATATAGTAGTGCATCTCTGAAGTTGCAGACCAATAGAGCTCAAACCTATCCATCTAAGATAAAAAATATCAAAAATATATTTCCATAGAGCAGAAGTAGTTTCACAAGATACAAAAGGCGATTCAAATCCTCTCTGTTCTAGTTTCACATGTGACATTCATAACAAATATGAATACCACACATCTGAAGATTTCAATTTGTGGGGATTCTATTATGAGCAACTCTTCACACTAGGGTGAGTCGGGAGGGTCTAATACAACTTTTTCTGAAGTTATTTACCCAGTTGAAATCATTGTTGTGGGTATTGAAATTATAATTATAGTATAGTTTAGAGGTTGGAATACCATTGTAAGTAGGATCCCAAACTAAAAAAATCATCGGTGCTAATAAAGGTATAGTTGTTAATAATAGTATAGATTTCATCAGGTAAAGTGATGTTAGGGGATTTTAAACAATCATTAATGGAGATGTTTAAATTTTTAGGTAATTTCATGGTTTCAAACACGTTACAAAGTGGGATGCCATTCCAGTTGTCCAACTAAAACTTAAGCGAGGAGTTTCTGTTAACTATCAATCTAGAGCATGACATGATTTTTTCAAAGGTGTGTTTGATGGAAGTCCATATAGAGGATTCCATATACAAGTGTTTTCCTTTTCTAAGGTTATTGTAAAATCTTCCACGTACGAAATCATAAGCTTGTGAGTTGTTGTTCACAATATTCCAAGTAAGTTTGGCTTGAAGGGCCTCATTAAAATGCTTGAGATTATTAATACCAAGGCCACCATTCTCAATGGGAGTGTAGCATGTTTTTCAGGAAACTGTGACAAGCTTCTTTTCAAGAGTGATTCCGCTCCAAACAGAATTTTTAATTTTTGTATTTATCTTTTTGAAGAGATCAACATGCAGTTTTTACACTATCATAGAGTAAACCAGTTTAGAAACAATGGTGTATTTGACAAGTCATATCCACCCTGCCATTGATAAATTTTTTCCTTTGCAGGAGGAGAGTTTTCTATTGATATGATAAAAAATTCTTGAGAAATAAGTGTTTTTGGGTCTTCCCCAAAAGATAGGGACCCCGAGATACATAAAGGGGAAATATCCTTCCTTTATTCCCAAATCATTCATAATATCAGCTTTTCTGTTGACTGAGAAGTGTTTACCAAAGAAAATGAAAGATTTACTCTAGTTTATGGATTGACCAGAGATGTCTTCATAGTGGGAGAGGACATATTTAAGATTTTTTATATTTTTCTTATCTTCTTGGAGGAAAAGAATTATATCATCCACGTATAAAATGTGTGAGGGAAAATTTATATCTCTAGAGGAAAAGATGGGATTAAGATCATCATTATTGATCGAATCAGTAATTAGTCTACTAAAGTAGTCCTTAGCAATCACAAACAGGATGGCAGAAAGGGGTTCCCCCTGTCTAACACCCCTTTTAAAACTGAAATATCCTTTTGGGGATCCATTTATTAGAATAGAGATGTGGGTAGAGTTAAAAAGGGGTTTTATTTTGCTTATTAGGTTTCCATTAAATCCAAAAATATAAAGAATTTTTAAAATGAAACTCTAATAAATGATATCAAAATATTTTCTAATGTTAAGTTTGATGGCAACGCTTCTCCCTCTGGTTCTTTTTAAGAAAGTTTGTACTTTCAGAAGCAAGGAAAATTCATTCTTGGATATTCCTTCATTTTAAGAAGACAAATTGGTTCCAAGAGACAATTTTGCTGGAAATAGGATCTAATATCATAGCTAAAATCTTAGAAATAATTTTATACATAGTACTGATAAGGGAAATAGTCCTAAAAATGTGTATTTCCAAAGCATCATCCACTTTAGTAATGAGGGTGAGAAATTGGGCATTAATTACATAAGAGTGATAGCTATTGGTGAAGAAGGTTTTGACAAGGCGATAGACATCATTGCAAACAATGTCCCAATAGTGCTAGAAAAAATCACTGGGAAAGCCATCAGGACTAGGAGTACTATCCAGATTTAGGCTAAAAACCAATTCTTTAATTTCATGATCCATTAGAATAATATTCAAGAGGTTATTATCATTTTCCCCAACTAGGAGAGGAATGATATCAGGTTTGATATCCTTATTTAGAGTAGGTCCATTAAAGATATTGCTAAAGTAGGAGGTGACATGATTAGAAAGTCTCTCTTCATTATCAATGATATTATCCCCATATTTAAGTAAGGAAATAGGTCTACTGGATTTTCTAATTCTTTGCAGGGCATTAAATAATTTAGTGTTTCTATCTCTATCCTTAAGACAGTTGATTCTAAGGCCTTATTTCCTAAGATTGTCTCTTAAGGTGATAAGAGAGTTGAGTTTATTTCTTATGTCAAATTTTTGTTTTGGGTTAGTAGTAAAGTCAGTGTGGGTTGAGTCGATTTTAATTTGATTGAGATAATTCTCAAGGGAGTTAATTTCATTATCATTTTTTTGAGTTCTATCTTTGCACCATATTTTTAGTTTTTTCTTTAGAAGTTTTAGTTTTATAATGCTGACAAAGGCATCATTCGAATTTATCAAATTCCAAGTGTCTTTTACAATTTTATTACAATCCTCCATAGTGTTCCAAGAATTATTTAATCTAAAAGGAAGAATAGGTTTGTTTTCTCTAGTCTTGAGGCTCACCAAAATTGGATGATGATCAGAATTAATCCTAGGAAAAGTAATACTAAATATGGTATTCAAGTTATCAAGATTTTTGAAGTTTGTGGAAGCTCTGTAAAGTTTACTTTCTAAAATACTATTTTTTGTCATCTATACCGGGTATACTTATCCCCAAACAGATTAATCTCAACAAGGTTATTATCATCAATACAATGTTTAAAATCTTTAATGGAAGTGTTTGAGTGAAAGGGCCCTAGCTTTTCACTAGTTCCAAGGATAACATTGAAGTCACCAAAAATGACCCAAGGCACTTGAATAGTGTTTCTAAGGGAATATATATTGTACCACAAGGCTCTTATGTCTTGATATTTATCCAGGAATACACAAAAGTACAATAGAAAGTATTATCATGCTACATTATTTCACATGTCAAAGACTAAGAATCAGTATTAACAATATGAATTTTATCTATAGAGACATGAGAAAAGACCCACAAAGAATCACATTTTCTATTATTGTAATTTTCACCTATAAAAGTATAAATATATTTATTAAGACTATTAAATTCAGAATTAAAAGTGATTTTAGGTTTATAGATAGCAAAAAACATCAGTTTATGAGTAAAAATAATTTTTTTTAAAGTTGTGATGGTGTGAGGGTTAGAAATACCCTAAAAGTTCCAATATAAAATATTCATTTATACTTACGTTTGGGTCTAGACCCCTTGTTTTTGTTACCTCCAAAATTCTTTCCAAGTTTGGATTTTCTCAACTGCTTAGTAGAATTCTCTTTAGGTGTCACTGCATTTTTTCCCTGCAAAGTCCTTAAAGGGTTAGGAGAGCTATGATTATTTTGTATAACTATTGAGTCCTCTTATTGGGGAATATGGTTGTTCTCATTTTCCTTCTATACCACTATCCATTCTAAGTCTGGTTTTATGTGATCAGATTCCCCAAATTTTTCATCCAATTTCTGAGTGGTGATGCCAGCCATAGTAGGGGTGCTGGTTGTATGTGTCTGTTGTAGTTCCAGACCTTTTCCATCATCTTTAATGTGTTGTGGTTTGCTAATATCAGCCATCTGTATATTGAAAAATAGATTCTGAACTACTACTTTTTCCAGAATCTCATCACTGTGTGAAGGTGAGGAGAGCTAATGTTGTTTTGCACTATCATTAGTTGCAGAAGAGGTGTCCTGGATAGCAGTGTACAAGTGATTGGAAACCTCCATTCCATGATCAGCTATTGAGTGACCAGGAAAATGTGACTTTAGTTCTAGAATTGAGTTGAAAGTTCCATGGACAATATTAATTATGCTCGTACTGGAATTCTGATTATCCAGGTGGTTTCTATCCTCTTGCACATGATCTACCCAAGTTTTATCAAGTCGTTGAGTGTTGGATTTCAATGTTGAAGTCCACTACTTAGTACATGCATTAGAGGTAGATTTAGAAACATCATTAGCAGGATGGGTGTCCAGTGCAGTGGGTTATGTGGCTTAAGAGGTGGTATCAGATTTAAATCCATTAATAACACTTATTGTAGTAGAATTATGAGAATTTTGTCTACCTATATCAGTTTGTGCAGTGTCACCCTCTTCATGTTCCTTCTGCTGGACTATATGCAAGAACATATCATCAATTTCCCCAGTTAAGGCCTGCTCTTTAGTGCCAAATTCCTCCCCACCATAATACATGGATCACACAGATCAATTCCAACAAATGGTGGTCCGCATCATAAGAATCACCTATCAATAATGTATCCCCAATGGTCTACTGACTATCTCAATACAATTCCCACCTTACAACAATGAGTCTTATATAAAAACACTGGTTTGTCATCCTCTAGTTGAATTAACCTAGAAATGCTCAGTCCCACCCACCAACATGATATCACATCTTTCGATCATGATGTTTAATTACTAGAAGGCATCAGTAAATTATCTAAATTTCCACACTTACAATTAGTCTAATTCCATGGGTAGATCACCCACTTTCAAGAATCCATCCTTATTGAGAATCTGTATACTAGACCACCCCACTCAAATATTAGGTAACATCCAGGAACATATAATGACAATATTATATGATGATTTTTATCATGTAAAATAATAGATAAATTGTCATGACCCTTCCACTAGGGCCCATGCCATGACTACCCCAAGCCCACCTTCCATAGTATAGGGGCTGGAGACTAGCACCAGAAAGACATATCCCTAAAATCGGGAAGACATTTCCTTTAAACCTGTAAACTCACACAACCAAGAACACAACAAGATATGAGAAAAAAGTAAACTGTATTGTAAAAAGAGTGTGTACAATAAGAAAAGGGGGCCAGAATACAAGCCCAGTTGGAAAGTACAAGTAAAACTCAAAACAGCTCATGTGATCACCCGCCAAGGATCCTACCTGAAGGGTAGGTACAGATCTCAAACGGTCATATCTGCAGATCATCTCATCTAATTCCCACCTCCAAGAAGCCTCCAGTCCTGGTACCCTTGACCTCGATCAGCACTGTCTGTCGTCTGCACAAGACACCGCAATGTGCGGGTGTAGCCCGTGTAGGGGTGAGTATAACGATACCCAGTAGGGACCCCGAGACCCCCTAAGGTATCTCCGAATCCACAAAGGATAAAACAAAAAGAACTAAAACAACAGTCAAACCTACTTAGGTATATGCCCATACAAATACCTAAGTTATCAAGTATACCCATCTCATTCATGAGGAAGCACAAGTCCTAACTCTCTAGCCAAAACCACAACTATTCCATGAAGGAAAGATTACCATGAAAGGTAACACCATGGAGGTAAGTACCAAAAATATAACACGACACAGAATAATACCAAAAAGGTAAGTACCAAAAATTTAGAGACTCATCTCACACCAGGTATAACTTAAGTATATAAGTATATACGATTAGTCGTAATCTATATCATCTTACTTTGTCGAGAAGCTCTGCGGTTGACCCACAAAGGATCGAAGATGACCCACACAGGATCTAAAGATGACCCACATAGGATATGGAGATGACCCACAAAGGATCACTATGCGCTGACCCACAAAGGATCACTGAGCGCTGACCCACACAAGATCTGAATATGAACCACACAGGATCGAAGACTCCTCAAGTACATCCAGCCACAGGGTTCCCGCACTAAGCATTCTTAATTCCAGGAGGTTACGCTCCTCAAGCCATTGGTCGATACTAAAATTTCCATGAAGTCCCATGAAAAAGTATCCCAAAGGTCTTCCACATCATAAGAGACCCAATGCGATAGAAGGCACGTCAATCAGATGCGCGGTCTCTAAGTTATTAGTGTTTTTGTTCTGAGGGCCTGGTTGGGTTCAGGTTCGATCTAACCCAGACATACCCCAAATTTATCCAAAACTCAAGTGGATTATACCAAAAGGAACGTCTCCATCTAAGGATTCTGGCACCATAGACTATTCATCAAACGGATGCCCAGTTCTCAAGATATGGAAAAAAAGGCGTACAGGGGTCTAGATGGGCCAGGGTCCCGTCCGACCCGGTCGAACCGACCCGGGTCCAGCTCGGCCCATGAAGGGGAGTTCTAACCCATGATGGGGTGGCCCGAACCACTATGGGGCGGCCCAACCCGCGATGGGGGGCCCGACCCGCGATGGGCGACCCGACCTTTAAGGGGGCGGCCCGACCCACGATGGGGCACAGCCCGACCCGCAATGGGTGGCCCAACCCTTAAGGGGTCGGCATGGCCCGCGATGGGGCATGAACCAACCTATGATGGGGCGCCCCAGCACATGGTGGGCAGGCGGCCCGACCCAGGGTGGGCAGGCGGACCAGCCCGCGGTGAGCTGGTGGCAGACCCGCAGTGGGCAGACGGTCCGGCCAAGCTAGCACTGAAGGGGAGAGACCCCCTTCCATTTGGAACAGGAAGAGGCAGTGCCATTTGGTGCTGCCAAGTCACCACAGGACCCGAGATGGTCCCGCCGACCATTTACGGCCGACCGAATCTCCTCCCAGCGGTGCGATGACACCACTATCCTCCCACGACTGGCTGGGTGCTGGCTGCCCTCCGGTGGAATACCACGGCTAAACAGCCACGGTCTCTTGCTCAACCGACGGCACGGACGTGCGCCGCCCTACCTCCACGCGGCCGGCCAGCGTGTCGTCTGCTATCCTCCCACCATCACAGACAATGGGTCACGACCTCCTTCATTACTGGTGGCGAGGACGTGTGCCATCCCAATTCCACATGGCCAGACGGGTGTCGGCCGCCACCTTCCCCCCTCGTGGCCAATGGCCCGCAGTTTCCTTCGGCGACGCGGTTGCGCCACCGCCATCATCGTAACCCGCGAAGAACACATCAACAATAAAGAGACGAAGGGATTGGGCCATGTTTTTTTGGCCCACACCCTCCGTGTTAGACCAATAACAAGTGGTTTTGAGATGAAAGTTTCGACATAAATCCATGAAGAACAAACATAAACACACCCCAACCTTGTTTTCTTGTTGGAGATGGCATGAGGAAGAGGATGAAGTCGATGAAGGGGATGTCGGTGTTCATTGCTCCCGCAACACGTTTTCGATCCAGGATCGTGCATCATCCTCTTTATTCGTTGGGGGATCCTCTTTGTTAGAGGATCTTCTTTGTTGGAGGATATTTCTTCAAGAGTTCTCCACTAAAACTTATTGCCAACCCAATCCTCCCCACAGGAGGTGGGGAGACAATCTTATTAATATTAAGTATTATTAATTAATCAAATCAAGTTTTCACATCAATGGGGAGGTTCTAAGAGTTACCTTCCATTAAAGGAAGAGTTTGGGTGGTTCCCACCACCATGAATTCAAATGGGAGGTTTCAAAATAAATAAATATAAGTTAATTATTTTATTTTATTATTTGTTTAACCCTCGCATGAAAAACAAAAAAACTAACTTCTACCCTCGACCTACTATGGTCAAGGTGAAGGTCTCATTAAGAGAATATCAGCGCTGCGAGTTCAACAATGTTCTTGGTTTTCAATTCCAAACATTGCTTCAAAAGTCACAAAACACTGCTCGTGCGTTTACTGAACGTACCTAAAAAAAGATCAGAAATTCATTTCAAGCACACTGGGCCTCGGAATCAAACGACGTCAATTTTCGCGGACTCGTAATATTTCCATATAATTAAAAAGAAATTTACAAGGAAAAATCCGGGTCTTTACATTCTCCCCACCTTAGGTCTTTGTGTCCCCGAAAGCCACAACAAAAACTAGGGAAACAAGTGGGGGTACTAAGAAGGAATCTGAGCCTCTCCTGCTCCCATGCACTCTCCTAGAGGTTCCCATGCTTCCAACAAACGCGCACCAGAGGTATCAATCTCCCACGAAGGATCATGTACGTATCTCATTAGTTGGGATATGTGGAAAACGTCATGTAAATACCTGGATTTTCCATGTAATTTTTTAATTATATGGGAATATTATGAGACTGTGAAAATTGACAGCGCATGATTCTGAGGCCCAGTGTGCCCAGAATGAATTTATGAACTTTTTTTAGGGTACGTTCAGTAAACGTGGATGTGGGTTTTTGTAACTTTTGAAGTGGTGCTTGGAATTGTAATCTGAGGACACTGTTGAACTCACAGTGCCGATATTCTCTTAAGGGAGGCTTCACCTCGAATGTAGTTGAGTCGGTAGTGGAAGTTGGTTTTGTGGTTTTTTGTGAGAGATTTAAATAAATAAATTATTTTTATTTGAAAATATCCCACCATCCTTTTTGAATTATGGTGGCGGGGACCACCTGAGGGAGGTGAGGCATTTAATGATGGACATTAAATGTCAGGTTACAAAAAATGTGTAACCACCCTTTATAGGATTAATGAGGCTCATTAATTCCACAAATTAATGAAACTTTTTAATTAAATTAAGAAGAGTTAAACCCTTGGGGTTTTGGGGAATTTTTGGAAAAGGGTTTTCTTGGAGGAGCCTATTGAGGAAGATCAGTTCTCACCAAGGAGGAACCGAATAACGAAGGATCATCAAACAAGCAGTGTCGTTGGAGGAGGCTTTCCTTGGGATCGAAAAACGTCAATCCATCTTCAACCGCGGATGATCTCCAATGGAACTTTCGAGGTAGGGGTGTGTTTTTTATTAATCTTCATTAATTTCTTTTACGATTGAATCTCTCCTCATGAGCTGCTTACTACCACTCTAATGCAGAGGGTGCGGGTCAAACAAACTTGGCCCAACCACTCCACAACCATTGTGGGTTTTCACATGTTCTTCGTGATGGAGGAGGATGACAACCGGCACCGGTGGGACTCGGAAGCGACGATCGACATTCCGGCTGGTCGTGATGACGGTAGCGGTGCAACCATTCCACCAGAGAAGGGTCGCGGCCTGTCGGCCATGGTAGAGAAAGGGAAGAGGCCGGCTGCACGAAGGGGATGGTGGCGCGTGCCCGCACCGCCCAACGTACAGGAGTCGCGAACTTATGTCGTAGCAGTGAGGGGAGGGTGTCCGGATCGCTGCCGGCCACCGGTGATGGCACGGTGCACGACTGTGCCGCACAGAGGTGTCTGGCCGTCCGACCACCCGTGAGCTAGCAGGAAGCCGCACCATGGGCCGCCCAGCGTGGGTTGCCCAGCAGGCCACTCCATGGGCCGGGCCACGCTGGCAGGCCAGGTCGGACCAGACCCGGACCAACTTCAATCCCTTTTTGTTCTTTCATCCATATCTTGAGCTACGAGTGTTTGTTCGACAAACCTTCCGCGGTGCTAGAAACCTTGGATAGAGACAATACTTTTGGTGCACCCCACTTGAGTTTTGGATAAATTTGGGGTACGGTCAGGTTGGATCAATCATGAATCCAACCGGGCCCTAAAGACTAAAAGGCCAATAACATACAGACCGTGCGTCCGATTGACACACCGTCTATTTCATTGAGACCCCTTTTACGTGGAGGTCCTTTGAGATACTTCTTCATGGGAATTCATGGTAGTTAGGGTATTTGAACTATGGATTGAGGAGCAGACCCTCTCAGAATCAAGAGAGCTTAGTGCGAGAATCTTGTAGCTAGCTGTAACATGAGAAAACAATCCTATGTGGGTCTGTGCTTTGGGATCCTACGTGGGTCTGTGTTCAAGAGTTCCACTTAGATCCACTCTAGGAATCCACGTGGGAATACTCTAAGATCCTACATGGGTCTTCTTTACTAGGATCCAATGTGGGTCTACTATACTAGGATCCTACATGGGTATGATGATTTAGGATCCTACATGGGTCTGCCTCTTTATAGAGTAAGATGATTTATTAGTTACATCTAATCATCTTTACTACCGTACCTAAGTTTTACCTGGTGTGAGCTGAGTCTTTACCTTTGTGGTAATCATCTGTGTGAGCTGAGTCTTTACATTTGTGGTAATCATCTGTGTGAGCTGAGTCCTTACCTTCGTGGTGATACCTTTGTGGTATTCTTCTATGTGGCATTAACTTTGTGGCACTTACCTTCATGGTGATACATTTGTGGTATTCTTATATGTGGCGTACATTTGTGGTACTTACCTTCGTGGTGATACCTTTGTGGTATTCTTCTGTGTGGTGTTACCTTTGTGGCACCTACCTTTGTGGTGTTACCTTCGTGGTATTCCTTCCTTCATGGAACAATTTAGCTTTGGGATAATGAGTTAGGCCTTGTGTTTTCTCATGAATGTGATGGGTATACTCAACAACTTAGGTATATGTATGGGCATATAACTAAATAGGTTTGTTAGTTGTTTTCATGCTTTGTGGTTTATCCTTTGTTTATTTGGTGATACCTTTGAGGGTCTCGGGGTCCCTACTGAGTATCGTTATACTCACCCCTACACAGGCTATGCCCGCACCTTGTTGTGTTTGGTGTAGACAATGGACAATGATAACTGAGTATGAGGGTACAATGACTAGAGGTAGCTCGGAGGTGGTCCTTAGACAAGGAGTACCATGGAGACAACCGTTCAAGATTTGTACCAACCCTTTAGGTAGGATCCTTGGAGGGTGTTCACATGAGCTATTCAATTTACTTGTACTTTCCAGTTTTCTTGTACTTTCAAGTTGGGCTTGTATTCTATCTCCTTTTACTTACTGTACACACTCTTTTTATTATACAGTTTACTTGTTTTCGTATCTTTTTGTGTGCTTGGTTGAGTGTATACAAAGGATATAAAGGCAATGCCTTCCCGGTTTTAGGGAATACGCCTTTGGGTGCTAGTCTCCAGCCCCTGGCCTATGGAAGGCAGGCTTGGGGTAGTCCCGGCACGGGCCCCGGGGGATGGGTCATGACACGTCATGAACCTGGTGCAACTGAGGGGGAATAGCTAAGTGGTATCCCACCTCGCCAACTCTAATAAGGACCTGAAAGGGTCCGATGAACCTCGGAGATAACTTGCCACCCTGACCAAATCTCTGCAAACCTCATCGATGTGAGACCCGTAGAAAGACATGGTCACCATCCTCAAACTCTAGAGGTCTCTATCTCCTGTCAGCATAAGACTTCTGCCTGCTCTGTGCAGTCTTTATCTGCTCCTGGATGATCTGCACCTTCTCCGTGGTAGCCTCTTCCATCTCTGGTCCCACAAGTTCTAACTCCCCTGGGTTAGTCCAGCACAAAGGTGATCTGCAAGGTCGACCGTACAATGTCTCGAATGGTGCCATAACGACGGTGGAGTGATAGATTTTTTTATAAGATAACTCCACCAAAGTCAAGTAATCCTCCCTTTGTGGCCAAAATAAAGGATTCAAGCACACAACATGTCCTCAAGGGTCTGAATGGTCCATTATTTCTAACCATCCATCTGTGGATGGAAGGCGGTACTCAACCGAAGTTGTTTCCCAAACACCTCCTGCAACCCCTTCTATAGCTGGGAAGTAAAACATGCATCATGATTAGAGACAATCATATATGGCACCCCATGAAGCCACACAATATCTTATACATAGAGGAATACCAATCCATCTACCAGTCCCTACTCTTTGATAGGTAGGAAGTGGGATGACTTGGTGTGTCAGTCAACGATCACCTAGATAGAATAATAACCTCTGGACATGCGTGGAAGTCCTATCACGAAGTCCATGGAAATTCCATCCCACTTCCACTCTGGCACCTCAAGTGGCTGAACTAAGCTCCCTGGAACTTGATGCTCTACCTTCACTTGCTGAAAAGTGAGGCACCGAGAGACAAACTCTACTACAAATTTCTTTATTCCTGGCCACCAGTGCTGATGTCGGAGGTCCTAGTACATCTTTGCCACTCCTGGATGTACTGCTAGAGGGGATGTATGGAACTTCCTCAACACTTCCTCCATAAGAGCCACTGGTACCATATCACGTCCTCTGAAGTGGATGACATTCTCCCCACCTTCAAAAAATCCATATGGTGCTTGTCCTGTGGATATCTGAGCATATTGATCCTCGTAGTCAGTGTCCCAAATTTGTGCCTCCCTGACTCACTGAAGGAGTGAGGGAGTGACTATCAGAGACTGAAGATAAGATGCTCCATATCAATCCACATTGGATATCTAAAAAGTGGATATCTTCTTTATCGCCTCACTCAGTAATTGTATACTACATCTCCTGCTGAGTGCATCATCTACTACGTTCCCCTTCCCAAGAGTATAGACTATCACAAAGTCATAGTCTTGGAGGAACTCAAGACAATACCAATGTCTCAAGTTTAGGTCCTTTTATGATAATATATACCTGAGACTCTTGTGATCAAAGTAGAATATAAAACGTTCACCCATCAAGTAATGTCACCACATCTTAAAGGTAAAGACCACTGCTGCTAAATCTAGGTCATAAGTAGCGTAGTTCTTCTCATGCTGTGTCAGCTGTCGAGAACCATACATTATCAATGCTCGCTCCTACATCAGGACGCATCCAAGCCCAGTCCCTGATGTGTCATAGTAGACTATGTACTCAACGACCTCCTTCTGTAGCCTCAAGATGGGGGAACTCATTAGTCTCTACCTCAGTTCTTGGAAACTCCGTTGGCATCTCTCTGACCACACGAAGGGTTTCCCATTCTTCGTCAATACTGATAATGGTGCAACAACTCTGGAAAAGTAGGGCACAAACCTCCGGTAGTAACCGGCCAAACCTAGGAAACTCTGCACCTCTATCACACTCCTGGGTGGCTCCCAAGAAAGCACAACCTCAATCTTCATTGGATCCACCGCAACTCCAACCTCCTAGATGACGTGTCCCAGGAAGTGGAACTCTCATATCTAGAACTGACACTTCAAGAGCTTACCATAAAGATGGTTCTCTCAGAGTGTGTCCAGAACTATCTATAGATGATAGGCATTCTCCTCCTCTATAGTTGTGTATATTAGGATGTCATCGATGAAGACAACCAAAAAGTGATCGAGGTATGACTGGAAGATCCAGTTCATAAGTCCCATGAACACTGCTGGGGCATTGGTCATGCTGAATGGCATAAACAAGAACTCGTAATGGACATACCGACATCTGAAGGTCGTCTTCTGAACATCCTCATCTCATACCCTGAGCTGGTGATATCCTGATCTAAGGTCTATCTTCGAAAACCACTGTGATCCCTTCAGATGATCAAAGAGATATTCAATCCTTGGGAGTGGATACTTGTTCTTCACGGTCACCTGGCTCAAGTGCTGATAGTCAACAAAGAGTCTAAAACTCCCATCCGCCTTCTTCGTGAACAAAATTGGGGCTTTCCAAGGAGAAACACTGGGCCTAATGAACCCCTTGCTCTGCAAGTCCTCCAGCTATAATCGCATCTCTCAAAGCTCCGTGGGAGCATCCGATATGTTGGTGTAGATATTGGTGTCTTCTTGGGGTACAAGTTAATATAAAAGTCCACATGTCTACGAGGTGGTAGACCTGGAACATCATTAGGGAAAACATTAGAGTACTGGTCCACCAGTACAGGACAGATCAGACTCTCAACCTCAACTTCCCCGAGGGTAAGGCTAGCCAACTGATGTGTGATCGGTTGCACCCTTCTCTTGGTAAGTCCATCCTGTGCTGCTAAGGTTCCCTTCTCACTGGTGAAGGAAAAACTTGTCCCATATGTGCTGACACACTTCACTTTGTGCCTAAAACAGTTGACCTGAGCATGGAATGTAGATAACCAATCCATACCCAAGATGCCATTGTAAGGCCTCGACGCCATTATTAGAAGATCCCAGCCGAAGCTATCGTCTCCTAGATTAAGCTCACACTATCAGAACCAATGTTTAATCATATAATCCTATCCCGTAGAAGTATATAGTTGTAAGGATCGAGCCAAAAGTTCAACCATAATCTCCGAGCTCCGAACGAGGGTCGTGGCAGTAAAAGAGTGATTGAAACCTGTGTCTATAAGTACTGTAGCTAAGGCGGAGTAGACACAGATTGTACCAAAAATCATCTCCAGAGCACCGTGGTCATAGGCCTCAGCTGTCTCGAGCTGTGCTCATCCCTGTCCACCTACTCCCTATGGTCGGGGTGGACAACCGGGTGGTGGTGGAGGTATAATCTCTAATTACCGCCCACCGCCTACTGCACAGCAAGATCCTCTGCCTCATCCGCCTGCTGCCTACAAACCTCCTCGATCGAATATTCACCTCTTCCCTGGCGGTCCTTCAACCTTCTGCTGGTTATTTGTACAGAAGGTCAGGCAGTCGTGAGCCATGTGACCCTGCCCGCCACACGAGTAACACTGCCTGCTCGTCGCCTATCCTGCTCTATCTCGAGAGCCCTGCATGACTGACCATGTATCCTGCAGTTGTCCACCTGTAGGTCTGGCCTTCTTGGACCTCTATGTCATCTGTCTACTACCATCTGCCGATGACTCTTCTACGTGACGTTCGGTGGTGGGTCTCGCTGCTATTGACTGCTCAGCAAGGAAGCTCTCCACTAAGAGTGCTCGCTCTAACACCCCCACCTGCGTTGGGATGCCGAGAGAAGTCATCAAAGATATAATATACCGTATAATCCACTGCTCGAAGGTCCGGGCCCTAAAGAAAGGGTCCCACACCATGTCAATGGAGTAGCTCAAGAGGTCGGTGAACCTTGATAAATACAGAGCCACAGTCATGCTACCCTACTGTAAGTGGAGAAGCTCCTGTTTACGCACTGAGCATAAAGTTTCTGGGATGAAGTCTTCCCTAAAAAGGATCTCGAAGTCTGACCAGATGAGAGTGACCTCATCATAGACCTGAAGCATCATGCTCCACCATCTTCCTGATGCTGCCTGAAGAAGACTGGCGGCAAGGATCACAATGAGATCAGCTGGTGTCCCTAACAGTCAAAAAAACTCTAACAACAGCCTCCAGCTAGTCCTCATTCGCATGTGGATCTGTCTCGCCCCGAAACCTCAGGGGCCTCTAGCACTAGAACTCATGCAACACACTCAAGTGACATGCACCCTCTACTACTGGAGCTGGTGGCATCATCTTATCAATGGGTAGTGGTGCTGTTGGTAAACCACCCAATGGTACAACTGCCGTAAGGGGGATCGACACCGAAGCCTCGTCGCTCGGTGGGCTGTCATCGTGTACTCTACCTGGAACCCTAACTAGCTATCTACGTGGAGGAATGCTAAAAAGAAATAGGTGCACCAAGGTCATTAAGTTATACCTGGTGAGCTGACTCAAAGTGATCACAAAGAAAACTTTTCAAAAAAACACACAAAATCAGTGTTTTTGTGCACTGAGTCAGAAATCAGAAGTCAGAGTCCTGGTGTATGGATACATCAGCTGCCGCACCTGCACTGGATTCCTCAAACTAATAACTACACTCATAACACTTAACACTATTGCCAATTAAAATATCACAGTCCAAGTTCTTTAGTATAACCTCCCTTTGATACCAATTTGTCACGGCCCGTCCCCCGGGGCCCGTGCCGTGACTACCCCAAGCCCGCCTTCCATAGGTCAAGGGCTGGTGACTAGCACTGGAGAGGCATATACCTAAAATGGGGAATCCATTTCCTTTAAACCTGTAAACTCACACAACCAAGCACACAACAAGATACAAGCAAAAAGTAAACTATATAGTAAAAAGAGTGTGTATAGTAAGTAAAGGGGGCCAGAATACAATCCCAAATGGAAAGTAAAAGTAAATCTAAAAACTACTCATGTTAACACCCACCAAGGATCCTATATGAAGGGTAGGTACAACTCTCGAACGGTTGTATCTACAAATAGTCTCATCTAATTCCCACCTCCGAGAAGCCTCTAGTCCTGGTACCCTCAACCTCGATCAGCACTGTCCGCCATCTGCACAAGACACAACAAGGTGCAGGCATAGCCCGTGCAAGGGTGAGTATAACAATACTTAGTAGGGACCTCGATACCCCTAAGGTCTCTCAAAACCCACAAAGGATAAACCACAATGCTTTAAAACAACAGTCAAACCTACTTAGATATATGCCCATACATATACCTAAGTTATCAAGTATACCCATCTCATTCATGAGGAAACTCAAGGCCCAACTCTCAAGACAAAAGTACAACTGTTCCACAAAGGAAATATTACCATGAAGGTAACACCATGAAGGTAAGTACCACAAAGGTAACGCCACATAGAATAATACCACGAAGGTAAGTACCACAAAGGTAATGCCACACAGAAGAATACCATGAAGGTAAGTACCAAAAATGTAAACACTCATCTCACACCAGGTATAACTTATGTACGAAAGTATATATGATTAATCATAAGCTAGATCATCTTACTTTGTCGAGAAGCTCTGCTGTTGACCCACAAAGGATCAAAGATGACCCACACAGGATCTGAAGATGACCCACACAGGATCTAGAGATGACCCATAGAGGATTACTATGCATTGACCCACACAGGATCGTTGAGCACTAACCCACACAGGATCTGAAGATGACCCACATAGGATTGAAGACTCCTCAAGTACATCCACCATAGGGTTCTCGCACTAAGCATGCTTGATTCTGGGAGGTTCCGATCCTCAAGCCATCGGTCTATATTACAACTACCACAAAGTCCCATGAAAAAGTATCCCAAAGTTATTCCACGTCATAAGGGACCCAACGTGATAGATGACACATAAATCAGACGTCTGGTCTGTAAGTTATTCGCGTTTCCATTTCGAGGGCCTGTCTGGGTTTGGGTTCGATCCAACCCAGTCGTACCCCAACTTTATCTAAAACTCAAGTTTAGTATAAAAAAATGACCATCTCTCCAAGGATTCTTTCACCACAAACGGTTCATCAAACGGACACTCATTTCTCAAGATATGGCCAAAAGGCGTATCTGGGTCTAGATGGGCCTGGGTCCGGTCCGACATGGCCCTACCCGACTGATTTCAGGTCGACTCAGACCAACTCGTGTTTGGCCCGGTCTGCTGGGTCGCTGTCCGGCTCGACCCACGAAGGGGGTGGCCTGGCCCGCGATGGGGCGGTTCGGCCCGCGATGGGGATGCCCGACCCGCGACGGGCGACCCGACCAATAAGGGGGCGGCCCGACCCGTGAAAGGGGATGGCCCAGCCTGTGATGGGTAGCCCGACACGTAAGGGGGCAGCCTGACCTGTAAGGGGGCGGCCTGGACCGCGATGGGGCGCGACCTGGCCCGCGATGGGGTTTCCCGACCTGTGGTGGGAAGGCGGCCCGGCCCACGGTGGGCAGGAGACCCGACCCACGGTGGGCAGGCGGCCCATCCCACGGTGCACAGGCAGCCAGGCCTACGGTGGGCAAGCGGTCTGCCCGAGCTATCTCCGAAGGGGAGCGCCCCCTTCTGTTCGGAACACCAAGAGGCAGCACCATTAGGCGCTGCCAAGTCACCGTAGGACCCAAGTGGGTCCCACCGATCCGTTATAGCCAACCAATGATTCAACTATCTCTCCTCCCAATGGCATGATGACACTACTGTCCTCCTATGGTTGGCTGGGTGCAGGCCGCCCTCTAGTGCACCGTCGCGGTCTCCTGCTCAACTGGTGGCGCGAACAAGCACCTCCCTACCTCCACGCAGCTAATCAGTGTGTCAGCCGCTATTTTCCCACTACCGCGGCTGACGTGCCATATCCTCCTTCACTATCAGTGGCGTAGACATGCACCGCCCTGGTTCCACACGGCCGGTCGGGTGCCGGCCGCCACCTTCCTCCGCCACGACCAACGATCCACAGTCTCCTTCGGTGGCGTGGTTGCGCAACCACTATCATCGCGGCCTGCAAAGAAAAAATCAACAATAAAGAATCAGAGGGATCAGGACATGTTTTTTTGGCCTGCACCCTCCGTGTTAGACCAATATCAAGCGGCTTCGAGAAGAAAGTTTCGACATAAATCCACGAAGAAAAAACATAAACACACCCCTACCTTGTTTGTTTGTTGGAGATGGCATGAGGTAGAGGATGAAGTCGATGAAGGAAATGCCGATGTTCGTTGCTCCCGCAACATGTTTCTGATTTGGGATCGTGCGTCATCCTCGTTCTTCGTTGGGGGATCTTCTTTGTTGGAGGATCTTCTTTATTGGAGGATCTTCCTTCAAGATTTCTCTACCACAACTAGTTGCCAACCTAATCCTCAGCACATGAGGTTAGGAGCCAATATTATTAAGATTAAGTATTATTAATTAATCAAATCACATTGTCACATCAATGGGGAGGTTCCAAGAGTTACCTTCCATTAAAGGAAGAGTTCGGGTGGTTCCCACAACCATGAATTTAAATGGGAGGTTTCAAAATAAATAAATAAAATTTAATTATTTTATTTAATTATTTGTTTATCCCTCCCATGAAAAATCAAAAAACTAACTTCTACCCTTGACTTTCTGTGGTCAAGGTGAATGTCTCATTAAGTGAATATCAGCTTTGCAAGTTCAACAGTGTCCTCAGTTTTCAATTTCGAGCACCGGTTCAAAAGTTACAAAACGCCGCTCGCACGTTTACTGAACATACCTAAAAAAAGTTCAAAAATTCATTTCGGGCACACTGTGTCACAGAATTACACGTCTTCAATTTTTTCGAACTCGTAATATTTACATATAATTAAAAAGAAATTTACATGAAAAAATCTAGGTCTTTACATAAATGATTTTGTTAAGTAGAATTCCACCAAAAAGTGATATAAAAAAACATCATATAGGTTATTGGTGATTGACTGAATATTAATTTTTTATTATTATCATAAACCCATTTTAAGGGCTAAGGGGGAACCAACATGTCATCAAGGACTTAAGACATTTAACCGTGCCCCTATGATTCAAAATCTATAAAAATAGATCAATTTAAACAAAGGAATGCCCCTCCCCAGCAACAAAACATTAAGTCTATCTTCCACCTACCCATCACATCTTGATTAACTGTCTAGTGAAAAAATACATGTGCCTAGTACTGATGGAAAAAATCCATACCCTCTCAAACATCCAATTCCGAATAGAAATGTCCAGGAGAAAAATCTCAACTCTAAACCTCATTTGGAGCTGCCTCTGAAGAAGACCTGGGATCATAGACCCTCGAACTGAAGAACACAAACACATAGATAAAACACCACCAAAAAAGATTCACACACTCACAAAATAGATTCAGAGCATGAAGAAAAATCCCAATAAGAAGAAGCTTCATGGAAAGAAGCAGCTTTACGACAAGAAGAAAATTCATAATAGAATCAAATTCATAGTAGTGGAAGATTCACGAAGTCAGAAAAAAAAACCGAGATTGGAAGCCATCACAACCAAGGCAGACTCTTGAGTGCCATAACCAATGCCAGAAGAAAGCCCCTCAGCAAACTAGAAAAATCATGTCACCACCATCAATCATAATCGAGGAGACAACAAAAACTACCCAAATCACACTCTGAGAATGCAACCGCAACACACAGGCGAAAGAAGGATGGAAGAGACTGCAGGACATTCACCACACCTCCATGGAGACGGTCGAGCCCACGAAACCCGTCGGGGTTTACCGACATCTTTGCGACCAATGTCGTCTTTCCACCTCAGACCAACAATGTCGCGGAAGAATCAAGGACTCAAATAAATTCATACGTAGGTGAGTGGAGACTGGTATATGCATATAAGAATATGTTCATGGATCCAATTGCACATGCTCATGGATATACGGGTGTGTGAATAGGGGATAAGTGTCCTTGCATGTGTGTGAAGGTGCATATACCCAGTGGGGGGAGCAACAACTTCTAGTTAGAAAGCTCCAAGAGCTAAAGTGGATAGCTTGGTTCCACATTGAGGTAGGGTCCCTCTCCTAGCCTCTTTAATTCAAGATTTCTTTAAATTGAATTTATATTCTTTCTTAATTATTCTTAATTATATTGAATTTCATATCTTAAATAACTGTTCTTTAATATACTTGTTTCATTTGATAAATAAAGTCATCTTTTTATAATAAAACCCCTCCAATGGAGGTGTTCTGTCTACAAAAACTCACAATGATAGTTATGTTGATCTAGTTGCTTAACTTATTGCATTTGATTTGTGCTGAATGAGTTTTAGAATAAACGTTAAATATAATTAAATGAATTGTGTGATAAATCAATGCCATGATTTTATAATAAAACCCCTCCAACCGAGGTGTGCTATCTTCTAAACCAAAGAGTAGTTATAGTTATTTGTATCATGTATAGATTTGGTTTGAGTTTTACATATGTCTCTTGTTGGTGTTTGTTTTGTGTCTAGTTAGTTTTTTTCTTTGAATAATATAAATTGGTTTATCATACTCATTTAGCTCAAATAACATTTTCCTTCCAACACCTTATCACTCAAGGTGTTGTAATTCCTTAAGATATATCACTACACTTGTTAGAATTTGTCACCCAACATGTGTATGAAATAACAACAAGAAAATTTGGTCCATATCATAGCTCACCAGATAGGTACATGGTTCTATTCACTAAGGACTTATACCCCCATCTCAAAAATGACTCACCATACAAGTTCAGAATGATAGTCCTCTTGGTACTTATATATATTACACTAGGGAATACACTAGAGTCTTTGAGACTCAACTCAGTCACATGCCCAAAAAAGAAATAATTACCTCATTATGACCTCAAATAATATATGATATTCTTGGAACTTTCCTTGAATCCCAGTCTGCCTATGCTTACAAGTCCTCACCACCACACTAACTCAGGTACCATGTTCTATCATTATTAGAAGATCTCTCAAGACCACTTGTTGAAGGAAAAAAAATCTTTGTCACACTATTTTTAGTCCTTGAGAAATAATTCTACCTATTCACACATCATATTTCATTCCACCATTAGGAGTGTTCTCCCTTCCCCAGATGGGAGGATACTTTTTGTTTTTTTCATGTGACTAGTTTTTTTATCATTCATGATATTTTAAAAGTTATTATTTCTAGAAACTCAGTGCATTGTGTGTATGAAAGACAAAATCATTGGATTTATTTGGAATCCTATATAAAGAGTAATCAAAATTTTGATATCTATTATAGACATTGGTAAGTAGAATAGAATTTCAATAATACTTAAAAACTCTATTTGATCACTAGTCCTCCCCACTTCATGCCATGACCACTTGGTTCCATGTGCTATAAGAGTGGAGTCCTGTTATAATTTTTCAATTATAGGGATTAATTAATTTCATATGAAATTATATAACATGATTGATAAAAATAATAATAAAAGATTTTCTACTAAGATATGATTAATTAAATTTCTCAAGAAAGAGTTGATGAAACCATTTATCTATGGTTTTCTGTTTTGTACTTATCCTTTAGAGTTTAATATTTTATGATCCCAATGATCTGATGAGTGTTTTGACCCATGTAGAGAAAATGATTTTACATTATCTTTATTTTTCAGTGTGAGAACAATAAAAAACACACACCATATATAGTGTAGTTGGAGCTTCCTATAACAATAAGGAATCTGATGGATGATTATCTCTCTGATAGTATTCCATGAGTCTTGTGATCAATGTTGAGAAAGACTAATAAAAATTTCCCTTTGATTTATGATACCTAGATAGAGTTTTAGATACATTACCCACCCATAGTTAATGGGGAGGGAGGCCATCAGGTAGCAAATCTCTGGATTGAGTCTCTCATGAAAATATTTAGTCACATGTAGACAACATTGTAGATGAGGGTGAAACTTGCTACTTGTATTCTACAAGGACCATCTAAGTGCTCTAGGGACATCATTGTACATGTTGGAAAATAAGAAGACTTGGGAATAATTTTATAATGATATTTGTATTTGGAAAAGTGTCTAAAATGTTTTGGATTTAAAATGATAACCTATTTTTGGGAATTTTTTCAATTCTGTTAGAAAAAGGGACAGTGTTAATTATTTCCAAAGTTTTAAAGTGATATTAATAAATCATAATTAGAATCTTTTAAAGGATTTAACCCGAATATACTTTTAAAATTAGATTCTTTTAAACTATTTGAATGTTATAAATGTTTTACCAAAATCTATAATTGTGTTTAAATGATTTCATAAAAAATTAACGTTTATCTTTATTAGATGAGTTTTTCAAAACCTAATGGGTAAAAACGATGTTTAAATGAATGAAAGTTCTTTTTGAAATAAAGTTTTGATAAAACCATGTTGGGTTAAATAGGTGAATTTGGATCACTTATTCAATTAAGTAAAAGTCCATATTGTTTTCTTTTTATGAATTAAAAAGTATTGGATTTTAGTTTTATTTAAATGATGTCTTGAGATTACTTATTGATATATTTTATGTCTCATGGGGATGGAGTTTTGAAGTCCATTTTGATGGTGTTTTTGTTTCTTGTTTTAGAGTATATCCCCATTTAGATTTAATGGATTCTTTGGTTGATCAAGATCTTCTTGGGATGGTTTTTTTGTTTGCTTCGGTCTTAGATCTTGTTGTTCTTCCTCTATTTTATTAATGTGAGAATTATTTATGAGAGTTCCAAAACTTGAAACCTCCTCATTTTTCTAGGTAAAAATATTCTTAGGATGAATTGGTTTTGATACTGAAGGTTGGGGATATTTTTATATAGCTTTAGATTTATGAGTCTCTTAAGGTTATTTTTATAACCATCTTACTAAAGGGTCTGAGTTATAAGTGGTGGAAGTCCATTATTCATAATAATTCAGACAAGGACTATTCTTGAAAAAGTTTCAAGGCATGGTTCATTTAGTTTTCTTTCATAATGAACCGAAGGTACAAATGGATATGGAATTTTATAATATCCAGCAATGAGATGAAATGGTGTTCGAGTACACAAATCATTTTATACAATTCATTCCATACATTCCTAATCTAGACTTGGATGGTTCCGTAATGGATTGGTGGTTTGAGTAAAGCCTTTGATGACTTGTCACTAGTTGTTTCTTCCTTTGGAATCTACTTCTATAGAGTGGTTGTGAGATAAGATATCAATGTTGATGCAAGATTAGTAGGATCACCAGAGGTATTTCATGTTTCTTCTATTCCTGTTTCTTCTATTCCTGGGTGTGGTGGAGGAATCTCCGATAAGGGAAAAAGGAAGTGATTTGTCAGAACCTATAAGTGGTGGTTTAAAAACTATATATTTTTTTCTCATTGGTTTCTTCAAGGATAAAATACTTGGTTTTATATCAGTTACAAAAAGTGGGACAATAGAAAATTTGTTGTTAGGATCACTAGAGGTATTTTTTGTTAGACTACCAGATGGAGTCTAAACAGTGGGAATATATTGGGTTACATGAATCAATTTAGACTATCAGGTGGAGTCTTTCGGATACTGAATCCATTGAGATGATTTATATTTGTTTTGTTATATTGGTTAATATAATAACTATCCAGAATCAAATTTTGGTTGTACTGGGAAAATATGAAGGCTGTTGTGTACTGGCTAGAAACCTGGGGCTATCCATGGGGTGTCTAGGGGGTACAGGGGGTATGTAGTGCAGGGGGGAGGGTGAAGGTGGGGTGTCTAGGAGGGGCTGTCCAGGGGGGTGTCCAAGGGCTGTCTAGGGGGGGTGATGGGGGGTCTGTAGGGAAGGGGGAGGGTGCAGGTGGTGTGTCTAGGAGGGGTGTCCAGGGGGGGTTCTGTGAGGAGGAGGGGGGTTCTAGGTGGTGTTTAGGGGGGTCTGCAGGGCAGTGGTAGGGGGAGGGGGTGTCCAGAGGGGTGTCTATGGGGGAGGGGGTGGAAGGGGGCTGTCCAGGGGGTGCAAGGGGTCTGTTTGGTGGGGGGGGGGGGTGTAGGGGGGTCTATAGGGCAGGGGGGAGGTGAGTTGGGGTGTCTAGGAGGGGCTGTCTATGGGGGGTGTCCAAGGGTTGTTTGGGGGGGGGGGTCTGCAGGGCAGGGGGAGGGTGCAGGTGGGGTGTCTAGGAGGGGGTGTCCAGGGGGGTCCAGGAGGGTGTCTAGGGGGGTCTGTAGGGCAGGGGGAAGGGTTTCCAGGGGGGTGTCTAGGGGGAAGGGGGTGTCCAGTGGGGGTTCAAGGGGGTTGTCTAGGGGAGGGGTGCAGGGGGGGGGTGGTCTATAGGGCAGGGGGAAGGTGCAGGTGGGGTGTCTAGGAGGGACTATCCAGGGGGTGTCCAAGGGCTGTTCGGGGGGGGGGGGGTCTGCAGGGCAGGGGGAGGGTGTAGGCGGGGTGCCTAGGAGGGGGTGTCCAGGGGTCCAGGGGGGTGTCCAGGGGGTCCAGGGGGGGTGGGGGTGTCTAGGGGGAGGGGGTGTCCAAGGGGTGTCTAGGGGGGAGGGGGTGTCCAGTGGGGGTGCAAGGGGTTGTCCAGGGTGGTGCAAGGGGTTGTATTGGAGGAACAAGGTGTGTTCAAGGGGGTGCAAGGGGGCTGTCCAGGGGGGCATTGGGGTGCAAGGGGGTTGTCCAGGGGAAATGGAGGTGCAAGGGCTGTTCAAGGGGGGTTGTTGGGGTGTTTTTTTTATGAAATGGGAAGGCCTATAAATCACCACACAACCATAAAATCCATTTCATGAGTTTTTTTTTGAATTCTATACATTGTATTGTCTACATGAGTGTTTTCTTAAATTCTTTATTATTAGGTGTTGTATTTATCATTGTATATTGTCTGCATGAGTGTTTATTTTTGTACTCATCATTATTCTACATGTTTTTACTATAATTACAGAGTGGAGGTAGTGACATGCTGATAGAGATAATATTTTTATTATTTTTCATATGTGTTTCAATGATTTATCCCCTACCAATTATTCAATTTGAGCTGATTTTTATCATTTTAGTGTCTTGGTGAATTATGGGCTTAATTGTGGAAATTGATTAATTCTAGAAATTTAGCAGTTTTGTAGATCTTCTGTATTTTAGATATATCTTTTACATTTTTTATCTAAATTGTGTGATTCCTCTTTTTAGGATTTCTATGCTCGTGGGGTTAAAATTTGTCTTTTGAACCTGGGTCTAATTCGGCACAAAATGGCCCAGAACAATTCAACAAGTGGAAAAAATTTTCTGGACGACAGAATGGACCCCGCCTTAATTAATGAAGTATATCTCGGGATACACATGTCAAAATGAGGTTATTCATGATTTAAAATAAATAGGACTCCTATAATAATGTTTACATTAAATTTCATGAATAAATTAGTCCATTTAAACCTCTATTGAATGCGTACAAAGAGACAAAGTTGAAGAGTCACCTCGGGCAGAAAAAAGATGTAATTAGTAATTAGAGGATAAATTTTGTGACACTTGTCAAAATTCTATAATATTTTGAAGAAGAATTCAAAAGACTTAGGTTAACAAAATTTATAAAGACACATTCCTTATATTCGGCCATTTAATATGACAACTGGACTCAAACTTTCGATGGAGTAATTTTGGAGGGAAATTCTCTAATCCAAAAGCCTATAAATAAGAGTGTTCACTTCCATTATAAGTGGTTGAATAAGGTGAAAGAGGGTCCATGATGGAGGATTAAGTTCTTAATGTTATTTTTATTTTCTATTTTATTTTTACTTAGTTTCATCATGCTCTCTTCTTCCCCTTTCAACTCTAATACCCTTCACATGGAGGGGTAAAACCTTTGAGTGATCGGGGAAGGGGGGTTTCACTTTTGTAAGGTTGGAGTTTTGTTCTTAAATGTAAAACCATTTTTTTATTTTGAATGAACTATATTATCATTGTTTCCAAATTCTCTTAATGCGATCATGTTTTGGGTTTGGTGAATTCATTGTTAATAGCTTTGGTTAAAGACTTTTAATCTCCCTCCGCCTAGTGCAATTTGTCTCGATCAAGAATATTATGTTAGGTGGTGAGTGTAAAACGATCGTTGGCACATGTGTGGAACTTGTAAAGTTTTTCTAGAGTTATAAGGATAAAAAATTATCGATCGGGACTTGCCTCAGTTGTTTAGGGATTTTTTATGAACTTCCATGCACATAGGAGTGGGTTCCATTTGTTTCTTTAACCAAGGGTGATTGATAACTTGACCAAGGAGTCCTTCATTTTTCGTTCAAAAGGAAGAGAGGGAATATGATATTTGTGACTATGATGAAATTGAAAGCGGTGATCCTACCATGATACCATCACTTTCTTCATCCATTAGAGTTCAATATTCATTTTCAATTGCTTTCTTTATTTTTCAACTCAAACAATTTAAAAAAAACCTTTTATTATTTCTTAAATTTAAGTGACAAACATAATTATTGTGAAATACTCTTTGGAGAAACTTAGGATAAAAAGTTAATACATTTTAACTTAGGTATTATATTTGTTTTTTTCACACCCCATGACAGGGCGTTTCAAAACTTGGTGCCGTTGTCAAGGAGGTAGTACCAACAGTTTTTTTTCTCTCTCTCTCTTTTCTCTTTTCTTATTTTCATTCCAAGTTGCATGACTAGAACCTCAAACACTGAACCTTTCACCATTGATCTTGAAATTTAATGGAATTTTTGGAATAGTCTAAGAAACCATAATTTACAATATTAATTGAGGAAATTTCTCTTAAATACTCAAGTGAAACTTCAAGTGTTCACTCTGAGACTATCATACTGGGTAGAAATAAAAACCCAAATCTCAGAGACCTTTGTGCCCTAGAATTACATAATCAGAATAATAAACTTGTCATGCTAGTGTTACAAAATTATTTTGAGATGAAACCTAACATGATTCCATTTCATTCAAAGTTTCATGGATTGGCAGGTGAAGATACCAACAAACATATCAAAGAATTCACACATGTCTGCTCAACCTTCAGACCACGTGAAGTAACTGAGGAACAAGTTAAGTGGAAGGCATTCCCATTTTCATTGGAATGAGCTGATAAAGAATGGTTGTATAGTCTACAACCTAGATATGTGGATGATTGGAATGACCTGGTTAGATTCTTCATGCAACGATTCTTCCCCGCCTCCAGAAGCACAACCATCAGAAAGGAGATCTATGCCATCAAACAATCATATGGAGAAACCATTAACGTGTATTGGGAAAGATTTAAAAATCTATGTGCCAGCTGACCACATCAATCCATTGAGGATCATAAATTTCTTTTCTTCTTCTATCAAGGATTATTGGACAATGATAAGAACCTTCTTGATGCATCATCTGGAGGTGCATTGATTGAAAAGTCACTAGAAGAAGACAAAGGTTTGATTGAGAATATTTCTTAGAACTCGCAACAGTTTGGTACAAGAGGTACTAGAACAAGAGGTATTCATATGGTATGAACTTCTCATCCATCACCCTTTCTAGAAACTAATATTGAAGAGATAACTAGTTTGGTGAGACAAATATCCTTGAAACAAGTTGGTGGCCAAGAAGCACTAGCTAAGGTATGTGGTTTATGCTCATCACCTGATCATGTCACTGACCATTGTGTTGAAATACAGGGAATGGAAACTTGTGAAGAAACCTTTCAACCAAGGCAGTACCAACAGAATCAAGGATGGATAGAGCCTAACCATGTTCAATATGGGTTCAAAAATCAGTAAAATCAAGCTATACCCATGAACCAAAACCAATTCCAAAACCCACCACCATTTCAACAAAACAAATCTTATAAACAGCCTCCACACCACCAACCACCCAATTTCCCAAGGCCCTATGATCAACCATCCACCAACAAAAAACCTTCTGTGGAATAACTACAATCTAGGTTTGATGACCTAGTAGATAAGGTTGAAAAGCTGGAAAACATGGTGGGATGTTTTGTTGAAATCATGACGAAAAATCCCAGGATACTTTCTTCCCAAACAATCCCAAACCCAAAGGAGAATGTCAGCATTATAACAAAAAGAAGTGGAAAAGAGCTCTCACCACCATAATCCCATGAATCTGAAACAAGACCACCTGAGTTGTGGGAGAATGAAGTTTTAAACTTTGAAAATTATGTGAAAATGCATTGTTAAGAAGATAAGAAAGAGGTGGAAGAGAAGGATAGGACAAGGAAGAAGAGACAAGAAACACCATTTCAAAGGAAAAAAATGGATAAGAAAGACTTACCCCATCCATTTCCATCAAAGATGATTGAATCAAGAAATTTTAGGAGGAAGCACTTCAAAAAGAAATTCTGGACACCTTATAGAAATTGGAAATCAATATCCCCTTAATTGAATCAGTCAAAAAAATTCCAAAGTATGCTAAATTTTTTAAGGATCTTTGCACCATGAAGAGGAGACTTTAAGGGAATGAAAGGATCAACTTGGGAAGAAGTGTCTCAGCCCTTATCACACCACAATTGCCAACCGAATGTCAAGATCCAGGGAATTTTTTCATTCCATGCACCATTGGTTCTTTAAATTTCTCTAATGCTTTGTGTGATATTAGTGCTTCAATTAATGTATTTCCTCACTCGGTATACACTTATTTGTAGATGGGAGACTTGAATACCACAAGAGTAGCGGTCCAACTTGCAAACAGATCCATAGTTTTCTCTATAGGAGTTTTGGAGGACGTCCTGGTGAAAGTCAAAGATCTCTTATTCCCAACTGACTTCTATGTGCTAAATATGGAAGAATATAGGAGCCCGTCACATTCAAACATCATTTTGGGGAGATATTTCTTGAAGATGGCTAAAACCATCATCAATGTTCATGAGGGTACCCTGACCATGGATTTTGGAGAGAGCACTATCCACTTCAATATTTTTGAATCCATGAGGCACCCATCAGATGATAACTCTATCTTTTCACTTTCCCATGAAGTTGGTGAAAATACCATTGAAAAATCAGGTATGGTCTATGAATTCCTAGACTTTGGAGATACTTCATCCATTGAAAATATCATTGAACATGTGGATGCCCAACATGCTGGAGATTCTAATTTTATCTGGGAGGAAGAGGTAAAATATGATTTCTTTGATGATTTATTAACTGATGAGGAAGATGATATGGTTTATTGTGTGTAGGAGGTCCAAAATTTGGAAGTGGGAAATGTCAATTTAGTTTCATCACTTGAGAATCCCCCTGATTTGGAACTCAAACCACTCCCCACTGATTTGAAATATGTGTACCTTAGGGAGGGAGAGAAACTACCAGTGATAATTGCTAATAATCTATCTGAAATGCAAGAGAAATCATTGATTGATCTTTTGAGAGAGAATATACAAGCGATAGGGTGGAGTTTAGGTGATATTCCAGGAATCAACCCAAAAATATGCTCACATATAATTTTTCGTGAGGGAGATTCCAAACCTGTCAGGCAACCCCGAAGGAGGTTGAATAACACTTTAATAGAGGCTGTGAAGAAGGATATTGAGAAGATATTGGAAGCTAGGATCATCTATCCCATCTCAGATTCACAATGGGTTAGTCTAATTTATATAGTTCCAAAAAAACTAGCCTGACCACTATGAGGAATGAAAAGAATTAATTAATCCCTATGAGAATTCAAAATAGATGGAGAGTGTGAATTAATTTTAGGAAGTTGAATCAGGTCAGTTAGAAAGATCATTTCCTGATTCCCTTCATTGATCATATGTTAGAGAGATTGGTTTGGAGAACTCATTATTGCTTTTTGGATGGATTTTCAGGTTATTTCCAAGTACCCATTGCTCTTGAGGATCAAGAGAAGACAAAATTTACATTTCCCTTTGGAAATTTTTCATATAAAAGGATTTCATTTGAATTATGTAATACTATAGGTACATTTTAGAGGTGCATGGTAAGTATATTTTCTAATCACATTGAAAATTTCTTGGAGGTTTTCCTGGATGATTTCATGGTTTTTGGAAACTCTTTTGACCACTTTTTGAAAAATCTGGAAAAAGTTTTAAAAACCTACATTGAAAAGAATATTGTTTTAAATTTTGAAAAGTTTCATTTCATGGTTGAGAGAGGTATTTTCCTTGGTCATGTCATTTAAAAAAAGGGCATTGAATTTGATAAGTCAAAAATTGAAGTGGTAAATTCTTTTCCTTACCCAACTTATGTGAAGCATGTTAGATATTTTTTAGGACATGTAGGATTCTACAGGAGGTTTATCAAGGATTTCAGTAAGATTTCTCTCTGTCTCTCTAGATTGCTTTTGAAATATGATGATTTTGATTTCAATGGTGCATGTAGGGAATCCTTTGATGATCTGAATAGGAGATTGATTGAACCACCTGTGATGTAGCAACCAAATTGGGAAGAACCATTTGAGATACTTTTTGATGCTTCTAACCAAGAAGTTGGAGCAATAATTTCTCAACAAATTGAGGGAAGGCCATTAGTCATTGCATATGCTTCAAGAACCTTGTATGTGGCTCAATTCAATTACAAAACCATAGAAAAGGAGTTTTTAACAGTTGTTTTTGCTTTGGAAATATTTAGATCATATTTTCTTGGAACTAAAGTCACTGTATTCTATGATCATGCAGCTCTCAGGTACTTAATGAAGAAGGAAGAAGATAAACCAAGGCTGGTTAGATGGATGTTACTACTGCAGGAGTTCAACATAGAAATCAAGGACAAAAAGGGATTGGAGAACCAAGTGGATGATCATTTAAGAAGACTTCCCAATACTGTTGAAGCTGAAATTCCAGAAAAAGAACCATTGAATGATCACATTATAGGAGAGAAGTTGTACTTGGTTAAAGGATAAGTGCCTTGGTATGCTGACATAGTCAATTATCTAGTAACATCTCAGGTCCTATCTCATTTCAATTCTCATCAAATTCACAAACTGAAAGCTGAATCTAGATATTATATTTGGGATGATCCATTTCTTTGGAAGATTTTCAATGACCAGGTGATAAAAAGATGTTTTCATGATAGTGAAATTGGTTATGTCTTTGAGTTTTGTCACACATTATCTTGTGGAGGCCACTTTGTACCTCAAAGGATATCATGAAAGGTTTTAGAATTTGGACTTTTTTGGACAACGATTTTTAAAGATTCTCATGAATTTTGAAAAAGGTTTCCAAAATGTCAGTTTTCTGGAAACATTTTAAAGAGACAAGAAATTCTCCGACAACCACTTAATTTTTGTCAGATTTTTGAAGTCTAGGAGATAGATTTTATGGGCCCTTTCCCAATGTCATATGGAAATTTTTATATCCTGCTTGCGGTTGACTGTGTTTCCAATTGGGTGGAATAAAAATCCACTAGGAATGATGATGCTAAATTTATTTTTGATTTTTTCAGGGCTAACATATTTTGTAGTTTTGGAGTTTCTAGAGCCATAATCAGTGATCAAGGGACTCACTTTTGAAATAGGAGAATAGAGGCTTTGCTGAAGAAGTATGGGGTGCATCATAAAACATAAACTTCCTATCACCCACAAACAAATGGTCAAGATGAAGTGTCCAATAGGGAAATCGAAAGAATTTTGGAGAAGACTGTTAAACAAAACATGAAGGACTGGATCCAAAAGCTGGAAGACACATTATGGGCTTACAGGACAGCCTACAAGACCCCAATTGGAATGAGTCCATATAGGCTGATTTATGGAAAATGTTGTCACCTGCCTGTAGAACTAGAGGATAAGGCGTATTGGGCTATGAGGAAGATGAATTTGGATCTTGAAAGTGCTGGGAAAGAGAGAAGGATGCAGTTTCAAGAGTTAGATGAAATTAGAAGGAAATCATTTGAAAATTCTAGGATTTACAAAGAGAGAACAGGAGTGGCTCATGAAAAGATGATCCAACCGAAATAATTACATCATGGAGATAAACATTTTCTTTTAAATTCAAGACTCAAGATGATTCTAGGTAAACTTCGTTCCAGATGGGAGGGTCCATTTATAGTTACTCATGTATATCCTTTCGGTTCTGTGCAGATTGTGAAGGATAGAGAGTAGGATCCATTCACTATTAATGGGCACAGGCTGATGAAATTCCATGGGGCCATTCCATCAGATCCAATGGAGGAGATCCCACTCCTCTAACCGGTCCATCAATAATATCAATTAGGTTGTACCTATCCTTCACACTTAATTTCTATTGTGATTCATTTAAAAAGTTGCTTACATGTTAAATACATTTGAATTCATTGAGGACACTGCATCATTTAAGTATGGGGGAAGGAACCTTTGTAGTTTAGGATTTTCATTTTGTTGTTTGTTTTTCAAAAAAAATAAATAAATAATTGTGTGTTTTCAAATTTTTGTGTGTTTATTTTTCAGTTTTTGGTGTGTTTTTGAAACTTTTGAGCTGAAATGATTATATTTCCATTTTTGAAACCCATGTCATTGAGTGAACCAATTTATTCCATGAAACTAAGCTTAAATTAATGCTAAAAATGATTTTGTTTTAAGTTCAATTCTTTGGGAATTTCATGAAAAGTACTCAGATTTTTGAATCTCATGCCACATCTCACTGTCTTGATATTTGAAATCACTTTCCTGTGAGGCTTCTGAACCATTGTTGTTATATTATTTTCATTCACCTCACTTCTTAAGAGAAACATACCATGCTTGTTTTAACCAGAATTTGATTTATTACTTTCAAAACTTGAGGGTTTGGGGTACATGTGTTTTAAATTATTGAGGTATTTCTTTGGTTTGAAAGCCCCATTTTCAAGAGAATCTCTTTCATTCCGGCCTAACTTGTAAATTTAATACTTGTAGACCTTATAAACTATGAACAACCTGTTAGGTTATCCACATTATAAGCCAATTTTCCTTATCAAACCTGCTCCTGAAGTAAAATTGCATGATCTAGTTGAACTTAAGTGTGGGGGAAGCTGTCTTGTGTTGTGATACCTAATTTGGTGAAACTTTGGGTGGAAACTAAAATTCTAAAGAGATATGTATTCTTATAAGAAATCATTCTGTTTAAAGTTGTGCCATTTCTAGAGATTTCATGATAAGATAACCCGTGCCTTTTCTGGAGCTTCTAATGGAGGAAGAAAGTTGTGCCTTTTCTGGAGCTTTCAAGAAAAATCATGTTTGAGAAGATTGAAATTTTTTCTGCTGAAATATTGATCTATTTGAACATTTCTTGAGATTTTATGATGATGGATCTGAATTTCTACTAAGGGGAGTGAGGAGGATACCACACTTGAGTGAAAATTATAATTGTTCAATTTTGCTTCAAAAAGAGCCAAGCCCTCCTCATTCGGCCTCAGATTTTTTCACATGAAAATACTACCAACCAAAAGCCACAAAAAAACCTTGAAAATTCCTCATGATAAAAACTTTTCCTTGATTCATATCAGGTGGAGAAGTAGAAGTTTTTCATACCTATGTTGACCCTTACATTGGTTTGGATGAGAAAAACTTTGTTGAAAATTGATATTCATGAGATGAGAGAAAATTCATGTGAGGTAGGTGTCTTGTGTGCATGGGAAGATAAATGAAGAGTAAAAATATTGAACGATATGATTTGAAAACTTGGAATAATTGTTATGGATGAGGCACGATATCTTTTATTTCTTGGTATGTAATTAGTGGATCTCAATGGCATGTGTTTTGAATTTACTTTGATTTGATTTTGATTTTTACTTGTCCAGGAGTACAAGTGCTAAGTGTGGGGGAATTGATATATATAAAATTTTAATTATTTTTTATTTGTGTTTCAATGATTTTCCCCTTCCAATTAATCATTTTGATATTATTTGTATCATTTTAGTGTCTTAGTGAATTATGGGTTTAGTTGTGGAAATTGGTTAATTCTAAAAATTTAGCAGTTTTGTGGAGCTTCAATATTTAGGGAATATCTTTTACATTTTTTATCCAAATTGTGTGATTCCATTTTTTAGGATTTCTATGCTTGTGGGAATCAACCTTTTTTTGGAACTGGGTCTAATTCGGCACACAATGGCCCAGAATAATTCAACAAGTGGAAAAAGTTTTCTGGCTGATAGAATGGACCCCACCTTAATTAATGAAGTATATCTAGGGATACACATTTCCAAATGAGGTTATTCAAGATGGAAAATAAATAATACTCCTATAATCATGTTCCAATTAAATTTCATGTATAAATTAGGTCATTTAAACATCCATTGAATGGGGAAAAATAGATAAAGTTGAAGAGTCACCTCGAGTAGAAAAAGATGTTATTAGTAATTCAAGGATAACTTTTGTGAGACTTGTCCAAATTCGATGATATTTTGAGGAAGTATTCAAAAGACATAGGGGAAAAAAATTATTAATACACCTTCCCGTGATTCGTCCATTTATTATGCCAACCGGAATCAAAATTTTGATGGAGTAATTTTGGAGGGAAATTCTCTACTCCAAAAGCCTATAAATAAGAGTGTTCACTTCCATTCAAAGGGGTTGAAAAAGGTGAAAGAGGGGCTGTGATGGATGATTAATTTCTTAATGTCATTTCTATTTTCTATTTTCTTTTTACTTAGTTTCATCATGCTCTCTTATTCCCCTTTCAACTCTAATACCCTTCACATGGAGGGGTAAAACCTTTGAGTGATCGGGGAAGGGGGAGTTTCAATTTTGTAATGTTGGAGTTTTGTGCTTAAATAAAAAACCCTCTTTTTTTATTTTGAATGAATTATATTATCATTGTTTCCCAATTCTATTAATGTGATCATGTTTTGGGTTTGGTTTATTTATTTTTAATAGCTTTGGTTAAAGACTTTTAATCTCCCTCCGCCTAGTGCAATTTGTCTCGATCGAGCATATTGTGTTAGGTGGTGAGTGTCTAGCGATCGTTGGAACATGTGTAGATCTATTAAATGTTTTCTAGAGTTCTAATGACTAAAAATTCATGATCGGTACTTTCCTTAGTTGTTTAGGGATTGTTTATGAACTTCCATGCACATAGGAGTGGGTTCCATTTATTTCTTTAACCAAGGGTGATTGATAAATTGATCGAGGAGTATTTCATTTGTCGTTCAAAAGGAAGAGAGGGAAGATGATATTTGTGACTATGATGACATTGAAAAATGTGATCCTACCCTTACCCCATCACCCTCTTCATCCATTAATTTTAAATCTTCATTTTCAATTTATTGCTTTATTTTTCAACTCAAACAATTTCAAAAACAACCTTTTCTTATTTCTTAAATTTAAGTGACAAACATAATTGTTGTGCACTACTCTCTGGAGACAACTTAGGTTAACCACTTACTACATTTTAACTTAGGTATTGTATTTGTTTTTATCACACCCCACAACATGGTGTGTCACATGCTACTTTTTGGAATTTCAGTACTGGAATTGGAGAGGGGAGGTCGTTGTATGCTGCTTGATGTAGAGGGGAGGCTGTTGTATACTGGTTCTGGCAAGAAGAGGGGATGGTTGGAAGAGGTTCTTACCATTTGTTTTTGTGGAGAAAATGAAATACCAACGGTTCTATGAACTGTTAGTATATGGATTGGGTAGAATATACCAATGGTTCTCAAACCGTTGGTATACCTATATCCTAACTGTTTCAATGAAACTGTTGGGAGCAGTGTGCTATAGGTGGTAGACCAACGGTTTAACAACCATTGGTGTATACCCATACCGCCCAACTTATGCCAACGGTTCACTATGAACTGTTGCAATTTGTGTATACCAATGGTTAAAAACCATTGGTATAGTTGTATAAACCTACGTTTATTAACCATTGGGATAGAAATTTACCAACATTTAACACTAAACCATTGGTATTTTGAAAATCCATCCAACGTATCCCAGCAGTTCAAGCTGAACTTTTGGGATATGGCTATCCCCACACCTCACAACCCAATGGTTCATTGAACCATTGGGATAGAATTTCCCAACGGTTTTTAACCATTGGTAAAATCTTATTTTACAGTAGTGAGTGAATTTAATTCATCAATCAATGGTTTCAAATAAGCATTAATATTATTTTTCAGATGAACTAGAATTAATAAGGTTAAAAAGATATATGCCTCCTTCATCAACATCCATGGAGGTAAATTATACGGAGTTATAAAGACATACCAACATGAATACTGACTACCGTAAGAACCAAATGGATAGAAACCGTCAGTAGAAAGACCCAATCACATCTTTCAAGGTTCTAAAGAAAAATATGAATTCACTTGGTCAAAATGTTTCCATGAATCATCATCAAATAGATGATTTGAGCTTTTACTGGTTGAAATGTTGTTTTTGTGCCATGACATCAATGATGTTGTGTTTTGAGACATAAATAAACGCTCCAATTTGGGTGTGAGTGGGAAATATCTCAATTGTTTTACAGGAATAAATCCAGACTTCCTTAGTTGAGATTATTTATACCTTGATTATCCACATGTAGGAAAACTGTCTGACAAATCATTTTCACCATAATATAGGATATAGTCATTTGAATAAGAATGAACCTTCTCATAACCAAGACCCAAATTACGAACCAACCTCTTTCTCTCATAGAAATTTATAGGCAACACATTTCCTTTAGGTAGTAGTGTTTTTAACAGATATAATATGTAACAGCCCGAGATTTTATGAAAAATATTCTTTTTATTTTACTAATGTCTTGTGTTATACGCTACACCAAAAAGAGCTTGCACAACACGCATCCTTGACTTGCCTTGCATTACACGCAATCACAACCTTCCTCGATAGCGTGTGTGGTACGTAATCCTGAGTTTCACGAAACAATGATATGCTATTAAAATATTATTAAAACTAGCCGTTATGAATAGTAATAACCACTTTTTAAATTTTAGAAATTTTAACTCTCAAAATAGACTTCATTTTTGGATTCGGAGTATCGAATTTAGCCTAAGGTGAAATTTTGGTACTTTTCGGATAACTTTCATATTCTGATGAATAGTGAAAATTACTAAATTATAATTAAAAACAATTTTTTTTAATCGAAATAATTAATAGTGATAAATAATTAATTTGAGTGGTTTTAAAGTATATTTAGAATATATTTTTACAATTTAATACAATGTTGGTCATTGGATGTAATTTCACATTTAAACTAGACATAAACAAATGTCAATCTTTTGATAGATATTGTTTCTTAAAAACACGCTATTTGTTTTAACAACGGGATTTAATTATAAAATTAATTAATGCAACTTTTATGTTATGAATTTGGTAAAATAGACTTCATTTTTGAATTCGGAATATGAAATATAGATTGGGATGAAATTTTGGCATTGTTCTGAAAAACATCAATTTTTGATGAATAGTGAAACTACTAAGTGGTAGGTTAAAAACTGAATTTTGCATAAAACTTAATTTTACCGCTTCTGTGAATGAAATTTCGAAAATCCGAGAGACACGGTTAATATCAAGGACAAAAATGTGGTTCAATGAGATGAAAATAATTTTTTGGTGAATAGTAACTTTTTACTTTTTTTACCACGGTTAATAGTAAATAGGGTAACTAAGGGTAAATATGATATTAATATTACCCTAACACGTGTCCTAATTCTATTGGACAAGTGTAATTCGACCAAAAACAAACTTAGGAATAAAATATGACCATTTAGGCCCACTTGGATTAGATTAGGACATTTATTATTAATTTATTTAAAGAAGGGTTAAAATAGTTAAAATCAAAGTTTAATAAGTAAATCATTTTTAATATGGGATTATACATAAGATAAATTCGACTATAAATATTCATTAGAAAGCTAAAAAGATTTCCTACATGATGGTATTTTATTTGTAATTTTTAGACATCAAATAATATAATTTATTTATGACACAAAGATGATGCAGTAATTATCTTATTAATGAAATATTGACATAATTGATAATATAAATACCAAAATAAATGTAATTTAAGACGTTTTATGAATTCCACAAATTTTCTAGGTTACTATGATATATTAGTGTTGATTTAATCAACTTGGTTCGAACATATAATTCTGTTATGACTTTCACAAAAATCATATATCAAATAGTGTCAAAATTGACACAAAATAGTTTTTAAATCAAATATTATATTATTAATTGTTATTTTATTCCTAAAGATCTAAGGTTAGGCCAAATGACTTATATAAGGATATATGTATTAATAATATACAATTTGGGGTTCGTTTGGCATGTTATAGTAAGTTTATTAACCATATAGTGAAAGAAAACAAAAAGACACGGTAAAAGTTAAATTATTTAACTTAGAGTTAAATCTAATTGATAAGGTTAAAATAATACCCTAAACTTGTCTAAATCCTATTGGTTGATAGGATTTCGACCCATACCCACTTTAGCTTCGAAATAAGACCCTTTGGAACCATTATAAACCGATTTTGACTTTAATATAAAATAATATTTTGAGATATTCCTAAGGTGCCCCTCTCCTCCCCTATAAAAGGACACCTCCTCCCCCTCCTCCTCACACCAATTTGAGCACTCAAGCTCGGCCAACCCCTTCCAATTTATCCTCTCCACTTCCCTAGCAACATCCTAGAGGATCTGGTCTTCCTCAAAGACCAATTTTAGTGCCCTAAGAGGAGGTCTCAAAGAGGCACTTCAAAGAAGAGGTAATTACCGTTACCAATTCTTTCATCTTTATTTCTTCTTCCACTTCTTCTTCTTAGGTTGTTTCATTATGAAGTAATAACATCAGTATCACTAATATACTGATATGTTATTATAAGTATGAAACAAACCTATTTCACCATCTATCCATCCTACGGAAAAAGAAATCACCGCGCGTGCGTACGTACGGAATACCGTCTCCACACCGTGGTGTAATCTATTTTCCACCACCACCTTACATGGATGGGTATAATGGTGTAAAGAATAACTATACATAGTTATTACAACATCATATTGATTCTGATATATTGTATAATCCACTCCAATTCAATTCAATATTTATAGAAATGATACCATCGCTCGTGCGTATGTACGGACTACCGTCTCCACGACGCGATGAGATTCATTCTCCATGTTAACCATTTAAGAATGATTATAATGTATATATAAGAAATAATAATGAAATATATGACATTATAAAGCTACTGGATTTATGTATATATATACATATGTATGTCATCTACTTACTTCCATTTCAAGACAATAAGGAAAGGAAAACAACGTTCATGCGTACGTACGGACTACCGTCTCCATGAACAGTGTTTTTCATTTTATTTATCTACCTATTATATATTTATATATACTAAATATATATGATATATAAATCATATTTTATATTCTGGAAGTGAGTAAATCATGATATAAGTAATAATGATGTCAAGAACAACAAGTCAAAACACCTACGATAAATGAAACGATTTTACCCAAAACGCTTCTTTAACATGGAATTTACAAAAGAACGGGTAATATAATGTCATAAGTGAACCATATATGATATCATAACAATGAATATGATTCTGTAATAAGTCAATAACATGATTTAAATCATTATACAGGAGGTTCGGACACGTACAAACAAGTCGGACCTAAGGTAAGGGAAATATCACAATCTCATTTTTATCCGAGATTGTTTATTTGTAAGTATTTACTGGGGTGTATTTTATCATCCACATCCATGTTTAATCAAAATTTAATATTATTTCCATCCACCTACAATTGTTTAAATCCATTTTTACCCTTCGGTGAGTTTTTAGTAATATGTATGAAAGGAATCTTTTGTCGTACGAGGTACTTTTTGACTTTTCCGACAAAAGTACGAAGAATGTTTTTTTAACTTATACGGCATGAATGGATTTTTAAAACATTGTTTCCAAGAAGCTTCCATTACAAGTTTTCAAGTTTATTTTTAATCAACTTCTTTTATTTTAAAGTTGTATGACATGTTATGAAAGGAAAAATGTTTTTGAAGAAGAAAGGATATTTTTCTCAAGAATGGAGTTCAAGTGTTTTATCAAAATTATTTTCCATCTAAGATAATAAAGGGTTCTATTTTTATCCCTATTATTAAATTGATTTGTTCATGTTGTGATGGAATTATTTTTATGAATTCCTTTATCTTATATGAATTGATTTATGATGTCATGATGTTTCAAGAATCCCATTTTTGTTACATGTGTTATGCGATGATGTATGTTTTATGATTATGTGGCACACATAAGAAAGGATTCATTATAAGATGGGTGGGACCTATATCTCCCTCCAATTCATTGGGTAAAGATTTTATATCTCATGAGATAGACATGGTTGGAACGGAAGGTTATTTCGGTTCAGTGATACAGGACTGAAACGAGGAGTGAACTCGGTTCAGAAAGGGACTTTGTCCACTAAGATAGTCTTGACAATGAGTCATGACTAACAAGAAATGATTTTCCATGATTATGTGTGCATGCCACAAAGTTTCAAGTTTTATGTTATGATTATGGGGATCTCATTTTCACTTCTATGATTTATCCCATGTTATGATATTATGAGCTCTTTTGCATGTTAAGATTTCCAAAAGCTATGTTCTTATGTATATGATGTGATTGATATTTCTTTTGTTTACCCTTACTGAGCATTTGAGCTCACCCTTTTATGTTTTCTTTTCCCCAGGATATAAAGAAAGGTTTTTAGGTAAAAAAAAGGGAAGATCTTTATGGGAGATATTGAAGATCTTTCACCACGATTAGAAGATTACGTTCCGAGTTTCCAAAGGCACTAAACTATTACGATCCTTGTGTGTGTGTTTTTGTTATGTACTAAGTATTCCGCAAAAGTAATGTAATGTCCATGTACGTCTAGCTTCGGGTCTCTACAGTTGGTATCAGAGGAAAGGTTTAGTCAACCTTTGGAAACTAGGATGCGAAAACGTTAGTGAGATCCCTAGAGATATTTCTAAGGTATGTCTAGGGATGTCCCTAGGGATAAGTATACGTATAGGTTATAGTAATAGAATTACGCTAACGATCATAGAATTAAGCCTAAGATGTTGGATATTGAAGGTACTCCCCCTTTATTATGTTGTTTTCCCTAGCATGATTTTTGCCTCTCACACTATTCTTTTTGGGTTTTAGACGATGGCTGGAACCCGAAGGAACCGTGTTGATCAATGCAATGGACAATGCAATGATTGCCCTCCTGAACAAACAAATGTTATGGGAGATGGAGTGCAAAATCTTATTGCTATACTTACACAAGCTATGAATCATTCTGGACTTCCAAATGAGCAGAGAAGGGCACAATATTCTATTGAGTCCTTCATGAGGCAACGTCCACCTTCTTTCAGTGGGTCTTCTGATCCACTTGTGGCTGAACAATGGATCAGTACTACTGAAAAGATATTTTCAGTTCTTCAATGTTCTGAACATGATAAATTCATCTTAGCAGTATATCGTTTGGAAGGTGAAGCTGATCAATGGTGGAATCTTATCAAGAATACGAGGCCAAGAGATGAAATTGAGTCCATGGAATGGGACGAGTTCAAGAACTTGTTTTTCAGTAAGTACTTCCCTCGTATTCTTCGAACAAAGATGGAGAAAGAGTTTCTTGAACTGAAGCAAAGGGACGATGAATCTGTTGGTACCTATGAAGCAAATTTTACAAGACTTGCAAGGTATGCTTCTGGAATTATCATCCAACCTGAAAGTAAAGTTGATCGATTTTTCAGTGGCTTAAAACCAAGTCTTCGAAGGGCATTAGCTATAAGAGACTTCAGTAGCTATGAAGAAATTGTGCATTGTGCTATCAAGGTAGAAATGGACGTTGGTGTTACATATCCATCTCATGGTTTTGACAAGAAACGAAAGATGGAGTTCAAGGAGAAATCTCAGAATAATGGTGAAAAGAAGATGAATGTTTCCTTATGCACAAAGTGTGGAAAGAAGCATGGTGGAGATTGTCTTAAAGGGACTAGAAAATGTTTTAAGTGTGGAAAAGAAGGTCATCGAGCAGCTGAGTGTCGAAGTAATGGAAAAAGGTTTTCTAATGATGTGAATAAAGAAAACACTGCAGAGAACGCACCGCCAACACTTCAATGCTTCAAGTGCAAGGAAATGGGGCATTATGCTAATAATTGCCCTAATCCAAGAGTTAGTGATGATCAACATGAGCAACCACTGAAGGAAAAGGACAAAGGGAAATCACATGCGATCACTATTGGCAATGTTGAATATGACAACGATGTGGTGGAATGATTAAGTGTTTATGTAATGGGATTCCAAAATAATGTTGTATCGTTGAATATTGCAATATTTATTGATGTGGTATTCAAAGTGATTGAGATATTTTTTGGAAATAAGATGATATGCGCATAATGAAGACGAGAAAATGAAATGTTTAATAGTATTCATGAGCTCATGATTGATATAAGGACTAAGTGATATCATGGTTTGAGTATATAGAATTTTGAGGATTTTGGTATGTGGAAAGTGTTAACTTTTAACTGCACTCATGTTTTCACTAAGGTATTCAAGAGAATACACGATTAAGGACTTTGAATGTTTGGAATGTGACCAACAAGACATATCTTATGATATATGGGGATCAATGACAGTATTAAATCTCTGGTAATCGTTGTCACTATATTATGAGAGCGGACTGCAGTATTATGTATAAGCCTAAAGATTAGACTGGATTATGTTGGACATAAGTTAGTATTGTTTAAGGATAGAAGATTTTCGATATTATTGATGGGATGTTATAGTAACTTAGTTTTAGAAAAAGGACAACCTGCAGGACGGGCGACAGCCCATCGCTTCAGACAAGGCTGTAGGAATCGAACCCACAACCGAAGTGCGACTGGCCTTTATCGCCTACCACTGGCCTACAGAAAGTCCCTGTTTAGTAGAAACTAGTTTTATTATATTAAGCAGTATGATATATGAAGTATAAGTCCATTTTAGGAACTATATATGATTAATCTCACTATAGATCGACTTATGTATATAATTTTGCTAACCTTTTGTTTGAAACAGATGGAATGACCCGTCATTCTATCACATGATCTGCTAACACTTCACGAATAACAAATTCAACTTCATTTATTTAAGAGATGAAGTGGAAATTGTTAAAGGCACGAACAACAGTGAGATTGTACCAAAATAAAGTAAGTATTTATTCTAATTCAAATTCATTAACTTTAGGGAAATGATCTTGAAAACCAAAAATGTGTTCCTAGTTCTCTTATACCTGATGAATCAGATGGTACCTTAGATCGTCACAAATTTATGGATTTGTGATTACTGGCTTTTCCATAGCCATGTTCTCTACCACTCTCCATCAGAACATGATGGTTAGATTTCTCTTCCATATCCATATTTTCACCTATGTGGAAACCCAGTGATTAGTTTATTTGGGTAATCGTTACATTTCATACTTTAGTTTTTAAAGCCAAGTTTTGGTATTCCCTTTTACGATGTGGGTTTCTATTAAAGAAACTTTCGAATAGTAAACCATTTATAACCCCGACGAATTTCGAGGGCGAAATTCATTTTAAGGGGGGTAGAATGTAACAGCCCGAGATTTTATGAAAAATATTCTTTTTATTTTACTAATGTCTTGTGTTATACGCTACACCAAAAGGATCTTGCACAACACGCATCCTTGACTTGCCTTGCATTACACGCAATCGCAACCTTCCTCGATAGCGTGTGTGGTACGTAATCCTGAGTTTCACGAAACAATGATATGCTATTAAAATATTATTAAAACTAGCCGTTATGAATAGTAATAACCACTTTTTAAATTTTAGAAATTTTAACTCTCAAAATGGACTTCATTTTTGGATTCGGAGTATCGAATTTAGCCTAAGGTGAAATTTTGGTACTTTTCGGATAACTTTCATATTCTGATGAATAGTGAAAATTACTAAATTATAATTAAAAACAATTTTTTTTAATCGAAATAATTAATAGTGATAAATCATTAATTTGAGTGGTTTTAAAGTATATTTAGAATATATTTTTACAATTTAATACAATGTTGGTCATTGGATGTAATTTCACATTTAAACTCGACATAAACAAGTGTCAATCTTTTGATAGATATTGTTTCTTAAAAACACGTTATTTGTTTTAACAGCGGGATTTAATTATAAAATTAATTAATTCAACTTTTATGTTATGAATTTGGTAAAATAGACTTCATTTTTGAATTCGGAATATGAAATATAGCTTGGGATGAAATTTTGGCATTGTTCTGAAAAACATCAATTTTTGATGAATAGTGAAACTACTAAGTGGTAGGTTAAAAAATGAATTTTGCATAAAACTTAATTTTACCGCTTCTGTGAATGGAATTTCGAAAATCCGAGAGACACGGTTAATATCAAGGACAAAAATGTGGTTCAATGAGAAGAAAATAATTTTTTGGTGAATAGTAACTTTTTACTTTTTTTACCACGGTTAATAGTAAATAGGGTAACTAAGGGTAAATATGATATTAATATTACCCTAACACATGTCATAATTCTATTGGACAAGTGTAATTCGACCAAAAACAAACTTAGGAATAAAATATGACCATTTAGGCCCACTTGGATTAGATTATGACATTTATTATTAATTTATTTAAAGAAGGGTTAAAATAGTTAAAATCAAAGTTTAATAAGTAAATCATTTTTAATATGGGGTTATACATAAGATAAATTCGACTATAAATATTCATTAGAAAGCTAAAAATATTTCCTACATGATGGTATTTTATTTGTAATTTTTAGACATCAAATAATATAATTTATTTATGACACAAAGATGATGCAGTGATTATCTTATTAATGAAATATTGACATAATTGATAATATAAATACCAAAATAAATGTAATTTAAGACTTTTTATGAATTCCACTAATTTTATAGGTTACTATGATATATTAGTGTTGATTTAATCAACTTGGTTCGAACATATAATTCTGTTATGACTTTCACAAAAATCATATATCAAATAGTGTCAAAATTGACACAAAATAGTTTTTAAATCAAATATTATATTATTAATTGTTATTTTATTCCTAAAAATCTAAGGTTCGGCCAAATGACTTAGATAAGGATATATGTATTAATAATATACAATTTGGGGTTCTTTTGGCATGTTATAGTAAGTTTATTAACCATATAGTGAAAGAAAACAAAAAGACACGGTAAAAGTTAAATTATTTAACTTAGAGTTAAATCTAATTGATAAGGTTAAAATAATACCCTAAACTTGTCTAAATCCTATTGGTTGATAGGATTTCGACCCATCCCCACTTTAGCTTCGAAATAAGACCCTTTGTAACCATTATAAACCGATTTTTACTTTAATATAAAATAATATTTTGAGATATTCCTAAGGTGCCCCTCTCCTCCCCTATAAAAGGACACCTCCTCCCCCTCCTCCTCACACCAATTTGAGCACTCAAGCTCGGACAACCCCTGCCAATTTCTCCTCTCCACTTCCCTAGCAACATCCTAGAGGATCTGGTCTTCCTCAAAGACCAATTTTAGTGCCCTAAGAGGAGGTCTCAAAGAGGCACTTCAAAGAAGAGGTAATTACCGTTACCAATTCTTTCATCTTTATTTCTTCTTCCACTTCTTCTTCTTAGGTTGTTTCATTATGAAGTAATAACATCAGTATCACTAATATACTGATATGTTATTATAAGTATGAAACAAACCTATTTCACCATCTATCCATCCTACGGAAAAAGAAATCACCGCGCGTGCGTACGTACGGAATACCGTCTCCACGCCGTGGTGTAATCTATTTTCCACCACCACCTTACATGGATGGGTATAATGGTGTAAAGAATAACTATACATAGTTATTACAACGTCATATTGATTCTGATATATTGTATAATCCACTCCAATTCAATTCAATATTTATAGAAATGATATCATCGCTCGTGCGTACGTACGGACTACCGTCTCCACGACGCGATGAGATTCATTCTCCATGTTAACCATTTAAGAATGATTATAATGTATATATAAGAAATAATAATGAAATATATGAAATTATAAAGCTACTGGATTTATGTATATATATACATATGTATGTCATCTACTTACTTCCATTTCAAGACAATAAGGAAAGGAAAACAGCGTTCATGCGTACGTACGGACTACCGTCTCCATGAACGGTGTTTTTCATTTTATTTATCTACCTATTATATATATATATATACTGAATATATATGATATATAAATCATATTTTATATTCTGGAAGTGAGTAAATCATGATATAAGTAATAATGATGTCAAGAACAACAAGTCAAAACACCTACGATAAATGAAACGATTTTACCCAAAACGCTTCTTTAACATGGAATTTACAAAAGAACGGGTAATATAATGTCATAAGTGAACCATATATGATATCATAACAATGAATATGATTCTGTAATAAGTCAATAACATGATTTAAATCGTTATACAGGAGGTTCGGACACGTACAAGCAAGTCGGACCTAAGGTAAGGGAAATATCACAATCTCATTTTTATCCGAGATTGTTTATTCGTAAGTATTTACTGGGGTGTATTTTATCATCCACATCCATGTTTCATCAAAATTTAATATTATTTCCATACACCTACAATTTTTTAAATCCATTTTTACCCTTCGGTGAGTTTTTAGTAATATGTATGAAAGGAATCTTTTGTCGTACGAGGTACTTTTTGACTTTTCTGACAAAAGTACGAAGAATGTTTTTTTTAACTTATACGGCATGAATGGATTTTTAAAACATTGTTTCCAAGAAGCTTCCTTTACAAGTTTTCAGGTTTATTTTTAATCAACTTCTTTTATTTTAAAGTTGTATGACATGTTATGAAAGGAAAAATGTTTTTGAAGAAGAAAGGATATTTTCCTCAAGAATGGAGTTCAAGTGTTTTATCAAAATTATTTTCCATCTAAGATAATAAAGGGTTCTGTTTTTATCCCTATTATTAAATTGATTTGTTCATGTTGTGATGGAATTATTTTTATGAATTCCTTTATCTTATATGAATTGATTTATGATGTCATGATGTTTCAAGAATCCCATTTTTGTTACATGTGTTATGCGATGATGTATGTTTTATGATTATGTGGCACACATAAGAAAGGATTCATTATAAGATGGGTGGGACCTATATCTCCCTCCAATGCATTGGGTAAAGATTTTATATCTCATGAGATAGACATGGCTGGAACGGAAGGTTATTTCGGTTCAGTGATACAGGACTGAAACGAGGAGTGAACTCGGTTCAGAAAGGGACTTTGTCCACTAAGATAGTCTTGGCAATGAGTCATGACTAACAAGAAATGATTTTCCATGATTATGTGTTCATGCCACAAATTTTCAAATTTTATGTTATGATTATGGGGATCTCATTTTCACTTCTATGATTTATCCCATGTTATGATATTATGAGCTCTTTTGCAGGTTAAGATTTCCAAAAGCTATGTTCTTATGTATATGATGTGATTGATATTTCTTTTGTTTACCCTTACTGAGCATTTGAGCTCACCCTTTTGTGTTTTCTTTTCCCCAGGATATAAAGAAAGGTTTTTAGGTAAAAAAAAGGGAAGATCTTTATGGGAGATATTGAAGATCTTTCACCACGATTAGAAGATTACGTTCCGAGTTTCCAAAGGCACTAAACTATTACGATCCTTGTGTGTGTGTTTTTGTTATGTACTAAGTATTCCGCAAAAGTAATGTAATGTCCATGTACGTCTAGCTTCGGGTCTCTACATAATATCTAATCAAAACAATTATTTGACATTCTATTATCTAATTTAATATTTATAAATTTATCAACTACTTCAAACATTCTTATCATGAAACCAGGATATAAGGAATCCTCAACAGAGCTCAATAACTCATATAAATGAGATGGTTCGAACTCAGGAGTTAAATCAATATCATCCTGAGTTTCAGTTTGTTGAAAAGACATACATGCCACATCGTGTACTAAATTTTGAAATTGTGCTGGATCTGGAACCAAATTATTAGTGTCTTATCTAGAACTATGTTCACCATGTTGATACCAAAAAACATAATCTGGTTGAAAACCAAAATGCAATAAATGACTGCCAACGTTATTAAATGCGTCATACATCCTCAAAGCGCATTTTTACAAGGACACTTAATTGTCCCTTCTGAAACAAATTCTGGTTTTGATGATGCAAATGATAAGAAATCTTGAACACCCTTAATATATACAGGATTTAAACCAGAACCATTTGGATTTCTATACTGATTTATCCAAACATGATCATCTAATAATGACTATTTTCAACTTCCTTATTCCATATGTTTCTAAAAAATATGAAATAATTAGATATAAGATAAACATTATCCAAAAAAAGATAAGACAATTAAATTCTCTTTTCTAGAAATTTATAATAATTTATATTATTTTATAGTTATTTATATTATTTTTTAAGCTTTTATACTAATCGACACTCATTTATATAAATTTATACTAATTACCACTAATTATTATTAATTATAGGTATTTTTTACTAATTATTTTTAATTACCAGTAGTACAATTTCCAACAAATTGACGACAACTCTATTCCCAATGACTCATCCCCTTACAACTTTATACAACTAAAATCACTATGAAAATTCTACTCTGACATATGAATATCCATTTTTTATGCACGAGGATGGAGAGTAAGGAGGCCTCACCAAGATTCTCTCCAGGCTTGTGCATAAAAAAATTGATATCCGTACGTCGGAGCATACTTTTCAAAGTGATTTCAGTCAAATAGGTTCCAAGGAGATTAGTCATCGTGCAAAAGAGCCAATTTTTGCTGATAGATCGTCTTCTTGTAACTTTCTCTGACTTAAATCAATATGAAAAATCTGCTCCGATGTACATCAGATCAGATTTTTCATACTGATTTTAGTGGGAGAAAGTTCTAAGGAGCTGAGGCATCGATCAAAAGGAATGCCACCAATCCACTAGAAATTGTGACAGTTTATCAATGTACTCAAATATATTCCAATTTATTACTAATTAATCCTAATTATTAATAATTAATCCTAATTGTTACTAATTGTCAGTAATTCTTACTAATTAATCCTAATTGTTACTAATTCCTACCAATTCTTACTAATTGTTGCTAATTGTTACTAATTGTAACTAATTGTTACTAATTAATCTTAATTAATCCTAATTAATCCTAATTATTACAAATTAATCCTAATTATTACAAATTAATCATAATTATTACAAATTAATCCTAATTATTACTAATTATTACTAATTAATCCTAATTATTATTAATTAATCCTAATTATTGTTAATTAATCCTAATTATTACTAATTATTACTAATTATTACTAATTAATCCTAGTTATTACTAATTATTACTACTTATAAAAATTTATTACAATTTATTACTCATTATTACTAATTATTACTAATTATTACTAAATATTTTTAATTATTACAAATTATTTCTAATTATTACAAATTATTACAAATTATTACAGATTATAACAAATTAATCCTAATTATTACTAATTATTACAATTAATTACTAATTATTACAATTTATTACTCATTATTGCAATTTATTACTAATTATTATAATTTATTACTAATTATTACTAATTATTACTAATTATTACAATTTATTACTAATTATTACAATTTATTACTAATTAATACTAATTATTTCTAATTATTTCTAATTATTACTAATTATTACAATTTATTACTAATTATTACAATTTATTACTAATTATTATTAATTATTACTAATTATTTACAATTATTTATAATTATTTCTTATTATTACTAATTATTACTAATTATTACAAATTATTTCTAATTATTACAAATTATTACTAATTATTACAAATTATTACTAATTATTACAAATTAAACTAATTATTACTAATTATTACTAATTATTACTAATTATTACAAATTCTTACAAATTCTTACAATTTATTACAAATTATAAAAATTTATTATAAATTATTACAATTTATTACAATTTATTACAATTTATTACTAATTATTACAATTTATTACTAGTTATTACTAATTATTACAATTTATAATAATTATTACAATTTATTACAATCTATTACAATTTATTACTAATTATTAAAATTTATTACTAATTATTACAATTTATTACTAATTATTACGATTTATTATTAATTACTAATAATAATTACAATTTATTACTAATTATTTCAATTTGTTACTAATTATTACAATTTATTACTAAGTATTACTAATTATTACTAATTATTACTTATTATAATAATTATTTATAATTATTACTAATTATTGCTAATTATTACAAATTATTACAAATTATTTCTAATTATTTCTAATCATTTCTAATTATTACAAATTATTACAAATCATTTCTAATTATTACAAATTATTACTCATTTTTACTAATTATTAGTAATTATTACAATTTATTACAAATTGTTACAAATTATTACAATTTATCACTAATTATTACAAATTATTACAATTTATTACTAATCATTACAATTTATTACTACTTATTACAATTTATTACTAATTAATACTAATTATTACTAATTAATCCTAATTATTACTAATTAATTCGAATTATTACTAATTATTATTAATTATTACTAATTAATCCTAATTATTACTAATTAATCTTTATTATTACTAATTAAGCCTAATTATTACTAATTATTACAATTTATTATTAATTATTACAATTTATTACTAATTATTACAATTTATTACTAATTATTACAATTTATTTCTAATTATTACTAATTATTTATAATTAACACTTAGACATAATTATTAATAAAAATAAATACTGAAAAACAAATATCTAATTCTAATTACAATTTAATTTCATCTAACTAACAAAAATTATAAATAATTAAAAATAAAATAAATCAACTAAACAATAAAAAAATAGATAAATACCTTAAAACTGAAGATTTCGGGTATAAAAGCCGCAGATTATGCTCTGATTTAAAAGTTTAAACTATGAAAAATTTTAGAAGAATTTTTTTTCAGAAGTGATAGAGGGAGAAGTTTAGAAAGAAGTAGAATGATAGAAAAACAGATGTGGGTATAAATAGGTTTGATTATTTACGACGGTAAGCCCGTCGCAAATAGTGGCATTTGCGGCGGGTCCCGTCGCAAATGCCCACTGTCCACATTAATTACAGTCAGTCAAAAATAATTATTTGCGACGGGTCCCGTCGCAAATGGGTACCTGCCGACATACTATTTGCGATAGGACAAGTATCATGTCGCAAATACTAAAAACCACCGCCGGACATTTGTTGCAGGAATTGGAACTCATCGCAAATACTCATGCCCGCGGTCTGGCGCGCATTTGGCACCAAACCTTTTACGATGGGTCCTAACCCCCCCCCCCCCCCCGTCGCAAATAACCCCTTATGATGGGTTATTTACGACGAGCCCCTGACTTGTTGCAAATGGTCATTTTCCCGTAGTGCCGGTACTGTCCCGCTACAGCCTAGTCTGTCTTTAATCTCTCCCACTAAGTATTTCTAACCCTTATTTTGACATTACTGCACTCTTCTTCCCTCAGAACCCTCGTTGGTGCTGCAGTTAATCATCTAGATACCTGATGAAGTTTTTATCTCATATAATTCTATTATGAGGGTTGGAACATTTTTTTAGTAAATGAATGAATTTCCCATTTACTAAATTTTGACTCATCGAGATTCCTCCTTTATATTTTCATCTATTTTTCTCCAAATTCCTACAAAGTGCCCCTTTGAATGAAATATGAAAAACAAACATTAGAAATCAGGAAAGAAAAAATTCTTGAATAATATGATCAGTGAATGAAATATAAAAAATTTAATGCCTGAATTATAGCTATTAAATCCCCCCAAGCTTAGAACATTGCTTATCCCAAAGTGAAAAATCTCAACTCATTCAAAAAGGAACAATCATTCTGTAATTATTAAAATTCCATTATAAATAATATTAAACAATTATCTGTGAGTGAATAAATTTTCTTATATTGTATAAAAGATTTAATATCGTATAAAAGATTTCTCTTTAAATCCTCACTTTTCAATGAAACTAAATTCAACAAATGTTTAACATTTCCCATTATGAAAATGGTGGAAATAATCATAATTTCTATTTACATATATTAATTCACTCATTCAATATTATATTTTTATTCAAAAACCTTGGATGTTAGGGGTGGATGTGGTGGTATCATAGGGAATCACCACTTATGATGAGGTAATAATCATATGAAATTGAACTAGTACCTTGGTAAAGAATGATAATTTCACTCAACCTCCCTTTTCCTGTGAAGATGTATATCGTGAAATTCCCCTCCCTCCAAATGTGACAAACCATGATGCACTAATCAATGATTATCATACACTTCTTGAAGCCATTGATGAAACTTTTCCTACCATGAACAATGAATTAAATGTTGTTAGAGGTTATGAAATGAAAAACCATTCTGGACGTAAACCTATTTTATTATGGAATGATCTTCCTATCTATCGAGCCACATTAGATGCTCCTAGTGAGAGCCACCTATTTCTCTATAACCCCTTTTGGGTCATATTAGATTATAATATTGAATGAGATTTAAATGGAGAGAGATATATGATATCAGAATTTGGATCTTATAAATTTGCTGGAGATATCTTCCTAATGACATGACACTGGCTTATCACACTATGACACCTTTAAATTCTAGTTCAATTATTAACTCAAAATCCAATATGAATCCTTCATTATTCCTTCATTTCCCCAATCCTTTGGTGATATGTGTTTCATCTTTAGAGACCCTTCATCCCCTATTTGTTTGATTTCTCTATTGGAATCAAGAGATCAATCAATGGCGATCCATGACAATTTTCTCTTCTTCTCTCCTTGGTTTCCTCTATTTTCCTCATCTGGAGAAGGTAGAGGCAATGACATTGGTTGGTTTAAGGAATATTGGGATGAGTGGTTGATAGAAATTTTTGGGTTCTAGGTTGTTAAGGATTCTCTTACATGATCTTGGATTGGTGATTATCAATTTCGTTGTACTAGCACAATGGTTGATAAAATCTTATATTGAGTTAGGGGTTTAGAAAATTTTATTTATTTTTTGTAAATTGTGTAATTTGCATGATTTTTCTTGATTTTTTTGGATATTAAGGATTAAGTTACCCATAACACCTCAACTCAAACCATCGGGTTCGATCCGAAGATCACTAAGACCTCATGTGCACCTCCCCATCAATGGATTATGGTTATATCATCAACGGATTATGGTTATATCATCAATCCTCCAATGATAAAAGGTCTAGTAAGATGATTCAATAACACTACCCCATTGAATGCTCGTTGTTAATGGTAGATCCCTATTTGATGAAGAAATTATGACAACATGCTGGATTCTCCACAGATCTATAAATAAAAGAGGAATTCATCATCAGATCATCAAGGAAAACATAGATCCAATATATATCTATACTCATTTAACAAATAAGAAGAGAGAAATGGCATGGATCTAAGAATAACTTACCGCTCAAATGCCACTAGATCAGTCAAAGGTTGATGGATCAAGGGGAGATGGATGGGAGAGCTTTAGAGACCAGGAGGGAGATCTTTAATTTGAAATAGGCACATAGGGGGGCATATTTGGGTGTAGGAGGTGAAAAAACATGTACAATTAAAACCCATAAGGTGTATTAATTTCACCCCTGTGAAGGGCGCACTGACTAGTCTGCAATAAGAGGCTTCGATTGCGAAATAAGAACAAGCCGCTTTTTCTAGTGATGAGTGACATAGGGAAATTATTTGTGTGAAAAGAATGACACTTGAGAAATTTTTGATTATGTAATGGGTTCATGATTATAGATTTTCTTAGGTGTATTTATAAAGGAAGAAACCAATAATACTTTATGTGAGAGACATATACATTTTTCTTGGGGTGTACAACCAATTTATTTGGTGTGAGCCAATGATCATTGGGATAATGCAGTGTTTGTAGTAAACTTGAAAATTAGTGTTTCATGGTTGCGAGTGTGGTCACCGAATATGGAACATATCTGTTGGGACTCTGGTATTGTGGTGAAGGATAATTGATATAACTGGAAAATGGAAGCATGGATAAAGGATATCCAATGGTGGGGAGCACAATATCAAATGATTATGGACATTATTATTATTACACCAACATTTGAAATAATGTGACGGAATCATACAACACTGGTAGATTTGTAATGAATTGAGGTGTTTTATATGTCTCTTTTACAAAGTGTATCTCTTGGGATCTATTTCTTTGTAAAAATGCCTAAGTGATTCTTTTAAAATGATTCTAGTGTTTTAAAATGTTTCTTAGATATTTGTCGCTCATTTTAAATGATTAATATTGTTGGGTCATGAAGCTTCCTTGAATGTTAAAAAAAGGAATTGTGGTTTTGTGAAAGAGTGTTCAGAACTAATTGATTTATTTTAAAAAAGGTGTATTGTTTCAAAGAGGAATTTGTGTAAAAAGATGGGTTTTAATGGGATTTCAAGTGTGATTTTTTAAATAGTTTTCAAAGGACATTTGAACTGTAGTTTTTCATAATATTTTAAGTATATATTTTTATAGAATTCGGAAAACCATTACATTATATCAATATTTTGTGTATTTATTTTGTTAAATACTAATATCACTGAATCAAATAGGATTTATAGGAATAAAGAATGGATGGATTCCAATCGTTTGACAAGAGAGTATGAAGATTGAGTGAAAGAGTTAATCAAGTTTGCAAAAGATCATGCATATGAACCTTCTCAAATCCTTTGTCCGTGTTTACGCAATTTTTATTCAAGATAAGTTATTCTAGAGGAGTTGGATGAACACTTGACCTGTCACATAATAGACCGAAGTTATAAATGTTGGAATAAACACAGGGAAGAAAGCAAATGTAGCTTGTGGTTGAGATAAGAATTCATTTTATGGATCATCTGATATGATTACAAGTGTAAAAAATGAAGAAGACCGTATCGAGCATGTGATTAGATATGTTAATTGCAACACCCCAAGGTTTTAAAAATAAATTGGAATGAATGAAACTTTGTTTTAATTAGATAATTATAAATAGTCTTTAAGATAATTTTTTCACTTTAATGTTTTGAATTTCTAAAAATGGTCATGTACAATTATTACGAGTAAGTTATTTGGATTCTAATGAAACCAACTTGATTTTTTGGTGAATAGTGACATACCCTTATGAATAGTAACATGAATAGTAATATGAACCTAATGAATATTAAATTGTATTATTATTTTATTTTCTTAAGGCTTTATGATAATTACAACTTGATTAATTTTTCAAGGTGTTAAAAAATGAGTTATAGATTTAAAATTGTTATTTTTTAATAAATTGTGATTTTATTTAAAAAAATAAATTAATAATATTTTTAAAATTATATTAAAAAAATTTAGTTAATTTTTGAATTCTACACATCGAAAAATGGTTAGTGTTAATTTTTGAGATTTTTCTAAAACTGTTGAATTTTTGGTGAATAGTAAAAATACAGTTTTGAGTTTTTAGTAAGTTTAATGACGTAATTAATGATGTAATAATGATGTAATAATGATGGTAGACTCGTGATGAATAAAATATGTTATTCGGTGTCCCAAGTGTCCAATACCATGGGCAAATACTACGGGCAAGCCCATGGTTTTGCAAATATCACTAATGAGGTGTCCCTTGGAAATTAATAAAATATTCCCCCACTTTTGCTATAAATACCAACGCATTCCTTCATTAAAATCATTCAAAATTCCTCATAAAAGAAGAAATGGTCTTATTACCATCCTATTAGTCCTCCCAAGGTTTCCTCAATCCCCCAAGGTCCCAACCTTTACATCTTTGGAGTTATTCTACAAGATAAGAGAATTCTCAACTTCTCTTTTTTCCATTCAAGTTCTATTTTATGTGGTATAACTTTCAAGTATACATAAAATGTCCTTATTTAAATTTTATTCTATCCTTATACTGTATTATGATTCATCTATGGATGGGTGACCCCTATCCCTTCTCTTTTTAATGTTTTCTAAATCCATGTTGCATAGCTGTTATGCTGTATAATATTCGTCTCAAAATCTCTCTCTTTTTCAAGCACTCTTATTATGTTATTATATTTTAATTTAAATTGGATTATGTTGGTATATGTCATTAAATATACCCCTTACTGTCCATATTATTTAATAATTATGATATTCCATTTTTCTCTCATCAAAATATTTTATGAATTTTTAAGTGACGCAGTTAGGCTGCCGAATTTTCGTAAGGGATTTCTCAACTTTTCTTTTATTTCAAGTTCCTTTATTTTCTTTTTATTTCCACATATCCCCTTGATTAGATACTAAATGAGGATAATATTAATTGTTAATATATATAATATTCCTATGATTTATTATTCATAAACACCATTTTAGTGAATTTTACACTTTGAACATCATTTCACATTATTATTGTAATTCCATCTTAAAATGAACTATTATGTGGTACATTTTTTAACATCATTTAAAGTACCTAATGATTCATATGATTTTAAGAAATTTAATTATCCATATTTTAATTTGATATTTTTGGAAATGTATCTACACTTTAATATGAACATGTCTCATTCAGGGATCAAGGAATGATTCATAAAAGATGATGGAGATACTTGGAGATAAATAGAAACAATTCTAGAGAAGGCAGATTGGACACCAACCCACTGATGATAATGTGGGACCCACATTACAAACCCAATGAAGCCCAAATTTCATGGGATTCTATAAGACATGTATAGTAACAAATAACTATTCATGATCCAATGCTAATCTTTTCTCCATGGTGGTCATTATGGTGGCCCACGTTAGAGATAAACTTATGGGCCATATTCTGCGGCCTAGAAAAACAGTTCACTAATCTATTAATATCTTCGAATAAAAATATAAAAATGGGCCCCAATTTTACATTCGGTTAGAAGACATTCGGGGATCCATTTTCTTCTTTTATGGTCCACTCTTATTCAGCCATCTAGAAGGTCTTACAAGCGCGTCTATTTGGTATATGAAAGCAGGCTGCCATCTAGGGTTAAGTGTGGAAAAGTCCAAGTTCCACAAGCTTTCCACAACCCTAGGCCTACCATAATCAAGTGGGATGATTTTTACTGTTTTAGGCTCAACCCAAGGTTCCAAAAATTCCTATTTAAGGTAGTGTTTGTGGAGGATTTGATCATCTTTGATGCTTTGTTCAATTGTAATGTTATGCTGCGATTTTGTTGTCTCAAGTTTTTCTTTCACATGTAAGTTGTTCAATTCACTGTAGTTTCTTAATAAAAGTTCTTTTTCTCCTATTATTCTGTTGTTATTAATATCACTTTGATACCGTTGGATCAAGGTTTGAATTTATTCACATCAAACCTTGTGAAATTATCACACAACAGTGGAGTGATCGTTATTTTCTTGTGTTTTTTTACTTCTCCATTTCTTACCTCATGAGTCTACTTTCTGCTTCTATTGAAACCATAGAATCAATGGAGGGCTAACCCACTTATGAGTTGATACAAGGGAGTAGAAAGGGGCTGTACTGGATGTTATTTATCACCCCATTAATGTCTAATCACTTCTTTAATTGAGATTTTTATTTGATGATTTTAAAACTCCATCGTCCTTGTTGAATTTAAGGCCACACAATTCAAGTTCTAATACAAACCTTTACCTTGAACTTCTAAAAACTTTGATCCTTCAAGTGTATAGGTGATTAGTATTATGGTGTGTTGGTATAAAATCAGTAAGTGATGAATTTTTTTGATCTCTTTAAATGAACTCAACTCAAATATAATAAATTGAAATAATTGAAAAGGGAATACGTCCAATCCACCCCCAAGTGATAACCTAGGATCAACTCATTATTTTAAATTGAATTAACTTAAGTCTCTTAGAGTTCCTTTAAACCCATATAAAATCAACCCAAGTTGGCCTCTTCATAGCCAAAAACAGTCCATATAATGTACGTGTCTATATGTTTCTTCTTAGGTCTCTGAGGATTCGACAACCCAAGCTAAACTACAAGGACTGTCCTACCTTCTTCTCTTGGGTAAATTTGAGCGTGAATCAAATTTTGGCACCGTTTACAGGGACCTAAGTAAGTTATCTTAGAAATTATCACCTTTTTTTTTCATCCCTATTCTCTGTTCTCACCCGCACACTCCTATGGAATTCAATTTTGAACAAGTCCAAACATGGGAAACCTATCCCTACTTTGATCACCCAACCCCATGTGTGATTTACAATGACCATCCTAATTTATACATGTGGGATCATCGACAAAATAATGAACCAAAATGTTTTTACTCCTATGATCCACAAAACATCCCAACATATAATGAGTTTCAATCCCTACAAATCCAATCTGAACACCCTCCTGTGCAATTCCAACAACTTAATTATCCACCTGGAATAAAACATATTTCTCAACCCCTTGACCATCATGATCCACAACCGTTACTTGAGAAATTGTGTCAAAAAATGGAGAAAATGAATTTTGAGGTTTCATCTTTGAGATTAAAGTTACAAAACATTGAGATGGTTATGGAACCCATTCCCACTCATGTTATCCCTTCCCCATCATTGATAGAAGACTCTTTTCTCCCACAAAACTCTCGTAAATTTATTGAAGAACCGACCATTGGATTTGGGATAGATGAATAGGATCAAGGAATTTTTCAAGGGTCTTTAAATCAAGAGGAAATTGAATTTTTGGATTCAAAAGAAGAGAATTTGACATCATGGATTGAGTCTCCTAAGTATAACTCCATTGATGATTTTTTAAAAACACCAACCATTGAACCATTGAGAGAAATCACAAACATTGAGTCCATAACCATTCCTAAAATTGATATTTCCAATTTTTTTGTTGAATCTTATATTCAAAAGGAACCAATTCTGTTGAGAAAATTTGAAAATGAAATTGAGTTTGATTCAAAGTCCCAACCTATGTTTGAAATTGTTAGCCTACCCGAAATTGAACGAAAGGAATTTCCATCCACCCTAAAGTTTCCATTCATTGGGGATAGCCAAAAACATCCAATTTTCACAATTTCTTATCTTGAAACCAATAAAGAGGTAATTATTCTTAATGTCTTTGGAAATACTAAAAAAGAAACTGGATCAACCATTTCTGATATTCCTTGAATTTTACCACTCATTATAGAACATAGGTTTGCACACGAAAAAATTATAAATAAAGAATAAATATCAATATAGTGGAAATGGAGAAATATGGGGTCCTTAAAATTTTTAAAATTGGTATTGGGTAAGTTAGGGGGTCCATGTCGGGCTAACGACGTTAAACAAAGCGCTACAAGGGAGGAAACCCGTGGTTTTCATGTTTCCAATCTTTTTTTGAATCATCTTTATTTTTCAAATAGGATTAATTATTTTTGATATTTTAAAAAATATAGACTATTGACCTGTTCTTCTATCTTGAGTATGGATGGGTACAAAAGGGGAGCACCATATTCATCTGTGTCACGTGGTGTGATCCTCGAGTAATACCTTACCCAGAAATTAAAAAAAAGACAATGTATCATCAGTTCATTTTTTTATGTGTTTATAGGTTAAAATAAAAATAAAAAAATAAAATAAAATAAAAAAAATATAATAATAATAATAAAAGGCCACATCATAGGTCGTGGGGCAAACCCCGTCACAACCGGCAAAGCCGCGGGGATTCGAACCCAGGACCGAAGGGAGACAGGGGCGCGCGCTTACCACTGACCTACAACTTTTTGTGCTTCCTTATTTTATAATTTTATTATATATACTTATATTTTACTTTATTTATTATATAAATATATATATATATATATATAGTTTTTTTTTCTTTTTCTTTTCTTTTTTTCTCCACTAGGGAACTCTGCAAGTGACATGAATATCGAAGGACTAAATTGGAGCAACAATAACTTCAACTTCAACCAACAGGTGACTTCATTCCATGATCCTCATATTTCAATTTACTTTTTGAAATTCCCATATTTGCCTCTACTCCTTCTAAATTTTCATTTCTTGAAACACTGGGGACAATGTTGTTTTAAGTTGGGGGGGAGATAAAATAAAGAATGTTTTTGTGTCAAAAAAATGAATGATTTGAAAAAAAAATGTGTGTAAATGGAAAGAAACATTCTTTTAAATTTGAACATGGTAATAAAAATTGAACACTTTGAAACTGAATATCAAATAATTCAGCATGCCCTGATTCTGATTTTAATCCTTGTATAATTTCATGAGCATAGATTTTGGAAAGTGTGGCTGTCCAATGTGATATTTCATTGTTTATATTTTCATCAAAAAAAAAGAATCACAATGCACGTCCTTTGGATAGTGGGGTATTAGTTTGAGTTCATGGGGTCCCCCAAATAAATATCATAGGTTTGGTGATCATTTTATTTTAATTTTAGTATTCAAAAAAAAATTAAAAAAATAATAATAAATTTGCGCGTAGAGCAATGAAATGACCTAATGCGTGGTTTTCGGCACTTGGGGATCATGACTCCATAGTTGTCTGGACCAGAGTTAGTAATTTTGTCTCTATTTTTGGCAATTTGAATTTGTTTTTGACTGACTTAACTCGAGATGATTCCCGAGTATATGGGTTTCACTTGGTTCCCTAAGGTATTTGAGCCTGGGAGTCATCAACAAAGTTTCGCTACAGGGGTTGACTCTTTTGAGTGCAACTTCAATTACCATGGAAAAATTGAGAAATAATAATAATAATAATACAATAAAAAAATGAATACTCATATTAATATTGAAATGTGATTCCACCTAGCGCTTCCATCATTTCCCCCTTGAATAAAGAAGAACCCCCATATCTATTATGATACACAACACATCCTCATACTTAATTGATATTGGATAAAATATGGCAATGAATTTGATCAAAGGAATGGGCTTGGGATTAAGATCTGATTATAAAACTATAATGTATAAAAATATTTTGATGGGTTTCATGATTGTTTGTTATAAGAGTTTTTGGTGATCATTGTGTATTAAAATGTTTTTGTAAACGAGAATTCGAATTTCATATTGTTGAGATATATTTTTCCCGGGACTAGAAAAACTAAAGTTTGGGGGTGTGATTAGCCACTAAATGAGGATAATATTCATTGTTAATATATATAATATTCATGTTATTTATTATTCATAAAAAAAATTTAGTGCATTTTACACTTTGAACTTCATTTAACATTATGATTGTAATTCCTTCTTAAAATGCACTATTATGTGGTACATTTTTTAACATCATTTAAAGTACCCAATGATTCATCTGATTTTAAAGAATGTAATTATCCATATTTTAATTTTATATTTTGGTAAATTAATATAAAATTCAATATGAACATGTTTCATTCAGGGTTCAGTGGAGGATTCATAAAGGATGATGGAGATATTTGGAGATGAATGGAAGCAATTCTAGAGAAGGAAGATTGGACACCAGCCCACTGATGATAATGTGGGACCCACATTACAAACCCAATGAAGCCCAAATTCTGTGGGATGATAGAAAACAGGTATAGGAACAAATCACTATTCAAGATATAATGATAATTCGGCCTCCATTGCAGTCATTAAGGCGGACCAAGTTAGAGATAAAATTCTGGGCCAGATTCTGCGGCCCAGAAAAATAGTTCACTAATCTATTCATATCTCTGAATCCACATCTCCAAATGGGGCTGAATTTTACGGTCAGTTATAAGACATCCGGTGATCCATTTTCTTCTTATATGGTCCACTCTGATTCAGCCATATAGAAGGTCTTTCAAGATCATCTGTTCGGTAGATGAAAGCTGACTTCCATCTCGGGTCAAGTGTGGAAAAGTCCAAGTTCCACAAGCTTTCCACCACCATAGGCCTACCATAATCAAGTGGGATGATTTTTACTATTGGAGGCTCGACCCAAGGCTCCCAAAATTCCTATTTAAGGTAGTGGTGGTTGATTAGTTGATCATATTTGATGCTTTGTTCAATTGTAATGTTATGCTGCGATTTTGTTGTCTCAAGTTTGTCTTTCACATGTAACTTGTTCAATTCACTTTTGTTTCTTAATAAAAGTTCTTCTTATTTCTTATTCTATCGTTATTAATATCACTTTGATACCGTTGCATCAAGGTGTGAATTTATTCACACCAAACCTTGTGAAATTATCACACAACGGTGGAGTGATCGTCATTTTATAGTGTTTTTTTTACTTCTCCATTTCTTCCCTCATGAGTCTACTTTCCGCTTCCATTGAAACCATAGAATAAATGGAGGGATAACCCACTTATGGGTTGATACAAGTGAGTATAAAGGGTATGGATTGGATGTTATTTATCAACCCATTAATTTCTAATCACTTATTTAATTGAGATTTTTATTTGATGATTTTTAAACTCCATCATCCTTGTTGAATTTAAGGCCACACAATTCAAGTGCTAATACGAACCTTTACCTTGAAGTGATCAAAACATTTATCCTTCAAGTGTATAGGTGATCAGTATTATGGTTTGTTGGTATAAAATAAGTAATTGATGAAGTTGTTTTATCTCCTTAAATGAACTCAACTCAAATATAAGAAATTGAAATAATTGAAAAGGGAATACGTCCAATCCACCCCAAGTGATAACCTAGGATCAACTCGTTCTTTTAAATTGAATTCAATTAAGTCTCTTAGAGTTCCTTTAAACCCATCTAAAATCAACCCAAGTTGGCTACTTCATATCCAAAAACAGTCCATATAATGTATGTGTCTATAGGTTTCTTCTTAGGTCTATGAGGATTCGACAACCCAAGCTAAACTAAAAGGACCGTCCTACCTTCTTCTCTTGGGTAAATTTGAGTGAGAATCACCCCTCATCCAAATTCTATGATAATTATAATACCTTAAATAAACTAGAATTTTATTATACTAATGGAATATTTCATCATCATCTTTCTTTTTCCCTATCCAACTTATTCTAAAAATAAAACATCATCCTCGATGTGCCAATTTACCAAAATCGTGGATGATGTGTTTCCAATATCCATTATATCCTTAAAATCTGATCATAAAAACCTTTTAATGGTTGAAACAGGATTTAAATTTTATTTTTTAACCTATTTTATGTTCTGTAATGAATTTCTATGCATGACATTAGATTATATAATGAAACAAGTTCATGATTATCGAGGAAACACAAAAAATGATCTAAACTAATATCATTAATGTTTCATCTAATGATCCATCATCATATATGATAAAAAAAAATTATTTGTGGTATCATTATATATTCTGGAAACATATTAATACCACTTCATTCCACTTCTAGAATGAACAAATGAATAACTAATGCCTTAAATAAATTGAGAATAAAACTGCATCCATAGATTTTGTCATAGTGAAAACCTCATGGATAATAATAATAACTGATAATGAATAAAGATAATGCTTATTAATTGGACGTCATGTATATGGAACATGAAACCATAATACCGTAAAAATATTTAGTTCTATGGGTAGAAACCCGTCCGATTTTTTGGAAACAAACTTGAAGGGTTTGTCGCCAAACTGTTTTGTCTCATGAGACCTATCAATGCATTGAGGGGATATAGCAGGCCCCAACCACCACTTCATGTCCAAAACATTCTTTATACATTGATTCAATACAAGAGAAATATGGATTTTCAATATACATATAGAGTAGAGTATACTGATTCATCAATATTTCCATAATTAATATAACTTTCCAAGTAAACACCGTATGTAAAATGGTATACGGTTTAGACAACAAAAATATCCATGACATGAGATTATGGATATTTAATATAAATTAAATTTCAAATGAAAAGGGATGTCAAATGGGCAGTAGGTATACCACATAAGGATTATTAGGTGCACAATACAAAGTTAGTCACGGCGAAAAGGTTGTTGAGACAAAGTCTCTTACCACAATGTAATCAGTCGAATCATATGACCATAACTTAATGAACATCAAGTGAATAATTGAAAAACATGAATATGAAGAGAATAATGTTATTATATATCAAATGTAAGTACACATATACCACATACAATACATAATTTTCGAACAATGAAAATATCACAGAAATGAAAGTGAGATGAGAAACCCCTTACCTTATGCTCGAGTGTGTTCTTCGTTTGTTTTAATGACCTGAATAATCAAATTTAGCTTCATTAATTAATATGTCAAAAACCTCCTAAACATGTAATTTATTTAGTATTACCTTATTAGGTTCATTCATGGCCCTTTCTATGGGTTCAATTGGTTCAATTTTCATGTTTTGGAAGCATTTTCTTCCTTGGTTTTCATGGTTTGTTTACTTGTTTCCATGAATGGAAGTTCATTTGAAACATGGTTAAACATCCAGAATTGTTAATAAATTTAATTGAAGAAATTTTTGAGATATAAATTATCTTATAATTATTTTGGGTTATATACCATGATGATTATTCCTTAGTTAAAACATTAATGATGTTCGTTTAGATCGTTTTAGTGGTTCTTTGATAATAACAACCTCATTTTGTTTTATAAATTAGAACCATGAGTAAAAAAGAATTACATAACCATGGGTGATTCATAACACATATATTATAACCTGGTTTAACCATTTAAATGGTTTCATGACCAGACTTGAAATAATTAATGCAAATTGAAATCACATCGTCTACGATGTCGGTAATTCAACACATCACATACAATGTTTTTAATTCCTTGAACTAGTGGGGGAAAAGAAGAAGGTTGATGATGAATTTCTCATGAACATGAGAAAATATAGAATATAAAAGATTCTAGAGATTTCAATCCTCTTGGGTAAGACGAGATGAATAAATAATAATTGAAAAACTCAAAATAAAAGAATAATTTTGAAATCGCTTACAAAAATTCGGCAGCCTAACGGCTACGCAACATGGTTTTAGAAAATATTAAAAAGAGAGGGGACAAGGGTAACCTATCCAGAAATGAATTATAATATATAGTAGATCAAGAATAATAAGAAAAATAAGAACATGGTATGGAAACTTGAATGATATACCACATAAAAGAGAACTTGAAAGGAAAAAAGAAAGAAATTGAGAATTTTCTTACCTTGTAGAGTAACCCTTAAAACATGAAGGATGGAAACTTGGGGGCTTGAGGAAACCTTGGGAGGACTACTATGAAGGTTAGGAGGACAGAGATTCGTTTAGGGAGAATTGGGAATGAATTCAATGAAGGGAATAGTTGGTATTTATAGCAAAAGTGAGGGATTATTTTAATAATTTCTAAGGGACACCTCATGGGTGGTATTTGCAAAACCATGGGCTTTACCATGGTATTTTACCATGATTAAATACAATTGGGACACCTAAAATATTATTTAACTATAAAAAATTATACCAGATTTATGACATCATTATTACATCATTAATGATGTCATTAACACACCAAAACTAAAAACTGTATTTTTTTACTATTCACTAAAAAATCAACTATTTCAGAAAAATTCCCAAAATTCACCATAACCATTTTTCGACGTGTATAATTAAAAAGTGAAATCCATTTTTCAAAAATAATTTTCGAAGTATTATTAATTTAATTTTTAAATAAGGTCATAGTTAATTAAAAAAATAACAATCTTAAAGTGCAATTAGTTTTATTTCTAATTGAAAAACTAATTAAGATTTCATTATCTTATTTCCTTAAGAAAATAAAATAATAATATTATTTAATATTCATAAGGGTCATATTACTCTTCATATTACTATTCATATGGGTATGTTACTATTCACCAAAAATCAAGTTTGTTCTATCAGACTCTAAATGACTTACTGAACACAACTCTAGATGACCATTTTTCGAAATTCAAAACATAGAAGAGGCAAAGTTGTGTTTAATGGATAGATTATAAAATTGCATTCTATATTTATTTTCAAAACCTTGGGGTGTTACATTCTCCCCTCCTTACAATAATTTCATCCTCGAGATTCACAAAATATTACCTAAAAAGATTCGGGTATGTCTTTAACATAAGCTCCTCAGGCTCCCATGTTGCTTCCTCCATCTTATGGTTTCTCCATAGAACCTTTACAAGATGAGTTGTCCGATTTATCAATACTTGTTCTCTAGTATCAAGAATATTGATAGGATCTTCACAATAAGATAGATCTAGCTCAAGTTCTACTTCTTCATAAGTGAGTACATGTGTTGGGTGTGGCATGTACTTTCTTAACATTTACACGTGGAACACATTGTGAACCTTGGAGAGACTTAGAGTCTTTGCCAAACGGTAAGCTACAACTCCAATTCGGCCCAAAATTACAAAAGGTCTGATGTACCTGGGACTTAATTTTCCCTTCTTACCAAATCGTATAATACCCTTCCATGGAGATACCTTTAAGAAAATGTGATCACCTTCTTAAAACTCCAAATCCTTCCTTCGATTATCTGTATAGTTTATTTACCTACTTTGAGCTATTTTGATATGGTTCTAGATATTCTTCACCTTCTCTGTTTTTTCTTCAACATGTTCTGGGCCCACAAACTTTCTTTCACCAACATCATCCCAGCAATTTGGTGTACGACATCTCCTCCCATACAATGCTTCATAGGGTGCCATCTGAATACTTGAATGGAATCTATTGTTGTAGGAAAATTCTATGAGAGGTAAATACTGATCCCACATGCCTTGAAAATCAAGTGAACAAGACTTCAACATGTCTTCCAATGTTTTAATAGTTCGTTCTGATTGTCCATCAGTTTGTGGGTGGTAGGCAGTGCTCAAATGAAGATCAGTATCTTGGGCCTTCTGAAGAATTCTCGATAATCTTGATGTAAAATGTGGATAACAATCAGAAACAATCAATAGGGGTACTCCATGAAGTCTCAAAACTTCATTAATATATAGTCTTGCTAGATGTTCAAGTGGTAGATCTTCTCTTATAGTAAGAAAATGTGCTGACATGGTAAGACGATCAACAATGACTCATATTGCATCATTCCTTATAGGAGTCTTTGGTAGTCCCATGACAAAGTCCATCATGATATTATCCCATTTCCACTCAGGTATGGGAAGAGGTTCCAATACTCCTCCAGGTTGTCGCCTTCCAGCTTTCACTTGTTGAGAAGCCATACATCTTGACACAAAATCAGCAATCTCCCTCTTCATTTTGTCCCACAAAAAATGTTCCTTCAAATATCTATACATCTTAGTGCTTCAAGGGTGTATTGATAAATTGGAACTATGAACATCATTCAACAATTCCATTTTTATATCAGGTATATCTGGAACATAAAGTCTCTTCCCAAATTTAAAAATTCCATCTTCATATACGAAGTCACTAAATCTCCCATCATTCATCGCTTTAATATTATTTTGAAACTCCTCATCATCAGCCTGAGAACTTTGTATCCTTCTAGTAAATATGGTTTGGAAACCATTTGAAAAATCATTGATGTTTCACCTTCCAGGGTTATTCCCATATCCATCTTTACTAGATCTATGAAAATAGGATCCCTTTCAACTCTCATCTTGTTCAAAACTCCATGATCCTTTCTGCTCAAAGCATCTGCCACCTTATTTGACTTCCCTGGGTGGTAGTGTATCGTGAAATCATAATCCTTGAGTAGTTAAAGCCATCTCCTTTGCCTCATGTTGAGTTCTTTCTATGAGAAGTTATACTTCAAAATCTTGTGATCAGTATAAATCTCACATTTTTCACCATAGAGATAATGTCTCCAAATCCTCAAAGCAAATATTACAACAACTAACTAAATATCATGAGTATGGTAGTTTTTCTCATGAACTATTAGCTGTCATGATGCATAAGCAATAACCCTATCACTTTTCATAAGGACATAACCAAGTCCTTTCTTTGAAGCATCACTATAAATAACAAACCCATCATTCCCTGATGGTAGAGTCAATATAAGAGCATTGACTAATCTTCTCTTCAGTTCTTCGAAACATTCTTCACAATATTTTGTCCATGAAAATTTAACCCCTTTACATGTGAGCTTCATTAGAGGGTTAGCCAGTCGGAAAAAAATCTGCACGAAACACCGATAATAACCTTCTAAGCCAATAAAACTGCGTACCTTAGTTATGTTTGTTGGTGTGGGAAAATTTTGGATTGCCTTTGTCTTTGCAGGATCAACTAAGATTCCATCCTTTGAGACAATATGGACAAGAAAAGAAATCTTCTGAATCCAGAATTCACACTTTCTAAACTTCCCATATAATTCATGTCTTCTAAGAGTCTTTAGGATAATGCGCAAGTGATTTTTATAATCTTCATAGATTTTGGAGTATACCAAGATATAATCAATAAAAATCACTACAAATCATTGATATATTCCTTGAAAACTTTTTTCATTAGATCCATGAAGACAAAGGGTGCATTATAGTCAATCCAAAAGGCATTATTGTAAACTCGTAATGCCCGTACCTGGTTCGAAACGCTGTTTTCAGAATGTCTTCCTTCTTCAAACTCAACTTATGATATCCAAATCGAAGGTCAATATTTCAAAAGTATTGAGCTCCATGAAGTTGGTCAAATAAATCATCAATTCGGGGTAGAGGATACTTATTCTTTATTGTAATAGCAATGATTTCTTTGTAATCAATGCATAGCCTCATGGATCCATATTTCTTCTTTACAAACAAGATCGGGGCTCCCCATGGAGAAACACTAGGTCAAATAAATCCTTTTTCACTCAACTCTTCTAGTTGTTTCTTCAGCTCCACTAACTCCACAGTGTCCATTCTATATGGGGTCTTTGATATAGTTCTTGCACCAAGAATTAAGTCAATGGAAAACTCAATTTCCCACTTAGGAGGATGTCCAGGTAAATCCTCTGGAAACACATCAATTTATTCTTTCACTATATGCACATCTTCAATTTGAATATATCTTTCCTCACCCATAGATATTGGGTTCTATTCCTCTCCAAGAATTTCATTCAATAGAGATACTGGGGGTGGGTCTAGATAAGAATCAGATGGTGAAGTATCCGCTCTAAAGATAAGAGATTATACAACATTTTCAAAAATTGTAACTTCCTTTTTCTTGCAATAAATCATCGCATCATAATTTGATAGCCAATCCATACCTAGAATTATATCAAATTCAGTCATGGGTATGATGATAAGGTTAGAAACTAAAGCACGTTTTGGTGTTTGGAGGGGGACTAGTTGGCATGCCTTTGTCGCAATGATACATCCCGTGGGATTTTTGACTGAAAACTCATTTCTTAAATCAAATTTGACATATCTAATTTTCTTGGAAAAATGAGAGGATATAAATGAATGTGATGATTCATAATCAAATAAAGTGTTGGCTAAGTTTGAGGAAACAATTAAAGTACCCGCCACCACGTCACTGGGAACTTCAACCTCCGCGGTGGTAATTGCATAGGCTCTCCCATGATCTCTTAGCTTTTTTCTGAGGCATGTTTCCTTGGAACTTAGGATACTCATTTTCATAGTGTCCCATCTCTTTACAATTGTAGCATTGAATATCATTGAATTGTTTTTTTCCCTTGCATTCATCTGATCGATGACCCTTTTCTCCGCAGTTATAGCAGACTCCCAAGCCTTTCAAGCATTTCCCAAGATGATTCTTTCTAGAGTTCTCACATAATGGGAAAATATTAATTCCCTTGCTCTTATTTGGTGCTTCTCCTTTTCCTATGTTATCAGAGTTCCACTTCTTATCTTGGTTTCCTTTGAAAAAATTTGATCTAGAAAATTCCTTCTCTATTTTGATGGCACTTGATACAATTTCATCATATGATGAAAATGATTGAGAAGCCAGTTCCATTCGAAGACTTGTATTAAGACCTTAAAATAAATGATCAATCTTGTCCGCCGAGTCACGTACATAATCCACGACATACCTGACTAGCCTTGTAAAGGTAGCCTCATACTCTGCAACATTGTCTTCTTCCCTTTGTTTCAAGCCAATGAATTTCCTCTTCATTTCAGTTCGTTGCTCACGAGGAAAATATTTTTCAAATAATATTTCCTTAAAATTCCTCCATTCCATATCCTCTATCTCTTCTTCCTCCGTGGTATTTTGAATCAGGGACCACTATTGATCAGCGTCTCCCTTGAGACAACATAACGCCAATACTACCTTTTCATTTTCATTGCATCTTAACGCCATGAATATCTTTTCAAGGGACTTGATCCATTGCTCAAAAACCACTGGATTAGTATTCCCGTTGAAAGACGGGGGCTTCTGTCACATGAAACGATCCAACACAGGTGTTGAATGGTTATTCATTACAACTTGAGTAAGTTGTCCCAATATGGTCATGATCTGATCTGCTCCAACGTTGACTATGTTGACTTGCTCATTAGGGAGATCCCTACCTTGACCAGGAGTATTGATTACCCTTCTTCCATTAGACACCATTTATAAAAAATGGGATACACTAGATTAGTTTATGAATCTCAAATAGAAAATCACTCAACGTAGATTTAAATTCTATGCATAGCTAATCTTATAAACATGGTTCCTCTGAGGAAAAATTTACATTAACTCCTTCATAATGGCTTGTAAAGAAAATATGAATTATCCTAAGCATATCCCCCAGGAGTTTCGTAACCAAGAGTGCAGCAAGGCCCATTGTCATGCACTAGTTCCCGTTCGAGTCTAACTCAAAGCGGTGTTTTCAGGTTTTACCCCTAGATACATCTGTGCCAGAGCCACCTCTACCTGCTCGTATCCAGATATGGATGTATTGCTTAAAATATCCACATAATATATTCCTTAACAAAATACTTGGATGTTCTTGTATGTTAATCCTCAGATACTAACTTAGGGCTTTGTTCCCTACTATACATTTCCTACTCTAGTTTCCAAGTTTTCTACTAAACTTCCTCTGATACCAACTGTAACACCCCGACCCCTCTAGGATGGAGTCGGTGAATTACTTGTGATATTGGAATGGTAAGAAGGAATGAAAAACCCAAAGGAATGATTAGTTTAGCAGTCTTGAAGAAACTAGATATATAGATGTTACTCAAGTTACATTGGAAAAGTTTACAATATACAATACATAACAAAAACTAAAAACGGCATCCCCAGGAACTTAATAAAAGATCTTCTCTTCATCACCTGTTGAAGGTAGAAAATGAAAGGGGTGATATAAAATTCTCATTAAGGGTTAGAAATAGCTAAATCATGAGTAAAATAATAAGTGAATCACAATCTACCTGATATAATCAATATGGAATAGTGAATAAATGAATAACTAATGCCATTAATAATCTGAGAATGAAACTGCATCCATAGATTTTGTCACAGTGAAAACCTCATGGATAATAATAATAACTAATAATGAATAAATAGAATGATTATTAATTGGATGTCATGTATCTGACACATGAAACCATAATACCGTAAAAACGATTTAGTTCTATGGGTAGAAACCCATGTTATTTTTTGGAAACAAACTTGAAGGGTTTGTCACCAAACTGTTTTGTCTCATGAGACCTACTGATGCATATAGGGGCTATAACGGGACCCACCCGCCACTGCATATCCAAATAATTATTTATAAATTGATTCAATACAAGAGAAATATTCCTTTTCAATATCCATATAGAGTATAGTATACAAATTCATCAATATTTCCATAATAAAAATAACTTTCCAAGTAAACACCGTATGTAAGATGGTATACGGTTTAGACAACGAACATATACATGACATGAGATTATGGAAATTTAATATAAATATAATTTCAAATGAAAATTGATCTCAAATGGGCAGTAGGTACACCACATAAGGATTATTAAGTTCACAATACAAAGTTAGTCACAACGAAAAGGTTGTTGAGACAAAGTCTCTTACCACAATGTAATCAGTCGAATCATATGACCAGAAATTATTGGACATCAAGTCAATTATTTAATAACATGAATATAAATATAATAATGTTATTATATATCAAATTTAAGTATACATATACGACATATAAGAAATAAGTGGAGAAAAATGAAAATATCATAGAAATGAAAGTGAGATGAGAAACCCCTTACCTTATGCTCGAGTGTGTTCTTCGTTTGTTTTAATGACCAGAATAATCAAATTTAGATTCATTAATTAATATTTACAAAACATATTAGACATGTAATTGATTTAGTATAACCTTATTAGGTTCATTAATGTCCCTTTCTATGGGTCCAATTGGTTTAATTTTCATGTTTTGGAAGCATTTTCTTCCTCGGTTTTCATGGTTCGTTTACTTATTTCCATGAATGGAAGTTCATTTAAAACATGGTTAAACATACAGAATTGTTAATACATATTATAAATGAAAATTTTTAGATATCAATGATCTTATAATGATTTTGGGTTATATACCATGATGATGATTCCTTAGTTAAAACATTAATGATATTCGTTTAGATCGTTTTAGTGGTTCTTTGATAAATACAACCTCATTTTGTTTTATAAATTAGAATCATGAGTACCAAATAATTACAAAACCATGGGTGAATCATAACACATATATTATAACCTGTTTCAACAATATAAATGGTTTCATGACCAGACTTGAAAGAATTAATGCAAATTGAAATCACATCGTCTACGATGTCGGTAATTCGACACATCACGGACAATGATTTTAATTCCTTGAACAAGTGGGGGAAAAGAAAATGATTGATGATGAATTTCTCATGAAAATGAGAACATCCAGAATATACAAGATTATGGAGATTTCATTCCCCTTTTGTAAGAAGATATGAAGAAATAATAATTAAAGTACTCAAAATAAAAGAATAATTTTGAAATCGCATAAAAAAATTCGGCAGCCTAACGGCTACGCAACATGGTTTTAGAAAATATTAAAAAGTGAGGGGACAAGAGTAACCTATCCAGAAATGAATCATAATATAGATTAGATCAATAATAAGAATAAAAATAAGAACATGGTATGGAAACTTGAAAGATATTCCACATAAAAGAGAACTTGAAAGGAAAAAGAAAGAAATTGAGAATTTTCTTTCCTTGTAGAGTAACCCTTAGAACTTGAAGGTTGGGACCTTGGGGGATTGAGGAAACCTTGGGAGGAATACTATGAAGGTAAGAAGGACAGAGATTCATTGAGGGAGAATTTGGAATGAATTCAATTAATGGAAGAGTTGGTATTTATAGGAAAAGTGAGGGATTATTTTAATAATTTCTAAGGGACACCTCATGGGTGGTATTTGCAAAACCATGGGCTTGCCCATGGTATTTGCCCTTAGTTAAAGCCACTTGGGACACCTCACATCTTATTTAACTATACAAAAGTCTACCAGATTTATGACATCATTATTACATCATTAATGATTTCATTAACACACAAAAACTAAAAACTGTATTTTTTACTATTCACTGAAAAATCAATTGTTTCAGAAAAATTCCCAAAATTCACCCTAACCATTTTTCAACGTGTAGAATTCACAAGTGAAATCCATTTTTCAAAAATAATTTTCTTAGTATTATTACTTTGATTTTTAAATAAGGTCATAGTTAATTCGAAAAATAACAATCTTAAAGTGCAATTAGTTTTATTTCTCAATGGAAAACTATTTAAGATCTCATTATCTTATTACCTTATGAAAATAAAATAATAATATTATTTACTATTCATAAGGGTCATATTAATATTCATATTACTATTCATATGGGTATGTTACAATTCACCAAAAATCAAGTTTGTTTTATCAGACTCTAAATGACATACTGAACACAACTCTAGATGACCATTTTCCGAAATTCAAAACATAGAAGAGACAAAGTTGTGTTTAATGGATAGATTATAAAATTGCATTCTATATTTATTTTCAAAACATTGGGGAGTTACATAAGAGTCCCAGATCAGATTTTATGATCATTTTAGTGTTTTTATGGTTTTCAGAGATTCTTAACATTTTATGATTTAATTAATTAATTAATTAATTAATAATTAATTATATTTTTATTTAATTAATTAATATTAATTAATTTGTTAATTTTTTACTATTTATTATTTATTTATCTATTGTTTATTATTTATTTATTTATTCATATATTTAATATTTAATATTTATTTATTTATTTATTTATTTATTTATTATTTATTTATTATATACACATTAATTATTCATTTATTTTTAATTCATTATTTATTTATTTATTATTAGTGTATTATTCATTTCTTATTTATTTATTCTTTATTTATTAATTCTTTGTTGATTATTGATTAATTAATTATTAATTATTAATTATTTATTAAATATATAATATTAAATAGTAAATATATAATATTAAATATTAATTAAGAATTATTAATTAAGAATTAAGAATTATTAATTATTTATTCAATTATCTATTTATTTATGTATGCTTGTATATATGTATTATTTATTATTTATTATTTATTTTTTATTACTTATTACTTATTACTTATTATTTATTATTTATTAATTTATTTTTAATTTACTAAATATTAATTTACTATTAGTTTATTATTCATTTATTATTCATTTATTATTTATTTATTTATTCAATGTTCATTATTTATTAATTCTTAACTATTTATTTATTAATAATTTCTTAATAATTTCTTAATTATTTATAAATTTATAAATATTAAATATTAAATATTAAATATTAAATATTAAATATTAAATATTTATTATTTATTATTTATTATTTATTATTTATTATTTATTTAGTTATTATTTATTTATTTATCTATTATTTATTAAATTATTATTATTTATTTATTTATAATATATTAAATTATTTTTTAATTAATTTATTATTTATACATTACTTATATATTATATGTTATATATTATATATTATATATTATATATTATATATTATATATTATATATTATATATTATATATTATATATTATGTATTATAAATTATCGATTATAAATTATGAATTATATATTATATATTATATAATATGTATTATGTATTATGTATTATATATTATGTATTATATATTATGTTTTATATATTATGTTTTATATATTATTTATTATATATTATGTATTATATATTATGCATTATATATTATATGTTATATATTATATGTTATATATTATATCTTATATATTATCTATTATCTATTATCTATTATCTATTATCTATTATCTATTATCTATTGTATATTATATATTATATATTATATATTATATATTATTTAGTATTCAGCATTTAGTATTTATTATATATAAGTTACTATTTACTATTTACTATTTAGTTTTTAGTATTTATTATTTACTATTTGTTATTTAATATTTACTATTTTTTATTTACTATTTTTTATTTACCATTTATTTCCATATTATATATTTATTTATTTATTATTCATTTATATTCTATTTATTAATTATTAATTAGTAATTAGTAATTATTAAATATTAATAGTTACATATTAATTATTAATGATTAATTATTGATTGTTGATTAATCATTATTGATTAATAATTATTGATTAATAATTATTTAGTGTATATCTATTTGTTATGGATTTTTCCAATTAATATATATATATATAAGTATATTAAATTCGATTTGTTGACCACATGAAGAGGAGTGATAAAGTCTTTGGAGAATAAGCAAGAGGTAAGGAGTTGAAATCTCACCAAATACAGAATTTCTATATATGGCATGAGCATGTTTATGGACTTGAACTTGTGCATGGAGATGAGATGAGCATGGTAATAATAAATAATAAATAAATAAATAAATTACGAAAATAAAAAAAAATAAAAAAATAAAAACGATTTATCGACGGTTTAAACCGATGCTAAAAAACTGCAGCTAAATCATTCGACGACGGTTTTAAAAAACCACCGCTATTTATTTCCCAACACGATTTTACAACGGTTTTCCAAAACCACCGCAAAATGATTTAACGGTGGTTTAAACCGTTGCTAAATACAAATTTTGGCGTAGTGTGTAAGTCAATAAATTTTCATTAGTTTGTTTATTGAACTATGTTCTAATTCATTTTGAATCTCTTTACAGGGTACTCGCATAGAGAATCTTATTCTCATGAGTGATGAAGAGGAGGAGGGGGTCTTCAGTTGGGTTGTGGTCTATTCTGAAGTGTTGGAGCTGAGGTCATCTTGTCGTGGGCTTTCCAAAAGCAACTTTGAGAGTCCAGCCTAGAGAGAGGAGGTTCCTAACTTGTAGGAACATCCTCCAGCAGCTGCTGGTGCTGAGGAGAAACGATGATAACGACATAGGTCGCGTCGTGTCGCATGTGAGGTTTCACCTATTCCACAGGCAGAGGTTGGCCCTTAAGCAGTCCAGCCTTAGCCGATTGAGGATGTGTTTCAGACAACATAAGATCCGTCTTTCTTGATAGGATATCCACAATTCTCTCTAGCTTGGGGTTTAGATCCATCGCATCCTTGGGGTCCAGATCCATCGCAGACTTGATTTCCCGTTACGATGATGTCAGATCCTTCTACTACCATAGTGGAAGAAGGATCGGGAGCACAATATGACATGTAGTTGACACCTCCTCCCACTGGCACACAGGTGAAGCATGCGACGGTCAACGTTCCAGTGTTTGAGGATCTGCCCTCTCCAGGTTATCAGACTCCACCCAAGCACGGAGCTTAGTGATCTCGATATGGGCATACACGTCATAAAACAACATGTGGGATGAAATCTCCTCCACATAAACATTGATTGTACTTGTTCATGTCTATGTTTTATATCTTAAAATGAAGATGTTGTCATTACTATCGACCCTTTTTACATGTTTATCCAGCTTTTCAGTTTTCATTATTATTTTAGGCACAATTTATATTTTATAAGCTTTCAAAGTTGACTACTTGAAACATAGGAATAGTTATTAAATTTCAAGTAACTTACTTTAAAAGCTTATAAAATATAAAGTATAAAAACAATCTAAATAAAATTTAAAAGATAGCCTAAACATCTAAAAAGTTGTTGAAAATAAAACGAGTTTCATAAATAAAATAAATAAATGAAAATGAAAGGAATGTAAAAAATGATTATAAATACCATTGTAATGGTTTAAAACAATACAAAAATTTAATTTTTAATAAAATATTGATGAAGTTGTAACATTGTAGATTAAAAGTAACCCTAGATATTGAACCCTGCTAAATACCCATTTTCTCTTCCATAACCATTTCTCTCTTAAAGACCCATTTTCACCCAATGATATTTATATCAACTTGAAGATAAACCAGAACCCATACTTAGTTCTTAAAAATGTATCAAATTTGAGTGCCACAAAAGCTATTGCTTAAAAACAAAACATTTGAATGTTGATGCTTCTTGGTGACAACCGGTTCTGGATCTGATGATGCATGTCAAAGAATACAAACCACAGACGGGAACTGGATCTCCATCAAAAATGTACACTGAGATCAGATCTCATTTAGAATGATGGATTAGTGAGAGTATCTCCACTGGAAGTCATTGAGAAGCAGTTACGTGGATGAAAACCAAGGTTATCTGATGTCACTATAGAGTTACTTGGAAGTGAGAGTGAAAAGAAGGAATGTCAAGGAGGATCCAATGAAAAAATGATTGATTCAACACATAAAAAATAGGGAGAATGATTTTGGCATAATCAATTCCCCAGACAAAGAGGTAGTGGTGAAATGACCCAGACGAACTAGCGAATGTCATGTGCCATAGATGAACAAACCAAGTGGTGAGCACGATCCGGATGAAAAGTTTTCATTGTATCCAATTCCTTATTATTGTTTAAACCCTTTAGTCACTAGCCTTTCTTTTATGTCTATTCACTTTAACTTCAATGAAATTTTTCTCTCTTAAAGATTCATTTTCACCCAATGATATTTATATCAACTTGAGTATCAACCACAACCCATACTTAGTTCTTAAAAATGTCTCAAATTTGAGAGTTACAAAAGCTATTTCTTAAAAACACAACATTTCACTTCCAAACATGATGCGTTTAAAAGTGGAATGCAAACTTGATGCATTTAACAGAGGAAAAAACGTATGGGTGTTTTCATTTATTGGTTGAAATAACGAATACAAAGAATTTGATGCACAATGAACCAAACCAATACATAAAATTTGAACAACCAAAGAATCGATGGTGTGTCTGTAGATCCCTCCTCGTGGACTGCCTGCACTCGGAGGGCGCCCCCTACGGGAAACGTTTCTTGTCGGTGCAGTAATCATAAAACATGAAGTTCCTCCGAACCCACCGCAGGCGGCGCAGTTGGCGTTCATCCATCTTCTGCCCGCCGTTGCCCTGCCGGCCAGAGCCGCTCCTCGGAGAAGAGGAAGCATGTAAGGCGTTGAAATTGTAGTTCCAGTAGTATGGGGTGAAGGGGGCTCGGGACCAGTCGGTCTTGACGAGGCCGTCTTGGGTGGCCCAGTCGTCGATGTTCTAGAGGCTGGAGTACAACCTAATGGGTTGGTTTTTAGGGAAGGGGATGCCCTAGGACTTCAGGTTACGGAACACCCTTATCGGAGTGTTTTCCACCACTAAGATGCAACGCAACAATAGCGTGTTAGAGATTCCATTCCTCATAGAATTGAGATAAAACAAAGAGAGAGATATTTGCACATGATTTCGTTGGAGGTCTAGAGAATGGAGTAAGTGTGGAAGTTGCGGGTGGGTTCGAACCAGAGGTGGAACTGCTGCTCTCGCTGGCCCTGGCCCTGGGTGTAGACGTTGGTGTGGAGGGTGTAGGGGTGGCCGCTGAGGTTCTCCAAGAACTCGAAGTCGATCTCGTCGTGACCAGGCCCCTCCGATGACAGCTGCCATTTTTCAATTCAATCCTCCCCACACATATCTGTTATGTTAAATACATGGGAGAGTTAAGTAAGATGCGTGCTTACGTAGCTGGTGGTGATGGTGCAGGCAGAGTTGGCGGGGAGCTGCATGTCAATCCTCCCGAACAGGTACTGGGTCTTGGACTTGAAGGTGGAGCTAGAGACCCTGTCGAGGGAGAGGGAGAGTAGGTTTCCGACGCTGAGGATCTTGGCGCGATTGTCTCCCCAGCTGAGATTGAAGTACTGGATGAAGTTGCCTGCTACCGTCATGACCAGCACCCAAAAGGCCATTAGAGCCACCCTTCCGAACAACGAGGAAACCATTGTTGAGTAGTCCCTAGGGGGGACAGAGAGAGATGTGGGGGACACTCCTAAATTTGGAGGATTCAGCAGGAGGAGTCTCCATGTTCGGCAGCAACAACCTGCAACATGTCTTCTTTTGTGGGCAGTCAAGGCAAACTGCAGCACGCCGCGGGACCTTTCGCATGGGTAGATGAACTACCCCCACCAACCGGGAGAAAACATGTTTTTCTTCCTCTATTTCAACGGGATCCAATCTCATTATTTTAAGTGTTATGTAATCAGTGTAATCTTTGTGTATTGGTTATCCTCCGACGAGAACTGGAGAGGAGAGAATAGAGAAGAGCCCCCATTTCTCCCGTGGATGTAGGCAAACCCGCCGAACCACTGCGCCCCAACAAGTGGTATCAGAGTCGATTCGGAGCGAACGAAGTTGAACCGGCGAGGCGACGATGATTTTTCCGGTGTCCGGAAAATTGGAAGTGGTCGGAAAATTTTTCTGAGGCCAGATCCATGAAGAGGACGGCGAGCCGAATCCAACGGCGCAAACGGCGATGCAAACGGAGTTGAAACTAGCCCAGTAGGCTCGGTCAAAGTTTGGTCAAACCAACTAGTGAACAGTGACCCCATGCTTGAGAAGACGGAACTATTCATCCCGCCGAAAAATATTCCGGCGAAATTCAGGCAGGAACTCTGGCATGCCACGTCATCACCACGTCAACGGGCGATCTGGACCGTTGAACGTGTTTTGACCATATCTCGGTCAATTGGTGTCCGATTTTAGTGATCCAGGAGCCGATTCCGACTATTTCGACCATTACGAACACATCTGTAAGGTTAGTTTTTTAAAATTAGAACTCTATCAGTTGGTTTCAGAAGGGTACAACATCGACGGTGGTGATCGTGTTTTGCGACAACGACGATGGCTGGTGGTGGAGCACTACCAAGATTTGAGATCGAGAATTTTGATGGTCGAAATAACTCCAGCTTGTGGAAAATCATAGTGAATATATTTTACTGCAATAGGGTATGATCAGATCATTGATCAGAGAAAAGCCCGATGCAACTAGTAAAGATAGTTGAGAAGAGCTCGAGATGCGAGTCGTCAGCACAATTCGACTATGTCTGACAAATGTGGTAAAGTACTTGGTGTTGGATGAGACCTCACCGAAGGAGATCTGGAAGAAGGTGGAGCAGCGGTATATGGAAAATTCACTAACCAATAAGTTGTTCCTGAAGAAGAAATTGTACGAGTTGCGCATGGACGAGGGAACACAATTGTTGGATCATACCAATGAATTCAACAAAATACTGACATGGTTATTGGGGCTCGATGTGAAGGTTGGACAGAAGGATAAAGCACTTTTTCTTTTATCATCCCTACCAAGCTCATTTGATGGTCTTGTGACGGCATTGCTCATAGTGAAGGAGACATTGGAGCTGGACGAGGTGATGGAATCACTTCAAGATTCGAAGGCATTCCAAAGACCCGTGATGCATTCATGCGAGCAAATCATGACGACACGAGATGATCAACGTGGGAGGAGCCGACAACAACAGTCAAGAGGTAAAGAATGGTGGCCAAAATCCAGGGGCCGTGATCCTAGAGAAATCACGTGTTTCTGGTGCGAAAAAAAGGGTCACTATAAAAGTGATTGTGGAGAGCGCAAATAGTACGTTGCTGGGAAGAAGAAATTTGAAGAGGAGGATGTGAACATCATAGGATTAACATCATATGATGAAATCTGCATGACAACGAGAAGCTCGTACTCAGATGAGAGAGTTTAAGGGGAAGAAGTGTATTGTCATTACTGCAAAAGATATTGTCACATGAAGCGGGAACGCCGATTTCTAAAGAGGAAGAACAAGCTGGCTCAAAATCTAAAGGAAGACAGATGGTTTCTAGATTCAGAGAGCTCGACACACATATGTACGACGAGAGGTACATTTGATAATTTTCAGCAGGTGCGAGACTCGGTGAGACTTGGTGATGGGTCAACATGCGAGGTTCGAGGAGTCGGGACGGTGAAATTGAAGACACCTGATGGAGGAGTTCGTAAATTGGATAACGTGAAATTTCTTATGAGGATGAGACAGAACTTGGTATTATTAAGTAGGCTCAATGCGAAAGGGTACAAGATTTCCATAGTAGGTGGAGTGTTGGAAGTCTCACATGGGGATGCAACGAAGCTTACTGGGAAGGGGTCGAAAGGGTTGTATCATTTGGTGGGGACCACAGTTAGCCTGAGATCGAGTGAATATGGTGGAAGTGCCATGTCATCTTGCGTGAAGAAGCGTGTTTGATTTTCTGATGAAGTTTTCAACACCTGAAAAGAGACTGCAGGTCAAGCTTCTACCCCAAATTGGCCGTGATGGGGAGATTTGTGGGGGCCACTCCCAAATTGGGAGGATTCAGCGGGAGGAGTCTCCATGGTCGACAACAAAAACCTGCAGCGGGTCTTATTTTGTGGGTAGTCAAGGAAGACTGCAGCAGGCAACGAGAGCTTTCACATGGGTAAATGAACTACCTCCACCAACCGAGAGAAAACATGTTTTTCTTCCTCTATTTAAACGGGATCCAATCCCATTGTTTAAAGTGTGGCGTAATCTGTCTAATTCGTGTGTATTGGTTATCCTACGACTAGAACCGGAGAGAAGAGAATAGAGAAGAGCCCCTGTTTCTCCCGTGGATGTAGGCAAACCCGCCGAACAACGTTAAAATCCCCGTGTTACTCTGTTTGTTCTCGTTTGTGTGTGTTTGAGGTACCACACAGCTCCGCTGTGCCCCAACAAGAGAGGAGAAGGAGGATCTGGTTATGGTGGGTATATGGGAAATGGAGAGGGGATTTTATAGGGGAGGATAAGAGATGGCCTCTGTCATGAAGGAAGTGAAGGGGAAGCAGTAGAGAGAGATAGTTGTTGCCAGCTATGGAGGATATTGAAGAGGAAAAGGTGATAAAAGTTCAAACATAGCTGGATTCAAATATTTTCTAGTTTAGTTAAAAATCAACACTTCATTAAATATGGGTACAAATAAAAAGTTCAACAACAAAAAAAATGAAAGAAGAAGTGTGGACAGGTGTTGTTGCCACCGAGAAGCCCATATGCTCTAGATGCATCCATGGAAGAAACGTGCTACCAATGCCGCTCTACGTGTGTGCATTATTATCATACATCAACCAACCAAAAATATATTATTATATATATATTGACTTCTAAAACATATTTGTTAGGGGATGTGTCATTGATGTCATGGCTAGTAGGTGTACCTTTTCAAGTCCTCGGTCCCCACAGGTTATATGTATTTTCTTTATTGCGTCGTACCATTTTCGTGGTTGTACTTTTTTTAACTAGATCCGGGGATACATCAACCTCATTTACACTTCTCCATTTACCCAAGAAACATGAACTGAGTTTAGGCTTCCCAAGTACGGCCAGAGTCGTGAACCTCATTCACACCTCTTTATATATGTGTGTGTATATATATTAATATTTATTAATAATATTAATTTATCTGAATATTATTTATAAATATTTGTTATTTTTGAATTGATATAATATATTATCAATTTCTTAATAAGTAATATATTTACTAATAGTCAATTGTATTATTTGTTACTCCAAAGGTTCAGAAGACACGCAACCCCACTCCTAAAAAAATTATTATAAAAAATAAGATGACAAAAGAAATAAGATTGACGGGGTCAAACAAAGATAAATACCCTCATCCAAAAAGACAAACTATAAATCAAGAACATAATCATACTAATAATTAGGATCCGAGATATCATCATCATCAGTAGTTTTCCACTATGACTGTGAGTTCCTTTAATTGAAGAGCACAAAGTACTTCTCCCTGAGTTTTTGCTATTTCAGAGTGAGCCCCTTGAAAGAAGACCTGGTAGACACATTTCAGCGACACCCTCATGCACCACCCCAATCAACTGTATTATTTATTATTTATTAATATTATATTATTATGTTATTAATTAATTAATAGTATAAAAAATAATATTTATAAGATTTCAATTATAAATATTTATAAATTTTTTGTTGATATAATTATTAGTAATATATTAATATGTAAAATATTTATTAATTATCAATTTTATTATTTATTATTAATTAATAATATATTATTACATTATTAATATAATTAATATCATTATAGCTAATATTTATTGCATAAAAATGTAAATAAAATAAATTATATTTTGAAAAGTATTTACTAGTTAAAAATTATATTATTCTATATGATTTTAATTATAAATCTCTGTTAAATTCTTTGTTGAGATAATTATTACTAATTTATTAATACGTAAAATATTTATTAATTATCAATTGAATTATTTATTATTAATTAATAATATATTATGATGTTATTAATATAATTAATAACATTATAGGTAATATTTATTGTATAATAACGTCAATAAAATAATATTATTAATAATGAAAAATTAATTTAAAATGAATATTTATTACATATAATATGGATAATAATACTAAGTATTAATATAAATAACAAATGGTAATTATTATTATTACAAATGTAGTTATTAATTTTAATGTTTCTTAATCATTCAATTTTTTTTATGAATTTATAATTATATCAATTTATTTATTTATGCAACAAAATATAATATATTAGTATGTTTTTAAATAACATATAAGTAATGATTTTAAAAACATATAATGTGTATCAATCTAATCAACGTTGATACTCCTTCGTGCCACATCCGAGTGTATCAATAATGCATCCATGTCGTGTCTATCTATGTCCATGCTCTGGAAAACACAACTCCTGTGTATCATCAATGACACCTACATTCACATCATCCAGCGTGACAGACGGTTGATCTACAGTCACTCCGCCTATAAACTATCCTACCTCCAAAGATAGAGGATGCACTACTACAAATATGGTCTTTATCAGCGCTATAAAAGTGCATTAACAGTGCTAAAAAAACCATTGTTAATTGAAAAAAAGATAAAGGGAGGGTCTCTTTTATCAGTGCTTAGAAAAGCGCTGATAAATGCCCCTTTTATCAGCACTAAAAAAAACGCTGATAAAAGGGGTCCTTTATCAGTGCTTTTTTTAGCGCTGATAAAAGTAAAAAAAAAAAAAAAAAAAAATTATATAATACAGGGGGGGGATATTTTAACAGTGCTGGAGCCCCTTATTAGCACTAGGTTAACCCCTAGACTCACACTCTCCCACGCGTTGCCCTTCCCGCGCATCCCCCACATGTGGGAACCTCCTTGCTTCCACCCAAACTCGAACCCGTAACCTACCCCTTGCACGCCTGCACCTTTACCACTAAGCCATTTCGTTTTTTTCTCTATTTAATGATATATTTTTTTATTTATATATATATAGTTATATTTATTCATATATTAATATAGATTAATATTAATATAAATATATTTAGTTATATTAATACATATATATTTATTCATATATTAATATATATATTTATTTGTATATTAATATATATATATAGTTATATTTATTCATATATTAATATAGATTCATATTAATATAAATATATTTAGTTAAATTAATACATATATATTTATTCATATATTAGTATATATATATATATATATTCATTCGTATATTAATATATATTAATATATATATTTTTAGTTATAATTTTTAATCTGTATATTTATTTATATATTAATATATATTTATAAGATTAGTTTTAAATACATGTATAAAATATGTTTTTTATGTGTGTTTATAAATAAATAAATAATTACGTACATACATATATACAACACACACACACACAAACCCAAACACATATATATTTACGAATAAATACATATATATGGGTATTTGAAAAGCCCTAGAATGTTAAAATGACCATAACCTATAATCCATAAGCCCCTTTCAACTTCAAAAATAGTCAAATTGAAGAAAATAAAATTATCTTCAATATGATATGTGGTACAGGCCTAACGGACATCCAGATCAGAAGTTATACTTTTTTGAATGTTAAAAAATCGGGGTATCCCGACTAAAAACTCAGTTTTGGAGGCCTTTTGGGCCTATTCTATCCTCTAAAAATTTGACATAATCTTTGCTTCAGTCACTAGCATGTAGAGCTTGTCGCAGGCTTCGATTTGATATGCTGTAGACCTCAAACGGACACCCGGATCAAAAGTTATGACCGTTTCAAGATTGAGTTACATTTTCAACTTATTTTAGATCTTTTATTATTATTTTTGATGTTTTTTGTGTCTTCAAATTATTATTAAATGATTTTTAATCGATTATAATTAGAAAATTATTAATTAATTATATTTTTTAATATATTTTAAATCTATTTTCACTAAATTTCTTATATATTAAATGTAATAGCCTATTTATACTTATCAAAAACATATTTAAAAAATATATATTATATTTATATCAATATAAATATACTTATATAACAATATTTTTTTCATTAATTTTTTTTGAAACATAAAATTTATCAGCTCTATAAAAAAGCACTGATAAAGCCCCTCTTTATTAGCGCTACTAAAAAAAGCGCTGATAAAGGGGGGGGGGGGAGGGGCTTTATCAGCACTAGAAAAAGCGCTGATAAAGGGTCACTTTTAACAGTGCTATTAAAAGTTCCCCTTTATCAGCACTTTTTTGTAGCACTAATAAAGGCCCCCCATTTATCATTGCATTTTGTTTAGCTCTAATAAAGGGTGATGCTGTGAAAACCCAGTTTTTTGGTAGTGATTTTGGCTAGAACTCTCCCCAAAATATGAAGAATATGACTGTTGGGCATCAGATATCTACAAATCAAAGGCTAATAAAGAATAAAACACAAACCAGTCAACGTCTATCTCTGCAACAAAATCTAACATGCTAACATACCCTATCTATGTCTGTGCCTCTGACTGTGGTTGTAGCTCTTATGCAATTGGAGCTAGAGGAGCATCTAGTTGATCATGAGGAACACCCTCCTTTGGCGCCACATTTGCATCCATAATAGGGTCATCAACCTCGACACATCTATATTAGGATCTACACCCTCGACATCACCTGACACATTTAAGAAAATCTCATGCTAAATCTCATCCATAAGAGGAAGTAGCTTTATCATAGCTCTATGAAAATAAGTTTGGTCAAATGCGCCTCCCCCATCAGATCAGAGATGTAAAGGAGTTGAGAGATACAAGTATCTTGCAAAAAAAAATTCTATAGTTAAGTAATGTTAATAAAAAAAACTATTCAACAGTGCAAGGAATAATTATTACCAAGTCATGATATTATCATCCATGTAATGTAAGAAATATCACTGGGGACATGTGATACCAGATCACATAATCCAGCTGATCTGATAAATGCATAAGTACTGTGTTGGTCCCTCGTAATCGGGACTCATGTTATCCATCCCACATCTCAATATATCCTGCCTGATATATCCTCCAGTCAAAGTCTCACTTCCCTGACATCTTCAGGGAATGAAGTGAAGGTAACTAATTGGACGGTGCAAGAATTAGATGATAGAAGCCGAACTACCTCATAACTCTTTCAGTATGATGCAACTCAACAATATGAAAATGAATCATAGGAACGACACATGAGTCAAAAGCAAGCATCATAGTAAAATATGGTCGGAAAATCTGGATGATAGCCTCACTATATGACATCCATGAAATATGAAAAAAATTAATAATAAAATAATAAATGAAGACATGTACTATACACAATAATAATTTAACTATATAATGATAAACCACATACGTCGTCCAGTTGAAAACTATCCAGCATAAGTCTGTAAGCATGAACATTGTGTCTGGATGTATCTGAATATCGATGTGCCTGAATCCACATGTAGTTAACATTTTTATACTTATATTATATAACAGAAAGATATACATTTGTTTATGACATTAGATTGAATAGCATACCATCATCCATGTGGATACTCTGCTAAAATTTCGACAGGAAATAGCACACGCACATGTGGATCTTAGAGAAGGATGTACTCCCATGTTCACATCTATATCAGAATAACACATTTTTGTGATCTTCATCATATCGATGCGATATAGACCATCACATATATACAAGACAGCCAGATCCCCAGCTATACTTTCCTATCTGGTCCAAGTCCTCCAATAATGGTAAATACATCAGATTCCCAAATATAGTCGAATGATCAGTGTATATCATGTCACCGATAATCCTCAAAATGTATGCATGTGAAAATCACAGCACGATGATCTCATCAGCATCATAAACTAGATGAGTGAAGTGCTCATATATCTATGACTTGCGTAATCCATTGGCAATGACAGACCTACAATTTTCATGGACCTCAACAACCAGTAATATGTGAACTAGCTCAAACCAATCTTCACCCACTCGACCCATCACATTCGCACCGCTGATGGGGAGACCCAACATAATGGATACAACCTCGAGTGTAATGGACATATCCCTATTTGTAAAATTGAATGTATTTTCCTCTGGCCTCCATCTCTCTATGAGCGCAACAATGAGATGATGATCAACAAATGTGAAGTCACGCATCGCTACGTCATAAAACCTAGGATGACGAAGATGAGGGATGATTGTAACGCCCCGACCCCTCTTGATCGAAGCCAGTGCATTACATGTTATATTGGCATGGTTAGAAGGAATTAAAATCCAGAAGGAATGATCAGTTTAGTAGTCTTGAAGAAACTAGATACATATGTGTAACTCAAATTACACAGGGAAAGGTTACAAAATACAATACGTAATAAAAACTAAAAACTGCATCCACAAGAACTGAATAAATGATCTCCTCTTCATCACCTGTTGAAGGTAAAAAATAAAAGGGATGATATCAAATGCTTAGTAAGGGTTAAAAATAGAGGAATCATGAATTCAATAATAAGCAAATCATAAAATTTTTGACATAATCAATATGGCATGGTGAATAACTGAAAAACTCACACCATTAATAAACTGAGAATGAAACTATATCCATAGATTTTTTCATAGTGAAAACCTCATGGATAGTAATAAATGAAAATGAATAAAGAGTATGATTATTTAATTGGATGTCATGTATTTGGAACATGATACCATAATACTGTTAAAACGGTTTAAGTCTGTGGGTAGAAACCTGTCTGATTTTTGGAAACAAACTCGAAGGGTTTGTCGCCAACTGATTTGTCTCATGAGACCTATCGATTCATCGAGGGGATATAGCAGTACCCACCCACCACTAAAATTCCAAATAATTCTTTATAAATTGATTTAATACAATAGAAATATTCCTTTTCAATATCCGTATAGAGTAGAGTATATGAATTCATCAATATTTCTATAGTTAAAATAACATTCCAAAAAATCACCGAATGTAAAATGGTATACGATTTATACAATACTCAGATCCATGATATGAGAATATGGATATTTAATAGAAATATAATTTAAAATTAAAATTGATCTCAAATGGGCAGTAGGTACACCACATAAGAATTATTAGGTGCACAATACAAAGTTAGTCACCACGAAATGGTAGTTGAGACAAAGTCCCTTACCACGATGTAATTAGTAGAATCATATGACCAGAACTTAATAACCATCAAATTAATCATTTAATAACATGAATATAAAGAGAATCATGTTATTATATATAAAATTTAAGTACACATATACCACGTATAATAAATAAGTGGCGAACAATGAAAATCTCACATAAATGAAAGTGAGATGAGAAACCCCTTACCTTATGCTCGAGTGTGTTCTTCGTTCATTTTAATGACCTGAATAATAAAATTTTTCATTATTAATTAATAATTCCAGAAACTCATATACATTTTATTGATTTAGTATAACCTTATTAGGTTTATTCGTGGCCCTTTTTATGGGTTTAAGAGGTTCAATTTTATTGTTTTGTAAGCATTTTCTTCCTTGATTTTCATGATTTGTTTACTTGTATTCATGAATGGAAGTTTGTTTGAAATGTGGTTAAACATACATAATTGTTAATATATGTTATTAGTGATATTAAAGAGATAAAAATGATCTTATAATGATTCTGGGTTATATACATGAGGATGAATCATTAGTTAAAAGTTATTGATAAACGCTTAGCTTGCCGGTTTTGTGCACAATGAACTTGTTTTGCATTATTATTCCATATTATGAGTGTGTAGGTACTACAGAACATTAATGATATTAAATACATATATTATGATCTGGTTCAACAATAAAAATGGTTTCATGACCAGAATTGAACATGGTAATGAAAATTGAGAATCCGACATCCTTGAATGTGATAAATTTACACATCTCCGACATTATTTTCATTTTTAGTATAAGAGGAGGGGGGAAGAGAGATGATGATGAAATATTCCATTAGAATAATATAATTATATTTCATTTAGGTTAATATAATTATAATTTAATTTGGATGAGGGGATATGAAGAAATAAGTATAAAATAAATGAACTCAAAATAGAAGAAAAATTAAGAAATCTCTCACGAAAATTCGGCAGCCTAACGATGTCACTTAAAATTTCATAAAATATTTTGATGAGAGAAAGGGGGTATCTCATCACTAATAAATCATATGGGCAGTTAGGGTAATATAAAATGACATATTCCAACATAATCCAATTGAAAATAAAACAAAAAACATAAATGAAAGCTTTAAGAAAAGAGAAGGGTGGTTGATTCTCATACCTTGTAGAGTAACTCCCAAAACATGAAGGTTGGGACCTTAGGGGTTTTAGGACACCTTGGGAGTACTCCTAGGGATGTAATACTACAATATATTCTAGGATAATGAGTTTTTAATGAATGATAATGAAGGGGGTGAGTGGGTATTTATAGTAATTAAGAGGGAGTTTCTTATTAATTAAAAGGGACACCTCATTAGTGTTTTTTGCGAAATCATGGACTGTCCCATGGTATTTGCCCATGTGTTTTTCCACTTGAGACAACTCATTTCATAAGTTACTGTACAAAAGTCTACCAACATTTTATATTTAATTATTATCTCATTATGATGTCATTAAACTACTAAAAACTCAAAACTGTATTTTTTTACTATTCACAATAAATTCAAGTATTTTAGAAAAATCCCAAAAATTCACCCTAACCATTTTTCGACATGTAGAATTAAAAAATGGACTCCATTTTTTGAAAATAATTTTCTAAGTTTTTTTAATTTAATTTTTAAATAAAATCACATTAATTTGAAAAATAACAATTTTAAAGAAATAATTAGTTCTATATCACATTGAAAAATTAATTATGATCTCATTATCTTATTACCTAAAGAAAATAAAATATTATCATTATTTACTATTTATAAGGGTCATATTACTATTTATATTACTATTTATAGGGGTATGTTACTATTCCTCAAAAAATCAAGTTGGTTCTATAAGACTCCAAATGACTTACTGGTCACAACTCTAGATGTCCGTTTTTCGAAATTCAAAACATAGAAGTGGAAAATTTATGTTCAATGGACAGGTTTTGACTATCTCAAAAATAACAAAGTGTTGTTTCAAAGGAACACAATGCTTTTTGAAATATAGGCTATGAATAGAATATATTTAAGAGAAGCATACCATAAAATGTTTGGAGTGTTATATTATTCCCTCCTTCAGAAATTTCATACTCGAAATTTTATGTATAAAGCCCACCAAAAAGATGTGGGTGGTTATTCTTCATGAAATCCTTGGGTTCCCATGTTTCTTCCTCCATATTCTGGTTTCTCCAAAGAACCTTTACTAGAAAATTTGTTCTATTTATCAATACTTGCTCCCTTGTGTCAATAGTCCCGATAGGCTCTTCACAGTATGACAAATCAGGTTCCAGTTCTATTTCTTCATAGGTGAGAACATGCATTGGGTCTGACATGTATTTTTTCAACAATGACACATGGAACACATCATGAACTTTGGAGAGACTTGGCGGCATTTCTAAACGTTAATCTACAGCTCTAATTATTTCCAGAATTTCAAATGTTCTGATGTACCTGGGGCTCAGTTTCCCTTTCTTACCGAACCTTAAGACACCCTTCCATAGAGATACTTTCATAAATACATGATATCCCACTTGGAATTCCAAATCCTTTCTCCGGTTGTTAGCATAACTCTTATTCCTACTTTTTGATGCTTTAATATGGGCATGGATTGTCTTCACCTTTTCCATGGTCTCTTCAATAAGTTCCGGGCCTATAATTTTCCTCTCACCAACTTCATCCCAAAAAGTTGGAGTTCGACATCTCTTTCCATATAATGCTTCATATGGAGCCATTTGAATACTAGAATGAAGAATATTATTGTAGGAAAATTCCACCAAAGGAAAGTATTGATCCCACATATCTTGGAAGTCAAGAGATCGTGATCTTAGCATGTATTCTAGAGTTTGAATAGTCCTTTCAGACTGTCCGTCGGTTTGGGGGTGATAAACAGTACTCATATGAAGCTTAGTATTCAAATACTCCTGGATACTTTTCCAGAATTTTGATGTAAATTAGGGATCTCGATCAGACACAATTGATAGAGGTGCACCATTAATTATTACAATTTCATTAATAGAAATTCTTACAAGGCCCTCAAGTGGTAAATCCTCTCTTATTGGAAGGAAATGTGCTGATTTTGTGAGATGATCAACAATTACCCATATTTCATTATTCTTTCTAGGTGTCCTCAGTAGTTCGGTGACAAAATACATCATAAGGTTATCCCACTTCCACATAGGAATAGGTAGAGGTTTCATCACTCCGTTGGGATGTTGTCTCTCTACCTTCACTTGTTGACAAACTATACACCTTGACACAGAGTCAATAATTTCCCACTTCAAATTATCCCACCAAAAATATTCCTTAAAATCTCTATAAATATTTGTGCTTCATGGGTTTATAGAGAAATTTGAGCTATGAGAATCGTCTAATAGTTCCCTTTTTGGCTCAGGTACGGATGGAACACATAACCTCTTCCCAGATTTCTGAACTCCTTCTTCATACACGAAGTCTGACAGGCTCCCATCCTTGACAGCATTAATTTTCTTGTGTAGACTCTCATCATCAGATTAAGAGATTTTTATATTCTCTAATAATGATGGTTTAACAATCATTTGAAATAGGAAAGATTTTTCACCTTCCTTAATAATTTCCATATCCATCTTTAGTAGATCCAAAAATATAGGATCTCTCTCAATCCTCATTTGAGTTAGAAGTCCATGATCTTTCATACTTAATGCATCTTCCACCTTATTTTACTTTCCTAGGTGGTAGTGTATTAAATAAACATAATCTTTGAGTAACTCGAGCCATCTATTTTGCCTCATGTTGAGGTGTGGAAATGTATTTCAAACTATTTTGGTCTGTATAAATCTCACATATTTTTCCGTAGAGATAATTTATCTATATTTTTAGAGCAAAGATTATGACTACTAACTCAGGATCATGAGTTGGATAATTTTTCGCATGAGTCTTCAACTGTCTCTATGCATAATCAATAACTTTATCATTTTGTATAAGGACACAACCCAACCTATTCTTTGATGCATCACTGTATATTACAAATCCATCACTTCTTGATGGAAGAGTCAAAACTGCAGCATTGAAAAATCTTCTTTTCAATTCTATGAATAATTATATAAATTCTTTTGTCCACACAAACTTAACTCCTTTACGTTTGAGCTTGGTTAGCGGGTTATCCAGTCGGGAAAAATTCTGAACGAAATACCGATAGTAACCTGCTAAGACAATAAAACTACGTACCTCGATTATGTTTGTTGGTGTGGGAAAATCATGGATTTCCTTTGTTTTTGTAGGATCAACTAGGATTCTATCCTTAGAGACAATATGTCCTATAAAAGAAACTGATTGAAGCCAGAATTAGAACTTGATAAACTTCCCATATAATTCATTTCTTCTATGAGTTTTCAGAATAATCCGCAAGTGATCCTCATGGTCTTCGTAGCTTTTTGAGTATACCAGGATATCATCGATGAATACCATAAAAAAGTTATCAAGATATTACTTGAAAAATATATTCATTAAATCCATGAAAATAGAGGGTACATTAGTCAGTCTAAAAGTCATCACTGTAAACTCGTAATTCCCATACCTGGTTTGAAATGTTGTCTTAGGAATATCTTCCTTCCTCACACGCAGTTGATGATATCCGGATCGAAGGTCAATCTTCAAGAAGTATCGAGCTCCATGAAGTTGATCAAATAAATCATCAATCCGAGATAGATGATACTTATTCTTTATTCTAATAGCATTGATTTCCCTGTAATCAATGCATAACCTCATGGATCCATCTTTATTCTTGACAAACATAACCGGGGCTCCCCATGGAGAAAAACTAGGTCGAATAAATCCTTTTTCACTCAACTCCTCTAGTTTTTTATTTAGCTCCACTAACTCAACAATGGATATTCTATAAGGGGTTTTTGATATAGGTGTTGAACCAGGAATTAAGTCAATTAAAAACTCAATTTCCCGCTCTAGAGGATGTCCATGTAAATCCTATGGAAACACATCAATGTATTCTTGCACTATATTCACAACTTCAATTTGAAGATTTCTTTCCTCACCCATAGATATTGTATTCTCTTCATCTCCAAGAATTACATTCAATAGAGCTACTGGGGTTGGTTCTAGATAAGAATAATATGGAGAGGTCTCTCCTCTAAAGATAAGAGATTTTATACCATTTCCAAAATCGTAACTTCCTTTTTCCTGCAATAAATCTTCGTATCATAGTTTGACATCCAATTAATACCGAGAATTATATCAAAGTCAGTCATTGGTATGATGACAAGGTTAGAAACTAAAGCACGTTTATGTGTCACGAGGGGGACTAGTTGGCATGCCTTTGTTGCAAAGATGTATCCCCTAGGAGTTTTGACTAATAACTCCGTTATTAAATAAAATTGGAAATGTCTAATTTTCTTGGAAAACTGGGAATATATAAATGAATACGATGATCTAGAATCAAATAAAGTGTTGGATAAGTTTGAGGAAGCAATTAAAGTACCTGCCACCACATCATTAGGAACTTCAACTTCCGCAGTTTTAATCGCATAAGCTCTCCCTTGCTCTCTTGGATTTTTCTGAGGCATGTTTCTTTGGCACTTAGGACACTCATTTTCATAGTGTCCTGTATCTCTATAATTGTAGCATTGAACATCATCAAATTGTTTCTTCCCATTGAATTCATGAGATAGATGACCCTCTTCTCCACACTTATAGTAGAATCCCATTACTTTCACGCATTTCCTGAGATGATTCTTTCCATATTACTCACATAATGGGATTTTTTTCATTCCCTTGTTCTTCTTTGGCGCTTCACCTTTCCCTTGGTTATCAGACTACCACTTATTATCTTGGTTTACCTTGAACAAATTTGATCTAGAAAATTCCTTCTTTGTTTTGATGGAAATTAATATAATTTCATCATATGATGAAAATGTTTGAGAAGCCAGTTCCCTTCGAAGACTTGGCTTAGGACCTTCAATGAAATTATAAATCTTGTCTGCTGAGTCATGTACATAATATACGACATACCTGGCTAGCCTTGTGAAGGTAGCCTCATACTCTACAGCACTGTCTTATTCCCTTTTCTTAATGCTAAGGAATTTCCTCTTCAATTCGGTTCGTTACTCACGAGGGAAATATTTTTTGAAGAATACTTCCTTAAAAGTCCTCCATTTTATATCTTCTATTTATTCTTCCTCTGTGTTATTCTGAATCATGGAACAACATTGATCAGCTTCACCCTTGAGACAATATACTTCTATTACTACCTTTTCATTTTCATTGCATCTTAATTCCATGAATATCTTTTCAAGGGACTTGATCCATTTCTCAACAACCGCTAAATTATTAGTCCTGCTGAAATATGGGGGCTTCTACCACATGAAACGATCCAACATAGGTGTGTAATGATTATTCATTACAACCTGAGTATGTTTTCCCAATAGAGTCATGATCTGATCTGCTCCAACATTGACTGTGTTGACTTTCTCAGTGGGGAGATCCCTACATTACCCACGAGTATTGATTACCCTTCTTCCATTAGACTCCATTTTTAAATAATGACTCACACTATATTAGGGTATGAATCATAATGTATAATCTTAAATTAAAAAAATACTTAGCATAAATTGAGATCCTATGAATGGCTAATCCCATAATCATAAAAATGGTTTCTTTGAGGAATAATTTACTTTTCAATCCTTCCTAATGTATTATAAAGAAAATATGAATTATCCTAAGAATATCCCCTGAGAGTTTCATAACCAAGAGTGTAACAAGGCCTATTTTCACGTACTAGGATACCTTGGGTCAAGCCTGAAACTTCTTATCGAAGCTCTCATTCCTAGGTACATCTGTGCTAGAGCCACCTCTACCTGATCGTATCTAGACAGGGATGTATTTTCTAGAAAAATTCACATAATTTATTCCTTACCAAAATACCAAGACGTTCGTGTACATTTATCCTCGAATACTACCTTAGGTATTTGGTCCCTACTATACATTTCCTACTCTAGTTTCCAATTTTTCTACTAACCTACCTCTGATACCAACTGCAATGCTCCGACCCATCTTAACCAGAGCCGGTACATTACCTATTATATTGGCATGGTTAGAAGGAGTGAAAATACAAAAGTAATGATCAGTTTAGTAGTCTTAAATAAACTAGATACATAGATGTAACTCAAATTACATTGGAAAAGGTTACAAAATACAATACATAATAAAAACTAAAAACTGCATCCATAGGAATTCAATAAAAGACCTCATCTTCATCACCTGTTGAAGGTAAAAAATGAATAGGATGAGATCAAATGCTTATTAAGGGTTAAAAATAGTGGAAAAATGAATTCAATAATAATTAAATCATAAATATTTTGACATAATCAATATGTCATGGTAAATAACTAAAAAACTCACACCATTAATAAACTGAGAATGAAACCGCATCCATAGATTTTGTCATAGAGAAAACCTCAAGGATAGTAATAAATGAAAATTAATAAAGAGAATGATTATTTAATTGGACATCATGTATCTGGAACATGATACCATAATACCATTAAAACGGTTTAAGTCTATGGGTAGAAACCCATTTGATTTTTGGAAACAAACTCGAAGGGTTTATCGCCAACTGATTTGTATCATGAGACCTGTCGATGCATCGAGGGGATATAGAGGGCCCCACCCACCACTTAAAGTCTAAATAATTCTTTATACATTGATTTAATACAATATCAACATGCCTTTTAAATACCCGTATAGAGTAGAGTATACATATTCATCAATATTTCCATAGTTAAAATATCTTTCCAAATAAACACCATTTGTAAAATGGTATACGGTTTAGACAATACTCATATCCATGATATGAGAATATGTATATTTAATAAAAATATAATTTCAAATTAAAATTGATCTCAAATGGGAATTAGGTACACCACATAAGTATTATTAGGTGCAATATACAAAGTTATTCACCACAAAATTGCAGTTGAGACAAAGTCCCTTACCACAATGTAATCAGTAGAATCATATGACCGGAACTTAAAAACCATCAAATGAATAATTAAATAACATGAATATAAATATAATAAATTTATTATATATAAAATGGAAGTAAACATATACCACATACAATAAATAAGTGGCGAACAATGAAAATCTCACAGAAATGAAAGTGAGATGAGAAACCCCTTACCTTATGCTCGAGTGTGTTCTTAATTTGTTTCAATGACCCAAATAATAAAATTTAGCTTCATTAATTAATAATTAAAGAACCTCATATACATGTAATTTATTTAGTATAACCTTATTAGTTTTATTCATGGCCCTTTTTATGGGTTTAATAGGTTCAATTTTATTGTTTTGGAATCATTTTCTTCCTTGGTTTTCATGATTCGTTTGCTTGTATTCATGAATGGAAGTTTGTTTGAAATGTGGTTAAACATACAGAATTTTTAATATATATTATTAGTTACATTAAAGATATATAAATGATCTTATAATGATTATGAGTTATATACTTGAGGATGAATCATTAGTTAAAAGTTATTGATAGACGTTTGGATTTAGCTTGTTGATTTTGTGAACAATGAAATTGTTTTGTATTATTATTACATATTATGAGTGTGTAGAGATTATAGAACATTAATGAGATGAAATAAATATATTATGATCTGTTTCAAACATAAAAATGGTTTCATGAACATAATTGAACATGGTAATGAAAATTGAGAATCTATCGTCCTTGAATGTGATAAATTAACACATCTCATACGGTGTTTTCATTTTTAGTATACGAGGAGAGGGAAATAGAGATGATGATGAAATATTCCATTATAATAATATAATTAAAGTTCATGTAAGGTAATTGAATTATCATAGAATTTGTATGAGGGGAGATGAAGAAATAAGTATTAAATAAATGAACTCAAAATATAAGAAAAATTGAGAAATCTCTCATGAAAATTCAGCAGCCTAACAGTGTCACTTAAAATTTCATAAAATAGTTTTTTGAGAGAAAGGGAGTATATAATCACTATTAAATAATATGGTAAATAAGGGGAATATGTAATGACATATCTTAACATAATCCAATTGAAAATAAAAGAGAAAACATAAATGAAATCTTTAAGAAAAGAGAAGGGTGGTTGATTCTCTTACCTTGTAGAGTAACTCCCAAAACTTGAAGGTTGGGACCTTGGAGGTTTGAGGAAACCTTGGGAGGACTACTAGGGAAGTAATACTACCATATATTCTAGGATAATGAGTTTGGAATGAAATAAAAAGAAGTTGGTGAGTGGGTATTTATAGTAATTAAGAGACAGTTTTTTATTAATTAAAAGGGACACCTCATTAGTGGTGTTTTTGAAAAACCATGGGCTTTCCCATGGTATTTACCCATGGTTTTTGCCAATTGGGACACCTAATGTCATAAGTTGCTGTAAAAAAGTCTATCAGCCATTTATATTTAATTATTACATCATTATGATGTCATTAAGCTACTGAAAACTCAAAACGGTATTTTTTTACTATTCACAAAAAATTCAAGTATTTTAGAAAAATCCAAAAAATTCACCCTAACCATTTTTAGATGTGTAGAATTAAAAAATGAACTCCACTTTTAGAAAATAAATTTATAATTATTTTTAATTTAATTTTAAAATAAAATCATGTAAATTTGTAAAATAACAATTTTAAAGATATAATTAGTTCTATATCACATATGAAAATTAATTAAGATCTCATTATCTTATTACCTCAAGAAAATAAAATATTATCATTATTTACTACTTATAAGGGTCATATTACTACTCATATTACTATTCGTATTAATATTCACAGGGGTTTGTTACTATTCATCAAAAAATCAAGTTGGTTCTATCAGACTCCAAATGACTTACTAGTCACAACTCTAGATGACCTTTTTTTGAAATTCAAAATATAGAAGTGGGAAATTTATTTTTAATGGATAGGTTTTAACTATCTATAAAATAACCACGTGTTGTTTCAAAGGAACACAATGATTTTTGAAATATAGGTAATGAATAGAATGTATTTAAGAGAAGAATATCGTAAAATGTTTGGGGTGTTATAATGATGGCAGGAGGTGGTGTAACATGATGTAAATGATCAGATCTCCATACACTCAAATAAAACACTGGATGTCCCTCTAAAAAAACAATGAAACATGCCTATCATGGAATGTGAGCAGTGGAGGACTCACCATCTCTACAGTTGATATAATTATTACTTTTTTATAATTAATTCAATAAATTTGAAAACTATTTTTTAAAAAACCGTAAGAAGTAGTATGGGGTAGAAAATTAACATTCATAATTAATCATTATGATGAAAAATGAGGTAAAAAAATAGATGTGACGGATGTTTCTGGATTAATATATCAATTTCTAATTTTAATGATTTCCAATCATGTTTAATTTATTTCTAAATATTTATATTTATAACATCTGTGATGAAAATCCAATATATAACATGTGGTTGGATGATATATTCAATCGACCGTGTGATTTGAAGGAAAAATTTGAAGAAAATGCTTTTAGAGGTTGAACATATTTTTATTCATTTCTATTGTGTCTTTATTTTTTTAATAGTTGAATTATCACAAAATTCATTTTGATTGAATCCAGAAATGAAACAAACTAGAGATGAAACAAGCCATAAATGAAGCAATTTATAAATAAAAGGATCCATTAATGAAAAGTCTATATATGAAGAAATATAAAAATTCATGATAAAATACAAATACTTGATCAAGGATGATGGGAAGTGGAGCTCTATCCTACCACTTGGGGACATCTCTTAAGAGTATGCCCTTTTGAGTGAAAAATGTTGCATCGTAGTCCCCATCCCCATTGCTGAGGCCAATCTTTCTCATTTCTAATATGAGTATACTTTGTTCATCCCCAAGGGTGAAACCTAGTAATATCAGGAAGAAATGTAATAATCCATTAATGAGAAAAATGTAGATATAAAAAAATTCATAAATGAAAAATCCATAATAAAAATCATGGAAATATCAGGGATGACAGTCGGCTGATCATCATGAAAGGTAATAAAATGAAAGTCACAAATAGGTATCTAAGGTGTACTATAGTAGTTAACCAGAGTTCTCACGTGATACACCAAGTCAATATAGGGCCCCCATGATATGTTTACTAATTCACAAGCTGCAAAAAACATGTGCATAGGGATATCTCATTGCCTAGAACTTACTACAATCACAGTACCAATTTTCTAATATGGCCACTAGAACTCAACCACTGTTTCCTTTGAGTGAGTCATGATACTCTCTTACCTAAAAGAATCTCTATACCCAGTCAAAGGTTAGAACACACAATGATGATGTGTAATGTAGTATTTGATCAATGGTACTTTGGAAATGCTGACCAAAATGCATTCTATTTTTCATCATCTAATAGGTTTGTTGGGACTATTCAACAAAGTACATCACATATCTATACAATGTATCTTGTACTAACCCCGTGATCGGTAGTTTTCAAACACCCTTGAAGACCCCATTTATGCACTCTACTATATTAATGGTCATATGACCATATCTTCTACCACCATCATATGTTAATGACCATTTTTCCTTTGAAATCTGAATCATATAATCATACACATCTTGATTATCCCTTTGTATGTACTCAAATAAGTTGATCAAACCTTTCTTGTTGGGGATCGTATGCTGAAACCATAAAATAATAATGTATTTAAAAGAATATTAATTTTTTTTCTAAAAAAAATTAAGTTAAAAAAACATACCCAAATTGACGATTTCCTTCTTTATTGACTCATCTCTGAAATACTTATGAAAATTAAAGGAAATATGTCTAATGAAATATCAATGATAAGCATTAAATTCTCTCCATTAAATCACATCACTATTAATGGTCTCTATAATCACTTGATAGTGATCAAATATCAAACACACTCTCTGGTTTTGTGTGACATGAATTCATATACATGCCAAAAACCCACTCCAGGATTCAAAATTTTTCTTTTAATAATGAAAAATGAAAGTGGTAAAAAATAATGATTAACATACAATGTGGTATATATAGAAACCCTATCCTTTTAAACATATATTTACATGATTTTAAGCATAATTAAACATCAAATTACAAGACAAGAATCGTAAGTCTATTGTCTTAGAAGACCATTTACATAAAACTGAAAACATGAGACTAAATAAAACATTTCTTTATTTATCACCCATTATGAGCTCCTAAATTCCTTTGATCCTTTACATATTAATATGATAACCTAGGGATAACATGAATAAATGGATGAACTAAAAAATCCTAGTAAGGGAATAAACATTAAAATAAATCTTAGCACATGGGTTAAAAGGCATAACATAATTATATATAAAGGCATGGAACATGATTAAACATAAGGAATAACAACATGGAATCATATAATCATGGATTCATAGTAATTTGGTATCAACACAAAACATTAATTTAGCATGATTCAAATCGTTTTGCACATAGAGGATCACGAGTCAAGGCTCATTGCACATAGAGGAGCACAAGTCAAGGATAACCACCAAGAACATTGCACATAACGTCTCATGAGACTAAACAATACCCAATGAATTGGAGTGATATCTAGGCACACCCTTCAAAAAATACTCATGAATATGTGTGCCAAATGATGAATACTACATAAGGAATCAAACATAATATAAGGGTTACCCATGGAAAGGAATGAGTATCATAACCATGTAACAAGGCATAAAAACGAGCATATGATAAATTTGTCCATGAAAGAATGAATTAAAAACATACATGGACATTCATAAGGTAAAATAGGCATAAATAATGATAAATTATGTTAAACTTAAGTGATAACATGTAAAAATTGTTTTTAAGAGACTTTATAATTAAAACATTTTAGTGCGGTTTAAGGAATGTATTAAAGAGCATTTTAAAGAAAAAAGGAAAAATATTTTATATAAAACTAGAAGTGAACCAAGATATTTTTAATTATAAAATGATTGATTTTATAAAAATAATATTGTCTTAAAATATATTATAGAGTTCACTTGAAATTGGGTAAGAATTCAAGAAGTTCCCTTAAATCGGGCTTGCTTATCGAGAAAAATTGAGTGGGGAACATTTTAAAACATGTATATCCCCAAACAAGAAGGGTGAATGGATATTGATACATGATTCAAAAAAAATACAAAATTCATAATATTTAAATTAAAATAAAATATAATTTTGTTTGGTTAAAAAAGAGAAAGAATAACCTGAAAGAATAATGGAGGTTCGGGTTGAATCCCTTACCTTATACCTGAAATAATTCCACACTTAATCTTAATGTACTTAATAATCAAATTAGATTAATTAATTAATAATCATAGAACTATTTATAAATTTATTTGATTTATTATAACTTTATTAAGTTCATTTATGGCCTTTTTGATGGGTTGAGATATTCAATTTCATGATTTGGGAGCATTGAAGTCCTTGGTTTTCATGATCGGTTTACTTGTAAATGTGTATGTAAAATCATGTAGAATGAGGATAATTGTCCAGAAATGAACTTATATTTTATTAAATTATATAATATTAAAATACCATTTTTTCATAAGTGAGGATTATTCATTAGATAAATCATTAATGACTATCGTTTAGATTAATTTCACATTTTTTTATCACAACGAACTCATTTTGTTTTATAAATTAATATCATGTGTAAAAAATGATTCCAGAACATTACATAAGGTATAATAAATATATTATAATTTGGTTCAACCACAAAAATGGTTTCATGACCATAATTGAATATATAATTGAAATATGAAAGCACATGATCAATGAAGGTGGTAAATCAGCACCTCATGGATGATGTTTTTATTCTCAAAGTAAAAGAGATAGGATAATAGATTTGATGAAGAATTATTCCATAGACTTGATAAAATTGTAGTATATGTAAGATAATAGAGTTTTCATTCCATTTGGATGAGGTGATGTGGGGAGAAAAAATGAAAATAAATTAAAAGAAAATGGAAGAGGGTTTTACCTCTTGATTCCTTCTTCTTGAGAACTTCCTTAGTGGATTGGTTTTGGTATTTTGTTAAGAAAAAAAGTTCATGGTCATTAGGAAGGTACTTGGGAGGATATTTGAGTAGAATTTGGACAATTCTAAAGTCTTGAGATGTGTTTGGAGAATATGTTCTGAGGGGTGGTATTTATGGTGGGAGAGAGGGGCGTTTTCTCATTATTTTACTTTATATTTTTTTATTTTTCTCAAGAAAAGAAATAGTATTGATTCATGAGAATAAATAAAGTAATTAGATCATGTGAGTTTGAGATAATGGGCTTACATCAACACTTTGTCATCTATGACTCCATAATTCAAGTATTTATCATTTATCATAAATTATCATATTTTACTATTCACAAAAAATCAAGTATTTTAGAAAAATATCAAAAATTTACCCTAACCATTTTTGATGTGTATAATTTAAAAATGAACTCCATTTTATAAAAATAATTTTATAAATATGATAAATTTTAATTTTAATTAAAACCATCATTGACTTGGAAAATACATATTTTAAAATTATAACTGATTTTATAACACTTTGAAAAATTACTTAAGGTCTCATAAAATTGTCTTAAAATACTAAGAAATAAAAATATTAATTTATGGATACATTTTATGAAAAAAAATTCCTTTAAATTAATAAATTAATCAGAACATTGTAATTAAATATTTATGACTTACAAAAATACCAACACTTAATTAATAAATTTTAAAATATTTATTTACTTATACTATGATATAATAATAACATATTGTCACTTATAAGATGGATAAATTTTATTTGTACACTAATTGGTGAGGTTACTATTCAATTGCTTGATTTACTATTCATAAGGGTCACATTACTTTTCCAAAGGTCAAGTTTCTATTTCATCGATATAGGTTCCTTAAATTCTATAAATGCTTCTTATTTCATTCATTTGCTTGTATTGTGTTCTCTTATGTATTTATACCATATAAAATAATTATAAAAAGGGAATTTGTATTGATAAAAATTTGGGTCGTTGCATTCTACCCCCCTTATGAATTTTTTTCCTTGAAATTTTGTTTTACCTACTAAGGTGAAAACATGTGTGGATACTTTTCTTTCATCACTTTATTTTGTTCCTATATTGCCTCTTCATACTTATAGTTCTGCCAAAGTAATTTGACTAGGTGAGTGGTCTTTTTACATATAACTTTATCTCTATAATACAAGATCTTCACTGGATTCTCCTTGTAAGAAAGATCATTCTCCAACTGTACCACCTCTGAAGTCGGTACATGTGAAAGATCCGGTATGTACTTCCTTAAGAGGGATACATGGAATAATCATGTACCTGAGACTTAACTTCGAAGGGGGTGATATACCAGGGACTTAACTTCTCTTTCTTCTGAAACCTCATGATCCTCTTTCATGGAAATATGTGGAGGAATACCATGTCTCCAACCTTAAACTCTAGACCCCTTAGATGATTTTATGCATAGATCTTTTTTCAAATTTGGGCTTCCTTGATGTGTTGTTGAATGGTTTTTTCCTTCTCCACCATTTTAGGTCCTAATAGATTATGTTCACCAACATCATCCCAATATACTAGTGTTTTTCACCCTTTCCCATAAAGGGATTCATATGGAGACATTTTGATGCTTGAGTGGAAACTATTGTTGTAAGAGAACTCAACCAGAGACAGATGTTGGTCTCATCCTCCTTTGAAATCCATAGAACATGCTCTCAACATGTCTTCTAGTATCTGAATAGTTCACTCATATTTTCCATTAGTTTGAGGTTGATAGCCCGTATTAAATTTCATCTCAATACTTAGATAATTTGGGATACTATTCTATAACTTCTAGGTGAATCTTGGATCTCAGTTGGATACAATATATAGTGGTACTCCATGCATCCTTACCACTTCTTTGACATATATCCATGAAAATTGATAAAGTGAGCTGTCTTTGTAAGATGATCCACAATAACCCATATAATACTGTTCCCTATGGATGTTTTTGGAAGTCCAGTGACAAAGTCTATGGTGTTTTCTTCCCATTTCCACATTGGTATGGGTAATAGTTTCATCATTCCTTTCGAATATTTCCTTTCAGCCTTCACTTGCTGACATACCAAGCACTTTGATTTATATTACGTGATCTATTTTTTCATATTTTCCCACCAAAAGTTCTCCTAGATATCTCGATACATATTTTTTCTCCCTAGGTGAATAGAGAAGGTTGAGCTATGCACATCATTCAGAAGATCTTTATTTATTTATGGACTATATGATACATATAGTCGTCATCCAAATCATACAACTACATCCTCATCGATCTTGAACTCGAAGGATTTCCCATTTCGGATAGATTCCACCATTTTCTGAATTTCCACATCATTTCTTTGCGTATCCTTTATTTTCTCAACAAGAGACGGTTGAGCAATCATTTGAGAAAATATTGATGATGTTCCCACCTTATTGATTCCCATGTCCATCCTTTGTAAGTCTAAGAATATTAGATTCTTCTCAATTCTCACTATTGATAAAGATGCATGATTATTTCTACTTTGAGCATCTACCACCTTATTTTCCTTCCCAGGATGGTAGTGGATTGAGAATTAGTAATCCTTGATGATCTCTAACCATATTCACTAGCACATATTAATCTCTTTACATGTGAATATATATTTGAGACTCTTGTGACCAGTATATATCTCATACTTCTCCCCATAGAGATAATGCCACCATATTTTCAACATGAAGATCACAACCTCGAACTCCAAATCATGCGTAGGAGAGTTTTTATCATGAATTTTAAATTTCCTTAATGTGTAGTCTATCACTTTTGCATTTTTCATCAGTACAAATCCTAATTCTTTCTTTGAAGCATTGTTGTATACCACAAAGAGTTCTCCACTTGTTAGAAGTGTGAGTACTGGCATAGTGATAAGCCTTTTTTTAGCTCCTTAATGCTTTCCTCATATTCTTGAGTCCATACAAGCTTAACTCCCTTACATGTAGTCTTGGTTATTGGCTTTGACAATCATGAGAAGTTCTTAAAAAATTGTCGATAATACCTAGCTAGACCAAGAAAGCTACAGATCTCGGTTACATATGTTGGCCTGGCCACTCTTTGATTGCCTTTGTTTTGGAAGGGTCCACATATATTCCTTTTCTGGTGATAAAATTCCCCAATAATGATACTTCTTCCATATAGAAATTACATTTACTATACTTTTCATATAGTTTCTCCCTTCTTAAAATCTTTAGTACATTATTCAAATGCCTATTGTGTTTCCCCCTACTCTAGGGGTATATTAGAATATCATTGACAAATACTACCAAAAATTTTTCAAGGTAATATATAAAGAATATATTCATTAAATCCATGAAAATCGTTGGATAATTAGTTATTCAAAAGGGCATCACTATGAACTCATAGTGTCCACACCTCATTCAAAAGACAGTCTTGGTAATATCTTCCTTCCTCGCCTTTAATTGGTGATATCCCGATCGAAGGCCCACTTTAGAGAAATAACTAGCCCCACATTGCTTATCTAACAAGTCATCTATCAATGGTAGAGGAAACTTGTTATTTATCATGATTTTATTGAGCTCACAATAATCGATGCAGATGCACATTGATCCATCCTTCTTCTTAATGAAGAGGACTAGATTACCCCATGGTGAAGCACTCAGGCGTATAAAACCCTTATCCAGATTCTCCAATAAATACTTCTTCAATTATTCCTACTCAATTGTGGACATTTTATAAGGTTTCCTTGATATAGGTAGAGATCCAGGAGTAAGTTAAATTGAGAACTCAACTTCTCGATCAGGGGGAAGACTATGGAATTATTTAGGGAATACATCAGTGTAATCCATCATGATGAGAATGTCTTCAAGAATTATTATCTCCTTTGTCTCAATCATTTGAGCGAGATATACTTTCTCATAAGTCATTAATATCCAAACTTGATATGATTATTCTGAATGAGATTTATATTCCTCCTTATACTTGTAAAGAATTAGAGGATGTTTCGAGATGTGAAGAGTGATCTCCCTTTCTTGACAGTTGATGTTGTATTTATATAAATATATCCAATCCATGCCCAATATAGCATTAAACTCTACCAAAGGGAGTAAGACAAGATTTTCTGGGAGGTTCAATCCACAAACATTAACCAGGGAGGAGTTATGTACTTTGTATGCAATAATTCCCCCATTATCTGTTCTCATAGATAACTCAACCTATAAATTTTGAGGTGGTGTTTGAATAGTTCTACTAAACCTGAAAGATATGAAAGAATTTTTAGAACCAGGATTAAATAGAATGTTCTCTATTCTTGAATGAATAACCAGCATACCTATCAGCACATCATTTTTCGGCTACACATTAGTATTAGTGATAGAATAAGCCCTTCCTTGTTGACTTGGAGGTTGTGATAACCCTCGGCTTATGGAATTCATTTGAAAAATTATCATGTTCCTTACTATTGAGATACCTCACTACTGGATGAGCATTAAAATGAACCTTCCTTTCTTATTTCACATTAGGGAGATTCTTCATATCCCTTTAGAAATTTTTAGCAAGATGCCATATTCTTCCACATTTGAAGCATATCCTGGTTCCCTTTAGATAGTTCTTAGGATGCTTCTTCCCACAATTTTGACACGTAGGATATTCAGTCTTCTTTTCATCCTATGATTTATTTTCCGATCCACCCATATTAGACTCTATTTTCCTCTTTTTTTTACTAGGCCCGTGAGAACATTGAGAGTCTTAGATCTTCATTTCAATTGTGAGGGCACAACGTGAAATCTCTTTATAACTGTAAAAGTCTCGAATCACCAATGATTTTCATAGTCTCAGCTTTAGTTTGATAAATAAGTGATCCACCTTAATTTTGGTGTCCATGAGAAAAATGAAGATGTATCTTGCACGTCCTGTAAATTTTTATTCAAACACCTCGATAGACTCATCTTCCTCCTACTTAATTCTGAATAACTCTCTTTCCATCTTGAGATAGAGGGTTCAAGAAAAAATATTTATTGAAAAACAATTTCTTGAATTCCTCTCAATCCATGGAATCAATTTCCTCCTTGGACTTTGAACTTATGATCAGTGTCCACCCCTAATCAGCTTCCCCAAAAAAACGATAGACCGCTAGCACAAATTTCTATTATTCTAAGCACTAGAGGATATATAATATCTTTTCAATGGAGTTAATCCATTGTTCCGTGAGGAGGGGATTGGAAGATATGATAAAAATGGGAGGCCTTTTCCACATGAATGATTCAACGACAACTTGCTCTTTCCTTGGAGAAGGAGGGAGTTCCACACTATTCAAGTTATTATTCATAACTTGAGCAGTTGATCAAGAATTTTCATAATGTTTTGAGAACCCATTTCAATCATATTTGGCATATCATTAGGGAAATCACCACATTTCTTATCACATTGATTGTTGGCACATATTCTCCTATTTCATGCCATTAACTAAGAAAAATAAAGTACAATTAGTGGGGATTCAATAATTATCTATTAATCATAAAAAGGACACTTTAAACATAAAAGGATAAACTCTTAAAGGAAAAATATATCCTAACTTGTGGTTCCCTTGGTTTCAATCTTGGTCATCCATGATCTATTTTTCTAAAAAATATTCTTATGGGAATTTTATTTATTCCATTAATAATGGTTTGTAATGATCTTATGAATTTATAAAGTATATCCCCCTGGAGTGTCAAAGCAGGTGCGTAGTAATGCCCATTGTCGTGTACCAGGTTACCCTGAGTCAGGCCCGGAACACCTTGTCAAAGTTGTTACTCTTAGTTACATCTATTCCAAAACCATGTCCACTTGTATCTCCATATAGGGATGTATTTTATTTATAAAACACATACTCTATACTTACCAAAATTTATGGATATTTTCTCATACATAGTCTTATCTTTAAGTTTCTTACTAAACTTTTCTATTCCAAAACCCCCAAAATAACTTGACCATCCTCTAATACCAACTATTGCGACTCTAGACTTTTACACATATCTTTACATGATTTTAAGAATGATTAAAAATCAAATTACAAGCAAAGGATCATAATTCTATTGTCTTGGAAGACTAAGTACATAAAACTGAAAACATGGGACTAAATAAAACAATTCTTTATTTATCATCCATTATGAGCTCCTAACTTCCTTTGAGCCCTTAAATCTGTATAGGATAACTTGAGGATAACAGAAACAAATGGATAAGCTAAAAAAACCAAATAATGGAATAAACATTAAAATAAATCTTAGCACATGGGTTAGAAGGCATAACATAATGATATATAAAGGCATGTAACTTGATTAAACATAAGGAATAATAACATGGAATCATATAATCATGGATTCATAGTAATGTGGAAGAAACAGAAAACATGACTTTTGCACGAGTCAAATCTCATTACACATAGAGGAGTATGAGTCAAGGATCATTGCACATAGAGGAACATGAGTCAAGCCTCATTGCATATAGAGGAGAACAATTCAAGACTAACCACCAAAACCATTGCACATAACATCTTAGGATACTAAACATTACCCAATGCATTGGAGATCTATTTTTGAGCACCCATCATAACATATTTAGGAATATGTTGGCCACATGAATAATAATACATAAGGAATCAAACATAAAATAAGGGTTACCCATGTAAAGGAATGGGTATCATAACCATGTCACAAGGGATAGCAAATGAGCATATCATAAATGTGTCCATGAAATAATGGATTCAAAACACACATGGAAATTCATAAGGTAAAATAGATATAGATCATCATAAAGGATGTAAAAGTAAAGTCATAACATATAAAAATAGTTTTTAAGAAACTTTAGAATTAAAATATTTTAGTGTGGTTTAAGGAAAATATTAAAGAGCATTTTAAAGCAGAAAAGGTAATAATCATTTATATAAAACTAAAAGTGAACCGAGATACTTCCCAATTAAATTAAGATGATTATATGCTGATCCTAAATGTATTAAAGTCATCATGAAGTAATGATATAAGATAAAGTTTATAGAAGAATAAATTCAAGGATTTCTGGTCTCAGTTCACCAGTATGAGATTTCTAGAGGTATATTTGTTTTAAGGTTTAGAAGGTTGATTTTATCGTAAGAAGACGAAGATGCTGGTTTTTAGTCGGACAAAAAATACACAAGATACAAATATCTAGAGAAATAAGTTGATGTGAATCAAAATTAGAAAAGGAAAGAAGTTGTTGAAGTCAAAGTTGCTAACAAAAATTCATTGGATGTGATGTGTCACCAATCATCAAAGTGAACCTCGCACCGATGATCAGACATAGTCATGGTTGTAAAGGAAAATCAGAGGTAGAAAGTTTTATTGAAGCGGTTCTATAAGAAGAGTTAGTTGGGACTGATGTGGAAGTTAAAGTTGTTAGAACCAAATAAAAATAATATCAGAGTTTAATAAAAAATATAGTCAACCATTTTCATCAAGATGAGTTGATGGGACAAGTATGATAACAGTACTCAGATTTGTTTGTCAATTGGGTCAAGAGTCATTAGACTATTGCTGAAACTATCACATTAAAGTGAATTAGAGACTGATCCATCTGATGTGGGTTGATACCAATAAACATCATCATACACAAGATCATTGATGTGAAGAAAAGAATAAAATGTATAATTAATTAAGTCAATTACTAAAGTATTGTCAAGAGAATCTTGAAGTGTGAAGAGAATAGAGAAGTGCTTCTTTGAAAAAGTTTGAAGATGATGAAAAAGTACTACCAAGGAAGAACTATAATATTTAGAAGTTGTGACCATGTTTTTTTATAATTATTTGAAGAACCTTATAACCAACAACTGGTACAAAGGAATGTAATGGGGATTCTACAGTAGTGAATATATATTCATCATAATATGGAAATCAGAATGGAAATTAGATTTGTATTGAAGAACGTTTAGAAATTATGAAGTGAGCTGAAGTCTTGAGAAGATTCGAGAAGAAACAATAATATTTGAGAAGCACATAAGAAGTTAAACATGTTTCCAAAATGTAAATAAAATTTATGTTTCAGGAAATTAGGTTGAGCGGGAAAAATTTTCAGAATCCCACCTAAACAACATTTTGATTACTTTTAAAAGGAGGAAGTACTTTTTACTTTTTGACATGGATGTACTATTAAATACAGAAGGTGGAGTGCTAAAATTTTCTAGAGAGAATGAGTTTTGAGATCGAGAATACCTGAAGAAGTTTTCCAGATATAAAGAAAAAATGAGAAGAGAGATGATCGTAATCCGAGTTTCTGGATCAGATTGAGAAATAAGACTGGGATTTTCAAACTCAGAAAAAAATAAGTTTAGATTTTTTATAATTATTATGGTAGAGTTATATTATCGGACTAAGATATTAGACTGGAGAATCAGATTGGGTATTAGGATGAGTATCATTACAAAAGTCTAGATAGGTTCTTACCTACTACTGGGTAGAAATGTGATTTTTTTTGAAGATCATATTTGTAAATGTGGATAAGGCAGTATAGTAACATGTTATGAAGGAACTGGTGAATTTTTCTTAACTTGTTACACAAATTTTATTACATCATTTCATGATACTTGAATGCACTGTTTTATTGAACATAGTGATTCATGAGTGTAAGAGAATATCCTAATCATTATATCCAAACAAAAGGATTGTTTTCTAGTTGATTGTGTGGTATTAGATTGTTTCCATACCATACCAAGGATGTAGATACTCTTTTTGAGTAGTGAACCTTGTAAATTCTTATTTTCATGTGGATGTGTGGTTGATTTTGTTTTCATCAAAGTAAAAACCCTTTAACAGAAGGTGAAGGTTATATCAAAACAAATGACACTTAAAAGAAAAAGATTTCATTGATTCACCCCATCCCCCTCTCAGTGATACATTTATCATGCTGGGAATTATCAATTGGTATCATAGCCAAGATTCCCTTCATTTACTCTTTGACTGAGTTTTTGTAGAAGAAGTTATGATGGATAATATGAATTGTGTAAACAGTAAAGGAATTTCAGTCTTCGATGGTAAGGATTATCATATATAGAAATATTAAATGTTTCCTTATCTTTTTTCCTCTTGGGTATGATTTTCCTAAAGCTGTAATAGATAGATTTCATCCGATTGATGAAAAAGTTCTTATCACATCTATTGAAAATAAGAATCTTGAGAATGATGGAAGAGTGAAGAATTATTTACTCTCATAACTTTCTAAAAGAGTTTTTTTGAGTAAAAGGTGTTGTCACTTCCAAAAGTATATGGGATAAGCTAAAGAACATTTATGAAGTCAATACAAAAGTTAATAAGGAAAAGTTAAAAATTTGGAGGCTAAAGTATGAAGTTATCAATATGGGTGAATATTAATCAGTCATTGAATTATTTTCTATGTTGAATGAAATTGTTATCACTATTAGATGTCTTAATGAAATGTTGTATGATTATACTATTGTTGAAAAGATCTTAAGAATTACTCCTGAAAAGTTTTATACTAAAGTTTCATATTTGGAAGATATAGATCTAGAAACATTATCTATGTATGATTTTCATATTAATCTCATTACTTATGAAATGATAAGTGAGAGATTTATGAAAGTCAAAAAAAAAGTTTATGATGAAATATATTTCAAGGCTTCCAAGATATAAAAGCTTAAGAAAATTCTTAAAGAAGAAGAAGCTGGTGATTCTGATTCTAAAAATGAGGTATATAACAATATTAATGAATTATTATCCTTGTTTTCTAAAAATGTGAAAATAGGTACAAGAAAATATAAATGGAAACTTCACTTGAAATGTTTTGAATGTGGATCCGTTGAGCAGTTTGTGGCCAATTTTCATCGAAGAAAAAAATAAGAGGATAATGATGAAGATGATATAAGATAGAGAAGATCATGGAAGAAACATGGTGATAAGGATAAATCTTATCCCAAATGGAAAGATAAAAAATTCTTCAAATCTAAAAGAAGAAGTTTTTTATCTAAAGATGATGAAGAAGTACATAGTGAAGCAGATTCCAAAAAATCTACTGAGAAGTCTAGAGAGAATAATTTTATTTCAATATTTTACTATGAGAGTATGGAAGAAATAGTTCATAAAAGAAGAAGCTCCATTAGAATTTTATCTGAAATAATAATTGAAATAATTACTAAGAAATATTGGGAGGCTTGAGAAAGAAAGCAGGAAATTGAAAAATAAAAATTCATTAAAAAACAATCAATAATGTTTTCCTGATGAGAAAGTTAAGATTCTAGAAGTGATTAATGACTTAATGAAATATCTTGAGAAATAAAATAATTGTAAGGAACTTCTGGAAATAAAGTTGAAGGAAAAATAAGAAGAGTTGGAACTTATCCAATAAAAACTTTATAAATATGAGCAGAGGCTTACAAGTTTTAAAGATTATATCTCTAAAGTTGGTGAAAGTTATGGAAAGGGTAAACCTGAGAAGGATCAAAATTTACCTTCAATGGTTGAGAAGAAAACTAAAATTGTTGCTAAGAAGAAGAAAGCTAGAAAAGTTATGTATGTATCCAAAAACAAAAAAGTGAAGAAGTCATAATTTTATAAAAATTATGAGTCTAAAAATGTTTCAATTACTTCTGGTTCTAAAATGGATAAAAATAAAACTGAGATGAAAAATAATATTCCAATTGATAACAGAAAAGTTGGTTCTTAACAAAATATTGATAAGAAAGAGATGAAGGTTTCTTAAAAACATATTCACAACTCCAATCATTATAAATGTTTCATAAGAGAATATTATTTCATTGGATACTGCTGGTATTGTGGTGGATTCATGCATACAAATAATATGTGTTGGTTTAATAGAAAACATTACTACTATTATACAAACTAAAAAAGACAAATTTTGAGGGGGGGGGGTCAATAATTTTAAAGGAAGAAGTCTGAGAAGTATATTCTGAAGAAACCTGAGAAGGTTGGTGTAAAAATTGAAAATAGGTTCCAAATATTGGAAACTATTTTTGAAATATGTGAACAACCTATACACCTTGCAAAAGTTTTTCTTATTTTGTTACCAACACAAAAAAAGTTGGTTAACAATTCTCAAAATCCATAAGTTAAGAAAGATAAAGGGAAAGAAATATCTCTTATTGTAGAAACTTTTCTCAAATCTACAAAAGAAGAATGACCTTGGATCTTGGATAGTGGGTGCTATTATAATATGATAAGATATTAGAAATTATTGAAGAATGTGAAAGACTTCAAAGATGAAATGATGAAATTTGGAAATGATGAATCTCTTAGAAGTAAAGGTGTTGGATTATCCATCATTGGGGAAGAAAAGTTTAAATCTAAGAAATCATTTTTTGTTGATAGGATGAAACAAAACTTTATAAGTGTTTAAAAACTCTGTGATAAAGGTAAAAAATTTATTTTTAGAAAATATGGGTTTTTTGTGAAAAATGAGGAAGATGAAAAAGTAGTTACAAGAGGCCAACACACAAAAGAAAACTTGTTCCAAGTAGGAGAGGCTAAAAACTATTGTTACTTAGGCATAGTGGAAGATAATCAGTTGTGGCATAAAATTCTAAGAAACATGTGTAAGAGAAATAATATAAAGTTATCAAACTAAGACAGTGTCTGGGGTATTCTTGATATGTCAAGAATAAGAGATTGATACTGTAAGATTTTTCAAAAGGAAATGATAACCAATTATGTGCATAAGAAAGTTTAAATTTGTTCAAAATGTCCCTTAGAACTTATTCATTCTAATATATATGGGCCAATGAGAAAACAATAACCTCATATAGATAAGTAATTCATTACTTTCATTTATGACTTTACTCACATTACTTGTGTTATGTATATCAAACATAATTTAGATGCTCTAAAAGTATCTACAATTTTTAGGAGGAAAGGTGAGAAGGAATGTGGGAATTCTATAAAGAAGTTGAGAACTGAAAATGGTGGTGAATACAAAAATAAAGAGTTTTAATATTATCTTGAGAAGCATGGAATTAAGCATGAGTTTATTACACCATACACTCTTCAACAAAATAGTGTTGCTGAAAGGAAGAATAGAATTCTGTTTGAAATGGAAAGAACTATGTTACTTGAACAGGGTATCTCTCGTTACTTTTGGAGGCAATCCATGATAACTGCTATTTATATCCAAAAACTATGTTTCTATAAGAAAATTTCAGATACGAATCTATATGAAATGTTTTATGATAAAACTCCAAGTTTGAAACATTTAATAGTTTTTAGGAGTCCATGCATCATAAATAAAAAATGTGGAAACCTTGGAAAGATTGAGCCGAGAGGTGAAGATGGAATTTTTCTTAGATATGCCCCATAAGGAAGAGGATACAAATGTTGCAACAAATATTCAGGAATATTAGTTGACTCTGTTGATGTAAAAATTATTTTAAAGGATGAGGAAGATAATTATACTCACTTAGATAAGGAAAATGAATAGAAAGAAAGAATTTTAGATAACAATTTTGATATGGATACCAACAATGGTAATCCTACTCAAGAAGGGGAATTAGACTCAGTTATTTCAAGTGATGAGGAAGAATCTTGGAAATATCATCCTATGCTGAGGAAGCAAGTGTAATCTCAAAAAATTATTGGTGATCAACATAAAAATGTTCAAATAAAAAGAACATCAAAAGTTATTACACGCATTTCCTTGTATTCAAAAGTTGAGCTGAAAGATGTGAATAAAGATTTTGAGCATCCAGAATGGGTTCAAGATATAAATGAAGAGCAGTATTAGATAGAAATGAATGATAATTGGGAACTCATACCTAAACCAAATAAAAAAAAATTATTGGTAAAATGTGGGGTTTTTGGAACATGTTGAATGAATATGGTGAATTGATAAGAAACAAAGAAATATTAGTGTGCAAAGGTTACTCACAAATTTAAGGCATTGAATTTGATGAGACTTTTGATTTGGTGGCAAGGTTAGAAAAAATTAGATTCTTTCTTTCTATTACTGCACAACAATGTTACAAAAAATTTTAGATGTTTGTTGAATTAGCATTTTCAAATGGTGATCTTGATGAGGAAGTTTACATTAAACAACCATGTGGATTTGTTTTTGGAAAAGATGAAATTTATGTGTGTAAGTTAAGGAAATCCTTTTATGGGATAAAATAAGCACTGAGAGCATGGTATTCCAAATTAGATACCTACTTAAGAAAGATGAGTTTTAATAAAGGAATGGTTGCTAATAATATAAACATAAAATAAATTTAGGTGTTTTCCCTCATCATAATTGTTTATATTGATGACAATATCTTTGTTGGGAATGATGAAAGAACTTGTGATAATTTCACTGAAGAGTTGAAAAAGTTGTTTTAGATGTCCATTCTGGGAGAAATAAAATACTTTCTTGGGATAAAAATCTTAAAAACAAATAATAAACACATTTTTCTTTCCCAAATTAAGTATACTAATGAAATTATTAAGAAGTTCAATATGGAAAATTTGAAAATATTTTCCACACCGCTTTCAATGGGAACCAAGTTTTCTAAAGATAAAGAAGGCGAATAAATTGATCCTAAAGAGTTTTATAAGATGATTATAAGTTTTTTATACTTGACTGCCTCAAGACCCAACATTTTTTACATTGTTACCTTATGTTAAATATTTTGGACTGATCTAAAAGAATGAAATTTATTTTATGGAAAAATAATTCTCAGATATATCAAAGGCACAAAAAAATTCAGAATCAGGTATGAAAGCTCAAAAAGTATTAACTTGTTTGAGTTTTCAAATACTGATTGGGAAGGAAATTTTGACAATAGAAGATCAACATCTGGTGGAGTTTTCTTTCTGGAAAAAAATTTTGTTAGTTGGCACACCAAAAACAAAATTCAGTAACTCTTAGCATGGATAAAGCTGAATATGTTGCTACCACTCAAGCTACTTCCCAACATATGTGGATGAATACTCAGTTACAAGACTTAGTTGTTGAAGTTAATTTACCCTTGCACTTGGATTATGAAAATCAAATTTCCATCAACCATACCAGAAATCCAGTTCAACATTCTCATTCAAAACATATTGATATCAAATACCACTTTATTAAAGAGCATGTGAAGAAGAATGAATTGAAGCTAGAGTATGTTCCTACATTAGAAAAAGTTATTGACATTTTCACAAAACCTTTATCAAAGGAAACTTTTCACAAACTAAGGTTGAACATGGGATTCCAACTTCCTTCTCATCAAGGTTAAGCTATGCGTTTTCCTTCTATCTCATCTATTCTTTGGATAATGTTTTCAAGGGGGAGAATTGTTTTAGAAATCTATCAATTGTTTTGTGCTAAACCTTTTAAGGAAGCATGTAAATAGGGGGAGTTTTGGGTAAGTTGTGAATTCAACAAGTGCGTGAAATATTATAATTTTTTTAGAGTGGTTGTAGGAAACTTTTTTTTATAGAGAAGTGGAAGAAGAAAACAAATAGGTGAAGAAATCTATGAAGAAAAGCTGAGGAATTTTTCATGAGTCACTACTTTTGGACAAAATGGTTTTTATATCAATATTTATTATTTCCTACAATGATATACCTCATGTAGGCTTAGAATTATTAATAAGTAATCCATATATTTAGGTTAAAAAATTCAGTGATTTATGAAACTTGGTTGAAAACAAAATCCAAAGGGGGATATTGTTGGGACCAAGTTGGATGGAAGTTTTTTTTGGAATCTACAAGATGTTTGTTTTGAAAGTGTTGTCTTTTATTATCAAGAAGAATGAAATCAATTAAATTTGTAAAAGATGTAAATCAGAATCACCATTTTAATTAGAAAATAGGATTGAAAATGATTAAGAAATTTCATGGTATTGGGAAGAAGTTTTCTAGAAGAAAAGGTTCATCAGACTCACCTTGGGTCCAAAATGAATTGTTGATCGTAATGAAGAAGAGTATCAAAGTATGCATAAATCCGATTTGAATATGATGACGATTTTCATATTTTTATTTCACAAAATTCATAAGTTTTATGAGAACTTTTGATGAAATCCTTATGAAGGAAAGGTGGGGGGGGACAGGTGCTACCAATTGTATTGAGGATCAGCTTGGAAAGAAAGAAGTTTTGGAGGGATGTAAAGTCACAATACTTCCCAATGAAATTTAGATGATGCTATGATGATATTAAAGATATTAAAAGTCATGAGGAAGTCATGATACAAGATAGAGTTTTTGGAAGAAGAAATTTAAGGATTTCCACTCTCAGTTCATCGATATGAGATTACCAGAGAATTTTTTTTAAATGTTGATAAGGTTAATCATTTCGTAAGAAGATAAAGATTATGATTTTCAGTTAGACCAAAAATCCATAAGATAAAAAATTTTAGAAAAATAAATTGATGTGAAGCATAATCAGAAAAGGAAATAAGTTTATAAATTGGAAGCTACTAACACCAGTTTATTGGACGTGATATTCCACTAATCATCAAGGTGACCCTAGAACTGATCATCAGACGTAGTCATGGTTGCAAAAGAAATTTGGAGGTAGAAAGGTTTGTTGAAGTAGTTCAATAATAAGAGTTAGTTGGGACTGATGAAGAAGTTGAATTTTTAAGGACCAAAGAAAAATCAAATCCGAGTTAAATCAATAATATAGTCAACCATTTTCATCAATATGCATTGATGTGATAATTATGATAGTTTTACTCCAATTTTTTGTCAATTGGGTCAAGATTCATTGGACTCGTGATGACACTGTCACATCAGAGTGAAGTAGAGGCTGATCTATCAGACACAAGCTAATAATGATAAACATCATTCGACATAAGATCATCGGTGTGAAGAAAAGAAAAATTGAAAATTTCTTAAAGAAATTTAAAAAGTCTTTTCAATAGAATCTTGAATTGTAAAGATTATAGATATGTGCTTATTAGAAGAAGTTTGAAGATGATGATGAAGTACTAATGAGGAAGCACTGGAATCTTTAGAAGTTACGACTATGTTTTTTTCAGAATGATTTAAATAACCTTATGAATAAAAAATGGTACAAATAGACGTAATAAATATTCTATAGTATTGCATATATCTTTATCACAATGAAGAAATCAAAATGGAAATTGGAATCAGACTGAATAATGTTTTGAAATTATGAAGTGAGCAGATGACATGATAAGATTTGAGAAGGTTTGAGAAGAAATAAGAAGAGTTGAGAAGCACTGAAGAAGTAAACTATGTATCCAAAATGTAATCTAAATTTATGTTTTGAGAAATTTGGTTGAGAAGGAAACATTTTTATAATCCTTCCTAAACCAAATTTGGATCACCTATAAAAGGAGGAAGTACTTTGTTCTTTTTGAAATATATGTACTATTCATGAGATAAGGTGGAGCGCTGAATGTTTATAGAGATAATAAGTTTTCAGATCAAGCATACCTGAGGATGATTTTTGAAAAGAAGTAGAAAAGGATAATAGAGAAGATTGTAATTAGAGTCTTCAGACCAGATCAAGAAATCATATTGGTATTTCTGGACTCAAATAGAAAATGTTTAGATTTGTTTCAGTGGTATTTTTCCAAAGTTATATTATCGGGCTGAGCAATCAGACTAGGTATCATATTGAGTATCATTATTAAAGTCCAAATAATTTCTTACCTGATTCTAGGTAGGAATGTGAAGAATTGTTTTGAATATCATTTTTGTCAATGTTGGTAAGGCATCATAGTAACATCTTATAAAGAAATTGGTGAAAGTTTCTTAACTTGTTACACAAATTGTATTACATCATTTCACGCTACTTGATGATTATTCACTATTTTATTGAACATAGTTCTTCATGAGTTCAAGGGAATATCCTACTCATTGTATCCACAAAAAAAGATTTTTTTTCTTTTGGATTGTGTGGTATCAGATTGTTTCCATACCATACCAAGGACGTAGCTACTCTTGTTGAGTAGTGAACCTTTTAAATTGTTATGTTCCTGTGGATGTGTGATTGTTTTTTATTTCATTAAGGTAACAACTATTTAACATGAAGTGAAGGTTGTTTCAAAATAAATAAAACTTAAAATAAAAATATATTACTGATTCACCCCTCCCCCTCTCAGTGATACATTGATCCTATGGGGCATTCTTAGAAATCACCAAATATAATTACATCAAACCATTAATAAACTATTTCATGAACAACAATGATGAGTCCATCCAATCCTCATCAATGACTAGAGGATATTTAGTGTTCCATATATGTTCAGGATATTGAAGTTGTCGATATATAATTGAAGTAATTAATTTATCATCCCTTAGTTTTAACCAACTATGAATATTCTTGCACACTTCATCCAATGTCACATAATCATGAAGATTTCCCACTATTGTAGGTGGAAAACTTTTCTAAAACCCTACTCGATATAAATTACCTCACCATTGTAATATATTTGTGTAGACATGATTACCAAGAAAAAAATAATTAACAAAATATTATACACTACATTATGAATTTTTTATTTTTTTAAAAAATTTGGTTATGATTAAAGAATTTACTTGAACTTGATAAATTTTCTATGTATTGGTTTATCATTATTTGGTAAAGCAACCAAAATACCAGGGGGGAAACCTAGAGCATATTATCTTATATTTCAATAACCACCAGTCTCCTCTTAGGCATGGTGTAAAAAACTAGCTTCAGAAAGCAACACTTCTAGTTGAATTCCCTTTTATTACAATGTTAATCACATTCAAGCGAGGGGGTATAGGGGTTTGAGATACATAGAATTTTTTATGTAGAAACGAAATTCCTTATATACTTAGAGAGAGGGATGATATGTGGGTCATCAATGAGGAAAATAAAATGTAATTATTAAAAATTTTGTAACCAAAAAAACCAAACATGAAATTTCAATCATACATTGGTCAGTCATATCAAGATCATTCAATTATTGAAAATTAAATAATTAGATACAAAAAAAACACAACATTCAATTTCAACCATACATTAGACAGTCATCTCAAGATCAGTCAATATACTAGATTTCTAACATGTTTTTTTGAGATATTTATTATATTCTAAATTGTTTAACATTTATTATAACTATATTTAATAAATATATATATATATATATATATAAACATCTATTTATATCTAGACTTACATGAATAATTTTCATTGTTACAGGTGACAAGCTATAAATAAAAACTTGATTGATATAAATAACCTCATTGTTGAAGTATATTAATGGTGATATTATTACCAAAGAAAATTTAATAAAATTATATATATATATATATATACACACACCACAACATCAAACATTTAACATATTTTAATTACTCATAAAAAAATAACTATGACTTGATATTGAATGTTTTTATATAGATTAGTTTTTCATTATTTGATAATCCATCCAAAACCTAGGGATGAACTCTTGGAATCTCTATTATCAGATATTTCAACAACCCTCAGTATCCTTTCAAATAAAAATAAATCTTTTTGAAAAACTCTTTTTCAAGTGCCTCTTTTTGAATGCCTCTTTTTGAACACTTTTTTATTACAAAGTTACTCACATGCAAGTGATGGGGTCTAGGGGTTTGAAATACATAACATTTTTTAGGTGGACACATAGGTCCTTACATACTTAGAGAGATGCATGAATTTCATGACATTAATGAGAAAAATAAAATTCAATTATTACAAATTATATAACCACATACACAAAAAAAGACATGCAATTTGAATTATTCATTGGTCGATCATCTCAATGTTAGTTATCACACAATACTATTGAAATGTTTTTTGGGATACTTATTATGTTATACATATTATACAACTTTACTTATAACTATATCTAATATATAATAAACTAGTACCTCACCCATGCATTCGCCCGACACTATAAATCAACTCTTTATTTCAAAAGGAAATCATAGTTTTAAAAGTTAAGAATGAAAATTAATTTAAAATATGTTAAAATTACAAGTTAGCGACATATGATATTAGAATAGTTTTAGAACTTTCTAAGAAATCATCATAATATTAGAAAAAAATGAGATATGAAAAGGAATGAAAATTTATTTCGACCATGAAAAAATTATATACCTGAAGCAACATACATTTAAGATAAGAAATAATAATAATGAATATTGAATTAGTACATTTTATTATGAATAGAAACATAAAAGAAATTGTTTGAAATGAATAAAACATTACAAAATGTATACACATAAGCCTTTTTTTCTAAAAATAAGATTGACTTATGTAACAACAGAATTTGTTTTTTAATAGTATTTGGTGAAGGCTTCTAGTGGTGGTGTTAGTCATTGCTGGATTAGAGCCCCTATTCTGGATGTTGGGTTCACAATGTTGTGGATCCCTACAACAGTTAGTATCAATGAGTACAAAAAACTGGGAAATATATAGTGTACAGGGAATAGTCATCAAAAATAGAAAAATTGTGAAATAATATTGGTTAAACAAATTTTTTTATAAACTCTAATATAAGTAGATTTTATAGTGGAAATATAAATTTAAAAGGTAATTTGAAAATAAAAAAATCATTTAGGTATTTTCATCACCTTGTAATTACATCACAAAGTTCCAGTCAATTTTTTCAGTCTTGTCCTTTATGTTTTCCTTTAAATGAGAATGGAGTTCATTAGACCACATCATTAACATCAAACTCAGTCAAAAAAAATTTCTACATAAATATTTTACATTAATGAATTATTAGAAAATAATAGTGAAAAATGAATTCATTGAAGAAGAAATATGTCATTTAATAGTTGTCATTTGAAAAAAAGATATGAAGTGTATGTTATAATCATAGAAAAAATGAAAACGACATAAAAAAATGCATTATTGTAAGTTCCAATTATGTCATGAATGTAATACTCAATGAAGATAAAAAACATTTACCCAAGTAGATGAAATATTTTTGGTTCTAACAATTCCATCTTTAGCATTTCAACTAAATCCTAAAGTTTTAGTGCTTTGATGTCCCTATCATGCAAGGATAAAATGAATATTACAATAAAGTGATCTTTTTTTCTAATAAATTAATATAGAAAAAGTAAAAACAATAGTACTTGGTTATGGTCAATGGTAATACTAACTCGTGAAGATTCACTACTATAATGATCCTATATAGTAAGATTAAAAATTTTGTTGTCATGTGAATTTATTATTGTTATTAATGTAATTTATGAAATTATCAATCATTGAAAATCACTTGAAATTATAGAACGACTCAATTTTGTTGTCACCATGTACTAAATCTTTAACTTCAAAAGATTCCAACATGTTTTTTTGTAGAAACTATAATGTTTACAAATAAGAATAAATATTAATGAATGTTGAAAACATTTATTTAGAGGAGTTAATTAGAAGTGAAAAATTCAAGGATAAATGGTGGAATGTTGTACCTAACATGAGGTGTTATAATGAAAGACGTTCCCAATAAATTGTGTCAATTATATTTTTTAGGACCCATTGTTATCTAAGTTTGACATGGCTACTCAAGACCCACTATGTGGGATGCTTACTGTTAAAAATCTTGGACATCACTGACTGAACCCATCCAACAAAGCTCAAAATTGTACTAATTCATAGCCATAAAGAACCACTACTAACATGATAAAAAAACACCAAAGTTGAATCCACGCAAAGCTATACAAATAAGAACATCACCATGAATAGTGGCATGTGAGAAACCAAAGAATCATACTACAACTGAGTCTCACCCATAACACCATAAGCATAAAAACCACTATGTAAGAACAACTTCACAAACTATCCAAGAATCACTTTTTCATAATGAAACTCCTTAGTAGTCTACAACAACATTGAATAATGCTCCAAACCCTACAGAGAAACGCCTTCAGCTGAAGTTGCAAAGCATTTACCGTAATATTCTTTTGATCAAAATTGATTTATCCATTACCACTTTATGTCCATCCATGTTGTTTAATATCTTGATTAATCCATGTTACACCTCATCTAATATTTTTTTCACTTTAATTCTAAAAAAAATGATACCCAGTTTGACGAATTTTCATCTTGGTTATTTAATTATTTTTAGTTCCATGATGATGATCTGCTAGATTTTCTAAATATCATATATAGTAGTACAACCATATACATGGATAAAGATATTTAATAATAAAGATCAATGTTTGATACTTATCAAAGATTTATTCACTTCATATTTAATAGTATTAATATCCCTCAATATATTAGGATCATAGTTATGAATTTTATGAGGTTTAATCATAATGGTATTTTTTTATATCCAAAGGTTCTTGAAGTAAGCTTACATTAAAATTATCTGGTAAGAATCCAAACCATCAAATAATTGAGGTCTGAAGGGAAATAATTTATTGGTTATCCTATGGCTAGTCATCATGTGTCATATTTACCTTAGATTCTTTGAGGTCTATAGAAATTTATTAAAACTAAATATCTGATATAAATGTTTTTCTCATTGTATATAATGAAGAAGGATAATACATAGAGCATATTAAAGATTAAATGAAAACTACTACAAAAATAAATTAGGTTTTCATAAATCATTAATGAAATAGTAAAAATTAAATGAACCCTTTTATCATCTAAAATACCATAATTGAAACATGATTACGATTCTTGTTCACATGAAATCACAAAAACTAAGCAGAATTGATGAACTAATATGATAGAATAATGGAAGTCATGCTTGCAATGTAACACCTTTATAAAAATCAATAATCAAGAGTACATACAATCTAAAGGAGAGAAAAAGTAATATATTGTTTAGTGAATAAAGCATGTTAGGTATACCTAAAATTCAACTCGTTTTAAAGTGGTGGAACAAAATTTGAACCCCAAAAAATGAATAGGTGAATATATATCTTTTTACTGAATGAAATAGTTGTTGAAATTTATGAAATTTACGAACATATATATTGTAATGACATAAGAAAAAATATTAAGTAAATAGATATACTAAAAGTTAAATAGAATATATAAATAACTAAATATATGATACAAATGTTTTTCTTAGTGTATATAATAAAGAATGATGATAAAAATATAGAGAGCATATGGACGATTAAATAAAAACCACTGCATAGAAAAAAATAAAATAGGTTTTCATAAATCATTAAAGCTATAATAAAAATTAAATGAACCCTTTTATCTACTGAGATACCATCAATGAAACATTATTACAATTCTTGTTCACTTGAATCACAAATACTGAGCAGAATCAATGAACTAATATTATATAATAATAGAAGTTATTAATCATTTGATTGTAAAAACCAATGAAAGAAAAAAACTCTTAAGAAAATAGAAATATTAAAAATTTAATAGAAGAGATAAAATAACTAAATCTCCAATAAAAATGTTTTCCTCTAGAATATTGGATGAGCTTACATACAAAAAAAAACTAGGATTTCCAGCTACCAAATTTAATTGAACCATCACTTTCCCATTCAACAACATGTTCTTCGATGATAACCAATCTCTTTACAAACAAAAAAAATCAAAAAATCAAGTATGAATTTACACATAAAACCATAACGAAGAGAGGTGGAGGCCAACCAAATCTTCTGAGATAAGATAGACAATGAATAAGGGTGGTATCTCTTGAATAGGAAATTGATCTACGAACCAGTTGAGTAAGAGAATCATGAAGTATGATGACAGACTAAGCTAGAGTTATATGAATGATTTGATTTCATCTGCAACTAGAGTTGCGAAACACTAAAGTTACCTTTTATGATGATGAAGGTGGTGTTGACCAAGCCTGAATCTTTCATTATTCTCGAGGGACTATCTCCATATAGAAAATGAACCCAGCTTCATTTTAAGAGGAAGAACTTGAATCATGAAACACTATTTAAGTTATCAGTTTCAATTGAGATTGATGAAGATGGTCAAATAATTAAATCACGAGCACCGAAGATGGGATCTAGAGACCATTATTTGAGTCTTGATGATGATTTCCAAACTGAAACTTAGAATGAAGATTAAATCAGATGAAAATGTCAACAACCAAGAAGTGGGTTATCGAGCTGATCCATGATTTGATGCAGAGCTCCTCACCCTACGATTGAGAGACATTGACACCCTAGTTTTTCAATGAACCCTGAGTCAATGAAAATAGTAGCTTATTAAAGAAGATTAAAATCCACTGTGATTCATGGTTGCCACTATAGAATCAGAGGAGGCGGAGGATTCATAGGAGGAGGAGATGAAGGTGGAGGAGGTGGAGTCGGAGGAGGTAGAGCAGGTTGAGGCAGATTTGGAGAAGCTAGAGGAGTCAAGTGTAGCTGATGAGGGAGAGGGAGCCAATGGCAGTGGCGAGAAACCTAGGTCTAGAGGAAGGAACCTGAGAGTGATAGGATGGAGGAATCGATTTTCAGTGGTAACCCTAGGATAAGGAGAGGGAAATCGCGATAGGGAAGACTTGATGCATAGGGAATAATAGCTGGAGGAGATGATATATTTAAGATAATTGAGGAGAGGGTTACACATGTGCTAAGAACAACCCATCTTTAGAAAAGATATAAATATCCACACCTATTTTTCCAAATTTAAAACTTTAAATGTATGTATGTATATATATATATTTAGGTATATTCACTTAATTTATCTATGTGTATCAAATATTATAATTTAAATTTATTTTACTTTAGTTATAATATACAATAATATATAAATATAAATATATTTAAATAATATAACATAAATATATACAAATTTAAAAATATTCAACTTTATTTATTACTATTTTAAAATATAATTCCATATACTTTTATAAACTATAGTGTTATAAGATAGTTCCACCCAGATGGTGGTGGATGGCTATAGAGGGCTTAGGGATTCTTATATACTACCCTGTAAGCAAGGTTGGCTCGAGTGTTTGTAGATTTCTTATCTCTACGGACGGTGTTGTCCAGTCTTTGTCAAAGGGGGTGGGTTGGGTTGGTGGTTCGTGGCCAAACCCCCCACCAAATCATCCAGTGGGAGAAGGCAGCGAGAAGGGTTTAGGAGGCCTATAAAAGGATTTTCTCCCCTCTTCCAAAGATCACCCTTCATCATTTCTCATCTCCACTAGTAGATCTCATTTTGAGATGTATTTGTGAGACGGTTTTCCCACCATATTCATGAGAGATTTTTCTGAGTGTTTTCTCCTTGTAATAAGTGAGGGATTGTGTACCCACTTTTACCCCATAGTGATCCTTCTATTTTCTCATGGGGTCCTACCCCTTCCATTCTGGGGTTTTTTCCAAGTTACATCTGGTGTTCCTTTTTTTTAACAATTTTCAATTTATTTTTATCTCATAATTATCGCTGCACTGGTGGTCCAATCATTTTAAGGTCCCAACAAGTGGTATCAGAGGCAAGGTTTTGGCCCAGTGCTATTCACATTTTCAGGTATTAATAATTCTCATAAATTTGAGCATGCTCTGTGATTGCAAATTCGGTTGATCTGTCACATTAGAAAAAATTTATTAAGACCATTGTGAAATGGAGGAGGTTATGGACTAATGATGTGTCAAGATGGTGGTGAAATTAGAGATAGAAAAATTCAATGGGAATGATTTTTCGTTCTGTAAAATGAAGATGCAGGCAGTGCTACGGAAGGATAATTTCCTGCTGGAAATTGAAGAAAAGTCGGTGGGTGTGACAGAGGAAAAAATGGAATGATATGAATGGGAATTCTATTTATAATATCCATTTGGATTTGGAAGATGAGGTCCTATCGATCATTGTGGAGAAAAAGATGGAAAATTAAATATGGGATACTTTGATGAAGTTATACGAGGCCAAGTCACTGCACAACAAAATTTTAATAAAGAAAAAATTGCACACTCTTTGGATAGAATAGTCATCATTGGTGACTGAACATATCAAAAACCTCAATACCCTATTCTATCAGCTCATGATGTTGGGATATAAAATTGTGGATACTGAATGTGTAGAGATTCTACTCCTGAGTTTTCCAGATTCATATTACGAACTCATTATCAACCTCACCAACAATATCTTGAAGGATATGCTGGAATTTAATAATGTTTCAGCTTCATTTCTTGAAGAAGAAAGTCATGGTAATAACAAGGACGACAAATATAAAACTTCTCACCAAGCATAGGCTCTGTCAATAGAGAGAGGAAGGATAATGGAGTCTAGTTCCAGTGGGAGAAAAAATCATACCAGGTCCAAATCAAGGAGTAAGAATTATATTGTCACATGTTTCAATTATGTCAAGAATGAGCACGCTAAGAAAGATTGTTGGAATAAGAAGTGTAGTGAAAATATATCTTAGGGGAATGTGGTGAGTACTTCTGGAAATGGAGATATACTAGTTAGTGAAGTGGCGACGACTGTTGGAAGTAGCGAACATCTCAACAATGCATGTATTATAGACTTAGGAGCAACATGGAACATGACGTCTCACTGGGAATGGTTTGATCAAGATGAAACCATCCTAGAAGGAATTTTTGTACATGGGGAACAATCACAACCTGAATATCGCTAGAGTCGGAACCATCAAACTGAAGATGCATGATGGTATTGTTCGAACCATCCAAGGAGTAAGTCATGTGAAGGGCCTGAAGAAGAACTTATTGTCTTTAGGATAATTTGATGACATCAGATTCAAGACTCACACTGAGAATGGAGTGATGAGAATTGTGATGGGATCTCTTATGGTAATGAAGGTGGAGAAGATCTCAAAGAACCTGTACATGCTTATGGGTGAAACGTACAAGGAGGCGAAGATATTTGTCACATCAACTACATCAACGGAAGCGTTGGAAACGTTATGGAATCAAAAGCATGGAAATATATTAGAACGAGGACTAAAGATTATTATGGATCAAAAGTTGCTTCCTGGTCTAAAAAAATCATCCTTACCATTTTGTGAGCATTGTGTTTTGAGAAGTCAAGACAGGATAAAGTTCGGGACGTCAACAGCAAGAAGTCAGGAGATATTGGATTTGATCCATTTTGATGTTTGGAAAGAATCCGTTATATCCCTGGGAGGAGAAAGGTACTTTGTATCATTAATTGATGATTATTCCTGGAGATTTTGGGTGTACCCAATCAAGGGTAAGGTAGATGTTTTTGAAGTCTTTAAAACATTCAAATTGTGGAAGGAGATTGACTTTGGAAAGAAGATTGACTCTGGAAAGAAGATCAAGTGTCTAAGGACTGAAAATGGTGGAGAATATACAAGCAAAGAATTTGATACTTTTTTTCAATAGGATGGAATCAAGAGATAGTTCACGATGGTGTACAGTCCTCAGCAGAATGGAGTGGCGGAGGGTATAAATAGAACCCTATTGGATAGAATAAGGGAAATGTTGAAGACTACGGGAATTGAAAACACTTTTTGGGATGAAGAAGTGAATACTGCCTGTTATGTGATCAATCTATCTCCTTCAATAGAGATTGATCTAAAGACACCAATGGATATGTGGACTGGTAAACCCGCTAACTATTCTTGGTTACATACTTTTGGAAGTGCTGTATATGCAATGTTTAATGACCAGGAAAGATCGAAGTTGGATTCAAGATATGGAAATGTATCTTCTTGGGGTATGTTAATGGCGTGAAGGGGTATCATTTGTGGGACCCCACTGTCCACAAATTTATCATCAGCAGAGAAGTCATTTTTGCAGAAGACAAGGAGAAAATGACAACTAATCAAGACACAAAGAAGGAGAATACAGAAACTATAACAGTCTAAATAGATAGAAAATCCAAGGAAGAATCAGTTTCCTCAAAAGCATTACCAGAGAATGATGATAAAGTACTAGTTGATTCTGGGCTATGACAGTCAACTCATGATAAAAGAGCACCAGTATAGCACTCAAACTATGTCACTGAGAGAAATATTGCATACTGCTTATTGATAGAGGATGGAGAGCCATCTTATTTTGTGGAGGCAACCTAGAGTCTAGATGTTTCCTCATGGATGGTGGCTATGTAGGAGGAACATGAATCCCTACATAGAAACATGACTTGGGATCTTGTTTCATTACCTCATGTAAGTAAGGCTATCATAAATAAATGGGTCTTTAAGATCAAGAGGGATGGAAAGGACCAGGTGGAAAGATATCGTACAAGATTGGTGGTCAAAGGATTTACTTATAAAGAAGGTATTGATTTTAATGAAATATTTTACCCTATTGTTAGAATAAAGACTGTTCATTTAGTTCTGGAGATGTGTGTTATATACAAATTTCATCTAGAGAAGTTGGATGTGAAGAATTTTTTTTCTCGATGGTGATCTTGATGAAGAGATCTGTATGCTCTAACCAGAGGGTTTTTCATAAGAAGGCAAAGATAACTTGGTTTGTAGGTTGAAGAAATATTTGTATGATCTCGAGAAGGTTCCGAGGTGTTGGTATGAGATATTCGATTCTTATATCATGATCCTTGGATACAATAGACCCCATTCAGATATTTGTGCATATTTCAGGGGTTCAGATGGTAATGATTTCATTATTCTTCTGTTGTATGTGGACGACATGTTGGTTTCAGGCCAAAAAAATATCAAATCCAGGAGAAAAAGACACAATTGGCTGGGAGTTTGATATGAAGGACTTGGGACTGGAAAACAAGATTCTTGGGATGAAGATTTACCGAGACAGAAATAATGGAAAGATTTGGCTATCATATAAAAATTTCTTACAAGAAGTCTTGAAACGCTTTAACATGCAAGAATGTAATCCAATCTCTATCCCTCTTCCCATTAATTTCAATTTATCCTCCGCAATGAGTCCTAGTAGTGAAGAAGAGAGGATAGAAATGTCTCGAGTACAATATGCATCAACAATGGAAAGTCTGAGGTTCTCTATGGTTTGTACTAGAACAGACATTCCATAAGCAGTGGGATCCGTTAGTCGGTACATGGAGAATCTAGGATGGGAGCATTGGAGGATGGTTAAGAGGATCCTGAGATACATCAAGGATACCTCAAATGTTGTATTATGTTATGGAGGGTTAGATTTCACTATTAGAGGCTATGTTGATTCATATTTTCAGGTGATTCTGACAGGAGGAAATCCACAACAAGTTATGTGTTTACTCTTTCAGGAGGAGATATAACCTAGATTTCAAAGTTATAGCCATTTGTGGATTTATCCATGACAGAGGTAGAGTAAAAAGTAGCTACACAGGGTTGAAAAGAGACAATTTGGATGAGAATGTTATTGGAGGATCTTGAGCACATACATAAGAAGATTCCATTATTTTATGACAATAAAAGCACCTTGAACATTACAAGGAATCCATATTTTAATTCTAGGATGAAGCACATTGGGGTGAAATATCACTTTGTCCAAGATGTGGTGGAGGAAGGAAGTGTAGATATGTAGAAAATTCACACTAAAGAAAATCTGGCAGATTTTTGGACGAAGCTGGTTGACTCTAATAAGTTCAGATGGTGCAGATCCTCAATTGGCCTTACAAATACATGAGCAACATGGTTTGGAATATATTAAGGATGTGTGGATATTTTATTGTTTCTCAATCAAATATCAAAGTGGGAGATGTGTCCGCATATTTCTTTTCTCCACGGACGGTGCTTCCCCCACTTTGTCAAAGGGGGTGGTTGGGTTAGTGGTTGGTGGCCAAACCCCCACCAAATCATCCAGTAGGATAAGGCAACGAGAAAGGGTGAGGAGGTCTATAAAAGAAGGCTCTCCCCTATTCCAAAGATCATCCTTCACCATTTCTCATCTCCACCAATAGATCTCAGTTTTAGTGGTATTTGTGATACAGTTTTCCCACCATATTCACGAGATGTTTTTCTAAGTGTTTTCTCCTTATAATAAGTAACGGATTGTGTACCCACTTTTACCCCATAGTGATCCTTCTATTTGACTGTGGTTTTTTACCCCTTCCATTTTGGAGGATTTCCATGTTACATCTCGTGTTCTTTTTTTTTTCTCTCATTTTCACTTTATTTTTATCTCATAATTATCTCTCCACCGATGGGCCAACCATTTTACGATACCAAAATGGATATGATATCAAATTGGGAGGCCATGAGATGTAGGGCTAGAGTGACCTTGAGATTAGGGATGCAGGTGAAAGAGGTGCTTGAGAATCAACTGAATCAACCAATGAGGTTCTTAGCAGTTGAACTCGAGATGCAGGTTTAGACATGGAATCCTGGCGACAGTGCTTTTCAATGTCAACACAGGGGGGGCAGGATAGTGGGCTTTCTAGCTATGTCTACCTAGGATGCGGGATGTCTTGGTTTGAGGATCTGGGATCCTGGTGTTGGGATTCACTTCTGGTGGAAGGGTTTAGGCCAATTAGTGCATTTGCTTATGACACTTGGTATTCAGGAGCTATCTGATGATTTCTACATCAACTTCGGGCTTGGAGATGATAGAATTTTTTGGTGTGGACAGATCCATGATAGCAATGACACATAGATTGGGCTGGGGATGACCTCTGGTGTTGGAATTCCGTGACCCTGGGACTTGGGATGTTAGAGACCACCTCGGGTTGTAGGGGTGGGTCGATAATGACTCTTTATTGCCAGTGAGAGGGCTAATAGTCGATTAAAAGGTGATGACTATGGGATGCGGGTTTTTGAAGACCTTAGGATGCAAGGGATGTGTCGACATCTGGTGTCGAATGCATAGGCTGGACTGTAGACTTTTGGATGGCGCAGCTTTCTTAGGATATGGTGTAAGCGATGGATCTAGCCCGATATTGCGGTGGTGGGAGCTCAAGTTGATGGATGATAAACTGTTTGGATTTTATTTTGGGTCACATGAACTCTTTTTTCTAGATGAGTTTTTGGAGTTATGGTTTTGGATGATATGGTTTTTCCATTTCTCTTTTGGTGGTGTTTGGTGTGCCACATTTTTGTGGTTGTCATACTTTTATGTTCATTAATAAACTTTTCAGGACCGAGTATGCTCAACTCTTGAACTTTTTTGATATAGTGTTTTAAATATAAGTATTATTAATATATACATAAATACTGAAAATATTATTAATAATAAACTTTACTAAATTTAATTAATAAAATTAATATAGTTTACACTTATATAATAGCCATTAAAATATGGTAAACATATTTTATTTTTAATTTAATAAAATTACATATGTATATATATATATTTTTCTTATTTCTACTTTCTAAAATTTATGTAATTATATTTTATACATTATTACTTGGAATAATAATAATTTATACTTAATATAATTTAAAATTATTTTTTATAATAAACTTTTTTTATACCATTAACAAAAATAATATTATACATATATTTAAATAAATAAAAATATGATACTTAATATAACTAATATTTTCTGAATAATATAACTTTTATAAAATATTTACCTAATTACCTATGTGTATAGAATATTATAATTCAAATTTATTTTACTTTAAATATAATATATATTATATACATATAGATATATTCAAATATAATTACAGACCATTTAAATTAAAAATATATACATTTTTTAAAATAATAATATTTCCCAAAATATAAACTATATTATATATATATAATTTAAATTACATAAACAACATAATTAAATTTATTAATTAATTCAGTTTGAATTAAATCATTCAAAAAACAATAACATTAGAAATCAAATCATAAAAAGGACGATATTTTATACATCCCTACACCCATACATTCATACATCCTTATATATTAAAAAAATTAGACAATTAAGATTGCCTATAAAAAATTTACCCTCTTAAAGTCATAAATATATATTGAGAAATAAATCCCATAGGGTTTCATAGAAAAATATAGAGAAGAACATTTGAAAGTGGAGGGGGGAGACAGTCTATTTATAAATTTTTCTCGGTAGGATGCATGAAACCCATTCACACCTCCTTTGTAAAACTCTCAAAGGAAGAAAAAATGGGGTTCACACTTCATCCACTGTGCTAATGAAGTGTGAACAAGTTTTATGCTTCCTTAGAGGAAGAGAGTGAAGCATGAACCCCATTCATGCTTCTCAAAAAAATGGATAAGCATGAATGGGGTTCACACTTCTCCAAACCTTTTTTTAATATTTAAAACCCTATATCATAAACAAAAAAAACCAGTTTACAAGAAGTCCATTATGAGAGACTGAGGTTCCTAAACTATAGGAGCCACGTATGTCTGCAAGTGTTCCATAATGTCTTACCATTTTGTATGTACACACTATCATTTCATGTATACCCACTCATTTTCTTTGATTACATTACATGCCTGATCTTGATATGATTATTGCCCAATTGGTTATGTTATATAAATTGATGATTTCCCTAAGCTTATGCAATTCAATATTTTATGACATTTTTATTTGTTTATAAATATTTATATATATATTTTATTCATATATTTATATATATTTACATATGTTTTTTTATTGGAAGTGGGATCACTGTAGAGGAGTTTCCTTTGCTCAATGACAGGGAGTTGTGAAGGAAAGTCAGACTTAAGGAGGTGGCTGGCTGATGACGACAGGTGATTGCGGCTGGATCACCATAGTGGAGGTACCCCCACTCAATGGTGTGGAGTTGAGATGGAAGTCAGACCGTGAGAGGTGGTCGGACGATGATGGAAGGTGACTGTGGCTGGATGACCATAATCAAGGTATCCCCACTCGATGGTGGGGGCAGTCATGGATACGCTGCATAGATAGTGGTCAGGAAAAATGTGTAACATCCCGGATCCAGGTTCCACACAATGGGTACCCCAAACCCGATTGATAACATGACCTCAAGCGCATTTCCCCAAATTCCAGAGACTGCTGACTATCAGTGAGGGCCTAGGACTGATAGTGGGGACACTGTGCCCTCATTTGTCAAATTGTAGCACTGCGAAAATGCATATAAACATACAAAAGCGGAAGCAGTAACCAATATAGACTGAAATGGAAAATGGAACTGAAGTAAAATAATACCAATAGTCATATATATGATGATTCAACATGTCTCTAATTCAAAGAATGCATCCAAAATAGGATACACTGCAATCTAATGTAATACAACACAAGGTACAAGTACAACAAACAAAACCAAAGTAGTGCAACAGGAACACATCAACATCACAAGCGTGAGCTCGGTCCCATGATATCCTAATCCTCTACAAAAATCATGTACCTGTGTAGGGACCCTTTCCCTTATTGACACCTGCAGTAATATAATCCGTTTGGTCCCAAGACATGACCCAAATAGGGTGTGAGAAATAAATCCCAGCAGGCAACCACCAAAGGCCCGTGCCCAACTGTCAGTAAAAATGCGCAACAACAATGTGCAATAATTAAATGCAGTAAACTAGAAAGTAATCAAAAGTAACCATTCCTACCAGTTAAATTTCCATTTTAATAATTATTTATCAATTCAATATAATTAAATTGTGAGTTTTCCAAGACTTGGCCTCGACCGACAATCTCCTATACCGATGCCACAACAGAAACCACAACAGGCTATCTAAAAAGTAAAAGACAATAACAATACCAAGCCTGTGATTTAGCTCAGTAGGTACAACATAAGAAACCACCATCGTGAATATTCAAAGTAAACATTGTCCTCAGACAAGTAAATCCTTACCCTCAGGCGAATAGAATCAAAACCCTTAGGTGATTTCCCTAAGGCATAATGAATATTTCCCTCAAGCATGGAAGATCTCACCCTTAGGCATGGAAGCTACTGCCCTCAGGCATACGAAACGTTGCCCTCAGGCTAAACAAGTAACCTTTCCCTCAAGCTAAACAAGTAACCTTTCCGTCAAGCCAAACAAGTAACCTTTCCCTTAGGCTAAACAAGTAACTAGGACAAACCCAATGTATAAGAAAGCAATTTATATATGTTTCCTCTCAAGAAAACTCAAAACATGCTATAATGACGGTGTAACATCCCCAAATGATAAAAGGGTTAAATGAATAAATGATATAACCCATGTAAACAAGGTGCACCTTCCTTTTTGAGAGCCTGTCTGATTAGAACTCCACAGTTAAGTGTGCTTGACCTGGAGTAGTGAGTAGGATGGGTGACCTTCTGGAAAGTTTCCCAGGGTGTGTGTGAGTGAGGACAAAGCACACTAAAAAGGACATGTGTTGGCCTGTGGGGATAATTATTAGTCAGATGATCTGTTCAGGCATGTGGGTGGACCCTCAGGTGGGCCCCACGTGTCTGTGGGGGCAACTGGAGGTACCTGGTAGGCTAGGACCCGCCGACCATGTTAAGGCGGGGTGTCTGTGCTGTCACCGGGACCCAGTTGTCACATTACATTCATTTTGGGTTTGTATTGTGGCCCACGTTCTTTTCCACACTTACTGTTGTACCCAATTTTTACTTAGTTCTTACTTCTGCTTGCTTGCTCTGTGGTGTTTGTTTACTTTACAAAGGCAATGCCTTTTCTTTTTACCGAGAATTACGCCTTGGTGCTAGTCGCCAGCCCCTGGCCTATGGAAGGCGGGCTTGGGGTAGTCACGACACGGGCCCCAAGGACGGGTCATGACAAATTGGTATCAGAGGAGTTCGGTTCTACCAAAGAACTCAGGACTCTGATCTTTTTCTATGCGAAGTTATAGTGTTAAGAGTATTGAGTGTGGTTATCAGTCCAGGGAGTCCAGTGTTGGTGCGGCGGATGACGTATTCGTACACCAGGACCCTGAATTCTGATTTTCAACTTAATGCACGAAAACATTGATTGCTTGTGTGTTTCAAGTTTTCTTTGTGATTACTTTGTGTCAGCTCACCGGGTATACTATTTGACAGTGGCACACCTGTTTCTTTTCAGGATGGCCGCACGACGGCAACCAGCTAGGGTTTCGAGAGTTGTGCGTGACGACAGCCCACCGAGCGACGAGGCCTCAGTACATGGCCCTTTGACAGCAAAGGCACCGGCGGTACCGCTACCCACTGAGCCACCGATGCTACCAGCCCCAGCCGCTAACGATGCACGTTGCCTTAGTGCACTGCATGAGTTTCAGCGCCAACGACCGCCCAGGTTCCGCGGGGAGACGGACCCTCAGGCCGCCGAGGATTGGATGGAGGTAGTTGTACAGGTTTTCAGGTTAGTGAGGACACCAACAGACCTCATGGTGATCCTCGCAGCGAGCCTCCTGCACACGTTAGCAGGAAGATGGTGGAGCTTCATGCTCCAGGTGCACGATGAGACATCTCTTCTCTGGACGGACTTTGAGAGCCTCTTCTGCTCGGAGTTCGTCCCAGCCACCCTCCATGCGGTGCACATCCAAGAGCTTCTACAGCTGCGGCAGGGCAGCTTGATGGTCGCCCAGTACTCGGTGAGATTTACCGATCTCTCGCGCTACTCGACAGACATGGTACTAGACGCATTCTTCCGGGCCCGGACCTTCGAGATGGGATTGAGGCAGGAGATCAGGGCATCGCTGATCTCCCTCAGCATTCCGATACTGGCAGGGGTACTGGAGCGAGCCCTTCTGATCAAGAGCTTCCTTGCTGAGCCTGCATCAGCAGCGAGACCTACCGCAGGGCGACACGTAGCAGAGTCTTCTGCAGCAGGCAGTCGACGGATGACTCATGGATTCAGGCAGACCAGAACCTCAGGAAGACGACCTCAGGACATTGGTGCAGCAGTGCGGGGCACACAATGTGGAGCTAGTCTTTTGAGAGGCAGACAGTGCTACGCATGCAGCGGGCAGGGCCACATGGCTCGTGACTGCCCGACCCGCCGTGCCGAGGTGCAGCAGACGGTTGAGGGGCCACCCAGGCAGAGGCAGCGGGTCGACCGTGGTGGTCCGCAGGGGGTAGGCGGACGAGGCAGAGGAGCTGGCCGAGCAGCAGGTGGTGGGCGACGCTTTGAGGCTCTACCACCACAACCACCAGGAGGTCCACCCTGACCACAGGGAGCTGGCAGGTAGATATAGGAACAACTCCAGGCAGCGGAGGCCTATGACCACAGAGCGCCTCAGATGATTCGAGGTAATATCTATGTCAATTACACCCTTGATGCAGTTCTTATAGACACAGGAGCATGTAATTCTTTCATAGCCGCTGCCCTTGTTCGGAGCTTAGAGATTCTGATAGATCCGTTGGCTCGATCCTTACGGCTAGAGACTCCTACAGGAGCAGACTCGACGATTACGCAATGGTGTCAGCAGTGTGAGCTTACTCTAGAAGGTGAGATCTTCAGCTGGGATCTTCTTTTAGCGGCGTCGAGGCCTTATGACATCATCTTGGGCATGGATTGGTTATCTAAAGTCCATGCTCATATTGACTATATTAGGCGCAAGGTGCGATGTGTACACACCGACGGGAGCAGGTTCACCTTCACCGGCGAGAAGGGAGCCTTTGCAGCACAGGATGGACTTCCGCAGAGGAGAGGATTGCCCATCACTCATCAGTTGGATAGCCTCATCTTAGGAGCGGTTGACGTGCAGAGTCCTAGTTTTCCTACAGTGGTGGATCAGTATGCAGATGTTTTCCCCGACGACGTACCAGGACTACCTCCTTGTAGAGAGGTAGACTTTTATATTGAACTGTACACCGGGACATCCCCAATATCCACCCCAACATATCGGATGGCTCCCATCGAGCTTCGAGAGCTACGGGTACAGTTGGAGGACTTACAGGGCAAGGGATTCATCCGACCCAGTGTTTCACCCTGGGCTTCCCCGATATTGTTCGCCAAGAAGGCGGACGGGAGCTTGCGACTTTGTGTTGACTATCGTCACATGAACCAGATGACAGTGAGGAACAAGTATCTTCTACCGATGATTGATGACCTCTTCAATCATCTCAAGGGAGCACGGTGGTTCTCAAAGATAGAACTCAGGTCACGCTATCATCAGCTCAGAGTTTGGGATGAGGACGTGCAGAAGACGGCCTTCAGATGTCGGTATGGCCACTATGAGTTCTTGGTTATGCCATTCGGCGTAACCAATGCTCCAGCTATGTTTATGGGCCTCATGAACATGATCTTTAAGCCATACCTCGATCGATTTGTCGTGGTCTTCATCGACGACATATTGATATACTCAACCACTGAGGAGGAGCACACCTACTACTTGCGGGTTGTACTAGACACACTCTGAGAGCACTAGATTTATTTAAAGCTCTCAAAGTGTCAGTTTTGGATACTTGAGGTCCACTTCTTGGGACACGTCATCTCTGAGGTGGGAGTTGCGGTGGATCTTGCGAAGATCGAGGCAGTGCTAGCTTGGGAGCCACCCAGTAGCGTGACGGAGGTGCGGAGTTTCTTGGGTATAGCTGGATACTACCGGAGATTTGTGCTAGACTTCTCCAGAGTTGTGGAGCCACTCTTAGCTTTGACGGAGAAGGGGAAACCCTTTGTGTGGCCAGACAGATGTCAGAAGAGCTTCTAGGAGCTAAGACAGAGATTTACCAGCGCACCTATATTGAGGTTGCCGGAGGAGGGATTAGGGTACGCAATCTACTGTGATGCATCAGGGACTGGAATCAGATGTTTCCTGATGCAGGAGCGGGCAGTGATCGCCTATGGATCACATTTGTTAAGGCCACATGATCAGAACTACGCTACCCATGACCTGGAGTTAGCAGCTGTGGTCTTCTCTTTGAAGATGTGGCGACACTATCTGATGGGCGAGCGCTTTACAGTCTATTCTGACCATCAGAGTCTCAGGTACATCTTCTCTCAGAAGGACTTGAAATTAAGACAGCGGCGATGGCTCAAGTTCCTCCAGGACTATGACTTTGAGATAGTCTATACTCCTGGAAAGGGGAACATAGTAGTCGATGCTCTCAGTAGGAGGACATGCATTAAGCTACTTGGGGAGGCGACAGAGCAGCTAGCCGCTTTGCAGATATCCTTCGTGGATAGAGATGGAGAAGCCTTCCTTCAGTCACTCACAGTCACTCCTCCACTACTGCAGCGGGTCAGATAGGCACAGCATGGGGACAATGATTATGAGACGCGGCATGCGAAGATATCCTCAGGACATGCACCTGATGGTTTCTCTATAGGAGGAGAGCACAACGTCCTTTTCAGAGGACGTACCTTGTTACTAGTTGCTTTATGGGAGGAGGTGCTGAGAGAGTTTCACACTTCCCCTTTGGCGGTACATCCTGGCGTAGCGAAGATGTACCAGGATCTCAGACGACAACACTGGTGGCCGGGCATGAAAAAGGTTGTGGCAAAGTTCGTTTCTCGATGCCTCACCTGCCAGCAGGTGAAGGTAGAGCACCAGGTACCATCTGGCTTGGTACAGCCCTTGGAGGTCCCGGAGTGGAAGTGGTACAACATATCTATGGGCTTCATGACTGGACTTCCACGCACTTCCAGAGGTCATGACTCCATTTGGGTGATTGTCGACCGACTCACCAAGTCAGCTCACTTATTACCCATCAGAGAGCAGGGCTCAGTGGAGAGCTTGAGACGTCTCTACGTTCAAGAGATTGTACGGCTTCACGGTGTGCCATCATCTATCATCTCCGATCGAGATGCTCGCTTTACTTCCTGGATTTGGAAGGGGTTGTAGGAGGCGTTCGGGATGCAGCTATGTCTTAGCACCACCTTTCACCCTCAGACGGATGGTTAGACGGAGAGGACCATTCAGACTCTCGAGGAAATGCTCCGTGCATGTGTCCTCGACTTTGGTCGCAGCTGGGAGGACCACCTACCCTTGGTCGAGTTCGCATACAACAACAGCTACCACTCCACCATCAGGATGGAACCATATGAGGCGTTGTACGGCCGACCTTGCAGATCTCCTCTGTGATGGACAGACCCTGGGGAGTCAGCACTTGTGGGACCGGAGATGGTCCAGACCACGACAGAGAAGGTCCAGGTCATCCAGGAGCGGATGAGGATAGCTCAGAGCCGGCAGAAGTCTTATGATGACAGTAGGTGGAGGCCACTAGAGTTCGAGGATGGCGACCACATCTTCTTGCGGGTCTCACCTCGACGTGGATTACGGAGATTTGGCCGAGGCGGCAAGTTATCTCCGCGCTTCATCAGACCTTTCCAGGTCCTCAACAGGATTGGTGAGGTGGCTTATCGCCCGGCTCTACCACTTTAGTTGCACTGGGTGCACGACATCTTCCACGTATCCCATCTGAGGAGATACATGCATGAACCGACGCATATCATTGACCATGGGGAGTTGGACGTTGATGATGGGATGACTTTTGCAGAGGTCCCGCTAGAGATTGAGGATCGACAGGAGCGGGTCCAACGTGGATGGTCGATTCCTCTAGTGCCCATCAGATGGCTACACGGGAACCTCCAGGAGAGCACTTATGAGCGGGAGGTTCAAATGTGTGCTCAGTACCCACATTTGTTTCCCTAGTTTATGATGTATCTTTACAGGGACATAAATCCCTGAGGTGGGAGTGATGTAAAGAACCAAAAAATTCAAGTGAATTTTTTTTCTTAATTTTCTTGGGAATTTTACAAGAACGCAGTTTTAGACGGCACCTAATTCCGAGGCCCGGTGTGCCCAAAATCTTTTTCCGAAGTTTAGCTCAGGTACGTTCAGTGAACGAACGAGCAGGTTTTTCTAACTTTTGAACCGGTGCTCGGAATCAAATTCTTAGGGCACCGATGGAATCGCAGCGCTGGTATTTGCTTAGAAACATCTTTTCTGGAGTTGCGTTTTCTCGGGTGTGGTTTTTAATTTTTGGGGTTAAGTTAAGAAATAAAATAAAAGTGGTACAACCGATTTTTATTTTATTTTGCTTAAGTTAAGTTTAGTGGATGATGTGGGAACCACAATATCCTACCCACTTTGTAGGATATTTGTGAGGTGGGGCCCACAAGAGCCCCACCGTTTCTCTTCTTTTAAGTAACACACCCGCACCCCCTATTAATTAAGTCAACTCCTGCGTTTAATCTGGATATTAAACGCCTCATTAATTGGGCGGTTTTTAACTCCTCAATTAATTGTTCGTTTCGTTTCTTTTTGAAATTCAAACATTGGCTTGTGCGTTAATAAAATAAGAAAACTCTTATTTTATATTGGTTGGGGACTTGTTGCTGGAGAGGTTTGGGAGAAAAGCTAAGGGAGACTTGAAGATCTTCATCTTCTTCATCGAAGAACACGAAGAACGCGAAGAACACGAAGAACGCACCGATCTCCGATGAAGAACGCCGAATCCTCGGAGATCGACTACGCGACGCCGTGTACCGGAATGCCAACGACGCCTTCTTCTGTGACAATTCTCCTTTCGCGACGCCTCCTTCCGCGACAGTTATTTCCGCGATGAACCTCCATTCAAGCTACGCTCGAGGTAGGGAATTATTTTATTGTTGATGATATTCTTGTTTTCATCTGTCATTCCTCGTACTTTTGGACCACCTGTTACCAGTTAACGGGAGGGGGCCAGACCACACAAACACGGCCGACCCTCCTCCCCTTTTTTATTGTCTTCCTTGTGGTGGAATGAAACGAGGATGGCACGGTGCCGTTGCACTGCACGGGGTCATGCGGCAAGGTATGCGCGATGCCGTCGCGCCGCGCCTTTGAATCGAACAAGAACGCGACGCCGTCGCACCGTGCCGGAGAACCCCGAAAAACACCGCGGCTAGAGCGGGGCCACGACGGTGGGGCACGACGCCATCACGCCGCGCCGGATGGTCCAAGGCCATGACATAGGCTGCGGCGGAGTAGGGGAACTGGTGGCCGGTTCCGGGCCGCTGGCGTCGGAGCAGGGGGACCGGCCCTTTCTGGTCCCGAGTCGGCAGCATCCGGCCAACCGGAGCTGGCCGGCCGGACAGTGGAAGAGCCGGGGGTTCGAAACCCCTGGCTGGCCGGATGTGAGTGGCCCCCATTATGGGGCCACAGTTACAACAAGCGGGGGGCAGTGCCCCCCCCGCATCCCGAACGGCTTGACCGTTCGGCCGAGCCACCTGGCCAGCGCGCCGGGCCGTGCCCAGGCCGGGCCGGGCCACGCCGGCCGGGCCGCGCCCAAGCGGGATGGACCCGGACCCGGTTCGGGCCGACCCTAGGTGTATCGGGCCGGGTCGGACCGGGCCCGAACCCCCTAATACCGAACCTCTTTCGGTCTGTTGCCCATAACTTGAGCTACGAGCCTCCGATCGACGCACCATCAGTTGCGTAGTGATCCTTGGATCGAGGCGTCCATTTTGGTATATTACACTCAGGGTTTCGGAGAACTTGGGTTCGGCCGGGTTGGTTCGTACACGAAACCAACCGGGCCCTCGGAGCGGAAACGCTTATAACTTGAGCTCCGGACGTCCAATTGACGTGCCGTCGACTTTGTTGGATTACTCTATGTGAGACAGACCTTTTGGCTTACTCTGTTTGAGATTTGGATGCAGTTGGAGTATGGTTGGGTTGATTTTGACTTAAAAACCAACCGGGCCCCTGGGATGAAAAGGCCAATAACTCTCAGATCGGGCGTCCGATCGACGCGCCGTCTGTCACGTTGAGTTCCTGATGACGATACGGAACTTTTGGATACATCAACTCCGGACTATGTGTCAGTTGATGTATCAGCCCCTCGGCTCGTGGAGCGGACCCTCCCGAACGAGCTTTCTATGTGCGGGAACCCTAGAGTTGGCTACGACTGCGACGACGATGACGACTGTACAGAAATCCTCCGTGGATTCGATGACAACAACTACAAAACTCAGTGATCCTATGTGGATCAGTGCTACCGATCCTATGTGGGTCAGCGCTTAGCGGTCCTGTGTGGGCCAGCGCCTACAGATCCTGTGTGGGTCCGATCCTACGTGGGTCATTGCAGGGGTTAGTTACCAATCGATCCTGTGTGGGTCAGATCCTGTGTGGGTCATTGCGGGGTTTAGTTACCTATCGATCCTGTGTGAGTTAGATCCTTTGTGGGTCATTGCGGGGTTAGTACCTATCGATCCTTTATGGGTCCGACTGCTTAGATGAATCAGTGGTTATATCTGATCATCTCTATCGTCATACGAAGAAGTATTCCTGTGTGAGCTGAATCTTGACTTGCTTTCCTATGTGGATTATGTTATGCTTTCCTGTGTGGATCGGGTTGTGATTTCCTGTGTGGATGTGATCGAACTTGGGCTCAGAGGTTGGAGCAAACTGGAATTGATGACTTAGGTATATGTATGGGCATATACCTAAGTAGAGTCGGATGTTGCTTTGTGATTGTATCTTCCCTTTGTGGATTATCCTTTGTGGATTCTGGGAGACCTTCGGGGGTCTAATGGTCCCTACTGAGTAGCTTATACTCACCCCTGCACGGGCTATGCCCGCACTACGTTGTGTTGGTTGCAGACGACGGACATCACTGATCGTGGTTGAGGCACGAGGAGCAGGTCGGTACCCGGAGGTGGATCACTGGGCGGGGCGTACTCGGAGCGGACGATTGGACCCGAGGAGCTGTGGAGGATATCTGTACCCACCCTTCAGGTGGGACTTCCAGTGGACGGCTCGAGGCTACGACATTGCTTTCAGTTTCTGTTTTCCCTTTCCAGTTGTACTTTACTTTCAGTTTGGGTTTGTATTCTGGCCCACTTACTTTTCCGCACTTACTATTGTACCCATTTTTTACTTAGTGTTTACTTATACTTGCTTGCTCTGTGGTGTTTGTTTACTTTACAAAGGCAATGCCTTCCCCTTTTACCAGGAATTACGCCTTGGTGCCAGTCGCCAGCCCCTGGCCTATGGAAGGCGGGCTTGGGGTAGTCACGGCACAGGCCCCAAGGACGGGTCGTGACAGACGGCATACCCTCAGGTATCTTATCCAAACGACTAAACAAGGGAAACACACCCGTGGGGTGGCCCTAGATCTAGGAAATGATCTCAAACAATAGTTTATACTTATTTATTAGATTACCTATGCAATTATAGGTATCTAAACACTCAAAGTCTCAGCTATACGACACCCCAAACATGGGCGTGTGGCACAACGATACACAAAATCAACTCAAAAGTCGGAATTAAACACAAGACCACCTACCTCGATCTCTTCTGATCGATATAAATGAAAGGTGTCTCCCGAAACAAACAAGAACGACGCAGATCTAAGATAAATGATTACCTGTTCAAACCTAAATAAATTCCCTTGGTGAAATTATTGGAAGAAGATATTCAAGAAGAGGTAAGACGTTACCCGTGCGGTTAAAATGAGACCGACGACGGAAGAATCAGAGTCACGGTGTGAGATCGAGAGATCCTTCAAGTCTCAGACTCCTCTCCCACTGCTCCTGGTGAACCCTCTGGCGGCTACATTTCACTGCCTCAATGTTCATATGTCGACTGATTACATGGAGTGTATTACTAAGTACACAACGTGTAGTTAGTTTTTACAACCTTAACCGCTGACAAGCCTACACACCCTGTATTCTCATCCACACAACCAAAGTAAATGTTGTGTGTACAAAAGTACATGGTGTGTAGTTAGTTTTTACACCTTCAATCGTCAAAAAGCCTAGACTCCCTGTATTCTCATTCCACATGGCCAAAGTACATGTCATGTATATAAAAGTACATGGAGTGTACCCATAAATTTGGGATTTTTCCCAAATTTCCCTTGTTTTCTCAAATAACACTTAAGGAAAAAGGAAAAAAAGAAGCTCTTACCTCAAGAATAAGAATCAGGTTATTACAAACAGCACCCCTTAATGAAATTAATCCCTGAATTTCCATTACAAGGGTGGTGAAGATAAATATGAGAACAAATCTGTCCACTGAGCATGTACATCGGTCTCCCACTCCTAAGTTTCGTCCTGCACTCGGCCATGCCGCGATAGCACCCGTACGAGAGGAACTGACCATCCTCGGAGAACCTACATGCTACTATCAACAATACGAATCAAATGCTCCTCAAAGGATGCATGAAACTGAAGTTCAACCTCCTTGGGTTGAAAAACGTGAGATGGTTCTGAGTGATAACGGCGCAGCTGAGATACGTGGAAGACATCGTGCATGGCCCGATACCTCTATGGTAACTGGAACCGGTAGGTAACTGGCCCGACTCTCTCTAGAATATCAAACAGCCCTACATACCTCGGTGAAAGTTTACCCTGTATCCTGATCTGCCTGTGTCCCGACCTCAGTGAAAATCGCAAGAAAACATGATCCCCGACCATGAACTCCAAGGTTCGCTTGCGGTGATCAACATAAGATTTCTGACGAGACTGTGCAGTGGCCATCCATTTCTGAATCAACTGGACCTTCTCTGAAGTCTCCTGTATGAGACATGGTCCTAGTAAACGTACCTCACTGACCTCCAACCAGCACAAGGGTGATCGGCTTGGCCTACCATATAAATCCTCGTAACGTGCCATCTCAATATTTTTCTGAAAACTATTATTGTAGGAAATCTCGACCAGGGTTATGTGCTTATCCCAAGATCCCCCAAAGTCTAGGACGTATGCACGCAACATGTTCTCTAGCACCTGTATTGTAAGCTCTGACTAGCCATCGATCTGAGGGTGTTAAGCTGTGCTCAGAAGCACCTGTGTACCAAGTGCCCTCTAAAAACTATGCCAGAAAAGAGATGTAAAATGGGTGTCCCTATTTGAAACGATAGAACGAGGGGACCCATGAAGACGTACTACCTCTCGGATATAAAAATTCCCAAGATCGTCAACACCGAAGGTCTCCTTGATCGGAAAAAACTAAGCTACCTTCGTAAGTCTGTCCATAAAAACCCATACAACATCATTACCTCGAGGTGACCTCGGCAACCCAGTCACAAAGTCCATTGAAACATCATCCCATTTCCACTCCGGAATGGGTAACTGTTTTAACAGTTCAGCTGGAATATGATGATCCGCCTTCACCTGCAAACAGGTGGAACATTTCGTAACAAAACCAGCTACGTCTCTTTTCATACCCGACCACCAATACTGATGTCTCAAGTCACGGTACATTTTGGTAACTCCAGGGTGTACTGCCCAAGTTGAAGCATGAAATTCCCGCATCAACTCCTTACATATATCCCCTAGAACCCACACTCATTCATAGATATGAAGTACCTCATCATCGCTTATCGTCCAACCTGGAGGAGGATCCTCACTTTCCATCAACTACCGTAGAACTAGGCCTTCTGAATCTGATAGATGTATCATCATCACTCTATCTAGGATAGTATAAGCCACATCTAAGGAAGAAAGATAGGTTCAACCTTGACTATCATGCACCTCCAAATGCATCTCAGAGAACAAAGACATAAGCTTCCACTCACCACTGGCCTCCTGCACTGCCTGTATCTGAGTCCCTATACTCAGTGCATCAGATACTGCATTACCTTTACTAGGTGTATAGGAAATATCAAAGTCGAAGTAATGAAGGTATTCAACCCACATTCGTTGTCTTAAATTCAAGTCACGCTGGGTAGAGATATATTTAAGAATTTTTTGGTTCGTAAACACCACAAAATGTTCTCCCAAGAGATAATGTATCCAACATCATAATGTATAAAAAACTTCAGCCAACTCGAGATCATGCGTCAGGTAATTTATCTCATGTGTACTCAACTTCCGAGACCCATACGCAACTACTTGATCACCCTGCGTCAACACTACTCCCATCACAATTTCTGATGCATCACAGTAAACTGTATAGCTCTTCCCTTGTTGTGAAAGTATCAGGAATGGTGCTGATGTCAACCTTTCCTTCATCTTCTGAAAGGATATCTCCCAAGCTTCTGACCAAAAAAAATTCATACCCTTCTTAGTCAAACCCATCAATGGCGCTGCCAAGTGGGAGAAGTCCTATATAAAGTTCCTATAGTAACCAGACAACCCCAAGAAACTCCATATTTCAAACAGGTTCTTAGGCTGATCCCAGGAAACTACCGCTCTCACTTTCTATGAGTCTACTGCAACTCCTGCCTATGAGATAATATGACCCAAGAAGTGAATCTGGTCCATCCAAAAGTGGCACTTTGAGAGCTTATCATATAAATGATGCTCTCTTAGTGTACTCAGTGTGATCTCAAGATGGGTGGCATGGTCGTGTAGAGTGTGAGAGTACACTAAGATATCGTCCATGAATACTACCACAAAAGAATCCAAATATGGGTGGAACACACGATTAATCAGATCCATGAAAACTAATGGCATGTTTGGGAGTCTGAACGGCATGATCAAGTACTCGTAAAGACCATATCTTATCCAAAAGTCTGTAAGTGGTATGTCCGATAGTCTAACATACAACTGATGATATCTAAACCTCAAGTTGATCTTAGAGAACACTTGTACTCCTCAAAGTTGATCAAAGAGATCATCAATCCTCTATAAGGGATATCGGTTCTTAACTGTCAACTGGTTCAGTTTCCGATAATCCACAGAGAGTCTGAGGGTACCATCTGCCTTCTTAGCAAAAAGGATAGGAGAACCCCAGGGAGAAATACTAGGTCATATAAAACCCTTGTCTTGTAACTCCTCTAACTGCCTCTTGAGCTTCTAAAATTCTGGCATATCCATCCTATATGGAGGAATGGACACTGGTGCCGATTTTGAAACAAGATCAATAGAGAATTCCACCTCTCGCTCCGGAGGTAGACACGAAATGTCATCCGGGAAGACATCCCTGAAATTATTAACCACTAGAGGTAAATCTTTCTAACAAGTTCCCTGGTCATCCAGATATAAACTCGCAATCTGGGAAGTCACTCCACCTTGCCCACAATGCTTGGGTCCAAGTTGGCTCTTATGGACATCCCATTCGTCCTTGTATAGAAACTCTTCTCCCTCTGGTGACATGAAACTCACCTTGAGACAATAACAATCTATAAAGGCTCAAAAGGGTACCAACCAGTCCATCCTGAGAATGACATCATAGGCTGTCATCTCTAAGACATAGAGGTCCCATATAAAGTGACACCCACCGACCTCTAGGGGGTACTCCTTGCACTGATGCACACCTGTCGTTCTAATTCCCATTGGAGTGTCTAGTGTCATGATATCAAAAGAAGAAGAAACAAAGAGTCCAAGGATCTCCACAAAGGGCATAGATATAAAGCTATTTTTAACACTGGTATCAAAAAGTATAGAAGAGAGATCAGAAGTAACTAGAATAGTACCTCTGATAGTGGAAGGTCTGGGAGCCTGATCCTATTGGGTATGTTGCATTGCATATGTCTGTCCAATGCTGTGGGCCTGTGACACTGCCTATCTGCCTTGAGCTGACCCGCCCTGCTGTCTTTGAGATACTGGTGTCTGGCTACCACGAACACGACCACCACCTCGTCCTGAACGTCCTGACGTATCCAAATTCCCTAAATGGTAAGAAGCTGCTAGCCCGGATCCTGCACGCAGAGTCTTCCTAGAACCCCTCTCACTAGTCGCTGGTGGAAACACCTTGCAAAAACACTGAAGGTGACCCATATTGCTACAAGATCGGCACTCCACTGGGTCATGTGGACACTGAGGTCTCTTGTTCCCCAATTTACCACACTGGTAGCACATTATCTGGCCACCTGAATAATTCTTGTAGCTAGTACTGCCACTGTGAGAGAAATCCATCTACCTCTTCCTCTTTCCAGTAGAAATAGTACCAGAGACCAGTGCTGAACCGCCCTAGTCCGCACCACTAGCTTCCCGCTGGTTCCACTCAGTAATCAACACCTGGTTCACAATATCACGCACTGTAGGAAACCTGAAAAAATTCACCAGTGCTCAAATGTCATATAGAAGACCATAATCAAGGCGTATAGCACTCAATGTCTCATCACCCACTAGAACCAGTGCAAAATGCTGAAGCTCAGTGAAGTGGGTAGAATAGTCCATCACTGACATGGAACCCTCCTGAAGATTCATACAATATCGAGCTCTATCTTACCTTAGGATCTATAGAAAGAAAAAGTCATAGAAGACTTCCTGAATATCTTTCTACGCCATGTCTCGGTGATTCTCAGTCTGGGTGGTGAAATCCAACCATCTCTTGGCATAATCACGTAGCATGTAAGTAGCGAGCTTGACCCCCCTCCCATAAGGAGTATCCAGATGATCGAAGATCATCTGCATAGAACCCATCCATGACTCCATAGCCTGTGGTCCACCATCCCCTAAAAACGTACGTAGATGTTGCTGCTGGAATATACGTGTCAGCTCTGCCATAGATGTGGAAATCAGCGATGCTCCCTGAAAGGTTTGCATGAACCTCATGAAGCCTACATGGAACTGTGCATCCGTGCCTGTGTCCGATATAATGGCTGGAACCACATCTGGCACTGCTGGAGGATCCATCGGTAGATAATGGCCTACCATCTCTATAGTATAATCATCTACACTCTCTTGGTGAACAACTCGTGGTCTTATCAGTGACATTACTATACAAGTTCAAACACACGCCTTAGTTTAATTTACTACCGAGGTTTTTTTTGTCCTGTTAAGTGTGACAATGCAAGTGGATAAAGATCCACAAGTACTGGAAAAAAGAGACTACACGACATGTATAAGGTCTACGCAATGTGTACTCTTAGGCCCCCCACATGGTTGTGTTCTGGTGCCGGTCTGGGCATGTCTCAACCCTAGGTACACAGCGTGTTACACCCGCAACGGTGTGTACACCACCCTGTTTCCCTAGCCACACGGCCAAGTCCACATGGTCTCTCACTGGTCCAGACTACATGACATGTCCCTCAGGTACACGATGTGTCCTTAGGAAAATATGGAAGACCCGTTTTCCCTCCAACATGGTGAGTTACACGGCCTTATACTACACAGCGTGTCCCACAGGTACATGGTGTGTACTCAAAGAGAAAAAAAACTGGAAGACCCGTGTTCCCTCCCACACGGCTAGTTACATGACCTTATACTACATGGCGTGTACTTAAAAATTTTCATTTCTTCTCAAAATGAAGAGTACATGGTGTGTGTTCATAGGACCACACACTGTGTTGTCTGGGTTTCCAAACAGTAAACCTCAGAAACTACTCCAGAGACCCTTTTTTTTAAGTTCTAGCATCGATATGACAAATTATGATCTGTGGGGGCCCATACTTCCTGCGAACCAAAGTTTAGAACCCCACCTTTCATGTTATAGTGCAACACACAACAAAAGGCTAGATCATGATCTGCTAAATTCCGGTCCAAGAGAGCCCATACTTCTCAGAAACCAAAGTTTAGAATCAATAAACCCAACCGTAACATGTAACAATACCCTATCAATAGTAGGCATATATACCAAGGTACCTATCACAACAACATGAATTTTATAGTACAACATATATCACACCAACATGCAATTTCTAATTCACCTACATGGCATGGAAACTATGCATGAAATGTGATTATAACATGTTCCTAAATGATGCATGAGATGACATACCCTGATCTCATCAGGTTCCAACTAAATAGAACCCAAGTATAAAATATAAACAACACAAATTATGTGAATCACTAAAGGTGAAATCAAATCAACTGTAATAACTGAAAAACCAGAGAAATTGCAATTAAACGAGGTAGATTGGATTTTCCCTATACACGGGTCAGCTACTCCCGGACACAAATTATTACCAAGTACCAATTCTTTCCTACCCATGGCTATAGGCTCCAAACAGTAAGTCAAATAAAATAAACACCTCTGATACCACTTTGTAACGTCCCAGATCCGGGTGCCGCAAAATGGGTTCCCCGAACCCAGTTGGTCACATGACCTCAAGCACATTTCCCTAAACGCTAAAGGCTTCCGACTAGTAGCGAGGGCCTAGGATTGGTAGTGGGGAGACTATGCCCTCATTTGTCAAAGTGTAGTGCAATGGAAGTAAATATAAACATACAAAAGCAGAAGCAGTAAGCAATATTGACTGAAATGGACAACAAAAATAAAGTAAAAGATAACTAATAGTCATATATATGATGATGCAACATGTCTCTAATTCTAAGAAAGCATAAAAAATAGGATACACTGCAATCTAATGTAATACAACACAAGGTACAAGTACAACAAACAAAACCAAAACACTGCAACAGGAACAAAACAACATCGCAATCCTTAGCTCGGTCCCATGCTCTCATAATCCTCTGCAATAATCATATACCTGTGTAGGGACCCTTGCCCTTATCGACACCCACAATAATATAATCTATTTGGGCCCAAGACATCCCAACCGGGAACCACCCAAGGCCCGTGCCCAACTGTCAGTGAAAATATGAAACAACAGTGTGCAATAATGAAATGAAGTAAACTAGGAAGTACTCAAAAGTAACCATTCCTACCAGTTATATTTCCATTTTAATAATTATTTATCAATTCAATATAATTAAATTTTGAGTTTTCCAAGACTTAGCCTCAACCAAAAATCTCGTATACCGATTCCATAGAATAAAACACAATAGTCTATCTAACAAGTAAAAGATAATAACAATAACAAGCCCGTGATTTAGCTCGGTAGGTATAACATAAGAAATCACCACAGTAAATATTCAAAGTAAACATTGTCCTCAGACAAGTAAATCCTTAACCTAAGGCAAATAGAATCAAAACGATCAGGTGATTTCCCTCAGGCATAACGAATATTTCTCTCAGGCATGGAAGGTCTCACCCTCAAGCATGGAAGTTACTACCCTCAGGCATAAGAAACGTTTCCCTCAGGCTAAACACGTAACCTTTCCCTCAGGCTAAACAAGTAAACTTGCCCTCATGCCAAACTAGTAACCTTTCCCTCAGTCTAAACAAGTAACCGGGCCAAACCCAATGTATAAGAAAACAATTTATATATGTTTCCTCTCAAGAAAACTCAAAACATTCTATAATCACGACATACCCTCGGGTATCCTAGCCAAACAGCTAAATAAGAGAAACGCACCCGCAGGGTGGCCCAAGATCTAGGAAACAATCCCAAATAGCAGTTTATACTTATTTATTATATTACCTATGCAATTATAGGTATCTCAACAGTCAAAGTCTCAGCTATACGACACCCCGGACATGGGCGCGTGGCACAACGGTACACAAAATCAACTTGGCAGTTGGAATTAAACACAAGACCACCTACCTCGATCTCCTCTAATCGATATATGTGAAAGGAACCTCCTAAAACAACCAAGAACGACGTATATATGAGATAAAAAATACCCATTAAAATATAAATAACTTCCCTTGGAGAAACAATTGGAAGGATAGATTCAAGAATTGGGAAGACCTTACCCGTGCGGTTCAAACGTGACCGACGACGGAAGAATCAGAGTCCCTGTGTGCGATCGGGAGATCCTCCAAGTCTCGACCTCCTCTCCCATTTCTCTTAGTGAGCCCTTCGCCTCCTCTACCGAATGAGGAGGCTACTACCTGTTTATAACGAAAAAACATAATTACACGACATGTACTCTCAAGTACACGACGTGTACTATCCTATTTAAATGTTCCTCTAGCGGACACTTTCCACCACCTCACTATTCATCTACAGACTTTTTACACGACATGTATTACTAAGTACATGGTGTGTAGTTAGTTTTTACACCCTTAACCACCGACAAGCCTACATGCCCTGTATTCTTATCCACACAGCCAAAGTACACGGTGTGTGTACAAAAGTACACGGCGTGTAGTTTGTTTTTACACCTTCAATCGCTGACAAGACAAAACGCCCTTTATTCTAATCCCATACAGCCAAAGTACACGACATGTATACAAAATTACATGGTGTGTACCCATAAATTTGGGATTTTCCCCACATTTCCCTTGATTTCTAAAAACCTCTTAAGGAAAAAGGAAAAGAAGAAGCCCGTACCTCAAGAACAAGAACCGTGTTCTTACAAAATGGATGGTAGATAAAGTGGAAGTGACATCAACATACCCTTGACAACGGGGAATGGATTTCCATAAATACTTTTTGGAGATGACCGAACTTTGGGCCATAAGAGTTGGACCTATAGGTCGGTACTTGGGGGGTTTAAAAAATGAGATCATGTCTGGATTTGAGTTACATGGCCTTCAAGACACATAATTATAATACAGAGGTCCAATGGGTGTTTTTCAATCCTTAGAGGGAAAGATAAGGCTTGACCCATTAGAGTACCTAGGTGTGTGTGTGTTGTTTGTTTCCTTACAATCCCCTCTAATAATGAAAATAAATAAATTATTTTTAAAATGTAAAAAATGGTCACTATTATAAAACCCACGATAAATAACCCCACCATTTATAAATGCTAGCTAAAAAGAAATGATAACTGGTTCATTTATCAATGATAAAAAAGGTTCAAATAATGGTACCTTTTATTAGTGTTGCTTTTTTCTAGCCTTGATAAAGGGTGACCTTTATTAGCACCAAAAAAGCACTGAAAAAAGTATATTTCATAAAAAAATTATATCATTAAAAAAAATATATTAATATATAAATATATTTATATTGATAAAAGTATAATACATTTCAGAAAATATGATTTATATATGACTAAATATACAATTACACTTGATATATAAGATATTTAATTAAAAATGGTATATAACAAAAAAATTATATATTATTAGAAATTTTATATATATCATATAGAAATATATATGAATATATATAATTTTAATAAATATTATTTATATAATACTAAATATATATTATAAATCATATTTATATGTCATATATTCAGTGAAAAATGGTTTATAATTTAATTAAAAACTAATATTAATTAAAAATTCTGACTAATTAATATTAATATACATTTAATAACATATTTTTTTATCAAAGTCAATTGTTTTTTCAATTTGACATATATATCAAATAATAAATTATTAATTAAAAAATTGAATAAAAAAACTACAATTAAAATTTTATACAATAATTTCACAGGAACATATATGAAATTAATTCAATTTCATAAAGACAAACATACACAACACATAAATTATTAATATTATCATTTTATATTTTAATTTATGGATATTTAATTTTAAATATATTATGTTTTTAATTATTAAATTTTATTCATTTTTATATTTATATTTAATATATAATATTTATTACTTTTTAATATATATATATTAATGTTATTAATTTTTAGATTTTATTTGTTCAATATTTTGAAATTTTTTATTATTTTTTAATATTTATTTATATTTTTTATTTATCATTTAATATTTTTTAATATAGTTTTAATTTACCTAATTAATGTATTTATTCCTTTTTATTTAAAAATACATTCATTTTTATTTTTTAAAAAATTATATAATTAATAAAACAGATTCATTTTTTAATATTTTTACAATCTATTCATATTTTTATTAAATTTCACTCATTTTAAACATTAATTCATTTAATATTATTTATTTATTAATAATGTTAATTGTTTTTACAATTACATTAGAAAGTACTATAACAAACATTCAAAAACATCTATTGTTTCATTGACTTTAGCACTCGACTTCCTCTCAAAAAAGCCCAATCATGGTATTAGTTGCTGAACAAACCACCCCAAATCATGAAAAGAAATCTACTTGTATAAAAAAAATCTTATGTTAGTAATACTATAAATAAATAAATAAAACATAAATATTAAACAATACATTAGTAAAATATCAATTTTAAATAAAAGGACACACTTGGAGTCATATCGATCACATCGCGTGTTTGCTTGATTTTGAGTCATACTGGTCACATCATATGTCGGTTTGACATGATACCAATTCCTACACATCACAAATGACTTATGAATAGTTTTCCTAAAGTATCAAGACAATTAAAGCACATTTTCTTGGCTTACAGTGAGTGCCACACATTTTGAACTAAATTATCAATTTTAAACTGATAACAAACACTTTGAGTCATACCAGGCATACTATGTGTTGGATTGAGGTGAAACTGATTCCTACATGTTAAAAATTAATTATGGATCATTTTAATAAATTATCAAAATAATACTAACTTTTTTATTGGTTTGATCATATAAAGTGTGTTTTGAACTAAAATTTCAATTTTAAATAAAAAGCACTTGGAGTTATACTGGTCAAATTGTGTGTTGGATGGATGTGTATTTAATTACTACACTTCAGAAATGACTTATATATGTTTTTCCTAAAGTATCAAGATAATAAAAATAAATTTTCTCAATTTTTAGTATGTCATGTGTCTTTTTTTCAAAAATGTAAAGTCATAATGAAAAAAAAAACACTTTGGGTCATACTGGTAACATTTTATGTCATGTTGATGTGAGACTGATTCCTTCTTGTAAAAAATGACTTATAAATCATTTTCCTAAATTATCATCAAAATCCAAGCATATTTTATCAAATTTCAGGGACTAACATGCCTTTTGAACTAAATTGTCAGTTTTAAACTGATAACGAATACTTAAACCAAGAACACCATGTATCAGATTGAGGTACGGATAATTCATACACATAATAAATGATTTATGGTTAATTTTCCTAATAAATAAAAAAACTCTAAATTATTTTTATTGGTTTTGAGTATGTGAATTTTTTTGAACTAAAATGTCAATTAGAAAAAGACTCACTTGGAGCCATATCAATCATACCATGAATCAGATTGATGTGCGGATGATTCCTACACATAACAAATGAATTTTGGATCATTTTACTAAAGAATATATAAAAGACAATTTTTTTCTTGGTTTTGAGTTTTTCACATGTCTTTTTTACTAAAATTTCAATTTAAACTAAAAACACAGACTTTGAGTCATACCGGTCACATCATGCTTCAGTTTGAAGTGAGAATGATTCCTACACTTCAAAAATGACCTATGAATTATTTTACTAAAGTATCAAAAAATACAAGCATGTTTTCTTGATTTTCAGTGAGTGAAACATGTTTTGAACTAAATTCTAAATTTTAAACTTATAATAGAGACTTTGAGTCAGACTAGGAACACTATGTATCTGATTGAGGTGAGACTCATCCCAACACATCAAAAAATACTTATGGATTGCTTTACTATTGTATGAAAACAATACAAATGAGTTTAATCAGTTTTGAGTATGTGATGTGTGTTTTGAACTAAAATATTAATTTAAAGAAAGAGATACACTTGGAGTTATACTGTTCATAGTATGCATCAAATTGATGTGAAGATAATTCCTACACATTGAAAATGACATATGGATTGTTTTCTTAATGTATCGAGAAATTACTAGTGTGTTTGATCGGTTTGAGTATGTCATGTATCTTTTTTACTAGAATGTTAGTTTAAACCGAAAACACAGAATTTAAGTAATATCAGTCACATTATGCACCAGTTTGATTTGAGACTAATTCATACACATAAAAAATAAAATATGAATAGTTTTAGTAAAGTATCAATAAAATATGAGCATGGTTTCTCTGTTTTTAGTTAGTGATATACATTTTGAACTAAATTGTCAATTTTAAACTGATAATGAACACTTTGAGTCATACCAGACACACAATGTATCAGATTTAGGTGAAGATGAGTCCTACACATCAAAAATGACATATGGATAATTTTTATAAAGCATAAATACAATTAAAATTCCTTTTCTCTATTTTGAGTATGTGACATATGTTTTAGATTCTTTAAAAAAATTCGAGGGCTAAGGAAAGTGTAGAGACCTGAAGCCTGATGTACATGGACATTACATTAAATTTGCGGAATACTTAGTACATAACAAAAACACACACACAAGGATCGTAATAGTTTAGTGTCTTTGGAAACTTGGAAAATAATCTTCTAATCCTGGTGAAAGATCTTCAACATCTCCCATAAAGATCTTCCCTTTTTTTTACCTAAAACCTTTCTTTATATCATGGGGAAAAGAAAGCATAAAAGGGTGAGCTCAAATGCTCAGTAAGGGTAAACAAAAGAAATATCAATCACATCATATTCATAAGAACATAACATATTGGAAATATTAACCTACAAAAGAGAGCATAATTTCATAACATGGGATAAATCATAGTAGTGAAATGAAATCCCAATAATCATAACTTATAACATGAACCTTTGTGGCATACACACATAATCATATAGAATCATTTCTTGTTAGTCAAGACTTATTGCGAAGACTATCTTAGTGGACAAAGTCCATTTCTGAATCGAGTGACCCTCGTTTCAGTCCTGTTTCACTGAACCGGTATAACCTACCATTCCAGCCATGTCTATCTCATGAGATATAAAATCTTTACCCAATGCATTGGAGGGAGATATAGGTCCCACCCATCTCATAATGATACCATTCTTATGTGTGCCACAAAATCATAAATCATACATCATTGCATAACCCATGTAATACAAATGGGAATATTAAACATCATGACATCATAAATCAATTCATATATGATAAAGGAATTCATAAAAAATATTCCATCACAAAATGATCAAATCAATGTAATAATAGGGATAAAAACAGAACCCTTTATTATCTTAGATGGAAAATAATTTTGATAAAACACTTGAACTCCATTCTTGAGGAAAATATCCTTTCTTCTTCAAAAACATTTTTCCTTTCTTAACATGTTATACGAATTTAAAATAAAAGAAGTTGATTAAAAATACACTTGAAAACTTGTAAAGGAATCTTCTTGGAAATAATGTTTTAAAAATCCATTCATGCCGTATAAGTTAAAAAAAACATTCATCGTACTTTTGTCGGAAAAGTCAAAAAGTGCCTCGTACGAAAAACGATAAAAGATTCCTTTATATCTTTTACTAAAACTCACCGAAGGGTAAAGTTGGATTTAAAAAATTGTAGGTGGATGGAAATAATATTACATATTGAAGAAACATGGATTTGGATGATAAAATACACCCCAGTAAATACCAAAGTATAAACAATCTCGGATAAAAATGAGATTGTGATATTTCCCTTACCTTAGGTCCGACTTGCTTTGTAAGTGTCCGAACCTCGTGTATAATGATTTAAATCATGTTATTGACTTATTCCAGAATCATATTCATTGTTATTATATCATATATGGTCCAATTATGACTTTATATTACCTGTTCTTTTGTAAATTCATGTTAAAGTAGCGTTTTGGGTAAAATCGTCTCATTTGTCGTTCGTGTTTTTAACTTGTAATTATTAATATGATTACTTGGATCATGATTACTTATATACAGAATGTAAAAAATTATTTATATATAATATATATTCCGAATATATATATATATATATAATATCGATAAATGGAATGAAATACACCGTTCATGGAGACGGTAGTCCGTACGTACGCATGAACGTTGTTTTCGTTTCCTTATTGAATTGAATGGAATTAAGTAGATGACAGACATATAAATATAAATAATTCCAGTATAATTATTAGGTCATATATTTCATTAGTACTTATTATATATACTTTATAATCATTCATTAATGGTTAATCATTGAGAATGAATCTCATCGCGTCGTGAAGACGGTAGTCCGTACGTACGCACGAGCGATGATATCATTCCCATGGTGGTGGAATTGTGTTGAAGTGTATGCATAATATTTCAGTATCAATATCACTTTATAATAATCATATATATTTACTCCTTACACCATTATACCCATCCAATTAAGGTGGTGACGGAAAATAGATTACACCACGGCGTGGAGACGGTATTCCGTACGTATGCACGCGCGATGATTTCATTTTTCCGTAGGATGGATAGAAGATGAATTAGGTTTGTTTCATATTTATAATAACATATCAGTATGTAAGTAATACTGATGTTATTACTTTATCATGAAACAACTAAAGAAGATGAAGTTGAAGAAGAAATAAATTGAAAAGATCGATAATGGATATTACCTCTTCTTTGAAACGCCTCTTTGAATCCTCCACTTAGGGAACTAAGATTGGTCTTTGAAGAAGACCAGGACCTCTAGGATTATTCTAGGGAAGTGGAGAAGGGATTTTGGCAGGGGTTGGCCTAGATTTAGTGCTCAAATTGGTGTGAGGAGGAGGGGGATGAGGTGCCCTTTTATAAGGGAGGAGAGGGGCACCTTAGGAATATCTCAAAATATTATTTTATATTAAAGTCAAAATCGGTTTATAATGGTTCCAAAGGGTCTTATTTCGAAGTTAAAGTGGGGATGGGTCGAAATACTATCAACCAATAGGATTTAGACAAGTTTAGGTTATTATTTTAACCTTATCAATTAGATTTAACTCTAAGTTAAATAATTTAACTTTTACCGTGTCTTTTTGTTTTCTTACACTATATGGTTAATACACTTACTATAACATGCCAAAAGAACCCCAAATTGTTTATTATTAATATATATATCCTTATCTAAGTCATTTGACCAAACCTTAGATTTTTAGGAATAAAATAACAATTAATAATATAATATTTTATTTAAACACTATTTTGTGTCAATTTTGACACTATTTGATATATGATTTTTGTGAAAGTCATAACAGAATTATATGTTCGAACCATGTTGATTAAATCAACAATCATATATCATAGTAACCTAGAAAATTAGTTGAATTCATAAAAAGTCTAAAATTACATTTATTTTGGTGTTTATAACATCAATTATGTCAATATTTCATTAATAAGATAATTACTGCATCATCATTGTGTCATAAATAAATTAAATTATTTAATGTCTAAAAATTACAAATAAAATATCATTATGTAGGAAATCCTTTTATATTTCTAATGAATATTTATAGTCGAATTTATCTTATGTATAACCCCATATTAAAAATGTTTTAGTAAATAAACTTTGATTTTAACTCTTTTAACCCTTCTTTAAATAAATTAATAATAAATGTCATAATCTAATCCAAGTGGGCCTAAATGGTCATATTTTATTCCTAAGTTTGTTTTTGGTCGAATTACACTTATCCAATAGAATTAGGACATGTGTTAGGGTAATAATAATATCATCTTTACCCTTAATTACCCTATTTACTTTTAACCGTGGTAAAAAAAAGTAAAAAGTTACTATTCACCAAAAATTATTTTCATCTCATTGAACCACATTTTAGTCCTTGATATTAACCGTGTCTCTAGGATTTTCGAAATTCCACTCACAGAAGCGGTAAAATTAAGTTTTATGAACAATTCAGTTTTTTTAACTACCACTTAGCGGTTTCACTATTCATCGAAAATTGAAAGTTTTCAGAAAAATACCAAAAATTAGGCCTAAGCTATATTTGATATTATGAACTCAAAAATGATGTCTATTTTACCAAATTCAAAACATATCAGTTTCATTAACTAATTTAAAAATTAATTCTCGTCGTCAAAACAAATAGCGTGTTTTTAAGAGATAATAACTATCAAAAGATTGACACTAGTTTGTAACTGGTTTAAATGTGAAATTACATTCAATGACCAACATTGTATTAAATTGTAAAAATATATTCTAAATATACTTTAAAACCACTCAAATTAATAATTTATAACTATTAATTATTTCGATTTAAAAAGTTGTTTTTAATTAAAATTTAGTAATTTTCACTATTCATCAAAATATGAAAGTTATCCGAAAATCACCAAAATTTCACCCTAAGCTAATTTCGATATTACGAATCCAAAAATGAATTCCATTTTGAAAAATAAAATTTAAAAAATTTCAAAAAGTGGTTATTACTATTCATAACCGCTAGTTTTGATAATATTTTAATAGCATATCGTTGTTTAGTGAAACTTGGTGTTGCGTACAACACACGCTATCGTGGAAGGTCGCGATTGCATGTAATTCAAGCCAGGTCAGAGATGTGTGTTGTGAAAGCTCCTTTTGGTGTAGCGTATAACACAAGACATTAATGAAATTAAAAAGAATATTTTTCATAAAATCTCGGGGTGTTACATTCTACCCCCCTTAAAATGAATTTCGCCCTCGAAATTCGTCGGGGTTATAAATGGTTTACTACTCGAAAGTTTCTTTAATAGAAACCCACATCGTAAAAAGGAATACCAAAACCAATATTTAAAAACAAAAGTATGAAACGTAACGGTTACCCAAATAAATTAATCACTAGGTTTCCACATTGGTGAAAATATGGATATGGAAGAAAAATCTAACCATCATGTTCTGATGGAGAGTGGTAGAGAACATGGCTATGGAAAAGCCAACAATCACAAATCCATAAATTTGTGACGATCTAAGGTACCATCTGATTAATCAGATATAAGAGCACTAGGACAACATTTTTGGTTTTCAAGATCGTTTCCCTAAAGTTGAAGAATTTGAATTAGAATAAATACTTACTTTATTTTGGTACAATCTCACTGTTGTTCGTGCCTTGAACAATTTCCACTTTATCTCTTAAATAAATGAAGTTGAATTTGTAATTCGTGAAGTGTTAGCAGATCATGTGATAGAATGATGGGTCATTACATCAAAAGGTTAGCAAAAGTTATTAAATATACATAAGTCATTCTATAGTGAGATTAATCATATATGGTACCTAAAATGGACTTATACTTCATATATCATACTGGTTAATATAATAAAACTAGTTTCTAATAAACAGGAACTTCCTGTAGGCCAGTGGTAGGCGATAAAGGCCAGTCGCACTTCGGTTGTGGGTTCGATTCCCACAGCATTGTCCGACGCGATGGGCTGTCGCCCATCCTGCAGGTTGTCCTTTTTCTAAAACTATATTACTATAACATCCCATCAATAATATCGAAAAAACTTCTATCCTTAAACAATACTAACTTATGGTTAACATAATCCATTCCAATCTTTAGGCTTATCTAAAATACTTCGGTCCAAGCTCATAGTATAAAGAAAACGATAACTTGAAATGTCGTCAACCAATCATGTGAATACCATCATTTATCCCCCATATATCTTGTTGGTCACATTCCAATCATGTGAATACCTTAATCATGTATTCTCTTGAAGAATGAATACCCATTGAACCTTAGTGAAAACATTAGTGCAGTTAAAAGTTAACACTTTCCATATACCAAAATCCTCAAAATCCTATATACTCAAACCATGATATCACTTAGTCCTTATATCAATCATGAGCTCATGAATACTGTCAAACATTTCATTTTCTCCTTATCCCTTAATTATGCGCATATCATCTACTTTCCAAAATATTTGAATCACTTTTCAAGGTTACCGGTACCTTAAAATTATTGAAAACCACAATAGACCAATACATAAATATTTCAGTACACCATAAAAGTACCTCAACAACATTATTCTTGAATACCAATACATAAACACTTTATTCCATCCACTTCAATGATTGTCCTGGAATAAGTCCTTCCTTGATTTAGAAGTAACTTTTTAGGTCAGGGCATTGAGTTGGGTAATGCCCATGTTCTCCACAAATAAGACATTGAACTCCATAACAATCTGTCACTCTATGAATCTTTTCTCCACACAGATAACATCGGTCCCTCCATTTGAGGTATTCCTCAAGGTTCTTCTTCCCTTCTTTAGAAATCTCAATCTTCCTTTCTTTATGCTCCTTAACATGCGAACATGCATAATAGTTTATCTTCCTCTTCTTTGATGAATTAGGCATACCACTAAATTTCACCTTGTTAATCATATATCGCGATGACTGATTCGGCATAATCACAATATCTTTATCTCTAGGCATTACACATTTTTGTTGCTCATAGTCACCAATTTGTCCATTGGATTCAATGTTAACCGAATTCCTTCTGGTTCCCTCCATTAACTAAAACAAAAAAAGAATTCTGCGAGAGGCGAAATCAAGCTAGGGAAGACAACATAGTAAAGGGGGAGTACCCTCAATATCTATCATCTTAGGTTTAAATTCTAAGATCGTTAGCACAATTCTAGGACTATAACCTATACGTATACTTAAACTTAGAGACATCCCTAGACATACTTTAGAAATATCTCTAGGGATCTCACTAACGTTTTCGCATCCTAGTTTCCAAAGGTTGACTAAACATTTCCTCTGATACCAACTGTAGAGACCCGAATCCTGATGTACATGGACATTACATTACATTTGCGGAATACTTAGTACATAACAAAAACACACACACAAGGATCGTAATAGTTTAGTGTCTTTGGAAACTCGGAATATAATCTTCTAATCCTGGTGAAAGATCTTCAACATCTCCCATAAAGATCTTCCCTTTTTTTTACCTAAAACCTTTCTTTATATCCTAGGGAAAAGAAAGCATAAAAGGGTGAGCTCAAATGCTCAGTAAGGGTAAAAAAAAGAAATATCAATCACATCATATTCATAATAACATAACATATTGGAAATCTTAACCTGCAAAAGAGAGCATAATTTCATAACATGGGATAAATCATAGTAGTGAAATGAAATCCCAATAATCATAACTTATAACATGAAACTTTGTGGCATACACACATAATCATAGAGAATCATTTCTTGTTAGTCAAGACTCATTTCCAATACTATCTTAGTGGACAAAGTCCATTTCTGAATCGAGTGACCCTCGTTTCAGTCCTGTTTCACTGAACCGGTATAACCTACCATTACAGCCATGTCTATCTCATGAGATATAAAATCTTTACCCAATGCATTGGAGGGAGATATAGGTCTCACCCAACTCATAATGATACCATTCTTATGTGTGCCACAAAATCATAAATCATACATCATTGCATAACCCATGTAATACAAATGGGAATCTTAAACATCATGACATCATAAATCAATTCATATAAGATAAAGGAATTCATAAAAAATATTCCATCACAACATGATCAAATCAATGTAATAATAGGGATAAAAACAGAACCCTTTATTATCTTAGATGGAAAATAATTTTGATAAAACACTTGAACTCCATTCTTGAGGAAAATATCCTTTCTTCTTCAAAAACATTTTTCCTTTCTTAACATGTCATACGACTTTAAAATAAAAGAAGTTGATTAAAAATACACTTGAAAACTTGTAAAGGAATCTTCTTGGAAATAATGTTTTAAAAATCCATTCATGCCGTATAAGTTAAAAAAAACATTCATCGTACTTTTGTCGGAAAAGTCAAAAAGTACCTCGTACGAAAAACGATAAAAGATTCCTTTCATATATTTTACTAAAACTCACCGAAGGGTAAAGTTGGATTTAAACAATTGTAGGTGGATGGAAATAATATTACATATTTAAGAAACATGGATTTGGATGATAAAATACACCCCAGTAAATACCAAAGTATAAACAATCTCGGATAAAAATGAGATTGTGATATTTCCCTTACCTTAGGTCCGACTTGCTTAGTAAGTGTCCGAACCTCCTGTATAATGATTTAAATCATGTTATTGACTTATTCCAGAATCATATTCATTGTTATTATATCATATATGGTCAACTTATGACTTTATATTACCTGTTCTTTTGTAAATTCATGTTAAAGTAGCATTTTGGGTAAAATCGTCTCATTTGTCGTTCGTGTTTTTAACTTGTAATTATTAATATGATTACTTGGATCATGATTACTTATATCCAGAATGTAAAACATGATTTATATATAATATATATTCAGAATATATATATATATATATAATATCGATAAATGGAATGAAATACACTGTTCATGGAGACGGTAGTCCGTACGTACGCATGAACGTTGTTTTCGTTTCCTTATTGAATTGAATGGAATTAAGTAGATGACAGACATATAAATATAAATAATTCCAGTATCATTATTAGGTCATATATTTCATTAGTACTTATTATATATACTTTATAATCATTCATGAATGGTTAATCATTGAGAATGAATCTCATCGCGTCGTGGAGACGGTAGTCCGTACGTACGCACGAGCGATGATATCGTTCCCATGGTCGTGGAATTGTGTTGAAGTGTATGTATAATATTTCAGTATCAATATCACTTTATAATAATCATATATAGTTACTCATTACACCATTATACCCATCCAATTAAGGTGGTGACGGAAAATAGATTACACCACGCCGTGGAGACGGTATTCCGTACGTATGCACGCGCGGTGATTTCATTTTTCCGTAGGATGGATAGAAGGTGAATTAGGGTTGTTTCATATTTATAATAACATATCAGTATTTAAGTAATACTGATGTTATTACTTTATCATGAAACAACTAAAGAAGAATAAGTTGAAGAAGAAATAAATTGAAAAGATTGATAATGGATATTACCTCTTCTTTGAAACGCCTCTTTGAATCCTCCACTTAGGGAACTAAGATTGGTCTTTGAAGAAGACCAGGACCTCTAGGATTATTCTAGGGAAGTGGAGAAGGGATTTTGGTAGGGTTTGGCCGAGCTTGAGTGCTCAAATTGGTGTGAGGAGGAGGGGGAGGAGGTTCCCTTTTATAAGGGAGGAGAGGGGCACCTTAGGAATATCTCAAAATATTATTTTATATTAAAGTCAAAATCGGTTTATAATGGTTCCAAAGGGTCTTATTTCGAATCTAAAGTGGGGATGGGTCGAAATATTATCAACCAATAGGATTTAGACAAGTTTAGGTTATTATTCTAACCTTATCAATTAGATTTAACTCAAAGTTAAATAATTTAACTTTTACCGTGTCTTTTTGTTTTCTTACACTATATGGTTAATACACTTACTATAACATGCCAAACGAACCCCAAATTATTTATTATTAATATATATATCCTTATCTAAGTCATTTGGCCGAACCTTAGATTTTTAGGAATAAAATAACAATTAATAATATAATAGTTTATTTAAAAACTATTTTGTGTCAATTTTGACACTATTTGATATATGATTTTTGTGAAAGTCATAACAGAATTATATGTTCAAACCAAGTTGATTAAATCAACACTAATATATCATAGTAACCTATAAAATTAGTGTAATTCATAAAAAGTCTCAAATTACATTTATTTTGGTGTTTATAACATCAATTATGTGAATATTTCATTAATAAGATAATTACTGCATCATCATTGTGTCATAAATAAATTAAATTATTTAATGTCTAAAAATTACAAATAAAATATAATTATGTAGGAAAGCCTTTTATCTTTCTAATGAATATTTATAGTCGAATTTATCTTATGTATAACCCCATATTAAAAATGTTTTAGTAAATAAACTTTGATTTTAACTCTTTTAACCCTTCTTTAAATAAATTAATAATAAATGTCATAATCTAATCCAAGTGGGCCTAAATGGTCATATTTTATTCCTAAGTTTGTTTTTGGTCGAATTACACTTATCCAATAGAATTAGTACATGTGTTAGGGTAATAATAATATCATCTTTACCCTTAATTACCCTATTTACTTTTAACCGTGGTAAAAAAAAGTAAAAAGTTACTATTCACCAAAAATTATTTTCATCTCATTGAACCACATTTTAGTCCTTGATATTAACCGTGTCTCTCGGATTTTCGAAATTCCACTCACAGAAGCGGTAAAATTAAGTTTTATGAACAATTCCGTTTTTTAACTACCACTTAGTGGTTTCACTATTCATCGAAAATTGAAAGTTTTCAGAAAAATACCAAAAATTAGGCCTAAGCTATATTTGATATTATGAACTCAAAAATGATGTCTATTTTACCAAATTCAAAACATATCAGTTTCATTAACTAATTTAAAAATTAATTCTCATCGTCAAAACAAATAGCGTGTTTTTAAGAGATAATAACTATCAAAAGATTGACACTAGTTTATAACTGGTTTAAATGTGAAATTACATCCAATGACCAACATTGTATTAAATTGTAAAAATATATTCTAAATATAATTTAAAACCACTCAAATTAATAATTTATAACTATTAATTATTTCGATTTAAAAAGTTGTTTTTAATTAAAATTTAGTAATTTTCACTATTCATCAAAATATGAAAGTTATCCGAAAATCACCAAAATTTCACCCTAAGATAATTTCGATATTTCGAATCCAAAAATGAATTCCATTTTGAAAAATAAAATTTAAAAAATTTCAAAAAGTGGTTATTACTATTCATAACGGCTAGTTTTGATAATATTTTAATAGCATATCGTTGTTTAGCGAAACTTGGTGTTGCGTACAACACACGCTATCGTGGAAGGTCGCGATTGCATGTAATTCAAGCCAGGTCAGAGATGTGTGTTGTGAAAGCTCCTTTTGGTGTAGCGTATAACACAAGACATTAATGAAATTAAAAAAAATATTTTTCATAAAATCTCGGGGTGTTACAGAAAGGGGATTCGGTATCACCAAGCCTTTTCATATTAGCTCAAGAGGACCTATTTAGAAACATTAAACTTAACTTAGTAGTTGGAAAGATCGTTCCTTACAAGAATTGACTCGGATTAGGTATCATATCACATATTAGGTTCACCAATGACATGCTGTTTCTTATCAATGGTAGGAAAAAAATAGTAAGTGGTTTTAGCTAAATGATGGAGGCTTATAGATAATTGAGTTGGAGGCAGGTTAACCATTTAAAAAGTAGTGTGTATATATCCAAATTCTGTGATCATAGGTGGAAAAACTAAATTCAAGAAAAATTGGGAATTCATAGAGGAATCTTACCCATAATTTATTTAGGATCTCCCATCTCAAATGAAAATATAAATAAAGTGTTTTTTGAAGGTTTCATATGTAGGATATCAAGCCACATCTTTAATTGGAAAAAAATTCTTATCCATTGGAGGGAGAATTACCCTTGTGAATAGTGTTTTTCTCCCATGCCTATGCACATTATGTCTATCATTAAGGATCCTAAAGGAACTGTCAATTGTCTTGAGAAGATGATGACAATGTTTATATGGGATGCCAATCAGGAAAAAAAGTTTCACTGGGAAGAATTGGGAAGGATGGAAAAACCAATTGAAGAGGGAGGTATTAATCTATGTAACCTTGTGGACACCATTCATGGTATGCAGGCATGGTTGGCAAGGGAGATTATTCAAGGATCTTACCTCTAGGTAAGGTGCATGTTAGACCGATATGGGAGTGACTGCAAAGAATGGGTAGATAACTTCAAGAGACCATCTAATATTGTGAGAAGCATACTTGAAAAGATGGATTTTCTGAGAGACATGGTTCAATGGGTGGTGGGATATGGTGATGTTAGATTATAGAAGAACAATTGGGCGGGCGACATTATCTTATTTCCTAGGTGTCCAACACCAGAAATTTCGTTATATGAGGAAAGAAAACACTTAGGTTTGATTTGTACGACATTATCTATGGAGGATAAGAGTGTATTTGATAACATCAAACTGGTAGAGGAACCTGATAGGTGCATATTCACCGAGATGATGTCTAGACTCTTTAGTGCCAATGTTTTCTATTCCGTTGACCGTGGTGAGGTTGCTATTGATATTTGGTCCAATAAGGTATGGTCAAAATAAATTACATCTAAGATGAATTTTATATTTTGGCATGTGAGACATCATGCCTTACCCACTGATGAAAATATTTAGAGAGGAAGTGTTTCCCTGGCTTCATGATTCTTGTGCTGCAAGAACTCCAAATGGGAATATTCTTGATATGTATTTTTTTAGAGTGAGTGGGTGATTTTAATTTGGGATTTCATTGCAAAAAAATGGGGATCTATGTGCATGGAGATTCCATGGGTAGATTTATTGATACTTGGTTTCAAGGGACGAATGGTAATTCCTCTACCAGCAAAGCTCATGGATTGATTTTTATGGTGGTGTGTTGGGTTTTGTGGGATGGACAGAACTGGGTTAGGGAGGGTCATCACTATTCTCACCTCAGCATACGGGTGCATGTCAAGGCACTTGTGGAAAACCTTAGATCTATTGTTTTGGGAGGAAGTGCCTCATAGTATCTTTCCATATTGATTCTACAAAATGAATGAATGGCTCAAGGATGTGGATCAGATTCGGTTGGGCACTGGATTGTTTGGAAGCCACTCGTTAATGGATCCTATTGTAGATACTGATGCATGGAGGTGTTTTAGTCTAGGATGGTAGGGGATCGATGCTAGTTGGTTTCATCTCATTACATGGCATAGGGAACACTCTTGGGACAAATATCATAGCTCTTCTCAGTAGAATTTCTATGTGAATATTGTACAATATTGGCCTGGTTACAGTGGAATTTGACTCCAAGATTTTGGTGGAGGTGCTCAAAGGTAAGGGCAGTATTTCATGGGATCTGATATACTTTATTAGAAGGTGAAGAATACTCATTGGGAAAGACAAATAGGTCACTCACACCTAGAGTGAAGGTAATTTAATGGATGATTGTCTTGCTGAAAAAGGTATCCCTAGTGATAATCTTATTGTTTATCTACATCCTGGGTCTATTCTATCTGAATGCATGTTTATTTCACGCGTTGATGCGCTTATATTCCATCATTATCACCCACCCCGAACTCTATTTTTGGATGAATAAAATATTTAATTTTCATTATTGTTTTCATAAAGTATCAAAACAATATGAATTATTTTAATCATTTTTAAGTAGGTCATGCATTTTTTTACAAAAATGTCAATTTAAACTAAAAACACTCACTTTGAGTCATACCTATAACATCATGTGCTAGTTTGATGTGAGACTAATTCTTACACATCAAAAATGAATTATGAATAATTTTCCTAAATTATTAAGAGTATATGAGTGTTTTTGATTTTTTTAGTGAGTGATACATGTTTTGAACTAAAATTTTATTTTAATCTCACAACAGACACTTTGAGTGATATCGGCCACACTATGTATCAGATTATGGTGAAACTGATTCCTACACATCACAAATGACTTATGTATTGTTTTTATAAAGTATTAAAACAATCCATATGTGTTTTATCACTTTTTAGTATGCGACGTGTGTTTTGAACTAAGATGTCGATTTTTAATCGAAAACACACACTTTGAGTATATTGAACACACCGTGTATCAGATTGAGGTGTGGTCAATTCTTACATGTCCAAAATGACTTATGGATCATTTTCTAGAAGAATCAAAATATTCAATTTTTTTCTTTGTTTTTGAGTGTGTGATGTGTGTTTTGAACTAAAATTTAAATTATAAATTAAAAACATCCACTTAGAGTAATATCGAGGACATTGTGTATTAGTTTGAGGTGCAACTGATTGAGGTGTGGCTAATTCTTACATAAGAATGATAAAATTTGAATATGTTACTATATTTTTCATACCAAGAACATCATGTATTGTATTTATGTGAGGTTGATTCCTACATGTCACAAATGAATTATGAATCATTTTCATAAAAAAAATACTAATGTGTTTGGTATATTTTGAGCATGTAACATATACTTTGAAATAAAATGTAAATTTTAAAATAATAACATAAAATTTAAGTCATAATGGGTATACTGTATATCAAATTGATTTGCAGTTGGTTCCTACACATCACACCATGTATTTTTACTCTTCAATGCATTCAAAATTTAGGGTTATCTAACAATTTTGTTATTTGATAACCCATAATATTGAAGAAATTGTATAATAAAAAGAAAAGTGAATCATCATGAGTGCATCATCCTAATTGAGTGCATAATCATAATACATGAGTGTATCATGAGCATAAAATCCTTCTTCAAGACCTCCATGAAAATTAAAAAAAATAAGTATCAGAAAAGAAATGATAACGAAATTGACTAAAAAAGTAAATAAAATGATGAGAAAATTCATTAAATTACTATTAGGAAGTCACCTCTTTATGATGTATATATACAATTTAACACCATGTATTCTACCAATTCGTTTCTAAAAATATTTATTTCCTCTTTTTAATACATTGACTATTGAAATTCCTTGTACTACTATAAAAATATAAATAAATAAATAATTATTAAATATTTTAAATGAAATTGTAATTATCCTCGAAAATACAACTTTGGGGATGCTAGCTTGTTGATGGAATACAATATCTTTCATAAAATTTTAAAAATAATAACCAAAATATTTACCATTATTTTTTTTTGATCACTTCAGAAACATTGAGAAAAATAAGTAAAATATTTTGATATATGTTTTAATAGTGTAATTTTATTATATATACCGTAATACTTATTTATTTGTAGAATTCGATATAATTTTTTTCTCATGGATTTTCCTCATTCCATGATTTTGATGATATTTAAACACCACCCTATCATAACAAAATTTTCATTAAAACATATTTTAAAATGTTTAACTTGAAGTTTATTTTTAAAATATTTCAATAATTGTATTACAAACTGATAAACTTCATCACATGTGGTTGGTTTGTTGGGTATCCATACATTGAATCCATAAAATAAATCTTTGGTGTATCCAAATGAATTGTAATGAATAACCAATGCTTCCTAAAAGAAAAAAAATGAATAAGTAATAAAATTAATGAAAATATATTTTATATGATTAAACTGTAGAGTTTTACCCTTACATCATGTGTATTATGAAGATTCCATCATCTTCAATTTTACTTAAAAACATCATTGCTAGTTTTTTCACTATTAATTCAATTTTCATAGGTTCCAATGAGAATAGTTGTGTAGAAGTGATGTGTGGACCAGTGAGTCCAAATTTATATTAAGAGGGGTTTCCTTCCAAATGGTATTAATATATACACCTCTAAAAAATATAAATTGTATTTAGTCATAATTAACATAGTAGGCCAGTTATTGGAAGAAAAAATCATGAAAACACACCTCATGTATATATTTACAACCGAGTCTCCTAGATATTCATAATCAAGGATTTCACTCACATTCTCAAGACCAATATAGTATATAATGACCTCACCATACATTTGTTATTCAAAATCAATTATGGTCGTATCACCACTTTCTAATATTATATTTGCATAAACCTTCACCTGAATGGCCCGAAGGCCTAAATTTTTATTATTTTTTAATAACCCCCCTTTCAATTAATGAGGGGGAACCCTTAAAAGGCCCATATGATTAGAGATTACATGTCACTTAGGCTTAAGTGATTACATGACTCGAAGGTCTTAGGGAATTCAAATATACTATAACCACAAGGAACTTCCCCTCCCCAGCATCTGCATCATGATGGTAGCTCTCCACCTTCATATGGCTGTCTGGATAGGATTCCCATGTAAACACAGTATGGTCTCGATGGAATAGCCATACCCCTTTATTCTTCAAAATCCATTTGGTTCTACTCTGGTGAGTGCACTTTCTCTGAATCCTCCTCTGGGGATGCTCCTTTTTTGTAGAGTCTGTCTGGGGTAACTGCATTGATCATGTGGCCCGAAGGCCTTGAGGTGGGCCGAAGGCCTTAAAGGTGGCCCGAAAGCCTTAAAGGTGGCCTGAAATTCTTACTAACCTGAAGGCCTAGGTGGCACAAAGGCCTCAAGGACTCCAAGCCCAAACTGGAGGCCCAAGGTGAATAGTTCCGACTGCTACAATACCAAACATTACCGAACAATGCCTACTGCAGTACTGCTCTAGTGCCTGCTACAATACTGCTACCGTACTCAGAAATATGCCTCCACCTAGTTTCGAACCTGGGTCTCATGGATGTACTTAATGAGTCCTCACCAACTGTGTTGAGGCTCATGTGCTATCTGCATGAACCTTTAATCTTAGTAAATAAAAAAGTTGAATGGGTGGGATAAAGGTACTTTGTGAATATATTTTCAATTGGTTGGTCGATCCTTTAGATCATTTTGATTAAACCTTTCATTTCACCCCTTCTATTTGAATTTCCAAAATAACATTCATTATTTTAGGAATTTTTTGTTAATTGTTAAATTTTTTTTAACAAAAAAATGGAAATGAATACCTCATTGTCGACATGTTTTTTAACAATATCTAACATACATTCTCTGAAATTTCCAATTACTTGATTGATCATATGAATATTTTCATCATCAAGTGGAATAGTTAGCTCAACACTTGGCTCGTGAGCTATGTGAATCCCCACTCTCAACTGAACTATTGTATGTTATTTTTTGTGTATAATATCTACCTTGATATTGTACATGATACCCCTCACAATAAGGAGATGGGTGCGTGTTGATAGATATAAATCGGAATCATTTTCACCCTATATAATTTTAGTATAGAAATGGTATTAGTGTTTTCTAGATTCACATTCCATAAAAATAATTATGATGATATTTATTATCTATTCTAAGATAGATCTTTGAGGGGAATGGATCACCTCAAAGATGGTGGGGGTGGGGGGGGGGTCTTCATGCAGTGGTTTCTTATGTCGTTTCTTCCCTTTTATTCCTTCCCATAACATTTTTCAAAAACTCTGACTGATAATTAAATTTTATTCAAGAGAATTTAATAATGCCTTCAAATCTTCCATCTTCTTATCTTTACCCCCCTATTCATTTATTTTCTCAAAATATGTTTAGGGTGACACCCCAAAACCCACACCTCTGATGCGACCATACTATTTCGGGAACTTCAAGGCCACTGATAGTAGTTGTTTATCAAGTACATCTGATGATGATTCTTGTGTCTAAATCAGATAAAAATATAGTAAAATAAGTAATAAATATTATGTAATACCAATTTAAAACAATTTTTTTTATTATGTCACACTTACACATTTTTCCCACACTTTTTGTGTGTTTTCATCTATTATTATCCCATATTTATTTACATGTTCCCCCTTATACAAAACATGACATGGGATGTAAGTGGATTTGGGTTTTGATTCATCAATCTGCATATAAGAAAAGGAACATAATTATGTTTTTGTTTCATTTCACATAAAATTATTATGGTAGATTTAAAATATGTATCATTTTTTTTCAAGTGATGTAACCCCATACTAGCTTTAGGATATGGGTATGTTGGTTTTTCTTCTCATTTCTTATTTTCAAAACTCAGTTTCTATTTCATAAATTAAAAATTATTAAACTGATTAATACATGTATTTTCAAGTAATATATTACGAGTCACAATATACCTGAAAATATGTCACCTCATCAAGACCAATAAATATATCCCACACTTTTTGGTTTATTTAGCGTTAATACACGTATATTAGATGAATGTTTATTTTACCTTCATCATATTTGAGATAATATTTCGTAAGAATTGTATTAAATCCTCACTTATCCTTTCTAGTGAGCATTAATACAAATATCATTCGATAGTCATCTACTATAAATGCACTCTGCTAGGGATAATGATGAGTAAATAAATGTTTCATTATTTTTTTAGTAAAATAAATAAATTATATCATAATATTACCCTAATATCATCCAAAATTATCATCTTAAGTGAATTAATAACATTGTTCCAAAAATATACATCAATTGGCATGCACATGAGAGTGGTGACCCTAATGTAACTACTGAACATGTTCTTGTTGGGGTTGATGGGTGGGCTGCATGCATTCCATCCAAACTCGAATTTGATGCATTTGTTTCTCACCTATTTTTTTTTCTAACACCATAATGCTATGACTCTACTTTTTTTGTGACATAGGTTTTTACTATATACCATTTCCTTTGCTTAAACATCATCAATATGTTGTTTCTCTAGATTGGTATCATTATCATGTGTAGAAATTTGTTATTCCTCTACATTTGGAGCACCATCATGCCGAGAAACCTATTATTCCTTAGGATTGGGAGAATTGGAATGTGCATAATTAATTATCTATAGATTTGGTTGAATAATTAATTTAGATTATGTAAATACAGTAGTAAATAGATAATAATATGAGTTAATGTAATGTATATTAAAAAAAAATAGTATGATTATTGAACTCCTTTTTTAAAGGTTGAAGGGATTTGACCCCTCCATTGAGTATCCAAATCCATTCATTGTGGTCTCCTATGACATAAAATACCCCATATATATTAGGACCACTATGAAATTATTACGATGTCCCAATGAAAGGGTTATCCTCGGTTGAATTGACATCTAACACATAAGTGGTTTTTGTTGATAATAGAACTATTGAACAATTTCGATTCGTAGGATGTAGAAAATAAAATACTTATACTACCTATGATTACATTATAAATGGATTTTCTTTGTACACTTCTTCCCTGAAATTCACTTTAATGAATACCAATTCATATATTTTAACTTAAATCCTTTTATCAACTAACTTTCATTGAAAAATTAGCCCTTGGAATGTTTTATAATCCAACTCCCATATTTTTCTGATGATTCCAATGTATAATATATTCATATAAATTGGATTTTATTCATTGGTACTCGATACATGCATATATTTATCCACAAGTGCAACTCTACTATTTTTCATGCTACTGTATTCATCATGTTTATTTTTATAGAACATATAACTATTGATAACATAACCATTATAATATAATACAAGTATAATTGGTTCTATGTCTATCCATATAAGTCATTATGAAATCAAATCTATATTTGTAGTCGACTCCTTAAAATTATGGTCTCGAAACCATCCTATAAACTATTTATTATGTGTATTTGATATCCATATTTCATCCCTTAATGTATTCAAATACATAAAAATTACTTTATGGGTTTCAAAATATGGAACAAACTCTAAACTATTATGAAAAACGTAATGGTGTGACTACTCCCACTCTATAATAGTAATTATGAAAATAACTATTTCAGAAATTCCTTCACCCACAAGACACCCAGTGTGATGATATTTTGGTAGAATAATTCTTCACACATTGAAATGGTAGGTGGTAAAAAATAAAATGGATTCTTCTACAGTATATCTCTCTATAATATAACCTTATGGAAAACCTTGTTTTTTACATACCATTTTAAAATTCTCATATAATATTCAATAATTTACATTCATCTATAATGTATAGGACCATATAGTCTAATCTCTCTTACCAAGTGAACCATCAACTGAACCATCATATTAAAGAATACCAATGAGAATAACACATCCAATTCACATAATATGATAGTAATTTCCTTTTCCACAGATGGAAATTTCACAAGGACTATAACTTTACTACATATAGATTTGAAAAAGAAATAGATCTTGGTTAATGTATGATGAATATTATTGGAAAAAATTAATCACGAAGCTATAAGAATTAGACCTTGAATAAAAACATGGAGGCCATGTGATTTCATCCCCATTAACTTTAAATTAGTGATTGACACAATATTCTTGACATTTTATGAATACTCCTCTATAACCTTTACATCATTAATGATTTTGAAAAACTATTATCTCTATTTCTTGGAAAGAGGGTAATCAATTGGAGGAATAAAAGTATATTTTTCAATCTTCGTTAGCACCAAATATTCATGTATTCTCATTAAAATCATGTGAAACCTAGCCTTAGTTCAATCCTTTATTACTAGGTGAATTTAGTAATGTGTGAATGACACTATCACATACATTTTTTTTCAACATGCATAACATAAAGAAAATTACTGATGTAAAAAAATTGTAATATGGAAATTAAAAAAAATTGATCTATTTTTTCTAACTAGTTTTTGTATGTTTTTCTAAAAAAGGTTTACAAAAATCAATGTCCATATCTTTTATTTTCTAAAATAGTTGATCAAGTTTTAATGGAGTTGGTGTTGTACGTTCTTCTAAAATCCCCTTGAACGATGTCATCCAAGGTCAGTACTTATGTCATTGGGGTAGAAATATATGATGTTATAGAAACATAGTATTTGATGAATGTTTTAACTATATTGACTTTGTATCTTTTTCAAAAATGGGAATCCCTTTAGTTCCTTTAATTCCAATCACATTATTGAGTGTGTCAAATTAGAAATTGAATTTACTATAATCTCAAATGTATAACATGAACCCTATGTCAATCTTGATAGAGACTTAGATCATTAATTTTAAAAGAGTGTTTTGATTATGTTTTTATGACATATATAATTGGATTAAGAATTTAGAGGTTTTATGTTTTTTTAAATGAAACTATGTTACAAAGTGAGAGAAACTAGTTGAAGAAATCATGTTCAACCCGTGTAAGTGTTCCTTGATGCTCAACCATCATTGATCTCATGGTAAATGGGAAGGAACATTGATTCTTTGATTTATAAATTCTAAAAATAGTATGGTATGTGAGTTATTTTTAGGTTACCACCTAGTATTTTATTGATCAATGATATTGATTACCAACAACCATTCAAAATCAATAAAAGTATGTCGATGTAAGAACCAAACTCAATAAAGGAATCACATCAACAACGTGATGAGATGACTAGATTTTGGTAAAAGTAAAAATTTTTATCAAGAAAAAATTCATAATCATGGGTTAAACCTTATGGATTTCATCAAATGACACAATCGAGAAGCACAATCATGAAAGAGTAGAGGCGATAAAAGAGGAAAATATGCCCAAATCATCACAAAATTCATTTTATACATAGAAGCATGAGGATTATGTTCATTTGATTTTTATTTTATCATACCAGAATAAACACAAAATAAAAATGTTTAAATGAAGAAAAATATAAAAAAAACTATAAATTAAATTACCTTCCAATGATTAAAAACGTGGAGCTCGAGATTATAATAAATAACACCACCCAAATTGATCACTAAGAGGTTTAGAAGTAAATGATGGAGAAGAGTATTAAAATGGATGAATAATGATTTAAAACTTGAATAAACCTTACCCCTGGTTCTTATAACCTTTCCAATGATCCATGGAGTTCTTTTAAATAAATATTAAGAAAGTTGGATTGAAGAAAAGTAAATGGTCTATGGGTGTAGGTGATCTGTTCATGACATATTTTTATACCAAATTTATTTCAATGGATGACTAAAAAAATGATTTAAATTAACTTGAAATTCTTTCTAGAGGTGGTTATTGGAGTTTTCTATCCAATGGAGGTAGAATCATCCCAACTGGAGATCTAAATCCTGAGTTATGGCCCTATCATTGTAGGTGGGTCCAATCTGTCCTGCCTAATTTGTTTTCAAATTGTGGGCCTCTTTTGGGCCTTCAATGGATGAATTGGGATCCATGGACATATATAGAAATTTATCCCATAGATTTTTTTATTATCCCACCAATTTTCAGCCCAATTGGACCCAAATATTATCCGCGGTAAATATTTATGTCCACATATGTGCTTGGTAACTTGTGTAGTTTGGCCCGTTTTACTTGAACAACATCACGGGCTCTCCAAATCACATCCTCCTATAATGTAATCATAAAAACAATTTAAATTTCCTTTTTTTAACAGTGATAAAAATTAATTAATTGAACCAAAATTTAAGTTTTTTTATTATGTTTTGAATTTACAATACAAATATAGTTTTAAAAAGTGGTATAAGGGTGGAAATAAATAGTGAATCACTACATGATCATACCCCCACAACTAAACATTTTCACTCTTGGTAAAAGTCACATAAAAAATGATACATGAAGATATTTTCAAATTCATGAATATTTAACATTCATTGAAATTTTATTTCATTATAGAAATGGGATCAAAGAAAAAACCACACCAAGGAGTTATTCCTAGTGGTCATTGAAAAAGATGTCTCATAAATTGTATTAGAATGAAATTCTAGGATATGTAATATAACAATCTGAGCAAGTAATTAAAAAGTAAACCATTTCAATAACTCTCCATGTGTTTATGTTAAAACCATTTTATTATATTCTTTTCACTTTCTATCCATTAAATATAGGTTATTTTAAAATTTTCCTACTTCTCTAATTCTTTCCACTAAACCTGCCCGACGGTCATTTATAATCAAATTTCAAGACCCACTCACTTAATCATCCTTAGAAGTCAAACCTTAATCCCCAGACCTAGATATCCCCATATGTTGTATATTTAATCACTCCCATCATCATTATTAGTATTTATTTATTATTTGTTGTTTGTTTTTTGTTTTTTTTTTGAATTTTTCTTTGAGGGCGTACAATAGTGGGATAACAGGTATACATAGATAAGTTAATTAGGTATGGTATGAAACAGATCAGATAAGGAATGAATGTATGGGAAAATAATTTTATAAAGATAATAAATATTATCATAACTTATATTCACCTTCTATTAAGTAATAAATATTCACACTTCATGGTTTGGTGAAAACATGTGTGGACATATTAAGTGAAACAACTCTCTCATAAACTACTCATACAAATGGTATTAATCATCTCAAGGTTTTTATAGATATACAACAATTTATATCATCGATAAACAACTAATTTACTAAAAAACACACCCCAATATTAAATTCATGCAAAAATTAACATTCCATAACAAATAAATTTTTATTTAAATGTTAAATTTACATGGAATCAAGAATTTTGACATGCATTATCATTAATTTTCATGATTTGGTGAGCATAAAAAGTAAGTATTATAGAATAAAAGTAAAAAAATGAAGAAAATAAGGGCATGGGAATGTAAAAATACTACGTTGTAAGTGAAAAAGAGAACAAATAAGAAATGAGATGAAAATCCTAACGAATTCAACAAGATGGGGAAAAGTACAAATACTATGCAGAAAGTGAAAAAATAAAAAATATGATGAAAATCCTCAAAAACATAGGAATTTACCCACCCCCACGCCTAGAGTTCTCAATTTTCTCAATTTAATAAAAGAGAATGTGGGAAGGAAGGATTAAACCTGGGGGGTTTCACTGGTATGATGCTTCTTGAAGGTGGATTTCCTCCACTATATGATTTGGAAAATTATCTTAGAAGCACTTAAGTCTCTGACCATTGATGTAAATCCTCAAAAAACTCTACTCATGGAAAACCTATATTGTAGAAAATGGGTAAACATAAGTATCATTGAAAGGACTGAGCCATCAGGAATGAAGCTTACCTGAGTGGAGCTTTATCCTGGAATTGTACATGAGGACATTCTCACCAATATGAAACTTCTCCTGATGAATCATATCATCATTGATAACCTTTCTTTTATCATAATAGATTTAGTGGTTCTCATATGAATCAAACCAATTTTATTCCAACTCCTAAATCTACAAATTCATATTCTCACCTGTATTTGAAAGATTCATGTTACATTGCTTAACAACCCAATATACATGATATTATGTCTCCACCAGGAGGTGAAACGCCTTTCCAAACATAATTTTATATGGTGACATTCCGATTGGGGGGGTTAAAAGATATATGATATGCCCAAAGTGCATCATCCAAGTGCAAACTATAATCCTTCCTATTGGGTTATACCATTTTTTCCATTTTTTTAACTTTTTAATTTGATATTTATTCTTTTCCATTAGTTTGTGGGTGATAAATAGTGTAGAATTTATGAAAACCCCAAAATTTTGGAGCAAGTTTTTCATGATGTGATTGCAAAAATGTGAACCCTGATCACTAATAATGAATCTTGGAAAACCAAACCTAATGAAAGTATAAGATCTCACAAAATCAACAAACACTCGAGATTCATCAGTCCTGGTAGGCTTTTCTTCCACCCATTTTGATACATAGTTAAGAACCAATAAAATGTACACAAATAAAAATGAATTTGGAAAAATACCCATGAATTCAATTCACCATGAATTGAAGATCTTACAAAATAACATGGGTTGTTGGTGGATTTCATTCCTATTAAAGATATTCCCTGTGAATTAATATTGCGTGTGTGACTTAAAAAATGATGGGAATATCTATAAAATTTTATCCAATAAATTCCTGAGATAAGGACCTTTAAAGATATACATTGAGTGTCAAAGTGACCCCCACAATCTAAATTCTGATAGAATCTCAAAACAGAGGTGAACTCTTGGTCAGGGGCACATAAATGAACAACCTGATCACTACAAATTTTCCAAAAGTATGGGTTATAACAAATGTAGAATTGTGAATCATGCTTATGTCATTGGATTTGTGAAGTTCAAAAATATGTGGGGACCCTTAATGCTACTAGAAAATTCACAATGTTCAAATACTAAGGGGGAAGGTCCAAAACATCCCAAAGGTGATAACAAGAGAAGAATTCTTCAATGGGGAGGTGTAACGTCCCAGTTCCGGGTGCTACCCAAAGGTGCCCCATACCCAGTTGGTCACATAGACTCAAGCATATTTCTCTAAATTCTAGAGGCTGCCAACTACCAGCGAGGTCCTTAGGTGTGATAGTGGGGAAACTATGCCATCATTGGCAGAGTATTCACAATGGAATAACAAATAATAAACTACAACAGAAGCAGTAATATCATACAACAAGTAAACAACAAAAGGCAGATAGTATAAATAACTTTAACATATATATATAAATAAATGATGCATGTCACATTTATCTAGGAAATCATCCAAACAAGTCACAATGATGGAAATAAAATACTAAAACCAAATTACTGAAAAGTAAGTAAACTCCAACAGAATTGCAAGCCTCATCTTGGTCCCATGCTCTTCCGCTTCACAACAATCAAGTACCCAATGAAGAAGGGCACTTGCCCTTATCTATAACTGCGGCCATATAATCTGTTTGGGTCCAAAAGTATGACCAAAATAGGGTGTGATACGAATCCGAGTAGGAAACCACAAAAATATATGTTCCTAAATGTCAGTGAATATATATAGTAGGAAATATGAAAAATGAAGCAATAAACAAGGAAGTACTCAAAAGTAAACAATCCTATAGTTTCAATTACATTCATTTACATTTATTGATTATTTAAACCATTGAATAATGAAATCCCGATATCTATCCTAATCTATGTATACCCTATGTAATAGAAAAATATATGTCTCAAAAGACCATATAAGAAAAACAATTGATACTGAGTCTAAGATTGTGCTTTGTCTTGGAAGACTCGTCACAATCATTCAATCATTCACAAGAAACCCTTTGAGAAAGTTCTCATAGTCTTATCCACTTTGGTTTCACATATCATCCATTCAAAAATATATATCACATTGACCCTCTAGGTGGATCACATAGTCTAACCCCTATGATCATGTGTTCTAACATAGAAAAGACTCTTTGAGGAAGCACTCACCATCAATTCCCCATGTGGTCTTTTAACGATTAACTACAGACTCTATGAGGAAGCACTCAACGTCCATTCCCCCTGTGGTATCATAACGGTATACTATAGATATTCTGAGGGAGAACTCACTATCAATCTCCTCTATGGTCATGTAATGTAAACATAACAGACACTTTGTGGAAGCCCTCAACGTCAATTCCCTTTATGGTCTAACTACACCAGGTTCTCACAACCCTATATAATACAATCGTACACAAATGATATCAAGAATCCCAAAGTAATCTAAACTACTACAAGGATAAGTAGCTATAATGTATAACATAGTCATTTAATAAGCATAAATTAAGCAATCAATTCCAACCTAACAAGAAACGCAGGGAAACTAGGTCTGCCTTATAGGAAACCTGGACCAAACGACCATAACCATTAAACAAGGAAAATCACCCATGTGGTGTCCCCTAAACATGCAATTTAGCATAATACATCAATGAAAACCATTAATCTATCAATCAATCTAATGCAGATGATAACAAGGTTCAATTCCTTAACATGAAATACCCGAATCATGGATAATTAGAAGTTAGGAATATATAACTCAAAAAAAACTCTTAAAGGAAACAAACCACCTACTTCAACATTGCACGATCAATATAGTTGAACCTCATAATTTGAATCAACCTAGAATTTTGTAGATCTAAAAAAGGTCAAAGTCATTCAACCTTGAATAACTTGAGAGAGAGGATAAATTAGGAAGAGAGTCTATAGGGAAAGAGAGAACTCACTGGGGAGAATCCAATGCACCTAGCGGCGCCTCAATTAGAGATCGAATGGAGGAACAAGAGGTTCTCGAAGATTCTTGGCCATACACCACTCTCCTTTACGAGACACGGGAATAATAAATAAGTTTTGGATTTGAGATGTGACCCCAGTCCGATTAATAAAATAAAAAGAAAAGTACACGACATGTTCATTTAATGTACAAACTATGTACATGCCTCAACTGGCCCCCACTTTAGGCAGTCCACACGACCATGTATTCAGATATTACACAGCCACTACACAGCTACACGTGGCAACTGGGGACATGACGTGTACTTAGAAAATTTATAAAATCTTCCTTTTTCCTAAAAAACACTCGAAATAAGGATCCATACCTAAAATGAAGATTCGGGTTCTTACAAACTCCCCCCGTTAAAGAAAATTGCCCCCAAATTTCCCTTCCAAGGGTGGTAAATAAGAAACATCAAACAACTCTGGACACTGTGATCATACGTCAGACTCCCTCTCCCAAGTGTCGTCCTGTACTCGCCTGTTCTGCCATAGCACCCATACCAGAGGAACAAACTAGACATGGAGAACCTTCGTAATGTGATCCAAAATCCATATAGGGTGCTCCTTGAAGGATGCATCTACCTCCAACTCAACCTCCTCAGGTTGAAAAACCTAAGAAAGATCTGAAAAGTAATGTCGTAGCTGATAAACATGGAATACGTCTTTCATAGCCTGGTACCTCTGAGTTAACTTCATCCGATAGGAAACTATACCAACTCTCTCCAAAACCTCAAATGGATCAACGTATCTTGATGAAAGCTTCCCCTATCTCCTAATCCTCCAGTGTCCCAACCTTGGTGTGACACGTAAGAAAACCTGATCTCTGACCTCGAACTCCATAGTTCATCTCTGTCGACTAGCATAAGATTTTTGATGAGACTCTATAGTAGAAATCATCTTCCGAATAAACTCCACCAGCTTAATGGTCTCCTGGAAAAGATGCGGTCTCTGTATAGCTTCCTCTACTGCCTCCAGTCAACGTAGGGGTAATCGACATGAACTACCATAAAAAGCCTCATAAGATGCTATCTGAATCATCTCCTGAAAACTATTATTGCAAAAAAAATTACTAGGGGTATATGTCCCTCCCAAGAACCCCTGAAATTTAGGACGCATGCTCGAAACATGTTCCCCAACACCCGAATCGTGTGCTCGGAATGGCCGTCTGTCAGGGGATGGTAAGTTGTACTCAGAAGTACTTGTGTACCCAAATCCCTCTGTAGGCCCTGTCTAAAATGATAGAATGAAGAACCCCATACAAATGTACAATATCTGGGATTTACAACCATCAAATATCATCAACACTAAAGGTCTTATTGATCAGTAAGAAGTGTGAAACCATCTTGAGTCTGTCAATGACAACCCAAACGACATCATTCCTTCAAGGCGACCTCAATAAACCTGTCATGAAATCTATCCCCACATCATTACACTTCCACTCAGGAATGGGTAGTTGCTGTAACATCCCTTCTAATCACTGATGCTCCACCTTCACTTGCTGATAGGTGGAACACCTCATCACAAAACTAGTAACATGTCTCTTCATACCTGGCCACAAATATTGACGGTGTAGATCTCAGTACGTCTTGGTGAAACTAGGATGAACTACCCAAACTAAGGAATGAAAACCTCACATCAACTCCTCACATATGTATGATGACACCCATACACACCCATGAAAATGCAAGATCTCATCCTCACCTATGGTCTACCCAGGAGTAGGGTCTTCTCCTGACACACTCTCCTATAAGACTAGGACTTTAGAATCTGATAGTTGCCTCATTAGCACTCGATCTAGACGAGTAGATGTAACAGATACAAAAGAAAGAAATGTCTTCCACTATCTATCATGCACCTCTAAATGCATCTCATAGAACATAGTAATAAGCTGCCACTCACTACTGGCCTCCTGAACTGCTTATATCTGAGTAATACTACTCAACACCTCAGCCACTACGTTTCCTTTCCCAAGAATTTAGGCGAGCTCAAAGTCAAAAGACAAAAGGTACTCAACCCACTTCGCTGTCTCAAATTCAGATGATGCTGAGTAAAGATATACTTGAGGCTTTTGTGGTAAGTGCAAACCAAAAAATGATATCCTAAAAGATTATTTCTCCAATAACACAAATCATGCACAACTACAGCCAACTCGAGATTGTGCGTCGGGTAATTTTTCTCATGTGGCCTCAACTATTGAGACCCGTACACAAAGACTCATTCCCATTGAATAAGAACCGCTCCCAGCCCTATTCCTGATGCAATGTAGTAAATAGTGTAAATCTTTTCCAGCTCTGAAAAAACTAGTATCGGTGATGAAGTCAACCTCCCCTTTAGCTCCAGGAAGGATGAATTGCAAGATTCTGTCCACAAGTACTTCACACCCTTCTTAGTCAGGCCCGTTAGTGGTTCTTCTAATAATGAAAATTCCTTTATAAAACACATGTAGTAACCATCCAGCCTTAGAAAACTCTGTACATCAAAGATGTTCTTTGAATTATCCCCAGAAACTACTACTATCACTTTCTTTGAGTCTACTGATACTCTTATCTCTAAGAAAAAATGACCCAAGAAGTGAATCTAGTCCACCCAAAAGGGGTATTTTTAGAGATTGACATATAACTGATTCTCTCTCAGTTTACTCAAACCGATCTCAAGATGGGTGGCATGGTCGTGTTGAGTGTGAGAGTACAACAAAATGTCATCCACAAAGACTACCACAAAATAATACAAGGATGGAACACTCAGTTCATCAGTGTCGTGAAAATTGCTAGCACGTTCGTGAGACCGAATGACATAACCACATACACATATAGACCATATTTACTCCGAAAGGCTATAAGAGGTATATCAGATGGTCTAACATGCAACTAATGATAACCAGATCTCGAGTCAATCTTCGAGAACACCCGAGCTCCTTGAAGTTGATCAAAGAGATCATCAATCCTCGGCAAGTGATATCAGTTTGTAACCGTCAACTAGTTTAGTTTTCAATAATCCACGAAAAGCCTGAGGGTACCATCCACCTTTTTTCCAAATAGGACAGGCGAACCCCAAGGAGAAGTATTGGGTCAGATGAAACCCTTTGCCTGTAACTCCTCTAACTACTTCTTGATATCCTGTAACTATAGTGTGTCCATCCTATAAGGAGTAAGGGACACCGATGACACTCCTAGAACAAGATCACTATATAAATCTACCTCTCTCTTTAGAGGTAAATCTGAACAGTCATCTGTAAATACATCCATGAAATGATCCACCACTGGAGGAAAGTCCATCTGTGAAGTACCCTAGTCATCCAGATATAAACTAGCAATATGAGGTAAAATTCCTCCCAACCCAAGATTCTTTGGTCTAGCTATCCTCACCTAGACATCACATTCACCCTTGGCTAGAAAATACCTGCCCTCTAGTGATGTGAAACTCACCCTACGACGATAGAAGTCAACAAAGGACTAGAAAGAGACTAACCAGTCCATTCCAAGAATGAAATCAAATCCTATCATCTACAAGACATAGAGGTCCCATAAGAAGTGGCACTGAACAACCTCAAGAGGAAACTTCTTACACTGACGTATACTAGCCGTTCTAATCCCCAATGGAGTGTCTAGAATCATAAAATCCTCAAAAGTAAAGATATAGAGCCCAAGGCTCTCCACAACATTGACAGATATAAAACTATTGGAATCCCATGTATCAAAAAGAGAAGAAGCTAAAAATGAGGCAAGTAGAATCATACCTCTAACCATAGAGGGTCTGGGATACTGCTCATTCTGGGTCTTCTCCACTGTAAAATTATGACCTGTTCCATGGCCCCGTGACCATACTTGACTACCCTGAGCTGATCCATCCTGCTGTCGCTAAAAGCCTACGACTGGCTACCAAGACCATGACCTCCTCCTCGGCCTAAATGGCCGAATGAACTCCAGTTCCCAAACTGATGAGAAACCAGTGGTTCCTCTCCTGAATATGGATTCATAGCCAAAATCCTATCACTAGCTGATGGTGAGAAAAACCGAAAAAGCCCGAAGATGGACCATATTGCCACAAGATCGGCACTCGACTGGGTCTCTCGGGCACCGAGGCCTCATATACCCACTTTTACCACACTGGTAACATACCACCTAGCTACCTGATGAAGTATCCCATCTACTAGGATCTCCACACATAGACTCCTTGTGATGTTTCCTACTATCAGTTGGAGGAGTACCAACTCTGGATGTCGAACCTCCCTAGATCACAGCTCCATACTCCATCTGATTATGCTCAGTGATTAGTGCCTAGTTGACTATAGAAGATATGAAAGTAAACCTAAATATTTTCCCTTGGTATTAGATGTCATGTATGAGACCATCCTCTAACATCCTATCCAGAAATAACTCATCACCCCCCAAAATGGGTGTGAAGCACTGCAGCTCTGTGAAGAAAGAATAATACTCCATGATTGAAAGGGTAACCTATTCCAAACCCATGAACTCTCAGGCTTGGTCATACCTCAAGGTAGTTGGGTAGAAAATGCCAAATAAGGTTTTATAGAACTCATCCCAATCCATAACTCCTTGGCATTCCACTTGTGATATCACATCCCACCATCTATTGGAAGAATCTCGAAGCATGTAGGTTGCGAGATTCACCCTCCTCTAAAGAGGTGTCTCAAGATACTTTAAGATAGACAACATAGCTTCTAACCATGGATATGAAAACTGAGGTCCTCCATCCCTAAGAAAGTGGGAGGCTGCTGCTGCTGAAAAACCAGCGTTAACTCTGCCATAGATGGGGAAAGATGCAGTGCTCTCTAGTAGGTCTGCATAGACCTCATGGAGACTTCTCATAACTATGGATAAGAAACTATGTCTGATATAATAGTTGGTTCTAATATGGGAATGATGGGATAATCTACTGGTAGTCCCTGATCTATGATTTCTAATGTCTTATCATTTCCCTATATCTGGCATACAACCAGAGGATGTCTCGGTGGCATGACTCTACAATTTCAAGCACACACCTTAGTTCAAGATTATCAAGGACTAAAACTTATAATTACAAGAAAGTAACTAGAGAAGAAAACATTCAATATTTTCAAAATAGAGTTTCATGACGTGTATACCCTCTGCATGGCGTGTTCCCTTAGGTTTCAACATGGGAGTGTACCTCTGCCAAACCGGGTCATGTAACACCCCTACACATGATGTGTTCCTCTTGTGACATGACATGTACTTGAATCTTTCCCTCTTGACCGAGTTATTATACATGGACAAACCACACGATTCTCTCCTGGGTAACACTACACAACATGTTCACCCTAAACAAGGAATGTGCCACTTAAGTTTTATCCACAAGTATCGTTTGTCAAACGACCAGATACATGGTCCTTACAGCACGACATGTACTCATAGCACATGGCGTGCTCTACCAAACATTTCTTAACCTATTTATATGCTCACACATTCAATCACATAGTTAATCACTACATGGAATATACTCCCAGTACATGGAGTGTACTTAATAAAAGTTGTTTCTTATAGAACAGAAGAACACATGGCATGTGTTCATAACACCACATGCCTTGTTGTATGGGTTTCCAGATAGTAGACCTCTGAAACTTCTCTATAACCCTTAAAACATAAAAAGTTGTCCAAGGAATGACAAATTCTAACCCGTGAGATCCCATACTCCCATGAATCAATGTTTTACATCATTATTCACATCACAACTAGAAAAAATCTAGTTAAATTTAAAACATGATCCACCAATTCCGATCCAAGAGGGCCCATAACACCTTAGGGATGAAAGTTTGGTGCCCATCCAAATAAAAATTTACATATTCCAATACCCTATGAAAATAACAGGCATTATTACATGGAATCTATTACAATGAAATGCATATGTATCACAGTGTCTCTCCCAAAAACATGCAATTAGTAATTCACCCTAAATGGAATCACAAGAATGCATGACATTTAATCCCTATGAAGTTCCTATATAATGCATGAGATGGCATACCCTCATCTCATTGGGTTGAAATAGAAATATAATGTTAAAAATATCAATGATAATAGTACAATACAGGTGAATCACCTAATGGCGAAATCAAATCAACCGTAGAAATTTCAAAACTAGAAAAATTGCAATAATTGCGGAAAATTGGATTTTCCTTATACACGGGTTAGCTACTCCTAGGAATAGCTTATTAAAAACTATCAATTCTTTCTTATCCCTGTCTATAGGCTCCAAAAAGTAAGACAAAGAAGAAAATAAACTGCTCTGATACCACTTTGTAAAATCCTGGTTCTGGGTGCCACCCAAAGGTGCCCCGTACCCGGTTAGTCACATGGCCTCAAGCATATTTCCCCGAACACCATAGGCTGCTGACTAGTAGTAAGGGAGTTGGGTGTGATAGTGGGGAAACTATGCCCTCAATGGAAGAGTATTCACATTGGAATAACAAATAATAAACAACAGTGGGAGCAGTAATACCATACAACAGGTAAACAGTGGAATATGGACAGTATAAACAACTACATCATATATATAAATAAATGATGCATATTACATGTATCAAGGGAATAAGAAAAATAATTCACAATACTAGAAGTACAATACTAAAACCAAAGTACTGAAAAAGTAACTAAACTCTTATAGCATCACATGCCTCAGCTTGGTCCCGTGCTCTTCCGCTCCACAACAATCAAGTACCTGATGAAGAAGGGCACTTTCCCTTATCTATACCTAGAACCATAAAATCTTTTTGGGTCCAAAAGCATGACCCAAACATGGTGTGAGACAAATCCTAGTAGGAAACCACCAAAATATATATGACTAATTATCAGTGAATATATATAACAGAAAATATGAAAAATTAAGCAATAAATAAGGAAGTACTCAAAAGTAAACAATCATACAATTTCCAATTACATTCATTTAAATTTATTAATTATTCAAACCATTGAATAATGAAATCTTGGGATCTATCCTAAGCTCTGTATCCCCTTTTAATATAAAAACAGATGTCTTAGAAGACCATCTAAGAAAAACACGTAAGACCAAGTCCAAGCTTGTGCTTTGGCTTGGAAAACTTGTCACAATCATTCAATCATTCACAAGAAACCCTCTGGGAAAGTTCTCAAAGCCTAATTCCCTATGGTTTTACATATCATCCATTAAAAAAATATATCACATTGACCCTCGGGTGGCTCACACAGTCTAACCCCTATGATCAAGTGTTCCAACAAAGAAAATACTCTCTGAGGTAGCACTCACCGTCAATTCCCCCTATGGTCTTTTAACGATTAACTACAGTCTCTATGAGGAATCACTCAATTTACATTCACCATGTGGTCTCGTAATGATATAATATATACACTATGAGGGATAACTCACCGTAAATCCTCCATATGGCCTCGTAACATAATCATAAAAAACGCTCTGGGGAATCCCTCAATGTCAATTCCCCCTACAGTCTAACTACACCAGGTTCTGACAGCCCTATGTAATAAAATCGTACACAAATGATATCCAGTAGACCAAATTAATATAAAATAATATAGGGATAAGTAGCTACAATGTATAACATAGGCATTTAACTAGTATCAATTAAGAAATCAATTGCAACTTTTCAAGCAAGTCAAGGAATCAAGGTCTACCTCATAGGCAACCTGGACCAAACATCCATAACCATTAAACAAGGAAACACACCCATGGGGTGTCCCCTAAACATGAAATTTAACATAATACATCAATTAAAACCATTAATCTATCAATAAATCTTAGGAAGATGATAACAAGGTTCAATTATATTACATGAAATACCTGAATCATGGGTAATCGATACACAAGCATATATAACTCAAAGAAAAACTCCGAAAGGAAACAAAACACATACCTCAACATTGCATGATCGATATAGTTGAACCTAAACCTTTTAATCGAACTAGAACATCGTAGATATACAAAAATGTCAAAATTGTTCAACCTTGAATAACTCGAGAGAGAGAGAGAGAGAGAAGAAATCCGGAAGAAAGGCTCTAGGGAAAGATAGAACTCACTAGTGGGAATCCAACACACCTTGCAGTTCCTCAATCAGAGATCGTACAAAGGAACAAGAGGATATCAAAGATTCTCAGCTATACATTTCTTTCTTGTATGAGACACGAGAAGAAGAAATAAGTTCTGAAGATGAGATATGATAGTAGTCTGATTAATCAAATAAAAATAAAAGTACAAGGTGTGTTCATTTAATGTACACATGGTGTACATGCCTCAACTGGTCCCCACATTAGGCGGTCCACATAGCCATGTATTCAGCCATTATATGGCCATTACACTGCTACACGTGGCAACTGAGTACACAGTGTGTACTCAAGAGTACACAGTGGGTACTTAGAAAATTTCCCAAATATTCCGTTTTCTTCAAAAACACTCGAAATAAAGATCTATACCTGAAATGAAGATCTGATTTCTTATAGGAGGGGTGAGTATAAATGATTTTATCATGGTGGGGTAGTCCTACCATATTTTCTACTCCTCTATTATCTAAAATCTCTATGAAAAACTCATGGAGGAATAGAATCTACCTTATGAGGTGGGGAATAGATTTAGGTTTCATGAGGAGAAACCTATGTGAATCATGATCAGAAAACATAATAACTTTTGACCCAGGAATATATAAATAGAAATTTTCCATGGAAAACACAATAGAAAGAAGTCCTTTTCCTATGATCATGTAGTTTTCCTAGGTAGGGTCAAGGGTATGTGAGGAATATACAATGACATGAGGAGCTCTCTCAACCCTTTGTGATAAAATTGTCCCAACTGAAAAGTTAAAGGCATCACAAATAAGTTAGAAATGGAGATCCCACCTTAGTGGTTGGATTGTGGGAGGTAATTCAAGGTTCATTTTTAGTGAATTAAATTTATCCTCACAATTTTTATAAAAAAAACTTAGAATCCATTTGTAATAATCAAGACAAGGGATGTGAAATCTTAGTAAAGACTTTAACAAATTGGTGGTAAAAACCATCATGATCCAGAAAACATCACACCTCACACACAAATTTTATAAATAGAATTGATGAGATTATTTCAATTTTTGACTTATCAACAAGAATTCCCTTATTCAAAATAACATTCCAAATAACTATCCCCTAATCATCCAGGAAATGGAATTTCATGTAATTTGACATGATATCTTTTTCAATTCAATAGTGGAAGAAATAACCTAGGTGTGCCAAAAAATCATCAAATAAAGAGCCATAAACTACGAAATCATACAAAAAAAATACCCATACAATTCTCAAGGTACTCAAAAAATATACTCAATATATAACACTAAAAAGTACCAAGAGAATTACAGAGACCAAAAGGCATCCTCCTGTATGAAAATATGTATTTGAAAATAACTGAAATAGGCATCAAGGGAAAAATAATGGGACTTACTGTAAAATATTTCTAAAATTTGGTCAATGAATGGTAAAGGAAAGTTTTCCTTTAGTGTGTATTGATTTAGTCAATGGTAGTCAATACAGACTCACCAACTATTTTGAACACAAGTTGAAACCAATTAATTATATTCATTTGACACAACCATTATTCTAGTTTTTTTAGGTCCCATTTGTACTAGGCTAAACCATTTACCATTTACTATCTGATATGTGATATATGATCACAATAGAAAGTAATTTACTGACTTTCAATTTTACCACTTCAAGGAGAGTGAAATTCAAACAACATTGATATTTACTTATGGTATCAGCCTCAACATCTAAAATTATATGGTTCATTCAATTATATGGGACAATCCTGGTAATATCATCCAATGTCCATCATATCTCCTTTTTACTCACTCCAGAAAGGTCTACCAGTTTTGATTCCTACTACGAAGAGATTTTGTTGGAAATAATAATGGGAAATTGGTTAGTACCCTCATTATTGGTGTATTTTAAATTATATGGAAGTGATTTTAATTCCAACATTGGTGTTTTTTAGATTAAAGGAGAATATTTAGTGAGAGTTAGGTCCATGAAATTGTCTATATACTCATATTTATTCTCTAAGGAAAAAGAATCAATGGAAATGATATTTTACAAAACATAAATGGTCATGGGTATCTCAGAATAAACACAATAATATATTAAAGTACAAAATATACTCTTTTAGAATAACACACAATACTCAAAACATAAATCACAACTCAAATAATACAAGAGTGAAAAAGAGGAAAATGATTCAATGTATGGGTCGAGGAGAGAATGTTGTGTGTGTGTATGTGTTATTGGAGAGAAATTCCATTAAAATGGTAGGAAGAGTGGAGTGATATTCAATGGGGTGTTTAATATCATAAAGGATATCTAAACTTACCTTTTCTATAGTAAAATCCATGGACAATGTACCTATCACACCCTAGTTTTAATTTTCTTCTTTTAAGTTGGCTTATCTTTTTGTTCCTAGTTTATCTCTCAAGTTTCAGGTGTTCCAGATTTAAATTTTTAGTTTTGGGATGTTTTACTATTATTTCATGGTTTAGGTGAATAGTAAAGGGGAAACCATGCATCCTCTTTAGGTTGATATCCCTTTCATTTAATTTTAATCTTTCCTGTTTTGAGTTTCATGGGATACACATAGTTTGATCCAAACTGTGCAGCTCTAAAGAGAAACCATGTGAGTCCTTGGGTGTCTCTAGTTGAGGGCACATGAACAAAGCATGGTTAGGTAAACCGTGTGAGAGGCGTGCATATGGATAAAATTTTTTGGACAGAACCATGTTGCATTGTTTGTGTATGGTTTACCAAACCAAGTGGCCAAACTATGTGGGTGACTAGTGTGTCTAGTAAAGGGTGCATGATCGGTGCATAGTTTGGGAAACTGTGTGGCCAAACCATGCACAATGCCCATGTGACTTAACAATGTGAGAATAAAATTCCACCATCCCATATTTTAACACTAAAACCTCCATTTCCTCCCATTTAGTTTGTTTAACTCATAGGGGACTCCTCCCTACTTTTCTAAGCCCCCTAATCTATTCCAAGGGTGGATCTAAGGGTTTTATTCAAGTTTTTGAGGGTAAATCTTCAAGGTAATCTTATCATCTCTTATCGCTCTTCCTCCTTCCATTTAATCTTAACATTTTTCTTCTTCATTGGTCTTACAGATCTATGGTTCATGTTTATTTGAGTTTAAATTAGGGGTTTTGTGTTGTTAAGGTTTCTCTTGTATGTTCTTGCTTTTTGGAACCCTTGTAGTTTTGTTTCAGGTGGTAGTTGTTAAAGTGATTGTGGTTTGAGGTAGGTTTCCCTTTTAAATTTTCCTTTAAATTAAAGAATCATTGATTTCTTTCTTTTTTCACCATTCATATATATTAATTAGTGATTTATTATAACACCCAGATGTTTTTTTGAAATATTTGCTTTAAATAATATTAATTATTCAGTAGCTTACATTTCATGAAATCGTGAGTTTAAAAAAACTATAAGACACCATTAGTTTAAAATTATAGTTATATACTAGCCTTTTGGTTAGAGAGAATAATTATAAATAACTTATGAAAATGCATTGTGAATTCATTGGCTACCAATTTTTTATGAAAAATATAAATCAATTAGATATTTTTATTTTTGAGTGAATTACTATTGGTAATGAAATTAATGAGATATATATTTTATATACTTATTAAAATATTTTTTATGTTCATCCAATGGATATTTTAGTCATAGTCTATGAATAAACCATATTTGATGTATAAAAACCTATATTTTTAAAGGGTAATTTAACACCTTTGAATGGAGAACCCATTTTAAATTAATATTTTAGAACATTAATAATTTTTATATGAAAAAATAAACATTTTCTTTTCAAGTGGCATAAAAAAATTACTTTGTATGAATTACTGATATTTCCCCTGATAACTTTCAAGTTTTGATGAATAATAAAAATACACTAAATTTTATGAAAACAACTTTTATCATTAAAATAATATATATAGTTAAATTATATTATTTAATGGTTTTAAAGTATAAATATAATAAAATTTTATCATTACATACAATTTATTTCACTAGAATTAATTTTACATTGAATTCTGATGTAAAAACATTTCAATATTTTTCAATGTTTTTTCTTTTAAAACCTGTTCTCTCTTTCCGAAAATGTGATTAATTTTAAATTAATTACTGAAAATTCTCTGTTTAGAATTTTAAAAAACGGATTCCATATTTTTAATAAGTGGGTACAAATTATTTAAATAGATTTATTTTATTTTTGGGAATTATGAAAACTAACTTCGGTAATTTTTATTAATACGGTAAAAGGATAAAGAAGGTAATTAAGGGTAAGAATACTATTATAAAATTACCCTAAAACTTTTTTTAATATCACTGGATAAGTTTTTTTAAACCTAAATCATCATTGAGATGAAATTATATCCATTTTAATCCATTTGGATGAGATTCAGACATTTAATTTATTTTATTTATAGAAAAGTTAAATATGTCTCACTCAAATTTTAGCTACTAAATCATTTTTAATATAAAGTTATACTAAAGATGATTTAGATTATAAATACTAATTTTGAATCTAAAATTATTTCGTTTATCATGGTAATTTATTTTTAATTTTTGAAAAATAAATAATTACCTTAATAGCTTATACATTAATGATGTAGAACTTATTTAATTGATAAAAAATCAATAATATAGTTTTTATTAAAATAATAACACATACAAAAATATCCAAAAAATTGACCAAATACTTTTGGTCGAGTATATCATGAACATAATCATCCAATGGTAGAGTTATGGACCATTTGGATCCTTTCATAAGGGATTATGACACTTATATTATTTTATTTAAAGTGATGTTTAAGTTGTCATCTTCATAATTTAATAAGTACAACATTTTAAATATTTTATTTTACAGAAGATAAATTTGACTACATGTATTCTTACGAATTATAGTAGATTTATATTCATCCTAGTATTTTATTTTTAACTTTTTTCAATAGATAATCATATTAAATAATTACACAAAACTGTCATAGTAATTATTTTATTAAGAGAAATATCAAATAAATATTATTAAAAATATTAAACTAAATATAATTTTGGCTAATTAACATGTATAATTAGTTTTATAGATTAAATTTAAATCATAAGAATATAATAATTTTTTTGGTTTGAATTTTTCTTATTATATTAATATTTTTATTAAATCAATGAATTGAATAGTGTACAAATTGATACTATTGACTATTTATCAAAATAATGTCTTATTAAATTATTTAAAAATTATTAAACATTTTTTAAAAAATATCTAATAATTATTATATGGTATAAAATGATTTAATTTATTTATTCACGATCTATTTTACATCAAATAAGTAAATATTTGACCCTTTTAATATTGAATTATTTGTTACCCTAGTTAAAAATTAATTAGAATAACTAAGTGTTAATTAAAAAGATAGGGTTTAAATTGATATAAATACTTGTCAAAAACTTATTGGTTGATGATATTAAAACTCTATCTTATCTCATATTTCATATTGGGAAATTTTGGAGGTTTTTTGGGTAGGTTTTGATTCTATTATAAATTATTATTTATGGAGTTTCCAAAAAGTGCCCCTCACCTCAATTATAAAAGGGAACCTCTTACATCACCTATTCACTTAACTTTTAACCTTAAAGATTATAAATCCCATGAAAATTTTTACTCTAAAATTCCCTATTTACATTATATAGGTTATGATAATATTTAAAGACCTACTCTAGTACTCTAAGAAGAGATTTAGAGGAGGAATGTTGAGGAATATGTAATCTCTTCTATAGATTATTTCAAACTTAATTCTTCTTCTAATTCATCATCATTAGTTGTTTCATTATAAAGTAATAGCATCAGTATCAGACATATAATTATATGTTTTTATAATTATTAAATAACAATATTCCACCTTGTATCCATCCTATGAAAAATGAAATCACCACACGTGCGTATATACAACTTACCATCTCCACGCCGTGGTGTAATATGTTTTTCACCACCACCTTATTTGGATGGGTATTATGATGGAAATAATAACTATATGTGATTAATATAAAATTATACTTATTATGAAATATTATACACTATCCACTTCAATACCATACAACAATTATCGGAATGATATCGTCGCCCATGCATACATACGACCTACTGTCTCCACGATGCGATGCGATTTATTCTATATGACATTCATTAAAACATGATTATATACATGAATAAAATGAATAAATATGATATATATTATACTAATATATTTATGTAAATGATATAACTATAACCTAATAAGTGGAACATGAACTTATCTGACAAAACTTGCATAAGAACATAAAGTAGTTAATATCTGAATAACGAGTGACAATGAATTTTTACTAATAATTGGATGATAATATGATCATATAAGATATCATAAAAATGACTATGATTTTGGAATATGTAAATAACATTATTTAAATGATTATATAGTAGTTTTAGATACATACGAAGGATATCAAACCTAAGGTAAGGGATAATTTTGCAATCTCATTATTATCCGAGATTGTTTATACGTAAGTATTTACTGGGTTATATTTATTATCCATATCCATATTTCCCAAGTATGTAATTTTATTTATATTATTATGAGATTTTTTTAATTTAATTTTACACTTTGGTGAATATTTATTAAATGGTATGAAAGGAATCTTTTTTCCTTATTCGATATGAGAAACTTTCTGACTTTTTTGGAAAAAGCACGAGGATAATGTTTTTTAACATATACCACATGATCATATTTTTAAATCATCATAACACCTTATTTCCATGAATATTACATTAAAATATTTCAATTTTATATTTAAATAAATTCTTTTCTTTTAAAATTGCATGGAATTTTGAGAAAAGAAAATGTTTTTGAAGAAGAAAGGATATTTTCTTCAAGAATTAATTTCAAGTGTGTTATCAAAATTATTTTCCATCTAAGATGATGCTATTTAAGTAGAGTTATGTTTCTATAACTATTATTACTATGATTTGATTGTGTTAATTATGGAATGATATTTTATATGGATTATGTTATGATGGAATGATGTTAAAGAAACCCATTTTATTTCTTGGGTTATGCTATGATGAATGATTTATGTTTTTGTGAAACACATAAGAATGATTTCATTATGAGATGGGTGGGTCTTATATCTCCATAAAATGAATTGGGTAAAGATTTATATCTCATGATATAAACATGACTGTAAGGGAAAGTAAATTTGGTTCAGTAATACAAGCCTAGAACGACAAGTAAACCTGGTTCATTAATGTAAAATGTCCACTATGATGGCCTTGGAAATGTGCCTTGACTAATATGAAATGATTTTATATGATTATGTGTATTCCATAAAACTTCATTTCTTATGTTATGAATTTTGGGATTATGTCCATTAATTATTATGAACTTTTATCCCATGACATGATATCACGATATTTCATATACAGGGTAAAACTTCCAAATGTTATGTTATTATGTCTTATTATTTTGAAATGATTTATATTTCCCTTATTTACCTTTACTACGAATTTGAGCTCACCATTTTATATGTTTTACCAATGTCATGAATAAGGGTATTAAGTAACATATTTCGAAAAGGAGTCTAGTTATGAAGATATAAGCAGGAGACAACATAGATGTTTTATGAACCAATTGTTTTTGTTTCCCAGTTTCTTAAGACACTATACCTATATGGTCCTATCGTGGATTTATTATATGTTTTAATAAATATAATTCAATATTGAAGTAATTTCAATGTATTTAAATTATGGGTCATTATAGTTGGTATTATAGGAAAGGTATAGTTAACCTTTGGAAACTAGGATGAGAAAGGCCTGGTAAAAACCTTGAGGATATTTCTAAGTATAGGTTACAATTATAGTGTTTTATAAATTTCCATGAATAACCTAGGATAAAACCTAATGTTTCCTAAATTGAAATTTTATTCTTGATTATGTGGTTCTCCCATTATTATTAGTGTTTTTCACACTATGCTTCTTGGTTTTATTCAATGGTTGGAACCTGAAAGAACCACATTAATACTGAATGTGATGGGAAATGAAATGACTATCCTCCTGAGAAACCAAATGTTATGGGAGTTATAATAAAAAATCTTGTAGCTATGATCACACAAAATTATGAAGCTATGAATCATGGAGGAATTCCAAATGAGAAAATGAGGGAGAAACATTCTGTTGAGTCCTTCATGAGGCAGCGTCCACCTTCTTTTAGTGGGTATTCTGATCCATTAGTTGTTGAACAATGGATTGGCACCACTAAAAAGATATTTTCAGTTCTACAATGTTCTGAAAATGATAAAGTCATCTTAGAAGTCTATCGTTTGGAAGGTGAAGCCGATCAATGGTGGAATCTTATCAAGAATACAATGCAAAGAGATGAAATTGAGTCCATGGAATGAGACGAATTCAAGAACTTATTTTTCAATTAAGTACATTCTTCATATTATTCAAAAAAATATAGACAAGGAGTTCCTTGAACTTAAGAAATAGGATGATTAATATGTAGGTACCTATGAAGAAAATTTTACAAGAATTATAAGGTATGCTTTTGGAATTATTATTCGACCTGATATTAAAATTTATTGATTCTTTAGTGGTTTAAAACCAAGTCTACAAAGGGAATTATACATAAGGGACTTGAGTAGCTATGAGGAAATTGTTTTATATTCTCTCAAGGTTGATATGAATATTGGAGTAACCCATCAGTCCTATAGATTTGATAAGAATAAAAAAATGAAATTTAAAGGAAAATCTAAAGACCACACTGAAAATAAGATGAGTTTTCCCTTATGCTCAAAGTGTTGAAAGAAACATGGAGGAAATTATCTTAAAGGGACTATTAAATGTTTTAAGTGTCGAAAGGAAGGTCATAGAGTAGTTTAATGCTGAAGCGATGGAAAAAAGATTTCTAATGATGTAAATAGAGAAAAGGCTACATAGAATACACCTCCTACACTTCAATGCTACAAGTGAAAGGAATTGGGGAATTATGCCAATCAATTCCCTAATCTAAGGATTATTTCTGAAGAAGTTTCTAAGGGTATTACCATAGTACATCAATAATTAGATACTAAGTTAGTTGTAAAAACTCTTAATGGAACAACAGTCGCATCAGATGTTTATAATTCTTCTCAAGTTGAAGTTTTTAGGAAAGTGCTTGCTAAAAATCTTGTTATCCTTTCTATAGTGGAATTTGATGTGATTCTTGGCATGGATTGGATTTATCTATATGGATCTCATATCAATTTCCAAGGGAGGGAAGTTACATTTCATATTCTAGATCAATCTATGATCATCTATCGATGCAAGGATGAATATAACCTTCCAGTAGAAATTTCTCCCATATTATGGGTATTGATCCCTATTAATGAAGGTTATCAATCTCAAATGGTCAGGGATAAACTCACAATTAAGAATACACCCATTTTACAGGATTCTGATGTTGTATTCCATAGGAATTTCCATGTCTTCCACCAAATTATGAAGTTGAGTTTTCAATAGAACTCATACTGGGTGTTATGCCTATTTCAAAGACACATTATAGAATTTCCCCAATTGAGTTTTAGGAATTGAAGAAGAAACTCCAAGAGAATCTTTATAAGGGATTCATAATCCCTAGTGAATCACCTTAGGGGAGCACCGTTTATGTTTGTTAAGAAGAAAGATGGATCAAAGAGACTCTATATTGATTATCGAGAACTTAACAAGAAAACTATCAAGAACAAATATCCTCTTCCCCATATTGATGACTTATTTGACTATGTATGTGTAGCTTAATAACTTTTGAAGATTTACCTTCATTCAGGATATCACCAATTAAGGGTCAAGAAGGAGGATATATCAAAAACGACATTCCATACAAGGTATGGACACTATAAATTTATAGTGAAGCTTTTTGGTCTTACTAATTCCACCACTATCTTCATGGATCAAATTAATAGAGTCTTTAGAGACTATCTTGATCAGTTTTTGGTAGTCTTTATGACAATATTCTTGTCTATTCAAAAATAAAGGAAGAACATTAATAGAAATTGATAATTTTACTGAAGACCCTGATATAGAAGAAGATTTATGAAAATTTTACCAAATGTGAATTTTGGCTTCATAAAGTTTCATTTTTGGGTCAAATAATCTCAAGAGATGAGATATATGTGGATCCATCAAAAATAGAAGTTTTTTAGAGTTATTCGAGACTAAAAACAGTAACTAAGATCTGAAGTTTCCTTAGTTTGTATGGATATTATCAATGTTTTGTGTAAGATTTTTCACGATTTTATAACCCACTCACCAAGCTAACTTGGAAAGGAGTTAAGATCTTATAGATGAAGGAATGTGAAGTGAATTTCAAAGAGCTAAAAAAAGGTTATCCAGTGTATCTGTTCTCACAATGCCATGTAGTGGATAAAGGCTTGTGATCTATAGTGATGCATCCAAGAAGGGGATGGTATTTGTTCTCCTGAAAAATGATATGGTGGTAGATTATTCCTTACATTAGTTGAAAATCCATGATAAAAATTACCCGACTTATGATTTGGAGTTAGATGCGGTAATATTTTCATTGAAGATATGGAGGAATTATATTTATGGTGAATGATGTGATATTTTTACAGATCATAAAAGTCTATAGTATATTTTTACACAAAAGGAGATGAATATGAACCAAAGAAGATGGGTGGAGTTAAAGATTACAATTGCTCAATAGCTTACCACCCTGGGAAAGCAAGAAAGTTGGAAGATTATTAGAGTCGACAAGACCATTATAGCCTATCCATGATGAGGATCACAAAAGATCCAATATTTATGGATTTTCAAAGGATGGATCTTGAAATTTTAAAGGAAGGGGAGAAGTATTATCTTTCCCAAATAAATGTTCAACCATCTATACATGTAAAGATTAAGGAGGCACAGAAGGAAGATGTAGAGCTAAAAAAAGGTAAGAAATGTTCCTGAATCCAACTTGATTGTGATGGAATAATAAGGTTCAGTAATTAGGTTTGTATTCCTCCCATATCAGAATTAAAGAAGGAGTTATTGGATGAGGCACATAGTTATTAATTATATATTCAACCTAGAAGCAAAAAGATGTATAGGGAACTAAAAGAGTATTTCTGGTGGGATGACATGAAAAGAGATGTTTCTGAATATGTCACTTGATGCTTGGTTTGTTATTAAGTTAAGGCTGAGAGATAGAAGTCTAAGGGGATGTCACAAAAATTACCCATACTAGAATTGAAGTGGGAAAACATCACTATAGATTTTACTGTCAAACTTCCCAAAACATCAAAATGCAATAATTCTATTTGGGTTATAGTTGATCACTTTACGAAGTTGGCATACTTCATTGATATTAGAGAGGATTTCTCTCTTAAACATCTTGCCGAGATATATGTAAAGGAAGTGGTAATATTCCATGGAGTACCACTTTCCAATATATCTGATCGAGATTTGGGGTTTACCTCAAAGTTCTGGACAAGTCTTCAGCATACTCTGGATATAGAGTTACGTTTTAGCACTGCTTATCATCCTCAAATAGATGATCAGTCTGAGAGGATAATTCAAACTCTGTAATACATATTGAGAGCTTTCTCTATGGACAATGGTGGTTGGGATCAATACCTAACTTTGGTAGAATTTTCTTAAAATAATAACTTTCACTCTCATATTCATATGGCTCCTTATAAAGACCTTTATGGAAAATAAGTGTATAACTACAACTTTCTAGAATGAAGTTGGGGAAAGAAATCCATTAGGACCTGATTTTGTTGATGAAATGATAGAAAAGGTCAGATCAAATCAACAACACATAAGAGCAGCTCAGAGTCGACAAAAAAGTTATACTAACAACTGAAGAAAGGACCTAGAGTTTGAAGTGGGTGATAAGGTGTTTCTTAAAATATCTCCCTAGAAGAGAGTAATGAGATTTAGGGAAAATAAAAAGCTGAGCACTAGGTTTATTGGTCCTTTTAAAATTCTAGACCGTGTTGAGAAGGTAGCTTACCGATTGGCACTTCCATAGAATCTCTCTCGAGTTCATGATGTTTTCCATGAATCTATCTCGAGAAAGTACATACATGATCCTTTATATGTACTAAACTCAAAAGTTATATCTCTAGAGCAAGATCTTTTTTATGAAGAACAACCGATAAAGATTCTAGATCGTAGTGAAAAAGTTCTACTAAATAGGACTACTCTCTTGGTTGAAGTTTTTTTGGTGGAGCCACAAATTTAAGGAATCTATGTGGGAAATTGAAGATATGACGAGGAAGAGGTATCCTAATCAATTTTTTTTTCAAGTGACTAATTTTGAGTGTGAAATTCATTTTAAGGGGGGTAGAATGTATAAGATGGATGTTTTTATGAAATATTTTATTTAAATAATTTTAACTCTTCATTATCTTGATTTTCATGAAATCGTGAGTTTAAAAAAACCATGAGACACCCTTAGTACAAAATTACTATTATATCCTAGTTGTTAGGTTAGCAGGAATAAGTATAACTAACTTATGAAAATACATTGTGAATTCATTGGCTACCAATTATTTATGAAAAATATAAATAAATTATATATTTATATTTTTGAGTGAATTAATATTGGTAATGAAATTAATGAGATATATATGTTATATAATTATATTTTTTATATTATTCTAATGGATATTTTAGTCATAGGGTATGAATAAATCCTATTTGACGTATAAAAACCTATATTTTTTTAAAGGGTAATTTTACACCTTTGAAAGGAGAACCCATTTTGAATTAAGATTTTGACACAATAATAATTTTTATATAACAATAGAAAAATTTTATTTTGAAACAGGACATAAAAATTTACTTTGGATGAATTTCTGATATTTTTTGATAACTTTCAAGTTTTGATGAATAGTAAAAATACCCTAAATTTTATGAAAAAAAACTTTTTTCATCAAAATAATTTATATAGTTAAATTATAATATTGAATGGTTTAAAATTATAAATATAATATATTTTTATTATACAATACAATTTATTTCATTATCATTAGTTTTACATTGAATTCAGATGTAAAAACATTTCAATCTTTTGCAATGTTTTGGCTTTTAAAACCCGTTCTCTCTTTCCGACAATGAGATTAATTTTAAATTAATTACTAAAACCTATGTGTTATGAATTTTAAAATATGGATTCCATATTTAGAATCATTAGGTCCAAATTATGTTAATATATGTATTTTACTTTTGGGTATTATGAATAGTAACTTTGGTAATTTTTATTAATACGTTAAAAGGGTAAACCGAGTAATTAAGGGAAAGAATAATATTATAAAATTACCCTAAAACTTGTATTAATATCATTGGATGAGTGTGTTTCAACCTAAATAATCCTTGGATCGAAATGTTATCCATTTTAATCCACTTGGATGATAATAAGAAATTTATTTTATTTTATTTAAAAAAACTTAAATATGCATCACTCAAATTTTAATAACTAAATCATTTTTAATATAAGGTTGTACTAAATATAATTTAGACTATAAATACTCATTTGAAATATAAAATATTTTCCTTTATAATGGTAATTTATTTTTAATTTTTATTAAATAAATAATTACCTTAATAGCTTATACATTAATGATGTAGAAATTATTAAATTGATGAAAAATCAATAATATAGTTTTTATTAAAATAATAACACCCATTAAAAGATCCAAAAACTTGAAAAAATCTTATTGGTTATGTATATCGCAACCATAATCATCCAAGAGTCGATTCAGGGACCATTTGGAGCTTTATATAAGGGATTATGACACTTATATTATTTTATTTAAAATGATCTTAAAGTTGTCACCTATATAATTTAATTAGTACAAAATTTTAAATATTTTATTTTATAGAAGATAAATTCTACTAAAAGTTTTATTACGAAGTATAGTAGATTTATCTTCATCATAGTTTTTTTTTTTATTTTTTATTCAAAAAATAAGCATATTAAATAATTACACAAAAGTATTGTAGGAATTATTTTATTAAGATAAATATCAAATAAATTTTATTAAAAATATGAAAGTAAATATAATTTGAAATAATTAAAATTTTTAATGTATTTTGTAGATTATATTGACCTCCTAGGAATATAATAATTTTTTTTTTCAATATTATATTGTAATATTAATATTTTCAAAAATCAATGAATTGAATAGTGCCAGAATTGATACTATTGATTGTTTATCAAACATATGTTTTGTTAAATTATTTAAAAATTATTGAACATTTTTTAAAAATATATAATAATTATGATATGGTATAAAATGATCTAATTTATTTATTTATGAAATATTTTACATCAAATAAGTAAATATTTTACCCTTTTAATATTAAATTATTTGTAACCCTAGTTAAAAATTAAATAGAATAAATAAGTGTTAATTAAAAAGATAAGGTTTAAATTGTTATAAATACTATAAAAAATTATTTTGTTGATGATATTATAACCCTATCTCATATAATATTATAAATTGTGACATTTTTGAGGTTTTTGGGTAGGTTTTGGTTTTATTATAAATTATTATTTATGGAGTTTCCAAAAGTGTCCCTCACCTCAATTATAAAAGGGAACCTCCTACCTCAGCTATTTAAATCAATTTGATCCTTAAATATCAAACTTCAACTTACCCTTTTCCTTATAAACTTCCATATTTATGTTTTAGTGGTTCTGGTCATCTTCAAAGACCAACTCTAGTGCTCTAAGAAGAGATTTAGAGGAAACATGTCTAGGAGGAGGTAATCTCTTCTACCGATTCTTTCAAACTTCTCTCTTATTCTAATTCCCCTTCATTAGTTTTTTCATTATAAAGTAATAAAATAAATATCAATCATATAATTATATATTATTATAATTATTAATCAACCATATTCCACCTTCTATCCATCCTATGAAAAACAAAATCACCACGTGTGCATACATATGACTTACCGTCTCCACGTCGTGGTGTAATATGTTTTTCACCACCACCTTAATTGGATGGATATAATGATAGAAATAATAACTATGTATTATTATTATAACATTATAATTATTATAAAATATTATACACCATCCACATTAATACCATTCAATAATTATTGGAATGATATCATTACTCGTGCGTATGTACGACCAACCGTGTCCACGATGCGATGTGATTCATTCTACATGATATTCATTAAACCAAGATTATATACATGAATGGAATGAATAAATATGATATATATTATAATAATATAATTATTTAAATTATATAACTATACCCTAAGAAGTGGAAAATGAACTTATTCGAAAAAACTTACATAAGAACATAAAGCAGTTAATATCTGAATAATGCGTGACTATGAAATGTTACTAAAAACGAATGATAATATGATCATATAGGATATCATAAAAATGACTATTATTCTATAATAATTAAATAACATTATTTAATTCATTATTTAGGATGTTTTATTACATATGAAGGATATCAGACCTAAGGAAATGGATAATTTTTCAATCTCATTATTATCTGAGATTGTTTATACGTAAATATTTTTCGATTTATATTTATCATCCACATCCACATTTCCCATTTAGGTAATATTTTTTTATATTCTTCTAAAATTTTTTAAATTTAATTTTACACTTTGGTGAATTTTTATTAAATGGTATGAAATTAATCTTTTTTCCTTATTCGATAGGAGGCACTTTTGGACTTTTTGGGAAAAAGTATGAGGAGAATTTTTCCAACTTATATAGGGTGATCATATTTTTACATCTTCATAATGCCCTTATTTCAATTAATATTCCTTTAACATATTTCAGGTTTATATTTAAATAATTTTTTTTTCTTTTTAAATTGCATGGAATTTTGAGAAAAGAAAATGTTTTTAAAGAAGAAAGGATATTTTCCTCAAGAATTAATTTCAAGTGTTTTATCAAAATTATTTTCCATCTAAGATGATGCTCTTTAAACAGGGTTATGTTTATATCACTATTATTACAATGATTTCATTGTGGTAATTATGGAATGATATTTTATATGGATTATGTTATGATGGAATGATGTTTAAGAAACCCATTTTTATTTCTTGGGATATGCTGTGATGAATGATTTATGTTTTTGTGGCACACGTAAGAATGATTTCATTGTGAGATGTATGGGACCTATATCTCCCTCCAAGTCATTGGGTAATGATTTATATCTCATTATATATACATGAATGGAATGTAAAATAAATCCAGTTCAGTTATATAGTCCTGGAACGGAAAGTAATCCAAGTTTAGTAATGGACATTGTCCGCAATGATGGTGTTGGCAATGAGAATTGTCTAATATAAAATGATTTTATATGATTATTTGTATGCCAAAAAATTTCATGTCTTATGTTATGACTTTTGGGATTATGTCCATTAATTATTATGAACTTTTATCCTATGATATGATATCATGATCTTTCATCAGTAGGATAAAACTTTCAAATGTTATGTTCTTATGTCTTATGATTTTGATATGATTGATATTTCCCTTTCTTACCCTTACTGAGCATTTGATCTCACCTATTCATATGGTTTTCCCCGTCTTATGAAGAAGGGTATTGTAGCGACCCAAACTTTTGAATAATATTTGTTTCTTAATTTTTTGTGTTATTTTATTTTGTACTCAACAAAACTATATCCTTTAATTAATGTAGTGAGTGTAATTAAAATGATACCGGTGGGTTTCGGCTCTCATAATACTGTTGGTCAATATGACCGCTAGAAACTATACTCTCAACAATATGATTATTGTTTATAAATAAAAATGATTATGGATAATTAATACAAAAAGAAGAATCGACAACATCATTCAGTTGACACAGGCCATACAAAGCCCATCTGTCAGATCTTGGGAAGGAGGTTGTGTCACTAGGATTTTCTCTGGACCAAGTCCAAGCTGATCTTCAACATGTGAAGCTTGAATGAAATCGCCTACAGGAGAAGTTCAAGATTAGAGAAATCACCACTCAGGCGATGTTTTCTGAGCCTCCCCAAGATCCTATCATCATAGTGCACCCTACTCTTAGGTCATATGAAAGTGTTAGAAGGGGTTATGTAATAAGGCCTTAGATAATTTGTGTAAATAAAATTGTTATTTCATCATTCTTACTTTAGGATTAGGTTTTATTAATAAAGTATATGTTTAATTAATAAAAAGTTGATTAATTGATTTTAGAAGTAAAAATTTTACTTTTAAAATATTTCTCATATATAAAGAATTATTATGGTAAAATAAAAATCATTTTTGAATTTCAAATTTCAAAATTAACCTAGGCTGAATTTTTAGAAATTTTCTAAGAAGTTTCAATTTGATGAATAGTGTTTTATGAATAGTTTGTTTTGATAAATAATATTTGATGAATAGTTTATTTATGAATAATATAAAAACTTTTTATTATTAAATAACTTTTTCTGTGAAATTATTTTAAAAAATCGGACATAAATGGTTGCAATCCAGGTGAAAAATGTGGTTCAATAAGAACAAAATATTTTTTTGGTGAATAGTAACTCTACTCTTTGGAATAGTAATTTTACCCATATGAATAGTAATGTTACTAGTGGAATAGTAACCTCAATTAAGAAAGTATAAATATAATTTAGTCATCTTGATTAGGGGATGTGATATGATAGCATAAGTAAATAACTATTACAAAAAATATTGGTTAAGTATTAGTATTTTTTTTCGGGTAAATAGTGTTTTTACATAAGAATTAAAAATATCATAAATAGAAATTTATTTCCATAAAATGGAGTTCATTTTTGAATTCAGAGCATCAATATTAGGTTTGGGTGAATTTATGAGATTTTTATAAAATGTTTTGTTTTTCGATGAATAATAAAAATATAGTTTTGAGTTTCTGTATGTTTAATTACATCATTAGTGATGTAATAATGATGTAATAATTATGGTAGAATTTTGAATAATAAGATATGTTATGAGGTGTCCTAAGTGGCCAATACCATGGGTAAATAACATGGGAAAACCATGGTTTTGTAAATGCCACTAATGAGGTGTCCCTTGGAAATTAATTAAATATTACCTCACTTTTGCTATAAATACCAAACCATTCCTTCATTAATTTAATTCCAAATTCCTCCTCGTCAAATCTCTGGTCTTTTTTCTTCCCAAGGAGTCTTACCAAGGTTCCCTAAAGCCCCCCAAGGTCCCAAACTTCGAGATTTCAAAGTTACTCTTCAATGTAAGGGAACCTTTCACACTCTTTTTCTTAAGTCATGACTTCCTCTATGATATTCCTTCTAGTTTTCATCTTATTATGTTGGGGTATGTTCTATATAATTATTACTGTCTATTTCATGTCCAATTGAAGATATATCCTTTCTGTTCGCATCAACTTGTTTTCTTAATTTTTAAGAGACGCCATTGGGCTGCTGAATTTTCGTAAAAGAAATCACATCTTCTCTTTTCTTTCATGTTTCTTTTTTATGTGGTATGTCATTAAAATATACATACCATGATATTATTTAAATTTCATTGTATATCTATACAATTTTATGAGTTATTTATGAGTGGGTGACCCTTTTATCCTCTCTTTTTAATGTTTTCTGAAACCATGTTATGTAGACGTTATGTTGCAGAAATTTCCTCTCAAAATATATCTCTTTTTCTCAAGAAATTATCTTGTTTTATTTATGTGATTACCCAAATATATTTTCATTTCTAGAGTTATTCATCAAGAAATTAAATTTATCTATTTTATTTTGTAATTTACATACATGAAACCCTCATTCCTTTTCCAAGGGTTATAAACGACATAACGATCATGTTTTTAAGCACTTTTAAAACGTCGCAATTTTGAAGGGAAAACCATTACTTTTACTCTCCATGGGTTATTTATGAAATGTAGGATTATGATCTATGTGGATAACATGAAAATAAATACATATTAAGGGTGCACCCTAATAGCGCTCCAATTCATTGGCTAAATAATTTAATCTCTAGAGATGACAAGTTTCACGATACGATGGTAAATAACCTTGGTAATTTTTATGACACCTTGGGGTTGAAACTTGGCGATATGTTTATTAATGTCTAAATTAAATGTTTTAGCTACAAATTCAAGTTACAATTCGTTTTCTTTTTATTATGATATACCTATTTTTCCATTTTTAATGTCTTTATGTAAATCATCAAGTTCTTATCGATATCACAAGTAAACTGTTACCCTTGTTTACCCTTACCAGGCCTTCTTCTCACCCTTTCCTTTGATGTATGTATCTAGGTTATGAGATGAAATAATTTTACTTAGGTTGAACTCAGTATTAATCCTTAAAAGTGGATTACAAGAATGTTTTATGTTCTTGATTTCCAAGACACTAGAATTTAAAGATCATATGTTTGTAAAATATAGTGAAAAGTTATGTAATATAAATAAGGGATTACATAGTTGGTATAAAAGGATAGTTTAGTTATTTGTGAAAATTAGGATATGAAAAATTTAATAAGAAACCTATAAATTTTTTTAAATATATTAAAACTTCCTAGTATTTTGGTGAAATATTAATTAAGTGGTTTTTGAACAAATATATCCTTGTCTGTATACGGAAAAGTGGATGTGGCTCTGGCACAAATGTATCTAGGAGTGAAAAATCTGACAAGGAGTTTCGGGCTTGACCTGGAGTATCTCGGTACATGACAATGGGCCTTGCTTCACTCTTGGTTTTACACTCCCTAGGGATATGTTTAGTTAATCATCAACCTTTTATAAATCATTATGAAGGATTTATAGTGAAATGTATTTGTTTAAGCATGAATTTTTAAGACATAAACTCCTTTATAGTTAAAATATTCATAAATGAAATAAGATTCTCACTATGGTTTTATTATTTTAGAAAATGGTTGTCAATAGGAGGAACCATGCAAATGGTGACCGCAATGGACCGTGCACTGACGACCCTCCGATGAAATCCAAAATAGAAAATTTCATGATAATGATGAACAAACTGACTCAAGTTATGGAAAATAACTTGAATCAAGATGAGAGACCGATCTCACCATGAAGGGAACAAAATTTTGTTGAGTCCTTTATGCGTCAATGATCACCAACCTTAAGTGGATCTACCAATCTATTGATTGATGAACAATGGATCAACTCTATCGATAAGATCTTTAATGTGCTCCGCTGTTCGGAACAAGAGAAGGTCACCCTGCCTGTCTATCGCTTAGGGAGAGCAGCTGTTTAGTGGTGGGAACTGATTAAAAATACGAGGCCAAGAGTATATGTTGAAGATATGAAGTGGGAAGAGTTCAGAAGGATCTTCTTCAATAAGTATTTCCCTCGTTCTATGAGAACAAGAATGAATAAGTAGTTTCACAAGCTAAAGTAGAAGGAGAATAAATCTGTTGGAAGCTATGAGATGTACTTAATGAGGTTTTACCATTACACCTCAGTCTTTTTCATGGATCCTAACGGTAAGGTGGATAGATTCTTTGGTGGACTAAAACCTCATCTGCGGAAGAATCTATCCAACTGAGAGTATGAAAGCTATGAGATCGTATGGAGTGTGATGAAAGTCGAACTGGAGTTTGGTGAGCCACAATGGTCTCATAAATCCAATGATAAGAAAATCTCTATGGATCCAAGATTAGGGTGGAATTTTGATCAGGGAAGATAAGGTAAGAAATTACAACGTCCCACGTTTAATAAATGTGGGAAGAAGCATTCGGGGAACTGCCTTCTCAGGAGTGGGAAGTGCTACAAGTGTGGAAGAGATGGACATATTGTGCGAAATTTTAATTGTGTAGAGAAGCGTCAACTCCCAAACACTAATAACAAGGGAAAGATGGTGCAAACCCTACCTTATGTCTAATTCTATATGTGTGGAAAACTTGGGCACTTTGACAATCACAATCCAAATTTGAGGGTAGTGGAGGGGAATCACCATCAACCTTAACAAAGGCCAAGGGAGTACGGTCGTACTTTTTTAATCACTACGACTAAAGTTGAAGCGCCAAATTATGTGGTAGTTGGTACTCTTTTTGTTCTCTAATAGCTAACAAGTACTTTGTTTGATTCTGGTTCTATGCATTCCTTTATTTCCTCCAAGTTTTCAAAGAATTTATAATCAACCCCCAATTTTCTAAAAGTAGAGTTATCAGTCAAGACCCCTGGTGGGATTATCCAAGTATCGTCAGTATTTAGAAACTCTATTATTTACATTAGTGAGCACAATCTTATTGCAAATCATGTATTCATTCCCATGTTGGAATTTGACATTATACTAGGGATAAACTGGATCTCAAAGTGTAATTCTAAGATCAAATGCAGAAGTAAGGAAATATCAGTAGTGTTGAATGGAAGACTTACAATTATCTTCCATGGAGAGATATCTCAACCTGATATTTGTTTAAAAGAACCTCTTGAATTCATCTTTATAGAGTTTATCGGTGAATAATAAGAAGTAAATGAGAGTTTAAGGATAGAAAATGTATCCATCATCCAAGAATACATTGATGTATTTATTGAGGAGTTACCCAGACCTCCCCCAAAAAGAGAGGTAGAGTTCTCCATTGAACTCGTACCTGGATCTCATCCGATATCAAAGACCCCATATAGGATGGAAAATTTAGAGCTTGAGGAATTAAAGAAACAACTCCAAGATCTTTTGGATAAGGGGTTTATACTACCGAGTGTGTATCCTTTCGGAGCACCTATTCTATTTATGAAGAAGAAGGATGGATCAAAGCATCTATTTATTAATTATAGAGAACTGAATGAGATCACAGTGAAGAAAAAATACCATCTTCCAAGAATTGATGACTTCTTTGACCAACTTCGTGGGGATCAATTATTCTCCAAGATTAATCTTCGATATAGTTATCATCAATTGAGGATAAATAAAGAAGATATTCCCAAAACTAACTTCTGATTAAGATATGGGCATTATGAGTTTGTTGTTATGACCATTGGATTGACTAATGTTCCTGCTATTTTTATGGATTTGATGAATAGAGTTTTTAAGGACTACCATGATAACTTTGTGGTATTTTTTATTGATGATATTTTGATATATTCCAAAATTCGTGAGGATCATGAGGATTATCTAAGGGTTATTTTTCAAACTCTATGGAAGGAGAGTTTTTTTAGAAAGTTTAAAAATATGAATTCTGGTTACAAAAATTTTCTTTCTTATGGAACATTGTTACCAATGAAGGAATCGCAGTTGAACCTACAAAGACAAAAGTTATAGAGGAGTGCCCTTAACCTAAAACAATAACTGAGATTCATAGTTTCCATGGATTAGTGGGATATTAGAGGAGGTTTTTGATTTTTTTTTTATGAATTTCTAATCCATTAACCAAGTTATCTCGAAAATGGGTCAAGTTCATCTGGGCAATGGAGTGTGAGGAATGTTTACAAGCGTTGAAGAAGATATTGGTTACTGCACCCATGTTAACTCTTTCCTAAAGTGGAGAAGGATTAATTATTTTTAGTGATGTATCTCAGAAAGGAATTGGGTGCGTCCTCATGCAAAATTAAAAAGTCATTGCTTATGCATCTCGACAATTAAAGACTCATGAACATAACTATCCTATGCATGATCTGGAGATAGTTGTGGTTGCTTTTTCTCTAAAGATATGGAGGTACTATCTTTATTGGGAGAAATGTGATATATACACATACCATCAAAGTTTGAAGTATATTTTCACACAAAAGGAATTGAACATGAGACAAAGGATATGGTTGGAACTTCTTAAAGACCATGATTGTTCAATTCATTATCATCTTGGAAGAGTAAAAAAATTCCCTGATGCATTAAGAAGGAATGACCCTGTTGTTATTTCCATGATGAGGATTCAAAGAGATCCTTTGATCAATGAACTAGTAAAGTTGGATATGGGAATTATAAGAGAAGGTAAATCATCAACCCAAAACCAAATTATTTCTCAACCATAATTACTAGAGATGATCTAGAAAGATTAGAAAAAATATCCTTTGTTACAAAAGACATTTGAGGCTGTGAAGGATGGGAAGTTTCCTTAGTTCAATATTGATCAAGAAGGTGTACTGAAATTTCATATAAGACTATGTGTTCCATCTATTCTAGAAATAAAGAAGGAGATGATGGATGAAGCTCATAACTCTATGTTCTTGATACATTTGACAAGTAAAAAAATGTATAGAGACCTTCTTGATCATTATTGGTGTGATAATATGAAAAGGGATATTTCTGAATACACTTCAAGGTGCCTGGTATGTCTAAAAGTGAAGTTATAGTGACAACTTCTTAAAGGGGTATTGCAACCATTACCCATACCAGCTTGGAATTGGGAAAATATCACTATGGACTTCGTCACTGGTATCTCGAGAAATTCCAAAGGAAATAATGAGATATGAGTTATTGTGGACCGTATCAATAAGAATGACCATTTTATCTCAATTTGGGAAGATTTATCTCTTGATCGACTTGCAAGGATTTACATGAAGGAAGTGGTAAGGCTGTATGGAGTTCCACTTTTTATTGTATCTGATTGTGATCCAAGTTTCACATCAAAATTCTTCAGATGTCTTCAATATGCTCTCAGCACTGAATTGAATTTCAGTAAGGCCTATCACCCCCAAACTGATGGCCAATCTGAAAGTACTATTCAAACACTTGAGGACTTGGTGAGAACATGCTCAATGGAATTTAAAGTTGGATGAGATCAACATCTCCCATTAGTTGAGTTCTCTTACAACCACAAATTCCAATTGAGCATCCAAATGTCACCCTATGAATCTATATATGGGAAGTGATGTAGAACTCCTAAATGTTGGGGTGAAGCTAGTGAGAGAAAGCTTCTTGGGACTGATCTTGTGCAAGTGATGACATAAAAAGTCCATGCCAACCAAGAACACATTACGGCTGCTCAAAGTTAGAAAAAGAGCTATGCCGACAACCATCGAAGGAACATGGAGTTTGATGTTGGTGACAAATACTTTCTTAGGATTTCACCTTGGAAGAGATTCATGAGGTTTGGGAAGAAAGTAAATATCATCCCTAGGAACGTTGGCCCCTATTAAAACCTTGATTGCGTGGGAGCAGTGGGCTATCAGCTTGAACTTCCTCCCAATATAGAACAAGTTCATGATGTCTTATACATATCCCTCTTGAGGAAGTACATACCTAACCCTCACATGTTCTAAATCTAGAGGTGGTATTACTAGAAAATGACATCTCTTATGAGGAGAAGCTGGTGGAGATCTTGGATCGTAGAGACAAAGTTCTATGCAACAAGACTACCCACCTTGTTAAGGTGTTGTGGAGAAACAAAAAATGTGAAGAAGACACGTGGAAGCAAAAGGAGTCTATGAGGCAGAAGTACCCACACTTATAAGGGTACAAGTTGAAATTTCAGGGACAAAATTTCTTAATGGGGAAGAATGTAACGACCCAACTTTTGAATAATATTTGTTTCCTAATTTTTTGTGTTATTTTATTTTGTACTCAACAAAACTATATCCATTAACTAATTAAGTGATTATAAATAAAATTATACCAGTGGGTTTTAGCTATCATATGACCACAGGTCAATATGAACATTAGAAACTATACTCTTAACGTTATGATTATTTTTTATAAATACAAATGGTCATGGTTACTTAACACATAATGAAGAATTGATGGCCTCATCCAGTAGACTTGGGCCACACGAAGCCCATCTTTCCAAGCATGGGAAGGAGGTTGCATCACTAGGATTTTCTCTAGACCAAGCCCAAGCTAAGATTCAACATGTGAAGCTTGAACAAAATCACCTATTAGAGAAGTTCAAGCTGATAAAAATAACCACTCAGGCAATGTTATCCGAGCCGCCCGAAGATTCTATCATCACAGTGCACCTTACTCTTAAGTCCTATGTAGGTGTTATAAGAGGCTATGTAACGAGACCTTAGATACTTTTTTGTAAATAAAATTGTTATTTCATCATTCCTGATTTTGGAATATCTTTTCATGATAAAGTATATGTTTAATTAATACAAATTTAAAAATTTATTTTAGAAGTAAAAAATTATACTTTTCAAATATTTCTCATATATAGAGAATTATTATGGTAAAATAAACATCATTTTTGATTTTCAAATGTCAAAATTAAACTAGGATGAATTTTTAGAAATTTTCTAATAAGTTTCAATTTGATGAATAGTGTATGAATAGTATTTTTCGATGAATAGTGTTTTTTATGAATAGTATAAAAACTTTTATTATTAAATTACTTTTTCTATTAAATAATTTTCAAAAATTGGACATACATGGTTGTAATCTGGGTGAAAACTGTGGTTCAATAAGATCAAAATATTTTTTTTGTTGAATAGTAACTTTACTATTTGGAATAGTAATTTTTCCCTTATGAATAATAACATGAAAAATGGAATAGTAACCTTACTTACGAATGTATAAATATAATTTAGGCGTCTTGATTAGGGAATGTGATATGATAGCATAAGTAAATAACTATTTCTAAAATTATTGGTTAAATATTAGTAAATTTTTCCGGTAAATAGTTTTTTTACATAAAAATTAAAAATATCATAAATAGAAAATTATTTTCATAAAATTTAGTTAATTTTTAAATTTATAGCATCAATATTAGGTTAGTGTGAATGTATGAGATTTTTATAAAATGTTTTGTTTTTCAGTGAATAGTAAAAAGACAGTTTTGAGTTTCGGTCTGTTTAATGACATCATTAGTGATGTAATCATGATGTAATAATCCCGGTAGACTTTTGAATAGTAATATATGTTATTAGGTGTACTAAGTGGTGAATACCATGGGAAAGCCCATGGGTTTTCAAATACCACTGATGAGGTGTCCCTTAGAAATTAATTAAATATTCCCTCACTTTGGTTATAAATACCAACCCATTCCTTCATGAATTTCTTTCCAAAATACTCCTTATCGAATCTAAAGTCTTTTTAACTCCCAAGGTGTCCTCCCAAGGATCCCTCAATACCCCCAAGGTCTCAACCTTCGAGCTTTTGAAGTTACTCTTCAAGGTAAGGGAACCCCTCACCCTCTTTTTTTAAGTCATGGCTTCCTCTATGTTATGTATTCTAGTTTGCATATTTTTATGTTGGGGTATGTTATTATATATACTTATTACTATCCATTTTATGTCCAATTAATGAGATTCCCTTTTTGATATCATCAACTTATTTTCTGAATTTTTAAGAGACGCTGTTTGGATGCCGAATTTTCATAAAAGAAATCGCATCTTCTCTTTTCTTTCATGTTTCCTTTTTATGTGGTATGTCATTCAAGTGTCCATAACATGATATTATTTAAATTTTATTCTATCCCTATACATTTTTATGAGTTATTTTTTAGTGGGTGACCCTTGTACCCTCTATTTTTAATGTTTTCTAAAACCATGTTATATAATTGTTATGCTGTAGAAATTTCATCTCAAAATCTCTCTCTTTTTCTGAAGAAATTATCTTGTTTTATTTATGTGAATAACCAAATATATTTTCATTTACATATATATTCATCATGATATAAAATTGATCTATTTTATTCGGGTATTGACATACATGAAACCCTCATTCCTTTTCCAAGGGTTATAAAAGACATAACGATCATGTTTTAAGCACTTTTAAAATGTCACAATTTTGAGGTGAAACCCATTACTTTTACTCTGTATGGGTTATTTATGAAATGTATTATTATGATATATGTGGATCACATAAAAATAAAAACATATTAAGGGGTCCCCCTGATAGCGCTCCAATGTATTGGGTAAAGAATTTAATCTCTAGAGATGACAAGTTTCATGATACCTTGGTAAATAACCTTGGTAATTTTTATGACACCTTGGGGATGAACCTTGGTGATATGTTCATGATGGTATAAATTAAATATTGTTTCCACATATTCAAGTTATTATTTGTGTTATTTTTTTATGATATGCCTCTTTTTTCCATTGCTCATGCCTTTATGTAAATCATCACGTTCTTATTGATATCACAAGTAAACTGTTACCGTTGTTTACCTTACTGGGCCTTCTTCTCACCCTTTCCTTTGATGTATGTCTCCAAGTTTTGAGATGTAATAATTGTACTTAGGAAGAACTTATTATGAAGCCTTACAATTCGATTAGAATAATGTTTTATGTTTTCATGTTTTATGCTCCTGATTTCCAAGACACTAGACTTTAAAGATCCTCTATTTGTAAAATGTAGTGAAAAGTTATGTAATAAAAAGGAGGGATTCCATAGGTATTAAGTAAGATATGTCAAAAATGATTCTATTTATGAAGATATAATCATGGGACAATGTAGATGTTTTATGAATCTGTTGTTTATGTTTCCCCATTTCTAAAGATACTATACCTATACGGTCTTGTCATGGCTTTATTTTATATTTCAATTAATATACTTCAATATTTATGTAATATCAATGTATGTAAAGTATGGTCATTATATTTTTGATTTTTGGAATTATTTTTTAACATGAAATGAGGTGATTTCCTTCTTGTTTTCAAGTATATGGAATTGTTTTGTTAAGTGTTTTACACTAATTGTTTGATAAAATCCCCAGTTGGATTTTTTAATTGATTTTTAATTTATAAGGCATAGTTTTGGATTAGTAAATGTATTTAGTTTCTAAAATTATGGTTTGGATTCCTAAGTGTTTTTGGAGTTTTGAATGATTTGTTGGATTATTTTGGAAATGGGTGGTTTCCTAAGGGTTTCTTGAGGCCCGTTTGGAACTTTAATAAAAATTAAAACTCAGGAAAACTACATTTAGATAATATCCTTTTCTGGTTATGTTGAATGGTGTGGGAGGTCCTTGGTGTGTACTACCTTGTGATCAAATGGTTTAAAGTAATAGTATTGTTCCTTAGGTTGATTTATGGTGATGCTTATGTGTGTGATGCATGTATATGTGGTTGGTTGCTTGTTTGGTTTTGATTAGATCACACCACTTCAGTATTAACATGAAATCCTAGCATAGCAAGACTATTTTTGGTGAATGGTTATTACACTATATTATGATTGCACTCTAGCCAGTGGTACAATTTATATACCTTACTCTACTTTGGGATAGTGCCACTCGGTTAGGCCATGTGGGGTAAGAACCGAGCATGTCAGTGAATTGATGTCACCAGGTGAGTAATTCCTATGAGATGAGTCAGATTTATAGCATGTTCTTGATTTTTCACTGAGATCCGAGGTTATCCCATGTACTTCAACACGTAGTTTTATTTAGCAGATGATTGAGATTCTTTGTTTGGTTGGTTGTGCACATATTCTATATTTCCATTTCCCTTGTTATATGATCACTGATCCTGCTCTATTGTGTGTTGTAAATCTTTGTTAAATGTGATGTGTTGGTTTTGAAAATGTTTATTGAAAATTATTAAAAAATAATCTACACCTTCTTTCTCCATTTATAAGTGAAAACATCATCCTTCCCCTAAAAAATGTTAATTGCTCTTTCTTGAAGAAGGGTCTGGTTTTAAAATAAAAAGAGAAATGGACTGTGTTTTTTAAAGATAAAATGTGTGAAAGCCTATGTTGAATATATTTTATCTCGAACCTATAATTTATTATTATATTACTTAAATAAAATTCATCCGGAATATATTTGTTTTGGCACGCCTAATAAGGTTTAATACTCACACCTATAGTTTCTTCTTGTTTTTGGATTCTGGTGTAGGTTTCGGCTTGGTTTGGATTGTTATGGAAAAAATTTTGGGTTTTGGGATGAGATTATGAACCTTGAGGTCACATGGAGACTTAGTTCTTTTCTGGTTCATTTTGTTTTTTTGTTCATCTTTTATTGAATTTCCAATTTATATATAAATTATGTTTAGTTGAAATTGTTGATTATATTTGGGTTTCTTTGATTGTTTATCTTTTTTGGTTAATTTATATTGGAAAAACCCATTTTTTTGGTTTCTCATTGATTCACTTAGTGCTTTTAACCATCCTGGGATGAATATGAATGTCTCTTAGGACTTGTTGCGAGCCAAATCGAGTGACTAGTTCGGGGTCAACCTGGGTTGGTTCACGAAAAAATATTATCAGAGCCTAGGTTCTTTAGGGGACCTATATTTTAGAGAACCCTTCATTATTTTATATATCGAGGTAGATGGAGTAATACTATTGTATCTTGGGGTGTAGGTATAGGAGAGTTTCTTTCCAACACTTTCTAGACCGAACCTTGACTTTCCATGGGATGTCAGGCTTGTTTTGGTTGTTTGGTTTTTTGGAAAATGAAATGAGTGTCAGGCTAATGGACTAAGTGAGATCACAGGTCTTAGAAATCCATGTGGATCTGGGGACATGGTTCTAAAATAATCCATAAAAATGTAATTATTTATATATGGACTCAAACCATATGTCCAACTCACCCATCAACATTAGTTTCTCTCCCTTTTTTCAATATTTTTTGAGTTTTATTTATTTTGATATAATTTTGAAAACCTTATTGCGACTTTGTGAAATACTTATTTCAAGAAGTATTTTTTTGTTATTAGAAGATGAAAAAATGAGTTTTCAAAATTTTTTCAAGGAAATTTTTTGAAAATGGATTTGTATTAAGATGAATTTTGGGTAAAATAGGAATTGGTTTGTCAAGATTGAATATTTATAATAAAAAACTAGATTTTATTGAAATTTGTTGTTTTGGAAATGGAAATTGATTTTTAAAAAATAATGGTTTTAAGAAAATGACTTGGGGAATTTTTGAAATGTTTTTTGAAATTTGAAATGGGAAGGGGATTGAGAATTTGAATCTTAGGTTCAATGATTTTTTTTTCAAAAGTAGGAAAGTATTTTTTCAATCTTTGGTATTCTTATGAGTGCTCACATGCATGGATGTGTGTGATGAAGTAGATGGGTGATGATATTAGAAGATTAGTTCCTAGATTTTCATGGGGATTTATGTATATGAGGATCTGTATAATACCATTGGTGAATGTGAAATTTACAAATTTTTTCTATTCAAAAGCATTTTAAGAAAAAAATCACGATTTTTTGAGAACTGATGGTTGTGTAGTGAAATTTATTATGATTTGGAAATGTTTTTTAAGTGGTGCTTAGAGTTTTAGTTATTATTTGTGAAACCTCCTGTATTTTCTAGTTAAAATGATCCTTTATAAGAAAAAGAGTGCATGCATAAAATAAAAAGGATCTTTGGTTTCCTTGAGTTTTCTAATCATTTAAATGTTAAGTTTACAACCTTTATGATTGAAGGTATGAGTTGGAGGTGGGGGATGTTGGTTATTAAAACCAATCCTCGTAATGGAATCTCCTAGGAATTCTTCAAGGCTTAATTAAACCATAAGTATTTCTCTAAGGTTGTGAAGGTGAGGAAGGTGACAAAAATGTACTATCTTTGACAAGATGATGGTTCATTATTGGAGTTTGTTCATAATTTTTCAAAGATGATTCCTTATCTTCTAGAGTGGTCTAAGGATGATTTTGTGAAGGCTTGACATTTTGAGAAAGGTATTTTTCTTAATCTATAGTCGAAGGTGTTGGAATACAGCCTATCCTCCTTTGCTGATGTGTTGAGGAAAGAGGTTCAGGTTGAAACGATGCTAGTGGAAGTACATGAGGTAAAAAATCATTCTCCCATCCCAAAAAGTGGTGAAGGGAATCCCAATAAGGAGATTGAGAAGTATCCTGAAGTTGATGGTGTTAGTCATGGAATTAAGAGGCCTTTATATCCTTTATCATATTCTTCTTGGCGTAGGACCCGAATGTGTCATAAATGCAGTAAGACAGATAAAAAAATCCATTTTGTCCAGCAGATCTGAATACCTTACATACTTGTGGATGCCTAGGTTACTTGAAAAAGTTTTGTCGGGGTGTTTCTAGGAAGTGACATGAAGCCAAATACACCCTTTTAGAAGACACCCTATCCCATTTTCTATAGTAAGACCGGGTTTGGGTCCATTTTGAAGGCTCTTTTCCATTTGAGTGTTCCTTCTATTGTAGTGGTGGTGTTTTTTAGAGTTTTTATTTCCTTGTAGGGATGGTGTCTTGTAGTGTTTCCTTTATTTTTTAAATGTAAAAGTGGGATTTCAAGTCCTTTAAAAGCCTCTGTTTTAATCGAATCTTGTCTTTTGGTAAATTTTGTGTTCTCCCATTTTGAGTGGATGTGTATTTTGTTATGTGTCTTGTTTCTTATTCTTCTCATTTTGAGTGAAAAAGCATGATGCCTGTGTTTTTTCTAAATCCTTTTTCTAAAATAAGTTCCTTTTTGAGGTGAAGTGATTATTTTGGAGTGTCATGTTCGTTTGATTAATTCTAGGGTTTGTTTATGGTCATTCCGATCTAGAGTGTCAGCGTTTGGTGGGTGATGATGTTTGGGCATCTAGATGAGATTTTAAAATGATGGGGAGTAAATTATAGCCTCATATGTTGAATCTAGTGAGTCTCCATTTCTGTTCATGTAGTTCTTACTATCTCCTATCCTCAGTGAAGGTTGGGCTCTTGGATTAGGCCTGATGGTTTTTTGGGGAAAGGTTTTAGAGGTTATAGTTCAAGTTTTCTATTATTATGTGGAAAGTAGTTTGGGTTGGTTGGTTTATTTCAGATAAGAGGTATAGGATCTGTTTGGTGGTAGTAGATGTGTTCTTGTATTGAGTAGTTGTGTTATGTAAGTGTATGAACCTTTGTATTTGACCAATCAACTAAATATGATGTGGCTTTCTCAGGGAAGAAAGCTTGATGGTTGGGAGAACTATCACATCCTAGTTTTTATTTTCTTCTTTTAATTTAGATCACCCTTTTTTATTGGTTTCTGTCTCGATTTTTAGGTGTTCCAGATTTAAATTTTGAGTTTTTGGTTTGTTTCCTTCCATTACATGGTTTAGGTGCAAGGGTAAGGGGAAACAATATATCCTCTTGAGGTTGATCTCCTTTTTATTTCATTTTGAACATGCATGGTCTGATTTGCATGGGTTGTGCAAAATTTTATCCAAACCATGTGGCTCCTAGCAGAAACTGTGCATGTCCATGGGTGTCTCTGGTCAAGGGATCATGACTTAAGCATGGTTACATAAAACATATATAAGTACTGTGTATGAATATGAAATTTCGGATAGAACCATGTCATACGGTTGGCACATGGTTTACCAAACTGTGCCGGTACCCAGTATGTCTAGTAAAGGGTGAACGGTTGGCACACAGTTTGGGAAACAATTTGGCCTAACCATTCATAGCACCTAGGTATCTTAAAAAAATGAAATTAAATTTCTACCATCTTGGGATTTTAAACCCAAATCCTCCCTTTCATCCCATTTGGTTCGTGTGACTCATAGGGGGCACCTCTCTTCTTCTCCAAGCCCCCTCTTCTCTTACGAGGGTGGATCTAAGGGATTTTTTCATGTTTTTGGGGGTAAATCTTCAAGTTAATCTTCTTATCTCTTCTCCCTCTTCCCCTTTTCCCATTTTATATTGATATCTTCTTCTTCATTGGTCTTTTAGATATAGGGTTCATGTTTCTTTAAGTTTAAATTAGGGGTTTTGTATTATTAAGAGTTCTCTTGGATGTTCTTGCTTCTTGGAACCCTTTTAGTGTTGTTTTAGGTGGGCGCTGTTAAAGCGATTGTGGTTTGAGGTAGGTTTCTCTTTACACTTTTTCTTTAAATTTAATATTTATTTATTTATTTATTTTTTCAACTTTCATAGATATTAATTAGTGATGTTTTATTTTTATAATAATTTTTTTAACATTAAATGAGGTGATTTCCTTCCTATTTTTAAGTATATAGAACTGTTTTGTTATGTGTTTCACACCAAGTTTTCAATAAAATGCTTGATTGAATTTTGTAAGAAAGTTTTTATTTCTAAGGAATGGTTTTAGCTTGATAAATGTATTTGGTTTCTATAATTATGGTTTGGATTTTCTTAAATGGGTTTTTTTGTGGTTTTAGATTTGTGAAGTATGTGTGGGATTAATTTGGAAATGGGTGGTTACCTAATGGTTTCTTGAGGTATATTTGGAACTTTATAAAAATTAGAAATCATGAAAACTCACTCTAGATAATATCATTTAATTGGTTATGTTGAATGGTGTGTAAGGTCCTTGGTTTGGCCTACCTTATGATTAAATGGTTGAAAGAAAATGGATTATTACTTGGGGAAATTTGGGGTGATTCTTATGTGTGTGATGCATGGATATGTGGTTGGTTTCTTTTTTGGTTTTGATTGGATCACCCCAATTTTGTCTTAGTTTGTGAACCTGGAATAGCTAGTGAATTTTTGGTGAAAGGTTATTGCACTAACATAGGATTGTGCGTTTGCTAGCGGACCTTAGTATGGACCTTTCTCTACTTTGGGATAATACCCCTTTTTCAGGACAAGTAGGGTAAGAACTGAGTGTGTGGATGAATTGATTTCATTGGTTGAGGAATTCCTATAGGATGTGTTAGATTTATAATATGTTCTAGATTATCCACTAAGCTCCCTGGTTCTCCGATATATTTCAACACTTAGTTGTCTGTGGTGAATGAGTAAGATACCTTATTTGGTTGGATGCACATATGTACTACATTTTCAGTGCCCATGTTATGTAATCATTATTCCAACTCTATTGGGTGTTTTACTTCTTGGTTAAAAGTCATGTATTGGTTTTAAAAATGTTTATGTAAAATGATTTAAAAATTATTTATGCCTTCTTTCTCCCTTTTTAAGTGAAAACATCATCCTTCCCCAAAAAAATGTTAATTCATACTTCGTGAAGAAAAATATGGTTTTAAATGAAAAAGAAAAATGGATCGTGTTTTATTTCAAAGATAAAATTTGTGAAAACCGATGTTTCATATATTTTTTTTCAAACCTATAATTGATTATTATATTTTTAAAATAAATACATTAGGAATATATTTTTTTAGGAACACCTACTGTGTTTTAATACTCATGTCTATAGTTTTTTTCTTGTTTTTATATTCTGGTATAGGTTCTATCTTGGTTTGTATCTCCATGGGTGATTTTGGGTTTTTGGATCAGGTAGTGACCCTCGAGGTCACATTGATACTTAGTTATTGTCTAGTAAGGTTTGGTTTTGTTGTTAGATTTTATTGAATTTCTAGTTTATGTATAAATTTTGTTCATTTATATTAGATGATTATGTTTGGGTTTATCTGATTGTTTCTATTTCTTGGTAAATTTATACTTGGTGAAATCTTTCCCTTGGTTTCTCTTGGATTCCCTTGGTGATTTTCATTAGCCAGGGAGGATCAGGAATGCATGTTGGGCCTTATTGTGAGCTGACTTGGGTGACCGGTTCATAGTCAACCCAGATTGTTTTGTGATAGTACCATTGTGAATATTGATGATAATATTTTCTATTTTGAGGAATTGTCTTCTTTTTATGATAGGAGCGTGTCCTTGGGTTCATGAATCTTCCATATCAAGAATGTAGAAGTCTGTTGGGAATATGATATTATACACTCGTACGAGTATATCCTCGATCACTACTGATGAGTGTGTTGTGCTTCAACTGGTAAGTTATACAACGATGTCCATTGGTTAAATATTTCTAACCTGAAGATAAGTATACATAGATAGAGGCATCACATCAATTTAAGAACCCAAATCAAGAATTTCATTAGAAAATAAAGTATTTCCTATGGTACAATGTATCTTAAAATTTCCCATATTCTTGCATTTGGTTGACATCACTGGTTGTGTTAAAGCCGAGACATTCCTTCTATGTTTTACTTTTACATTCCCCTTCAGACACCATTTGTGGTTACAAAGTTCTTTAAGAAATATGGCATGGTGAGGAAATTTTTTTACTATATAAAATATAAGAATGTTATCTTATACCTTTTTAAATGTATCCATGACCTCTTTGTCAATTTTATTTTCAAATTTTTCATGGATTTAGAGAGTATTTTGGGAAAGGGAATAGGATTGGATTGTTTAGGGGAATCATCAAAGATAACTTGTTTAAGCATTTTGTTTTTTTCTTCACCTGAATCGTTTGAGGTTAGAGAAAGGGAGTTATTAAGACTGGGACATGCCTATTGGGAAAAATCACTATAAGAATAAACTTCTTTACCACTATCAGGTGTGATTTTACATACATTACCATTATCATCAGGATTAGAAATATGTTGGGATGGTTTTTGTTCATAACCTTTCATTTTTATCTCACTGACGGTTCTTTCCAATTGTCCTACTTGATTTCCTAGGTCTTGAATAGTTGATTATGTGGTTTATTAGAATGGGAGGATTTGGGATACCATTTGATTCACCATGTCCTCAAGGCTTGGTTCAAATTTGGGAGGAGGATGATTGTTTCAAGATGGTTTAGGATAATAAGGTTTCATACCTTGGCCATATTGATAAAAATTCAGTTTAGGGTAGCTCAAGTTTTTTCCTTATTGGCATTGTGATTGTTCTTGCCACACGAGGTTTAGGTTTGGCCTAAAGTTATATTTCTTGAAGGCTGGATCTTTCTGAAAATATATAAAAGGGAATACTACTGCACAAGACTCAGATTAATACTGAAGTTATAGGAACTGGTCATACAAATAAGTTTTTTCAAAACAAATACCATAATGTAATGGAATGGGAGGAGAGTGTGAATTACCTTGAGGCTGATCTAATTGCATTATAAAGGTATGAATCTCATCAAGTTTATTATATACCTTTTGTTCTGGGTATGAATTACTTACCTCAAGAAATCCTTGAGAGGGTAAAATTTCTCACGTACCAAATTATTGTGCATTTTGAGCCTTGTTGGATATTAAGACATGAGTGATGAAATGAGTTTTATCCACTAGGGAACCAAAAATTATAGAATCTATCATACCATGATCCACGAGGATAATCCCTTCATATTAGTACTGAATTATAAATATTTCACTAATTTTTTGATGGAGGAAACTTGAAAAATTGGTTTGAATCTTTTCCAATATTTATGAAGGGTCTTTATTTATGATTGCCTAGTGCCACAAATTTCTTTTCTAATGGATACAATTTGGGAGGAAGGGAATAAATTCTATAAAAATATTCGTTTAAGTTCATTCCATCCACAAGTTGTGGTAGGTAGATAGTATATCCAATCCTTGGATACACCATCAAGGGAGAAAGGTAAGGACCTAAAATTAATATGGTCATCAATCAGATTTTGGGGTTTCATAGTAGAGCACACAATGTGAAACTCATTAATATTTTTATGGGGGAACTCACCAAGAATACCATGGAATTTATGAAGGAATTGGATAATACCTGATATTAGCTCATTATTGGAAAATTCTTCATGATATTGGATGTACATAGGTTAGTACTCCACATCAGGGGTGGTCAGTTCTTTTAAAGCTTGATTAGTTGCATCCATTTTTTCTATGGTTTGATTTGGTTCAGTCTTAGATTAGATTTGAAGCACTTGAGGTTCCAAAAAGTTATCCTTAGTGATACTTTATAGTCATACTCTAGAGGACCCAATTTCAAAGTGGAGATTCTTCAATTTTAGGGCCTATTTCAAATAGTTTTTCTTTTCCAGATTGGGTCATGAAAATAAGTTGTGGTGTTTTTTTATTTATTAAATAAAATATGAATAAAATAAAATCACTTAATAAAAATTAATGTATAAAATAAAATAGGAGGGTATATTATAGAACTATATAGAGAGAAGAAGTGAGAGAGGGAGAGGGAGGAAAAAAATAATAAACACAAAAAAGGAATAAAATAAATTAAAGGGGAATATAGAAAGATTGGATAGAGTAAAGAATAAAAAGGAAAAGAAAGAAATGAAAGGAAAAAAATGATATTGGCTCCTTGAAAATGTTGCCAAAATTTTATCACACTATTGAGAAAGTCAAATTAGAAATTGGTTTTACTATAATCTCTATAGTATATTTGGAATCCTTAGTAGTCTCTCGAAAGAGACTGAGATAATTAATTTTAAAAGAGTTTTTATTATTATTTTCTATAAAATATATAATTATATATAGAGTTTGGGGGTTTTATTATTTTTAAAACAAAAATTGAAACTATGTTACAATGTGAGAGAAAATAGTTGGAGAAATACGGATATACTTGGGAAATTGTCTCCTGATGCTCAACCGTCATAGCTCTTAAGGTAAATAGTAATGATCATTTATTATTGAATTTATAGATACTAAAAAGAGTATGGTATATGTGTTATTAATAGGTTATCACCTAGTATTTTATTAATCAATGATATTGATTACTGACAACTACTCAAAATCAATAAAATTATATCGATGTATGAATTGAACTCAATCAAGGAATCAAATAAAAAATGTGATGAGATGAATAGATTTTGGTCTATGTAAAAAAAATTCTAAAGAAGAAAACATTAATGACAATGATCAATACATTCTCGATTTTATTAAATGATGTAATCCATAAGCACACTAATGAAAGTGAAGAGGTAAGAAAAGAGTCAAGAATGCTTAACTTATCATAAGACTCGGTCTATGGATAGAAGGATGAGGATTCTAGTTCATTTAATTTTAATTTTATAAAAACATAATAAAAATAAAATAAAAGGGATAAATAAATAAAAATAGGCAAAAACCGGAAAATTCAATTACCTTCCAATGATTATAAATGTGGAACTCGAGATGACAACAAAGAATACTACCCAAATTGATCAATAAGATGTTTAAAAGTATATGATGTGGAAGAGGATTAAAATAGATTAATAAATCTATCAAACTAGGATAATCCTTATCCATTTTCATTCCAACCTTTCTAATAAGCCATGGAGTGCATTTAAAGAGAAATTTGGAAAGTTGGATTCAAGAAAACTCAATGGTCTATGGATGTAGGTGAGCTATTCATGACATATTTTTCCACCAAAATGATTAAAATGTATAACTAAATAATGAGTTCAATTGACTTTAAATTAATTTTATATGTGGATCTTAAAGTTATATATCTAATTGAGGTGGTATTGGCACAATTGGAGGTTTGAAACTTGAGTTATGGACAAATCACTGTAAATAGGTCCAATCTATCCCACCAAATATTGATTCACATTGTGGGATTATTTTGGGATCTAAATGGATGAATTTGGATCCCTAGTCTTATAGATAAATATATCCCATATATTTTGTTATTATACCACCCATTTTCAGCCTGATTGGATGCATATATTATCTGCAAAAAATATTTATGTCCACATGTGTTCTTGGACTCTTGCACAATGTGGCCCATTTTGTTTTAATTCTTTCATGGGATCTCCAAATCACCTCCTCCTAAAATATAATCATGAAAATAAGTAAAATTACCATTTTAAGAAGTGATAAAGATTAATTAATTGAACCAATTTTTAAGTTAACTTTTTTATTTTTTTTTCTTTTAATTTACTATACAAATTCTGTTTAAAATAGTGGTATAAGGATGGAAATAAATAGTGAATTGATACATGATCAAATGCTATATCCTGACAAATTTCCATATGTAGTAAATTCATTTATCATACATTATGACATGAATCTCAATTTAAAATATTCATTTCTATAATCATCATATAAAATAACACCTTAATTCCACAATAATTTCAAATCTTCGATAAATGGAGCCAAATAAACATAAATATCATTTCCGGGTTATTTTGGTCCTGATGTAAGGAGAGATAACATAATGTATATTTGTTTCATGCATAACCACAATGAAAAGTTATAATTTACCAACATAATCATCCATGTATGATGAGTGTTAATTTGAAAACTAAACGGATTTAGTCTATTTATAGATAGTGCAAGATGAAGGTTTCTCGGATCGTTTCCAACTTGTGATCAATTATCTTCTACCAAGGAGTGTCTAACAGGTGATAAAGGTTCCCATATTTATTTGTTTTATCTGCATTCCAAATCAATTTTCTTGTAGTATTCTCACTTCTATATAGGTGCCTAACCCTTGAAATGACTGTAAAGTACCATATAAATTTTACAGGACCCGATTCATCTTTCTTGTATCAAGAAACACCACACTTTGGGTATTTTTAAGTTATTTTTGGTCTTGATAAATAGTATACAATCATATGGATAAGAATTTATTCTTTTTGAAATCATATCCATTGAGTGTAGAATTTGTGTAGCATTATATGTTTGTCAAGGAAACTCATTATCTTCTGGGAAAATATAATTCAAGAGGTAAAGTAGTTCAGTAAAAATGGTGTCACTACATCTATTCTAAGATTTTAAATTATACAACATCAGTATGGATTCCAATGATATATATTTACTACAACCATCACACTATAGTATCTTGTTACCACACTTTACCTTCTAAAAAAAATTTGCACAGTCATAAAGTTGATCTTCAACTGTCATTGTCATTTACTCAATATGATCTTCTTCATCGTTCATAACTATAATCACATCCTAAATATGGTCTTCATCATTATACACACTTGCAATCATATTAGATGATCCAGAAATGTAGTCTTATCTAAGAAAATATCTACATTTAGTTTTTACCTATGTTTCGTTCCGAATTTATAACTTTGAACTATTCTTTGGTAGGTCAATTGTTCTTCCAACCCATCTGGACTAATTAGTTTTGAAAAACAATAGTGTAAACAATAAAAAATGATTTGAGATGGGTGATGTTAATGATCTTTTGTAAACTTAATGAACCTTTTCACCCCATCCTTATACTCTTTTTTCATACGATTGACAACCATCCATTTTCAATTCATATCCATCCTATTTAATTCAGTAATATTGATATTTAAAATAAAAATAAAAATAAAGTTTGAAATTGGAACCCATAATATGAAATTATTAATGAATCATTTATGGTACATGAATTCATTTATCTAATATAATAAGAGTCGAATGATGGGTATTCATATTTTTTGTAGTGGTAGAAGAGTCAAGCATCACATTTATCATTATGTTGGATTGATTTTCTATCTACATTAGTGTTGGATAAATGACATATCTTGTGTCTACATAGGCATACTCTATTGGTGGTAATGTAAGATATGTTGGGTTGTGATGTAATGTAAACTTATGATGGAATGTAAGCAATTGAAGCCACCCATGTTATAGATATATCATAGTGTCATGTTCTTTCATACATGATATATTATTCTACATCTATAATCCATATGCATAACCAATTTGTTCATTCCATATCACATGTGTAAAATATATAAAAAATTGGTATCCCTAAAAAACATAAATAATAATAATGTTAAAAAATATTAATCAGTATTAAAAAAATATAAAAACTTATTAATGCCCTAAAAAGGTAAAATAATCAAGAACAAACTTAAAACAAAATATAAAGCATATAAATAAAGTGTATATATATAGGTTTCAAAAGTATCATGATTTTATTCATTAATGATATAAATACAAAAAATTAGAACAAATCATACAAAATAAATTAAAATCATTTCACAATCCCAATAAAAATTACAAACAAATTAGGAGATATTAAAATGGTTGGGGATCTTCTACCTGGTAATGGAAGAAAATGATTTTTTTGATTTTAATCCATAGGAGATGGAGGGATACTTGGATCATAGAGATGATTACTATTTGTGCACTGAAAAAACTTTACATACTTATAATTTGCATTCAACACCTTAAATGATAAGTGGGAAGAGTTTTTTTAGTGCACAGATAGGAGATCCATGCAATAAAAGTGAGAAATAATGATGGGTGGGTGAAATTGAACATGATGGTGAGGGAGAGGGTGAACTAACAGTGTCTCAAGGAAAGGGATATTGGGTGGAGATTTGGATATAAAAATAATGAATTATATATATATTACCATTGTAATCAAATTACACTAATAAATAAATTCTTATAGAAATAATTTTTATAAAACAATAATAGAAAAATAAATTATAAAATCATGTTTCATATATAAACATATAAGAAATGAAAATATATAAATTATAATAGAAATATTTTAATGAGGAATAAGTAATGGTAGTGATTGATAAATTATATTTCTATAAATAAATAAAGATCAAATTTAACATGGAGATATAATATTCATATGATAGGAGGTATATCACACAAGAATATAAGATTCACATAAATAGAAATGATTCAGGCCTTTCATGTATGGTTTCTTGTAATATGTGAAATGTAGAATGTTTCTTATGATTTATGAAAATAATATTAAAATATGATTTTTTTGTTTTATTGGGTGATCAAACTAAATAGAGTCTTCTTTATCATACCCATCCATGACTTGTCATTTCATTATGAGATGAATGAATACACAAGTAGTGAATATAGCTAAATATCATGAGATGAATGAGTAAAATATGAGTTTTTTATTGTTTTTATGAATGAAGGAAAGGAAAAGACATTTTATAATTATATATTTTAGTGGTGTATACATGATGGAACTTCATGACTCAGCCTTCCGGTGTGAGGTAGATTAAGAAAAAATAAGATCGATGCGTGAATTGTTCAATCCATTTGGAAAAATTAAAAACAAAAAAAGATGTTCATGGGGGAGAGACAACAAAAAGTGATCACATAACTTATATTTTGAAGGTGTTAATATCTCTGAAATTATTGAGGGAGATTGAATGAAAAAGATCCAGTTTTATGAGATCTTTAATGGTGTGAGCGAGAAGTACTCAGTTAGAATTATATTTAAAATATCGGTAAGGGTTTTACTAGTGATTTCAAAAAGGAACTAATAAAGAAAATCATTATCAATTCTTTTTAAATGTTTTGAAAATAATTTTCTATCGACGCTAACAAAAAGCTAATAAATACCTAATTTAAAAATATAATTAATATAATTAAAAAAATTTAAATGTATATATTTATAAATAAATATAAATGTATATAATTATAAATGAATAATTAAATAAATAAATAAATAAATTTATAAATATAGTAATAAATAAATATTTTTATAAATATTTACAGATATATATTAGGTGCTTAGGGGTATAATTACATTTAAATACACACACACACACACACCACACACAGAGGCCAAAAATTAGGCTATATCCCCCACGGGGATATCCCTCCCACCAAGCCATATTTATTCAATACATGACCCATAGGCCCAGTGGTCATGAATCCCAATACATGGACCATAGGCCTAGTGGGAATGAAATCCCATTATATGGGCCTAAAAGCCCATATTTTTGACCTAAAGGCCTTTTAGTGAATAGTGATGCTGTAGTACCTGGGTCACTACAGTACTTGCTATAGTGATGCTGCTGCTATAGTTCCTACTACAGTGCCAACCACTGCTATAGTTCTTCCAGTTCTACAGTTCTGCCGGTGCTACAGTCTGCAATAGTACCACAATAGTGCTGCTACAGTACTTGCGCCCAATGAGCATTGAACCCCCAACCTCGATGTAGTATTACGGGGTGATTACCATTAATCCAAACCCCAACTATTCAATATTTTCATATAATTATAACTATTTTTATATAATTATATATAAATATATATAACTATATATATTTATATAGTTATATATATATTTATTAATATATAAATATTTATAATTATAAATATAATAAACATGTTTATTATTTAAATATATTTATTATAATTTTATAATTATTTATATATCATGAAACCAATCTATCCAGAAGAAAAATCTTAGACCTTTTATTAAAAGATGAATGAAAAAATAATAAGAGAATGAATGGGGTTAAATAAAGAGACTTTCCCTTACCGGAAAAAGAAGATTAGTGATCATCAAATGAATGATCGTTTTCATAGTCATATTTCAATGCATCATAAATTTACAACTTCAACTATGAGTTACCATGGTTAAGGATCCTAAGGATCTCTACATTGGAACCTTCCTACTCCAGAGTGTTCTTGACCTTTAATTCCTTACCAGATGTTCTAGAGTACACTTTCCTTTGAAAATTGGAATAATCATTCTATGTAATTATTTTAGAGTAACTAGAGTTAAACCTTTATAATTGATCTTATTTCCCTTTAAATTTATGATAGAATACTTAAAATAAATATATCCACCACTACCTGGAGGCTTGAGATGAGTGGTGTCAAATCAAACTATCAGTTTCTCTTTGTCACTTCCATCGTCTTAGATATTACCCTAATTACCAGAAATTCCTGAAGAACTGAAGACATTTTGAATCTCTTGATGATAATTCACATTTGGTTTAACATTAGATTTATTAGACCCATCATGTCTTGGAATATGTCTCTAGGAGCCCATTTCTAGTGGCTGCATAATGAAACCTTTCCCTATAAGTTGTAAATAAATTTCCTCTGGTGCGACACACTGGAAAAAAACATCATTTACAGACTATTCCATAGAATGCAGTGCCTCACCAGATTATTGATTATCATCACCCATTTTGTGCATCCCATCCTGTATTGGGAATTGATTAACAATAAAAATAGAATTAAAATTATCAAAATTGATAACTTGCTGACCATAATCAGGTGGAACTCCTTGTGAGTTCACTTCCACATCTAGATGGTCACCATCATGTATTTCCCCTTGTAGTTCCATTTCAATGGAATAATAGGGACCAACATGGTAAGTGGTAGTGCTTAAATTGATAACATTATCATTTCCACTTTTATTGCTAGCTGGTGCCTCAACATACCTTTTACCCTTATCCTGTTTCCTACAGATATCCACACTATACCATTTCAGAGAGCATGATGAATAGAACAGATCCATATGACGCTTCTCCTTCAAGTGACCAATCATCTTTCATCCAATGAAATATGTTGTAAGATTCTAATATATGATCTTGTGATCAAGATCATCATTTTGAGTCAAGAGAATGATTTTTTCACTATGTGTGGAAGAAAAATCTACCTCAATAAGGATCGATAAAAAATATTCAAACCAAGATTCCTTCATATTTTTTGTCTATCTTGTTGGGTACATCAATCAATGAGGCGATTTCAAACAAGATCCTTGGATGCCAAAGAATCCAGTTGAACCCAATGATGAAAATCCAGACTTATGCTCGACTATTGATAACAACAAATTGATTAAATTTTGTATCCAAAACATAGATATAGAGCATACCTAGTCGTATAGCTATCGATCCAAACATCAAGCATGCCTTTTTAGATATTCATATGGGAAGAGAATATGAAAATAGCCCCATCCAAGTTGAATACTTCTCTATCCATCGAAACCCCAACTCTTCACAAGTCTATAGTGAATTTCATCCACCCTCTATGGTTTCAATCTTGAAGGAAGGATAACCCAAGTAATGATAAAAAACTTACAAATATTAAGCCTACCGACAATCGCTTCCCAATTGAAAGGAATGTGAGATGTCGATCCACTATTGATTATATGATTTGAGACCCCTCCTTTGAGAGAAGAAAATCCTCGTTTTCCACCACCCTTAATCACAACCTCCTTCAATGAAGGATTAGTGGAAACCTTCGTCTCTCTTGAGGAACCCGCCTTTAAAACCGAGCATGTGAGGATTCCACTCGCCAGAATATCGATTTCAAGGTCTCGTGGAAAGTGCAAGGTGGCTTCGAAACCCTAGACCCCTAAATAACCATTGAATCGCCGCGAGAGCTCCAACCTGACTGCCATCATTATTTAAATATTAATATATTTAATTATAATTATAATTATAATTAAATATATTTATGATTATTTGTATATAATTATAAATATATTTATATAATTATATATAATTAAATTTATTATTTAAATATATTTATTATTATATTAAAATTATTTAAATATATACATATATATATATAAATATTTATATATAATTATATATATAATTATATATAATTATATAATTATATATAAATTTATTAATATATATATATAATTATAAATAAATTTATTTAAAAACATTTTATATAATTATAAATATATTATATAATGATATATATATATATATTAATTTAATAAATATATTTATTATAATGTTATAAATATATATATATATATATTTAATTATAATGATAAATAAATTTTTTTATAATTTTTTTTATATAACCATAAATATATTTATATAATCATATATAATTATATATAATTATATAATTATAATATATATAGAAATATAAAAATATATTATTATAAATATAATGTATATTTATTATAATTTTATAATTATATAAATTTTAATTAATTTATTTATATTTATTATTTAAAACCCAAGACTTCTTCACTTGTGACTAGACATGCTTTGATTATGCAGCATGAAGTGAATGAACAAAAGCAGGTTCCCAACACTGACCCAAAAGATATTTAGAATGATATTGTGGGAGACATTGATCCTCCATTAAATTCTCCCCCAAGAAGGGAAGGAGGTGATATAACCGAGAATGAGGGTTGATCATGCCTCCATCTCTAGGATGAGGTCTCAATTAACCTGAAATGTTTAGAAAGGGCTGAATAAGCTGGTACAATGGAAAGGAAAGCAATAACTAAGTGGGTTTCCATTTTCCCACTGGTCCCAGTAAAAATAGATTTACTTTGATTGATATTTTAGATAGATCTAGTAGCTGGGAAGTGTTCCATGTGGAATTTGGTAATGTTCATGGACTTTTTCAAGTCTAAGGACAATCATCAGTTGTTGAAACTATCAAAGAAAGGGACATATATGATCTGATGGGTACTGCCTCAAATCAAGATGGCTCTATTTTGATATTAAAAAATTATTTCACTGGATGTCAAGACATTGAGCCTTTTGATGAGGAAGATAAATAATTGAGCATGGATTATCAGGTCGACACTTGGTATACTCCTAATTAGTGGAAGCGAGGCAGGCACCCGAGAAATTGTAGTCTCTCCCAAGGAAGTGGTAGAAGATATAAAAGAAGGTGACTGTTTAATGATATTTTATTTTTGGTGGCGTTATTTGTGCAACTTTTTATCATTTCAACCCCTCATCTTTTTTTCCTTGCATAATTTTTTTTAATAATAAATCTGATAGGACCATGGGTTTTAACCCATCGGTTACACCGTTCCTAGTAATATATAAATATATATAATTATAAATATAATAAATATATTTACTATTTAAATATAATTATTATAATTTTATAATTATTTAAATACTTACTTATAATTACATTTATAAATATATATTTGGTGATTGGGGGTATAATTATATTAAACACATACACACACACCCCGCACACACCACACACATAGGCTGGAAAGGCAGGCCATAGCCCCCATAAGAGATATCCCACCCATAAAGTCTTATTTATTCAGTACACGACTCAAAAGACCAATGGGAATGAAGATCATTACATGGACCAAAGGCCCACAAACTAGCTTGAAGGCCTAGTACAGCGTCATGCCTACATCATACTGCTAGCGTTTTGTCATCGTCATCAACTGCATGTGTCACCGCCTGCCTGTGGAAAATCACTTCCACTCAGATTTGAACCCAGGTCTGATGCATGATTATGAGGAGCCTTTACCACTGGGCAATCCCCCTACTGCTATTTATAATTATAATTATAAATAAATATATTTAAAAATATTTGTAAAAAATTATAAATATATTTATATTATTATATATATTTATACAATTATATATATTTATTAATATATATATATATATAATTGTAAATATAATAAATATATTTATCATTTAAATATATTTATTATATTTTTATAATTATTTAAATATATATGTATTTTTATTTTATTTTATAAATACTTTTTTTAAATATATATATATATATAATTTTATAATTAACTATTTAAATTAAAAAAATATTAAAAAATTCATTTATATAGATTAATTATATAAATTTCAAACATATTTTAAATGTTAAAACATAATAAACAAAAAGAAATAAATATTTCTCAAAATGGAGAGGGCCATGGGTTATATCCCATGATCCCAAAATTTATTTAAAATAAAAAAAACACACCGTAAAAAGGGAGATGAAATTTGGAAAATAATGACAAATCACTGTAACAAAAAAAAGACAACTGGCCATGAAACAAGAGAAGAAGATTCATCTTTTGGACTGAGAACGGCCATCGTCCCTACCTCTCGTGTCATGAACCCTACTCCAACTTTTGGGTCTTTTCCATGCCTCTTCATTATCTGCTTGGGGTTCAATGTTATCATCTGGTGGGATGGGATCCTAAAGAGGTTGAGGATCTTGAGCATTGGATAATTACTTAAGAAAAACCTCCCTACTATTGGATCTATTTAAAATGTCAAGTATACTAAGTGAGTGCTCCCTTACCTTCAGTTGGACTTGGACCAAGGGAGACTTATTGGTAGGATCAACCATAGGATCCTCACCAGCACCAATCTATATCTTAGCTATAATTTTTTTATTCATAACGGTGTACCTTAGTTCCCATTGCCTTTAGCAGCCTCTAATCCTGAAACCACATGATCTTCATTAGTTTCATTTAGTGTTAGGTTAGTGTGAATAACTATCTCAGTAGGTTCATAATGTGTGGATGCATATGGGGAGATGGTATTAGAATGTTTTTCTAGCCCCTTCCCTAATATAGCAGAGCTCGAAGCCTTGCAAAATGGAATAGCTAGCTGTTGTCCAGCATTGGAACTAGCTTTCTAATAATGTCCAGGGTTGTTTGATTGTACACCATATTTAGATTTTCTCATAAAGAAATATTTTGGTTTCCTAGAACTCCTCATCAGAATAAGAGTCTCTATGGGTTTCTTACCCTTTCTAGAACTAGAATATAGGTACACTTCTTTCTATAGGTCAGCTTCATCTATATCAGGTTCACTTTTATAGGACCAAGACTCAGTAGAATCACTGCAATCATCCTTAACATTCTCAGAGAGAGTTGTGAATTGATTAATTCCATTAGAGGAAAATCAAGATTTAGGATCATACATATGACCCCTAAAATGGTTCTTTCCTTATTTATCCTTTTTATAATGTGATCATAGTGAAAACCACCCCCACGATCTTCAAAAATCAAATCCATATTTTAAATACCTTCTTGAGTGTCACAGAAACCATGATTATGGTCCTTGTTGGTAGGAGACACTCCACCCAGGTGAGCACACTAGTCTTTCCCATATTTTAAATGATCAATAGAATGAAATTTTATTACACAAGAGATACAGACCAATTTTTGATGAAAATTATCAATATAGTTCCTTGGCCCTTTTAGTTTCTTTTTCTATCTTTATTGGCAACCCACCTACCAAGGTAACTTCCCATACAATTTGGGGGTGCCAAAAAAACCAACTTAGTTCTAGAATTCTTATCCAAATATGAGTGACTAAGTTCTTCACATTCAAGGGATTAAATAGTGGATTCCAATATTGAATCCTCATAATTCCAGGATTTAATTTGACAAAACCATATCCCCAGGATTTGGAATTCAAAGCTGTTGATGGGAAAAAATGTTGAAGTATCCCCTACCAATGGATGAAATTATAAAATTATCAAAGCCCCGTGAATCAATTAGTTGAGACCTTAAGAAACAAAGATTAAACTTATTCTCTTTCTCTTGAAAATATAGGTGAGTAATAATAGAATTCTTATAGTCACTTATCATATCTTTGAGGATGTTGAGACTTGCTTTAACAAATGATGTGTCACATTTCTTTGTGATATTATGATTAGTTTAATTAGAATCAATACACAAACCATTAAAGGATATTCAATTGTAAATATATATAGATTCATTTAGAGTCCCATGGTCAGTTCCAAGGCCTTTAAAACGGGAATCCAGAATGTCTACCTTGTCCGAAGCCTTCAACTAGAAGACCCTACCATAGCCTAATAATAAGAAGGACGAGGATCTATGAACGTGACCTTCCTCAAGGGGTTCTTGTCCCCCAATGGTGAAGGAACCCTTGAAGCCTATTGGTCACTTATGATTCCCTTGTTTGAAGAACAATCCATAGAAATCAAGGATCCATTACCTTTCGAATCTTTAGCCATCGAGCTGGGGGGAGCCTTAGGAATGGTCAATCCTTTCACAAGGTGGTTCAACGCTTTGATTGTTCAAGAAATGATTTGGGAACTTCCCCCTTTGAAACTAAGGCATCTAGACGAGAAAGACAAACACCTACCCATCAATTGGAATAGAATCACTAGGTAAGGAGTCCATCACAAACGAGAATCCCTAGATCGCCTCAATATCACCATATCACCAAAGCTCGAGCATTATCATCCACAAAAGGATATCGGGTAATGAGGTATTCTAGGTGCCACACCATGCCTTTCCTAGGCCAAAACCAGCACCTGTGAACCTTCCTTCCCTAGATAAATTTGATTGTGGTGGGACTCGAACCTAAGCCAGTTCTATTGATAGGGAGTGACAGAATAAATATTATTCATATAAGTTATAAACATATTGAAAATATTACATGTATAGAAAATAAATATATTTATAAATAAATAATGAAAAATGACTAAATTCCAACAAATATAAAGATCAATAAATATTAAAAATGTAAAAATTATACTAAATTAAATTAATATTAAAAAAATAATGAATATATTTTAATAGAAAAAACTATTTTATAAAATGAATTCATATAATATTAAATACATTAATTGTAAATTCATATAAAAATGAAGGAAATATTATAAAATTCATTTCAATAACATAATTATATAAATTTCAACCATTTTAAAATTATTAAAACTTAATAAATAAAATTTAATAAATACTAATCTTATAAATTAAAAAAATATTAAAAAATAATATGTAGTAAAATATAAATATGTAAAAAAATGAATAAATTCCAAAAATATTATATAAAAAATGCAAAAAAACACATCCAATGTGAAATATGTACATGCCATACATACACAAGTACACATGTTATATATATATATATATATCTGTGTGTGTGTGTGTGTACTATATCACCCCAAACATTATATGGTATGTATCTCTAAAATACACTGTACTCATTATATTTCATGAATCACTGAGCATCTATGGAACAAAACATGGTTACAATTTTTTTAAATGGTTGGGGGTCAACACCCCTATATTAATAATGAAAAAAAGAGACGTCTTTTGGCACTGGGAAAGAGGAAACCATTACAAGAAGGGAAAAATTCCATAAAAAGTTGGCCAAGTGGATCCAACAAGTTCAAAAGAAACAAACAACCAACCAGGCACCTGAAAATCTCATCGCCCCCCTCGCCAGACAGTGCACCAGTGAGATCAGTCAAAAAAATGTGTCACCCCCTCTATCAAGAAGTTATACTGTGCTGGCGGCACAACGTGACAGAGCATCTCTCTAACCAACATAGAAATGTTTAGGAGAGCCGGATAAAAGGTGTCATCACGCCTTTCTCCTCCACATAAAACCCCCTTTCACTCCCTCTTCTCTTCACTCCTATCAAGCATTGTGACTTGTCAATATTCTACCCAAATCACTCCCCAAGATCCTCCCCCACGTACAAAAGCTCCTAGATTCATAAAAATACCAAAACCTCTCCCCTTAAGAGGTTCTCAAAGGAGGAAGTCCCAAGAGGTAAATTCTTCTTTCCAATTCCTTCATTTCTTTTAAGATCTTTTATTTTTGTTCTCCCTTCTCACCTCCCCTCATCCAAATTCCATGATAATTATAGTACCTTACATGTACTGTATTTTTATTGTGCTAATGTAATATTTCATCATAATCTCTCTTTTTCATCTCCTTTTATACAATAAATGCAAACACCGCCAGAGATATGTAAATATATCACACTCAACAAAGACGGGTTTTCAATTTACATTAATATCTTCAATACTGGTCATGAAACCTTTTCAATGGTTGAACCAGGTCATAATATATATATATATTTTATCTTTATTCATGTTTTGGAATATTTACATATTCATAATATGGAATAATAATACAAAACAAGTTTATTGTGCACAAAACCGCCAAGCCAAATCCAAGAGTTTATTTTTAACTCATCGAATGAGTCATCCTCATGGTATATAAAAAGAATAATTATAAGATCATTTATATCTATTTAATTTCACTAATAATTTATATTAACAATTATGGATGTTTAACCATATTTCAAACAAGCTACCATTCATGAATACAAGTAAACAAATCATGAAACCAAGTAAGAAAATGCTTCCAGAACAAAAAAATTGAATCTCTTAAACCCATGAAAAAGGCCATTAATGAACATAATGAGGACATAAAATATCAATTACATGTTGGTTAGGTTATTTAATTATTAATTAATTAATCTAAATTTGATTATTCATGTCTTTAAGAACCATCAAGAACACCTTCGTGCATAAGGTAAGGGATCCTCTCTCACTTTTATTCAAGAATCCACCCTATCTTGTGTGCTTTTTTTTAATTTCTAATGACTAGGTATGTTTTATCACATCTACCATACTGTAATTATGATATATAAATAATGGTAAACCCCTTCACCTCTCATTAAGACCTCATAATAACACTCGTTTCCATGACGAAATGTTTGTAAGAGGTTTTCTCATCTCACCTTCAATTCTGTGGGATTTCCATTGTTCGCCTCTTATTTATTATATGTGGTATAGGTGTACTGCAATTTGATATATATTATCATGATTATTTTTATATTCATGGTATTCTATGATGAATTTGGTGGCTACTAAATTTTGTTCATACAACTCAATTGGTTACAACGTGGCAACGAGATTTGTCTCAATTTTCACTCCATTGTGACTTGCTTAGTATTGTGCACCTACTCATTCTTTTGTGGTGTACCTACTAACCATTTGATATCAATTTTAAATTTAAATTATATTCCATTTAAATTTCCATATTCTCATACCATGGATATTATTTTTTTCTAATCTGTATATAGCTTCACATACGGTATTTGTTTTGAATGTTGTTTTGACTGTAGAAATGTTGTTGAATCTGTGTCCTCTATTCTATACAGATAATGTAAAGTCATATTGCTCTTATGTTGAATCTATTTATAATGAATTCATTGGATTAAAAGGTGGGTGGGCCCCGCTACGTCCCCTCGATGCATCGATTGGTCTCACGAGACAAATCAGTTTGGCAACAGACCCTTCGAGTTTATTTCCAAAAATTAGACAGGTTTCTACCCATAGAACTAAACTGTTTTTATGGTATTATGGTTTCATGTTCCAGATACATGGCTTCCAATTAATAATAATTCTCTTTATTTATTATCAGTTATTACTATGCATGAGGTTTTCACTGTGACAAAATCTATGGATGTAGTTTCATTGTCAGTTTGTTAATGGAATGAGTGTTTCATTTATTTACCTCTCCATTTTGATTATGAAAAATTGTTTACAATTCAGCTGTTATTGATTCATGTTTCCGCTATTTTTAACCCTTACTGAGCGTTTGAAATCACCCCTCTCATTGTTTACCGTCAACAGGTGATGAAGAGGAGATCATTTATTGAGCACCTATGGATGCAGTTTGTAGTTTTGTTATGTATTGTATTTTGTAACATTTTCCGATGTAATTTGAGTTTCACATATGTATCTAGTTTCATCAAGACTAATAAACTGATCATTACTTTGGGATTTTCATTCCTTCTAACCATGCCAATATTATAAGTAATGCACCAGCTCTAGACTAGTGGGGTCGGGGTGTTACAGTTGGTATCAAATGAAGTTTAGTAGGAAGAATGGAAACTAGAGTAGGAAATATTTAGTAGGGAACAAAGCCCTAAGGTAGTATTTGAGGATAAACATACAAGAACATCCTGGTATTTTGTTAAGGAATATATTATGTGGATATTTCAAGCAATACATCCCTTTCTGGATACGAGCAGGTAGAGGGGGATCTGGAACAGATGTATCTAGAGGTAAAATCCAACAACACCGCTTTGAGCTAGACTCAAACGAGAACAAGTACATGACAACATGCCTTGTTTAACTCTTGGTTACGACACTCCCAGGGGATGTTATTAGGATAATTCATATTTTCTTTTTAATCCATTATGAAGGATTGAAATGTAAATTATTCCTCAAATAAACCATTTTTCTGATTATTGGATTAGACATGCGTAGGATCTTGAACTATGCTAAGTATTTTGTTAAGCTAAGATTATAAATTATGATTCATACCCTAATCTAGTGTGTTCCATTATTTAGAAATGGTTTCTAATGGAAGAAGGGGAATCAATACTCATGGGAAATGTAGGGATCTCCCCACTGAGTAAGTCAACACAGTCAATGTTGGAGCAGATCAAATCATGAACATATTGGTAAAACTTACTCAAGTTGTAAAGAATAACCATTCCACACCTTTTTTGGATCGTTTGATGCGGTAGAGGCCCCCATATTTCAGTGGGACTACTAATCCAGTGGTTACTGAGCAATGGATCCAGTCCCATGAAAAGATATTCATGTCATTAAGATGCAATGAAAATGAAAAGGTAGTACTGGCAGTATATTTTCTCAAGGACGATGATGATCAATGGTGGTCCCTAATTAAAAATACCATGGAGGAAGAAGAAATATAAGATATGTAATGGGGGACTTTTAAGGAAATATTCTTCGAAAAATATTTCCCTCATGAGCAACAAACTGAAATTAAGAGGAAATTACTTGGCTTAAAACAAAGGGAAGAAGACAGTGTTGTATAATATGAGGCTACCTTCACAAGGCTAGCCATTTATGTTGTAGATTACGTACATGACTCGACAGACAAGATTGATGATTTCTTTTAAGGTCTTAAGACAAGTATTCTAAGGGCACTGTATTCTCAAACATTTTTATCATATGAGGGAATTTTATCAAGTGCCATCAAAATAGAGAAGGAATTTTCTAGATCAAATCTTTTCAAAGGAAACCAAGAAAAAAGTTGTACTATGATAACAAAGGAAAAGGAGAAGTACAAAAGAAGATCAAGGGAACAGTGAAATTCAAATTATGTGAGAACTGTGGAAATAATCATCTCGAGAAATGCATGAAAGGCATGGGAGTATACTATAACTACAGAGAAAAGGGTCATCTATCTGATGAATTCAAGGGTATGAAACAATTCAATGATATTCAATTATATAATTGTAGAGAGATAGGACACTATTAAAATGAGTGTCCTAAGTTCCAAGGATACTTGACTTAGAAAAGCCCAAGTGATCAAGGGAGAGCTTATGCAATTACAACTGTGGAGTTTGAAGTTCCTAATGATATGGTGGTAGGTACTTTAATTGTTTCCTCATACTTAGTCAACACTTTATTTGTTTTCGATTCATCACATTAATTTATATCTTCTCATTTTTCCAAGAAAATTAGATATGTAAAATTTGATTTAATAAAGGATTTGTCAGTAAAAACTCCTGGGGGATGTCTCATTTCAATAAATGCATGTCGACTAGTCCCCCTCCAGACACCAAAACATGATTTAGTTTCTAAAACTGTCATCATACCAATGACTGACTTTGATATAATTCTTGGTATGAATTGGTTGTCAAATTATGAAGCGTAGATTTATTGTAATAAGAAGGAAGTTACAATTTTTAAAAATAGTGTAGAATTCCTTGTCATTAGGGAAACAAATTCGCCACCTGATCTTATCTCGAACCACCCCCAGTAGCTCTACTGAATGTAATTCTTAGAGAAGAAGATAAACCAAAATCTATGGGCGAGGAAAGAAATATTCAAATTGAAGATGTGCAAATAGTTCAAGATTACATTGATGCATTTCTAGATGATTTACTTAGACATCCTCCAAAGCGGGAAGTTGAGTTCTCTATTGATTTAATTCATGGTTCAAGACCTATATCAAAGACTCCCTATAGAATGGAAACTGTGGAATTAGTAGAGCTAAATATACAACTAGATTAATTGAGTAAAAAAGATTTATTCGACCTAGTGTTTCTCCATGGGGATCCCCTATCCTCTTTGTCAAGAAGAAAGATGGATCCATGTGGATTTGCATTTATTAAAGGGAAATAAATTCTATCACAATAAAGAATAAGTATCCTATTCCCCAGATTGATGATTTATTTGATCAACTTCAAGGAGATAAATAATTTTTGAAGATTGACCTTTGATCCAGATATCATCAGTTGTGTGTGAGGAAGGAAGATATTCCTAAGAAAACATTTCAAACCTGGTATGGGAATTATGAGTTTACAGTGATCCCTTTTGGACTGACTAATTAACCCTCTATTTTCATGGATTTAATGAATCGATTTTTCTAGGAATATCTTGATAACTTTTTTGTGGTTTTAATCGATGATATCCTCGTATACTCAAAAAACTATGAAGACCATGAGAATCACTTGAGGATTATTCTGAGAACTCTTAGAAGAAATAAATTATATGGAAAATTTAGCAAGTGTGAATTCTAGATTCAATCAGTTTATTCTCTAGGACATATTGTCTCTAAGGATGGAATCCTAGTTGATCCTGAAAAGACAAAGGCAATCCATGAATGGACCACGCCCACAAACATAACTGTGGTATGAAATTTTATTGGCTTGGCAGGTTACTATCAGCGTTTCATTCAAAAATTTTCCCAATTGGATAACCCGCTAACCAATATCACACGTAAAGGAGTTAAGTTTTTGTGGACAAAAGAATGTATAGAATGCTTCAAATAATTGAAAATAAGATTGGCCAATGATCCAATTTTGACCATTCCATCTCTAAGTGGCAGATTCGTAATATACAGTGATGTATAAAAGAATGGGCTAGGTTTCATCCTTATGAAAAATGATAAAGTTATTTCTTAGGCATCAAGACAGTTTAAGACTCATGAGAAAAACTATCCAACTCATGATCTTGAGTTAGCAGCCATAATCTTTTCTCTAAAAATACAAAGGTATTATCTCTACGGAGAGAGATGTGATATTTGTACAGACCAAAAGAGTTTTAAATACATTTTCACACAAAAAGAACTCAACATGAGGCACAGGAGATGTCTTGAGTTACTCAAAGATTACGATTGATCAATACACTACTACCTGGGAAAAGCGAATAAGGTGGTAGATGCATTAAGCAAGAAAGATCATGGCTTTATGACTCAAATGAGAATTGAGAGAGATCCTATATTTTAGGATCTACTAAAGATGGATATGAGAATTTTTAAGGAAAGGGAAACATATTTCCTCTTTGAAATGATTGCTAAACCATATTTATTAGAGAAGATAAAAAACTCTCAATATGATGATGAGAATCTTCACAAGAAGATTAATGCTGACAAGGATAGGAGACTGGCTAACTTCATGTATGAAGAAGGAGTTCTGAAATTTGGAATGAGGTTATGCATTCCCTCAGGACCTGAGCTAAAAAGGGAACTACTAGATGATGCTCGTAGCTCAAATTTCTCTATACAACAGGGTATCACCAAGATGTATAGATATATTAAGGAGTATTTTTGGTCATATAATATGAAGCGAGAAATTGCCGACTACGTGTCAAGATGTCTAGTTTTCCAACAAGTGAAGGCAGAGAGACAACATCCCAATGGATTGATGAAACCTCTACATATTCCTATGTGGAAGTGGGAAAACATTACGATTGATTTTTTCACCGGACTACCAAGGACGCCTAGAAAGAATTATGCAATATGGGTAATTGTTGATCGTCTCACAAAATCAGCACATTTCCTTCAAATAAGAGAGGATTTACCACTTGAGTGCTTGGAAATACTTTATATTAATGAAGTTGTAAGACTTCATGGTGCACCTCTATTAACTGTATGTGATCAAGAACCCTAGTTTACATCAAAATTCATGAAAAGTATCCATAAATATTTGAATAATGAGCTTTGTATGAGTATTGCTTATCACCCCCAAACTGATGGACATTCGGAATGGAAAATTCAAACTTTAGAAGACAATATGAGGTCATGCTCTCTTGAAGTCCAAGGTATGTGGGAACAATACTTGCCTTTGGTGAAAATTTCCTACAAAAATTGTTTACATTGAAGTATTCAAATGGCTCCATATGAAGAATTATATGGAAAGAGATGTCGAACTCTAACTTGTTGGGACAAAGTTGGTGAGAGGAAACTTATAGGCCCGGAACTTATTGAAGAGACCACAAAAAGGTGAATAAAATACAAGCCCATGTTAAAGCATCCCAAAGTAGGCAGAAGAGTTATGATGAAAACTAGAGAAAGGATTTGGAATTCCAGTGGGAGATCATATATTTCTGAAAGTATCTCCATGGAAGGGTATCTTAATGTCTGGTAAGAAAGGGAAACTGAGCCCCAGGTATATCATACCATTTGAAATTCTGGAAGGAATCAGAGCTGTAGCTTACCGACTAGAATTGCCGCCAAATCTCTCCAGAGTTCATGATGTGTTCCACGTGTCATTGTTAAAGAAATACAAGCTAGACCCAATGCATGTACTAACATATGATGAAATATAACTGGAACCTGATTTGTCATATTCTGAAAAGCCTATCGGGATTCTTGACACAAGGGAGAGGGTATTGATAAATCAGACAACTCATCTAGTAAAGGTACTTTGGAGAAACAGGAATATGGAGGAAGCAATATGGGAACCTGAGGATGTTATGAAGAAGAACTACCCACCTCTTTTGGTGGGATTTATACATAAAATTTCGAAGATGAAATTTCCGAAGGAGGGAATAATGTAACACCCTAAAAATTATATTGTATGTTTCTCTTAAATACACCGTACTCGTTATATTTCATGAATCACTGAGCCTCTATGGAACAAAACATGGTTTCTTATAAGAGATATCCATAACCTAGCCATTAAACATAAAATTTTCATCTCTTTGATTTGAATTTTAAAAATCTGACATAAACGGTTGTGTTCAAGATGATATTTATAGTCTGATAGAGTAAACTTAATCATCGGTGAATAGTAACCTACCCTTATGAATAGTAACATACCATCATGAATAGTAACTTACCTTATGAATAGTAATATGAAGCTTATGAATGATATCTATACCCATGAGTGTATAATTGAAGTTGGACACCTTAAAAATGAAGATGAGTATTTTAAGTGTTTAAATATTTTGATTTAATAATGATTTAATTAAATATTTAATTAATTATATTTAGAAAATTATTTTCGAAAAATGGACTTCATATTTAGATTCTACATGTCGAAAAATGGTTAGGGTGAATTTTTGGGGTTTTTTCTGAAATACATAATTTTTTGATGAATATTAAAATCTGATAATTCACAATAAATGCTAAATGATGGATTAATTGAGTCATTGATGATGATATAATGATGTAAGCCCAATTTATTCAGATTCACATGCATATATTACTATTATTGGTCATTTAATACTCACTATTTGTTGTCTTGAGAGGAAATAATAAATTAATGATTATAATATTAAGAAAACTCCTCTCTCCTCCACTATAAAAACCCTCGTTCACTCCCTCTTCTCTTCACTCCTATAAAGCCTTGTTACTTGCCAATATTCTACCCAAATCACTCCCAAAGATCCTAAACCACGTCAAAAAGCTCCTAGCTTCTTCAAAATACCAAAACCTCTCCCCTTAAGAGGTTCTCAAAGGAGGAAGTCTCAAGAGGTAAATTTATCTTTCCAATTCCTTCATTTCTTTTAAGTTCTTTTATTTTTGTTCTCCCTTCTCACCTCCCCTAATCAAAATGCCATGATAATTCAAATAACTTAAATTTAATGGATTTTCATTGTGATAATGGAATATTTCATCATAATATCTCTTTTCCCCTCCTTTTATACAATAAATGAAAACACCGTCCTAGATGTGTAAATTTATCACACTCAAAGAAAACGGGTTTTCAATTTGCATCAATATCTTAAATACTGGTAATGAAACCTTTTCAATGGTTGAACCAGGTCATAATAAATTTATTTTATCTTGATTAATCTTTTGTAATCTTTACACGTTCATAATATGGAATAATAATACAAAACAAGTTCTTTGTGCACAAAACCGGCAAGCCAAATCCAAGAGTTTATTTTTAACTCATTGAATGAGTCATCCACATGGTATATAACCAGAATAATTATATGATAATTTATATCTATTTAATTTTAGTAATAATTTATATTAACAATTCTGGAATTTTAACCATATTTCAAACAAACTACCATTCATGAATACAAGTAAACAAACCATGAAACCAAGTAGGAAAATGCTTCCAATACAATAAAATTGAATCTCTTAAACCCATCAAAAAGGCCATTAATGAACTTAATAAGGTTATAACATATCAATTAAATGTTTATGAGGTTCTGAAATTATTAAATAATGAATCTAAATTTGATTATTTAGGTCTTTAAGAACAATCCAGAACACCTTCGAGCATAAGGTAAGGGATCCTCTCTCTCAAATTTATTCAAGAATCCACCCTATCTTGTGTGCTTTTGTTTTTAATTTATAATGAGGAGGTATGTTTTCTCACCTCCTACATACTTCCTTTATGACATATAAATAAAGGGATACCACTTTACCTCTCATTTATCCCTCGCAATAACACTCGTTACCATGCCGAAATGTTTGTAAGAGGTTTTCTTTTCTCACCTTCAATTCTGTGGGATTTCCATTGCTCGCCTCTTATTTCTTATATGTGGTATAGGTGTACTGCCATTTGATATATATTATCATGATTATTTTTATATTCATTGTATTTTGTGACTCATTTGGTGGTTATTAAATTTTTTTCATATGACTCAATTGGTTACAACGTGGTAACGATCTTTGTCTCAATTTTCACTCAATTGTGACTTGCTCAGTATTGTGCACCTACTCTTTCTTATGTGGTGTAACTACTGACCATTTTATATCACTTTTAAATTGAAATTATATTCCTTTTAAATTTCCATATTCTCATACCATGGATATGAGTTTTGGCTAAGTCTTATACCGCTTTACATAAGGTATTTGTTTTGATTGTTGTTTTGACTGTAAAAATGTTGATGAATCTGTATCCTCTATTCTATACGGATAATGTAAAGTCATATAGCTCTAATGTTGAATCTATGTATAATGAATTATTTGGATGAAAAGGTGGGCGGGTCCTGCTATAGCCCCTCGGTGAATCGGTAGGTCTCATGAGACAAATCAGTTTGGCGACAAACCCTTCAAGTTTGTTTCCAAAAATCAGACGGGTTTCTACCCACAGAACTAAACCATTTTTATGGTATTATGGTTTCATGTTCCAGATACATGACATCAAATTAGTAATCATTCTCTTTATTTATTATCAGTTATTACTATCCATGAGGTTTTCACTATGACCAAATCTAGGGATGCAGTTTCATTCTCAGTTTGTTAATGGCGTGAGTTTTTCATTTATTCACCATACCATTTTGATTATGCCAAATTGTTTACAATTAAAATATTATGGATTCATGCTTCCATTATTTGTAACCCTTACTGAGTGTTTGAGCTCACCCCTTTCATTGTTTACCTTCAACAGGTGATAAAGAGGAGAGCATTTATTGAGCGCCTATGGATGCATTTTTTAGTTTTGTTTTGTATTGTATTTTGTAACATTTTCCAATGTAATTTGAGTTTCACATATGTATCTATTTTCTTCATGACTACTAAACTGATCGTTCCTTTGGGATTTTGGTTTCTTCTAACCATGCCAATATCACAAGTAATGCACCTTCTCCAGCCTACTGGGGTCGGGGTGTTACATGTATATCCCATGTACATGTGCACATATACATACACTTACATATATCTATAAAAGTACAACATCTAGGTACACACACACACACATACAACATATTTTATACACATATATTCACATAGACATTGATATATATATATATATACAAGTTAAAATATCACATATTAACAAAACATAATTTATATTTATATAATTGTTTAAATTATTAAAAAATATATATTAATATATCATATCTATATTAATTATATACATGCATTTTGTAATTAATGAATATAAATAAACATAATTTTTTTTAATATAAATATGATAATTTTATATATATAAATAATATTTTTTATTAAAAGTTTTTATGAGTGCTAAGAAAAGAGATAATAAATATACACAAATATTTGTGAAAAAATTGCTGATAAAGTTACCCTTTTATTGGAATTTTATGTTTAGCACTTAAAAATTCATCACTACATAAACTGAGATTTGTGGTAGTGCAGGTCTTGTGAGTTAGGCCTGAAATGGGAGCATGCATGGGACCTGACATGTGTGTTAGACACATTCAAAGACCCTCCTCTCCCTTGTGATGTATTCTCTATTCAAAGCACACTCTCACCACCAAATTTACTTCAATTTTCTATTTAAATATTTAGAAAATAATGTATTTTTGTATTAGTTTTTGGTTTGGTTAAATAAATAGTCTATATTAATTATTTTTGGGCATAAATCCTAATTATGTTTTTTTCAGGGATACTAGTGAACAAGTAAGAAGTGTTTTTTTTATTTTAAATAACTGGACACCAAAATTACTGATGGATCATTTTAGAAAATTAAGAGGGAATTTTTTGATCATTTATTATGTAAAAAACAACAATGTCTTCCTACTGATCATTAGGCATTCCTAAGATGATGGAATTATTGAAAAAATATTTTAGTTGTGGACACGAACATGGAAAATAAAATAAATTTTATAATGGTTATGATATATAATGAATTTTTCTATGAAACTTGTGAGATAGAAAAATTTCTATGATGATCCCATGAATTCAGTGATTTAATTTGACATGATATTTGATGAAATGTTTCATGATAGATTTTTTTCATAAGTATGGTCATATTCCTTTAACAAGTGGTTGTTATTATTCATTATGATTCCCTTGGTACTTATTCACATCCTATGATGTATATATGGGTTTTCCCTGAATATGTATCCCTTGGTGGAGGGAAGTGTTATGATTGGATGTTATGAAATCCATTTAGACTCACTAACAAGGTATATTACTTTTAAACCTTATCAACATGCATTCATTGACCTTATTAGAGTTATGAGTTAGTAGATGATGATGGTGCATAAGGTACAATGATAATTTTCATTTTTGACTCAATTATGAGAAAACATATTGTGTGACTTATTTTGTTTTATATTTTGATATTATTTTAGTAATGGGAGTACCATTCACAATGTAACTACCACTTAACTTTATTTTTTATCAAGTGTAGGAAAAAATCTAGTTAATGAGTGTGATAACTAGATGAAAACCTTAGTATACCCTCCCTTACTCCCCTAGTTGGTATATATTAGATATATTGAGAATTTATTTTGGATATATACATGATGTAGTTATGATAGTGGGTTGGTGGTAAGATGTTAGACATGAAAGGTACGAGTACTAATTAGTGATAGTTGGTTTGCCGGAGTCGTTCCTATATTTTATGATGCATGCTACATTATAAATACATCATGGTTTGGTGGAGTGTGATTGTTGGTGAGATTTTTTGGTCATTACCTAGATGAGAAAAACTCTAGGTGATGAATTATATATTCTTAGGATGAGGTGTCATCCTAGTTAAGGGATTGCTCAATTTTACTATTGGGTGGTAATGGATGTTAGAGTTGGTGCCCTAGACCCAACTTCTAAGTACTTGATTACATGTATTCATTATTTTGGATATTAGTAAAGTTTCTTATCACATTATGATTGTTCCTATACATGAAATAGTGTGTGATAATGTCCTAAACATATATGTCACATTGAAAGGTTATAGCATTTCCCTGCTATGATGATAACCTGATGGTGACATGATGGTATTATTGAATAAATAATCTACGGTAGGATAATATTGTCTGAAGGGAAATATAAGATAAAGGATACCAGGGGTAGGAGTCTCATAATCCATTGAGACACCTTTTCATGTTTTTCACCCTTGATAATATCTAAGAAGTTAGGTTATGAGAATAGACTCGCTAGTAGGAAATCCATATTTTTTATGTGTCATTGGATGTTCCTATCTATAAAAATGTTTATAGATTCTTAGAATTTAAGATTATCATGAATGGATATCATAATTCATGCACTTATATTTTTTGATAAAAACCATGTTGACATATGTTTATGGATAAATAGGATACATTGGGTGAATCATGAGTTATAACAACCCTTAATTTTGTTACACACTTGAACATGATTTATTACATATAAAACATCACTTTATACAACATTGAAGACCTAGAGGTCTAACTTCTTTGGGGATTAGTATAATTACATAACAACTTAAAACATAGGACGCAACATCTTATTGAAAACTTCCTTTACATGACCACTACATTCCCTCGTACTTAGCATTGCATGGGATAACCTAAGGACATGCATAAGAAAATGGTGAGCTATAAAGCCCAGTAAGGGAGTTAATGAGGAATAACATCAAAGATACAATACATGTTAGGAAATATTCATATCAATGTAACATAAGATAAACATGAATATAAAGCCATGATATTACATGATTAACATAACATGGAAATGTGGCAATAACATTTAACATGATTTTAGCATGAGCCAAGACTCATTGAACATAGAGCATGAGTAAACCCTCATTTCACATGAATTATCATGAGTAAACACTTATTTCACTTGATGTATCATCATAGTAATCTTTACCCAATTCATTGGAGCACTATCAGGGCACAACCTACTTAAATATTTCATTTCATGCATAAGTGTGCCACATGGATCATATAACATGGAATAATTCAACATAATAAGTTATTCCAAGATTAAGAAATGTGGAATACACACATGAAAGTACCATTAAATCTGTATATGTTCATAAAGTTTAATACCCTTGATAGGGACATGGTTATGGTATTCACTACACAATGATTTTGGCTTGGAAAATCACGGTGCAATTTCAGTAGCATAACAGCGTGACATATTTTTTTTAAAAAATGTTTGATGAGAGAAATGAATGTATCATCATATTTACATGAAATGGATAGTAAGGGTTTTATATAGAAACATTTCACAACATAATTAAAGGAATTTATATTCATAATACAAAGGAATTTCTTGAATGTAAATGAGGAGAGTGAAATTCCTTATGGAATTTCGACATGGTAACAGGTGTGCATGAGAGGAATTAATTGAGAGTAAAAGGGGTATCTAATAATTCAAACATAAAGAGGGAAGTATGGGGGAGGTGAAAAATCATACCCCAATATTTTTAATTTAAATTAAAAGGGTATAAAAACGTAATGAAATTGCGACAAAAATGAGAAAAGGGGAAATCCCTTACTTAGAAGTGTGATCCCAAAGGCTTGGGAGAGGCTAGAGAGAGGTTTATTGGGAGATTGGGGCACCTTGGGAGGATTCTAGATAGATAAGGGAAGAGTTTGGATGGAATCCAATGGCTTTGAGTGAAGAGGAAGTGGGATCTTGGGTGGGTTTACATAGGAAAGGGGAGGGAATTCTTTATTATTTAGGTTTGGGTCACCACACATTAAACTAATCAATACCACAAACTAGACCATGGTTTTTGCCCATGGTTTTTGACAAAGGGTAATGTAAAACAATATTTTATAATTGTAATTGCCTAAATTCTTAAAATAATAGTGTTTCTTATGTGGAGGTGAGTCACACTTTCAAAAAAAATTCATTTAAAAAGTGAAAATGTTTTATACCTCTTGGAGGGTCCACTAAAGTTTTGTAAAATAAATCAAAAAAACCTAAAATAAAATTATTTTAATATCTAAACATATATTCTCCAAACATATCAGTTATTGTTTTTTATTACATCACTATTGGGTCATTATGATGTCATAAAACAAATTATATATTTTAATGGTACTTAATTTTTACCCAAACATTCGACTCTCTCAGAAAATATTGAAAAATTCACTATTGGAAAATTTCGACATCCTAATTCCAAAAAAATATTCATTTTACATAAATAATTTTTTAAATATTTGAATTTTTAATTTTAAAATAAAAACCGACAATTATCGAAAATTCATGGGTTTTGACAAAACTTAATAAAAATTACAATTGCATTCATAAAATTTTATGATCATTTATATTTAATAAAAAGTAATTTAATAATAATAATATTTTATTAAAATTTTATTTAATTAAAAAATCCTTTAATTCATCATAATATATTTATTTGTTGAATATTAACTAAAAATACTATTTTCTCTTTAAAAAATATTTACAAAGTGACAATAATAAAATGAATATATATTGATTTTTATATACAAAAATAATGTGCATAATCATAGTGCTAAGGTCTTGTTACATAATCCCTTATAAAAACCGCATAAGACCTAATGGTAAGGTGTGCTATGGTGAAAAAATCTTGGGATGGCTCGGATAATATTGCTCGGGTGGTAATCTCAATCAACTTCCACTTCTCTCGTAGGATGTTCTGTTCAAGTTTATCATGTTGATTCTAGACTTGGGATTGGTCAAGAGAGAACCCCAATGACGCCACCTCCTTTCTGATATCGAAAAAATGGGCTTCATATGAGGCAAGTATACTGGATGAGGCCATCACTTCCTTTGTCTGAATAAATTGGATTTGTAAAAGCCCTCTATTTATACTAATCATGTGATCACTTTTCAACAACTATATTAGAAACGATCACAATTCATAACGATATTTTAAAATCCAAAAACATAAAACAAATGAAGTTCACATTTTATATAAACATTTTATATAAAGAGACATTTAATTAGATCAAGAGGAATTTCTATTAATGAAAACTTGGGTCGTTACAATCTTCCCCCATTAAGAAATTTCGCCCTCGAAATTTATTTTTCGCACACTAAAACAGATGTGGGTAACTCTTCTTCATCATTTCCTCTAATTCCGACATCGCTTATTCAAACTTATGATTTCTCCACAACACCTTGACAAGGGGCATTGTCTTATTTTGTATAACTTTTTCTCTACAATCTAATATCTTCACTGGTTGCTTCTCATAAGAAAGATCATCCTCTAAATGTACCACGTCTGAAAAGAGTACATGTGAAGGGTTTGGTATGTACTTCCTTAAGAGGGATACATGAAATACATCATATACTTTGGCCATGGTAGGTGGAAGTGATAGTTGATAGGCCACAACCCTGACACGATTAAGAATATATAAGGGGCCGATGTACCTAGGAATTAACTTCACTTTCTTTCCAAACCTCATGACCTTATTCCATGGGGATATGTGTAAAAATACCATGTATCCAACTTTAAACTAAAGGTATCCTCAACGGTTGTCTACATAATTCTTCTATCAACTCTGGGCTACATTGATTTGCAGCTGAATGGTTTTCACCTTCTCCACCATTTCTTCGACCATTTCTGGTCCTAGCAGCTTACGCTCACCGAATTTATCCCAACATGCCAGTGTTCTAAACCTTTTCCCATAAAGGGATTTATATGGTTTCATTTGGATGCTCGAGTGGAAACTTTTATTGTAGGATAATTAAACCAATAGAAGGTGTCGGTCCCATACTCCTTTGAAGTCCATTGAGAAAGCTCTCAACATGTCCTCAAGTGTTTGGATAGTCTGCTCGGATTAACCATCAGTTTGACGATGATAGGCCGTACTAAGGTTTAGTTCATTATCCAGATCATGTGGAAGACTCTTGAAAAACATAGAGGTGAATCTAGGATCTCAATCAGATACAATAGATAGTGGTACTCCATACTGCCTTACCGCTTATTTGATGTAAATCGACGCAAGTTGATCCAGTGATAAGTCCTCTTGAATCATGATAAAGTGAGCTATCTTGGAAAGACGATCCAGAAAGACCCATATAGCATTGTTTTCTTTGGATTTCCTTGGAAGTCTAGGGACAAAATCCATGGTAATGTTGTCCCACATCAATATTGGTATGGGTAGTGGTTGCGTCATCCCCTTAGAATTGTTCCTCTCAGCCTTCACTTGCTGACATACCATGCACTTTGATGTATATTCAGCAATCTCCCTTTTCATACTGTCCCACCAAAAGTTATCTCGGAGATCTTGATACATATTTATGCTCCCCAGGTGAATAAAGAAGGTTGAGCTATGTGAGTCATCTAGAAACTCCTTCTTTATCTCTGGATCAGATGGTACACATAATCATGACCCAAATCTCACAATTCCATCCATGCCAACCATGAACTCTGAGGATTTCCCATTTCTGATAGCTTCCACATTTTTCAGAATTTCCACATCCTTTATTTGGGAATCTTTTATTTTCTCCCTTAGGGATGGTTGAGAAATCATTTGATAAAGGATTGATGATTTTCCTCCCTTATTGATTCCCATGTCCATCCTCTACAAATGTAAGAAGATTGGATACTTTTCAATTCTCATCAATGATAGAGATGCAGGATCCTTTCTACTTAGAGCATCATACACCATGTTTGCTTTTCCAGGGTGGTAATGGATTGAGAAATCATAGTCTTTGATCAGCTCTAACGATCTTCGCTGGCGCATGTTCAACTTCTTCTTTGTGAATATATACTTTTGGCTTTTGTGGTCCTTATATATTTCACACTTCTCCCCAAAGAGATAATGCCACCAAAATTTTAAAGCGAAGATCACTATAGCCAACTACAGATCATTTGTTGGATAATTATGCTCATGAAATTTCAATTTCCTTGAATCATAGGCAATGAATTTTTCATTTTTCATCAACACACTTCCCAGTCACTTCTTCGAAGCATCACTGAATAACACAAAAAGTTCTCCACTTCTGGGTAAAGTGAGTACGAGTGCCATGATAATCATCGTTTTAACTCCTTGATGATTTGTTTGCATTCATCACTCCAAGAAAACTTTACTCCCTTCCAAGTTATCTTGGTAAGGGGGTTGGACAATCGTGAGAAATTTCGCACAAATCGTCAATAATATCCAGCTAACCCCAAGAAGCTATGGATATCCATTATTGATGTTGTCCTCGACCATCCCTCAATTGCAACTGTCTGGGAGAAATCCATAGATATCCCATTTCTTGTGATGATATAGCCCAAGAATGATACATCCTTTAACCAGAACTCACATTTGATGTACTTTTCATAGATATTGTCCTTCCAAAAGGTCTCTAGTACAGTTCTTAGATGATCTTCATGATCCTACTTGGTTTTGGAGTATATTATAATATCATCTATAAATACTACCAAAAATTTGTTGAGTTAATCTCTAAAGACTCTATTAATCAAGTCTATGAAGATTTCTAGAGCATTAGTGAGTCCGAAAGGCATTACTATGAATTCATAGTGCCCGTATCTTGTACGAAAACAATCATAGGTATATCTTCCTTCTTCACCCTTGCTTGATAATATCCCGAACGCAAATCCACCTTAGAGAAGTATTATGCCCCACACAGCTGATTGAACAAGTCATCAATTCATGGGATATGATACTTTTTCTTTATCGTGATTTTGTTAAGATAATGATAATCGATGCAAAGGCGCATTGACCCATCCTTCTTCTTAACCAAGAGGACTAGTGCACCCCATGGTGAAGCACTTGGGCATATAAATCCTTTATCCAGATTCTCCTATAGTTGTTTCCTTAGCTCCTCAACCTCCACAAAAACCATTCTATACGGAGTCTTGGATATTGGCAATGCCCAAGGTATAAGGTCAATTAAAAACTCCACATCTCTTCTAGGAGGAAGACTAGGCAATTCCTCTGGAAACACTTCAGCAAATTCGCTCATAATAGGCTTTCTTCATGGCTAGTTTCTTACTTGGAAACAATCATCTGAGCCAGATAAGCATTCTCATAGGGAAGTAATATCCATGATTGAGATGATAGATCTAAATAAGATTCATATTCCTCCTTTCACTTGTATAGAAGAAAGGGTCAATTCTCAAAATAGAGAGTGATTTCCCTCTCAGGTCAATTTATGTTGGCCTATATAAGGAAAGCCAATCCATGCCAATAATTTCCTCAAAATCCACCAGAGGGAGTATAAAGAGGTTTTCTAGGAAGTTTCCTCTACAAATTATGACAACAGAGGATTTATATTCATGGGATGCAATGATTGCCCCATTTTCCATAATCACCAACATCTTTACTTCCATGATTTGTGGTGGGGTTGGGATTGTTCTACTAGACACTCAAGATATAAAAGAATGTGTAGAATCAGAATCAAAAATTACGTTCACTATTGTTGAATGAATAACTAGCGTACCTATCACCACTTCATTGTTGGGGTTAACTTCAGCAGTAGTGATGGAATAATCTCACCCTTGCTTCCTTGGAGGTTGTTGGTTGCTCCGAAAACCCCTGGCTTAGGGAATTGATTTCTAAAGTGCCCATGTTCTTTGTAGTTGAAGCAATGTACAACACATTGAGGGTCGAGCGGAGAATTCCTCTCCTCCATCACAGCTGTAGGTTTTTCTTTCCAATAGTTAATAGCTAGGTGCCCTTATCTTCCACACATAAAGCATTTCCCCATCCCCTTCAGGCAATTTTCGGGGTGCTTCTTTCTACACCTTTGGAAAGTGGGGTGTTGGATTTTTTTAGCACCGTTGGATTTATCCATCAGACTGCTAGAATTGAAGTCCACCTTATTCTTTTTATCCCCATGATACCCCTGAGATTCTCTGGTCTCTATTTCGACCTTGGAGGCACATCAGAAAATTTCATCATAGTTGTCGAAATCACGGATCACTATCTCTTTCCACAGGCTAGGTTTCATCCCACCAAATAATCGGTCAAACTTACATTCAAGTGTTACAATAAATCCAGAGGCGTATCGTGCAAGCCTTGTGATGTTTTCCTCGTATGCTCTGACAGATTCTTCACCATTTTTCTTGAGGGAAAAGAAGTCCCTTTCCATCTTAAGTTGGAGGGTGCACGGAAAATATTTATTGAAAAACATATTTCATAAATCCTTACATTCCAGCGCCTCGATCTCTTCCTCATGCTTCATATTTTTGATCAACTTCCACCATTGATCAGCTTCACCCTCCATACAATAAACAGCCAGGAGCACCTTCTCTTGTTCAAAACATTAAAGGATGGATAAGATCTTTTCCATGGAGTTGATCTATAGTTCGGTGATTGAGGGATCAGATGATTCATTAAAAGTAGGAGGCCTTTGTCTCATGAATCTCTCGATAGCGACTTGTTCTTTTGTGGGGGGGGGGGGGGGGGGTTGAACGTTCCTCTTGACCCATGTTTCTATTCAATTCTTGAGTTAACTAAGAGAGAAGCGTGACAAAGTTCGCGATTACCGCTCCCATTGGATTGGGAATTTCATTAGCACAATCATCGAATTGATCTTTACACCATTTGTTATCCCAAGTAATCCTATTACCGACCATTGGATGGAATAAAAGGAAAGTTAGGGGTAACACATAAAGGGTAATCCAAGGACAAAATTGATGACTAATAAATAACTTTTATTTCCTTAACTTATGAATCCATAGGCTTTAATCTATGTTATTCATGATCTACTTTCTAACATATATTCTTAGGGGCATTTTTTTTAATTCCCTTAATAAGGGTTTATAATAATCTTGTGAATTTACCAAATCATATCCCCTGGGAGTGTCGTAACCAAGAGTGCAACATGGCCCATTGTTGTGTACCGAGATACCCCAGGTCAAGCCCGAAACTCCCTGTCACAGTTTCCCCCCTAGGTACATCTGTGCCAGAGCCGCTTCTACCTGTTCGTATCCAAATAGGGATGTATTTTCTTGATAAACCACTTACTCAATACTAACAAAAACTTAGGGATATTTTTATTATACTTAGTCTTGTCTCTAAGGCTTTAACAGGGTTTTCTAATCCTAAACCCAAAAATTACTAAATCTATCCTCTTATACCAACTATAACAACCCATAATTTTATTACACACTTGAATATGATTTATTACATATAAAAATTCACTTGATAAAACATAGAATATCAAGAGTTCTAGTGTCTTTGGGTCTTAGTAACATTACATAACATCTTAAAACATAGGATGCAACCTCTTATTGAAAACTTACTTTACATGACCACTACATTCCCTCACACTTAGCATTGCATGGGATAACCTGAGGACATGCATAAGAAAAGGGTGAGATATAAAGCCCAGTAAGGGAGTTAACGAGGCATAACACTAATGATACAATACATGTTAGGAAATATTCATATCAATGGAGCATAAGATAAACATGAACATAAAGGCATGATATAACATAATTAATATAACATGGAAATGTGGAAACAACATTTAACATGATTTTAGCATGAGACAAGGCTCACTGAAGATGTATAATGGGTAAAAACTCATTGCACTTGAATTATCATGAGTAAACCCTCATTTCACTTGACGTATCATGATACTAATCTTTACCCAATGCATTGCAGCGCTATCAGGGCACACCCTTCTTAAACATTTCATTTCATGTATAAGTGTGCCACATGGATCCTATAACATGGAATAATTCAACATCTTATGATATTACATGATTAAGAAATGTGGAATACACATATGAAATTAATATTAAATATTTATGTGTTCATAAAGGTGAATACCCTTGATAGAGACATGGGTATGGTATTCACTATACAATGATTTTGGATTGGAAAATTGCGGTGCAATTTCGGCAGCATAATAATGTGACATAAAAATTCATAAAAATGGTTGATGAGAGATAAAGGGGTGTCTCATCATATTTACATGAAATGGACAGTAATGGGTTCATATAGAAACATGTACCAACATAATTAAAGGAATATAGATTCATAATACACAGGAATTGCTTGAATGTAAATGAGGAGAGAGAAATTCCATATAGAATTTTAGCATGGTAATAGGTGTGAATGAGAGGCAATAAATGAGAGTGAAAGGGGTATCTCATAATTCAAACATAAAGAGTGAAATATGGGAGAGGTGAGATATCATACCCCAACATTTTTTATTGAAATTAAAATGGTATAACAACATAATAAAATTGAGACAAAAATGAGAAAAGAGAAAATCCCTTACCTGGAAGTGTGATCCCAAAGACTTGGGAGAGGCTTGAGATAGGCTTATTGGAAGCTTTGGGAACCTTGGGAGGATTATAGAGAGAGGAGGTCATAGGTTGGAAGGACTCGAAAGGCTTTGAGTGAAGAGGAAGTTGGAGCTTGGGTGGGTTTATACAGGAAAGGAGAGGGAATTCTTTATTATTTAGGTTTGGGTCACCACACATTAAAATAATCAATACCACAAACCAGCCCGTAGTTTTAGCCAAAGGGGAGTGGGAAAAAAAATTTATAAGGCCAATGGGAAAACTTCTTAAAATAATAGGGTTGCTTATGTGGAGGTGAGTCACACTCTCAATAAAATTCATTTAAAAAGTGAAATTTTTTTATAACTCTTGGAGGGTCCACTAATGTTTTTTAAAATAAATCAAAAAAAACTCAAATCACATTATTTTAATGGTAAAACATATATTGATCGAACATATCACTTATAGTATTTTATTACGTCACTATTGGGTCATTATGATGTCATAAAACACATTATATATATAAACGATATTTAATTTTTACCCAAACATTTGACTGTCTCAGAAAATTATGAAAAATTCATCGTTGGATAATTTTGACATCCTAATTCAAAAAATAATATTCATTTTATATAAATAATTTTATAAATATGCAAATTTTTACTTTTAAAATAAAAACCGACATTTATCGAAAATTCATGGGTTATGACAAACCTTAATAAAAATTATAATTAAATTCATAAAATTATACAATCATTTATATATAATAAAAAGTAATGTAATTATAATAATATTTTACTAAAATATTATTTAATTCAAAAATCCTTTAATTCATCAAAATAGATTTCTTAGTTGACTATTAACTAAATATACTATTTGCGCTTTAAAAACTATTTACAAAGTAACAATAATAAAATAAATGTATATTCATTATTATATACAAAAATAATGCACATAATCGTAGTGCTAAGGTCTTGTTACATAACCCATTATAACACCCGCATAAGACTGAAGGGTAAGGTGTGCGATTGTGACAGACTCTTATGTTGGCTTGGATAACATTGCCCAGGTGGTAATCTCTATCAACTTCATCTTCTCTCGTAGGCAGTTCCGTTTGAGCTTAACATGTTGAATCTCAGCTTGCGCTTGGTCAAGAGTGACGCCCAATGATGCCACATCCTTTCCGATCTCTGACAAATGGGCTTCACACGGGGCAAGTCTACTGGATGAGGCCACCGCTTCATTTGTCTGAGTAAATTGGATTTGTTAAAGCACTATATTTATACTAATCATGTGATCACTATTCAATGACTATATTAGCAATGATCACAATTGTTAATGAAATTTTAAAATCCAAAAACATAAATCCAATGAAGTTAACATTTTATATAAACATTTTTACAAAAATATACATTTAATTAGATCAATAGGAATTTCCATTAATGAAGGTTTGGGTCATTACATGAGTCATATTGCATAAATAGATAATATTAGAAAAAAATTATCCTTTATTTTTGTTAAATGAAAGTTGATATCTCAAGCCCTTTAAAGGAAATAGAACTTCCTAGATAAATACATTTCCATTGTATTCTATGGGAATGATCATTTATAGAAATTCAAGTAAAGATACATCAAACTAATAAGTTTATGACACCAGTGTGAAGCCCATTTGATTATAGATATCACTTTAAAGGGATTATATTACATATTAACCATTTATAAGAGGTTCTATACCACAAAACCATTAAATTTTAACTCTTTCGGGGCCTTTTCATGATACTAGACACTAACCTTTGACTTTAGGTGGTTCTAAATAATTACACTAAGAAAGAGGCCTATAGGGTCACACACTAAGTGTGCCAGAAATGTTAGTTAAATTAAATATTGATTTTAACAAGTTAGAATAAATAATATTCTTTCGTTTTGGTTTAATATTTATTCTGCTATAGTTGATCATAAGTTTTTTTAAAGAATTAGAGAGTAAAATAATAATGATAAATATTTATTTTCAAAGTTTTTCAAATATATTATTGATTATATTTGTCAATTAATAATGAAATGATATTTATTTTTTAAATAAATTGTCATTATTCATTGTTTGGTAAATATTGAATAGGATTTGTAGACCGATTTTAATGGTCAAATTGGAAATAATATAAATGATATTTATTTATTCTTAGGTGAGTCACATGCCAAGTGAATAACAATAATATTTTCATTATTATTATTGGATATGTGGTTAACTAAGTATTAAGGAATTTGAAAGGGGCATGTGTGAAAGTTTCAAAGCCTATAACTTCCTTTATAAATATCTAATTATATCACCATCCAAAAAGCACTTGTTGTGCATAATAGATAGAGGGAAGCTCTCTCAATCCATAGATAGAGTTATTGTGATATAAATTGTGCACAACCTCTTATTCTCTTTATCCATTAAGGGAACATCAAGAGTTCTTCATCCTAGTATAAGAATTCTGCTATGATGAACCACAAAAATCAATTGATCAGGATCGACCATGCTAAAAACATGATGATTTTTTAATGATGTTAAGATATTGTGGTGCATGTGTGGATCATCACTAGAGGGATTATATAATTTAAACCTTTAGTGCAATGATGATATGACAAGATTGAGTCAATCGGTTCATCAAAAAAGAAATAATTATAAGTTTTGGTAATTATAGATATTCTCATATATTAATTATAAATTATATATAAAGATCATCATCTTCTAGTTCTAGTATTTACTAAATTCAACCAATCTATGAATTCCATTGGTGATAAAATCATTTTTTATGTGTGGAATGGTCATTCAAAAATTAAGACTAACAAGCCGAATTAGCCATACCAAAATAGGCACTTCCACTATTCTCGAATCCCATAAGTGGTATCAAAGGGATCACATGATTAATTTCCCACTATTTATTAATAATTTATTGAATATAATTCATTTGAAACGTATTTTACTTTAGATCTATTTGTTATTGAAATTTAAACGTTATTTTATCTTCACTCTTTTTTTTTGTCTCACATAACCAATAAAAAGGTTAATATAAAATGAAGAGACATATTAAAACTCCATCTAGAGATGGAAAAGGTTCTATTTGGGTAACAAAAGAGTACTTGGAATGTATCCCAATCCGAAAAGCTAGGTACCCATGTATTTTTCATGTATCTCACAATAATATCAGACATGACCAATGAAATCAGATTTGTGATCCGATAAAAGTAGACCAACATGTATATCTAGATAGTGTGGCATCCTATTTGAGGAACCAAATTCTATTTAACCTTCATGCACACCATTTAGTCCTCAGGTATTCATAATAGAGAACAAGAGGGTCCATGCATGTCATTTATATACTAATTGATATAGGGACTAAAAATGATGTAACTCCAAGGACACATGCCATTTGAGTAGGTTACGTGTTGTGTACCTCATACATATCCACAACAGGTAACATTCCCAATCCCTAGGTGTGTTTCATAGACACAAGAAGAAGAAAGTACATTCCATGTAGTCTACTTCCAATAGTGTTCTTAATTTAATATAGAGAGAAGAATTAATTATATAATTAAACCTATTAACATATTTTTCATGCATTTAACATGTCATTTATTTGAAAGTACAAACCATTTAATAGTAATTTTAATTATATATTAAATTAATCTCCATGTTAAATTCTAAAACTAAAATATGTGTATGATCTTTTTTTATAGTGAACACTTCACACATCAAGAGAATAAAATTAAATACAACTCACATTTGTTCCATGTGTAATTTATTTTGTAGTAAATGAAATGTAATTAACATTCACACATCTATGTTAGATGCTATGTTAATTCACAAGCACCCGGATCATGTCATGCAGTTTAGGTGAGTGCATACTGTTTTCTTCAAGTAAACTTGTGTACTCTATTAATTTTAAAGAAAACTAATTAATTTAATTTGTTTAAAAGTATGAATGGTGTAATTTTAAGGATTATTAGATAGTATTAAGATAAATTGAATTAATTATATCAATTCATGGAGATTTATGTTAATTAAAGAATTAAATAAAGTAAATAATTAAGAAATTTTAAAATGTTTGTTCATTTCTTGTTGTGTGAATGATAATGACATTATACCAGACAAGTGTATGTGATTAGTTTCCTTTTAATTTATTATTACCTTTTAATTAAAATCGATGGTCCACATTTCATTCCGTCCTCCTTAATATACAAGTCCATGTATTCCCATGATTTCTTTTTTATGTAAAACCCATTATCTAATCCATTGGATCCCCTCACCTATGTGTGAGTAAAATATTATGTATGGATGAATCTCATAGGTGAGAGGAGGTGGTCCAATTCCACGAGTCGAACCAAAACCAGTCATGGTTAAACATAAGAGCCGAGATGGAATGATACAACACAAAACAAGATACGATTCAAGGTATTTTCTTATAAGACCGAGGGTTAGTTTATCTTCTACAAGATAAACTAAGAATTAGATAATCTCATGATCATGCCACTTATATTTTATTTTTGTCAGTTTCAAGGTTGATTATTTATGTTTGTGGATGTTATAAGATCACTTAATAATTCAATAAACGAGTATGTAATATGGAATAAAATTAAACCATATTATTAATAAATTTTATTATACATGGTTAATCACTTATGTAAAATCAACAAAATATTAACAAAGAATGTGATAAGATAAAAATGGGGGTTTTTTCACATGATAATAAGAATCCCCCAACTAAAATATTTAGTTACTATATCCTTACATTACTTGAGTTACAATTGATCCCATTGTTCAAAGTGATTGACCAACCCAAGTCAGGGTGCTTTTAATTATCAAGGAATTTTACCTTGAAGTTTTGGGTTGAATTAACATAGTTCAAATTAAGGGTTGACTGCCCAAGTATTACTTGGTGTAACTAGGATGTAAGGGTTAAGAAAATATTAATCTAGGATTTTAGGATTGGTGTGTACACTCAACAAAATAAGGAACTATGAGTTAATGTAGTTGGAAAGCTATACCTATCTAAAATAATTCAATTAACATGTCAAGCCCATGTTTGGGTTATGAGAATGGAATATAGGTCCTTTCCACTATAATATCCACTCAATATGATATTTTGAAACTAAATTTGAGGGATATTATTTTTTTTAAAAAATAGTGGGATATTAATTATATTATATTTTATTAATCTATTTTGGTAATCAAGGAAGTATTAACAACATGATATTAAATTTTTAGTGGAAATAGAAAACCACATAGATTCAATAATATCAATACAATTGAAACAATAGAAGGATAAATTTATCACCAGTATAAAGTTCCTAGATTGGTATAGGCTTTGACACATTATACTACACCATGAATAGAAATTATACATACTGTAAACCCCACTTACTGAGTCACTTGTGAAAGAGGATCGTGAGGAAGAAATATATCTCTACTTGGAATATGTGGATGATGGAATGGATGTCCAATCATTCATTCTATCCTCCATGTTTGGTGATATTTTTAATAAATATGAGGATATAGATTCATATAACATCATTTCTCACCTTCTTGACCTCTATCAGGAGAAAGTAAGACAATATAGGTATGATATATCCAATTCATTCATGATGTTAATTCTTGGAGAGTTGATGCAAGATGGGACTCATGTATTCATGATGATTGGCTACATTGAATGGTTAAAATTCATGGGGTTTAATATCCCTGATGAGTTGCACATAGATTTCATTATGTCCTCACTACCTACATCATCTCTAGTTTCATTGTGAATTATAATCTGATAAATAGTGATAATACACTTTTCCAAATTCTTACTATCATCTATTAAGTTGATAAAGACATTGGGAATGAAAAACCCATAATCCTTATAGTGAATAAGAAAAGTAAGAAAAAGGAAAAGTCTCTAAAGAGTTATTTAATGTCTAAGGCACTACAACAACGTCCTTCCAAGAAGAAAAATATAAAATGAAATGTAAAGGAATATAATGAAGTGTGTTTTTCATATGGATAGTAAGGCCACTGGAATAGGAATGAAACCCAACCAAAGAAGCAAGGTGAATCCTTAGGTGAATTCATTATCGAGTGTAATATTTCTATATATACATGTTGGGTATTATATAATACATGTGGTTCTCAAACTTGAATCCAAAGATAGGAATCAATTATATTTTGGAAGGTTTTCATAGATGAGGTGGATCTATGAGTTTATAATGGGGTGAACATAATTGCTCTATCCATTGAATTCAACCCCCTAAAGTTTCCAAAAATATTGATTTTGGTATTAAGGAATTGTCATTATGTGCCTAGTGTTACTAAGAACATCATTTATGTTCCTTGTATAGGCATGGATGAATTTTTTTTAGTTTTGGAAATAAAAGTGGCTACTTTTATAAAGACAAGATATTTTATGGTATGAAAAATATGAATAACAATATTTAAGCATTAAATTATGAAAAAAAATATTGGAAATTGATTAATAATCAAATTAATGAAAGTCATTTCACACTTAGTTATGGAATTACCACCTTTTCCATGTAAATGATAAGTGTTTGATGAAGCTATGTCAGGATGGTTACATAGGATCTTTTGAGCTTATACCACTTGAAATGTGTCTTTCTTTTTTACAAGGTAAGATGACCAAATCATAATTTAGTTGTCAATCTAAAAGGGACATTGAGATTCTAGAATTAGTATATATTGATGTGTGTATACATTTTCAACTAGAAAATAGAAGTGTATTCGCATAATTGTTTTCATTTACTGATGACTTGAGCAGGTATGATTACATATACTTGATGAGGTATAAGTCAAGATCCTTTGAAAACTTCAAGGACGTCAAGAATAATGTTTAGAATCATCTTGGTAAAAAGATAAATAAATTTTTTTCATATTTTAGTAGTGAATATCATAGGTAAGAGTTCATAGATTTTCTCTAGGAGTATGATATTTTATCTCAACTCACTCCAATTTATTTCTAAAGTGGACTGATGTTAGTGAAAGGAGGAATCATACCTTACTGGAAATGCTAAGGTCGACGATGAGTTAGAAAATCCTTCCATTATCCTTTTGGGGATGTGAATTAAACACAGAGGTATACATACAAAAACAAGTACCAAAGAAAGAAAAAAAGTATTCTCTTTGAGTTATGGAGTGGAAGGAAACTGGTTTTTTCACATGTTTATCCATAGGGGTGTGAGGTGTTTGTTAGGTCTAGCTCAAGAAAAAAAATGTCACATCGGTGCATGAAGTGAATCTTTATAGGTTATCCCAAAGAAACATGGGGATACTTCATATGTTATCCCTATAATATAATGGTTTTAGTTGGTATAAAATATATATTCCTTGAGAGGGACCACATCATCAAGTATTATAGTCAGAGAAATATTGACTTTGATGAAGTTGAAGCTCAGGATACACAAGAGTTGGTCTATGAATAGTTTTCATAGGTCCCCAAGGAAGGAGTAATTCTCAAAACACAAGCAGTATATAAGAGCACCAAAGAGGTTAGAGAATAAAAAAGATATGTTTTTCAAGTCATATAAGATGGAAACACATTATTGATCAATGACCCAATATCATAAAAAGAGGATGTAGAGAGCTCAGAAGATGCAAGATGGAAAGAAGCCGTGATTTTTGAGATGAATTCCATATATCAGAACCAATTGTGGGTTATGATCAATCCACCAATTAATGTAAATACCATTGGATGTAAATGGTTATTTATGAGAAATTTGGATATGGAATGATATTCTATTACCTATAAAGAATAACTAGTGGATGATTAATTTAGATAAAATTAAGGCATTGACTACATTGATTTTTTTCAAGTTTCCATGTTTAAATCCATAAAAACTAAATTTTATATGGAAACTTTCCATGAATATGAGATTTTTAAAATGAATATCAAAACTATTTTCCTTAATGGAAACCTTTAGGAGGATGTGTAGTTGACAAAACCAAAAGTTTTTGTAACTCTAGGTAATTCCAAAAAGGTATTAAAGTCATAGAGATCCATTTATTGATTAAAGAAAGCATCTAATTCATGAAACATTTAGTTTGATAAAGCTATAAAATAATTTGGTTTTATTAAGAATGAATTTTAGACATGTTTTTATAAGTGGTTTAGTGGGATTAAATTCATTTTCACAGTAGTTTATTTTGGTGACATATTACTAATTGGAAGAGAGATACCAACCTCAAAAGTGGTTACGACATGGTTGAGAAAATTATTCTCTATAAAGGACATAGGTGAAATAGCCTATATTCTAGGGATCAATACCATGCATGATTGATTTAATAGGATTCTTGGTCTAATTCAAAGTACATACATCGATCAGATACTGAAGGGGTTTAGTATGAAACAATCCAAAAGGGGATTCGTTCTAGTTCCATATAGTCTACATATTTCCAAGAAAACATATCCTCAGACAGAAAATAAAAGAGACAGAATGAGTAAGAACCCATATGATTTTTTGATAAGATCTATTCTGTATTACTTGTTATGTTTGAGGCTTGATCTTTCCTTTTTTTATCATAATAAGAAGATATCAAGATGATATTGGTGAAAGACATTGGACATCTCTTAATACCATCCTTAAATATCTATGGTGAAATAAGGATATGTTCTTATTGTATGGTGGGGATGCAGATCTAGTCATTATGGGTTATATAAATTCTATCATTTAGATAGATCATAATGATCTAAAGTCATAGTTATGTTATGTTTTTTTCCTCAATAGTAGAGCTGTGAGTTGGAAGAGTTTGAGAAACTAGTTGTTACTGATTCTATAGAAGATTCCAAATATATTTGTAGCTTTCCATGTAGCCAAGTAATTATTTAGAATTTTAAACTTTTTCCAAGATATTAATGTTGGTTCCTAGCAGTAAAGAACCTATCATAGTTTACCGTGATGACACTCTAGTAGTGGTTCTCTCCAAATAGCCAAGGTCACATCAAGGGATAAAGAATATACTTTGTAAGTTTTATCTCTTGAGGGATTTTTTTAATGAGGTAAAGATATTGTGAGTAGAGTATACATAGAGGAAAATGTGTAAGAACCCCTGAAGAAGGATTTATCTTATAAGCGGCATGAGTGTCATGTGAGAGATATTAGACTGCATATTTTTACCAGTTGGCTAAAGTTTAAGCTGGATTATGTTGGATTTGGTACCCTAGAACAAAATTATAAGTACTTTATTACATGTATTTAGTGTTTTGAATATTAGTAAAATTTCTTATCACATTATGATCATTCTTCCACATGGAATAGTATGTGATAATTTTCTAAAAATATATGTCACACTAAAAGTTCATTGCATTTCCCTACAATGATAAGAACCTAAAAGTTCCATGATAGTATTATTCAATAAATGTTCAATAGAAATATTATATTTTCTGAGGGGAAACAAACTATATACAATATTAGGGGTAGGAGTCATATAAGATATTGATAAACTTTCTCATGGTTTTCACCCTTGGTAATCTCTATGAAGGGAGGTTATGAGAATAGAAATTCCATTAATAAATCCATCTTTTATTTTTAATTGGATGTTTCTATATGAGAACATGTGTATTGATATTTAGACATTAAGAATATCATGAATGGATACTATAAGTTATGTAATTTTATGTATTGATGAAAATAATGAATACATATGTTCTCAATGATGTAGGACATATGGGGTGTGCCATGGGTGATATTTTATTAATGGATAATGCGAGAAAGGACTTATCCCTTCTTTCTATTAAATATAATTTGAAATCTTAGTCCCTTTGATGATAGTGGAACTGCCTGGATAAATCCATGGTCATGATGTTTTATGGTCATGATAATTTTCAAAACTTCAAATAAAGAGACATCAATCACATAGGTTGATGAAAAAAGTGTTCATCTTGTTTGATTACAAATATCACAGTAAAGGGATTATATTACATAGTAATAATCTGTAAGAGGTTGTATGTCACTATGACATTAACTTCTTTCTCTCTGTGTTCCTTGACATGTTACAAGATGATAACCTTTAAATTTAAGTGGTTATTCCTAATTCCACTAATATAGAGGCCTAGAGGGCCACACACTAAATGTATCTTCAATCTTAGTTAAATTTAATGTTGAGTTTAACAAGTTAGAGTAAATATTATTACTTATTTATGGTTTAATATTTGTTTGGGTTTGTTTGATCACTAGGATTTAATCAGAAGTTATTTAAATGAATAAATGAGTTAAATAATAATGATAAATATTTATTTTCAAGTATTTACTAATTTAATATCTAGTATATGTTGGGTAACAATCCTTCAAGGTAACATTGCAGCATTTTGTGGCTGGTTGTGTTTGTTGACAAAGAAAGTTTTTATGGTGAATTGTCGAGTTCCAGAGATGTTTAAAATCCATGTTGACAAGGAAACATGACAATGGAATGAATGATTTGGAGGTGGTACAAAAGAACAGATACAAGGTGGCACCGTTTTCCAGTTTTTTCCAAAATTTTGGGGTCCAAAATTTGGGATTTAGTGAGCATCATGAAAAGTGGATTTTTCTTAAAGACATCATAAAAATATGGAAAAGGAATGTGTCTGACAAAGATAAACTTCATGAATTTTATTTCACAAAGACCTGAAGAATGTTGACCATGAGATCTGTGATTACGACGAGATTCGTGATTAGAATATGTTAAGAGCATTGTGAGGGAGAATTGCGGTAGAAGTGAAAAATAATTGACAGAACACTCTGTGATTATAATGAGCTCTGTGATATGAAAATTTCCATGGTGCTTCGTGATATAGAGAGAATTTCGGCAGGAATTTTAGAGCTTTTCGATTTGAGCTGATGTGGTACTGACTTTATGTGGAAGGTTCTCAAGTTAAAGGAATCACCTATAAATAGGCCTTGACCTCCTTGAGAAGAGAAAATAGTTATTTAAAAAAACTGTAGCTATCAGATTGAAAAGGAGGTTCACAGAGGCAGTGTGCTTCGCGAAAGGAAGGATCTTCGTGGCAGCTAATATATCTCCATGAAAGATGTGTGTTTCTCATTGGCTCATTGAGATTCACAAAGGAAGTCTCTTTGTGATGGATTGATCTCTGCGATGGCCATAGATCTGTGAAGGTGTGTTCTCTGCGAAGAAGTAGGGACTTCTCAAAGGATTGTTTGAGCTTTGTGAAATTAGGAGCTTCGTGAAGTAGGAAGCTTTGCGAAGGTATTTCCAAAGTTTGTTGCCCAGTGATTAGTGGAAAAGGGGTATTCATCAGTGGATGAAATTTGAACATCAAAATGGAATCTATCTATAACTGAGGATGCATCAATTAGTGATAATGAAGAGACCAACAGGTCTATAAACTACGAGTGTATCTTTTTAAGAAGTAGTGATCTCACTTCATTTGAGAGAGTAGTGAGTTCTAAAATTGTGAATGATTGTAAACTAGGAGGGACAACAAGTCCTTTTCTAAATTCTAAACAGATATGCACTTTTAGTGGATTTGGTACATCAGCACATTGCTGGTGTATGTTCCATGGACATAGCCTAGTGAGGGTGAACCAAGTAAAATTGATGTTCCCTATGCATGTTTTAAGATTTGTTCATACTCTGCAATGGGAACGAGAGGGAGAATAGAGTTTTGTATAATAACGAAACAAGATCAAAGGGGCAATTGTTTTAATCTTTTATACTCTAATTCACCCCTCTCAGGGTATCTAGCATAGTGCACCGAAAATTATATTTACCAAAAAATAATGTAGTGATATTTTTTGTTAAATAAATATTCATTATTAAGTGATTGGTAAATGTTGAGGTGAATAAGCAGGCTGAGTTTAATGGTCATATTGGAAATAATTTAAATGATATTTATTTATCCGTAGGTGATACACATGTCAAGTGAAAAATATAATATTCATATCATTATTAGTAGAGTTGGGGTCAACTAATAATTAAAAAAATTGAAATTTTCCTATGTGAAATCTTCCAAACTTAGAGTCGCCTTTATAAGTACCTAATTATATCACTTTATAAAACACACTAGTTATGAAAAACAGATAGAGATTTGATATTTGATTCTCTTGATAATTTTTTAGAGTTCCAAAGTCTTCATACTCTTCCTCTTCTCTTAATACATCTGGAAAAAACTATGAGTTCTTCATCCTCATAAAATAATTTAGTTGCGATTAACCATGAATGAAGAAAGAGATTGAGACCAACCATTATAAAACCTGATGATTCTATAATGACGTTAAAATCTTTTGGTGCATGTATGGATCAATAATAGAGGTATTATGTACTTGGATCCTACATCCCAATAAATATACAATAAGATTAATTCAACTATATAATCAATTAATAATGAATTATAAGATCAGGTAATTCTAGATCAGCTCATAAATTAATTATAAATCACATGTGAAGATCCCACACTTATGGTTTCAGTGTTTAATTAATCCGAGTAATAAATGAATTATATCTGCTTTGGATTCATTCAATATGTACAAAAATTATTATTTGTAAATTAAGACTAAGAAGATGAGTTGGCAATGCCAAAACATGCACTTATATTGCGCCCATATCCCACAATGGACGGTGTGATCATGACTATATATAGTGATTTTACTACTTTTATTATTATGAACATATGATATTGAATTTGGTTTTTAGTTCTTGGGGATGTCTTATAGTTTTTTTTATTCTCACTCTTGCATGAGTAATTATATAGTAACATGCTCCTGGCTGTGTAGATGTCTAAATTTTTCATATCATTAGGATTGTTTTGGTGTAGGTATCAAGAAGTATTATCATGCATGATCAAGATTGATGGCAAGATATTGCTTTTTAGAGACAGATTTATATACCATGAAGGTATATTAGGTTTATTTTGGGATTTTGTTTTTGTGGATTTAGTTATCATGTCCCATACCTACCAAAACTTCTCATGAGTTAGTGAATATATTGAGAGTGACCTCTAAATCCATCCTTCAATAGGCCATGGGGTGGGCACTAACACCAAGGGTATAAGAATCAATTTATGGGAGGAATCAATATTTTAAGTTTGAAATAACTAAATACAAACCATCAACATCAATAAACCAATAACACAACATAACTATATAATACAAAAAATTCCTAATATGTTACAAAACCAAAAAAATAAAGAATCATGGTAGAAAATAAATCCAAGATATCTATCCTCAATAGTATAAATATAAAATAAAATGATAATTCAACTCCCATGACTTCACCTTTCCATTTATCATCCAAAATACTATGGAAAACATAACAATTTAATAAATCCTCATAATTCAAAAATTATAAAATTTTGGGTGAGTATTCCATTATACTAAGTAGGTTCATCCTTAAAAACCCAAATGTCAATGTGGATGAAACATGATAAATCATATTTAAATGAAATAAAAATTTGGATAATGAAATAAATCCCAAGGTAAATCATACGCATCTTCTTTCACAACAAGAATAGTCACCGAAAAATAATATATATCATAAAATTATATTCCCATCAACAAAATAACAATAATAAAAGGATTCCCCCACAACCCACACTTCCCACAAAAACCACCTATGAGGGAATACAACATCCTCAGGGAATAAAATAAACCATAAAAAATTTATATCGATGGAATAAAATATCCATGGGGGGAATATAACATCCTGAATGGGTGAAACAATATTTTAGTAGATGATCATATAATAGAACATGGTTATTTGGGATCACCTGGAATCCAATATAATATAAAAATTAAAGCTCATATAATCTAACTCAAGTAGTAGTCACATAATGAATAGAGAATACACCATCAAATATCATTGAAATAATAAAATATAAAATTATGTACTCAAAATAAGAACAACCTAGTTTATATATCTTTACTTCTATAACATTACCGTTCCCTTCCCAACCCACACTATAAATTCATTTCAATTTTGTTATTACACAATATTTGTTTTATACTTCAATAAAATATACCAACTTCACTATAATGTTTCTATATCCAAATATTTAGATAAATATAGTGACTATATATATTTTTATCTTAAAATCCTCTATGCATAGTTTTTCCTCCTCCAAATATCATAACTACATCATTTCCTCATATCAACACTTCTGAATTTCTAATAATTCTTCACCCAATTCTCTTTTTTGGAATATAATATCTGATCCCATATTCTTAATATCACATAAAGTCATCCTTTTCATAATAAAATATCCAATTATTATCTTTGAACACTATATCTATTCACATCCTTAAGAATACAATATTTTATTAGCTACTTAATTCCTAAATCTACTTGATTCACATGGAATAACACATCCATTTACCTCATTTAAATACAACATCTGATTACATAAATATAGAATACAACATTCAAATTAAAAAGTTTCCATCAATTTCACCCACTTAAGAAACACAATGACAAGATAAAATTTTTTATAATTTCAACCAAATATGAAATTCAACATGATTTTCAGGTATCTCTATTATAAAATATATTAGGTATCTCTAGATAAATGAAAATCGTATGGTATTCCTATCAAATACATCAACTTACTCAACTAGGTTTTATTTTCACATGACCTCAGGAGCATTCTTTAATCCCCAAGGGATAAAAAATAGCATCCCAGGTCCCAGGGTGCATCTAGGGATATATTTACTCACATTATGTTAATAAACTATAGATAAGTTAAATTAGTACTATATGAATGAAAATAATACAGTGAAAATACACATATTGGGTAAAACAAATCACAAAAAATCGGTCTCAAGTACACATGGCTATCTTCTTGGCATGATCTATAGTCTCCTACTCCAACACAAAGTGGAAATCAAACTATACCATTAATGACTATACATAATAAAAAAATTAATCTATAAATATTATAGTAGTTATAGGTACTTGAAAAACAGACCATGAATCTACATTCTCATCAGAGTATACACAAAGGGTGTGATAATACAATACTCATTAGGAATCCCCCATGATTCTAAGATAGATGAAATTCAATTTGGTGCCTACAGGCTATAATCTATCATGATGGCCTCATGACTTTCATCATAAAAGTCTAGAAAATATCCTTATAAAATAGGTCAATTAAAGAAACATTATGCACAATAATTAAAATATCATCAACATAAAGAAATAGTGCAATAAAATCACAATTAATAAAAATATAAAAAAATCATAATGATTAGGATATGTCTTCATGAAATTCTGATGAAAAATAAAATATTCAAACTTCTTATATCATTGTCTCAGGTTTTGATTCAAACTTTAAAAACTCTTTTTTAACCTGATGACATAATTTTCTCTACATATGTTAACCAAACCCTCTATTTTCTCTATGTAAATATCCTTCTCTAAATATCTAGAGGAAATCTATCTTCACATCCATTTTATCGATTTTAAATCCAAATTATCAGCCAAACCACGAATAATCTGAATGGATTACATTTTTTTGAAAATGGGTGAGAAAATATCATTAAAATCAATAACTTTATTCTGATTAAATCCATTAATAACTAGCATTTCCTTGCATCATGGAAAATAACTAGATTCTTCATTTTTAATATGATAAATCCATTGATTTTTTAGAGATCTCTTACCTGTAGGAAACTTCACCAGCTCAAAATTGTGGTTGTCATGTAATGATCTCATCTCATTATCCATTTCTCTAACCCATATATACTTTGGATCACTTTTCATCGACTCATAAAAATATTATGGTTCTCCCCATTTAGTGAGGATCAAATATTCATCAGGGGAATAATGAGTAGAAATGGTACAATGCTGAGATGATATTTAGAGAGGAACTACATGTTTATTAATAACCACTAAAACCAGATCATCAAAAACAAAAGGTGCATTAGAAACATTAACTCCAACCTATTCACACGAAAAATAATTTTACACATCAATATGTTCATCAAAAATCAATAACATGTGGTAAATGTGAATCAGAAAGTGGCTAAAGATTGATAAAGTCATACAAAATTAGTGAAGTAAAATTTCCCCCCTGATCAATGTATGAAATAATATGATCCTCCTTAAACACCACATCACATATTTTAAAAATATTCTTCAAATAAAGATAAAAAAACATATATGAAAACTTATCTTGTCCATTCTTAATAAATATTCACTATTATGACTTTCCATCTAGCTTGGATCTCTCATATCTAGACACATTAGCAAAATCCTTGCAACCAAAAACATATAAGTGAGCATACTTGATCTCTTTTCTATACTAAAACATGTTATAGGTTTCTATATTCAAAGAAACCATGGGTGATAAAATTGATAATATATGGATCAAAAAATAAATTCACACCACAAAAATTCCCATGAAACTTTTATTAGGAAAGTAAAAAAAACTTTCCAAAAATTTCTATTTATCCCCTTAGCTGTATCATTTAGATGAGGTGTCTTAGGAGGAATATTCTGATTCGAAATACCATTCTACCCATAATATTGATCAAAAATACCATAATAATCACCCTCATTGTCTATGCGAATACATTTCAACTTCTTACCAAATTCCCTCTCATTTGAAACATGAAATTTCTTAATAAGATTGAGCACCTAACTTTTATAATTAAAAACATAAACCCAAAGATTATGTGAGTATTCATTAATAAACATCAAGAAAATAAATACCTCTATTAAGATTAATAGATTTTTAATGACCAAAAACATTATAATGTACTAATTAATATACCTATGAATTCCTGTGTAAAGGATCATAACTAAAAATCAATCTACTCTATTTTCCATCCATATAGTGATCACTTGTGTCCAATTTGACACCCTTAAAAATTAGAATGAAATTTAACTTTTTCAAAAAACCAAACCCATTCTAACTAATGTGTCTAAGACTCTTACACCATAACTTGTAATAAACACTTACCTCAACAACACATGTAATATAACCAGAAATAAACTCTCTAGTATTGTATAAACCTAACTATTTCTTACCTCAATACAATATCAAAGAACCCTTGGAAGGCTTCCATTGAAAATCACCAAAATTGTTGATAAAACCATCATCATCAAGAACTCTGGTAGAAATAATATCCATAAAAATCTCAACCACATGTCTAACATTCTTTAAAATCAGCTTACTTCATGTTCAGGTCTCCAAAAAATAGTCATGATACCTACAACATCAGTATGACCATCATGTCTCATATTTAAAATCTAAAAATTACATGGGTTGTAATATGTAAATGAATCCTTCATTGATTTAATTTTAAAGTAGCCTCCACTTTCAACAACCTAGCATGAATCATCTGAAATAATATTAATAGATTCATAAACAATAACAAGATCACCACTGTATCGATAGAGACATGATCATCTCTATCACCATTTTTCTTTTGTTGATTTTTAGTTATTTTTGTTTCTATTTTTTCTTATAAAAAAACTTATTAACATGTACTTTATTAACACAATAAGGAAATTAAAACTCCATATTATTTGATATGGAATTTCTTCTACCTTTGCTCTTACCTCAACTTCTCTACCCCAGATTCGTTGCTTGACTTCTCCCCATATTCTCTATGACCAAAAGTTCTGAAGAAGATATATCTTGAGTATCTATCCTAAACTTTTCAATCAAAATATATTACTTAAACAAAATTAATTTGATAATACAATTATGAGATGAACCAGTTATTGTAACATTCAAATTATCCCATGAATTAGGTAAAGTATTAAGAATCCAAAACTCTAAAACTCCTTCTTCAAAATCAATACCGATACTAAAATAAATGATCAAAATAGCCCTAAAATTCACTCAAATATTCATAAATAGATTTACCTTCATTGAACCACGAATTCATCACCTATTTTTAGATAAACAATTTACTTTTTCTTATCTTGGAAGAACAAGCAGTCACATGCTTCTCCCATAATATTCTGGCATGAGAGATGTAGATAATATGGTTCACCACATTGTATTTGACCCATTGATTAATGAAACCACAAATAATATAATGATAAAACTCTCATTATTCATCACAATTATTATTATTCTGGGTAATAAAAACTAGCTGATTCATTCTCTTGACAAAAATAAGATCGTTCATTTTTAATTGCTACATATGGTAGTTGGTACCATTCAATAAAATCAGCCGACTGTAATTCTATTCCAAAACTTAGCAGACCAAAATTGATCCTCTAATGCTAAATGTTGGAAAATATGTAAATACATGAATGTGAAAATGAAGAAAAAATAAAAAATGAATCAAAAATAAATTTTATTTCTCTTAAAACAAGCCTAAAAATTCAATGCAGATTCACAACGACAAAAAATGTGTACAAAAAATATATGATGACACCATAATTTTTTTACATGGAAAACCCAAAAGGGAAAAACCACATGAACTATTATAGAAATAAGTATCCACTAATAATCAAGAGTAAATGGAAAATACTCCCAAATATGAGTGGGATATTAAACATAATAATATTAAAAAATAATGGATCAAAGGAATAAAAAATAAGTAGTGTGAAAGCCTCCTAAAACAAATAATTAAACATTATAAAGAAATTCAAATAAATATGAGCCTGAAGAACAGAGTCTCATAATCTAAATAAAATGTGAATAAGAAAAATAACACAATTAGATCACAAACCACCACAGATAAAATCTAATAAGACTATAGTAATTTCAACTACTGCAGATATGAAAATCTCCACCGAAAACCTAAATACACCACACCTAGGATGAAAAAAGAGGGAGTATGACACCTCAAAAATTATTCTACCTTAATAATAAATAAATATATCTTTTAAATATCTATATATTTTTTTTCTTTTTTTAAATGTTTACATGAGGGGCCAGTTCATGAGGTTCCCCAACAAACTCTCCCTCCGACTCAACTAGGGGTCACCATCAACCCTACAATTAGTCGAAAAGTCTCATATTTACCTCCTGGTAAAATGTTGGTTAACTTATTTGATCCATTATCAACTGTATAAATATTATTAAAATCAATCTTTCTTGAATCAAGGACGTGGTATATCCAATGATACCAAACATCGATATGTTTTAACCTACCATGAAAAGTGGGTTTCTTCCCCAAACAAATATCACTCTGGTTTTCATAAAATAAAACATATATATCTTGATTAAAATTGAGATTTTAGATAAAAAATTTCATCCAAAAAAATTCTTTACTTACATCTATAGTTTCATTAAGCTCATAATTAGGTAAAGATAAAATGACACATATTTTCAATCTAGACTACCAAGATATAGCTCCCCCTGTAAATGTGATCAAATAGCCTAAAGTAGACTTCCAAAAATTAATATATACTACCATATCTGAATCTATAAAGCCTATAATAATATATTCGTCACTTCTAACACACAATCATAGATATGAAGTACTATGAAGATAAAAATATTTATACTTTACTTCTCTTAAATGTTCTCTACCTTGATTAGATAGAAAATAACTGAGCATACTAACTACATGACCTATATCAGTTCAAGTACACACCATTATATATATAAAATTACCAACAATATATGAATAAGTTATGTGCTATATATCTTGTATATATTTATCGGTAGAAGGTGACTCAGTAGATTTGAGTTTAAAATGTAATGCAAGAGGAGAACTAATCACTTTCTATCTATTTATAGAAAACATCTGAAGAACCTTATCAATATATATCCTCTAAGAAAAAAATAGTTTCTTATCCTTTTTTTCATGGGATATTGAATAACCTTTGTGGTGTTTTTATTGCTAACAAAGTTTTTTTTGTATTTTTTGACAACTAACCTTATTGTAAGGAAATGTTTTTGTTATTTAGGATCAAACCCAGTCTAACATATTTAGTTTTCATAAGAAATATAAAAGTTGTTGAATGTTGATAAATCCAAACACAAAGGGAGAGAATTGTTTCCTTAAGAAATTTGTTTTCTGGAAATATATTTCTAGACATAAGTTTTTGGACAGAGAATAACCATATGTAGATGCTGTAAGAAATATGAAGTTGTTAATCAGATGCACATCGGTCTCAGAGCCATTGGCATGAAGATCAATATCCATCAGGCATGGTGTTTGTTATAAAGTTATAAGATAATGACTAAAGAAGTGGTAACGTTGGTAAAGAGTTTTGAAAGAATATTATGAAGTTAATAGTTATAAAGTTTTCATACTTTATAACATAAATAAAATGATGATTTTCTGATCAGGAAGTTCTCGAAAATCATAAAAACCATTGTGATATTTTTTTGAAGAAATGGATGAATCCTAAATATTGTATCGGTTCTAGAAATCCAAACATAGTAGATCATATCTAGAAGTATTAGACATAGATGTTTTTTAGAAGTCTATATGTGTAAATATGACAAAGTTTTATGTTTTCAACGTTGCAGAGTGAAGTTTACATCATTAGGATAAAACCAGCCTAATGAGAATTTTATCATTATAAGGATTCCATCAAACTGAATCTGATAAGGAAATATAATTAGAATCACTTTGAGAAGTAAAGTCAATTATATCGATTGTGAGGAGGAAAGTCAATCAGACTAACTCTGATGGGGAAAGACAATCAGGATGACTCTGATAAAGACATTCATTTCATCATAATGAGATATATATGTTCATTGTAATATGATGAGGAAGAGAATAAGATCATAATGAGAGGTGGAAGATAGAAAGATCGTAATGAGAAGATGAATAAAGTTATATCATAATGAGTTGAGGAATAAAGCTAGACCATAATGAGTATAGGAAGAAAGTCAGATCATAATGAGCAGAGGAAGAATGTTAGATCACAGTGGGATGAAGATGTTTATTGTAATGAAGCTGAGGAAGTTACATCAGACTAAAGAAAATTTAGTATGTTTGAGAAGGTTTGAATAATTCAATGGTGAATCTTAAATTCGGGAAATTTTCAGAGTTTTAATTAGTTTTTCAGATCACTTTATATTTCTTATCAAAGTTTTATTTCTTAACTAAGACCTCATTACACTATTGGACTTCTGAATGTTTTATTTACTTGAATGAGAATATCAGGCTCAGAATATCAAACTGAGTAGTTGAGAAGATATTGAGAAGTGAATTTTGAGAAAATGGGTTATCATAATGATTCCATCATAATGAGACAATAATACTGAGGATCAGAACTAGGTTCATCAGACTGAGGTTTTGGATAGTGTTTTGTGGAGAAAAAGTTCTTTTTGTGATCTTTTCTTTTGTAGCACATTTTTTTGTAAGAAAACTTTGTAAACTAATGGGAGTTATTATAATAATTCTTATCAAGAGATATAAGGTGTTTAATTGGAGTTGTAATATGTTTTATTCACTTATTATTAATAGTTAATTTCTATAGACCCATGGGAGTGGCTATAGAAAGGATGTAGGTTCTCACATTAATGTCGAACGTTTTAAATATTGTGTGCTTTAACTTATTTCCTATTTTTTTCTTGCATGAATATTTACAAAGATATGATAAAGATATTAAATTTAATTGGTTTTAAGGGTAATGTTTTTAATTTTTTTGAAACTTATAAAAAGTGAACAACTGATTCAACCCCCCTTCCCAGTTTTTATTCTATCCTTTGGAACTTCAGAGACTAACATGCAGAGAATTTTTTGTACTGGCCCCAATTATTTTATTTCAAAAATATGAAAAATATCCTTCATTTATATGTTAATTATAGACTAATAATGGTCAAAAACGAGTTTGTCATAAGAAAAAAGAAATATTATGATATAATCATCATCAGTAAATATCTGAAAAAAATGACTAGGAGATGTATTCCTAAAACCCTAATGAAAAATTAAATATTCAAAATTCTTATTCCACTTCCTTGAAGATTTCTACAAACCATAAAAACTCTTATTTATCCTAAAAACATAATTCTCCTTACTTATTTCATCAAAACCGTCTAGTTTATATATATAAATATCCTACTCTAAATCTCAGTTGATGAAAGATATCTATGCATCCATTTTCTCAATATTCTGATCAAAACTAGTAGTAAAACCAAGAACAACCTGAATAGAATAAATTTTGAAAATATATGAGAAAATATCATCAAAATAAATACCTTTATTTTGATGAAAGTATTTAACAACCAAACTTTACATGTATCATGTGAAAAAATAGGTTTCTTCATTTTTAATATGATAAATACACCAATTTAAAAAATCTCACTTACTAGTAAGTAACCTCACCAGTTCAAAATTTTGGTGTTCATGAAATGATCTATTCTCTTCATCCATTATAACAACCCATATATCTTTATGATCACTTTCCATCACCCCATAAATAGTTTTTGGTTGTCTACCTTCAATGAGGAGTACATACTCATTAGGTGGATACCGAGTTGAAATGGTAATATGCTAATATAATCTTTCGAGTGGAACTGTGGGTTCATGAATAACCACTAGAACTATATCATTAGAAACAATAAGTGCATAAAAAATATCATCTCCACCCAATTCACCCGAAACATCATTTTTCACATCAACAAGAACACCATAATTAAAAACATGAGGTAAATGTGACTTAAAAATAGTCTCAAGATTGATAAAGAGATAAAAAGTTATTGAAGTGGATTTTTTCCATTATTAATGTATGAAATAGTCTGATACATGAACACTAAATTATGTCTTTTGAAAAGTTTTTTCAAATTAAAATTATAAAACCTATATGAAAACTCATCATGCCCATATATAGTAAAAATACACTGTCATGACTTTATATATAGCTTGTATATCTCATCTCTAGGAACATGAACGCATTCCTTGCAACTAAAAACAAATAAGTGATCATACATGACCTCTTTTCCAACCCCAAATTTTCTAGGAGTATCTGTTTGCAAAGAAACCACAAGTGATAAATTGACAATATATGAATCAGTAAATAAAGCCTCACCCCAAAAATATTTAGGCAACTTTTCTTATGAAAGTAAACATTGACCTCATTACAAAAAAGTCTCCTTCATCCACTCAACTACACCATTTACCTTATGTGTCTTATGAGGTCTCTTATGATGTTGAATTCCTTTATACCTACAACATTGATCAAGAGGACCATAATACTCACCCTTATTGTTAGTGTGAACACATTTCAACTTCTTACCAAATTCCCTCTCAATTGAAAATTGAAATTTCTTAAAAAACCAAGCACTTAACTTTTGGAATTTAAAACATAAACCAAAATATTACATTGGTATTCATCAATAAATGTAACAAAATAAAGGCATACTCTAAAATCCTTAGAGTTCAAATGGCCAAAAATATCATATTGTTAAAATTCAAGTGCTTGTGACTTCCTATGAAAATGATGACCACTAAAACACACTTTACTATATTTGTCGGCCATACAGTGATAACACATGTCAAATTTTACATCCTTCGAACCTGGAATAAAATATCTCTTGGCCAAAATACCAGGACCCGTTTCACTAAAGTTTCTGGTCCACTTATTCCATAACATGGAAGAAATAATTAAATCAATAACGCAAACAGTATCACAAGAAATAGAAGATATAGTCTACTACAAACCTGATAGTTTATTTCCTTGATCCATATTCAAGGAACCACTTTAAAGCTTCCATTATACTTTAGGATCGAATATGTAGAAATGAGATGCTCAAATACAAGAGGGGGGTGAATTGTATAGAAATGTAATATTTAAGGAAATTTTGCATAACCAAAATTCACCACTCCTCTAAGCTCTAATAACTTGCATGATTCTGGAAAAGTGATTCTGGAAATGAAAAATTGAAAAAAGTTTACAATCACTAAGATTCAACCTTAATGCCTATAGAATCCTATATAGAGAGAGTACAAGACTAAGGACGTATAAGAAGATTATACTATACTCAATAACTAAAAATGCAGCGGAAAACATGAAACAAACAAGTAACAAGTTGTAAATATTTTAACCCAAAGAGAAGGGTATCCACCAACCTTGGATAAAGGTCCATTGATTTATACTTTCAAGAAATTATGAATTACCCACACCAGTGTAAGCCCTCGATATGAAGATCAGATTATATCTTGCTATCCCCACAAGCCCTCAAATTCAAGGTAGTAGTCACCTCTATCTTCCTCAGCAAGGAAGCCCTCAACTTCAAGGTAGTCGGCACCTCTGACTTTATATCCCTGGAAGCCCTCGAATGTATTCAATAACATTTGGAGTCTCACAAAGAAAATATGAACAAGAAGTTCAGTATGCGCAAGGCAATGAGAGTCTCTCTCTAGAAACCACTTCAACAACATGTAATCTCTAGAGTCATAGAACAGTATTGATCTCTTTCAAATGAGCTCCTATTTATAGGCATGACTTCAACAGTCAGCTCCCTCCTCCAATGGTCATATTTTCCCTTGAATTTCAGAGGTACCTGTACATGTGTCACTCAAAAAATGGTTAGTGAGTAACTAAAAGCATGACATCATTTTAGAAAAAAACAAGTGTAAGCATAACTAAAATATGATATTCAGAATGTAAGGAAATGTAAGCTCAGAGTCTAACCAAAATTGAATTCAGAGTCTATAATACAAGGATATTCAGATTTTGTTTTCTAGGAATTCAAAACCTAAATTCTATAGAATTCTGGAGTCTAAATTTCAAGGAAATTCAGAATATGGATTCATAAGAATTCAGAATCAGAATTTAAAAAGTTCAGAGTCAGAGTTCATGAGAATTCGGAGTCCGATCTCAGGAAAATTTGTAACCAGAATTCATAATCAGAATTTGGAGTCAGAACTCAGAAGAGTTCGTATCCAGAATTTGTAATCAGAATTCGGAGGCAGAACTTAGAAGAGTTCGTATCCAGAATTCGTAGTCATAATTCGGAGTAAGAACTCAGAAGAGTTCGTATCCAGAATTTGTAATCAGAATTCAAAGTCATAACTCAGAGGAGTTTGTATCCAGAATTCGTAATCAGAATTCGGAGTCAGAACTCAGAAAAGTTCATATCCAGAATTTTTAATCAGAATTTGGAGTCAGAACTCAGAAAAGTTAATAACCAGAATTCATAATCAGAATTCGAAGTCAGAACTCAGAAGAGTTCATAACCAGAATTCTGAGAATTCAGATCCTAAAACAGAATTCTTCAATTCTAGGAATTTATAGGATTCCTAGTTTTTGGTTTTCAAACCAAATTTTACACTTATAAAAATTATGATATGAACAATGAATAACATGTTAAAGATAAATTTCCTTGGGGAAGTAAATTTTCCTTATAGATGAAAAATACAGGGTAAAAAGACATTTTCCTTGAGATAAGGTGTTTGTGATTTTCAAAACAAGAAGAAATGGTAATGTCCTATGGAAATCCTTAATGACTTAAAAATATCCCCCCTCTATGAAGGAATGGAAAAGTTATAAGGAAAACCTTATTGACTCAATAATCTCCCTCTTTTTGGAAACCACAAAAATCCTTACAAAAAATAATAAAAGGACATAGAAAATATTTTTCTAGACTTTGAAAATACAACTTATCTCCCTTTATATATGAACATTTATGAATACGACTAACTCCCCCTTAGGCTTTAGAACTCTAAGGATCGTATTCTAGTTTCTGGAATGAGATTTTCCATTTGAATGTGAAAATCTTCGTAATGAGAACTTCCCCTTAGATAAACTCCCCCTTACTAATGGATATTTCTTCTTTACATGAAATTCCTTTTCCTTTCTCCCCCTTTGTGATTTTCAAAAAGAAATTTATGGAATGGAAAAGAAATATGGTACTTGAAATATTAGTACAAACACACAAGAAAAACAAGCAACCACAATTTCATTATGATTGGAATAATTTGTACAAGGAAAAACAGATACAACAAAAGATCGGATTTGGATCTATTTTACTTCTTTTTCCTTGGGTATCAGCTTCTTCATGATTGTTTTGAGCTTATTTAGCTCTTTATGATCCTCCTCTAATTTCTTATCTAATGATTTAATCCTATCATCTTAAGCCTTCAGAGCCTCTTCCTGAGACTTTAACAAGTCATCTTACTTCTATTGCTTTTCTTCAATCTTGATCTGGAGATCCCTTTCTATTTTCTAGCTTTGGATAACATAATTCAACTTTCCATTCAGATCTTTGACATCCTGAATCCGAGAATTGTGTTCAAGATTTAGCTTCTCCTCAAATATATTTATAAGATCCTTGATCTTGATGTCTTCAGTATCAAAATCTTCCTTGACATCTTCTTGAAATTGATCAAGCTCTCTCAAATATTCAACGATCTTCTTCGACCAGCTGGTCATTTTCTTGCAAGATTTTCTATGGGATTCATAGTTGATAAGAAAATTCTTATGTTTGGCTGCAATCTTTACACACCTATCCATGACCATGGATACGAAGTCTGATTTCGGATTCATGCTATGCTGGAGAATCTGAAATCTAGATTCCATTGTTGGAAAGATCAGAATGGTGTCCACTATCTTCCTTAGGGACCAAATGACAAAATCATGTCCTAGAGATGATGACTCCAAATCTGACATTTTTCTTGGTGACTGTTCTTCCTCTAGCTCGACCAGCTTCCTCTGAGAAGATGCATCAGCTTCCTTCTTTCTTAGAATTACTTTTGTTGGGGTATCAACAGCCACTTATTTCCCCTTGTTAGTTTTCAGAATAGTTTCTTCATCTGGAGACTCATGCTCACTTTCAAATAATTAGAAAATCTTATCTTCATAAAATTTTTCCTTCTCAGATCCAGCCTCAATGTCTTCAGGATGAATAAATTCATGATTATGACTCGCTTCCTCAGACAACTTGTTCACTTCCTCTTCAGAAATTTCATCAACTCAAGGAGTATAAAGTCTTGAAGATCCGTCTTGAGAAGTCCAGATTGATAATTTCTCAGAAGAACTTTCCTTCTCATGAAAGTCTTTTACTTGATTTATCAGATCAGTTGTATCTTCGGTGCTTTCATCTTCTTGTACTTATTCCACAGTTTCCTTTTCAACATCCTTCTCTTTGGCTTTTTTCGGAGACATGAACTTCTTTCCCGGAGTCTCAGGTAACTGTTCTAATAAGAAACATTTTGGTACATGAATGTTCTCGGATGCAACTCCAGTATCCTTCAAAAGATATTGGACAATCACTAGCTCAGACAACTTCTTATTAAGCTTCTTCTCTTTGACTTTCTTTTCAATCTCTTCAGAAACTTTCTCTTTCAATGCCTTGGCCTCAGCTGGGTCTTGATAAAATTGTGGCTCCCCTTACATCCAATTATTTTTATCCTCCCTCCATTTGACTACTACCTCATATGGATAGTATTTCTATTTCTTGGGCTTTGGAGGTGCAGATTTGGTTTCTTTGGCCTTAGGAGTTTCTCTATTTCTTCCACTTCCTTTAATTTCCTCTTCTTTACAGCTTTCTTTGATGGTTTAGCCTCTTCTACATTCTTCGGAATGACTTATGGTTCATCCTCTGGAAGATCATAAAACTCACCTGACTCCTTAGAGAAACCAACCTTCATCCTTTTGAGGGCATCATCACTGAATACCATTACTTTGAAATTCCTTGGCTTGGAACTGCAAGGGATATTGAAAGATTCAAGGCACCGAACTATCAATTTGGAGAGTAGGGTAGGATAAATGATTATCTATGCTCTTAGATTTCCATTATTGATGTTTTATATGGTAATGAGAATATGTTTCATCAGATTTATTTTCCTTATATTTACTAAAAAATCTAATATATACATATCAATTTTCTTAAGAGTGTTTTTTTTACCCTTTCTCGGTATGATAAGACCCTTAACCCATAAAAATAGGATCTGATTGTTGGTAGACAAGTGAGAAATCTTTGTAGTCTTGACATCTGTAAGTCCAAGACATTGTATAGCATTCACTTTTACAAAACTCCCTTGAACTTATGGCAGCTTGTGGGAACAAAATTCTACCTCTCCTTCATAAGATAATCCTACCACACTAGTAGCCTTAGTGTAAGAAAATGTATTTGTCTTTTCATAACTCTTGAAGTAAAAATTTTCCCTATCATCTTTTTTAAAGAAAAAAGCTGACTCATAAAAATCTATTAGCAAATCTAGATACACTACATCCTGAGCTCCTGGATTGGAATGGATACACTTTCCCATCCATTAAGTTTGATATTATTGGAGATAATAGAGTCATATTTATTGAAGAAGTTTGGATGTACCAAACTCTCCCTGTATATCCGCCACTCTGAAATCGTCTTGACAGTAGAAACTTCATGAGAAGGTACTTCACCAGACATTCAGAATTGAGCACTTCTTAAAAGTTCAGAACGAGATTTTGTAGAGGGACATAGCTTCGACACACACAAGATTTAAAAACCAATGTGGGAAAACTATCGGGAGACCCCTTTTATAGGTGTTGAAGTGACAGTTCATCTTCCCATTTCAATCCAAAGGATGAGAATTCTTCAGATCTGATCAGATGGTTGAAATGATAGCCGCAAGGAAAATTTGGTAGAATCCGATCTTTTGATGTTTTTAACGAAAAAAATTCGGATTTAAAGAAACTAACAACAAGTAAAATGTTATTACAAAAACTCAAGAAAAAATCATACCTTTTGGATTTTCAGGAGAATTATTTGTATTGAGGAAATTTTTTCTTGAAGGAATTTAGATACCAAAAAAATTGAGTAGGAAAAAGAAATTTTAGTACATAGATCTTCATTACAAAAATTATCATTACGAAATTCTTCATTATGAAAATATTTAGTATGAAAAATATGAAAAACTTCATTACAAAAAACATGAAATACTTCATTACGAAAAATATGAAAAACTTCATTACGAAAAATATGAAAAAATTCATTATGAAAAATATGAAAAACTACATTACGTAAAATATGAAAAACTTCATTAAGAAAAATATGAAAAACTTCATTACAAAAATTATGAAAAACCTCATTACGAAAAATATGAAAAAATTCATTATGAAAAATATGAAAAACTTCATTACGAAAAATATGATAAACTTCATTGAAATGTAATCCCCCAATGAAAATGAGTTTATTACTGTAAGAAGATTGTTTCAACAGGAAGTTATCATGGAGGATTACCTTACGTTTATCATTCTTAACTTCTGTTTAATGTATTCAAATCTATCGGAGGGTAAAGATTTTGTGAAAATATCAGCAAGTTGATCTTGTGTTCCAAAGAATTGAAGAATGATATCTCTTTTTTTTTGTGATATCTAAGAAAGTGATGCCTAATATCTATGTGTTTTGCACAAGAGTGATTTCATAGTTTTTACTAAGGACAATGGCACTTGTGTTATCACACAAAATTCGTGTTTTGGTAAAACTCATACCATAGTCTGTGATTGTGTGTTGCATCCACAACACTTGAGCACAACAACTTGAAGCTGCTACATATTCAGCTTCAGTAGTAGAAAGTTCTACTGAGTGTTGCTTTTTGCATGACCAAGAAACTAATGAATCTCTTAAGAAATGACAAGTTCCAGATGTACTTTTCTTATCCATTCTACATCCACCAAATTCATCATCTGAAAAACTTTTTAAAACCAAATAATTTCCAGAATTATAGAAAAGTACTAAATCCATGGTTTCCATTAAGTAGCGAAAGATTCATTTCACAACCTTTAAATGAGATTCCTTAGGATTGGATTGATATCTTGTACATAAGCATACTAAAAACATTAAGTCTGGATGGCCAGCTCTCAAGTAAAGTAAACTTCCTATCATACCTCTAAAAGATGTTTGATCTACTGGTTTCCCAGCTTCATCAAGATCAAGTGTGTTTGAGGTATTAATGGGAGTACTTATACACTAAGTGTTTTTATATCCATACTTTTTGAGAATATCTTTAATATAATTATGTTGGGATATATAGATTCTTTCTGGTTTTTTAGAAATTTGAAAACCAAGGAAAATGGAAACTCACCCATCATACTCATTTCAAACTCATATTTCATTAGATCGAAAAAGGAATCGTTTAAGGATTCCTAAGATGAGCCAAATATAATTTCATCAACATAAATTTGAACAATCAAAACATTTTTCTTATGTTTATTTATAAAAAGTCTTGGATCTGCATTTCCCTTAACATAGTTATTTTGAAGAAAAAATCATGTAAGTCTATCATACTAGGCTCGAGGGGCTTGTTGAAGGCCATACAAAGCTTTGGTAAGTCTAAAAACATGATCATGATGCTTTGTATCTTCAAAACCATGAGGTTTTTTAACAAAAACTTCATCTTGAACGTAACCGTTAAGGAAAGAACATTTCACATCCATTTGAAAATGTTTGAAATTGAAGAATTCTACAAAGTCAAGTAAAATACGAATAGATTCAAGTCTATCTACAGGAGCATTGGTTTTCTTCATAGTCTATTCCTTCTTGTTGATTATAGCCTTTAGAAAATAATCTAGCTTTATTTCTTACAATGATTCCATTTTTATCACACTTATTTTTGAAGACCCATTTTACACCAATAACAGAATTTTTCTTAGGTCTTTCAACCAAGGTCCAGACTTTATTCCTTTTGAATTCATTTAGTTCATCTTGCAAGGTTTTTATCCAATCATCATCACTTAAATCTTCGTCAGTGCTTTTTGGTTCTAATTGGGAAAGGAATGATATATGTTCTACTTCATTTCTTAAGGAACTTATAGTCCTTACAGGTTAATTTACATCACCAATGATGCAATCACTAGGATGATTCTTAAGAAACAACTGATTTGGGTTTTGTAAGACCTGTTCATCAACATAGGGTAGGAAATATTCTAAGGTAAATGTTTCAAAAGTATCTTCTTTGAAATTTTCCTTATCAAAAGGATCTTCTAACATAGGTTGATAATCAGTTTTTGAAAACACATCCAAAGATGTAGGTTGGGGTTGTTTAAAAACAAAAGGATGAGTTTCATAAAATTTTACATGTACTGTCTCTTCAACAGTACAAATGTTTTTATTGAAAACTCAATATTCCTTAGAAGTTGTGGAGTAGCCAAAGAAAATTCCTTCATCACATTTTGGTGAGAATTTATGTAGATTGTCTTTAGTATTTAGAATGAATACCTTCCAACCAAAAACCTTAAATTAGGAAACTCTAGGTTTTCTACCATTCCATAACGCATAAGGAGTTTTATTAAGAAAACGTCTAATCAAAACTTGATTTATATTATAACAAATAGTACTCAAAGATTCAACCCAAAATTCATTGGCTATATAATACTCACTCAACATGGTTCTAGTTATCTCTTGAAGAATTCTATTTCTTCTTTTGACAACACCATTCTATTGAGGTGTTCTGGGTGCTGAGAAGTTATGAGTAATGCCTTTTCTACTAGAACAAGTTTCAAAATCATACTTTTGAAATTCTCCTCTATGATCACTATGAATAGTTATCAAAGGAATGTTTTTCTCATTTTTAACTTGGGATCTAAAACTTTTAAAATAAGAAAAATTTTCAGACTTTTTTTCTAGAAAGTAGACCCACGTAAATCTAGTGTAATCATCAACTAAGAAAAATACATAATACTTGCCTCCAATGCTTCCTATTTGTGTAAGACCAAAGAGATCCATATGCACTAACTATAATGAATTAGTAGTTGAGACTTCACTGACTGATTTAAAACATGATTTATATTGCTTTCCATATTGACAAGGGTCAAAAACTTTTGAAGAATAAAATATAAGCTCCGGTATATCCTTAACTAATATTTTCTTAGAATGTTTACATATGTTCCTAAGGTTACAGTGTCCTAAACTTCTATTTCATAACCAAGAACGATCTTCCATTGCACTAAGTCAAGGTAGATCTTGGATCCTAAGGTCTCTTAAGTTTAGTGTATAGAAATTATCATGCCTATGAGCAGAAAGAATAAACTATTCCTTGGAATTGTGTACTAAGAACTTATCATTCCTAAAATTCACAAGGTAACCTTGATCACATAACAGACTTATGCTAATAAGGTTTCTCTTAAGACCCTTAATGAATAAAACATTTGAAATCAATGTTTTTCCAAGAAGAACAATGTTACATATACCAATAATTTCACCATGAGCATTATCTCTGAAATTTACTTTTCCTCCTTTCGTCTTGATAATATTTTGAAAATAGTTTCTATTACCAGTCATATACCGGGAACATCCACTTTCCATGAACCTTGTATTGCTGTTGGTACCTTCTCTATTTTCCTAAAATTAAGAAAAATTTAGGTTTTCGGAATCCAAACTTTCTTGGATTCAGAATTCTTAGAAAGAAAAATTGTAGGCACCCACATATTTTTAGAAAAATATGCTTTATGGAATCCTAAAGAGTGGATTTTTTTAGAGAACAATTCATTGCCCAATGTCCACCACACTGACACTTAGTACAGAATGGATCACTTTGAGGAACAAAGTAATTGTTATTAAAATTGGTTTAGAAGCAGTATAACCAAAACCAGAACTATTTATTAGAGGTCCGATTTGAGAATACATTTTTTGAAAATTTTCCTTACCTAAGGTAAAGTTTGATAAAAACTTCCTCAAGGAAAATATTTCAGATTTGAGTTTGATAACCAGGTTCTTGTCTCTAAAGACATTTTATTTTGAACTAGAGTTAGGCTTGAAAACATTTTTCTTAGAAATTTTGTTTTTTAGATCTTTAGAAAGTTTATTCTTCTCAGAACTTACTTCCTTAAATTTTTTTGAAATACTTTCAAAATTAGTATTTTTTATCAAGATATTTATAAAAATATGATATTTCCTTAGTAAGAATAGTATTCCTAGATTTTTCCTTATTAAGTTTTTTCATGAGTTTTGAATTCTCAATCTCAGGGAGTTTTGAAAACCTAGAAACTTCTTCATAGGAAGGTAAAGTATTATCTTCATCAGAAGATGATTCTTCATATGAGGAGTCATAATATATACTATCATTATAATTCAAAGATATTTTGGTCATAGATTCAGCATTGTGTACCTCAACCATAAAGAAATGATTTTCAATAGGTAGTCTGGCTATTAGACCAAGATTCTTCTATCCAGAAGATTCATAATCCAAAGATTCTTCTAATGAGTCACCACAATTGGCACTCCTGATGTCATTAGAATTAAATAATTTCTTAGCATTAGCCTTGTAATACTTATTTTTGTTTCTCTCATAATTATTTTCATTTCTTTATTTTCTCTTAATCATAGGAAAATCAGGTCTTATGTGTCCATCTATTTTCCATTCATAACATGTAACTTCTGAATCTTTCTTATCTTTCCTTTGTTTGTTCTTGTATCTAAATTGAAAGTTCCTCTATCCTGATATCTTGTTCATCCTTCAAGAAAGATTTTATTATTCATTTTCTAATGATTCACTTCCACTAGATTCAGATTGGATAACAACTTTCTTATATTTGGATCTACTAACTCTGTCTGGAGTCTTAGCTTTCATATGATTAGAAATTGTAGTAAAAGAAACACTGCCATTTCAATTCTTCTTCTTTACATTGTCAGCATCTCTCTTCATTCTAGTCTCATGCTGAAGAAGAGTTCCAAACAGTTCATCTAAGGAAATCTGGGAGACTTTTCTATTCTCATCAATTTCTGTCCTCTTGGACTCCCACTCAATTGGCATGATATCTATGATCTTATCTACAAGAGACTCATCATCCAAACCTTTTTCTCCCATAGACTTCAAGCTATTCAAAATTGTCATAAACCTTTGTTGCACCTTACATATGGTTTCTCCACAAGGAAAGCAGAAACCATGATATTCATCTCTGAGAATGGATCTTCTAGTTTCAATTACTTTGGAATATCCAAAGTTAGTAACTTCAAGTTTCTTCCAAATACTATTTTGTACTTCACAAGATGAAATTTGGCTATATATATTTCCAGTCAGGGAGAAAATAAAAGTATTGTGTACCATATAATTCAGTTGATATTCATGCTTTTCTTGATTGGTAAAGGTACTAACTTCTTTTTCAGGTATTTTGTATCCTTCAGTAAGAATTACAAAACTATCAACACCAGTATTAATAATGAAAGTCTTCATGTGATCTCTCCAATACTCATAGTCATTTACATCAAAGATAGGTGGTCTAGTTGTATTGAGATTGTCTATAGGACCCACATTGATTCCTTCCATCTTAAATAAAATTCTATCCAAACAAAACTTGTTAATAGAAAAAGTTTGTAAACAAGAAAAATATTTATAAACAAGGAAAAATATAGAACAATAATATCATTAAGAAAAAATGAATCCGAACTTTATGAGTCTGAAAATATGATTCCAAAATAAAGAAAAAGATGAATTCTCTTCTGAATCTAATCATGATATTAATTTAGATTTAACCAATGCTATGATACCAATTGTAGGATCGAATATGCTGTAATGAGATGCTCAAATACAATAGGGGGGGTGAATTGTATACAAAAAAAATCTCTAAGGAAATTTTGCATAACCAAAATTCACAACTCCTCTAAGCTCTAATAACATGCTTGATTCCAGAAAAGTGATTCCAGACATGAAAACTTAACAAAAGTTTACAATCACTAAGATTCTACCTTAAAGAATATAGAATCTAATATAAAAATAGTACAAGACTGAGGAAGTATAAGAAGATTATACATTCATCAATAAATAAAAATGTAGCAGAAAACTTGAAACAAACAAGTAACAAGTAGTAAATTTTTTAACCCAAAAAGAAGGGTATCCAACAACCTTGGATAAAGGTCCCTTGATTTATACTTTCAAGAAAGTCTATCTTACCCACACTAGGGTAAGCCCTCTATATGAATATCGGAGTCTGTATTGCTATCCCCGCAAGCCCTCAACTTAAAGGTAGTAGTCACCTCTGTCTTCCTCAGCAAGGAAGCTCTCAACTTCAAGGTAGTCGGCACCTCTTTTTTATAATCCTCGGAGGCCCTCGAATGTACTTAGAAACATTTTGAGTCGGACAAAGAAAATCTGAACATGAAGTTCAGTACGCACAAGGAAATGAGAATCTCTCTCTAGAAATCACTTCAACAACATGTAATCTCTCGAGTCATAGAATAGTATTGAAATCTTTAAAATGAGCTCCTATTTATAGGTACAAATTCAACGGTCGGCTCCCTCCAATGGTCATATTTTCCCTTGAATTTAGGAGGGACCTGTACACATGTCACTAAAACAACGGTTAGTGAGTACCTAAAAGCACGACATCGTTTTATAACAAAAAAAGTGTAAGCATAACTAAAATTTGGTATTCAGAATGTAAGGAAATGTATTTTCAGAGTCTGACCAAAATTGAATTCGGAGTCTATAATACAAGGATATTCGGATTTTGTTTTCTGGGAATTCAGAACCTGAATTCTATAGAATTTCGGAGTCTAAATTTCAAGGAAATTTGGAATCTGGATTCATTAGAATTCGAAATCAGAACTTACAAAGTTTGGAGTCAGAGTTCATGAGAATTTAGAGTCAGAACTCAGAAAAGTTCATAACTAGAATTTTTAATCAGAATTCAAAGTCATAAATCAAAAGAGTTCGTATCCAGAATTCGTAATCAGAATTCAGAGTCAGAACTCAGAAGAGTTCTCATCCAGAATTTGTAATCAGAATTTGGATTCATAACTTAGAAGAGTTCATATCCAGAATTCGTAATCAGAATTCGGAGTCTGAACTCAAAAGAGTTCGTATCCAGAATTCATAATCAAAATTCGGAGTCAGAACTCAGAAAAGTTCATAAACAAAATTCATAATCATAATTCAGAGTCAGAACTCAGAAGAGTTTTTAACAAGAATTTTGAGAATTTGGATCCTAAAAAAAGATCTTCATATCTAGGTATTTATAGGATTCCGAGGTTTTGATTTTCAAACTGAATTTTACACTTAGAAAAATTATGATATGAGCAATGAAAAACATGGTAAAGATAAGTTTCCTTGGGGATGGAAATTTTCCTTATAGAAGCAAAACATAGGGTAAAAAGATATTTTCCTTGAGATAAGGTGTTTTTGATTTTCAAAACAAGAAGAAATGGTAAAGTCATAAAGAAAGCCTTAATGACTTAAAAATATCCCCCATGTATGAAGGAATTTAAAAGTCATAAGGAAAACCTTATTGAGTCAACATATACATCAAAAAAATTAATAATAAAACCATCATCATGAAGAACAGTAGTATATTTTTTTTTGAAAAACCACAAGTTCTTATCGAAAATTCTTTAAAATAATTTTACTTTATGTACTAGTCTCCAAACAAATAGTCTTGATACCTATAACATCAACATGAAAATCATTAACTATATTTTAAATCAAAAAATTACATGGGTTGTAAGATGTAAAAAACTCATTCCTCAATGTTATGAGAAAGTTTGCGCCACTTTCAACAACCCAAAAAGAATAATTAGAAGCAATATTAATAGAGTCATAAACAATAACAATATCACTCCTATAGCGATAGCGACATGATCATCTCCATCACTAATTTTATTTTGTTGATTTTACTTCATTCTATTTTCCCATTTAATTTGATAAAAAACTTCATAACATGTCATTTATTAACACCATGATGACATTGAAACTCCCCATTCTTCGACATAGATTTTCTTCTTCCTTTTCTCTTACCTTAGATACCATGTACTGGATTATTTTCCTAACTTCTCCCTTTTTATCTGTGACAAAAATTGGTAAAGAAGATATATCTTGAGTATGTTTCCTGGTTTCTTCATTTAAAACACGAGACTTGACAAAACTAAACATCACAACACCATTAGAAGTAGAACCGATTAGATTAACATGAAAATTCTCCCATGAATTAGGTAATGTATTAAGAATCTAAAGCACTGAAACATAATATTAAAAATTAATACCCATATAAGAGTACTAATAAAAACATCCCTAAAATTCACTCAAATAGTCAAAAATACTTACACCTTATTTATACCTCAAATATATCACCTGTTTGAGGAGAAACAATTTATTGTTTTCTATCTTGTAAGCATAAGTAGTCTCGAGATTCTTCCATAATGTTTTAGTGTGAGAGATGTTGACAATATGGTTCATCATATTTTCTTTAACCCACTGAAAAATGAAATCACAAACCAACTCTTAATCATGATCTCATTCTATATAATACATTCTTTCTGTATTCTGGGTATTAAACAATGGAAGATGATTTTTTTTGACAAAAAATCAAATACTTCATTTTTAATTTCCATATATGCTAGTTTCTACAATTCAATAAAAACCATTCATATGTAATTTACTTCCATAATTTATCAGAACAAAACTGCTTCCTTGATACCAAAAGTTGGGAAATATAGAAAGATATGGACATGAAAACAAACAATAAATAGAACGTAAAATGAAAATAAATTCTCTTTTCCTTCAAAAAAAGACTAAACAATTAAAGTGGATACATAGTGACCAAAATTATGTGCATAAAATAAATGATGAAACAAGAAATTTTTAACATGTAAAATCCAAAAAGGAAAACTATAGGACATAGTGAAGAAATCATAATTTACTAATAATCAACGTACATAAGAAAGACCCCCAAAGATGAGTGAGATCTTAAAAATAATACATTGAAAAAATTGAGGATCAAAGATAGAAATCATATACAGTATAAAAATATCCTGAAAGAAAGAACATTGTTTGATAAATAATTCCAAATATATTTGATAATAGATGGAATAAAATTAGACTATATGAACTTCACCAGTTACAGATTTAAAAACCACCAAAAAAATATAACAGCACCATGCCTGGGATGAAAAAAGAGAGTAATCGTTTGAATCAAAAATATATATCTCTCTATTAAATAAATAAATAAATATATATATATTGGCATTTCATTGGTTCTTCCCATATTTACCCTTAGCGGTGTGTTGGGGAGGTCTAGGTTTCCTACCTTCGCTTCTATATCTTTATTTAATTTATACCCCACCCACAAAACTACTGTATATATATATATATATATTTGGTTTTTTAAAGGGTCATGTGAGGTTCCAGTTAAGTAGGATCCCTAGAATAAGAGGTTATAAATCTTGATGCATTTCATTAATTAAATAACATAGGGATATAAATCGGTGTTTCATTTATTGAATAGAACCAATGTAAATAATTTTCTTCAAAATGATGAAAAGGAAAACATAAAATTAAAACAAGTAAATAATTCATTTTTTATATATAGATCCCTCCTCTAGTATTTCCTACACTCAGGGGTAACCTCATATGAGTACTATTTCTTTTTCATTGTAGTAATCATAGACCGTGAAGTTTCTCCAAACCAACCACAAGTGGTGTAGTTGGTAGTCTTCTTGATCCTGACCATCACTGCCCATATCCAATGATGCCACCAAGTCTCCAGAGCCACACCCCAAAGAATAGAAACTGTTGAAAACATTGATTTTTTTAAGGACACTACCAATTTATGGATTTTTATGGCATATTATTGCATAAGTTTCTTGGAAGAAGCTTTCACCTTTATCGAAAACAACTATAGTAGACCTATTTTCTTCCTTGGTGGAAACCATCTGGTTGTGAGGAGTTTTTTTCAAGTGTATATGGTTTATCCAAATAAACATTGATGAAATATTTCTTCCTTAACCTATAAAATGGGATCAAATCCCATGAATTGTAATATTATTGTGATCCTCGGATGGTTCATCTTCAGAGAAGAAATAAATTGACCCCATTTCTCCCATGGATGTAGGAAACACTTTCCCAACCATGTTAAATTTGTGTGTTCTTCCATTTTTCCTCTTTGTTTGTATTTTATTTAATCACATAGATCTTTCTCTCACCCAACAAAGTGGTATCAGAGTTTCTAGGGTTGAAACAGTGGCGGTGTAGAAAGATTTTCCAGTGATAAAAAAATGAAGGTTGTCTGATTTTTTTAAAGATATATTCATGAAGATATAATTGAGCTGATTCCAATATCAAAAACAGTGCCAAAAAATGGAGATAAAATAAAACCAGTTGAAGTGGTCAATGATTCGATCAAACCCTAGGTGCTATAGTACCTCTTTATCGGAGAAGATGGAATTTTCTACACTATTAGTGAATTTCTAGCATGTTTTCGAGAAATTATTCTAGTGATCCATGTCATCACCACCTCGTCAGTCAATCTAGTATGTGAAACCTATTTTGGATACATCTTGGACCATTAGAGTCAATTTTTAGTGATCCAAGAGCTACATCCATCAATTTCAACCATTTCAGATGCATTCTTATGGTTAGGTTTTATATATTCTAACAATTTCAATGAAAGAAAATACCAAAAATATGATTAAACTCATCGCTTTTAGTTATGTCATCTAGAAACATAAAATGGGGGATATTTTTTATATTAAAGATTTTTTGAAACCAATAGTGGATACCAATAGGCACATTGCAGTGAAAATAGAGGAAAATTTAACAAGTGGTAAATCCTATGAGAATATGTCAATTAGTACCCCTCCAGTTGATTTGGAGTGGGTCATCCTCAATTTGAAGTGTGCTTCCCAAATAAAACAGTGGATCAAAAAGAGTATCTTCTTGAAATTTTCCAATGAACACAATGCTTCCATTCGGTTGATAAAATTGAAAAAAATTTATATAATTTAAATTTTATATTATAACGAAAACTTGATATGATGACTTCTAAACTTAACATAAATGATGATAAAAAATTATTGGGGAACATGAGAGAGTTTTAAGGTATTTAATATCTGCTGAATTCCATGAAAATGATGGATGATGATGGGTTGCATCCATTGTTGATGTTAATTTCATTAATGAATACATGGATCAAACTTGCTATATCATTTATCAATTAAACTCTAGATAAAACCGTGACTCTGTAAATGGTGAAATATAGAATTCTAAATTAAGAGTACTAAAGGAAGGATGAGGTATGTACACCTGAATTAGAATATCTTGTCATTGAAAGACAAGGGAAGAATAAATGGTGTGGGATCATTAGAGGAAGAGAAACCCATGAATAAATTATACAATGGAGGAAGTGATCTCATTCATGATCCTGATAGGAAATGAATATCCACCACTTTTGAAATATTAAAAACTTTATCTGATAGTGTAGGAGGATAAATTCAAGGCAGAGGAATCAAGAAGGTAAGACCCAAAATAATGATGCTTCAATTGTGAATGAAGAGATCCTTATTTTTCAGGAAGATAATTAGGTTTGTATTTCAAGAAAATAATCAACATGGGGGATTGATTCGAGAACCTCCTACCATGTCACCACTAGAAGATATTTCTTCTCATATTACACTTCATAGAGTTTTGGACATGTGAATATGAGAAATTATGGTGCATCCAAAATCAATGGTAATATTAATATTTTTCTGGAAACTAATATTGGATGTAGGTTACTATTTAAGGATGTGAGGAATGTTCTAGATATTTTCCTCAATATGATAACTTTTAGAATTCAGGACGAGGATGGAAATTTCAATTCCTTCGATTATGGAAAATTTAATCTTACCATAGGTAACATGTTAATTTCTAAAGACACGAAATATTCTTCTCTTTATCTCATAGATATAAAACCTTTGTAGGATAAATAAATGTAACGAGAAAATATGTTCCTACAAAAGTTTATCACAAGAGACTTGGTCACTTGATTAGGAGAGGAATCAGAATGCTCCCAAGGAAGGATCTATTACCAAGAATAAAAGGTACACATTTTGATACTTTTATTGACTGCATCATGGGGAAAAAAAATAGATTATCATTTCTTGGTTATTTACCATCTAGAAAAAAGATTTTTTAGATTATATTCACACTAATGTATACATGATGATAACTAAGTTAATGGGAAGTGATATTTATTTTGTTACCTTAATAGATGATCATTCTAGAAAAGTATGGGACTTCTCTTTGAAAACTAAAGATCAAGTGTCGGTTGTTTTCAATAGGTTTAATGTTAAGGTGGAAAGAGAATCAAGAAGAAAATTAAAGTGTCTGTGAATGGAAAACGGAGGAGAGGAATGTGGTCTATTTGAGGAGTACTACAAGAGTTTCGGTATTAGGTTGGAAAAATAATTACCAAATATGCCTCATCATAATTTCATTTTTGGGAGGATGAATAAGACAATTTTCAACAGAGTTATATGTATGATCTCAAATGAAAAGCTTCCAATGAACTTTGGGGGGGAGTAAATGAGGACTTCGATTGATCTTATCAACCATTCACCATCAGTTCCACTAAAATTTGATGTTCTATAAAGGGTTTGCATAGGTAAATATGTTTTATACCAAACATGAGAGTATTTGGCTTCATGGAAATTTTTCAAATCTTGAAAGATGAGCATTAAAATATGCATGGAAACAGAAAGTAGTGTATCTTTTTGGGATACACTCATGATATGTTTGGATAATAAACTTGGGATCCTATAAGTTAGAGGATCATTAAAAGTAGATATGTGGGGTTTCTTGAGTATAAAATGATTGAAAATTTTGAGAATCTAGAAAATACAAAGATGTTGCAGTCTGAGGAAATTCTAGTGAATCTAGAACCAGTATCACCACCATCAATTATAGCTAGTGCGAGAGAGATATGTGACACTGATGCGACATCACTACCAGGTAATATGTCTCTTCCTACTATCATTTATCCATCATAAGATATTTTATAATAGATTCCTCTTTAAGAATAGTTTAGTAGATCCACCAGAGAATGACAACTGAGTCATAGATTCTCACCACATGAGAATGTGATGCTCATTGATGGGGAAGATCCATATAGTTATGATGAGGCGATCAAGGGTCATTAAATGATAAAATAGAATAATTCAATGCAAGAGGATATGAGATCCTTTCACAAGAACCATTTATTTGATTTTGTAGAGTTTCCACAAAGAAATAAGGAACTCAAGAACAAGTGGGTGTACATAATCAAAGGATAATATGGAAGCACACAACTACACCATAGAGATAGAATTGTTGTGAAGGGATTCAATAAGAATAAAGGTATTGACCTTGATGAAATTTTTTCTCCAATGGTAAATATTTATTCAATTAGTTTTTATTGGATTAGTGGCTAGTCTAAACCTAGAGGTTCAAAGACTAGATATAAAACACTGTTCTTTCATGGTGATCTTGATGAGGAGATTTGAATGGATAAACCAGAGGTGTTTAAAGTGAAAAGTAAAGAAAACATGGTATTAAAACTTAATAAAAGTTTATATGGTTTGAAATAGGAACCGAGAAAATGGTACAAAGAATTAGACTCATTCATTGAGAAAAATGAGTAGAAAAGGATGATTGTTGATCACTGCATTTTCATTAAAAATATTTGATGGTTATTTCATTATCATATTACTTTTTATTGATGATAAGTTAACTATTGGTAGAAATACCACCAAAATTTATAGATTGAAGAAGGAGTTGAAGAATTATTTTGAAATGAAGGACATGATAGACACTACTCATATTCTTGGTATGGAATATAATCATGATAGGAGGAATCAAAAGTTTTGGATATCTTAGTAGTGGTACATTGACAAGGTTCATAAAAGATTCAATATGATAAAGGAGAAACTAGTCAAAACTCCACTTGTGAGTCATTTTAGGCTCATGAAAATTTAGAGTCCTCTGATTGAAGTGGAGAAAGTGGATATGGAAAAAGTTTCATATTAGTTAGCAGTTGGAGGTCTTATACATGATATGGTGTGCATGAGATATGATAGTGCTCATGTAGTTGGTGTTGTGATAAGAGTCTTATCAAATATAGTAAAGGAGTATTGGATAGTGGTGAAATAGATATTAAGATATATTCCAGGTAAATATAGTAATTTTGTATGTTTTTAGAAATTATAAACCTATTTTAGAAGGATACACAGATGAATATATGGCTGGAGATTCATACTTGAGGAAATCTATATCTGGGAACTGATATCATTTATAGGGGGAGCAGTCTCATGGAAATCACAACTGTAGAAGTGTGTTTCCTTGTCTACCACAGAAGCTGAGTATATCATAGTAATTGAAAGCTAAAAAGATATGTTGTGGATGAAGAAAATTTTATAGGAGTTGGGACAGAGTCAGGAGAATTATATTCTTTATTGTGATATTTAGAGTAATATTAATCTTAGTAAGAGTTTGAAATTTCATTCCAAGTCTAAACACATCGATGTATTATACCACTGGATCGAAAATGTGATATTTCATGTTGATACATTTTATTGAATATGACACGTTCATAAAAGAAAACCAAAGTTGTTTTATAAATGGAAAACGATTTCTTTTCAAGTGTTTTATAAATCTATTTTAAATAAGAACCAATGGATATATGTGGTTCGAAATTGTATAGATTCTTGGTGGAATCCTACTGGAATCTTGATCTGACACCCGACTTTTATCTTTCAATGTTTGTAGCCTTGGTTTTACAGGATATAAGTAAAGGAAATGGTTTCATGCACATGATGAATCTCCTTTCTTGTGTTTCCTACCAGTTTATTGGGATATAGGTGACTTAAGGTCATGTGGAGATGGACCCATGGGTTGTTTCTGGTTGCATGTTGTTGTTTTTCTTCTGATTATGTTTTGAGACCTTGTTGTCTAGATGTTAGATTTTTCATTTGTGGCTATTGTTTTTAAATATGATATATATTTTTCATCCATTATTTTAAACTATTTTTCTTATATCATATGTCCATTGAGGGTGAAATAATTATTATATTCTCTAATATGATATGCAGGTTCTTATCATTGGCCCATATAAATTGGGAACATGCTTCGGGCCTTGTGGTGGGTTAATTTGTTAGGTATAAGATGAATCTAATAAAATTTATCAAATCAAGAGGAAGTGATTTAAACCTTTGTATGAGAATCTCCATTAAAGATAATATGAAAATTTTCATAAAAAAATGATGAACTGATGTTGTGAATGAGCATACTGTACACCAGATATAATATTCTATATCTTCATCATCATCATATGGTTTGATGAATATAATTGAGTGAAAAAATCATACCACCTCTGTGGTGTATCCAGGGGTCGATCTGAATCACTTGACATTTGAACAAGATCCACTAATCTCCCCTAACATGGTAGTGTCTCACAGTGTAATGGAGGAAGATGAAAGAGAGCTTCATATTCTCAGGAGTAGCTTTTTGAATATCCACACACATCCATCATATGGATGTAGGGTTTATATAGAACCCGAGGACACTCTTTGGTGGTGTCTTAATTAACACATGTGTTATAAATCATGAGTTAATTCCCCTTTAATATTCATGAATTCATATATATACATGAATTTAACTCCTCTAGCCATTTCATATTATGTAATGACTTATTTAATTATAGCATACACAATAGAAACATAAAATGATAATATTTATTATTTTTTTGCAATCACATATTGTATAGAATAATATACCCTTATGTTCATGAAGATCATAATTTTCTTACAATAAAAAATGGACTATAATGTCATATATATATATATATAAGTCTTTGAGGAATATTACCATCAATCCCACACATACACTAAATCCTAAAATACTATGTGTCATTTCACCTTATATTGTATTATATACAATAACTTGTGAAAATATATCCAAAACGCTTTTGAATATTTTCCAAAAAACTTTTTGAAATAAATCATTAACTTCACCTTGTATCACATCATATGAAATACCTTGTGAATACCCATAAAAAACACTTATGGATTAACTCTAAAACACTTTAAGAGTAGCTATCTGATCCAAACTCAATCCTTGTTCATTCAACCACTAAGTGTGACCCCATGGTCCTTTATAGTGTTGAAAACAAATATGAATCTCTAAATCCATAAATGTAAGCAAAGTGAGGCCTCTAGAAAAGAATCAATTCTAATCAATATATAAAGGGATATGATGTGATCTCCATTAAACAAAAATATTTCTATACATGTTTTTAATAATATATATCATATTAAAACATGCCTTATAATATTTTCAATTTTTAGTAGATATAGAGTGATAGTGGGACATGAATCATGTCAATACCATATAACCAATAGAATTATTCTCAATTTTCTGAGTATTGACTAATCTGGTCGATGAATACATCACATGTCATTCATCATTCTAGAAAAGAATATCACATGTCCCTTATCCACACACACACGCACAGACACACATATATAATTTCTAGGTGTGACCTCACACTCCCATAGTCTATCTCAATTGAGGGCCCCACTTTCATACACGTCATACAAGGAGAAAAATATCACCTTGTTTAAGCTACAACTGACGATGTGATCAATAACATACTAAACCACCCTCATATTACCTATGTTAATATGAATATTTTCATAAGTTGAGTATAAAATCATGAATGTTCTCATGCTAGGTATCTTTACAATATTAGGTATTGGGGACTCAATTATGTTCCATACACCCCTTTTATACCAAATACATATATATGATACTCCATATGGTATACTTAGTAGGTCATCTAACACATAAAAAGAATCATATTATTTATTTTTTGCCTCATGAGCATATTTTTTATCTCTATAAAAGAATCATACTCATGAAAGCATTAACATTTAATCACTACCTATAATACTTCATGATGAAGATCGATTAAGGATAACTCAATGTAATATTTTAAGAGGTCAATTATAATTTCACTTCACGAAATGTATATATATATATAAATATTTATTTATACAACATGAAATAATGATAAAATGGATGTATCCTTTAATATGATACATTTTTATATTATTAAAATCTTTAAGAATATATATTATAACCAACATAAACACTGGTTTATCAAAAAATATTTGATAAAATTCCAGATCAGCCTTACATTTTCAACACTTTTTGGATTTTTTTTAACATTTTACATCATATGTAACTCTTTTTACATCTCTATTTTACCATATAATAAAAATATTCCACTAAAATATTTAGTGATAAATATCGATAAAGTAAGAGATGTTGAATAATGATGAGATTTAGGAATCATATTCCAAATAGTTATACTTCTCTAACATATTCAAACTTCATAACTTCAGAACAACAAATCTTACAATGAAAATTTTATTGTCTACTTAGAATTATTTCTAAGTTCATTATCATTATATGTAGAACCCTATACCATAAAAAATATCATTGAACCTATTGAATTTTTATTTAATAATACATCGTAACTCTCATAGAATATTAATTATAATCCACTTTAAAATTAAATTGGTGTAATTATTTATTTGTTAACTTTGAAATTATTTATGTCCCAACATATTCCCACAATACTCTTAGAAAAAAACTTTTATGTTACGAAATAAAATTTATGTCCTTTCAGTATGAGTGTTGAAAAAATAAAATATATCATATATGGTTTTCAATTTGTTTGGAAGATTTTTATTGAAAATAATACATTATTAAAATATACCACTGATGGGTGGTGGGAAAAGATTCCCATATATTTTAACAAATACTTAGATAAACATTTTATCTTTGATAAAACACTTTTATTTATATCTTATTCTAAAAAAATGTCATAGAAATTGATGAATCATAAATCTTGTGTATAAAATTAATCATCTTATACTTATTCACAACAAATCTTTGTTATAAAACATATTCTCTTATCACATAATAGAAATGATGATAAAAATATTTCACTTAGATAAATTTGATATTAATAAAATCCTTTACATTCAAATAATATTTATAGTACCTATTTACTATATCTCACGAATATAAACTACAATATTTATCAATTCTTCCTTTGATTTTTAACTCCAGTATATTTACAACACTTTGTATAATATATATTTGGTATCACATACCTTTAAAAATTAAAGAATTATTTTTTATAACATCCATACCTAACATAGACATTCCATAGAGTTTCATAAACCCTTTTAGGTATATCTTGGATGATTCAATCTTATTGAATTATTAATATTCCTTTCTAAAAACCCTATATTTAAATAACCTTGATTGGATTCTTGAAGAAACATTTTTTAACTTTTCAGCTAACTTTTCTTTATCAAGTTTGAACTTTTACCCACTTGTACTTTCTATATAGTACTATAATCATGACATCATATTCCCAATTAATCTATTCTCAACACTTTGAGAATATCGGGGAAAGTTTATATGAATTAAATCACATTATTAGAACATTTCGACAGATGAAAATAGGATAAATTTCCAATCCAAAAAATTACATTATTAGTCTCTCCTTAAAATATGTAATAGAATTGAAAAAATCATAAATATGTGTATTAAAAAAACCTCATCTCATTTTATTAAACAAAAGTTGTTTTCATGCTATTTAAAGGAGAAAAAATGAGATAAAATAGACATCTTATGATGAATTTATACAATCTTGAAGAATCAAAGTCATTGATTAATCAACTCCTTTGCTCCAATAATTGAAAAAAATTAATCTTTAATTACTTTCATCTTTTGGACTTCTTTATATGTACATCACTTTTCAAAAATATATGTTGATATCATATATCTATCAGAATAATAGAATTTATTTATATAACAATTAAATATTTAAGGAAAAATTTGGTCTCATGAGGCCATTTATCATATACAGTCATATGGAATATCATTTGACATGACTAATCATATTTAGTATATAAGACTAAAATTATTGTTGTACCCAATCATATTGATTATATGAGTGGTGACTACGATTCTTTTGTCTATTTAGAATCTAATGATTTTGAAACCTTAAATGAATCACTATAAACTTTCATAACCATCTAGATTCACTTGATGAAAAATTTCAACACTTTGTTACTAAGGAATTAATTGTTATGATATACAGAATTTTCCTCAATAACATTTCTAAAATCAAAAATATTGCTTAATAATTTTTCTTAAGTTACCAGTATTCGGAGTATCTTACTTTAAGACTCTCTTATCAATGATTAATCAAAAATTTTAGCTTCATGATGTTGATTATATCATCTAAAATAAAATCTTTTATCCAATGGGTATCATATATTATAAACAATCAATAATGTACACTTAGGGGCACAACCTACTAGTTCATCCATTGAGGGGTATCATGGGAGGTCTCAATATTGAATCTTCCTAAGTAATTATAGGTATAATAGTTTCTTTTTTCCATTTGTAACCCCCCCATGCAAAACTATTATAATATAAACATTCAATAATTAAATTTATTATATGGGCTCCAACTAAACTGATGGACCCTTTTAAAAACACATCATATCCATTAGTGAGAAAAAAATACATATTTCACCATGAATTACATCAATTATTAGATAAATAATCCATGAATATATCTGGTAGAAAATAGTTGTGAATTATATCATATATGACTGATAGATATTTTAGTGGATAACTCTTAGTACAATTCATCATATAGATATACCCAAATCAATTCCACTAGTATCCTAAATGTTAGGGTTTCCCAGATAAGTGTAACAAAAAGTAGGAATCAAGAATAATATGACAAGGAAAAATCATGGGGTACATAGTTGAGTTCAATAATACAATCAAGATAGTCTAAAATCACTTATTACTTTCATTCCTCACACAATACAATACATGGTTACACGTGTTGCGCTTGACAATACCTCGTTGAATGATCAAGGTCTTAACAAGTATTGCTTTGGATGGAATCCCACACTTAGTATTTGAAGGGGATTTTATTCTCACCATATCATCTCATGTTACTGCCTTTATGTATGCGTTCTTCTAGTGGTTTTATTTTGGAATCCTATTCCCTCTACTAAACCAACATGTTCAAACAATATTAATGTGTAACACTTTACACAACCCAAAAGTTTGTGTTTCTTAAAAATATAGAAATCAAAAATATTTATACATATCTAGATGTATCATATTCATAAGTTACATGAAGACTTCATGTAAAGGAATAGATTTATATGAGATTGAAAATATCCACAGGATTAAGCCCAGAATGACAGAATTCCAACTCCATTCATTTTCCTAGAAAAGGTATTGGCCTCCAGGTAAGTAGGTTTTCTGACCCCAATTCCCTCTTCCCATGGATACTTTAATCAATAGATAATTCAAATCATCATAACTCTAACACGTACAATGAAAAAACTATTCCCAACTACTAAACTTATGATAATAACTTCAGTTACAAACTGAGGTCAAGGTAGATGAAAAACTAAATTCTGTATCATACCTACCATGTAATGAATGTCTCTATTTTGAAGTATTTGAAAAATTAAACTAAATAATAAATAATTTATCATACAAAAATTTTATAACTATAAATAAAAAATGGAATACCATTTTTTATAAATGAACAATTTATAAATTTAAACATGAGATAAACATTTATGAACAATTTAGAAATAAAACATAACTATAAATACATTATAATTAAATATTTAAACTTATAGACATTACATATTTATGAATTTCAAAATTTTATATTCATTCTAATGTGAAAAGTTTCATATTTATCATTATATATAATTTACATTTTAAATATATGAAATTATATGAATTATCAATTATTTATAATCCAAATTCTATTATGTAAAAATTTTAGACAATCTAAATATCATATAAATAATAATTATTTATACCCTGATCATATAAATCATAATTTTTTTTAATGTGTCTTAAATAATATCCAAATATTTCCCATTTTTAGTGTGAAAAATTCAAAAAAAATTATTATGAAAAATTCATAATTTATATATACAAATTTTATATTTTTTCCTTATTTCACAATTTATTACCCTTTATAAATTATTTCATATGATTTATAAATAAAAACTTTTATTTCTACATCATAAGAATCTTCATATAATTTGTTAAAATATATTTTAAATATTGACATTTAATATTTGGGAATACAATATTTGATAAAAATTTAATTAATTATAAAATATTTATAATTAATTAATTTTTAAACGTTTTATAAATTAAATATTCTGAAAATACTTTTAATAAAGATCTAAAAACATTTTATAAACCATTAAAAACATTTCAAAATTTTAAAAACATTTTTAAATAATTCTATGTTTACTCTTACATAGGAACTCATTCCTGTGTGAAGGTAAGATCAATCTTTCCCTTACAGTGACACTCTATGTAAGGGTAATCCAATTTTGGATCCCATACATAATGGTAAGTTACTCATTACCTTTATGTAGCATACATTTAAAATGCTTTGTAAGGGTAAAAATGGTGTTACCTTTATTCGAACCCTTCACATAAGGGTAGGTATCAATCCACATTTACATGGTCTTCTAGAACCATTGCATAAGGGAACTACCATCACAAAGATTGCTCATATAAGGGTATGTCCTTGACGTAACCCTTAATAAAACCTCTTCTATATTTACATAGCCTCTTGTATAAGGGTAAGTAGACGGTTACCTTTACGCAACCCTTTTAAAAATTGCATAACCTTTATGCATGCTATAATGCATAGTAATACATTGGCTACCTTTATGCAACCAATGTTATGTATAAGGGTAGGTTACAACATACCTTTACATAATCTTAGGAAAACCATTTTTACCCTTAAGAAAACCCCCTAATGTAAAGGTAAGCCACAAGTTACCCTTATCCGAGCATTCACATATAGGTATCACACTGTTTATCTTTATCCAATTGATCTTCATAAGGGTAATGAATTGGTTACCTTTATGTAACCCATATGCATAAATATAAAACCTCAGTTACTTTTATGTATCCCAACTATGTAAGGGTAAATAATTTTGAAAAACAAATTTCCAAAAAAAAATAAAAATGCTGCTATATTTTTGGGTTCTTCATCATTTCTTCATAGGATTTCATAGATCTAAATCATTGAACTACTATTATACCACTATTAGGCTTAAAATGAATCTAATAAAATTTATCATATCAAGAGGAATCTTTATAAAAACCTTTTAAGTTCTTCATGAGAGAAAATATAAAAATGTGATAAATATAAATTAAGAAATACTACTATGAATGATCTTACCATTTGTGGGAGAACAACCCACTAAATATTCATCATCATCATATGGTTTGATGAATCTCACCGAGTGGAAAATGAATCCCACCTCTATGGTGTATCTATGGGATAATATAAATCAATAAATTCTTTAGAGGGATCCACCAATATCCACAATGTGATAGTGTCTCATACTGAAAATGAGGAAGATTAAAGATATCTTAATGTTCCTAGGATTCACTGGCCAAATATCCACACATTGCCATTAGATAGATGTATGGTTTATATAAAACATGGAGACACTATTGGGTGGTGTATACATTAAATAACGCATTATAGGGCATGAGTTAATGGCCTTTTTTAGTTCATGCATATATATATATATACATGAATTCAACTCCTCTAGATAAAAAGAATGTAGGTTTGAGAGGTTCTCCATGTTAATTCGCAAGGAAACTAGGTTTCTTCCATGGGTAAGTCAATTCCACACTTTTTAGGTTTTCTTCTTCTTCTTGGGAGTGTATTATCCATTATGACTCATTATTATAAGGATTTGAGTGTGTTTCAGGGTGTTAATGTGGTCTCTCATGATAGTATTTCTTCAACAAGAGATGTTTAAAAAATATTCAATCAAATTAGATTGAAGGAGATCTGGCTCAGGTGGTGGAAGGTTTGTTTCCCAATCTAAGTGCAATCAGGATGCTATTAAAGGGGATGATCTGGATGTTAGGGATAAATATTCTCAACTCCTAACCTCATTTATAGATTCATATAAATGAAGAATTATTAAGAAATGTACAACCATTCATGTTGCAGTGAACCGTGATCCCATTTCAGAAAGGTTGTAGATATGCAAGAACTCTCTTATTGGTTAAATTTTCCTTCCAAAAGGAACTAATCCCTATTGCTTGGAGGAACTAGTAAGATGTATTTATTTGATCTGGGTTTTTTCTTATTAGAAATGTATTTAAATTAGGTGTGGATTCTTCCACTATTTCTTTCCTTATGATGAGTTATTCTAGAAGTCCTGGTGTTTTGGGTCACTATATCTAAAGATGGGATGCTTCCATTTTCATGAGTGGTTGATGGAATTTGAACCCTTTTCAGCTAGGAATTAATTTTCTTAGGTTCAGATAATGATCTATGTCTTTTCCTAGATCTTCTATAATATGAAAATATTATACGATATTGTAGCTATAGTAGGAGTCCCTACATGGATGGATAAAGAAACCAAGTTAGCTAGGTATGGGGACTATGATAGAATATTGGTAGATGTATATTAGGGATTATAATGATTAAAAAAGTGATTCTTTCAACACATAATGATAAAATTAATTTTTGTATATACATTGAGTAGAAGCATTTGTTTTTTAATTTTTGTAATATTATTAGACACTCTAAGAAAAATTGTCTCAAATATTAGACATGTGATTCTTTCCTCATGGAAGGTAATATGGAGAAGGATTTTGGAAGAAAATAAAAGAAAGGTGAATCATCTAAGAAGGATCAGTCCCCCTATGGGGGTGCACGTGATCTAGTTTCTCAGAAGATTGATGCTTATGTGATTCTCCCACCTTAAGAAATTGATTCTATTAGAGGTAATGATTCTATGAAGAAACAATGCGATACCGGTGGCCTTGGAGATGGTTAGGCTATTATTATTTCCTCTGATATACTGGATGAAAACCATATTACCAAGGATATTCTTTTTGAATTGAATTATATTGGAAATAAACAAACATAACATATTGTGTTGATGGTAAGGCTAATTAATCATGAGATAATGAAGTTGAGTGTGCAGTGGAACCACTTCCCATGGTTGTAGACATGGATAAAATTGATATTGATGTATATGGGCTCTCTAAATTTGAAAATTATATTCAAAGGAAGGATGATCATCGGTTTATGATGGAGAAAAAGATGGTCACTTCTACATACCATATGTGAAAAATTAAGGTGGATATTGAGATCCTTACTATATCTAAATTTATGAGGGGATATTTCCCTTTTGGAGATGATAAAATTTTGAATAATTCCATCTCTATGAGGTGGAATAAGTATATAGGGTCCAAGATTAACCCCGATAAGGATTTGAACCTTATAATGATAAAGATCTTATTATTTTTTATAATAAATATATCCAGGAGACGATTCCCCAGTGTTGATTCAATTAGAACGTATTTTGAGGCTGAGATGGTAAATAATTATGGTTTATCTTGTGATTATTTTATTTTTTATAGTGTTACACCTTAATTGGAGTATCCTTATAAAATGTTTGGAGAGGCAACCCACCCTAATTTAAAGAAGAACAATTTTAAATGTTTAGATACTTAGAAGAAATAAATATACTAATTATGCAAGAGTTGTGGGGTCTTATCAACATCCTATAGTGGAATATAAGAAACTAGTTTCTAAAATCCCAATGGAGTGATGTTTTAATTTATTCTTTTCTAATTATTTAAAGAAGAATAGTCCTTCATCTACTATGACACCCTAAATTTTGAGTGGGAAGCTTGAATTCACTATAAGTGATGAGTGTAAAACTAGAAATGTAGAGAAATGTCGGTCCCCTATGATAATTAGTTAGTTAAATATACACAAATATTTTGAACTACTTGCATATGATAAAAGTGAGGATGATGAGAAAAGATATAGGATTATGTAAATAAATAGATGATAAAAATACCTTGGATGATGAGATAGTTGATAATGAAGGAAGGACATGGTATCTAGCCTATACATGGAGGAGTGGTCATCATCCTTATAGTCATGGTCATGGGTGTGGATGAATTGATCATGGAGATAAAAAACATGATCCTTTTATCTTAGAAATAAATCAAGGAAATACTTGGCCTTTGATTTTTCTTTTACAACCTTTGTTTTTTTGCATGAATTTTATTCTTATGTTTGTGTATTAACATCATCCTTTTTTTCTCTTTCTTATAGTTTGATAAATGGGATTCAACCCAAAATTTTTAAAAAATTAATGCAACTCCTCTATCCATTTCATCTTATGTAACAAATTATTGAATGATAACAAACATAGACGAAATATAAAATGAAAACGGTTGTAATTTTATTGAAACCACATATTGAATAAAATAATATAACCTTATCTTCATGTAAATCATAATTTTTATGAAATTCCAAATGGAATATATATATATATATATATAATTAGGGAATATTCCCATCATAATTTGGGTGAAGTTATGGGTTGATCTGGGTTGGTCTGTTACAAATTGGTATCAGAGACTCATATTGCATTAAATCTTATGATCATTCTCATGTATCACCCTCTTGTGTATGGGAGTTGTTTATATACTATATATAGAACATATATAACTCGATAGGTAGTGTGGGGGTGTTCCTGGAAAACTCACTTTTATGAAAAGATTTGATTTTCCTTGAGATGTCCATGATTTTGTAGTGTTCTTGTCCAACATTTTAACATTTTTTATTTAGTTCTTTAAATTTAGTTTATGTTAAAATAATTTAATTATATTTTATTTTATTGTTATTTTTTTATTGTTTATTTCCCCCCTTATAAGATTACTCATGATTTCTAGAGAGGAGGTTGAAGATCAATCCCAATAGCTGAATCTTATAGTTGATCTATTTTTAGAGGAAAAAATCATTCATATAATCCAATATATGGGACAAGTATCTAATGTTGAACCAGACTGATAGGAGGATCATGATTTAGTGTTTACTTAGTAGCATAAATTGATATTTCATGGTAAAAAGGGTCTACAAGATATTGAGTAATGAATCAAATGGACCATAAGGATTTTACACTTTCTCAAAAATCTAGGGGACTCCATGGTTGGATTCACCAATTATATGCTCCAATGGTTGGGAGGAAGTGATGGGAATCTATCATGAAATCCAATCTATACAAATATACCACTTATATTTCCATAAATAAGGACATTAACTCGTAGTTCTGTCCTGATACACTGAGGGCAGTGAAGGAAAGAAGGTTGTTTTACATTGGAGCAGAGAGATCGTTTAATCATGAATAATTCAACTTAGTTTTCCATGTTGGTGAACTTGTCTCCATATCTTATTTCAAATGGTTTTTTAAAGGCATGGAGGTTTGAAATAAGTTTAAGTCTATATATCTGATCTATTTTTATTCTTATGTGCCTACCCACCTATGAAAAGGTCATGGACAAGGCATATATAGATGAGGAGGATATAGTAGGAAAGGAAAATCTCTTTGGAGAATCAATGAAGTTATGAGGTAACTAGAGTTCATTTCCTTATGGGAAAAAGAATCAATATGAACAACATCGAGGTGGAATTAGAAGCATGAAAAGGACACCAGGTCAAAGTCTATTAGTCTGTTACCTGCATTGGAAAAAGGAGAACTAAAAACATGATTGTTATACTGCACCCATAGTGTGTCACAATTTTTGAAAATCTTGTCATCTTTAGTGTTTATAAGAGAGGGAATCCTAAGACAATAGATATGAATCCACCTTCACCCAAGGATCTTAGTTTAGACCTAATGAAACAAAAGGTGTGGGATCTCAACCTTGTGTTAAGGTAGATTCTTGGATGGAAAAGAAATGGAAATATGAGGTTGGAAGTTGGTATATAGTTGAGTGTGAACCAAAGGATAAAATTGTAGGACCAACTACCATGAGAGGTATGATTATCATATAATCTTCTATGGTTATGGATTTCTTTGATATAGGTGAAAATAATTATATTATTTATTCTAATATTATAGATGGATGTGCTTTAATTCAATGCTCATTTATTTATTTATGAATATTTTCACTCATCTAGGGAAGAAATTGAAGTATGGAATCAAATTTTCTAATTTTAGGGTAATGATTAGAAACTCTGAAGGCATGTAGGTTTTTTAGTCATTGACCTTGAAATCATTAACCTTATCATTGGAATGGATTTGAAAATTACCTATAAACATGAGATCAATATTTTATCATCATTAAGTATATTTTATCACTCTCAATGGAGTCACTCATGTCTTCCATGGTGAGTGGGATATACAATTGTGAAGAGTAGGTATAATTTATCCTAGTGATGAGTTGATATCATGCTATTTTCTTCGATTTTTTACATTATATCATTGATCCATGTCTTAGTATATTTATTCTAGTGGTGGTGTATGAGTATTTTGACATTTTTTCAAGTGATTTCTCTAGGTTACTACCCCATAGGGAAGTTGAGCTTTCTATAGTTTTAATTCCAGGGAAGAGACCCTCCCCAAAATGATAATGAAATATCTGCATGACTCATCATCGAACTCACCATGTCCAACATGGTGCAGTTACTCCTTTCACTAGTACCATTCCACTGTGGTCTATAAGGAGGAGTGAGCTGAGATTGCATTCCAGACTCCCATAGAATATTGATGAACTCTTGGTTCATATATTCTCCACCTCGATCTGATCGATGATTCTTTATCTTCTTACCAAACTGATTATCTACATCATTCTCAAATTCCTTAAACTTATCTAAGGCTTATGATTTATACCTCATTAAGTAGATATATACATATCTACTCAAATCATCAATAAAAGTAATGAATTTAGAATATCCTCCTCTATATTCTAAAAGAAATGGTCTATACATATCAGTGTGAACCAATCCTAGAAGCTTTGTGGTCCTTTAACACTATCCATTGAAATTTGGCTTGGTCATTTTACCTTGTAAACAAGTGTGACATATATCACGTGGTTTTAGCTCAGTAGAGTCGAAATATCCATCTTGGAAGAGCTTTGTCATGTGCTTCTCATTTACATGACAGAGATGGTGATTCCACAACTGGGTGATGTATGAGACATGCGAGTTTGTTTCGTTATCGATTTCCATCAGTTAGTTTTCAAAATTTAATACATTCAACCCATTAGTTAAATGCACCATACCATAACATACATTGTTCTTATAAAATAAGAAGCCCTTATTTCCAAACATGAAAATAAATCCATCCATAACCAAACATGATACAAAAATTATGTTTTTGGTAACACTAGGCACATAATAACAGTTATGTAAAACCAAAATCATCCCATTTAGAAATGAGAGATGGTAATCACCAATGGCCAACACAGCCATCCTCGTGGTATCGACAGCTCGAATATCCTCCTTTCTTCTAGAAATCATTCTAAATCTACTTGGTTCTTGCATTTGAAAACATAAGTGATCCCCACAAGCTGTATCTAATACCCAATGTGTAGAAATGGAAAGATTACACTCGATAATGAACACAAGTTTAGTGTCCCCATGATTTTGGGTACAATTCCTCTTATAGTGTCCTGGAATTCCACATGAAAAACATACCCCCTCTTTCTCCTTACCTGGACTCTGGATCTTTCCCTTATTAGAGAGAAGGTTCTTGGGTGCTTCAGACCATTTATAAGTCCTTGGACCCTTTACCTTGTCCATCCTTTTCTTATTCACCATAAGGACTTCAGGTTTGTCATGCCCATTTCCTTATCTACCTGTATAATTAAGGTCATAAGTTCTGATAGAATCTTCTCATCATTTCTCATGTTATAATTGACAATAAATCTAGAGAAGGTATTGGGTAGTGATGATAGGATGAGATCTGTATGCAACTCATCTGGGAAATTAATCCCTAAGATGTCCAGGCATTCAATGTATTCAATAAGCTTGAATACATGAGGCCCAACTAGCGTAGACTCTCCAAGATTAGTTGTAAAAAAGCATTGGAGATCTCATATCTCTCCTGTCTCACCTTCTCTTGATAGCGATCCTTAAGGTGAGACATCATGCTATACGCATCTGTGTTTTCATGTTGCTTCAAGAGCTCATTAGACAAGGCCGATAGCATGAAACATTGTACATCTATGGCATTATCCATGTGTTTCATATAGAGAGATAGTTCCTCATCAATATCCTATTTTCAAGGAACAACTGGAATAGCCTCTTCCAGCACAAACAATTTCCTCTCGTGGAAAAGGATGATGCGTAAAAGCCTCTTCCATTCCTAGAAATTGGTGCTAGTGAGAAGTTTTTCCTTCTCGAGTATGGTTTGAAATGATATATTTGAAGTAATTTGTTTTTCCGTTTATAAAAATTAAGATGATAAGAGGTTTATTACATTATCATGATAAAACTAAGACAACTAAATTCATACTTTTTAGTCTCCCACTATTTTGTCGAAATCCAATAGCCCTCACTTTTGACTTCAGAATATTATGTTTCTTGAATATTCTAGTGGAAAGTATCCATATTACCCTTATAATTACCACAATTAGGGTTGTTCAATAAACTTTAAGGGTTTGTGGTAGGAATTTCAAATGCCAACTGCATTAACTCTTAGCTCCTTGATCCACTGAGTGGACTCCCCAATCCTGAAACCCTTTTATTTTTGATTTCCTCAACCTTTGACTCATGGTCACACCAAGTCCTACTGTGGAAGTCAAACCTTGATGAGAACCAAGTTATGTCAACCCAAAACCTTGAATTATAATTCCCCAATAATTGAAAGAACCCCAACTAGGGTTGGTCAATAAATTTGAATTATGGTTCAATTCTAACCATGATTATGGAAGGCTATAACGACATAATATTTATTTGAGGGATTTTATCCTTATATGTAAATTTATATTTTATTATCTTTGATTATATTATTGATAATATTATGTGGGATATACTTATGTGATTAACCATTTATAAGATAATGTTTACACATAATCCGATGTTATTTTATTTCCATCTGGCATGATTTTTTAATTCATTAATTTTGTGATCGTGAAAACACAACCATAATAAATAAACCATGCATCTGACAGAAATAAAATAAATTGTATGACAATGATCTTGTTATATTGGTTAGTTTATCTAGCAGTTGATAAACTAACCCAATAAATAGTGGAGAAACACATTGAACCTTTTTGGATCGTGTTTACAGCTTTCCACCTATCCACCTCTGTATCTCCTTGGATTGGATTCATCCTGGATCCTAACTTGTGCCACATCCAATAGCTTGTGAGCTCCATCCATTATATATGATTTTATCTCACACACAGTTGAGGGGTAATACATGATTTTATATAAAAGTAACCTTGGGAACACATGCCCTACAGATTAATGAGGAGAAGGATCGCATGCCAACAAATTTAATTTAAATAAATAAACTAAAAGAAACCATTCATATACAAAGTTATTGGTATTGATCATGATCATCCATAAATTCAATGATATTTACTCATTAATAAAACTAGCATTTAATTCTTTAATCGTTCTTGTTTAAGATAAATCATGCACAAATCAATTAATTATCTTTAATTAATCAATATTTTTTTCTTAAACCCTTTTTTTGAATTTTCATGAGATTCTCATCCATCATAATTTTAATGAAATAAATTAATTTAAAATTATCTTTGTACATAACTTGTACCTTGGAGGAAACCCGGTGAATTCTCATTCATAACTACCCAATGAGTAGAAATGAACATTAGAAAGATGTTAATTTAAACACATATATATAAAACACATATCACGTGTTGTGCCGCAGCTTTATAAATTTACTATGGTACACATATCAATAGTTTGTATAATATAATAATAAATTTTAAAAAATATGCATAATTTGGATGAGTACATAGCATGTATTCTGACCACACGGTGTGTACTTTTGTTCACCGTTCATCCAAAGTACATTCTCCGGGACATGGAGTGTAGATGTACTTCGGAAATCTTCAGAGTACGTGGCATGTTTAGTGGGATACACGCCATGTAGTATCCTCATTACATAGTTTCTAGTCGGGAAAGCAGTGTGTGGGGTACACGGTCCTACCCAAACCTGAAGGTACTACACGCCGTGTTCAATGGGACACATGGAATGTAATCTGGAAACTATGTGCCTCATGTTCCTGGTCAACACATGGAGTCTTAAAGACTTAGATAAGATGCAATGACACGGCCTGGTTCGGCGGATCGTCCCGATGCATTGAACCTATACAACACAACGTGTACTTCGGAATACGTTCCATGTATTCTGGTGTTGTACTGCTTGGATTATTTGGTACCTCCAGATGAGTTCCTCTATTTAATTTTAATCAAAATTAAATGAAAAAATCATTTCTGTAAGGAGAACAAGAAACGAAAGAGGAGGAATATATCTCAAGATTTAGATTTAAAAAATGATTAACTTGAATTGAAATAACTAAATTATTAAATAAATAAATAATCAACAAACAAACTAAATAATTATCATCCATGATATGACCCCTTTGATACCACCTATAGGTTCTGGGTGAATCGGAAGCATGTTGAAGGGTGTACCCAACTTTAATTTTGTCCATCAATGACGTTTAATATGAGATCCATAACAATAATAAAATGCCCAATCTTAGGAATAGTTTGAAGAATGAAAGAAAATAAGGGAGTCCCAGAACCATAGATAGGATCATCATATGATGGTTATAATTAATTTAATTAAAATAATAGAATTAACTTGATGTAATTCCCTCTCCGTTGATGTTTTCGATCAAGATATGGTGTGATCAGTCATTGCGTTGTAGAATCAAAGTGTTGGATTCATCTAGCAGTGATCCACACATCCTCCACGTATCTCTGGACGTCACCGAAGGGATCTCCGGGTGCTAGCACAAAAGAGCCTTCACTTGTGATGCCTGCCTTCGATCACCTTGATCTAGTGAAGGATGACCTCTCTCTCGTAGCTTGAGAGTGTTCTTGGAAGAAAATAATTCTCTCTTGGCAAGAGAGATTTCTCTAGATCTATTGTGAATAACCACCCAAAATGTCTAGGCTAATGATAATTATATAATTGGGATTTTAATTACTTAGAAAAATAAAATAAAATTATTACCCGAAAGCATTTATTCATTTAATTTAATTCATAGTAAGACCCCATGTATAATAATAACAGTTGATTATTATTATTAATTGACATGTGCCCAATGTATTACACCTAATATTATTTAATTAAATAAATAATATTATTTTTCACAAATTCCGAGAAAAAATACACGACGTGTATATTAATTTACAAGGCGTGTACTTTAGTTTTTCCATTCTCTGGATTTCTTCAACCACATTTATTAGACCTTGAATAATGGGTATTTATTTCTCAAATAAATATCACTGCATTACTCAATAATAAATACATTTTTTCTCCCACAATATATTCTCTCGAATAACTAGTGTCGAAATAAATAAAATCAAGAATCCTTGAATAATTATAAAACCACAATCGAGAATAATCTTTATTCATAATTTTAAATTAATATTTAACTATGATACTTGGACACACTTAGTGTGTGACCCTCTAGGCCTCTTTCTCAGTGGCATTAAGAAGAGCCTGCCTAAATTCCAAGGATAACGTCTAGTAAAATACCAAGGAACCCATATAGAATTAAGTTAATACTGCAATGACATGTCACCTCTTACAAACACTTACTATGTAATGTAATCCCGTAGTCATGATATCTCTAATCAAGGAAGTTTCATGCTAGTTCCATCAACCCATCTGCTCGATTATTCTTTCTTTGACTTTTCAGAATTGAACATTCTGATTCCTCACCATGGCCATGGATTTATTTAGGCTATATCAATTCCATCAAAGGGCATGAGATATCTACTTTTGTTATGGAACAGAAGGGACAAATCCTTTCTTGAATTATCTATTAATGCGGTATTACTCGTGACACACCAAACAAATCCTACCTTGCTATGAATAGTGTGCTATCATAGTTTTTATCAATACATCTAAGTTCATGAGTTATAATACCCATTAATAATAATATTAAGTCTAAGGACCAATACACACGTCCACAGATAGGAACATCCAATGACAGTATGAAATGTGGATTTCCTACTGGCGGGTCTCGTTCTCATTATATCTTCCTGAATATTACCATAGGTGCACACCATGAGAAGGTGCCTGGAAGTTTTATGAGTCCTCACTCCTAATATCCTGTATTATTTTTTCCCCAAATAACATCATCCGGTCATAGGATATATATTCAAGAACAGTGTTATGGAACTTCTAGGTTCTCATCATAGTAGGGATCTGCTATGACCCTTTAATGAAACAACTATCCTTTGGACATTATCACATGCACTATCAGACAGAAGAACAATCAATATGTGAAAAGGTATTTATTGATGAATAATGTACAAAGTAGTTGGTTCTAGACCACCAAATCCAACATATACCACATCCAATCCATAAGGTTCTATACTCCTTATGAACCAAAATGTGATATCCAATAAAATCATGCCTTAACATCTCCCATCCCATGAAATGAATGGTCCATGGCTCAAAATTTCATAACTGACTACTTAAGGTGTCTACATTAACCTATTTAAGAAAAAACTATTAGGATATGACAAACAATTTACGTATCAATTATGTTTTCCAATTCCTACAATAAGTGTCATCAAAATTGATTATTTATCCAATGAACTTAATATGAAATATGAAAATCCATGCAGAAAATAGACGTGACACGGTAAAATGGATTTAATAATAGTCTTAAGGTTTCTAATAATGATGCATATAACAATGCTGCTTTCCGTTATATCATTAGTCCAAGGATGAAATAAATCCTCAATAGGGATAACAATAGTAACTGCAACACAACATGTGTGTCACCTCATGGTGAAATGATATCAACATAAATAGAAAAAAATCAGAACAAAATTTATAATTTAGGAAAGTCGGCCTTTACATAGAACATGGGTTTGTGATGCCCAAGCATGAAATGTTACCAATTTCCATGTGCTCCAAATCTCAAATATATTGTCTCCAAATAGTAAATAAGGAATGGAGCCACTCTAATAGCATTTTGTAATGTACCGACATAGGATACACTTAACTCGTTCCCCGAGCTGGTGGGTCACATGGCCCCAAGCCTTGCTCCCCATATGCTAGAGGCTACCGACTAGTAGCATGGGTGTAAAGGTATTATAGTGCGGAGACTATACCCCCATGTTCCATTTTCACATCTGATACCACAGATAACATTCAATATTGTAAGCATTATATAAAAATACAGAATAACAATGTAATGAAATAATAAATGTAAATGATATGATTGACAAGTGCAGAAGCAATAAATAAAAAAATAGATGAATAAATATCTAATAATCCATTATGTTAGTGATTGATGTAGATACCCACCCAGGATTTCCCAAATCTAGTGTTTTCTACTAAGAACATTGGAATGACTAGAAGGAATCAATCCCCAAAGGATAGATCATTTTCGATGTCTTGGTAAACCATATACATAAATGAGTATTGTATTACAAATGAATATATTTATTACACCATAATTTTTAATATTCTTTGTAAATAAGTAATTAGAGGATAACTCTAATAAATTTAGTAAATCCATACATAACATTTATTGTAAGATTCTTGGATTTGTGTGGAAAGAAACATTATACGGGTGAGCACAAATGCTGAGTAAGGGGAAAATATATCAGAAGCAATAATGAATCAATGAGAATAGTCAATATAGAATGATAAATAACTGAAATCACATTCCATGTAATCAATAAACTGAATGGATGTACGTAAGCAATATGGAATGTTAATAACTGGAAGCACATTCCATTTAAATAACTAGATAAGGAAATATCAATATGGAAGGTTACGAAACTAAAACACATGCCATTTATTTGATGAGCTGAAAATGAAATGTATCCACAGATATGTCAATGCATTATCTTATGGATGAATAATAACTAAATATTAAAAATTAAATGCATTCATATATATGTCGATGTAGAATCTTATGGATGAATAATATAAAAATATAAATAAAGGAAATGATTAATTATTTGACACTATTTTTCCTATGTACATGGAAACTTTACCATCAATATCTTTCCTAAGACGGTTTAAAAAATGTATGGTAATAACCCATTTAAGGTGGATAGCCAAATGACTCATCCCATGAGACTACCGATTCATTGAGGGACTATTTATAACCAGGCCATAACTGTGTCATACCAGTCCAAAACATTCCCCGTCTATCAAATAATTGATTTAACAATGAGCCTTATGAAATATCTGTATAGATAAGAGATATAGTTTTATCAATATTAAACCATATAGTCAAATAACTGTCAATGTTGACATTTTATGTAAAATGGTATATGATTTAGGCAATAGTAGTATCCATGATAAATGAAATGGATATTTTTTGGGAAATTCAATGTTCAATGATCATAAGAGATTGAATATTTCAAGGGGACTAATAAATAAATCTTGGAATTGAATATTAATAATATCCTTGGCCAAATAAATTATAAACCATCCAGAGCAATATTAAGGATAGTATCAATACAGCAAATCCCATGTGGGGTAAAAATATAGGGTTTCTATAATCTATAAAATAAAAGAATAGCTTTTAGAAATATTCTTGAGGAAAATATCCTTTTATTTTGAAAAACTATTTGAAAACATTTTTATTTAGAAATAAAACTTTTGAAATTGAAAAGGGAAGTTCAAATAAATGACGGTGTATGAATCTGTACATGTTGTATGAGGTTTTTTTAAGAATAAAAATCATAATGTTGGATGGAGGTAAAAAGAATATTCATTTTGTATTGAAAAAGGTTAGAAAATGACTCATTATGAAGGCGACAAGAAGACTCCTTTGAAATATTGGAAAAATAAAAAAATGATAAATATGTATTTACCAAATCATTTTAGAAACATTTTTTAAAACCTCTTAATAATACATGGTTTTTAGAATAAAACAGGTTCTCCATCTAAAGAGAGAAATAAAATCAGGTTTTTTAAAAAAAAATTCTAAAAAAAATTTAGTGCCAAAGAATTGAAGATTGGTACTAATACTTGAAAATGGTTATGAATAACCATATAATAATTAATGGGATATATTGAAAAATTGTAATATAATTTCCTATAATGGAAATAACATTGAATGATCCTTAATGTTTTTGTTGAGGAAAATAATATTTAGACATCCCAGATTGTCCCATACCACATTGAAATATTTTAAAACATAATACTCATGAAGGAATAAAATTATATGAATGTTTAAAATATAATTATAGTAAGTAGATTCATGATATATCATATAAAGGGTAGTACATACACCATGTAAAAGAAACTAGGTGCATAATGACAATTATGCCTCAATGGAATGTAATTTGAGACGAAAATCCCTTACCAATGTGGTAACAAGTGAATTAGAAAACCTAAAGGTAATAATCATTAAAAAAACTTATAAATACCATGATGATAATAGGGTTCCGAAAATTATATTTCAATTTGGAAGTATGTACCCCATATATGAGAAATTAGGTGTATAATAATTAAGTATGCCTCACAGAATAAAAATGAGACAATAATTCCTTACCATACATTTCCTTTCAGGTGAACATACTTTAAATTACTTTATAATAAACTCATGTTAATTTTCTAAAATATTTTTAACCTTTTTCATGTTTATAATTAATTTTATTTCACTTATAACCATTTTATGTACAACTATATAAACAATTAAGTTTACATCGGGTGTTTTTGACCAATTTCAATTTATGTGTCCAAACAAATATTGCTGGTCAACATGGTCATAGGGTTAATTATATAAAATCTCCATAATAACAAAAATTGTATAATGATAATATTTATACATAAATTATACATTTAAAACCAATCATTAAATATGGTTATGAAAAATTAATTAATGTTATAGTCATGGAGATGGTAGGTCGTACGTATGCATTAGTAACATTCCCATTTTTAAGTGATCATTGTGGAAAGAAGGTAAGTAACTAAAATAATTAAATAATGATTATTATATAATAAATATGAAATAATTTAATCATATATACTTCTATATACAATAATGTGGTGTCAGAGGAATCACATCATGTTGAGGAGATTGTAGTCCACACATCCATGAATAACGTTATCACTTTTTTCTTATGTGAAAGGGTAATAAAGAAAATGATCTATATATATCCATAAAGTTAATTATGTTATTAATATCATATATATTTTCTTATGTCTCATATGTTTAGTTATTTCCATTCATTTATACATTCTATATATCGTGCGAAGAATCACATCACTTTGAGGGGGCGGTAGTCCACGCTTCCTCAAACGAGATTATCATATTTACACAACTTGGAAAGAAAAAATGTATTTTATAAATAAAAAATAAGGTTAAAATATTATATATATCAAATATAAATATATTTTTCATCATAATGGACACCATAAGATGCTGTAATGGAGAATTGAGCAATCAACATTTCATGAGGCAGAAATTCACCATTCAATGAAACAGTATGTTCCTTACCAATTAGATGGAGGTGTGTGTAAGTGATGTTATAACACATAGTATAACATTATACTGGTATATTTATTATAATATTTTTGGTTTAAAATAATATAATAAGATGAATATATGGGTTGAATAATGGAAATGAAACTAGATAGATTGAGAAAAGACATTACCTTTTAATTGGGTAACTTCTTTTGGTTTAACCAAAAGGCATAAATGGAATGTATTCTGGACAATGGGAGGATTATAGGTCTAGGTTATGGAATCTGGGAGACTATTTGGGAAGATATTGGCCTAAATTAAGAGTTTGGAGAGGTGTGAGGAATGGGTAGAGGTGGTGGCCTTTTATTGGGAAGGAAAATGACTCACTTGGTATTATTGAAAAGAAGTTAGATATGAACATGTTATTTCCTAATAAAAGTCATAAAGACCCACCAAAAAACTTTAATAGAATGTAAATTACCGAAATATTTCTATAAAATGGGTGTTGGACAAGTTTCTAGGTCACATGGTCCCTTAAAAATAGGATTTTAGTCCATTTTTATGCCTAATTACACCTAAATCACTGTAATTAATTTTAATCACTTCCATTAAACAATTTTGTAAAAAATTAAGTTGATTTTATTATAAAAAAATTATCTTTATTATAATTTTTTATTTTATATTTTAAAAATTCAAATCATAGAAGCTACATAATTAGGATTAATGCTAATCTCACAAACAGACAGATTAGGTGGTTTTAGTAGCAAAATGTTCAAAACATTGTTATATTTTTATATTAAATTGAAAAGTTAAATTGATAATAATAAACTAATTTTTTTTAAATATTAATAATATTTAAAAAAATTATAATATAATTTAACATTAATAATTATTTAAATGAAAAGGTAGTTTTTAACTAAAGCCCAATATTTTTTACTATTCACTAAAAAATAAATATTCTCATTAATGTCACAAAAATTAATCCTAAGATAATTTTGATATTTTGAATTAAAAATAAAGTTTATTTTATTTAATTAAAATTTTAAAGTGTGAAAATTAAAATTTGAAAGGGATTATCCATTAAAAGGCGATAAAATGGCCTTTATAAAATATTGGTTTTTAGAAAAAACATTGGGTTTGTTATTATATTATGTTTATCAAACATAATTATTGAATATCATAAATATTTGATTGAATATATAACCTATATATTAAATTAAAATAATTAACTAATTGTAATTACATTTATCTATTATGGTAAAATAGCTTCGTGGGCCTAAACATTGTTTTCTATAAAAATATCCTTTTCATATTCAATTGGTAATTATATTCATTTATAATTTTTTTAACCAAAAATTTAGTTTTCTAAACAACATATTTTCATAATTTAGTTAATATTATTCATAAATACTAGTTTATATCTTATAATATTTTCATAATCTATTTTTATTTGGTGAAACTTGGTCTTACGTACAACACATGATTTTGAAGAAGATCGCTCTTGTGTGTAATACAAGATATCGAGAAAGATTGATATTTTGTGTAACACATGCTAACTCTGTGTTTATTGTAAATATTAAATATATTATAAAGTATCTATATATTGTATTAGTTTATGCGCTTGTAGTCAGGTGTTACACATGTTATTAAATAAAATGTTCTTACAATAATTTTTTATGGTTTCCGATTCTACCCACCTTATTAGAATTGTGTCCTCACAATTTAAACTAAATATTGGAAATATATTATTTGATATTTTCTACATTTAAATCCTACATCATGATAAGATTTTAGGAAACATCCTCTAGAAAATATAGAATTGAACGTACAAAGGTCACATGGAATACAATGTAATTAAGTATCTAAGTAGGAGAACAATAGTGGAAAGCATAAATACGTACATTAAAGAAAAGAGTGAATATTTATAGGGACTGTATGAGGTCATCAATAAAAAATAAGTGAATGATCAATATAATGTTGATGGACTCAAAACCATAAGTTTTTGATGATTTAAAAGTCCATCAGTTCAACAAAAATCTAGGTATTAAGAAATTTTTTTATTTCAATGTCATTTTACCAATGTTGGGTAATAATTTTGTTGACCAAGAATATAATGAATTAATCCTACTTGATAGGTTTAAATCTCATATAAACAATCATAAATTTTGGTTGGTCTCTGATCAAATTATAATTCATCCCTTTACTCCCAAAAATTAATTACTAACAATGAATTTTTTTATGCTTGAAGCACTAAAAGATACTTTTAGAGGATCTTTAGGCGTATAAAAGAGTGACAAGTCTATCTATTTGATCTTAATTATCATTCAAAACTAATATGGTTTATAGATTAATCCCAAATCCTAAAAAGCAATATTACTGGTTCATCCTTAACATTCATTCGTCATATTTTTTAACTAAAAATACTGAAAAACTAACCAGGACATTGTGTAGGTAAGTGGTTAGAGTCAAAACCTTATCATCCTTTGGACATGGTTTCATGTCCAACAGTCTTGCCTAATTTTATTGGTTGTCACCCAAATTACAGAGTTTCCTTTTCTAAAACCATATTAATATAACGTCAAAAAATAATACTATTTACATCCATGAAATGTGGTTAATCTATAAAAAGTATTTTAACTAACTTTTTCAATACAACCTCAATACTTAAATACCTCATACATTTTATTTCCACATAGGTCCTTCCTTGGTCTAGTGTTTATCTATTACATCATTAGTTAGATTTTAAAGTCATTAATTTTTATCTTCAATCTAAAACTCTTTAGTTTTAACCTAGGATACTTATTATGTATCTAAATCCTTCATAATGGGTTTTAAATAAAAATTGGATTATCGTATGCATATCCTCCAGGAGTGTCAAACCAGGTGTGCAGTAAGACCCGCTGTCGTGTAACGGGTAATCCTAAGTCGAGCCCAAAACACCTTTTTAGAGATGTTACTCCTAGTTACGTCTATTCTAGAACCACATCCACTTGTAGTATCTAGACATAGAAGTGTCATTAGGAAGACCCACATATTATACACTTTACCAAAAATCTAGGGTTTTCATCAATACTTATCATCAAATTCTACATTTGGGTTATGTTCTCTAACTTAATTTTTCCTAAATCTAGTTCCCAAGGTTGTTACCAAACTTCCTCTGTCACCAACTATAGCGACCCATCTTCAGATAGCCTAGAGTTGGTGTCTGCTGTAAAATAAATTAGCATGATTACAAGGAATCAAGCCCCGAAGGACTGATCAATTTAGTAGTCATAGTAAACCAAATACATAAATGATTATTGCATTACAAATGAATAAATTGATTACAACATAATTTTTTTCTTCTTTCTAAATAAGTAACTCCGATGGAAAATCTAATACATCTGGTAAATACATGCATATATTTTATCATAAACTCCTTGGATTCCTAGGGAAAGAAACATAATAAGGGTGATCACAAATGCTCAGTAAGGGAAAAATATACTGAATATAATAATTAACCTATTAGAATAGTAAATAGGGAAAGGTGAATAATTGAACACACGTGGCATGTAATCAATAAACTAACTAGAAGAACATAATAAATATGGAAATTTAATAAATGGAAGAACTTGACATTCAAATAACTAGATAATGAAATATCAATACGGTATGTTAGGAAACTAAAACACATGTCGTTTATTCAATGAACTAAAAATGAAATGTATCCATAGATATATCGATGCATTATCTCATGGAAGAATAATAACTTAATCATTAAAATAAAATTCATCCACAGATATGTAGATGCAAAATGTAATATAAGAATAATATAAGAATATAAATGAATGAAATTCTTAATTATTGGATGCCATGTTCCTAGGTAAATGGTACCTTTACCTTCAATACATTTAGTAAGATGGTTTAAAAATTTTAGGGTAAAAACCCATCTAAGGTGGCTATCCAAATGACTCATCTTAAGAGACTACTGATGCATCGAGGGGCTATCTATAATTGGGCCTGACCCATATCATACCAGTCCAAAAAATTTCTCATCTATCAAATAATTATTTGACAATATTCCTTATAAAATATCCGTATGGAGTAAGATATAAAGATTTATCAATATTATACAAGATAGTAAAATAACTGCCAAAGTAGACAGTGTCTGTAAAATGGTATATGGTTTAGGCAATAATAATATCCATGATAAATGAAATGGCTAATTTTGGGGAAATTCAATGTTCAATGATCATAAGAGATTGAATATTTCAAGAGGAATAATAAATAAATCACAGAAGTGAATGTGAATAATCTCCTTTTCTAAATAAATCCTAAATCATCTAGATCAAGATTAATAATAGTATAAAAAAAATACCATGTAGAGTTAAAATAGTGGATTTTTGTCATCGATGAAATAAAAGAATAGATTTTGAAAATATTCTTAAGGAAAATATCCTTTTATTTTGAAAAAACATTTTCAAAATATTCTTCATTATAAATAATTCTTCTAAACATGAAAATAATTCTTCAATGATTTGACAATAGATGAATCTGTACATATTGTACGATGTAAAAATAATATTCCTTTTGTATGAAAAAAGGATAGAAAATTCCTTATTAAGAAAGAGACTGTATGATTATTTTGAAAAAATGGTGAAATACAAAAGAGGTAAAAATATATCTACCAAAACATTTTAGAAACATTTTTGAAAACCTTTTAATAAAACATGGTTTTTAAAATAAAACAGGGTCTCGGAATAAAGAGATAAATAAAGCTGGGTCTTATGAAAAACATTTTCTAAACAATTTTGGGTACCAAGGAATTGATGATTGGTACTAATACTTGAAAATGGTCATGAATAAATAGATAATAATTAAAGGGTTATGTTGAAACATTTTTATATAATTTTTGTGAATGGAAATACCATTTAAATGTCATTAATGATATTATTGAGGAAAATAATCTTTAAACATCCCAAAGTGTCTCAAACCATGTTGAAATATTTTAAAACATAATACTAATTAATGAATAACATTATATGAATGTTTAAAATATCATTAGAGTAAGGAAATTCATGATATATCATGTAAATGTCAGTAAATACACCATGTAAAAGAAACTAGGCACATAACGATATTAAGCCCAATGGAATTTAAATTGAGGTGGAAATCCCTTAAAAATGTGGTAATAAATGAATTGGAAAACCCAGAGGTATTAATAATTAAATAAAGAATTTAAATACCATTAAGATAATATGTTTCATGATATTATATCTCAATGTGTGAGTAAGTACACCATGTATAAGAAGTTATGTTCAAAACAATTAAGTATGCCTAATGGAATGAAAATGAGACAATAATTCCTTACCTTGTGTTTCCTTTTCGGTGAACGTCCTTTAAATTCTTGTATAATAAACATATGTTAATTTTATTATTTATTAATAAATATTTTCATGTTTATAATTGATTTTATTTCACTCATTACAATGTTGTGTACAACTACTGAAACAATTAAGTTTACATCGGTTGTTTTTGACCAAATTCGGTTTATGTGTCAAAACAACAATTATTGGTCAAATATAGACATAGAGTTCATTATATAACATATATAGAATAATAAAAATTATATAATTATGATATTTATTAATAAATAATAATTTTAAAATAAATCATTAAATATGGTTATGAAAAATGAATATATATTACAATCATGGAGACGGTAGGTCATACGTACGTATTAGTAACATTCCCATTTTAAGTGATCATTGTGGAAAGAATGTAAGTAACTAAAATCATTATAGAATGATAATTATATAAAAAAATATCATATTATTTAATCATATATACTTATATATATCATTGTTTGGTTTAAAAGTAATCACAACATGTCGAGGAGGCGGTAGTCCACACTTCCTCGAATTACGTGATAACTTTTTAAGTGCATGAAAGGCTAACAAAGAAAATGATATGTATATATATATATATATCTAGAAAGATAATTATGTAATGAATATAATATATATATTTTGTATGTATGATATATTTAGTTATTTCAATTCATTTATACATTCCATGTATCGTGTGAACAAATCACACTTCTTTGAGGGGGTCGTAGTCCATTGTCCGTCAAACGAGATTATCGTATTTACACAACTTCGAAAGCATAAATGTATGTTATAAATAAAAAATAATTAATTTAAAAAAATTATAAATAACATTTATATTTTATATAAATATATTTTTCATCATAATGGAAACCATAATAGGCAGTAATGGAGAATTGAATAATCATCGTTTCCTAAGGCAGTAATTCGACATTCACAGAAACAGAATGTTTGTTGCCAATTAGATGGAGGTGTGTGTAAGTGTAGGTGTAGATCCATGTATAAAAAATCATATTGTATTTAATATTTTTTTAAAATAACAGAATAAGTAGATTTTAGGGGTTGGAGAACTGAAATGAAACTAGAGATATTGAGAAAAGACCTTACCTTTTAATCGGGTAACTTCTTTTGGTTTAACAAACATAAATCCATGGATGGTATTATTCCCAAAGGGATGATATTAGGTAGATATGAGGGATTTTGGGAGACTATTTGGGAAGATATTTCTCTAACTTAAGAGGTTTTGGGGGAGTGATGAATGGTTAGATTTGGTGGCCTTTTATAGGGAAGGAAAAAAGAACTCACTTTGTATTTTTGAAAAGACGTTAGGTGTGAACATGTTATTACCTAATAAAAGTAAAAAAATAGTACCCAAACTCATTAATGTAGGGATAATTTCCAATATTTACATGAATCAATGTTTTGAAAAGTTTCTAGTCCATTTTTCCCTTAAACATAGGATTTTAGTCCATTTTAAGCCTAATTACACATAAATCGTTGTAATTACTTTTAATCGCATTCATTAATCAATTTTTTCAAAAAATCAGTTGATACTATTAGAATAAAAATATTATCTTGATTAAAATGTTGTATTTATTATTTTCAAATATTGAAATCACAGAAGCAAAAAAATTTGGATTAATGCTATTGTCGCAGAAAGAAAGATTAACTAGTTTTAGTAGCAAAATTTTCGAAATATTGTTATGTGTTTATATTCAATTTAAAAGTTAAATTTATTATAATGAAATAAATTTTTTTATTATATGAGTATTTGATCCAATGTGACTTTAAAACAAAATTTTCATAAAATTTATCATTAATAATTATTTAAACAAAAAGGCAGTTTTTAACTAAAATACAGTATTTTAGACTATTCACTAAAAAATGAAGTTTCTTGGAAATTTCCCAAAAATTAATCCTAAGTTAATTTGGGAATTATTAATTCAAAAATAATTTTTATTTTATAAAATTAAATTTATAATAGTGTCAAAATTAATATTTAAAATGGGTTCACCATTAAAAGGCAGTAAAATTGCCTTTATAAAAATATAGGCTGTTAGACAGAACATTGGGTTTGTTCTTATCTTATTTGAATCAAATATAATGGATGAATATCAAATTTTTTTGATAGAATATATAATATATATATTCCATTAAAATTATTAGCTAATTTTAATTACTTTTATTTATTATGATAAAACAACTTCGTGAGCATAAAAATAGTTTTCTATAAAAATATCATTTTAATATTAAATTTGTTCTTATATTCATTTCTAATTTATATTTAACCAACAATTTAGTTTTATAAACCTTATATTTTCAAAAGTTAGTTAATACTATTCATAAAATCTAGTTTATGTCTTATAATATTTTAATAATATATCGTTGTTTGGTGAAACTCGGTATTGCGTACAACACAAGATTTCAAGGAAAATCGCTTTTTCATTTAATGCAAGATATCGAGAAAGGTATCTCTTTTGTGTAACACACACTAACTCAGTGTTTATATTAAATAGTAAATATATTATAAAGTATCCAGATATTATATTACCTTGCACACTTTTTGTCACATGTCATACACATTATCAAATACAAGGATCATAATTTAGTTTTTCCAGGCATCAGATTTGATACATGGATGCATGTAATACTAATATAAAAAGGGGAATAAGGGTAATACTGATACAATAATTCTATAAAACCTAAGAATATTATAAAAAACTACTCCATAATAATCTTGACCCTATTCTTTCTTGATGAAGCTAATATTTTGAAACATTTTTACTATATGTAAATGTTTATAAACCCACCGTAGAGTTATTTTATAGAAATTTTCACTTTTTAGGGTTTTGTGTTATTTTGATATTAAATTTAAAAATATCATAATTTTGGATTTTAGCAGTTTCAATTTATTTCTGTATTTTAGAAATATCATTCTATAAACTAATTGAAATTGTGAAATTAGATTTTTTAGGATTAGATACATCTTTTGATTCATTTTATCCATATAGAATAAATTATCAATCCAAAAATTGTATGCCCAAAATTAGCTCACAATCAAGGCCTCAAAAAATTTACACATATCTAGAAACTTTTATTATTGATCTTATATATGGAATTTCACTAGATCAATGAAGCTGAAAATATAATTTAAGATTTATAAGAATTCAAGGAACATCATTCATGAATGTGTTAACACATGAATCATTTATATTCAATGTAATTGGGACATGGGAAATTGGAAAATTTGAATATGAAGAGTCACTTGGACAAAATTAAATTACAGGATTAAATTACTCATAACTCAAAATATATGATGCCCAATATGGCTTAAATTTTGAGGGTGAACATGGATAAATCATTAGAAAATTTTTTAGAATAAATAAATTTCAAATTATGAAATTAAATCCGTTTCCCACACATTATAATTTGTTGATCATATTGGGATATATCATTTATTTCCACACTCCCTATAAAAGATATGTTTCTTCTTCATTTCAAAGGGTTGGAAACTAGGGGGATGCCTTTGTTAGAAATCTATAGTAAAATTTTAGTTTCTTTCCATATATAAATTTATTTCTGATTTAATATATTGTTTTTATTCTTCATACCTCCCATCTTCCATTTTTATTATTTTATGTGTTTCTCCCACCATGTTCCCTTATGTACTCCGCTAAAAATAGAGAAATAACCTCGACATTTGTTCAAGGGAGGTAATTGTGATTTTATTGAGTTTTATGTTCTTTAATTATTTTTTATTTATTCAATTATGGTAATTTCTATGGTGGTCAAATCGATTATGGTGAGAAGTTTCCTCATTTTGTTTACCACCATGTTCTTCTTATTGTTTACAATTATCCTTACCTTCACTATTTGTGTCATCCATAAAATGGAGTATGGAATCGATTGTGATGTTTGGTGGAGTGGTCTCCATTATGACATAAGGAAGAAAATTACCCCATATGAAAAGATCTCAGTATGGGGTGGTTCAAATTCAAATGAGATGGTGAGGTGTGGCATGTATTGATCACCTCATTGAGTTGAATATTGAGATCCATTTTGAACAATGATTTCAATCACTATGAACTCCAAAGAAAATTTTCCATCTTTATTTGTGTCTAACATCATTCATTATTGAACTTTCATTATTATTTATATTATATTTATATTTCATGGATTTAAACACCCATATATATTAGTTTTATAGTATAATATTAGACAGATTCATAACATTGAAAACATGAAAAAAGTTTGTTGTGAGTGGCCTCTTTGTGATTTACCCTAGGTTGTGAAACTATGGTAGAATCATAGGATAATAAGAAATTAATTGAATATTGTTTCATGAGAAACCCATTTTTGTCAATTTTACATCATTTCTATGGAGGAAAAGTGTTTACACATACTGTTTTTTATAAAAATTCAAAAATTCAAAAAAAAAAAGAAATTCATTACATATCATTATTTATTTGGGTCATAGATTACAATAGTGTTTTTTCTTTTTCATGTCCATGTGCATAATTTTTAAATAATATAATATAATTATAAGATTCAAATTCTTGATAATTAATAAAAAATGGACCAAAATGATTTGAATCTTTAAGAGAATTTCAAAATTCCTAAAAAAGAATGCATGATGGTAGTGTCACTAGCCGCCAAAGTTAAATAAGTAAATGTCTTATGTATAGAATGGAAAAAATTAAAATATAGGGAGAATAAATTTCTTATTCTACTTATAATTAAATAATACATTTTTGATGTTGAATTTATACTTTATTATCTACTCCCCTCTCTAACAAATGAGTCACCAACTGCCTTTCGTAAGGAAAATGAATTTAAAGATAAAAGTTTTGAGTGAGATAAAATTTATGAACATTCATTTTATACAAATTTAATTGATTATAAATTGGAAACTGATCTACCATATTATGATCTTGTATATTCAGTAACACTACTACATGGCCTAGATGAATTATATTAAGAATTAGTTTGTGTTGAGGAGAAGATAGAGGAGCTAGTCAAGTTTTTAACCGATGCAAATGAGGATGATGAAACCAAAGAAAAAATCCTTGAGTAATAATTTTTTGAACATGAACTAGAATATAATCCATATGCTATTATTCTATATTCATGACCAGTGGACACCACTCATTCATATGACCAAACCAGTGAGCACCCCTTTATCTTTTTCTCTCCCCCTCTCGATCTCAAATTTTCTTATTTATATATTTTTTGGGTTGAGACTATTTTTCTTTTTATTCAGGGTTCCCAATAATATAATCTTATAATGGATGTTGGGTGACATAAAATGTGGTGGTTCATAAGAAATAACCCCATCCATGTTCAGACTAGGGTTAAACCACTCTTATTTCCTGACTAGGGGAGGTAAAAACCCGACAACCACATGGGGTTCAAACCATGATCTATCCTCTTTTCCCTTCCACTTTATTTTTATTTATTTTCTTACTATATTATTTATTTCATTATATCTTGGTCTAGAAGTAGTTTCCATGGTATTAACATAATTTTTTCACTAGAAAATAATGTCAGGTTGTATCTTGCCCTCTTATTTTTTTTACCCTTGTATTTATTTTATTGATTTGAAACGAATGATATTAAATTATAACTATGGGGGGGGGTGTCAACCTAATTAGTTGTTTTTTTCTTTCTTTTTCTTTTTTATTAACCCTGAGCTTCAATGAATATTTTGATAATTTATCACAAATTAATGGATTTTTAGAAAATTGAATTGATTCTTGAAAAAATGGATTTTAAATGATTATTGAGTGAAAACTATTTCATTGCATTGGATTTTCATGATTTTTTATGAGTCTGGCCAATTTTTGAAATCAAATCCCATGAAATACTGAATGAAAATATTTTCCCTATACTTTGAGTTATTCTAATCCACTTTGACATATTCTTCCTAATAACCACACTTTCTTAAGAGAAGCATGGATTTTTTTGTGAGAACAATTACTTGTGATTTTTTATTTTTAATATTTGGATTTCATGGAATGATTTTGAATTGATTGTGGAACTTATTTTTATAGAAAAATATTATCATGAGACCCACCCTTACTTATAACCCTCATTATCCGTTATATTCCATGAATTTTATTACAAGTTTAAGCCACATTACAAGATAATCTTTCCTTACCTACCAACACTCATAGTATTTTTCCACGCATATGTAAAGTTTCAGTATCGGGGAAGGGACTTTTATGTGATTTATTGGGATGTGTTTAATTTTTGGGTTGTTGGTATTGTGTGTCAACATTTTGGTTAGTGTATAAAGATAATTGGGAAATGAGTTATCATTTCATTGTGCTTTATTTATTTCATCCATTCATCTTTAAAAAAAATCAAAAAGAAAAAAAGAAAAAAATGGGTATGACATTGAATTTCCCATTTTACATTATTTTATGAAATATTTAAATCTCTAAAATAATGTCTATGATTTTAACTAACTCATTGTACTCAATGTTTTGGTCATTTTACCTGGAAAAAAACCAACAAGACTGTGTATTTCTTAAGCTTTACAAAAGAAATAAAGAAAAAGGGGGAGAAAATAGATTATATAATTCATAGTAATCATTGCATGAATCATATTCCATTTAATAAAATTAGTTGGTGTTTTTATCACATTTTAACTGGTTATTGAGTGAGGTTCATTCTATTTTTTCACTTGACTATTCATGTATTGTAATTAAGAGTCCAACCTCCTCTTTTTAGATTTAATATTTTCAATCATTTTTCCACCAAATATAAGCTACATAATTTACCATGAAAAAAGTATTAAAAATTGAAATTATATTCATATCTTTTGACATGAAGAAATTAGAATTTTCACAAGCCTATGGTGATATAGAAAATTTCCAAGTATGAGCATAACTCCAAAGTTAATTTCCCTTGAGTGAAGAGTGACACAAAATTCATTGTGAGGTAGATTGTGATTTGGATATGGATGAATTTATGAGGGTGAAAAAATTTAAATGAGGGGAATAAAAATTATAGGGAAATTTTTTTTCATAGAATATACATGATGTTTTTTTTTCAAAATAACATGGATGTTTTCTCATTTTTGATTGTTATGTGGATTATGATATGAGAATATGTTGATTGTACGGGAGTGTAATGGTTAAGTGTGAGGGACCGATGGAGATAATATTTTAATAAATTTTATAATGTATTTAGATGTTTATAAACACACCATGGATTTATTTTATGGTAAATTTTCACAATTTTGGGTTTTTAAAATTTTTTGAGCTTAATTGTTAAAATGGTTTAATTTTGGATTTTAATAGTTTTAATCTATTTATGTTTCTCAGTCATAAAATTCTCTAAACAAAGTGAAATTCAGAACTTACTTTTTTTAGGATTACATACATCTTGGGATTTATTTTATCCTTCTGCACCAGAAGCTCAATCCAAAAATTGGAGGCCCAAAATTAGCTCAAAATACAGGCCTAAAAAATTGTGCATCAATATGGGAAGTTTTATTATTTTACTTATGTATTGAAGTGGGATGGAATAATGAATTTTAAAATATACATGGATCTGTATAAGGAATCATGTAACATAACTAATTGATTATTCCATACGTTAATATGCCTTTTTCATAGAAATTATTGCATGAAAAGTTGGAAAAGTGGAATATGAAGAGTCACCCGAATAGAATTAAATTCTCGAATTACATCTTCCATAACTCCTACATCAGGTGCCCAATCCTGATAAATTTTTTATAGTGAATGAGGGTAACTGAGAGGAACAATTTTTTATAATATAACACATTACAATATCTCCATTAATTTGGGTTACTATGCATAATATTTTGGTCACCATATTTGGATCAAACATTTCTCTCCCCTCTCCCTATAAAATTTGGGTTTATTCTTCATTTTAAATGGGTTAAAAACTGGGGGGTTCCATTGTTGGACATTTTTATTATCTTTTTAGTGTTTTAATTTATTTAATATTAGTTTAATTTTTATTTATTAGTCTTTTTCTTCATACCTCATCTCTTCCATTTCTATTATTTTATGTGTTTCTCCAACTTCATTCCCCTCTCAACTCCACTAAAAATGAGGAAATAACCATGGTGATTCTTTGAGGGAGAGAATGGTAATTTGAATGAGTTTATTATGAGTTAATTTATTATATCTTAATTCAATTATATGAGTTTTTGGGATGGTTAAAATGATTATGGTGAGAGGACACCTTGTTTACTGTATCATTGATATTCTTCTTCTCATTCATCATTCATCCTTACCTTTACTATTTGTCTCTACCATATAGTGGTGCATGGAATAGATTGTGATGGTCAACAAAGAGGTCTCCAAGATGTATTATGGAGGTTAATAAATTTGTATGAATATGTCTCAGTATGGGTTAATGAAATTTCAAATGAGAAGGTGTAGTGTCACGGGTCGTGATCAATACATTGAATTTAATATTGAGAATTATTTTAAATAATTATTTCAATAACCATAATCTCCTTAGAAAAAATTCATCTTTATTTCTTACTAACTTCATTTTTTTATTTCATTTCATTTTTTTATTATTTTATATTTCATCTATTTTCAAAACCACCTTATATATTAGTTCAGTTAGATTTATATTAGTTAGATTATAAATAGTGATAATAGAAAAATATATCTGTTGTGAGGGGCCTCATTGGGATTGAACCTATGGTGTGATACTATGGTTTAGTATTAGGTAAATAATAAATTAATTGAATAATTTTTCATGAAAAACTAGAACTATTAATTTGGTGCTATTTTGAGGGATACATGAAATTTCTAAGTATAAGCATAACTCCACTTTCAATTTCTATTGAGTGAAGAGTGACACAAAATTCATTGTGATATAGGTTGTGATTGGGTAATGGTTGAATTTTTGAGGTTCAAAAAATATAAATGTGGGGAATGAGAATTAAATAGAATTTTTTCCATATAAGACACATGTTGTAATTTTGTTTTGAAAAGATCAGGGATGTTTTCTCATTTTTGATTATTATGTGGACTATGATTTCAATATATAATGATTTCTTGGGATTGAAATGGTTAAGTGTGGGGGAGTTATGAAGAAAATATTTTCATAAATTTTATACTAAGATTCAATGTTTATAAACCCACCATAGTGTTATTTTATCGGAAATTTTCATATTTTCCTGTTTTTATGTTTTTTGAGCTCAATTGTAAAAATGAAATAATTTTAGATTTTAAATGTTTTAATTTTTTTTTGTATTTTTTCCCAAATATTATCTTAAATAAGTGAAAATGTGAAATTTTTTTATGATACCACACATCTTGGGATTAATTTTACCCTTCTGGACCGAAATCTCAATCCAGAAATTGAAGGTCCGATTCAGCTCATAATCCAGGCATGAAAATCTGTGCACAAATCTGCACACTTTTTATTATTGAGATTATATATAGAATTGTACCATACAAATGAAGCATTAAATATACATGGAGATAGATATTTTATTAAGGAACATTATTAATGAAGTACTAAATGTGTGAATCTACCAGTATCAAAGTCATTATGGCTTGGGAATTTGGAAATGTAGAATATGAAGAGTAACCTGGAGAGAATTATATTCTAGGATTAAATATTCTATAACTCCTAATAATGGTTCCCAATCCAGTATAAATTTTGAGTTTAAATACCAATAAATAATACACACAACTTTTTAGATGAAATAAATTTCTAATTCTTCCATTAAATTGGGTTCCACATGTAAAACGTCGATGATCATATTTGGATCTCACATTTATCTCCCATCTCCCTATAAAAGATGTGTTTCTTCATCATTTTCAAAGGGTTGGAAACTATGGGTAACCATTGTTATCCATTTATAGTATCATTTTAGAGTATTTAATTCTATAATTTTAATTCTCTTTTAATATATTAGTGTCTTATTTATACCTCCCATCTTCTATTTTTTTATTTTATGGGTTTCTCCCATCGGGTTCACTTTTTTACTCCACTACAAATGGAGAACTAACCAAAATGATCATTTGATGGAGGGAATGGTGGTTCAATTGAGTTTAATGTTCTTGTACTCATTTTCTTTAATCAATTTTTGGTATTTTGTGGTTGTTAAATCAATTATGGTGAGTGACCATCCCATTTTCTCTACCACCAAGTTCTTCTTCTTATTCATCATTATCTTTCCCCTCACTATTTATTTCATGAATTTGGTAGTGTATGGAATAGGTTGTGATATTCAGTGAATTGGTATCCTAGATGACTTAAGGAAGAAAATTACTCCTTATGAAAAGGTATTGGTATGAGTATATGATAATTAAAATCATAAGGTGAAGTGTTAAATGTTTTGTTCCCCTCATTATGTTGAATATTAAGAACCATTTTAAACAATGGTTTCAATCACCATGAACTCCTATGAACATTTTACATCCTTATTTATGTATAAGATAATTAATTATTAAATTTTCATTTATATTTATATTTTATACATTTTAAACCACCCATATATATTTATTTTATACTTTTATATAAGTTATATTTATAATAGTAAAAATAGGAAGATGTTGTGTTGTGAGTGGCCTCCTTTTGATCGACCACATGTTGTGCCACTATGGTACAATAATAAAAGAATATGAAATTAATTGAATTGTGTTTCCTGAAAATAATGTTTTCTTATCCACTCCTCTAATCCTAAGCTCCAAATATAGGTAATCATATCAATGTGTAGAAGTAGGGCACTTTCCCATATCATTTGGATAATCTTCTCAGGTACTAAAGGCAGTCCGAGTAGGTTAGGTGATAGAAATATAAAAAGGACACCACTAATGGTGTCTCTTTGTAAAACAAGTAGTTCTCATAACTAAAAAATATGAAATTATAAACTAAATAGTAATGAAAAGTTGAAATAAATGTCCCACCCACTTAGGTTCCAATAGGACACCCGGTGGGTCTACCTGCTTCGACACATGGCCGAAATGGATGTTTGATCATATACCATATATAATAATAATATATATAGTTTAATTATATATATTTCAACTACATTTCTAAACCAATTATATGTTGATATAAATTTTTATATACCTAGAATACTATTTCTGAATGGACCAGGGCTTAACTTAAACATCAATGACCAGTCTAATGAGCCTATAAGCTCAAGAAATAGGTTATATTACCTATATCTCAATAAGAATGTGAGATATCAGGCACAAGACTCAGGATGGTGAGTGAACCAAAATTCCATCACTCTAATCATGAAATTTTCTGCATACAACCCAAAAACCATATAGTATCACTAGTGAGAGAGGCTATACTCAACTCCTTATGTAAGGGAGTGTGATTTTCCTCCTTTCTCAACACCCCTTGCCGTCATACACAACCCTTATAGGGGTGTATTCAGAATTATAATTGGCACGAGGCATAACCTCTAATGATTCATTTTCACCCAATGCATATATATATAAATTAGGCATAATAATTTTTTTAACATAAGACATTATTCAAAATATCCCATGTATCTTAGTGGTCAAGTTCATTTATAGTAAGGCATTACCATTCTAAGTATGTATTTAGAATAATATAACCAATGGTGTAGCATTACAACCATCCGTGAACCATTTCATTCGAATTCATTTAATTCAATTAATTTGGGGAAACCACTATGCATTGGAGGCTCCACTCGATTAAAGTATTCATTGTAATCAACCAATTTAATTAATTAAAACAAAGATAATAAATCCATATGGCTCGAGGTGTCACTTAGGAGGTGACATGGGCAACAAGGGAATTTCCTACAAGGGAAATTCCAACAATAAGAGGTCAAAACACCTAAGAGACAGTTTGGGTTCTATTTAATATTCATGTCTCTAGGTATAATTCATTTAATGGCTAACTCAAAAGTTAATTAGGTGTTCCAAGTAATTTTACTAATTGACTATAATGGTCAATTACAATTGGCACACACAAGGGGTGACCATATAAGGTGTGCACTACCTCTATGCTACCAATCTTGAATCAATTGGCGTATAAAAAGGTATGATGATCAATTTTGTATGAAGAAATAAATTAGAAGGAAATGATCAAGAAAAGACTGCGTGCAAAAAAACATCATGGCTACAAGGCATCAAAACTCAAATGAAAAATGATGTGACCACCTACCTCAAGGTCATAGAGGACACATCACTCAATATCAGACTCAAATTCAAAGAAAATGGGATGATATCTAAGAAATGGTAAAACACCCTAAAAATTCGGAAAATGATCCTATACATAAATAGTATGATGGATTCTACGGAAAACATAAATAAGACGTAACAGAGTAGGGGAACTTATTGAGACAAATCCAATGCTTCTAATAGATTGAGAAATGAACAACAGAGGTAGAAGATACTTCAAATACAAGCTTGAAATGTTCTTGAGTTCAAAATAGGATGATAATGGTGATGGTCCGCTGGAGGAAGAAAGGGAAAATGAAAATAATGTTTTAAGTTAAGTGAGGGAAAATATAATTTCACCTCGGTATACATAGGAACAAAGTTTGTACAAGCCATGAAGAAACCGTGATCAATGAACAATTTGACTAACACTGTTCAATCAATGAAAAATGGCTCTATCCCAAACCTATAACCAGTCACATAGCCCTGCACCCTATGTCACACGGTTGCAGAAAAAACTGCGCGGCCCAGTCCCTTCTTCCCCTTTTGGAGATCCAGGCACCTAGTTAGCCCCAGACACACATGAGACATCCTTATCTTTATTAGGAATCAATATTAGGGAGTTTTAATAAATTAAAATGGAAAATAATGATTCATACCTTTTTGAAATTACAGGTTGTTACAAAAATAAAGATATTTTGGATCAAAATAATTAATCGAAATTAGTAAATGAATAATCATAATAAAAATAGATGAGGTAAAATAAGCTAAAAATTTTGATATCCAAATATAAAAGAAAATAAATTATTTCAAATATTTATATATTATAATTTTTTAACAATTTTTTTTCTTTATTTATTTTGGAAAGATGATTTTTATTGAAAAATGAATTCTTTTATCATTCTAGGGCATAGTAGACATAGTTTGGATCATCCCTAAAAGCATATTTTTTTGGTTTCATTAAATAAATCATCAAAATTGGATGAATTCAACCAATAAAATCCATTGAATGGTTATTTTCATATATAATTTATAACTAGTTTATATTAATAAATACCCTATCTTGACAATATTTTCATCATTAATGCATTTAATTGAACTTCTTTTGTAAAATCCCATTTTTTTGGAAGGGTATGTTTTTTTGGGGTTAAATCCCTTGTTTTGGGCTTCAAGGGATGTCTTCTGAAAGTATGAGAGGCCTTGGGGGTGTTTTAAGGGCTTGAGGAATGAAAGAAAGGAAAACTGGGCAAGAAAGGCATGGGCACACGACCTGCACACGACTAGGCCAAACTGTGTGGCCTGCCCAGGTAAACCGTGAAACCCTCCTCTTCCAGACAGTATCATGCACACGGTTTGTTCACAGTTTGTCAAATAGTGTGGAAAAACCGTGTAGCCTCTTAATGTTAGGAATAATAATGAAATTTCCACTCTGGGGTTTTAAACCCCAACTCGGGTTTTCCTCTCATTTCCTCCCTCTTCACCCTAGGCGCGAACCAAATCGCCCAAGAGCTCAAAGAGATTGATCTACCTCATTTCTAAGGAGTTTTTGGTGCTGTTGGATGCGGATCGAAGCTCCGGATAATTATAATCCCATCTTTGATTCTCTTTTTGGTTTAGGGTTTGTATCTTCTCTCCCTCTTGTTCCGAAGCTCTAAAAACCTATCTTTTGGGTGAGTTTTAGGTTGAAGCTCCAAATGTTGGTCAGATCGAGTTCTAAGGAATCTATTTAGAGTGCGTTCAACCATGGGTTCGAGGTAGGTGTTCTATAAGTTATATCACATGGTAATTTGGGTATTTTTGTATGTTTAGTTGTGTTCTTGTTTCCCCTTGGTTATGTTTTGAATAACCTTGGAATGTTTGGTAATAATAGTATTTGAAATGGAAAATGGGAACCCTCATGATCCCTGTGGGATGTGATGGGATTGACATGACATAATTGGGTCCATCCATGGGATGCGTCGGCTTTTCCCGGGTTTAGGGATTGTTATTAAACATGTAACCTTGTTGCAATAAATGGTAGAGCCCTTGATGAATATGTTGGCATGATTGGTTGAACTTGGAATAAAGTTAGGTGATTCACCTAGACTTGGTAATAACCTAAGGGTTATTTGGAATGGGTTGAATGGTTGATTCATGGAAATGATGAATGGGTTAAATGGATTAATGTGTAAACTGATTAAAGACCATAATGGGATAGATTATCGATCTAGTGTTGAATGCTTAGTGAGATTGGCATAACACATGGGAATTGGGTGAATGGATAAATGATGTGAAATGGTAATGTGTTAATGGGTTAAGGCATAATGTGAATTCCCGTGTGGTTTTTTGTGAATGGTTTGTCCTTGGGGAAATGGTATGGTTCGTTGATGGTTACTTATATGTATAATCATGTGCACATGACTTAGTATAGTGGGGTATGACTTGAGGATATATGCCCACAGGTCGAGCGAAGATTGATGCTCTAAACTCCACCCTAAATGCATGGGTCAGGAATGAGGACTGAGGATTTATTCTCCTAATGGTTGCATCCACCCAGACTGAGGCTTCGAGGTGAGGATATGGTTGCATCAACCCAGACTGAGGCTTCGAGGTGAGGATATGGTTGCATCCACTCAGACTGAGGATTCGAGGTGAGAATATGGTTACTATGGGGGGGTTGATCCTAGGGAGATATGATAATGATGTGGTTACCTTCTTGCATGTGATTTTTGTCCTTAGACCCATGTAACATAGTGTATGTGATTAACCCATATAAATGTGTTGAAATGGTAAGTGATGATAATTGGTGTGAAATGAATGGTAATGGAAGTGGCTTTGGATTTGGCTCTAAACTGGTTAATGGCGCCTTAAATAATTACTTGGCAATTATCATTCATTTTCCTTTTGCATGCACTGCCTGTTTATACTGAATATTTTTAGACAACATTGGTGGTGGCCAACTGAGTTATACTCACACCCTATTCAGGCCTCCATTGGGTACCCGGGCAGAATTCATGTTGCAGGTCAAGATAAGGGAAAGGATCCTTGCTAGATAGTTGATTGGACATGGGTATCACTTGGTGGATGATCTAGACTTGGAGTTGGGTCCTTTTTGGGGATTGTGGAAGTTGTCCTTATTTTGGGTTTTTGTTCACTCTTGCACTTGTAGTATGACATGGAATATTTATTATTAGAAATGGTTATTATATATGTTCCTTGTTTATTTGTTATTGTTCCTTCTATTTGGTTTATTTTTGTGGTGTCTTACTCTGATAAAAAGGGTGCATAGTCTCCCCACTTGACCTCATAGACCCCCGCTGCTAGTCGGTAGCATTTGGCATATGGGGAGGTGCGCTTAAGGTCATGTAACCACTGAGCTCGGAGCACTGGTTTAGTGGCTTCCGGGTCAGGGACATTACAAAGTGGAATCAAAGGAGGTATTTCTTCTCCTTCTCTAAGGTCATGTTATTTGAGGTAGGTTGTCAAGGGTTAAGATGTGTCGGGCCATGGTAATGAGCTCGTGCTTGGGAGTATATGACCCATGTACGAGGGAAAACCCAAGTCACCCTGCGTGGGAAATGTTGTTCTTGGTTTTGTGTTGTTATAGTTGATGATATTTTACTGTTGGGTGATGCACATGTGGATTGTTGTGACTGTTTCATGATATTTGGCTCATGGCCTTAATGACATGAGGATTTCAATTCACGCATCATTGTAGGCACATAGAGAGATAGGTGACATGCATTGTCTTGGGAAAATGCATGGGGTGGGTGTGTGAGGCAAGAAAGTAGGGTGCATCATGAATTTCATGAAACCAAGAAATAATGAGAAGAATGAAATAAAAAAAGTGGGTAAATGATGTTTAATGAATGTAAGGGTTGAGATGAAGTGGGAAATGTTTTCGTAACATGTAGTGTGAGTTTGGTGGTAGTGCATGGTTGTTTACCCCAAGTGGACCATGGCCCGTGGTAGGGATGGTCAGGGCGGAAAGTTGAGGTGTTAATGTTGTTGAGTTAGTATATGAAATGGGTTATTGTAGCTAGTAAAGGGATTTTGAGGAAGTCGGGAAAGTTTTATGGTATGCGTGATAAATCTCGTGCTTGGAAATTTAGAGAGATGCCACCACGACGTTGGTTACTAGTTGGGCGATGGGAAGATGTTGCTGAGAACACTCCTCCGGTAGAGGAGCATAAAAATGTGCTGATAGATGAAGGCAGAGAAGACCAGTTTTAGAAGAACTTGGCTCGCATTTTGTAGATGATGGATTGGGACCCAGGGTGGGTTGCATCGAGTATGTTTGAGCTGACCAGGGAGTTCAAGCTGCAGCACCCTCCGACTTTCACTGTAGAGGGTGGGACAGAGGTAACGGAGTTCTGGTTAGAGTCTATCCAAATGATGTTGGATCATCTGGAGACCCCTGTTGAAAAGCGAGTAAAGATGGATGTTTATATGTTGTGGGGAAATTAAAGATGTTGGGTGGACATTCAGGCTCAGACCGAGTAGGCTGAGGGGATGTTGTGGGAGGTTTTCCAGGAGAAGTTTCTGGATCATTTCTATCTAGAGACCTTGAGGTAGGAGCGGGCTACAGAGTTTATGAGCCTAACTCAGGGATCACTATCGGTGATGGACGATTCTATTCACTTCACTGATTTGCGACGCTTTGTCCCAGTGTTAGCAGGGGATGAGGCAGTAGAAGCAAGGAGTTTCCAGGATGGGTTCAGACATGAGATCAGGTCTCAAGTAAATTTGTTCTGTTTGAAGAGGTTTGTAGAGGTGATGGATTATGGACTCATCTCTGATGGGAACCTAAAGGGAGATTCGGGTGGTGGGCTTATCGTGTCAGTTGGGTGGACAAGTGGTGCATCTTCAGAAGGCCGAAAGCACCATTTGGAAAGTTTCTAAAAAGGTGGTCAAAAGAGAGGGTCAGCCTCTCAGAGTGGGAACCATGTGTTTTGTTATCAGAAGGTAAGTTGGGGCATATGCATGTTCATTGTCCTCGACCTCTAGTTGAGTTATGTTCGTGCGGAAAGATGGGGCATGTACAAAGGTTCTATAGGAACTCTCGGCAAGTGGGTGAGCATGATGATGAAAGGCAGGCACCGGGTACGGGAAGGGGATCAGTTGCCCCGTATCATGCAGGAATTTGGAGCTCCACAGGTCGTACTATGACGGGCGGTGGACGTGGAACTGCAGGGAAAGATTGCTCAAACTAGAAGGGCAGTGCAGTGCAGGGTGTTCAGGCTGGAGCCCAGGGTAGAGGGGCAGGTCAGCTTCAGGAAGTTCAGTTTACGCCTGGTGATGGCGAGGCTGGACTGTCAACTATTTGGGGTACGATCCTTGTATATTATACATTTTCTAGTGTGTTGTTTGAAACAGGTTCCACACAATATTTTGTTTATTCTAAAATTGTGGTAGTGTTTGGTTTACCTGTGGAGAGGGTGCGTAGAGTTATGTCAATTGACACTCCATTGGGGGTGTGGGTTGAGGATATCAAGCAGTGCAAGCGATGTGCATTGGAAGTTGGTGGGTATCGTTTTCTATGGGAATTGTTCATTCCTGAGATGCCAGGGTTTGAACAAATCTTGTGAATGGATTGGTTAGTGTTGTATCGGGTGCACATAGATTGTTATCGTTGTATAGTATCATTCAAAATGCTTAAGGGTGACGCTTATGTCCACCGTGGTGAATGGGATGTTCGGGCAGGGCGTGTGGGGCCGTTTTTTCAACAGATGAGTGGACTCACAGCACAAGTGGAATGTCTCATGCTTGATGATGATGAGGGAGGGGAGAAATATAATTTAACTATTGTGGTGGATCAGTTTCAGGATGTGTTTTCTAAGGATTTCTCTGGGTTACCACCCGAGAGGGATGTCGAGTTCACGATCGAGTTGCTACCGGGAGTGGAGCCAGTTTCTATTCCGCCATACTGAATGGCACCGACCAAACTCCAAAAAATGAAGGTTCAGCTTGAGGAGTTGGAGCATAAGGGGTTTATCCATCCTAGTATATCTCCTTGGGGATCCCATGTGATTTTTTCAAAGAAGGCCGATGGGTCATTGAGGCTGTGTGTTGACTATCAAAAGTCGAACCAGATGATGGTGAAAATTCAGTACCCTCTTCCTAGAATTGATGACCTGTTTGATTAGTTGAGGGGTGCATCAGTGTTTTCTAAGATTGATCTGAGGTCAGGTTATCACCAGATGAGGGTGAGGTCTTCTGACGTACCACAGACAGCTTTCCAGAGTTTGTACGAGTTGTTTGAGTTTGTGGTAATGCCTTTCGGCTTGACCAATGCACCGGTGGTTTTTATGGATTTGATGAACCGAATATTTCATCGCTATCTAGATCGATTTGTGGTTGTCTTTGTTGAAGATATCTTAGTGTACTCAAAACCTCATGACGATCATGCCCAATATCTTGACATTGCCTTGAGTATGCTAAGAGAGAATCGACTATATGCCAAGCTATCAATGTGTCAATTCTGGATAGGTGAGGTGCATTTTTAGGGTCACATCATCTCGGAGGCAGGTATGTTAGTAGATCCAGATAAGGTGCAGAAAGTTGTATCTTGGGAGCATCCCAAGAGTGTTTAAGATGTTTTATGTTTTCTGGGTTTGGCCGGGTATTACCAAAGGTTCATTCAGGATTTCTCTCACTTGGAAGCACCACTCTCGGGCTTGAACAATAAAGGAACCAGGTTCGAATGGTTGGATGATTGTGAGAACTCCTTCTAGTAGTTGAAGAAGTAGTTGACGACCACACCTATCTTGATCTTACTTGAGTCGGGTAAGAGGTACATTTTGTTTTTTGATGTGTGCAGAGTCGGACTTGGGGCTATGTTGATGCAGGATTAGTGGGTTGTGGCTTATGGGTCAATGTAGTTGAGACCCGATGAGCAAAACTATCCCCTCATGACCTTGAGTTGGCTATAGTGGTGTACGCTGTAATGTCTCGGATCTGGGTTCCACTCAATGGGTTCCCCTAACAAGGTTGGTCACATGACCTCAAGAGAATTTCCCCAAATGCCAGAGGCTGCCGACTAGCAGCGAGGGCCCCGATCTGATAGTGGGGAAACTATGCCCTCATTTGTCAAAGTGTATCATAGTAGAATACAAGATAAAACATATAAAAATAGTGGAATAAATAAACCATACACATTTATTATAAACAACCACAGTAAGAGATAACCAACCAGTTATATAGATATTATGGCACAAGTCTCAAGTTCTAAGAAAACATCCAGAACATGTTACACAACAATACAGTCCAATACAATAGAAAGTACAGGTACAACAGAACAAAACAGAACAGCCAACAACATCACAAGACTAAGCTCGGTCCCATGATCCTATACTCCTCAGAAACAATCAAGTATATGTATAAGGACCCTTGACCTTATCCACACCTAAAGAAATGTAATTTGTTTGGGGCTGAAGACATGACCCCAAACGGGGTGCGAGAAATAAATCCTAGTAGGCACCCACCAAAGGCCCGTGTCTAACTGTGTGAAAATATGCAACAACATTGTGCTGTAGTAAATACAATAAACTTAGCAGTACTAAAAAGTAACTAAATTTAAAAGTTTAATTTCCATTTAAATATTCTTTTAGCAGTTCAATTTAATAACATTAAATGTTCCTTAGAACTAGGCCCTCGGGCTAATCAGAACCTTGCCCTTAGGCTAATATAACCATACCCTCAGGCTTACCCTCAGGTAATCAGAATCACTCCCTCAGGAATAACAGATATTTCCCTCAGGCATACAAAGTTTCGCCCACAAGCACAGAATTCACTGCCCTTAGGAATATGAAAAGTTTCCCTCAGGTGAAATAGAACGTTGCCCTCAAGCTAAGCAGTACCTTTCCCTCAGGCTAAAAAAACAATGCCCTCAGGCTAAAAAGATCACTACCCTCAGGCGTAAGTAATAGTGCCATGCCCAACATGTAAATAATCAATTCACATTCAATTCCTCTCAAAGCAATTTAACAAACATTATTACAATGGCATACCCTCAGGTATCTTAGCCAAAAGGCTAAACAGAGGAACGCACCCCCGGGGTGGTCCTGGATCCAAGAAGCGATCCCAAATAATAGTTTACTATCACATTTAATTACCTATACAATTATAGGTATTTAAATAGCCAAGGACTCATCCACAAGACACCCCAACATGGGTTTGTAGCACAAAAATACAAAAAAATGCACAACAGTTGGAAATTAAACACCAAGCCACCTACCTTAAATGCCCCTGAACAGTATACATGAACGCCGATCCTCGAATCGTCCAAGAGAAACGTAGATATCAGGTGAAATAAATCCCCGTTCAAACTCAAATAACATCTCTTAGAGGAATAATTGGATAGAACATCTTAAGGATAATATAGGGCTTACCTGTGTGGTTCTAAAGAGATCGGCAGAGGCAAAAACAGATTCCCGACGCTCGATCTGGAGATCCTCGAAGGTCCGGCCTCCTCTCCTAACTCATTCCTCCAGTTCTAAGCTAATCATATGAACAGGGTTGGCTACTTCCCATTTTAAGAGAAAAAAACAAACTACACAACATGTACTATTGACTACATGGCGTGTACTTTTACCATTTAACTGTTCCTATGGTGGCACTTCCGCGCTGTTCATTCGTCGACATGAGTACACAGTGTGTATTTCTGATTACACGGTGTGTATTGCTGCTCCGCTGGTGGCTGCTTCCACCGATTTACTATTTTCCTGCTGACTGAATACACATCATGTAAATATCCCCTACACGGCGTGTAGTCAGTTTTTACACCCTTAGTCACCAACATGGATACACACCCTATGTACTCATCCCACACGGCCAAAGTACACGACATGTGGAAAAGTACACAGCGTGTAGTCCCAAAATTTAGGATTTTCCTCCATTTTCCTTATTTTCTCAAAAACAATCAAGGAAAAGAGAAAATAAGAAACCTGTACCTAAAAAAAGAACTAGGTTCTTACAAACATCTCTCCTTAAATCAATTTGTCACCGAATTTCCCTTCCAAGGGTGGCGGAGATAAAGCTTAGAAAAAATCTGGCCCCTGAGCATGTACGTCGGTCTCTCGCTCCCAGATTTCATCCTGCACTCGGCCATGCTTCCATAGCACCCATATGAGAGGAACTGACCAGCCTTAGAGAACCTCCATGCTCCTATCAATGATACGAATCAGATGCTCCTCAAAGGACGCATCTACCTCGAGCTAAACCTCCTCGGGCTAAAAGACGTGAGATGGGTCTGAATGATAGCAACACAACTGAGATACATGGAAGACATCGTGCATGTCTTGGTACCTCTGTGGTAACTGCAACCGATAGGCAACTATCCCGACTCTTTCCAGAATCTCAAATGGCCCCACATACCTCGGTGAAAGTTTAACCTATCACTTAATCTGCCTATGTCCCAACCTCAGAAAAACATGCAAGAAAACCTGATCCCCGACCATGAACTCCAAGGGTCGTCTATGGCGATTAGCATAAGATTTATGACGAGACTGCGCGGTAGCCACCTGCTTCCAAATCAACTGGACCTACTCAGAGGTCTCCTGTACAGGACGTGGTCCCAGTAAAACATCCTCACCTGCCTCTATCCAGCACAAAAGTGATCGGCATGGCCTACCATATAAAGCCTCGTATGGTTCCATCTCAATAGTTTCCTGAAAACTGTTATTGTAGTCACACTCGACTAGAAGTATATGCTTCTCCCATTATCCCCGAGGTCTAGCATGCATGCACACAACATGTTCTCAAGCACCTGTATCGTACAATATGACTGACCATTGGTCTGAGGGTGGTAAGCTGAGCTCAGAAGAACCTGTGTATCCAGTGCCCTCTGAAAACTCTACCAAAAACAAGACATAAAACGGGCGTCCCTGTCAGAAACGATAGAACAAGGAACCCCATGAAGACGTACAGCCTCTCAGATATATAACTTCCTGAGCTCCTCCACACTAAAGGTTTCATTGATCGGAAAAAATTGAGCTACCTTCGTGAGTCTGTCCACAACAACCCACACGACATAATTTCCTCAAGGTGACCTCGAAAACCCAGTCACGAAGTCCATCACGACATCATCCATTTTCCACTCCGGGATGGGTAACTGCTGTAATAGTCCGACTAGCCTTTGATGCTCCGCCTTCACCTATTGACAGGTGAAACATATGATAACAAAACCAGCTAATCCTCTCTTCATACCCAGCCACCAGTATTGACGTCTCAAGTCACGGTACATCTTGGTAACTCCGGGATGAACTGCCCAAGATAAACCATGAAACTCCCACATCAACTCATCACGTATATCCCCTAGAACCCATACTCATCCATGGAAACACAGTACCTAATCATCGCCTATCATCCAACTAGGTGAAGGGTCCTCTCTAGTCACCAACTCCAATAGAACTATGCCTTCTGAATCAGATAGCTGTCTCATCCTCTCTCTATCAAGGAGGGTAGAAGTCAGAGCTAAAGATGAAAGATAGGTCTTCCCTTGACTATCGTGCACCTCTAGATGCATCTCAGAGAACAAATCTATAAGATTCCATTCACCACTGGCCTCCTGCACAGCCTGTATCTGAGTCTTCCTGCTTAGTGCATCAGCTACTACATTACCTTTACCAGTTGTATAGGCAAGCTCAAAGTTAAAGGACTGAAGGTATTCTACCCACCTTCTCTGTCTCAGATTCAAGTCACGCTGAGTAAAGATATACTTGAGACTTTTGTGGTCGGTGAAAACCACAAAATGCTCTCCCAAGAGATAATGTCTCCAACAACGCAAGGCATGAACAACTGTAGCCAACTCGAGATCATGCATCAGGTAATTCCTCTCATGTGGCCTCAAATACCGAGAAACATACGTAACAACTTGATCGCCCTAAATCAACACAGCTCCCAGCCTAATACCTAATGCATCATAGTAAACTGTATAGGTCCTTCCCTACTCTGGGAGTATCAGGATTGGTGATGATGTCAACTTTCCCTTCAGCTCCTGGAAGGCTCTCTCGCAAGCTTATGAACAAAAGAACTTCACACCCTTCTTAGTCAAACCCATCAACCACGCTGCTAAGCCGAAGAAGTCCTGTACGAGGCATCTATAGTAAACAACCGGCCCTAAGAAACTTTGTATCTCAAACACGTTCTTAGGATTCTCCCAGGAAACTACTGCTCTCACCTTTTCTAGGTCTAATGAAACTCTTGCCTTTGAGATTATATGACCCAGGAAGTGAATCTAGTCGATCCAAAAGTGGCACTTTGAGAGCTTAGTGTATAGCCGATTCTCTCTCAGTGTACTCAATACGATCTCAAGATGGGTGGAATGGTCATGTCAAGTGTGAGAGTACACCAAGATATCGTCCATGAATACTACCACAAAATAATCCAGATAAGAATGGAACACACAATTCATTAGAGCCATAAAAACTACTAGCACATTCGTGAGTCCAAACGGCATAACCAAGTACTCGTACAAACCATATCTGCTCCTAAAATCTGTAAGAGGTATATCTGATGGTCTCACGTGTGACTGATGATATCCTGATCTCAATTCAATTTTCGAGAACAATCGTGCTCCAAAAAGATGATAAAAAAGATCATCAATCCGTGGAAAGGGATATCGGTTCTTGACCTTAAACTAGGTCAACTTCCGATAATCCACACAGAGTATGAGGGTACCATCTGCCTTCTTCCTAAAATAGACCGGAGAACCCCAAGGAGAAGTACTGGGTCAGATAAAACCATTTGATTGTAACTCCTCTAACTGCCTCTTGAGCTCCTGCAACTATGTTGTATCCATCCTATAAGGAGGAATGGACACCAGTGTTTCTCCAGGAACAAGCTCAATAGATAAATCCACCTCACGCTCTGGAGGTAGACCTGAAAAGTCGTCCGGGAAGAAATTCCTAAAACGTTCAACTAATGGAGGTAAATCTTGCTGAAAAGTCCCCTATTCATTCAGATATATACTCGCAATCTGGGCTGTGACTCCACCTCACCCATGATGCTCTGGTCCATCTCGACTCGCTTGAACACCCCACCCACCCTTGTATAGAAAATCTCCTCCCTTTGGTGATGTGAAACTCACCCTGCGATGATAGCAGTCTATAAAGGCTCGAAAGGGAACCAACCAGTCCATCCCAAGAATGACGTCATAAGTTGTCATATCTAAGACATAGAGGTCCCATAGAAAGTGACACCCTCCAACCTCAAAGGGGATCTCCTTGCACTGACACACACCGGCCGTTCTAGTTCCCAACGGAGTTTCTAGTGTAATTTCATCATAAGAAGAAATGCAGAACCCAAGGATCTCCACAATGGGTAAATATATATAGCTATGCATAACACCCGTATCAAAAAGCACTTAAGATAAAACAGAAGCTACTTGAATAGTACCTCTAACAGTAGAAGGTTCGGGATCCTGCTCCTGATGGGTCTGTTGCACTGCATATGCCTGCCCAGTTCCATGACCCTGTGACACAGCCTGGGTACCCTAAGCTATCCCGCCTTGCTGCCTCTGAGATCCTGGTGTCTGGCTACCATGGCCACAACCACCATCCCTGCCTGCACGCCCTGACGTATTCCAGTTTCCTGACTGGTGAGAAGCTACTGGTCCTGATCCCGCACATGGAGTCTGCACATAACCCCTCTCACTAGCCACTGGTGCAAACGCCCTGCAAAAGCACTACAGATGACCCATGTTACCGCAATCTCGACACTCCATTGGGTCCTGTGGAAACAGCGGTCTCTGGTGCCCCTCTCTATTGCACTGGTAGAAAAAGACCGAGCCACCTGAAGAAACTACCTAGATATTACTGCCACCATGAGCGAAACTCATCTGTCACTTCCTCTTCCTGGTAGAAATAGTACCAGAAACTGGTGCTAAACCACCCTGGCCTGTACCACTCACCTCCTGAAGGTTACTCTCTATAATCAGCGCCTGGTCCACAATAACATTTACTGAAGGAAACCTGAAAACATTCACCAATGCTCAGATGCCATATCGAAGACTATCCTCAAAGAATCTGGCTCTCAACGTCTCATCACCCACCAGAACGGGTGCAAAACGCTGAAGCTCGGTGAAGCGAGTATAATAATCCATCACTGACATAGCGCCCTACTGCAGGTTCATGAACTCTCGAGCAGTATCTACCCTCAGCATCTCTGGAAAGAAGAAGTCATAGAAGACTATATGAAAATCTTCTGACACCATGTCTCTGTGATGCTCCGACTGGGTAGTAACATCCCACCACCTCTTGGCAGAATCACGCAGCATATACGTCGCGAGCTAGACAATCCACCCTGGAGGCATCTCAAGATGCTAAAAACTAGTCTGCATAGACCCCAGCCAAGACTCCGCAGCCTGTGGTCCACTATCCCCTGAAAACATAGGCAGATGCTGCTGCTGGAATATACGAGTCAGCTCGGCCATAGATGTGGTAGCCGACCGTGCTCTCTAAAAGTTCTGCATGAACCACATAAAGCCTTCACAGAACTGCATCTCTGTGCCTATGTCTAGTATATCGGTTGGCGCCGCATATGGCTCTACTGGAGAATCCACTGGTCGCGCATGGACTACCATCTATAGAGTATAATCGTTTCTGCTCTCCCGGTGAACAACGCATGGTCATCTCATCAGCATGACTCTACAAGGTCAAACGCACAACTTAGATCCAGATTATCAAAGACTGAAAATGAAGGGAACAAAAGGGGAACAAGAGGAAGAAGGAATTCATGATTTGCAAAACAAGACTACATGGCGTGTATACTAACTACACGACGTGTACCTGAGTTCTCATCCCCTGCCCGGGTCCTTCTACATGGCCAAGCCATACAGATCCCATTAAACAAAACTACACGACGTGTATACTGACTACACATCATGTATGGTGTAATTTTCCAACTGCCCATGTCGTTTGTGACACAGGCGACTACTCGGCTAACACTACACGGTGTGTTACACCCGCACATGGCATGTACACCACCCCATTTCCCAGTCACATGGTCAGGTCCACACGGTCTGTCCTCAGAAAAGACTACACGACGTGTCCCACAGGTACACAATGTGTACTAGATGAGCTCGGCTGAACCATGTTGTTAGTTACATGGGAGGATAAATGGATAACACTACACGGCGTGTTCCATATACACATGGCGTGTACACAAAAGGATTACACCGACCCATGTCGTTAGTTACAAGGCCGGATCCCAGGTCAGACTATACGACGTGTTCTACAGTGGAAATGGCGTGTATGTCTTAAGGTATCCTCCGTCCGTGTTGTTAGTTACACGGGCGGTCTCTGGGTCAACATTACACGACGTGTTCACCCAAAAAATTTCCCTTCCCCGTGTCCCTACCCACACAGTCTAAGACACATGAAGAGATTACACGGTGTGTACCGAGGGTACACGGCGTGCACTCAAAATTTTTTCTTTTCTTCCCGAACAGAATAACCCACGGTGTGTGTCCATGGCACTACACGGCGTGTATCTTGGGTTTTCCAGAAAGTAAGGCTATGAAACTACTCTGGAACCCATAAAAAACTGAAAAACAACACCAAAATGCCAAATTCCAATCTGTGAGCACCCATACTCCCCGCGAATCAAAGTTTGGCATCTTATTTGTGTTATAAAAAAATAAACAGTCAATGGTCCACCATATTCCGGTCAATGATGGCCCATACTCCCCAAAAACCAAAGTTTGGAATTCATTCTATTAATGGGCTCATAGAACAATGCCCTATCACATAGCAGGTATTTTTATCAAGACAGCTATCACAACAACATGCTTTTCTAGCACAACAACTATCACAACAACATGCAATTTCTAATGCACCTACGTGACATGGAAATATGCATGGCATGTGATTTCTAGCATGTGCCTAAATGATTCATGAGATGGAATACCCTCATCTCATCGGGTTGCAACTAAATAGAACCCATGGATAAAATATAAACAACAAAATCCCAAGTTCGTCACCCAACGGTGAAAATAAAATCAACTGTAAAATTTGCAAAATCAAAAAAATTGAAAAAATACGAGGTAGACTGGATTTTCCATGTACACGGGTTAGCTACATCTGGGAATAGCTTATTACCAACTACTGTTTCCATCCTATCCCTGACTAAGGATCCAAATAGTAAGTCAAAGAAAAGAACACCTCTGATACCACTGTGTAACGTCCTGGATCTGGGTGCCACTCTACGGGTGCCTTGAACCCGGTTGGTCACATGACCTCAAGTGCATTTCCCCAAATGCCAGAGGCTGCTTACTAGAAGAGAGGGCCCATGTCTGAATGTGGGGAAACTATGCCCTCATTTTTCAATGTGTAGTGCAGCAGAATACAAGATAAAACATTCAACAAAATCGGAAGCAATAAACCATAAAAATTTAATAAAAAAAACTACAGTATGATATAACCAACTAGTTATATAGATCTGATGACACATTTCTCAACTTCTATGAAAACATCCAGAACATGTTACACAGCAATACAGTGAAATACAATAGAAAGTACAGGTACAGCAGAACAAAACATAACATCTGACAGCATCGCGAGCCTAAGCTCGGTCCCATGCTCCTATACTCCTCAACAATAATCAAGTACCTGTATAGGGGCCCTTTCCCTTATCCACACCTATAGAAATGTAATATTTGTGGGGCCAATGACATGACCCCAAAAAGTTTGTGAGAAATAAAACCCAGTAGGCACCCACCAAAGGCCCGTGTCCAACTATGTAAAAATATGAAAAAACAGTGTGCTATAGTAAATGAAATAAACTAAGAAGTAATAAAAAGTAACTAACATTACCAGTTTCGTTTCCATTTAAATATTATTTTAGAAATTAAATTTAATAACATTCAATGTTCCTTAGAACTAAGCCCTCAAGAAAATCAGAACCTTTCCCTCAGGCTAATATAACCACACCCCCAGGATTACCCTCAGGTAATCATAATCTTGCCCGCAGGCATTTCCCTCAGGTATAACAGATATTTCCCTTAGGCGTATGAAGTTTCTCCCTCAGGAACAGAAGTCACTGCCCTCAGGAATACAAAAAGTTACCCTCAGGTGAAATAGAACGTTTCCCTCAGGCTAAGCAGTACCATGCCCTCAGGCTAACCAAAAAATGACCTCAGGCTAAAAATAACACTGTCCTCAGGTGCAAGTAACCGGGCCATGCCCAACATGTAAATAAGAAATTCACATTCAATCCCTCTCAAGGCAATTTAACAAACATTATTACAATGGCATACCCTCGGGAATCTTGGCCAAACGGCTAAACAGAGGAACTCACCCCTGGGGTGGTCTTGGATCCAAGCAGGGATCCCAAATAGCAGTTTATTATCACATTTATTTACCTATACAATTCTAGGTATTTAAACAGCCAAGACCTTAGCCACACGACACCCCAACATGGGTTCTCAGCACAAAAATACACACAAATGCACAACAGTTGGAAATTAAACACCAAGCCACCTACCTTAAATGTCCCTGAACAGTATACACGAACGACGATCCTCGAATCATCCAAGAATGATATAGATATGATGTGAATGAAATCCCTTTTAAAACTAAAATAAATTTTCATAGAGGAAGAATTGGAAAGAACATATTAAGGAGAGTAGAGGGCTTACCCGTGCAGTTCCAACAAGATCATCAGAGGCGAAAACGAATTCCCGACGCATGATCTGGAGATCCTCAAAGGTTCGGCCTCCTCTCCCGAATCCTTCCTCCAGTTTTAAGCCAATCCTGTGAATAGGGTTGGCTACTACCCATTTTATGCGAAAAAAACTACACGACGTTTACTATTGACTACACAGTGTGTACTTTTCTCATTTAACTATTCCTCTGGCGGCATCGCCACACTGTTCATCTGTCGACATGAGTACACGACGTGTATTTCTGATTACACGGCGTGTACTGCCATTCTTCTGGCAGTTGCTTCCACCACCTTACTATTTTCCCGACGACTGACTACACAGTGTGTAAATATCCACTACACGGCATGTAGTCAGTTTTTACAACCTTCTTCGCCAACATGGCTACACACCCTGTGTACTCGTCCCACATGGCCAAAGTACACAGCGTGTGGAAAATTACATGGTGTGTTGTCCCAAAATTTAGGATTTCCCCCATTTTCCTTATTTTCTCAAAAACACTTAAGGAAAAGGGAAAATAATAAACCAGTACCTAAAAAAATGAACCGGGTTCTTACATACGCCTTGAAGTGCTGAAATCACTATCTGTTGGGAGAATAGTTTACTGTGTTTACCGACCACAAGAGTTCAAAGTACATATTCTCATAATGGGATCTGAATCTCTAGAAGAGAATATAGGTTGAATATCTCTAGTATTTTGACTTTGAATTGGTGTACACTCTGAGAAAGGGAAACAATTTTTCTGATTCTCTGAGCAGGAAGGTTCAGAATCAGGCGGTTCAGGAGTCCAGCACCGAGTGGAAGGTGATGGCTTTGTTTGTAGAGATGCACCTGGAGGTGCCAGAGGAGAGTGGCCAGGTTACTATTGATTCCTTAATGATGGAGTACATGATTTTGAGTCAAGTTAAGGAAGGTCATCTTGATGATCTTGAGTGTTTGGTCATAAAGGAAAAGCTTAAAGGTGGAGAGCTACCTTCTGGTTGGGCCATCGATGTGGAAGGTCTTGTTTGTGTTTTTGATCGTGTGGTTGTGCCAAGGTGTATGAGGGAAGAGTTGATGCGTGAGTTCCATGAATCCAAGTGGCCAGTGCATCCTAGGTTGACCAAGATATACCTTGATATTCGAAAGTAGTTTTGGTGGCCTGGAATGAACAAGGAAGTTTTGGGCTTTGTGGCACGGTGCCTTACCTGTCAGCAGGTGTAGGCCGAGCATCAACGCCTAGGTGGTTTTTTGCATCCGTTTTACATTCCGGAATGTAAGTGTTATGATGTAACAATGGATTTTGTTGTGGGTATTCCAAGGATGTCGTGGAATAATGATGCAATCTGGGTGGTTGTGGATCATTTAATAAAAGTGTCTCATTTCTTACCAATTCAGGAGACCTTTACAGTCGACCAGTTTGGTGAGATGTATGTTTGGGAAATAGTGTGGTTGCATGGTGTGCTGCGGACCATATTTTTAGTCCAAGATCTGTGTTTCACATCGCTTTTCTGGAAAGTGTTGCAAAAGGCGCTTAGTACGTAGGTGTTTTTGAGTACGAATTTCCACCCAAAGATAGATGGGCAGATGAAGCGTATGATCCAAGTGTGGGAAGACATGTTAATAGCATGTGTCTTGGACCTTGGTGGTTCTTGGGAGAGTAACATATCGTTAGTTGAGTTTTCCAACAACAACAGTTTCAGGCTACAATTCAGATGGCACCATTTTAGGCACTCTACGGGAGGTCATGTAGACCTCCGTTGTGTTGGCTAGAGGCCGGTGAATCTGAGTTGTTGGGACCAAGTCTCATGCAGGAGACTTCAGAGAGAGTTAAGTTGATCAGGAAGCAGATGGATATGGCTCATAGTAGGCAGAAGTCATATGCATATCGGAGGCATGTTCCTCTTGAATTTGTGATGGGTGGTAAAGTGTTCCTTCCAGTGTCGCCAAGGTTGGGTCACCGTCGGATTTGAAAGCAGGGTAAGTTGGCACCCAGGTATGTGGTGCCTTTTGAGATTGTGGAGACGATCAGACCAGTGGCTTACCAATTGGATCTTCCACAACAATATGGTGGGATTAATTATGTGTTTCATGTGTCGCAGCTTCGACGATACCTCCTAGACCCATCTCACGTGGTTGACGTGGAGGATGTGGAGCTTGAGGCTGATGCGTCCTTTGAGGAGCATCCGGTTCGTGTGGTGGATCGTAGTGAAAAGTTATTGTGAGGAAAGTTTGTGCCAATAGTGAGAGTACTATGGTATCATGGGAAAGTTTAGGAAGAAACTTGGGAGCGGGAATCGGATATGCGGGCTCAGTGGCCCGAACTCTTCTCTTCGGTGGACCAATGAGGCTTGAGAACTCAGCTCGAGGATGAGTCATTATAAGGTGGGAAGGTTGTAAGATCCCGGTTTTTGGAAGGGTATTTTTTCACTGTGGTTTTGGTTGAATCCCATGTTTCGGGCTTCAAGGGATGTCTTCTGAATGTATGAGAGGCCTTGAGGGTGTTTCAAGGGCTCGAGGCACGAAAGAAAGGAAAACTAGGTAGGATAGGCTTGGGCGCACAGCCTGCGCATGACCAAGCCAAACTGTATGGCCTGCCTAGGTAAACCATGCAACCCTCCTCCTCCAGATAGTAGCATGAGCATGGTTTGAGCACGGTTTGTCAAACCGTGCGGACAAACCATGTGGCCTCTTAAAGTTGGGAAAAATTACAAAATTTCTACTCCAGGATTTTAAACCCCAACTCGTGTTTTCCTCTCATTTCCTCCCTCCTCACCCTAGGCACGAACCAAATCACCCAAAGGCTTTAAGAGAATGATCTCCCTCATTTCTAAGTCGTTTTTGGTGCTGTTGGATGCGGATCGAAGCTCCGGGTAAGGCTAATCCCATCCTTTCATATCTTTTTGGTTTAGGGTTTGAATCTTCTCTCCCTCTTGTTCTGAAGCTCTAAAACCCTATCTTTTGGGTGAGTCTTAGGTTGAAGCTCCAAAGGTTGGTTGGATCGAGGTCTAAGGACTCGATTGAGAGTACATTCAACCACAGGTTTCAGGTAGGTGGTCTACAAGTTATATCCCATGGTTATTTGGGTATCTGTGATTGTTTAGTTGTGTTCTTTTTTCCCCTTGGTTATGTTTTGAATAAACTTTGCATGTTTTGTAATAATGGTGTTTGAAATGGAAAATGGGAACCCTCACGATCCCCGTGGGATGTGATGGGATTGACTTGACCTAATTGGGGCCATCCATGGGATGTGCCATATTTTCTCGGGTTTAGGGATTGTTATTAAACAAGTGACCTTGTTGTAATAAATGGTAGAGCCCTTGATGAATATGTTGTCATGATTAGTTGAACTCGGAATAGAAGTTAGGTGATTCACCTAGACTTGGGAATAACCTAATGGTTATTTGGAATGGGTTGAATGGTTGATTCCAGGAAATGATGAACGGGATAAATGTATTAATGTGTAAACTTATTAAAGACCATAATGGGATAGATTAAGGGTCCAGTGTTGAATGCTTAGTGAGATAAGAATAACACATGGGAATTGGGTGAATGGTAAAATGATGTGAAATGGTATTGTGTTAATGGGTTAAGGCATAACGTGAATTCCTGTGTGGTTTGTTGTGAATGGTTTGTCCAAGGGGAAATGGTATGGTTGGTTTATGGTTACTTATATGTATAAGCCTGTGCACATGGCTTGGTAGAGTGGGGTATGACTAGAGGATATACACCCACGAGTCGAGTGAAGACTGATGCTCTAAACTCCACCCTAAATTCACAGTTTAGGAATGAGAACTGAGAATCTATTATCATAACGATTGCATCCACCTGGACTGAGGATTCGAGGTGAGGATATAGTTGCATCCACCCGAACTGAGTCTTAGAGGTGCAGATATGGTCGCATCCACCCAGACTGAGGCTTTGAGGTGAGAATATGGTTATTATGAGGGGGTTGATCCTAGTGAGATAGGATAACGATTTTGTTACCCTCTTTCATGTGATTGTTGGCCTTAGACCCATGTAACATAGTGTATGTGATTAACCCATGGAAATGTGATGAAATGGTAATTGATGATAATTGGTGTGAAATGAATGGTAATGGAAGTGGCAATGGATTTGGCTCTGAACTGGTTAATGGAACCTTAAATAATTACTTGGAAATTATCATTCATTTTCATTTTGCATGAACTACCTGTTTATACTGGATATTTTGTAGACACCGTTGGTGGTGGCCTACTGAGTTATACTCACACCCTTCTTGGGCCGCCATTGGTTACCCAAGCAGACTTCATGTTTTCAGGTCAGGAGAAGGGCAAGGGTCCTTTCTAGATATTTGATTGGACATGGGTAGCACATGGTGGAGGATCTGGACTTAGATTTGGGACCATTTTGGGGATTGTGGCAGTTGTCCTTATTTTGGGTTTTTGTTTACTCTTGCACTTTTAGTATGAAATGGGATATTTATTGTTGGAAATGGTTTTTATACATGTTCCTTGTTTATTGGTTATTATTTCCTCTCTTTGGTTTATTTCTGTTGTGGATTACTCTGATAAAAAGGGGGTATAATCTCCCCACTTGACCCCATAGACCACCACTGCTAGTCGGCAGCCTTTGAAATACGGGGAGGCGCGCTTATGGTCATATAACCACCTGGCTTGGAGGACCGGTTTAGTGGATTCCGGGTCGGGGACGTTACATCTTGTCATGAAATTATTATGAAGAAGAATCAAAATTATAATTCCTCTAGTAGTATCCACACATGCTCCATCAATCTTAGAATGTCACTAATGAAACCCCAAGATCTATTATGAAGGTCCCAAAACATCTTTCACCATTCGTCATTGATCAAAACAAGAATCCTTTTAAAATTTAAGGGTTTACCTAGTTGTTTTCATGTTCTCAAGAGAGAGTAGGAGGATGACTATCCCTTGTTCTTGAGATAATTCTCGATATAGTTCTCTACAATCATGAGAGAATTCTCTTGAGATAATTAGCTATGTAGAAAAATTCACCTCTCCATTGAAAATGATATAAGTTGGGTTATATACTTATGGTTAGGAAGTTAGTAATTACATAGAGGCCCTTAACCAATTCCTTTATACTTAGTAAACCCCATGTCTAATAATGATAATAATAATAATTTTATATTTATTGATTTTTACTAAGTCTTAGATGTTTATATATAATTAAATAAATAAATAAATATTTACTTAAAATATATTAAATAAAATTTTTCATTTCTATCGGGCCATTAACTCATCATGTCAAACGTTCATATCCTTTATTGAAAATTTAATAATAAATATTTTTTAAAAATAAATATCATTATGTTATATTTTCAATAAATAAATAAATATAATATCCACTAACTGTAGAATAAATATTTATCAATAATTTTTTACATATATTAAAAACCAATAAATAAAGGGTTTTTGAATTTACACTGTCAACATAGAATAAATAATTAATATTTATCAATTGTCGTGAATAAAATATATTCTAAATATTAAATTGAAATTTAATTTAATCTAAGAGTATGGATAAAAATATTTTATGGCTCTCTTAGACTGTTTCGCAGTGGAATTATGTGTTCTTTTTAAAAGTCCAATATTGGAATATAGAAACACATCAGGACACCCATAATGAATTTTTTTAATATTTTAACAACAGAAATTTCATTTGAATAATTAATTTTTAATATAATCACTTTTCCTAGATATCTCATCAAGAAGGCTTCATACACGTCCATCAAACTATATAATTGATATATCTTTCTTTGATAACCTGAAATGAACTTTTCAACAAACCTCTCTTACTATAGAATTAATCAAACAATTCTATTTCGATCAAAGGGACATAGATATCATCTTTTAATCATGGAGTGTAAAATCCGTTATAATATTATTCATCAATTCTATATCAGTTGTGGAACACCCCACATATCACACTTCATTGTGTGGCTTTTTGATTATGGTTTATGACAATTTATCAATGTATATGATTCAAGTATACATGAATAATAATCTCAAGTCTAATAATCAATGCACACATCCATAAATTTGAATATCCAATGAAATCTTTAACATGTGGAATTCTTTTTGACTAGCATGTCCTTAAAATCTATTCTCTTAGAGATTACCATGTGTGAAAGCTCATCATATGAGGTCTCATATTCTTAGAAGAATCTAACACCCTGTAGTCTAAGCATTTTTTGTGTCTCGTCAGAAATATATATTCCGAACCATTGGTAATATGTTTTAGAATATAACAATAACTCTTCATGCTTCCCATTATAGTGGGAAACTTATTTAACATTGATATAAGGTAAATACTCTAAGGGAATTATCACATTTCATTTATAAATAATAGAACATATCATGGGGTAAGATATTAATTAATATTCAGATATTTGAACATATATGTAATCAAAAGTAAAAAGTAATGTGGTTCTTGAGAACCAACTACAAAAAACTCTAACTTTCACTTGAACTGATTTCTTTCAAATTTTAGTATGTTATGAATCATATGATGTTTATTATTATGCTAAAACACTACTGGAAATAAGCGCATTTGTGACGGGTCAGTTGCGACGGGATCCCGTCGCAAAAGCTTAGTTGCGACGGGGGTCCATCGCAAATGTCCTATTACGGTAAATGGCGTCGCAACTAATACTATTTGCGACGGGTCCATCGCTAAAAACATTATTTGCGACGGTAATATGTACCGTCACAAATAATAATCGATATATATATTAACAACATTAAATAACACTTTTGCGACGGGCCCGTCGCAAATGTTATTTGCGACGAGCCACGAATACCATCGCGAAAGAGTTAATTTTTTTTTTCAAAAAAAATAAGTAATTGCGACGGGCCCGTCACAATTTCCTATTGCGACAGGAATATTTGCCCGTCGCAATAGGAAATTTAAAAAAAATTAAAAAAATTTAATTGCGATGGGATGATTATCCCGTCGCAAATATGTATAAAAAAATAAAAAATAAAAAATTATTAATAAAAAATTTTAATTAATATTATAATAGAAATAATACAATTATAATTCATTCAAATATTAGAACAAAAACTCATTCAAATATTTAAAAAATTATAATTAAATTAAAATATTAAAAAATTTATATATATATATATATAAAATTAATATTATAAAATATGAATATTATTATTAATCATATTAATATTGTAATATAAATAATATAATATTATCTAAAAATAATAATATACCGAATTCATATTATTATAAATAATTAAAAAAATATAATTTTAGTTAAAATTTTTGAAACTTTTTATGTATTAAAAATACTGAATATAATATAATTAAAATAATTAGAAAATAAAAATATGAAAATTATCAACATTTGCAAAAAGAAATATAAACAAATAATAAAATACTAAGAGTAATATTATTATTAATAAAATAAACAAACATTAAAAAAATACCAATAATAAATAATAAAGTATTAAAATTAAATAGAAATTAAATAATACAATATTGACACCAGTATAAGAGAGACAGAAACTCCGAATAGAAAAAATGTCATATTTTAAATTTACAAACTTTATAACATCTAAACAATAACTAATCTGAAGGAGGAGGGGGAGAGGGGGATCTACTAGTGGAGGAAACTCCATCCCTAAGGCATGAGTGAGTCGGCGCATGTACTCCATCTGCTCCTGCTGCTGCTGCTGCCACCAACTCATCTACTCCTCGTACACCTGCTGCTGTCGTCGGCGCTCCTCCTCATGCAGCTACTGCTGCCGACACATCTCCTCCTTCTCCTTTTGGAGACACTCTATCAACTCAGTCTGAGATCGCAACCGATCCTCATACTGTGTATCGGAAGAAGATGCACGAGCTCCTCTCGAGCTGGATGCCGACATCGCAGCACTGCCATAATAATCTCAGGTAGTCAGTCGAGAGCCGATGCCAACTACCTGGCCCTTCTCGAAGGCATATTAGGTCGCCTGCATCGATGCCGCCTCATCAAACTGATGGCCACTGGTCTGATCTGATGCCTCGGCTTGACCATCAGGCAGGGTTTGTGACGCTGCGGTCTCATATGACTCCTATAGTTTCAATTTAAAATTAAAATTGTCAATATATTATATGCAGTTAATTTTTAAACTTCAAAACAAATAATACTGACCACGATGTGACGCTGGAGATCACCTCTGAGCTCCCCAGTAGCTGGATCACTGTACATCCTCCGATATACGTTGTACTCCGTAATATCGTTGTGCTCGATAGCCTATAAGAATATAAAATAAATTATTAATATTTAAAGTTATATAGAATATTTATAAAAAATGTACGTGCCAAATGCTGTCTATGAGTACTGAAAGTACGACTCCCAGATCGATGAGTCACCTCCTGTCTCCCCCGATTCTGCCTTCCCACTGATGATCTCCTCTGAAAGCCACCACTCAACCAGTGTGCACATAATCCATCCCATACGTGGGATGAAATGTACTCTGGTCAGTGTTCTCTACATGACTCATCAAAATATCACACTTCTACTTTTTTTCATGGTAGCTCTTCTTAAATTGTGCAAAAACTGACGAAAGCGATCACGCATGGCCACCTCCCATGCCTCGTGGATGGCGTCACGCATGGTATCCTCGATCGGATACCATAAACCCTACACATAATTCAAAATATCAAGTTATAAATGAAATAAATTTTAAAATAAAAATTATTTATTTACGTACGTACCAACCAATGACCGAACATGGACTGCCGCACATCAACATGAATATGCTCCCATGTCGTCCATGGATGAGAAAAATAGTTGTGCAAAATAGCGCTGCCCTGTCCGACTGCTATATGCAGAAAACTGTAAAAACAATAATCAAACATTTATTATGTAAATAGATTAATGAAATCTTAGTAAAATGCACAGGTTATCACACCTCTGGGTGAGTGGATCGAACCCAAGACATGGACGTCGCTCGGGGATGGGGTCAGGAATCATCAGTAGTGCAAGACTGCGCCCCCTCCGCGTACTCCCTGAAGCGCCTTCAGGATGAGGGTTAGGTGCCAGCAACTCGTCTGCATCGAAAGATAGGTCAGCATCCGCCTACTCACGAAATGTGTCCTCATCCATCTGAAACAGAAAACGAATGTTGTTAGAAAATAATTGATAATTATTATTATATATAAATATATATTAGTTATGATTATATATAACTACCATTGAATTGTATCAATGTTCAGCTTCATCATCATCTTCATATCTGTCAATGTCATCTTCATATTCCTCTTCAATATCATCGATATCCATTTGATTTCCAATTGCTTCATCTCTTACCATTTCAAATTCATTTGTGACGTCATTACCATCATCATCATCATCACTGACTCTTAATTGAGGGGTGTCATCATCGATACTCATGTCTCTTTGTAACAAAGATTGATTTTGAGTACTCTCTTGAAAAACATCAATTCTTTGCACTTTAGTGAAAGCACATTCACTTTGACTAAAATGATTGTCTTGAATTTTTATTTTTATTATGCTCCACCAATCAGTCAAGTCTTTTGACGTAGCACAATACTTTGCATAATAAACTTGATGTGCCTATTGAGCCAGTAATAATGGTTCATTTACTGCAAGAACACTTTTACATTTAATATTGATGATTCCATCAGTCATATGAACACGCACGCCTCTCTCAGTATCCAACCACCAACATTTGAACATTGTTATGTAATGGTGTCCTAGGTAATAGAGCTCAATGATTTCATCAAGTATGCCATAAAAGTCAACTTCATTTTCTCTATGATGAGATCCTCTCAAGAAAACTCTACTATTCATTGTTTTTTTTGATTCCCCATATGCATGTGTATGAAATCGAAAACCATTCACCACATATGCATTATAATATTTCACCATTTTGGATGGTGGGTTACTCAATATACAAAGTTGTTTGTCAATTTTATCAGCATGTTGAGACACCTGAAAATTAGTGAAATAATTATCAATATAGTAAACTATAAATTAAAGGAGATGTTAAAGTATGAGAAATTTATGTTACCAGTATTTGAAACCACTGAGAATTTTTTTTTGTCTGCGTTCTTCGAGAGAAGCTGCTGTAATTTGTGGAAGTTGTTTCTTGATATGATTATCATACAATATATAAAAAACAAAGTTATTTATTGTAACATAAATATTAGAATAAGTAATAGAAGCACTTACAGTACAAATGATGTCATCTCTTCACAGTTGAGCAGAACATACATATGAGCTCTGTGATGTTCATCATCTGAAAGCCATCGTTCATGAACTCCACCAAAACCAATCTATGAATAGTTAAAAATAGATAATTGATTGACGATTTCATCAATATTCCCCTCGTTCCATCTCATGCGGCTATGTTTTGAAGGATACTCAGATTCAAAATAGTGGGAGCAGAAAAAAGATATATCCTCCTGAAAATAAGCTTCAGCAATAGATCCTTCAACAGATGCTTTGTTACGTACTTTTTTTTCAATTTATGCATGCATCTTTTGAATGGGTACATCCATCAAAACTGTATCGGACATCCACTTTTTTCTTTATATGGAAAATGTAGTATCAAATGTTCCATTGAGTCGAAGAAAGGCAACGTGAATATTTTTTCCAGTTTACATATAATTACAACAATATATTCTTCAAGTTTGCATAGAGCATCATAATCTATATATTGTCGCCGCACAAATATCCCGAAAAAAATATGATACGTCTGTTATGGAATCCCATATCACAGAATTCAACAAACCTCTTAATCCAATGGGTAGAAGTCTTTCCATTATAACATGACAATCATGACTTTTTAATCCAGTAATATGAACATTATTTACACATATACCCAAATTGGAAGCACATCCATCTGGAAGTCTCAAATCATAAATCCATTGACAAAATAATAATCAGCTTTCTTTGGACAATGTATAAGATGATTTTGGTTTCATTTAAATTTCTGTTCTGACATTCTCAAATAGTTCGAGTTCTGGACGCCTGCAAATTTGAGCAAGATCTAATCGTGGATTTACATTACCTTTTCTCTTTCCTGGTGTATCCAAAACTGCATGAAACAAATTATCAAAATAGTTCTTCTCAATATGCATGACATCCAACATGTGGAGGACCATCAAATCAGACTAATATGACAAATCCCAAAATATGCTACGTTTAGGCCAATTGTGTTCTTTCCCAAAACCAGAAATTTTCAATTGGTTTATTGTGGGTCTAAATGTGATGGGAGGTAATGAATTTACAACTGATTTTAACTCCGTACCTGATAGCATTTTCGGAGGTCCATCCCTTTCAACTGTTCCTTTTCTAAAATGAGATCTGTTTCTGCGAAAAGGATGATCAGCTGGAAGAAATCTGAGATGACAGCCAAAATAACAAGGTTTTTTTCCATGGACGAGCATAAATGCCTTGTTCTCTCCCATACAGTAAGGACATGATTTCGACCCATGTGTACTCCAGCCAGATAACAGGCCATAAGCCGGGAAGTCACTGATTGTTCACATCAATGATGCTCTTAGTATGAAATTTTGTTTCGCAGCAACATCATAAGTACTGACACAAGTACTACACATTATATTTAATTAATCAATCAATGGTTTCAAATAAACATCAATATTCTTCTTCGGATGTCATGGGATTAGTAAGGTCAAAAAGATATAGGGTTCCTTCATCAATATCCATGGAGTTAAATTGTACGGAGTTAAAAAGACATGCCAACATGAATACTAACTACCATAAGATCCGGATGGACAAAAACCATCAGTGGAAAGACCTAGTAGCACATTTCGGGCTTCTAAAGAAATGGATGGATGGACCCTATCAAAATGTTTCCATGAATCACCATCGGTCGGATGATTCAAGCTTTTACCGGTTGAAATATTCATTTTGTTCCATGACATCATTGTCGTTGTATTCTTAGACATGAATAAACACTGAAGTCTGGATGTAAGTGGAAAATATCTCAACTTTTTTATAGGAATCAAGCCAGACTTCCCATATTGGGATTCTTTATACCTCGATTGCCCACAAGTGGGATAACTATCCAATGACTCATTTTCCCTAGAATATAAAATGAAATCATTTGAACATGCATGAATTTTCTGACAATAATGTCCTAAATTCCGAACCAGCCTCTTACTCTCATAGTAATTTGCAGGAAAAACATTTCCTTCGGGTAACAGTGTTTTAACCAAAAAAATATTTGATCAAAACACGTGTTTGACATTCCATTATCTAATTTGATAGCCATAAATTTTGCAACTACTTTTAATTTGCTTAGCTTGCAACCAGGATATAACGCATCCTCAACAGACCTCAACAACTCATAAAATTCAGAGTGTGCCAACTCAAGAGTTGAATCAATATCATCTTGAGTTTTTGTATGTTGAATAGATGGACCTGCAACATCATGTACTAAATTTTTAAACCGAGATGGATTCAGAATCAAGTTAGTATCACCTTCTGTAGAACTGCATTCACCATGTTGATACCAAAAAACATAATCCGGTTGAAAACAAAAACGCAAGAGATGTCCCCCAACTTTTTCATACGTGTCAAATGTTCTCAGTGCACATTTTTTACAAGGACATTTTATTGTTCCTTCTGAAACAAATTCTAGATTTGATGCCACAAATACTAAAAAAGTCTCCACACCCTCGATATATACTGGATGTAAACCAGAACCATTTGGATTTCTACGTTGATTTATCCATATGCGGTCATCTAATAATGACTATTGACGACCTGGTTGTTCCATATTTTTCTATAAAATATAAAATCATTACTGGTTTTGAATAATTTGTTAGAAAAAACACTGAAGCAATGATAATTATAGAGTTTACATCTGACACGACTAACGCAAACTTTTTATTGGGATAGACCTAAAAATAGACCCTTTAAGAATTGAACATGTTAAGAATAAAGAAAAACCTGTTACAAATATTGATAATTTTAATATTTTATAATTTATTTATTATTTTAATAATACTAATATTATTTTTTCACAAATATTAACTATATAATAATAACATTATTACATTATTAGTATTTTTTATTATTAATATTAAAATAATATAATTTTCTATATTATGTTACAATTCTCCTTTCATCTGTTTGTTTAACATTCTATCTCCACATGTAATATTTGCATTCACTTTCACCTCCCTATTGGTGAGTAGGTTGATAATTTTGAAAAAGAATGCAAATATTATATGTGGAGACATAAGTTTTCTTAAAACCAATATAGAGATGAAAAGATAATTGATAAAGATAATGATCACGCTTGTTTTTTCCAATTAGCTAATTATTACAAATTATTCCTAATTATTGGTAATTATTACTAATTATTGGTAATTATTCCTAATTATTGGTAATTATTCCTAATTATTGGTAATTATTCCTAATTATTGGTAATTATTCCTAATTATTGGTAATTATTCCTAATTATTGGTAATTATTCCTAATTATTGGTAATTATTCCTAATTATTGGTAATTATTCCTAATTATTGGTAAATATTGAAAATTATTGGCATCTATTGGTAAATATTGGCAACTATTGGCAATTATTGGTAAATATTGGTAAATATTGGTAATTAATACTAATTATTACCAATTATTGTTAATTATTACTAATTATTGGTAATTATTGTTAATTATTACTAATTATTGGAAATTATTGGTAATTAGTGGTAATTATTGGTAATTAGTGGTAATTATTACTAATTATTGGTAATTATTACTAATTATTGGTAATTATTCCTAATTATTGGTAATTATTCCTAATTATTGGTAATTTTTCCTAATTATTGGTAATTATTCCTAATTATTGATAATTATTCCTAATTATTGGTAATTATTCCTAATTATTGGTAATTATTCATAATTATTACTAATAATTCTTAATTATTTGTAATTATTCCTAATTATTGGTAAATATTTACAATTATTGGTAATTATTGGAAAATATTGGTAAATATTGGTAAATATTGGTAATTATTACTAATTATTGGTAATTATTGTTAATTACTACTAATTATTGGTAATTATTACTAATTATTGGTAATTATTGGTAATTATTCCTAATTATTGTTAATTATTCCTAATTATTGGTAATTATTGGTAATTATTACTAATTATTGGTAATTATTGGTAATTATTATTAATTATTACTAATTATTCCTAATTATTGGTAATTATTGGTAATTATTTTTAATTATTCCTAATTATTCCTAGTTATTGGTAATTATTCCTAATTATTGGTAATTATTCCTAATTATTGGTAATTATTCCTAATTATTGTTAATTATTCCTAATTATTGGTAATTATTCCTAATTATTGGTAATTATTCCTAATTATTGGTAATTATTCCTAAATATTACTAATTATTCGTAATTATTGGTAATTATTCCTAATTACTGGTAAATATTGGTAAATATTGGTAATTATTACTAATTATTGGTAATTATTGTTACTTATTACTAATTATTGGTAATTATTGGTAATTATTACTAATTATTGGTAATTATTGGTAATTATTCCTAATTATTGATAATTATTCATAATTATTGGTAATTATTGGTAATTATTACTAATTATTGGTAATTATTGGTAATTATTGGTAATTATTGGTAATTATTACTAATTATTCCTAATTATTGGAAATTATTCCTAATTATTGGTAATTATTAGTAATTATTATTAATTATTACTAATTATTCCTAATTATTGGTAATTATTCCTAATTATTGGTAATTATTCCTAATTATTGGTAATTATTCCTAATTATTGGTAATTATTGGTAATTATTGGTAATTATTGGTAATTATTGGTAATTATTGGTAATTATTGGTAATTATTGGTAATTATTATGAATTATTGTTAATTATTCCTAATTATTGGTAATTATTCCTAATAATTGGTAATTATTCCTAATTATTGGTAATTATTCCAAATTATTGGTAATTATTCCTAATTATTGGTAATTATTCCCAATTATTGGTAAATATTGACAATTATTGGCAATTTTTGGTAAATATTGGTAATTATTGGAAAATATTGACAATTATTGGCAATTATTGGTAAATATTGGTAAATATTGGTAATTATTGATAATTATTACTAATTATTAATAATTATTACTAATTATTAGTAATTATTGTTAATTATTACTAATTATTGGTAATTGTTGTTAATTATTACTAATTATTACTAATTACTGTTACTTATTACTAATTATTGTTAATTTTTTCTAATTATTACTATTTTTTTGAATTATTCCAATTATTACAAATTATATTCATTGACTACAAATTACATTCATTAACTACTGATTACATTCATTAACTACTAATTACATTCATTAACTACTAATTACATTCATTAATTACTAATTACTATCTTTAATTAAAATTAAAGTCATTAATTACTAATTACAATCAATGAATTATTAAATATTTTTAATTACTAATAATTAAATCTAAAAAATCATATTTAATACCTTAATACAACATAATTATATCTAATAAGAAATAATAAAAACTAATGTAAAAATATAAAACAAAAACATTAAATAAATATTAAATTAAAATTCAGAAAAAAACCTTATACTGGTTTTCGAGCTTTCGATTTGTTGTACTTGTAAGATGATCCCCACAACCTCCTTGAAATCAACTTGCAAAACAAAATTCACTCAACACATATAAACTAGTAAAAAAGTAGTTCAGATTCAGAAAACTTATCAAGGCTGGCTGTATTTATAGGTTAGATTATTTGCGACGGGGTTTATTGCGACGGTATTCCTGTCGCAATTGGTATTATTTGCGACGGTCCCGTCGCAAATAACCTCGGACGTATTTATTATGGGCGGCATAAAAGGGGTTATTTGGGACAGGGCCAGTCGCAAATAACCCATGCCGCCAGGTTATTAGCGACGGGAACCCCTTCCCGTCGCTAATAATCTGTTACCGCCGCCGGTTATTTGCGACGGGTGAGAATATCCCGTCGCAAATAACTCTTTATTTGCGTTGGTGATTATGCCCCATCGCAAATACACCGATTGCGGGGGTTATTTGCAATGAGACATTTTCCCGTCGCAAATAACCCGTCGCTAATACCACTTTTTCCCGTAGTGAAATAAGGATTCAGTAAAATTTTATTCTATGTTTTCTTCCAAAGAAATTATACTTACGATAACCACACCCCTCTTAAATAAATTATAGAACAATATATACTTATGAGTTATTTACAGTATCCTCTATTTTGAGATTGGGGACTTGGCTAAGACCACCACTATAGTATTACAACAATACAGTTTGATAATATCTTTAATACTAAGAACAAAATAAATCTATTAGATAATGTTGTGTATCGAAAATGAGTCTTTGGATGCATCTAAAGCCATAATATCTTTAGGCTGTACCATAGAATTATAAACCTTTGGGTTATTTGAAAACTTCTAGATCACAACTCCTCTATTAAGATAAATGACATATCAGGACTATGATTTCTGATCATTACAGTCTCTTTAGAGACTATAAACTATGTAACCCCTGTTGAATAGTTCCATATCTTCTATATTAATAGAGAACATATATTTAATACAAAAAATATACTCTATGATAGTCCATAGATAAATCCAATGTTATTCTCCTTGGTTAGCTTAATATTATTCTACCATGTTTAAGGTATTAGAAACATAAATCTTTATAGATAACATGGCATACAAGATAAATCCAATCACTGATGTGTACAAAATTGTACTCATCCACTCCCTTCCTTATTATGTTTGGAGACACATATTTTTCGAGAGATCCATACCATATGACACTAGAAATAATCTCATCTTGGATTGTTCTATACTAAATATCTTTACTACCATGTCAATGTATGTACCTTGGTATAGTCCAAAAAACCTCTTAGATATATCTTGATGTATCTTGATCCCTATAATTTTGGATACTTTACCTAAGTATTTAATGGTGGAGGATTTGTTTAACCATGTCTTAACACACTGTAATATTGGAAATTTATTTCCTATAATTAATATACCATCAAGATATACTATGAAGAAATTAACTACAATCCCACTAAACCTATGGTGTATATAGGTATCAAATTCATTCTTCATAAAACTAAATTGTGTTATGGATTCATCAAAATAAATGTTTGATGATCAAGATGCTTTCATCAACCCATAAGGTTATCTCTATAACTTACATAACTTATTTGAATCCTTTTTATTCGCAAACACCTTTAGTTGTGTCGTATAGGAATCTTCAACAAATTTTCCATTATAGAATAATATTTTGACATCCATTTTCCAAATTTCATAATCTTGGTAATCTGTTGTGGTAATTATTATTCAAATGTATTTCAACATATAAACTTATAAAAATGATTCTTTATGGTATATTCCTTAATATTTCTTAAACCCATTATAAACTAGTCATGCTATTTAAAAAATCCCCTTATTAGTGTTTTGATGTTGTTGTTTTTTGAAAATTTTTGTGAATGAATGTCTAAAATTTATCATAAGGTCAGGATGATCTCATAATATTAATTTTGGATGTGTGTTGAAGAAATAATAGTGTGAATTGGTTTATCTTTATATAAGGATTATTTCTAATTTTTTTCTAATTACATATCATAATGATCATCATGGATATCTTATTGTTTCCATGTGACAATAAGGATGATTATACCGCAATGGGATGGATGAATCCAATAGCATATATGGTTTGTTGAAAACAACTATGGTTCAATTTTTGGTAATTACATGAAGTCGGCTTAAGCACATAATATTCAGATAATGGAAAATATTTTTTTTAGTTTTTAATAGTAAACTATATAAGGTTCAATAGGAGCTTCACAAGGTTCATTGTAAAGTTCTGTGAACTTTTAAAGGTTGTTTTATAAGCTTCATATGGTTCTTTATATGGTTGGATAAACATTATAAAGTTGGTATATGAACATCATAATGCCTATAAAGAGTTAATAAGGGGAATATAGGATTATCATAAGGTTTATCTAGATTTTTTAAGGTTCACTTTGGCCCTTGTATTGTTAACGGAATACTTCATAAGTTATATGTCCTTTTTAAAAACTGATAGTCCTGATGTAGTTCAAGAGAAAAAAATTTAAGGTTCATCATATTAACATTTATCAAAAAAGGATTGAACCGAGAAGTATAAAAGTTTTGTAATAATCATAAAATGTAATTAATAAATCAATCAATTATATAAATATAAAATCACAACAAAAAAGATTGAGGATTATTCATTGAGTTTTATGGTAATTTAAAATAAAAATGTAGTGATTCTAAAAATCACACCATAACTCCAAACATCATAAAATGTGTCTAAATTAATGGAAAACTACCAATAACAATATATTATTGATAACTCAAACAAATTTGAATGAATTAGGTTGTATATTTTATGGGTAATTGAAGACTGAGATTCATTGGATCTTAAAAAAAAGTCCTCATGATCATTATTAATGTAGGATTTCCATATTTGAAATATTGAATAATATTTCATGTGAATATTTATTGAAAATATAATAACATGGATATTGAAGATAAAAGTGATGTAGATTATCAGTATAAAAAATAAATAAAGGGACAATGAGTTCTAAACCTAGACTAGAAGGTAAGAAAAATTCCAAACATTTATCGGAAAGTGATACATAAAGAAAGTAGTGGTCTAGGGTTTCAATTCATTGGAATTTCATATAGTTTTTATGGATATTTGCACTATTTATGGAATAATTGACCATATATTGTTCATTAAAAAAAGTATGGTCATAGGAGGATTAGTGAGTTCCATCCTATAGGAAGAAGAGTGAGTTTTTAATATTTTTTTGATGGTTGTAAACTAAAATGATTAGTGAGGGTGATCCAAAAATATAACAAATTTCTTCATATTTTTTATGTGTATAGGAATATCTCCAATAATGCTCATTGGGTTAGCCGATTTGGATGAACCAGGTAAAAATTATCATGTCTCTCTTTCTATTCCCTTATTACTTTATATTTTCTAAGACAAAGAGATGAGTCGCTGCTAAAACTAGGAGAATATCATTTTAAAGGGATGATTTATAAATTAGAAAAACATAATTCAGAACATCTTAGTTTATTAACATTATTTTGGGAGAAATAATTTGTATTAAAAAATTTTCATTGAAAATGATTATCTTTCTAATGTTATGGATACAATTTTGAACTATAATGGGATTCCATTCAATGAAGTGAATAGTTTATAGATAAAGAAAATTTAAATGAAAAACTTATTTCAATAATTATTAAAGGAAGTGTACATGGATACTATGGTTGGTATCTCTGTAATATTGCACCGTCCCAGAACACTAACATGTTCCTAGACTGACAGTCACCAAATGACCTTAAATGCACCTCCCTAAATTTTAGAGTCTACTAAAAGGTGGTGAGGGAATTATAGGATATCATGAGGATACTATGCTTTCATTAATAGAGTTATAAATATAATAAATAAATAAATAAAATCAAATACATACACAGATAAACTTAAAAACTTGGGAAAGTACTGATAATATAAATACAACATCACATGTGACGAATGTACCAGACATACTATAATGGATCCCCATTTGGAAGATTTTACACATTTATTTCTTAAAGAATAAAAATATACCTAAGTCTAATAGTCCTTCCCTAACTGGTCCCATGTTTTTCTTAGCTCCATCGATCATACACCGTCCTAGTATATTGAACCAACAACAATCAATATCAAGGCTTTCCCTAAACCTACATTAGTGAACAAGAATAGTGTCTTCTCAAGTACATAAGTGACATTGAGTCCTTATAAGGGTGTGATTATAATTTAGTAGGCCACCACCAATGATGTCACTAAAATAAATTGTTTTTAAAATTTGCATTAAAAATTATCAACGTAAATAATTACTTAAATTAATATTAATTTTTTTAAATTTACATGAATATGAAGAATTACAAACCGGACATCAATGATGAAAGATGAGAACAATAAATACATTCTTTTTTCCAATGTTAGTGTATATCTGAGTGAATCTTGATGACCTTTCCAACCCATCTCTAGTCAGGGTTAATATAAAAATCCTTGACTAAACAACCAATAGTTGGGGGAAATATCTCAATCCTTGGAGCCCAACCAAGTCGAACCATGGGTTTGATTCACCGTAGTTTGAATGAAAATAACAAATCCACCTTAGGGTATTGGTTTACCATAGGTCCATGGAGGTTTAAAAATTTCTTATAAGGGGCTATGATCACCCTGGATTTAACAAGAGAAACGAAAACAAAATATCATTAAATATAGATAAAAAACTTACAAATATTGCTTTTACCATATAAAAATATAACCCAAAACTCACCATTTCTAGAACCCAAATTAAATTATCACAAGGAATAATGGGTCATTTAAAATTTCCATTATGAATAATTAACTTATTTATCATCTCCAAAATACAATTTCTTTGTTTCATTTCAAAATTAGTTCTTAAATTCAATTTTATAAATTTCCATCTTTAACACCCAATTGATTTTTTTCCATATAAAATTATAATTCCATTTAACATGTCTATGATTGTGAAATTTTATTTCAGAACCATCAATCAAAATAAACACCCCTTCAACCATTTAAAAGGAAAGAATTACCATTTGAATAACCAATTTATAAGGCCATAATTATTACCAAGGTGTTCCAATAGGAACTACCTTCCATTAAGGGTCAAGGAATATCAAGTGTATAAACTAAATAATGCTTCAATTTAAAAATGTTTAATTTATTTTATGGACATTTCTTGACATACTAGTGAAACCACTATAACATGTGATTATAAAGAAAAGAAATGCTATGGGTGAATTTTAGGACCACATACCATTAAGGAAGATTTCTATATTTTATTCCATTGGATAATAATTTCTTTATTAGATTCTTCAGCATCATTTATGCCCAAACAACCTCTACCTCACTCACATATATTAACCCACACGTTATCATGTTAAAAAATTAATTATAGTTAATTTTATGTAATTAAACACTTAGAAAAAATTGAATAATTTATGTAAAACCCATACGAAGCTCTCAATACACTAAAACTATAGTTGATTCTCTGCAAAACCTGGGAAAAGTCTGAACCAAATTTTGGGCAAAATACATAACCAAATATTTCAAGAGAAAAACCAAATAGTTTAATTTTTTATGGAAAAATCCTTATAATTTTGGTGACACATTATACCTCTATCTAAACGATGTGTAATAGTGATCATTCCTCATCATGTAATCTCCTCTATGGAATCCACATGAAAGGCCAATAATACTTGGAGGATACCACCATTATTAAGTGGAATAGAAAAAATAATATATAATGGGATAAAATAAATTTTGATAAAAATAACGGGGATAAGGAATAGAGGTTTTAAGAGGTGAAAGCATGCCAATATTCTCCAAAATATTTGTAACCACCCATAATTGAAGGGTTTTGTTTAGGGAAGTGGGGGTTCAGACCCCCGGGTCGTGATCTAAATACTTGTAGGAAGTGGGGGAGTTCACCCTAAAAACATTCTAGTGGAAATATCATAAATTTACAACTAAAAATTTCCACCAACTGGATGGTGAGATTGAAAGTAGAACTAGGCCACTAACCAGACCAATATATAATCTACATGCTTGCTGGGGTCTGCAAACTGCAACCACCTACATCCCCACCATATGGGCTACCCATGACACTTGTCTATATCATTGGTCCACTTACCGAGCCTGAATTCCATGTGTTAAACACTGATTTGATGTCCTCAAAACCATATAAATATATTCATATTACAAATCTGAAATTATTCTCAATAACTCTTTGAGGAATTCAAAATCCTCTCGAATTACAAATTCCTATAAAAATGTGAATTATAAAAAACTCTACAACATAACAATTCTGATTCTTAAGAAGTCTTTGTTGTCATCCATCCACATATACCATACTATTTCAGTCACCAATTCAATGTCAAACGTCCTAGTTCCATTCATGAATATTTTAATCACATCAAAGGAGAATATGATAATTTAAGGCTTTTAGACCTGATCCAACAATAAATCTTACACTTTTCATCATTAATAAAAAAATTAGATGGAACATACCTTAACCCATATATCATAAAACTCTAATGGATTTTTTTATCTATTCTTTGGTTCTATGGTTCTCTTCACCATAGGATACTACTAAAAATTTCCAATTACAATAAATAATTTCATCTTTTATAGTATCTTCATATCAAAACACCACTACCACATTCCTATGATACAACTGAAGTGGTTTCTAACTCAATGTATCTGAACATAGATGACAACACCATTTAAATACCAACACCCTTCCTTATTTTAGAATTCTTACCTAGGTGGATTCATAACTATCATATATGTATAAGTAATGAATATACCTACCTTTCCATGAAAGTGTGGTTAAATTATTTAAATGTTCTCATCATCTCTAAAATAACAAGCCATGTATAATTTGAAACTTACCACATCCAATTTCATATTGAATCAGAAATCTAACTATCCTCAGCCAATTAATCTCAAAAATACTTGGCTCTAACTACCTTTGTGTTACTATCTTACCTGATTATAATGTGTTCATGACTAGAGGCATGTGAAGACAACCCATACCAAATCTCTGGAGTCCATAACCGACTCACAATAAGGCTATACAATTAGATCCTTAACTATCAAAAACCTTTGTTTTTTACTTTTATACAAACTAAGGAACCCATGAATTAAGCACCCTTGGATCACATTATTTCTCTCTGAGATCAAAGGAAAATCTTAGTCTCAATCCATAATTGCGTCATTTTTCCTATTTGTAATTTTTTGAGTAACCCAGTTACACATCTCAATTGTTTCCTCAACAATATCATAATAATATCATGGCTTCTCCATGGTCAATAAAATGTTTCCACAAATCATAAGAAACTTTCCACCATAATAGTGTTATTATCTTTTCTTCACTAGAGTAACTCCCAATATCCATGGAACATCTTCCTTTTATAACCAAATACAAAAATTATACATTGTTTTCCCACTCTCACATGAGAGGTAGTATAAATATCATCTACCACCTGTTCCCAACTTCTAAGAATGGAATCTTGAATTTTTTTGATATTGGACCCATAATGAGGGTCTCTCCCTCTGATGGATCATAGAGAACTCCCCATAATAAAAATACAATTATACTACTACTCAATTTAAACATACATGGTTATAGCTTAAAAAATCTCTAGTCACTATTTTGAGCAATAATCGATGCATCCATCAACCCCTAAAACCTTCGGTCAGTTTGAATATCTATCTTTTATGACACAAAACTCTATCCCCTACTTGACGTGACAACTCACTACAGGAATATATCAATTCCCATTAAACAACCAAGGGAATACATATTTAGAATTGTTTCATCTACTCTCACTCACCTCAATTAATGAGTGATTCATCAATTGTGACTCACAATAACCCCAAAACTCACCAGCAACAATTCATGAACTAACGATCCCAATGGCCCTACCCCCACTACACTGATCAAGCCCCACTAATAACTTAAACACTTCTTAATAGAACAATATGAATCCCATTTAAATAATCCAAAATTCAAAAAACTCACATGTAGCCAGTGCATAAACATTTATCTCACTAAAAATAAACTAGTACATACTCCAAAAACACCTAATCACATAATCCAAATGGAATCTTTCCTCTCCGACATGCACCTACCAGCCCAATCTTATTAAGACCCCAAGGTCACATGCTCCCCTATGACCACATAACAACACGATACAATATATCATGAGTTACGAATTACTGGAAATAGAATCACATAATCATTCAAGAATCTGAATATACCATATGTCTAATCAATATCATCGAACACGAGGCATCATTGATGTTTTCATCTTATATTGTAAAATTTCTCACGAGTGAAGCATAACCACATTACAACCTATAATTTCAGGAATTACACCGAAATCAGAAGCATCAACCCATCCTCTAATAACCATATAACACTACCTAAGGTCAACATCGATTACTATATCAAAATAGATTTAGAAGAATAAGGTTAGACATCAAAATGATCCCACCCCTTTGAAAACAACCTTAAAACATAAAAAAATAACATGAATGCTTCATTTAGATAATACCCAAGTCATAAAATTTCCCTTACCAAAACCCTGATATAACATTATGTGCATTGATTACATACATAGAAGTATCCAAACACTCCTCACATTTATAAAAAAATTTATGATGCTTGGTTAACTTGTTTAACGATTACACATGAATTCCATCTACATGGACCAACAATATTTTGAGCCATATTCCAAAAGTTTCTAGGCTCCCACCTATCCCCTTAGGTAAGGCCTCACAAAAGTCATTGCTCATGGGAGATACTTGAACCATTTTTCCAAAAAAAACAACATCTATTGTTGCAGGGACAATCACTAACTCTATATCCCACATACCCATAGATATATGCCCATTTACATTGGAACTATAAGCCATGAAACTCACTCTAGGGTGCTACAAATATCAGAATATCACAATCCAAAAGGGTCATAAGATACCATGATTCAAAGAGACATCTCATAGACTTAATTTCACATCCCAACTGAAGGCACAACAGGAAACATCCTATAATATAGTACACTCAAACCTATTAAGGTCACACTGACTGGTATATCTCTCTACCACTAAATAACCCATATATAGGTTCAGTCCATAATCCTAAGGATACCCATGACAATAATCCTTGAAGGTCACACAATTTCTTATTCACATTATTTAACACCCACAATTTAAAACCAAAAAGTATTTACATTTCAAAACTTTTCATTACACAACATTTTTAAATTTTGAATATTTATTATGTTTCAAATTATATTGTTTGGAAAGATAAAATTCTAGTCACAATTAATGAGGGAAAAAAACATGAATCTTTGTTTAACCAAAACCATTAATCTAATAATTCATATATACATGAATAATAACCAGAATTCACCTAAGGAGTAAGTCAATTATAATTCCACCATAATTTTTTTGGTGAAATAACCATATAAAAGGTAATAGATACATTAAACAACAAACCAATTATAATTATAAAACATCATTGGTATATAAAAAATACCAGAAAAAATAAACAGCTAGTTGTAAATAAAACACCAAGACATGTGAATCCTAGAAAATTATCAATGACATGAAACATACATATAATATATAAATCCTATGGGCCTGACATAATGTATCTACAAATACAACCAATTTCTATAATTTCCATGAATAAAAATCCCATATATTAATAAAATCACACCCATGTTCACTAATCAAGGTGGAAATCAATCATCTTTAGAAATAAAAATATTGAATAAAAATTTTCATCATAAGAAACGTGGATTTTTTATGATATGGTGGGGTATAACTCCCTGTAACAAGATATTTATTATTCCCTAAAACATCATAGTCTGTTTTCTACCACACCCAAATAATAATAGAATAAGAAAAAAGATCTCAGATGCCACTTTTTAATAGCCAATTTCCCTAGAGCACTAACCAGTTCTCATATAGATAGTCTTCCTATAACCTCACGCACGCCTCACCATACACTAGAGGTTGGTGACTAGTGATGAGGGCCTATGAGTTTATCATGGGGATACTATGACCTTATTACCAGAGTGAAAAACAAAAATGTAAATAAATAAAATCAGATATACATCCAGATAAACCTCACAACTAAGGAAAGTTCCAATAAAAAAAATTCAATCTTGTATATTATGAATGTACAGTACATACCATAATGATCCCCCATGGGTGGATCATAAATGTGCAGTAATAAATAATAAAAATAAACCAATGGCTAACAACCCATCCTTGATAGGCCCCAAGTTCTGCCTACTCTCATCGCTCATACCCCATCAGAGAATTCAAAACCAACATAAATCAACATTTTCACTTGAACTAAACATGTTAATATGAATAATAGTGGGGAATTCAGGATCATACAGCCTCTGAGCACCAACATGTCTCTCGAAGGGGCTAGGCTTTTAGACTATAGAGACACTCCCTCCCTCCTTCGGTGCAACTCGGATGGATCGGTGTCAGCGTCCATAGTCTCCACATCAGCATTGGTCAATGTGGCAGCTTATGGATTTCGGCTTCCGGCTTCCATCTTTGACAACTCAGGAAAGGCGTTTCTTTTGTCATCCAAGTCCTAGCGGGTGAAATTTTCGGTAGTCGATGGCCTTAGATCTGGGTGGATCGATGCGTATTAGAATTGGATATGGACTCAACATTGGTGGGAGAAGGTTCAGTGGCTCGGTGTTAGCCTGGTGTGACATAGAGGGGGGTGGGTTTCTGGTTCGTGCTTCTAGTGGTCCTTCGGTTTCTTGCAGGTTGGTTCTCAGTGATTTATGAAGTTTTTGTGGATTTCATTGATTTGGTGGTCCTTCTGGTGTTCCTCTTGAGGTCTTGGTTGAATCATTAAGTTTTTGATATTATTTTGGCATCGTGAGTATCTTCTCATGGTGGTGTTTTTTTGGTATGTTGTTCAATCTTCATGACTTATTGAAGGTTTTCTAGTTAATAATGTTAGGGTTTGAGCTGTTTTTCTTTGTATTTTTTCAAATGATCCGGATGGTGGGAAGATAGTGCAGTCAGATTCGACCACTTGGAACTGGTCTTAGAGGAGGATTCAAAGATGGTGGTTCATCTTTATAGAGCTTTACATATTTGGTTGTTTTAGAGGGGATGGTGTTTTCCATCAAATTGAGCATGTTCTTTGACACATGACACTTTCTTTTCGAATTTCCTTACAATGAGGAAGAGCTTCATCATGATTAAATGTTGGGGAGAGGTAAGTCCTTGTTTTTAGTATGGTTTTACATTCTTGTCCTTCGGTTGTGTTTTGTCTTATGTCCATTAAGTCTATGAAGGCCCCCCCCTTCTTCCCTTAAAAGGGGAATCTATCATAATAAAAAATGAAGGCCTTCAGGCCATTGGATGGAATAAAATATAGGTCTAATTAGGTTCCAAAGAGATAGAGTGGCCTAATCAAGGTGTGAATATAACTTAGTGGGCCACCACTATTGGTTTATATAAAATAAATAGTCCTTAAAAAGAGAAATAATTAATTTCTAGGACTAAAAATTACAAATATAAACATGAAAAATTTTAAATTTACATTCATAAGAAAAATAATAAACCCAACCATATCATTATACTCAGAAATGGTACAAAAATATCTTAGTTAGTATTGGGTATTCCTTTTGAAAATTATGATAATTGTTCCAACCCATCTCTTTCCAGGGATAATATACCCATCCTTGCCTAAATAACTAAAACCCTGGGGGTAATATAACCTTCCCTAAATCCCAAAAAATTAAACTTGTGGGATGGCTTCACCCGAGTTTTAACAAACACATGTAGTACATTGGGGGCCAGGTTCACACTAGGTCCATCAATTATAAATAGTTTCCACTTGGGTGATGAGTTCACCTTGAATCCATCGTGATCAACCAAAAGTAAATTTAATTTACATTAAATTCAGAATATACAAGCATCATTTTTACCATATAATATGAGAACCCCAAAATTACCATTAATATTAAAAAAAATAAACAACCACATGGTATAATGTGTAATATATCATTTTTTTTAAAAAACTGACCAATTTACCATTTCCAAACTACATTTTCAATGTTTTGTTTCCATATTACATCTTAAATTCCATTTTTTAAATTTAAATCTTTAACAACAAACTCCATTTATCCATATAATTTTAAATTTCCATTTTCCATTTTGATGATTATAAAATTCCATTTCACAACCATCGATTAAAATCAAAACCCTTAAACCATTTAAATGTAAAGGTTTACCATTTTATTAGTTAATTTTGAAGGTCAAAATTATTACCAAGGTGTTCCACAAGGAACCAATTTCCATTAAATCTCATGGAATGTCAAGGGTGTTGATAAATAAAATTCCAATTAAAAAAAATAAATTAATTATATGATTATTTATCAAACAATTAGTGAAACCAACATCACATGCAATTAACAAAACCAAGAATGTTGGTGAATTTAGGGAAAACTTAACTTTATGTAAATTTCCCATATTGGTTTCCATAACCTATAAATTACCTCCTTGGATCCCCGGACTCCTTTATATCCAATGTTCCTTGACCACACTCTATACTCGAAACTCACACATCAACGTCTCAAAAAATAAATTAAAATTAATTTAAATTAATTAAACACTTATCTTAAAATCATAGTTGAGAAAAACCGACCGAAAGATATCACCACACCGAAGCCATAACCAATACCTTCCAAAACCCCATGGTGTTGTATAGATGACATTGTGTGCCAAATTTGTAACTATGGGAACTAAGATAATAACAAAAAATTTAAATTTTCAAGGAAAAACGTTTCTAAAAGTTTCAACACAACATACCTCCATCTAAAAAATGTACATCGGTGGGTTTTCATCGTCATGAGATTTTATCTATGAAAGCTACATGAACTACCCATGATAATCTTCCAATTCCACAATTTGTTTGTTGAATTAGAAGCATCCCCTAAGTAAAAATAAAATAAATTATAAAAATAAATAATTCTCAGGATGAATAAAGGTTTCCAGACATGAGGTTATTCCTTAAATCACCAAAAAAGATCACGAAGCCCACAAAAATAATGGTGTTTTAGGGTGTAGAAGGATTTAAAACACCATAGTTGTGTGTAAAAAATATAGAGAAGGAAGGGGTGGTTCCAAATAAAAAAACAAAAGGGGGAACATTTTATGAATACCCACCAAAGTCACTGGTGGATCACTTACGAGAACGTGTTAGGGAAAAAATGGCTAGTGATCCTAGAAGTGGTACTACGACGCTTCCTAGTCCACCAGTTCATTGGTACCAAGATGAAGGCTCGACTATTGATGTAGACTATAGAAAACTTGCAACCCCACCACCTCGAGCTACCCTTTATGCATCTTGAATTTTCCAAGACACCTCTTGGTCCCCCATTTTATGTTTAAAACACTTTTTTGAGATTCTAAAACCCTTATAATTCCATTTATTTGTTCGATTTTAAATCTGAATCATCCATTATTTTAAAAAATTCACGACCCTATTCAATTCCAAATTCCAATATGGACATCATTCATTACAATCATAGAAAATGTGTATAGTGGAGCATTTACAGATTAGGATCACATGGTGTTGGATACTCATGCCAAGGCTAATAATACATTAGGTAGTGCATTGACTACCCCATATAGATGAAGGTGATTTAGAAAACATATAGTGAAATGTGAGAAAATATTCTTAGAACTTATAATGTAAATTACAAGGATATAGTAGAAAAGTTCCAAGTATCATGGAATTCATATGAAGATCTATGGATAAACTCAAATGAGATATATGATGTGTTCTTCAATTAGGTGAAAATTCTTATAGAATATATGAGTGAGATTGGGGAGATACACGATCAATTAATTTTTTTGAAAAGTATCATTAGAATAAATCTATCACATTTCAATTAGAAAGTATCTATGATTATAGATAATGATATAAAGGAGGTGATTATGATAATCCTTTAAAATAATATCATTTCATATGTAGTGATATATAATGAAAATGTTTATATTCTAAATGAAAATTAATAGGCGGTAAAATTAAAGGATAGAAAGAAAATATCATTGATAGACAAAACAAGGAATGTATAATTTTATGATGTGATTTATTTTCCTTTCCCTAATCCTGAGATAAGATTAAATAAATCCAATTAAAATCTTAAACATGATGGTTCCTGATGTGGAAAATTGTACATCTCACTACAGGGTGTCCAAATAAGTTTTGAAATAATGATGAAGTGAAATAACCTATTGAATTTTTTTATGAATTAAATGAAAAAAGGAAGTAATAGAAGAAATTATTTATAAAGAGGAAATTATTATCTTAGGATGATAATAGATCAATGTTAATATAATTAGAGGAGTTTGAGGACTATAACACCCTTAATGAAGAATTCTTTATTCCAATAGTGGAAAAACCACCAATTGTGGAAACTAATGATAAATGTGCTAGAATATAAATTAGTTTATATTTAAATGCTAAATTTGAGGATAATATTGATTAAATTTACATTTTTAAGGCATATAATAAATAAATAAAATGTAGTGGTACATAAATCTAAACTCTATATGTATAAAAAAATAAGAGGAAAGACTGAGTTGAATGTTTAAGCTGAGTAGTTCAAATATGGAAGTTATAGAAGTCTATGAAAAAATATGATCTCCAGACCAAAATTCATGAAAAAACTAAGATATTTATTTCTTGACTAACTAAGTTAAAAATAGGTTTTAAAAATTTATGAAATTTATGGTGAAGTCATGTATTTTTGATAGGGGCTCAATGATCAAGAAAGACTCATGATTCGTCGCATGATAATGGGGAGTTATAGTGGACAAACCAATAAATAATATAAGGATACAACTAGGGACTCAATACAAGAATATATTCATTCTCCATAGGTTTATTGTTTCAAAAATAAAGTAAAACCCACTTTAATGATTAATCATAATAAAAAATCAGTTGTAGTTAATTAAAAACAACAAGAAACCACTCTCTAAAAGACAATTTACTTGGAGAGGGATAAAAGATCTAAAATTATGAAGGAAGAGAATTAAAGAGACACAATAAAAAACCAAATATTTCATTTTTTATTATATAATGATTAGGAAAACACAATATATGTTTTCCACAGTGAAAATTAATTTTAGGTATCAATAAAAAATAGATTGGAATAATTTATTATAATCAATTTGTTTTTGATAGAAATTTATTTTATTATGAATGATTCAAAAACAAAGTCATGAAATTCTCATTAAGGGGATAAATAAATGTTCAAATGGAGACCTATAAAGGAAGAAAATGAGAGTTATATACATTATTCAGTAGGATAAAAATACAAAATAGGTATGCAAACTTCTATTATATAGATGAATCTATGAAGTTTTATATTGTATAATCTTATTTTCAAATAATCAAAATGAATTGCTGGACATGGATGAACAATATATAATTTATTAAGGAAAAATAACTGAAATTTATTTGAATTTAATGGATTGATTTAGAAAATGGTTTCTATATAATGATTTTCCTCCCATATTATATGAAATAGAGATCTCATCACTTGTATATTGTATAATAAGAATAGTGATGTTGGATTTGGAAATTACAAGGGGATAAATATCATTGGATTTGGGAAGGAAAATATTGGAAGATTGAAATTGATGGACATGTATTTCTTGTTGTTTTATAGACTTAGTCATATCTTACTTAGTGTATGTTAGTTGCATAACTTGGGAAATTTTATGATGTTCAACAAGAAGATGTACTTAATTAAATGAAAAATAGCCTCATAGTTTTATAAGATTGGAACATAAAAAGAATTATATATTCCATAAATCAAGGATATGGCAGTTTTTTAATTTCCAAGGAAGAAGAAATGAAGTTATGGTATAAACAAATTGCCACTTGATCAAAAAGTATCTGGATTACATGTTGAAAAATGAATAAACATAGGTTATCCCTAATATCTAACATGATTTCACTAACACATATGATACTTATCTAAAATAGAAAAGTATTTTGAAGAATTAATAGACAAAAAATAATAAATTGACATGGATGCCCTGTTTGGTGAAAATATATGGTTGAAAAGGTGCACCATGGTCTATTAATTCATGATTACATTAGGATGTCATGGATGATTCTAATTACTCAAAAAATCAAGGTGTTCAATTATATTATGTACCGTTAAAGTTTAGTATAAAATATGCATGAAGTACATGCTTATATGTTCCATGACAAGAATGGTTAAAAATTTAGTAATGATCAAGTGAAAAAATATATCAAGAAGAATGGGATATGATATTAGGTTTCAATGGTGAGGACTCTGCAACAAAATATAATTATTGAGAAGAGAAACTGAATTATCAAAAAGATGGTTCAGATGATTATCATTTAAAATAATATATAAAATAAAAATTAGATGGAGGATATTCCAATATAATTATAAATATCCAAATTTTTTTTATATTTTCATGAATAGAAGAATCCATATGAGTTGTGGTGTTAGAAGAATCCGACAATGAAGTACTTTTTAATTTTCAAAAGTGATTTATTATCAATATGTATATGAATGATAACTTTAATGTTAATGTGAATGATAATGTTTTCATTAGATATTCATCCAAAATAAAGGAATAAAAATTATAATATAAAGGATTTGTAAAATAATTAAAATATCATATGTAACTATTATAGAAAATGAGTAGATTATGAAAACTAGTGGAATGATTTGACAACACACTAATGAGGTTAATATGGAAGAAATTAGTGACGATGTGGGTGGATAAAGAGGATCTCATGGGTTTTTTGAATGATCATAAGATTAAAATGATAATTAGTAATTTATAAAAGGTTATGTCTCAACAAATTTGAGAACAATCAAAATTTAAATCTAGAATAATAATATAATTGTTGTATGAGTATCCCCAGTTCAGAATTGAATGAATAAGGATTAACAACCAGAATATTTTCTTTCTCAATTATAGGATTAAAGTTTTTTTGAGGCTACTAATTATGGTAATTATATTATTAATATGTTGGAATTTCTTGAAAAAAATATAAATAACAAACAAATTACAAATTGTTCAAAGGATAAAAGATAATAATGTAATAAAAAATATGTGGCTATTCTAAAATAAACTAAATAAATATGGATCGGTGAAAATGAACAAATTATGAAGATCCTGAAAATGGTATTTTAAATTTTAAATCATATATATGGTTAAGACACTCACACTCATGTCCCAGTTGGAGAGTATAAAATTATTTTTTTCCATGGATATATAAAGATGATATAAGATTTTTTCAATGGATATTAATTCAGTATTCTTAAATATAGTAAATTAGGAAGAAGTTTACAATTAGTTTCCATATGTATTTCTTGTGTATGAAGATAATTATAATATGTGATGATTGAGGAAGGAATTATATGTGCTGAAGAAAGAACCTAGGGTTTAGAACTCTTGGATTGACTAATATTTGAAGAATATTGGGTTGTAAAGAGATAGATTTGATCATAATATATACATTAATAAGGAAAAATATTTAATAATTTCAAGGATTATATTTTTTTATAACATAATTTTTTGGGGCTTGGATACTGCATAATGCAGATTATTTATAGATTTTAGAAATTATTAATTCAATATGTTTATTATTTGGTAGTTAATTTTTTTTCTTAGTTTATAAGTAACAAATGGAAGGGATAGTAAATTTATTTATAAATAGAAACATTCCAAATATGTATTAGAGAAAAATTTAATGGAATATTCAAATATGTTGAAAACTTGAGTGGCTACCCATATGAAATATTCAAGAGATGATTTTGGCATGAGGGTCAATATTATATAATATTGAAAAATGAAAGGTAGTATACTGAATATAAAAGACGCATGACAAGATATTGTTTTTTCCAAATTCTAAATTTCATTTAACCAAAGATATCATAAGGAAATTAATATTATAATACTGCAAAGGATACTTAATTATATCAATAATACAATGGAAATTGGATTATTTTATTTTATTTCATCATAATTTTAGTTTCATGGGGATATAGTTTTTGATCGGGTAGGTTAAAATAAAGAGTATAATTCCACATTTTTTTAACTTATTAGTTATTTTATTTCTAAACAAATTTATAATGAATAAATTTTTCATTTGAGTAGTACAGATGCTGAATAAATATTATCCACTCAATAATGTACTCAATTATTATGGATGATATAATAACTTGAGGATATTAGAGTTGAAGTGAAATTTACTCATTCAATCATGTGTGGTAACTCGAGTTCTATCAATAGTAGAAAAATAGTTTGTTTTATTTATAGAACAAGAACATCGAGAATGAATTAAAGTTTTGAATGAATATGTGATCAAGGGGTAGTGTTGATGGAGTATATGTAAGAAAATAATCATGTTAAAAATATAATGACCAAGGAACATCCCAAAAAAGGTTTTGAATGGAATATTTTTTTCTTGGAGTCTATCCAACTCCATCCAACTAGATTGGTTGAATAATATAACCCTAATGTCTTTTACATCTCTCTATTTAGATATTTTCATGATGAAAAGCATTGAACTATTTATTTAATGATTTAATTTAAGTAATTTTAGTGTCTATTTAGTAAACATTGACGCATCTTTAATAAACCATTTCATTACTTTAAAGGTGAATTGAATAACTTTTGAATTCTATTCTTAAGTTATAATGGATTTTTTTGTGTCCTAGAAGGAAGTTGGAAAGACCATATATAACCTTTAAAAGATGTTTTGGATCCACTAATTGAAGTAGGAAGCATTGAATAACTGGTAAAGTGTGACTGAACAGCTGGTGGCATGGGTATAAGCATTCTAAATTTCTTGGAGTCCACCATCATACATGTGTAGGAGCACAAACTAAATAGTAGAAGAAGAATGTTCCTAGTTGTCCCCATTAAGCTTATTGAATAGCCAGTGTCAATGGGTGACTAGCCTGTGGTGCTATTATAGCATTTCATAAACACTTTATTTCTTGAGTCTCAATCATCTAATAGTTCCATTTAAAATTTCAAATGAACCAGAGAGATTCTACAAGGATCATTTATCTATTGGAGTCTATTAATAAAAGATATTTTTTTATTTAAATATATAAAAAAATATCAATTCTTAAAATACGTGTCTCTAGACCTTATCTTTTAATCATCAAGACCACTATCAAATATCCATTATTCCTTTGATAATCTCAAAGCCTCTCACCTTTTTCTCACTTTCTCCCTCTCTTTTTCTCTTAAGTTTTTCCATCCCTATAGAGAGACATAATACCTTAATTTAAATTAATTTTCACTTATAAAATATTCCCTTTTCATGCTACCTTTTACATTTGGTTTCATAATATCTCCATCAAAAAGTAAGGGATGTTGGTTTCTTTCATTATCTATCAAAATTAAAGGGAATTTGGAATCTTTTTATTTTCATTAAATAGAAAGGGAAATTAGTTTTTTTATCTCTATAAAAATGATATGTAATAATTAGTTACATGATATCTATTAAAATCAAGGGACTAATAACATAGAACTATCAATTCAAGGGGTGGAGACATATAGGCTCACAACAAGATATTTACAAACTCCTTATCAAACTATGTTTATTCTCTATTTTATTTTACACATTACATCATCCAAATCATGATATACATAATGTGCATAAATTTATTTTGTAGCTTTAAACTATGCTTACTCACTTCATTAACCTTTATTTTAAAATTATAATACAAATAAAATTTTTCGTTTACACTCTATAAACTTCATTTATTTAATAAATTTATCATTCAAATAACGTTTTTCTTTTAAATTTCATGTATTCCATTATTTTTTAAAATCCAATTCACTCCCTCTTTCTATTTCTACTTTAACAAACACTCGACGTCAAAGGAGATATTCATACTTCTTTTTTCAAATACCTATTTTCAAAAAATGATATTAATTTTCAAAATCCTAACCAAATTCAAATATCAATATTTTTAATTTTGATTCCTATTTTCATTATTCTACTGAAGGAATTTCGTTGGGAAAAAATCATTTATATAATCGTTCAAATTACTCTTACTGGAAAAATCACATAAATAACATTATTAGTATCATTAGTTATAATTTTTTGGAAATTATTTATAAATGGACACACACCTACTAAATAATAAAAAGGTAAATATAATCCCCAAGATATGAAAAGTTTGGAACTTAATGGAAAATATATAAACTCTCTCCATTGAGGGATTGACCAAAATGAATTTAATCACATTTATTCTCAAAAAAACTCAAATGATATCTATAAACACATATATGTCTCACAAAGATACGTGAATAATGTAAAATAAAATAGATTTTTTATGTTTAGAAATTCATTTGAAAGCAATACTATACATACAAATGAATCTAGTAATTATAATTTTCCATGATTTACTATGATTTTATATGTTCTAATGTCTCTTAGTGATGATTTATTTATGAAATCATTCATAAATAAAATTATTTAGGCCTTTATAATATCTTAGGAACCAAAGGTGATGTCTATAAAATAAGTGAAAGATATAAATAATATTAATCTTGAGAAGCTAACTATATCTCTTTTTACATAAAAAATAATTATAAAGAGATAAGATGATAAAGAAGCTAAAGAAGTAATGAAATAAAAATAATCCAAAATAAAATTTCCATTAAATCCATTTCTGAGGAAGATTAATTTTATAAGGAATCTCATATATAATACTAGACAAAGATGTTGAAAGATTGGAACAAAAAGAAGAAAAAATTTCACAAAATAAAAAAGTGTTTTTCCCAAGTTGTGTTTTGGTTTTATTTGTTGTCAGTCAATCAGTATGTTGAAGAAAGAAAGTATGTTGAGAAACATAATGGATGGAAAACCTATTCATCATTGTTTTCAAAATAATATGATAAACTATGACCATTATAATGAAGATAATTTTATTACAAGAAAAGGTTTTTGATCGGACCTACCTTGGGTCCGGAATGGAAGAATATCACAATGGGGAATTGGTTGTTATCTGACTCACTTTGTGTTCTTAATGAAATGGAATATATCTTGATTGAAGTTAATGGTTATCATATTCACCTTGGAAATGATGTGAATGAAGTGATTGTTTTGATGGGTAATTTAATTTGGCATGGATCTTATTTAAATGTGATGAGGCATTAATGATTTGTATTTCACATAAATCATAAGTTGAATTGAAAACTTTTGATTCAAGCTTGTTGAATGAAAAGGGAAAAGGATGATCTCCCAATCATTCCCAAATTTATAATATATGGGTGGAAGAGAAGAAAGAGGTGTTTCTGATTGAAAATGAATCATACTCATGAATATCATACTCAACCACTATATAATCTGATCATCCATCATATGAATAATAACTATTAGTACCCAGAAATTATCATATTCATAATGCTAGTGCTCAGAAATATCATACATTGAACAATAATACTCAAGATGAGATTGGTGGTTGAATTAATTATGGAAAGAAGATATATATTAAATCTGATTTAATTTTAGGATAATTATTCATGTGGGTCAAGAGAAGAGGAAAATAAGAAGGTCTATTTTCTAACTGTGTCAAGAGAAAATGAGAGTAAATAAAGAAGATGATGGGTATTTAAATTGGGTTAGAAATAATTGTACCAGAGGGGACTTGTTTTATATTTAAAACATGTTCAAGTGAATATTTGAAGAAGTTAGAGTAAATTGAAAATGGAGTCTGTTGGATGTGCAATCAAGCGGGAGCTTTACATTCAAAATAATGATGGAATTCACCATTAAAAAGTGGTATTCGTTTCATCCTTCATTTATATTCAATTGGTAGAGATCTTTGTTTTGATGAAATTCAATTCATAGGATCAGAGATCTTGAATTGAAATTGGACAAGTGATTAAAATGAAATATTGAATAATAATTTATGTTTTGTAGAATATTCGAGAAGAATTGAGAAGCTTTAAAGAATCCAAAATTCACCAAAGATTTCAGTGGAAATAGATATTGAGGGGAATTTGGGATTCCTATTATAGCATCTCGAGGGTCACCTATTAAAGGAGATAATTACATTTTCCTTTTATGATGACTGATGTACTATTCATGAGAGAGAATCTTTGTGTTGTAGAAAGAAGAAGATGTTTTTGTATTTACTTTTTTGGAAATTGTTTTGATGGATTGAAGTGTAATAGAAGAGAGAATATCAAAAAGTTATATTCAGCTAATCATTATACTCAGTCTTTGTTTTACTAAACTGATTACTGTATTTAGCTGGTCAATTTTATTCAATTGATTATCGTATTGTCCTGGATTAATCAAATCATGAATTTTTTACTGGGATTTCATGACTAAATAAGAATGACAATTGAAGTGGTGTCGATTCATATCTATCACATTCAATCAAAGTTATATTTTTCATAATAGGAAGAATCATACAAGAATGTATCATACCGAGAAGAATCATATCATGGAGAATCTTACTCTGGGGAATAAGACTAGGAAAGATTAATTAGAAAAATCATACTTGGTTTTTCCTTAACAAAATTCAAGAAGTTATTAAGATATTTTGGGTAAGAAATTGAAGAAGTGTTTTTAATTGAATACATTTTTTGAATTGAAAAGAAGAACATGTAACATATGTTGTTACGAAAACATTGTTTTACCCTATTTTTCTGAGAGGCTTCACATGTTCTTTTGGATTTTTTTTAATGTACTACATGAGTGAAAGGTAAAATAATACTCATTATAATCCAATTATTCTTTTCTAGTTAATTGTGTGGTATTGGATCATTTAAAAAATACACCAATTACATATTTATTCATATTAAATAGCGAACCTTGTAAATACTTGTGTTCCTTTAGATGTGTGGTTGAATTATTTTTTAGCATGAAATTGAATATTTACTAGGAGGAGAAGGTTGTTTTAAGGAAACATAAAAGAAAAAGTATCACTAATTCACCCCTCCCCTCTCAGTGATACAATCATCCTGACCGTGAACCTTTATGTTGTATTTTAGGGTAGGTTCACTTCGCTTATTCTTTATTGAACTATTTTAGGAATAACATGTGATGGATTATTCTAGTTGTGTGAATATTAAGGGGTTTCCAATATTAAATTATAGGAATTATCATATCTATAATGCTACCATATCTTATTTCTTTTTTTAATGGTGTTTCAAAAGCTATTACAGATATGTTCCCTCCTCATATTGAGAAATATCCTCTCAAAAATGATGATATGGAAAACCATGAGATATATGGAATAGAATAGAATTATTTAATTTCATCACTTTTAGGAAGTGTGTTTCTAAGGGTCAAAGGAGTTACCACTACCAAGGGAATATGGGATAAGCAGAATAAAATTTATGAAGGTAATAAAAAACTAAAGAAAGAAAAGCTTAAAATATATAGATTGAAGATTTAAGACCTCATGATGAATGAGCAATAATATACTGATTACTTATTTAATAGGTTAAATGAAATTTTGAGAAATACTAGATTCCTTGGTGAAAAGTTAAAAGATTCTACTATTGTTGAAAAGATATTGAGAATTATACCTGACACATTTGAAGCCATGGTTTCCTTATTGGAAGATAGGGACCTAGAAACATTGTCTCTAAATGATTTTCTTAGTACTCTCATTACTTACGAAATGAGATGGAGAATCTTATCAAAGAAAAAAATAAAGTATATTGAGAAATTTATTTCAAGGATTCCAAGAAAGAAAAGAAGATTCACGATGAAGACAAAGCTGGTGATTTTGATTCTAAAAATGGGGTATGTAAAAATCTTAATGATATTTATCATTGTTTTAAAAAAATCTAAAAAGAGGTACATGAAGGTATAAACAGAAACTTCCCATAAATTTTATTTTATGTGGATTCGTTGGTATTTTCATCCAATTTTCCTCAAAGAGGTAACAGAGGGTAATTTGATGAAGAATAAAGTGAAGACTAAGAAAGAAGACCAAGAAGATATTAGAAGATAAAGGGTGATAAATAAAAATTCCATTGCACGAGGGAAGATGAGAAGTTATCTAAATCCAAAATGAGATTATTTCTGGACAAGGAGGATAACAGTAAGGTTTTTGAAAATTATGTTGAAGAGAACACATTTATTTCAATAGTTAATGAGGAAGGTTCTTCTAACAATGAATGTAGTTGTCCTGAAGAAGAAGAATAAAGTGAAGTTGAATCAGAAAAATATAATGAGCATATTGGTGAAAATACACTTATTTTAACAATGAATGATAAATAATTTAGAAGCAGTAGTTCTGATGAAGAAGAAACTATTCTTGAACATTATTTGAAAGAAGAGTTGAAAGAATGTATGAGAATGATTATAAGTCTTGAATAGAAAAATAAAAGGATGGAACATGAATTGTCTTCAACAAGAAATCAATAATGTTTTGGTGATTTGAAGGTGATGCTGGAAAAGGAGACTGATGATTTCAATAAATCTCCTGAAGAATAAAATAATTGTAATAAATATATGGAGTTGATGCTGATGGAAAAATAAGAAGAGTTGGAACTTGTCCAACAAAAACTTTCAAAAGATGAACAAAGAAATAAAAGTTTCAAAAACTCTATCTCGGACGTTAGTTAAAGTTCTCTAAAGGAGAACCCTAAGAATAATCATCAAAAAATATCTTCAAAGGTTTATAATAATTTTGGAATTGGTTATGAAAAGAAGAAAGTTGGGAAAGTTATGTATGTGGCCAAGAACAACAAATTTGGAAATTCAGAAGACTCAAAGAACCCTAAGTCCAAAATGTTTTCAAATAATATGATATCTAAAAAAAATATAAATAATTTTAGTTTCGAAATGCATAAAAGAAAAGGAAGGATTTTATTGATAATATAATGTTGGTGGTCCAGAAAATAAAGAGAAGAAGGTAGATTAGAAATGTTTTCACAATTCCAGATAGTATGGAAGTTTCATAAGAAAATACTCATTTTATGTTTATTATTTGTATTGTTATGGATTTATAAAAATATAAAATATTTTTTGTTTTATCCAACAACATTACTTTAATTCCACAGGCTATGAAAGAAATTTTATTAGGGGGGACACTTTCCTCAATAGAATAACTCTGAGAAGATGGGATTTAAGAAACCTTAAAAGGTTGGAGTAAAGATTGAAAATTGGTTCTGACCCCTAGAAAATATTCATGAAATATGTGAAAAACTGGGACATATTTCAAAAGGATCTATCATTTTGTTACTTGTAAAATGAATGTTTCTTAACAATTCCTAGAATCTGGATGTTTTAGAAGTAAAGAAAAACAGATCTATTGGGTCCAAAAATAAATAGTGATTAGTTTTCTTGACAGAACACATTAACATGGATAAGAAATAAGAGGAATAAAAAACTCAATGAAAGAAGAAAGGAAGAAAAAAACGTATCTAGATATGCGAAATGTTGAGAAAAAGGTATCAACATATATTAGATATGTTAAAGTGATGCATGATACCAAAATCTGATCAACTATCTTGCTATATGAAAAGGAAAGCATGAGAATAATGTTACATACTGATTGTAAGAATTATGTTTCTAAAAATGATGAAAAATAAACATCCTCATTAGAAAATTATACATATAAGAAGAAATTATTTACAAAAACTTAGAGGTATAAAGAAAGGAAGAAATCACATCCAATGAAACATCAAAAGAGATGAAGAAGAAGTCAAGACTGAGAGAGGACTCTCATCCCGATTGTTATTTATAAGGAACAATTGGGGTTACAATTATTCCCAAACCCTTTTTATAATTCCGACAACTTGCAGGTAATCGAGGGAGTAAAAATAAGGAAGTTAGAATTAATTAAACTCTTACTATTCCTACAAAACATAGTAATGACGCTTTAAAAATTATGAGGTTTTGAAATCTCGTTTTTTTATAAACCTGCACTTTCTAATATGTCTGTTCATATACGTGTAGGTTAATTTTATCTTAAATAAATTCTTTCAAGGATTACCCAAATCCTGAGAATGTTTAAGGGAAAATAAAAAGGTATTATAATAATGTTGTGTTATAGAAAACATTTATCACCTTGATTATATATTGTTTTTTTCTATATTGGGTTCACACACTTAGACTTAGAGTTGTTTAGTTAAAGGTTCATTTTTAATAAAACCATGTGATACCCATGTTGAATAAAAAATTTTAAATTTAGAAAGGAAATGTTACAAACACTGGAAATGAGATCATTTGGGAGAAAATTGTCTTACTACCCGCTTTGAATTTTTTATCAATAAGGGGATAGATAGGAAACTGGGGGAGGGATAAAAAAAAGTGGAGAAATATAGAAATAGAGAGAATAAAAAAATAAAAGAAAAACAATATCTCTTATTGTTTTCAAATGGTTGATGTGGTTGAAGTGGGTATTGACAACAAATACAAAGGGGGAGGTTGGTAGGCCCAAGTTGTGTTTTGGCTGAATTTATTGTCAATAAATCAGTATATTGAAGAAAGAAATTATGTTGAGAAATATGATGGATGGAAATCGTATTGATTATTGTTTTCAAAAGAATCGAAATCACTCTATCCATCATAATAAGGAGAAAATATTTCAAAGAAAAGGTTCTAATTAGTCCTGTCTTGGGTTTAGAATGGTAGAAGATAGGAATGAGGAATTGTTTGTGGTTGTAATAACCTCAGATCCATAATAAAATTAAATATATCTTGATGGAAGTTAACGGTCGTCAGATTCACCTTGGATCCATGGTGAATGAAGTGACTATTTTGATGGATAATTAGATTCGGCATGGATCCTCATTATATGTGACAATGCTTTGCTGATTTTTATTTCACCTAAATCATAATTTTAATTGAGAACTTGTGATATAACCCTGATGGATAAAAAGGGAAAAGGATGAGCTCCCAATTTTTACCCCTATTTATCATATCTAGGTAGAAGAGAAGAATGATATACTACTGATTGTAAAGGAATCATACTCATGAAAAGCATACTCAAGCACTTTACCATCCGATCATCCATCATTGGAATTAAAAACTATTTGTACAAAGAAATGATCATACCCAAATGTGATCATATTTAGAATGATAGTACTCATAAGGATCATACTCTGGACAATCATACTTAATCTGAGATGGATGATTGATTTAATTACTAAAAGAAGAGACAGATGAACCCTGATTTATTTTGAAGGGAATTATTCAAGAGGGTCAAGAGAAGAGGTGAATAAGAAGGTGTCTTTTTCAACTATGTCAATAGAAAAACTGAAGAAATGAAAGAGATGATGTGAATTTATATTGGTTCAATAATCTTTTAATTAGAGTGTAATTGTTTTATATTTCTAACTAGGTTATGAAAAGAAGTGAAGAACATAGATTGAATTGAAAATGGATTTTTTGGACGTGAAATCAATGGGGACCTTGACATTCAAAAGATTAACTATATTCATCATTTATAAGTGGTGTCAATTTCTTCATGAATTATATTAAATTGGTATAGAGATTTTTTGAAAAAAAATCTTCTTTATAAGATCATACATAAGAATTTAAATCATACAGGTGATTGAAATGAAAGTCTGAAGAAGATGTGAAGTTTTGTTGAAGATTCAAGAAGAAATGAGAATCATTGATGAAGTCAAAATTCACCTGAGATTTTTGGCGAAAATGTGATTAATTTGAATTTGATTAATTGTGAAATTTTTTGGGATTCATTCCAAACCATATATAGGGCCGCCTATAAGAGGATAAAAGTACATTGTAATTTTCTGAAGACCTATGAACTATTTTTGATAAATAACTTTGAGTTGTAAAGAGAAGAATAAGTTTCCATATTCACATTTGTTGATATAGTTTTAAAGGATTTATGTGAAAGAGAAAAGAAAATATAACAACATAGTATTCAACCGATCATCAGAATTAGTGTTTGTTGTGCTAAACTGATTACCATATTCATCGTATCAGTTGTATTTGGATGATTATCGTATCGGGTTGGATTAATCAGATTCATATTTCTATATGAGTATTTTAAGATTGAGGAAAAGGTATAATTAAAGTTATATCGATTCATCTCTATCATATTCTATCAAAGTTATATTTTTCATACTAGGGAGTATCATATTGGAAACAATCGTATCAATAAGAATTGTATTAGGAAGAGTCATGCTTGGAAGAATAGGACAAAAAAAATTGATTGGAAAAATAGGACTTGGTTTTTCCTTAAAAAAATCAATAAGATCTTAACATCTTCTCAGTAATAAATTGAAGAAGTGTTTTCAATTGAATACATTTTTAGAATTTCAAAGAAGAACTGGTTACATGTGTTGTTACAAAAATATTGTATTACTCTATTGGTGACAAGAGGGTGCATAGGAACCCTTGGATTGTTTTCAGTGTACTACATGAATAAAAGGGTAAATCCTACTTGTTGCAATCCAATGATTTTTTTCTAGTGGATTTTGTGGAATTGGATCATTTCTAAACCATAACAAGGACGTAGTTATTCTTATTGAATAGTTAACCTTGTAAATAGTTAAGTTCCTTTGTATGTGTGATTGAATTGTTTTCAGTATGGAATTGAATCCCTAATAGAAGGTAGAGGTTGTTTCATAGAAACATAAAATAAAAAGTATCACTAATTCATCCCCTCCCCATCTCAGTGATAAAATCACCCTTACTGGGAACTTTCAAAAAGAAAAATCGTATTGATGTTCTAGAAGTAAATTGATTTTGTTTCAAAAAGAAGGGTCATAAAAAGTCATATTATCACTTGAACAAAAAATTTATTAAAAATAAGTAATGTAAGAAGGATCTAAATGTTTCAACATGAGGTTCCAACAAGGATCATTATTCTATATATGAATCAAGGGATTCAAGATACAATTTATTTAAATAACTAGTTTCTAAATATGAATTTCTTTGGATGAAATATATACCAGTTCTTAATGAGAAAAATTATTTTTTTAATGAATAAAATCTTCTATAAAATGGAAATGATAATTTGTTTATTAAATTTAAAAATCAAATATATGTTTATATATTCAAATATGAAATTAATGATCTCAAAAAGATCTAATTCTAAATTCACCCAAGTTGAAAAACAATTTAAAATGATCATTGGTTCTTAATGTGTTAAATGAAATAATCATGGTTTTATCTTTTCAAATTATGTGGGTTTATATAAAAATAATATATTTCTAGAAGGTTTTTCTAAAAATATGTTTTCCAAATATTATAAAAAACCAAGAATATTATTTATGAATGAGATTAAAAGAATTATAGACATGGAAGACCTAAATCTATTCATCTATTATCCGATAATACTAAGAAAATATATGTATTTAAAAAAAATATAATCTTTATAACTATTTATTATCAAATATTAGTTAGCCCATTATTGTATCACCATCTCAATGCTTATTTGCTAACAAATCCATAGAAAAAAATCTGCCCACCAAAAGCAGTTGACTTGATAATTTTAAGATTATTCAACCAAGATTCATTTATCTATAATATGGAGGATTTTCAATAAAAAATAAATATATAATCTTGGAATAATTGATGAAATATTTCAATCTTGATATCTTCTTTAAAATTATCCATTTCATGGGGAGTTTATGTTTATAATCATTTTCAGTAAAGTGATGGAATGATCTTCTTTGGGAAAATGCTTTTCTAATCTCTTTAAAATTTAATTTCCCATTGAATCTCACTTATTTATATCTACACACACCCTCTCTCTCTCATATATGGTTTATTAAAAGAGGATATATTATCTTTTAAAAAAAATTATTTGATTTTTATGTTCCTTATATCGTTAAAATTTATCTCGAAAATCAATATTTTTTACATTTCATGAAATTTATTTTTCTTATATTTTCAAATATTTTTTTTTTGTTTTTGTAATTTTATTTTTAAATTTTATTTTTCAAAATATTATAAATATTTATAGATTCTCATGAATATATATTTTATCATTATTTTTCATTTTAAAAATTCTCCTTGGAAGGATTCATGGAATAAATTTTAATTTTATATAAGGTGGGATTAATAGTGCTTGGTTTTATTAATTTACATTATAAAAAATTACCATCTAGATTTAAATTTGTTTTTTCTATCATTTTTATCTTTTTATAATAAAAAAGAATTCAAATTTTTGGGTTATAGGGGGAGATGTGTTTTTGCTTAATTAGATGAAGATTGTTTTAGGAATAATGTTTGGTAATTAAAAATGGGAGAAGTTTATTGATGTTTTTTGTAAATCTCTTCATAAATTTGAATATCTTAATAAGTAATATCATGAATTACATTGAATTATTTTTTATCTCTTCATTTAAGTTTAATATTTCATTTTATGTTGTGTTTTTTGCGAGCATCCAAGATTAGTAGATTTTTGTACCTATCTACCCCTCATGGTGTTTTTATTATCACAAACACTCACCTTTATATCAAATGATTTAATTTAAAGGATTGAAATTTACATTTAATATGCATTGAAGTATCTTTGATAAATAATTTAATATCCATGAGTATTTCTCGTAGAAATTTTTATATCCCTTCTAAAATTATAATGGATATATTGAACCCTTATAAGGGAGTGTAGGCTCCTAAAAAATCCGCAAAGGAGAATGATGATCCCCCTTTTACTCAAGCGAGATTCTACCCAATTCTCCCTCAAAGGGATGGGAAAATGTGGAAAATACTCAAGGAAGGTGAAGGACGAACCGGTCTGCGGACCGGTCTAATGTTAACAACGCATGGCCGGTTCCACGAAGCTTCCCTCATCTACGGATCGTCATCATTCGCGTAGTGGAGGCGAAGATCCTCCACAGGTGCGAAGCAGGGCGGGCGCCAATCCGGTTCACTATCTTGAACCGCCCCAGCTGCCAGCCATGTTAGCCAGCCCGAACCGCCTCCGCTATCTTTCATGAAATGGAGGTGGAACCCTCCGCGGCCGCAAAGCACTCCCCTCATCCAGTTCACGGGGGGAGAAGCGCTCAATTCCCACCACGAGTCGCGGATTGACCAAGTCAGCCGTAAACCGGGTTTTTGGCCATGGGCCTCCGCAAAAGTTGTTGCGTGACCATAGATATATCTCTTTCCCCACTCTATAAAAGGAGACCGAGGGGGGAAGGAAAAGGGATTCAGATTCCGAGGAAGAGGATTCACAGGAGATCAATCAGATTTGGGTGGAAGGATTTTGAAGGAAAGCTTTGGATTTCGCAAATAGCGAAGTTCCAGTTTTCGAACCAGAGTAGGTATAAACCTATGAACGAACTAATAAAGAACCAAAAATGAATAATAATTTGGTGAACTGTGAAATTAAAATAACATAAAAGGAGAATACCGCGAACCATAACCCCTTCGCGGATGCACTCCCCATGGACTAGGGTGTTTATGCTGCTTTTTTCGATACGCCGCACCTTGTTTCACCCTCCTACGCGAGCGATGCCTTGACCGAAGAACCCCCGAATGGTGGCAACCTTGGCCACCATTGCTCGCGTGGAACCCTCCACATAGAAACCTAATACGACCACCGAACCCGAATCCGTGAACCCTCTTGGTTCGCGGGATGCCAACCAGTCCGCAGACCCTCTTGGTTCGCGGATGGCCTCTCAGTCCGCGGACCACCCTGGTTCGCAGATGACCTCTCAGTCTGTGGACCACCCTGGTTCATGGACGACTTCTCCAACTGTGTAGCACTTCTCTATGTGAAGTAATCTACTACCCATACCCCTATGTGGCTCCCCAAATCCTTCTGAGATCCCGTTCACTGAGCTAGATAAAATCCTTCTAATACGGCCCGATCCTCCTTGACTCCCTCATTGGCCTATTCATCAGCCCCAAGCCAAGGCCTCCACCAGAGCCACCAGATCTATGTGGTGTAGCCCTCATGTGCACCAACGTTCCATTTTGAGTTCACATACCCATGGTAAGCAAAGGCGAAGGGGTTTCCCCAACCCTTGATAAAATTCCAGAAGCATTCCTGGGTTTATATTCCCACGTTAATGTAGAGTCTGATCTCGGGAGTCCCCTTTCTGCCCCTCCACTTGTTAAGGGATTCTCAGGGGTAGTAAAACACCCATCAAAAGGAAGAACTCATGCACTTCAAGAGAGGAGATGGGCACAAGAGCACCCCCTTTCCCTCTCCCACTTCGCTTTGTAATGCCTATGCGTCCTTCTCGGAGTAAGCCCCAACCTTATGGGCCACCCTCATGGGTAATACCCACTCCACTTCTCATGGGCGTACCTTTGGCGACGTGATCCTCTGGTCCCTCCTGCCTCTTGTTTCTCACACCGAGCATGACTCACGTGGGCTTAGAGTAAGCATCGACCATGACATCCTCTTATGGGCCTCCTCAGAGTTTAAGCCCCAATCCATCGCCATGGGCCTCCTCAGAGTGTAAGCCCCAAGCCTATGGAAACTATGTGGACATTGATCCCTGCCTCCTAGGCATGGTACGTAGGAAGCCTCCAAGAGGTTCAAGCCCTACCGCCATCGCACCCTCTAGTCCTCATTCACATCGGTTCTCTGACACTCCTATGCGAACTATGTGGACTTTGATCCCTACCTCCTAGGCTGGGTACGTAGGAAGCCTCCAATAGGTTCAAGCCCGACCACCATCGGACATCCGGGTCCACATTCACGTCTGTTATCCAGAACTCCTATATGAACTACGTGGACTTTGATCCTTTCCTCCTAGGCAGGATACGTAGGAAGCCTCTAAGAGGTTCAATCCCAACAATCGGTCGATCTGACTATCTTCACCTCGGTTCACCGCACCACCCTTAGTGCCACCTCAATGAGTCCCGACTCCACGGGGTCATTAATCCAACGAGGGATGGTAAACCTCAGGCATAAATGATTCTGAATCCCTGCGCTTAGCTGACCATTGCCAACCAGGAAAAATCCATGGATAATATGTTTGTGTATAAACCAAATATTCACGAACATATGAATACATCTTAAATCTATAAGAGAGTCCCGGAACAGGCAATAATTCCCCCCAAAAGAGTGCGATGAGCCCGAATTCCCATCCTCTCGACCAATGTGAGTTCTTAAGAATCGCCAGCCAAACCACCTAGAAGACGCCTGAATTTGGAAAGTAGGTCCACGTATCATTGTATATGGAACCATTGGGTGTTTCGAAATGAAGACCGGCGTACCCGACTTTAGCAATCGAGCGGGGCTCAGCCATCCGTGAGATCGATGGTCGGGCACGTTGGTCCTCCATCTCTCCTCAAAGGGGAAATCGATAGAAACAAAAAATGGTGAACTCTACGTGAATCATTAACCAAGAATGATATATTTAACTTAATCCCACTCTGTTCCCCCTTTTACTCACAAGGAGGGCCAAGCAAGGTCATTAATAATGCATGGGATCATGAGATGCTTCTTTGATGGGTTTGATGATTGTATTTGCTAAAATGTTTTGCAGGTACTACCTTTAGAACCCCCTTCGATCTAATGGTGTCCCGAAGGAACTCACAAGCACGTTCTTCCAACTACGCCATGACAGGACTTTCTCACCTACGGAAGACCCCGTCACCCACCCAGCGTCTTCAACGCTGGGTCTCGGACGCACTGATCCAAGAGTACCACGTGAACGGTACTCTCCCAATGGTGTAGGTGGCCATGAATGCCCTCCAATCCACCAGAACTCGTTGGTTGCCTGCCCAGTAGCAGCTGCAAAGGCAGATCCAGATAGCCCTTGTTGCTGTCTCCAACCGTTTCGGGAGTTTATCCCTGGAACGGGATAGTGCGTACCTCCCTTATCTTAGGGAGGTGGATGAGGTCGATGTTGAGGAATTCATCCCCACCGAATGGGTGTTCCGATCCAAGGCCCCCGTCGGAAAACATCATTGTGGTCATGTTGTGATTCAATATCCTCGTGCCGAGGAGGATGTCTCCCCGAGGATTCAGGCCCATGCTCCCCGAGCTCCGGCCCCTCGGACCGCCCGATGAGGGCGGCAGGCGTACAATCAGGGACCGGTCATCACCCTGGTTTCTGAGGAGGAGCTCCGCTGCCCAGCCACGGAGACATACCACGAACAGGCACCTACATCTGTTCTCTCCTCCTGAGCCTAACATCCAGACACGGCAACATCATACAAGACGGCGTGCATCCTCTCCAAGATCCATCAAGCTCGTCGCTCACGCAGGATGACACTTACCCGGTAGGAACCTCTCCCTGCCCAGGGTCGTGAAGCCCACCATCTTGATGTGGTGGCGGCCCAGCACCTCCAGGACCAGCTCCTAGCAGATGCTTCTCATGCCCGCCATCTTGACATGGTGACGATCAACAATGCCCGCCACCCAGATGTGGCGGCAATTAATAGGCGGGCACATCTCCCTGCCAACAAAGGCCACCGACTCGATACGGTGGGAAACCAATATATGCAGGGCCAGATCCCTACAGATGCAAGTAATGTCCACCACCCCGATGTGGTGGAAAACAGAGAGATAAAACGGCGTATCTCGACACAGGGGAAGATTTATTCACCTGCCCCAACACAAGAGAATTGTCAGTACCCACTGACCACCGAAGGACCGGATCAAGATATTACTACTCCAATACTGGAATGGGCCTTCATACTCATTCCAGCCAAAGATATATCTCCACATATCCTAGAAATGATGGAGGAGCAGGTATCGATCCTAGATCATATCTTGCAGACTTTCCAGAATGTAATTGCATTAGCGGAAACAGCAAGGACTCGGGCCCGTGAGCCCATCTCCCCAATTGAGTCGACTCATCTAAGAGACAATATAGCCACCTTGGAGTAGATCTACATCCCTGCTTCTGGCCAGGAGGGTCACCGACCATATTCCGTGACACAAGAGCAATCAGATCGAGCAGCTTCACTCATTCCAACTGGGGGACACCCGTCCATCACGGTGGATGCTCCAGAGTAGGCATATATCCCTGCTAAAAGTCAATATGTTCGTCGGCGTATCCCTAAAACATCATGGGACCCAATTAGACAGGGACCCAAATGTGATGGTCGTTTTCAATAGCAGACAGTCCCCGCTGCCCACAAGAGAGCGCCCCGAACACATTGAAGGTAGACGGAAAATAAAGAGCGGGTTCACGACTCTGCTCTACTAGAATATGGGGTTCCCAACGCCGCTAAGCACACATCTCGTGCTCATAACCATGCACACCCATTACCATATTATGGGAGTGGAAGTAGCAGTTATGAAGGTCCTCCCCGCAATGTCGCTACCAGCAGCTCTGAAGGTCCTCCCCAGAGCACCCGTGGGGGCTTCCCCCATGGGCATATAAGGATCGATCATGAGAGATCCTCTTTTGGTGCAAGTCACGGAAACCCTCCACATGACCAGAAGATCAATCAACAAGGAGGTCCTCTACTTACTGTAGTCCACCCTGAAGGTCCTCCCCGGGGTATACACTACAAACACTCTCCATGCAGTGGGACCATAGATTATGACAGTAGTCCTCGCTATCATAGTCTCAACTGCAGAGGCTGTCCCTGCAGTGTCGTCTCATCACGATTATAAGGCCCTACCCTTGTCGTGGCCTTCCCTAAAGGTCCTCCCCAGGGGTTACATTGCATCGACACTCCACACAGTCGGGCATCAAATCATGGTGGTAGTCCTCGCCACCCTGATAACGGAGGTCCTCCCCATAGAGACATCAAGAAACGAGAAGTCCCTCCCCTCATTGTGGTACATTCTAGAGGCCCTCCCCTGGGTGTATCCCACAGATATTCTCCCTGCGGAAGCTGTAATGGTAGTCCTCACCATCATCGCAGTTGTGATGGTAGTCCTCGCCACCACGACCGCCATTGTGAAGGTCCTCCCCGTAATGGACCTAAGCAACAAGAAGGTTATCCCCTTGTCGCAGTGTGTCCTGAAGGTCCTCCCCAGGATGCACATCAAACGTCAAGCCATGATGGTCATCCTCACGATGATGGCAGTTCTTGCGAAGGTCCTCCCCGTAACGATGTTGCGCAGCCAGAAGGTCCTCCCCTTGCTGCGACATGCCTTGGAGGTCCTCCCCTGGGTGTTCACTAAAACATTCCTCTATGCAGTGAAGAATTAAGAAGTAATGGTTGTCCTCACCATTATGACCGACATTGCATAGGTCCTCCCCATGATGACATATCATGTCGATAGGAAGGTCCTCCTCATGCCAAATAAAGCACTGAAAAGCCCTCGTATGCCAAGGAACTCAGAAGGACGAGATCAAGCATGTCAAATTCTAATTTAGTCGCTGACGACATCCTTCTGCAATCAGGAAACGTTTCGTGGCCACGTTCATCTTCTGAACCACCCCAGAATCACCCATATGATAATCCAACAGCTACCGGTCCCACTTCGTCTGACTACACTAACAGTGAGCATCTCATTTGGGATGACTAGGTAGATGAATCACTTGTGGAGGAGTATGTTGATATGTTGCACCTGGGGAAATGACTAGCCAGGGATGATATACCAGTTATGTTTTGGCCTATGCCACCTCTCAGTTCGACATACCCCGAGATTTGTCAGAGGAATGCGTGCACGGTATCCACCATAATATAAGGACAACCCTCTACCGACTGAAATCAATATTCCTACCCTACGACGGGTATGTAGACCACGTCAAGACAATATGGGAACTGTTGCATCACATCGACCTGGAAGCTCTTCCTTCAGCATGGCAATAGTGACCCAAGAGGCGTAAAAGAAACATGGAGATAGCCTGCCTTTGTGGACTGCACCAGCTACGACGCCTCATCAGTGACGCTCCGACGGGATTCCATATCAGGGGATGGGGAGAACATGGAGCTCTGCATTTTACTTTGCTCCCCACCCAGAAGAACCCGTTTGGCGTGGTGTCTTGTAACGTCATCATGTCAAGACAGCAATCGAGTGGTCTCTCTATTCAGTAAAGGAAAAACACCTAGCAAAGTCAGGCCTTGAGTAAGTCCCAGAAGTGTTAGGCCCGACAGGAACGAGCCATTCAAGAACTTCTGAATTAGGCCACCGAGATAATACAATAGGACTCTCACCTAAGAGAGGCCAATCAGAGATCTTTGCCTGCCTCACCAGAAGGGATTGATTCACAGGTGAATTCGGCACCAAATACGGTTCACCCCCGAATGGGGGCATGTAAAATCAGGCCGGTCGCGATAGCAGTACCCAATGCCGCCATCCTAGTTCAACCCCAACCTGCAGGGCTGAGGGCGTTTTTAACAACAAATGCCCCCGTAAGACCAATAAAAATGGGAGGATCCTCAACGTCCAAGGAACAGATCCATCCCCAGCCCTTAGGGCTGGGGGCATTATTACCCCCTCAACAGAAACCTCCCCCATGAGAATCAGTTTTCTCTCATCTAGGGAGGATAGTCAGAAGAGGAGGTTCCCATCCTATCCCATCATTTGAATCATCATCACCTCCGAGAGGAAGGCTCACCATAAGGTCGCATCAAAGAACTCTTCGCGTCAACCTTCGTCAAGAAGTCCGAAGGAAATCCCCAGTCATGAAAGTGAATGCTGGCAAAAGATGCGGGATATCCTCTTCATATTTGGAAGATGATGTACCCTCCACCCTGCGATACACATTAATCAATTCCATAGAGGCTAACCCCATGGGTGATGCCTGGGAAAATGAAAATCTGGATGGATTGGGAGACGACGATTCCGGTCAGGCTGTGACTCACAATGAACTACCAGGTGTGCACACCTGGAATCAGAGGGCCGCCCTAAATATGTTCTTCCTTATAGCCAACCCTTCTCCACCTACCCAGTGAGCTTCCAATAAGGATAAGTATAAAGGACTGGTTACCCTTAACCCGCCTCCTTCTCTCAAAAAAAAATGAGCCACTCACGCTCAAAGACAGATTCACTCGACAGGAAGAGGAGATGAAAGAATTGAGGTGGCTTAACGCCGAGCTACTCCAGAGGAACCTCCTTATTGAAAGTGCCTCCCAGTAGGAGCCACATCATGCACTCTAAGAAAGTTCACATCAAAGGAAAAGGCTTTCCCTAGTAAAAGAAGCACGGTCAGGGCTCCTGCCCAATGAGGCACTTGGTCAGTCCAAATACCTAAATGTGGATGATGAATACCAAGATTTCCCTCCACTTAGGAGGAAACCAGAGAAAGTACGCTTGAACCCTACGAGGGTGCCCCAAATGGAATATGCACCCTTGGTGTTGGCCAATCCAGATCCTCAAGAAATGCCTCGGGCTATGCCTGCACAAGACTGGGCCCACCAGGATGTAAACCAGGGTTTCACCAACACCACCGAGGCACTAACAGCTCGACTGGAAGTGATGGAAGGTTGACGCACTCCGATACAGCCAGAGAGGAAACCCTACCCAGATTGGGTGACCAACACACCACCTCCACCAATTTTTGGGAGCCCTTTATTTTCTATTTTCAATGTATCGGGCGATCCAGAGCAGCATTTGAGGCACTATGCATCTTATAGCAACCCTATGATGGGAACTACGGAACAACAAGAACCAGTGAAACTTAGATGCTTCGTACGGACCGTGCATGGATACGCATTCGATTAGTACCCGAGTCTGCCAGACCAGTCAATAAAGATCTGGGAAGACCTTTGGCAGTAGTTCCTTTTCCACTTTAGCTCAACGTTACCTAAAACAATAGTCAGCGACCTCATGAACTGCAAGTAGTGTGAGAACAAGAGGGTCTTGGATTTCATCTCCATATGGAATGGTCTGACCTATTCCTTGAACAGGCCAATGCCTCAAGATGAGATGCTAGCCATATGAATCGATATTCTTCGAGATGAGCTGCGAACACCGCTCATACCAGTGAAGTGCACCACTGGCTTCTGGCATCTCTCGGCCATTGCCCAGAGAATTGAGGACTCCCTGCAACGGACTAATTCGAAGTCACAAATAACCTCACAGGCTCCTTAAAAAAGATCCCCTAGAGCTTAAGCGTCTTCTTTCACACTCAAGCCGGCCCCTGTGCCCGCTCTACTGCTCCGGCCTCCACCAAATCGTCAAGGGCCTCCCGCATATCAGCAGCCGCCTCCACCTAAACAGGACGATCAGCGAGGACCGAAGTGGATGCAATTTTACGAACAAAGACAAAAATTATACTCATTCTGATATGATCAAGTCCATGACTACTTCATTTCTGCCATGAACTACAACTTGCTCTGCCTCCCAGAGCTGAGGAAACCTGAAGAGGTCGGCCGTGATGACAGACCAGATTACTACCCCTACTATCTGATGTTGGGACACAATATTTGAGAATTATTCATCTTCAAAGACCTCCTACAGAGGATGGTATACTCTGGACAGGTCGAGCTGGGACCGCCCCCAGCATAGGTGGCATGTATCTCTACCACAAAATCCGACAATGAGGAGTGGTGGCAGAAAGTCACCAACAAGCAGGGGAAAAAATTTGACAACTGGATGACTTGGATGACTATCAATCGAGCCTAGGGCATAATCCGAGCTCAACTACAGTAGTCGGTGTTTCCACCAATATACCCTGAAGCCCCAGAGCTGACAGTATCGACCTCACAACCCTCTACGGGCCGGTCATCCGAGCATAATCAAAGAAGGAGGAAACAATCACAAGAACAGCAGTTCGCGACGGGGTCAATGTTAGTCCCAACTCAGGCAGATTATATGCCATCGAATTTGGTGCCACGAGCACCGACCCACCAAATGACACCATCAGGGACAATCGACCAGGTCGACCTATCAGAGGATGAAGAGCCAATATTTAGTTCTATTAACGTCATCCATCTTATGGAATCATTCCCTGACGAAGGGTATGGTTAAGAACCCGAGTTCCCTGCACGAGGAGATGGGAGGAGGATTCACAGAGGTAGGGGATACCAGGGGAGGTGCAGCCGCGACCAAAACCAACCCTAAGGTTGGACCCTGGCCCAAACCGTTAGTATCACTGAAACCCATGGGAGAACCCTTCAACGGACTCAGCAAGAGAAAGAATGCCCCTCCACCTCCACAAGCAGCCACTCTGGCCCTGTTGTTCTGCGATACCCACCAGAGGAGGAACAAGTGTATGGATACCTAGTGCGCACAAACAGACCGGCCGGGCCAAGTCCTCAAAATGTGGGAATGCCATCGATATTTGACCATGTGGACGGTCCCTCCTCGTCAAATGCTCTAGCCCCTAAAGCACCTGCTAAGACTCTCCCACCAACAGAGAAGCGTCGACCGCTTGAGCAGAAATACAATATCCTTAAGCAACTGGCATTGGTACCAGCAAAGATGTCAATCCTCGATGCCCTAAGTCTGTCAGCAGACCTCAGGGAGGCACTTATAGAAGTTTTGATCAGCCCCCATGAGTTTCAAGCCGAGGTAGCTGCTGCCAAGATTTACCGGACGAAGACTGGCCCGACTGAATGCAATGAGGTGATTTCCTTCACCGATCAGAATGAAGATTCCATCATGCAAGGACACATCAGACCACTATATGTGTCTGGCACGCTGAATGGTATTGAGATCTGAAAAGTCTTTATAGACGATGGCTTTGGAGTGAACCTCCTTCCCTTATAGACACTCCGTAAGTTGGGCTACAGTGAGGATGACCTAATTCCCTTGGCCACAACTTTGTTGGGTTACGAAAAGAGTGAGTAGAAACCAATGGGACAAATTACGCTAAAGACCCATTTTGGTGACCTGGTAGCCTACACTGAATTCATGGTGGTACGGTAGAGAAAAACATTCAATGCCCTGCTGGGAAGGCTGTGGCTCCATAAGCACATGGACTTTTTTTCATCCTACCACCAGTGTATCAAGTACTGCGTCAATGGACAAAGTGGAACATTGCACACCGACAAGGCCCCTTTAGATCTCTCCGAGTCACATTAAATTGACGGTGGGTTCTATGAGAAAAAGAAAAAGAAGCCTTTGGTAGATGGTGTCGACTAGATTCCCGATCCAAATGGCCTGGAAATGGTTCCTGATGACCCCCTTAAGTAGCTTGGCAGAGATTATGTCCTACCCATCAACCATTTTGAAAGTGGGAGTTCAAGTACGGACATGCACCCGGATGTCCTGATGACTTCAGCCATAACGGCCGAGTGTGACAATGTGGGAACGTCCACTGACTCTCAATTTAGGGACAAAAACTCAAGTAAGGATGCCCACGACACCTCGCCTCCAGACTCCCAAGATCTCATGTCTGGAGCTCTCTCCTCGTCGAACCAAGAAGATGAGGATTTGGGAGAAGAAGAGGGGGAAGATCACATGGATGCACCTCCTACATTTGAGGAAGGTATCTCTACCATAGTGGACAAGCTCAGGGAAATAAACCTCGGTACCGAGGAAGACCCGAGGCCCACTCTCATTAGTGCAGCCATGTCTCCTGAGGAGCACGAGGTGTATACCTCTTTCCTGAAGCAACATCAGGATGTTTTTTCCAGGAAATACATGGAAATGTCGGGACTCGATCCCAAAGTGGCAACACACCACCTAGGTCCGCCAGAAGACCACCGAGGCTATAAACAGGCCGCCAGAAGGACACATCCCCCACATACCGCCAAAATAGAGTCTGAAGTCGATAATCTCATTAAAGCGGGCTTCATTCGGGAGGTCCAGTACCCCATTTTGTTGGCCAACATCGTCTCTGTCAATAAAAAGAACGGACAAATCTGTGTCTGCATTGACTTCAGAGATCTCAATCGGCATTTTCCGAAAGATGATTTCCTGGTCCGGATCACCAAATTATTAATCGATGCAACAACTGGGTACGAGGCTCTATCCTTTATGGACGACTACTATGGATATAATCAAATTAGGATGGCCTGAGATGAAGAAGAATACACTACCTTCAGGGCCCCTCAAGGGGTATTCTGTTATAGGGTCATGCCCTTTGGTCTTAAGAACACTGGCGCCACATATCAGGGTGCCATGCATCGGATCTTTAAACCGTTCCTGGGGGAATTCGTTGAATGTTAGGTGGATGACCTAGTGGTCAAGTCTAGACAGCGATCGGATCACCTGTCAGACCTTGAGACCATCTTAAACAAACTATGATAGCATAGCTTGAAGATGAACCCCTTGAAATGCGCCTTTGGGGTTACCTTAGGGAAATTCCTTAGATTCGTCGTACGCCATCATGGCACCGAAGTTGACCCTGATAAGACAAAGGATATCCATGGATTACCACCTCCCCAAAATCTCACCAAGTTTAGGGGATTCCAAGGAAACCTATCCTATATTAGGCGGTTCATAGCTAACCTAGCATGAAATTGTTTTCCCTTCACCAGGTTAATGAAGAAGGGGGTCACGTACTACTGGACGGATGACTTCCAAGAGGCATTCGAAAAATTGATGATGTACCTCTTAAGACTACCGGTGATTATGCCCCCGGTTGAAGTAAGACCTCTCATCTTGTACGTGACGGCCTTAGAGTGATCACTGGGAGCCTTCCTCGCACAGAAGAACGACATCGGTAGTGAAAACTGTCTCCATTACCTCAGCCGAAAAATGATTGATGCCGAGCCTCGATACTCAAACATTGAGAAGAGCTATTTATCCTTGGTCATCACGGTTCAGAAGTTGCGACATTATCTGCAGCATCATGAATTCCATTTGATCTCACAGAGTAACCCGCTCAAGTACATCCTCAGCCGTCCGATGCTAACCAGACCCCTATCCCGATGGGCGGTCATCCTACAACAGTTTGACATCCGGTTTGTGCCTTAAGAATCCATCAAGGGTCAGGCATTAGCATACTTTCTGGCAGAGCCCCATTTGACAGGGACCACTGGACTGGGCGCTGAGCTACCTGATGAAGACATCTTCTCGGTTCGAGAGGAGTTCCCAACATGGGAAATGTACTTCGAAGGCGCATCCCGAAGCCCAACCGAGAAAAGGAGGGAGGATCCCAGATTCAACAAAGTGGGTTTGGGAATAATACTCGTGTCCCCATAAAAGACAGTCTTTCCATATTACGTCCTCCTATCAGAAATATGTACGAAAAATGAAGCGGAATATCAAGCTCTCATTGCAGGCCTGGAGCTTGCACTCCAGGCACAAGTACAGCACCTTAAGGTAAAAGATGACTCGGAGCTAGTCATCAAGAAAGTCAATGGTGACTATGCTATTAAAAAGGAGGAGTTGATCCCCCTATTTGACCATGTCTGAGGGTTAATGGCTGAGTTCTCCACAGAACCAACATTGACCTATATTCCCCGGTCTCGGAACTCTCAGGATGATGTATTAGCCAATGAGGCCACAGCCCTAGCTGACCCAGGCCAGGATGAAACAATTATCAGTATTGCTCACTGTCTAATGGTATTGCCATTTGTTCAAGCCAATATGGAAGATATCCACGAAGTCAGTCCTATCCCCGAGCCATATGCTCCTGCTACCGGCTGGATGACCCCCATTGCAAACTACCTTCAACGAGGAGAACTTCCATCAGACAAGGCTGAACGAGAGCAAATACGGAGAAGGGAAATCAACTTTTCCTATATGGTGGCACGGTTTGCAAAAGTTCCTCTACAAATGAGGCCTCGATGGAGTGCTCCTCAGATGCATTGATGGAGAAGAAACCGCTGCCGTAATGAATGTAGTACATGCTGGACCATGTGGAGCACATCAACCGGGGACCAAGCTTTACCATCAGGTTCGAAGGCTTGGGTACTACTGGCCCACAGTGGCATGAGACTGTGAGCATTTAACTGTGAGATTCCACTCATTCCAGATTCATGACAACTTCATTCACCAACCCCCGGAGTTACTTCATCAAGCCAAGTACTCCTGGTCGTTTTCCGTCTGGGGGATGGACATCGTGGGACCATATCCTCCCGCCACGGCCAAACAACTAACGTATATCCTCATGGAAACCGAATTCTTTTCCAAATGGACAGAATCCATACCCCTCAAGGAAGTCGGGGCAAGAAATATTGTCATATTTGTAAAGACCAATATCATCCCCAGATTTGGTGTCCCTCATACCATACTGATGAACAACAGCACCAACTTCTGCTCTGCTGAAATAGAGAAAATATACCGCGAGTATGGTATCAAGGCTAACCAATCATCCCGCTACCATACAGTGGCCAACAGACAGATATAGGCTTTCAACAAGACCATGTTTAACATTCTCCAGAAAATGGTGGACAAAGACAAGAATTAATGGCCGGATAAACTCTTCCATGCATTGTGGGATTATCGAACCACAATCCGCACCGCTACTCGGGCTACCATGTACTCATTGGTGTACGACACAGAGGTGGTCCTGCCCATTGAAATCCAACTTCCCTCACTCTTTGTTTCAATCTGTGATCAAGTGTTTGATGATGAGTAGTCAGAAAAGTGGCTAGGTGAATTGGAACCGCTAGACGGGAAGCGATTGCATAATTTTCACCATCTGGAGGTATACCAGAACCGGATCGCACGAGCCTTCAACAAAAATGTTCTTCTTCGGTCTTTCTTGGATAGAGAATTAGTGTTGGTCCTCTGGACCCCAATGATACCCGGCAAGAATCCTCCAAAGCTGGATCCCAAATGAGAGGGACCATACGTTGTACACAAGGTCTACTCCAATAGAGCATATACCCTGATCTCGATGAACGGGCAAGTCACCACGACTCCTACCAATGCTATATTCCTAAAGATGTATTTCTCATAGAATCCGAAAGTGGAGAATGTCCTCACCGCATGACGTTAAACTGCATGGAGTTCTTCCTTACTACACGATAGTAAACTGCACGAAATCTAATAATACCCCTCGTCCTAACCACATGACGTTAAAATGTATGTCTTACATCCTCACCGCATGATGTTAAACTGAATGGAGAACGTCCTCTCCGCATGACATTAAACTGCATGGATAATGTCCTCACCACATAAAATTAAACTGCATGGGCTTCATCCTTACCACATGACGTAAAACTGCATGGAATCTAATAATACCCCTCGTCCTAACCACTTGACATTAAACTGTATGGCTTACGTCCTCACCACAAGATGTTAAACTGCATAGAGTTCATCCTTACTTCACGACGTTAAACTGCATGGAATCTAATAATGCCCCTCATCCTAACCACATGACATTAAACTATATGGGTTACGTCCTCACCGCATGACATTAAAATTCATGGAGTTTGTCCTTACCGCACGACGTTAAACTACACAGAATCTAATAACACCCCTCATCCTAACCACATGACGTTAAACTGTATGGATTACATCCTCACCGCACGATGTTAAACTGCATGGAGAACGTCCTCACCGTATGACGTTAAACTGCATGGAGAACCTCCTCACTGCATGTTGTTAAACTGCATGGAGTTGGTCCTTACCACATGACGTTAAACTGCACAGAATCTAATAATACCCCTCGTCCTAACCACATGATGTTAAACTGTATAGATTTCGTCATTACCGAACGATGTTAAACTGCACGGATAATCAAAGTTAAAAATGCCTTCTGGCCCCATTTACGGGCCAGGCCTGCATGGGGTGTATTCCTCGTCCTCACCGCATGACGTTAAAATGCATGGATTTTAGAGAACTATGTATGGATTGATTCCTACCCTCGCAAGATATGCAGTGACGCTGGGATCCCCTATCCTAGCCCAGCCACTCCCAAATAAAAGTTATGAATGCTCCCTCCCCCCATGTAGGGACCAGACATACACGGGGTGTATTCCTCGTCCTCATCGCATGACGTTAAACTGCACGTATTTCAGAGAACAACTTACGGCTTGATTCCTGCCCTCGCTGGATACGTAGTGATTCTGAGATCCCCTATCCTAGCCTGGCCAATCCCAAATAAAAGTTAAAAATGCCTTCTTCCCCCTGTGGATGGACCAGAACTACATGGGGTGTATCCCTCGTCCTCACTATACGACGTTAAACTGCATGGACAAGAAGTTTTAACAATGCCCCCCCCCCCGTGTATGGACCAGACCTGCACAGGGTGTACTTCATTCATAGAACTACGTGTGGCTTGATTCCTACCCTCATAGGATATGTAGTGACACCAGGGTTCCCCATCCTAGCCTAGCCCCCAGAATAAAAGATAAAAATGCCCTTTCCCCCTATGTATAGACTAGACCAGCATGGGGTGTACTCATCATCCATACTGCACGACGTAAAACTGCATGGATAACATGATTTAAAAATGATCCCTTTTCCCCGTGTATGGGCTAGACCTGCTCGAGGTGTTTTTTTTCTTCCTTGCCACACGACGTTAAACTACATGGACAATAATGTTAAAAATGCCCCCTTCCCCCGTGTATGGACCAGACCTACATGGGGTGTATACCTCGTCCTTACCGCATGACGTTAAACTGCACAGACTTCATCCTCACCGCATGACTTTAAACTGCACGGACATCATCCTCACCGCATGATGTTAAACTGCACAGAATTTGGTGCGACCCTCCCAAGACACATGGCGATACGAGATGGAGATACTCCTTGCCCATTTGGATGCATCCTCTCCATACATCAGACTCCACGAACCGGATAATTATGGATCTTCATAACCACTCATGGCCATCGGAAGTGGAAAGTCATCGACTTGTGGAAACCATTGAATGACTCTGCATATGATGTCCTTAGTGGCTCTACATATTGATAGGCCCTGGCCCGTCTACCAAAGGTAAGATTTCTTTAAGCGACACTCTTCCTAGATTCATACGCCTACTGGCCTCAGAGCCCCCATATCACATCTCCTGATCCAAAAATATATGGAGCAGTGGTTTACAAGTTCATTCCCCTTTTCAAATCCAAATGATGCCAGGGCACCCCTACTTGGCTAACCTATGTGTCCGCCAGTGGTCCACATAGAGACCTGCGTCAATGAACATCAAGCCGGGACTAGGCTACTTTGACTCAACGGACAATTGCAGTGAAGATGTTTCTTGTATACTCGGACACCATTATCCCCATGTGCCGAACTATGTATAGTGAGAAATCATGGATTCTCGTAATTATTCAGGGCCATCGGAAGTGGAAAGTTATCATCCCAGGGACACCTTTGTATGACTATGCATATCATGCCCTCAGCGGCTCTGTATATTGATAGCCCCTGACTCGCCCATCAAAGGCAAGATTTCCTTGGGCGATACTCTTCCTAAATCTATACACTTAGCGACCTCAGAGCCCCCACACCACACCTCCAGATCCGGGAAAAATCAAAGTTACAGTTTACGACCTTCATCCCCCACCTTGTTCCAAGTATATCAGAACATGTTGACCTAGTTATCCTTCGAGTGACTGTAGTAATAGTCACCCAATGGTCCGAGCTCCATGACCGCCAAACTAGGAGTACCTTGTCCTTACCACATGACGTTAACTACATGGAGTAAAGGTACACCCCCATACGCAAAATAATTCAGCATAGGGAGCTCTTTAAGCTTTAACAGCAACCAGGGCCGAGTATGCCTGACATGTTCAGACATTTCCTTCCCCGATGACAGACTTCGTGGCCCAGATAATTGCGGATCTTCATAACCATTCATGGCCATCAGAAGTGGAAATCCATCAACCAGGGGACACCTTTTCATGACTTTGCATACCATCCCCTCAGCGGCTCTGCATATTGATAGCCCCTGACCCGTCTACCAAAGGCAAGATTTCCCTAAGAGATAATCTTCCTAGCTCCATATGCTTACCGGCCCCAGAACCTCCATGTCATCTCTCTTGATCCAAGAAGCCCCGGAACCATGATTTACACCATCAACCCCCCCTCCACATCTTGGACATGCCGGGATAATCGGGCCCAGTTACATTCTAATCAAGAGTGGCCTTCGCAACTACGTCTTTGCCGGATGACGTCAAACGACACGAAGCATGTCTTGGTCGCTTGGCGTAAGGCTGAAAATACTAAGCATTAAACATCCAGAGGAATGCCTCCAACAACAATCATTTTCACTGGTTTAATAATGCTTCTCATCATTACCACACGACGTTAAAATGCACGGTCAATCGTCCTTGCTGCACGATGTTAAACTGCACAACATTGGAAAAGAAAGAAAAAAATGTCCCTCATCCTCGCTGCATGATGTTAAACTGCACGATCAAACCTGTCATGGGTTCAGTAAGGAACAGAGGTTTTCTATGTCCTTCAGTGCACGGGTCAGACCCACACAAGCCACCATCTCACACCCGCGTGATAAGGGATTACTTTACCCATTCTCGGGAGGGTTAGTCTAGATGTTTACCCCATATCCAAGCACCCTCTCATTATAAACCATACTATGTACTTAGAAAAAGCCGAACTCTCATAAGCCACCCCTGGTGGTCCGAAATATCAACTTCCTTGAAGTTGCTTGGATATCGGGGGAATACAATCATTGACCTAAGGACACCTTTACATGACTATGCATACCATTCCCTCAGCGAATCTGCATATTGATCTCCCCTGACCCATCTACCAAAGGAAATATTTCCTTAGGAAATGCTTCTCTCCATACGCCTCTTGGCCTCTGAGACCCCATGTCTATCCCAGGATTTGGAAACCCTATGAGCTACAGTTTACCAACCTCTTTCACAATCCTACCTGAATACGACGGAACGTCTTTGACATGATTACTGAGAACCAGGAGAAGTCGTTCCATTTGAAATGATGTCCCGGCTGCCCGACTTTAAACTGCGCCAAACTTCAACCATCCCCTACAATGACTAAATGCGTAGCAAAGTGGTCTCCCGACCACACCCCTGATTAGTAAAGATGTTCCCAAAACTTTTTTTGATGTCACATTCCCTTTCTGAGCCACCCCTGGTGGTTTTTATAATTTTCCATGCCACCCATGGTGGTTTCCATAGGCTAGAATTCCATGAAGTCCCCAGTCCATCAGAAATGGATAGTCATTGACTTAAGGACACCTTTGTATGACTATTCATACCATACCCTCAGCGGCTCTGCATATTGATCTCCCTTGGCTCATCTACCAAAGGCAAGATCTCCTTAGGCAATGCTGTTCCTACCTCTGTACACCGATGCGACTCTCATGCCTTGATACATGCCCTGCATGTCATTCAAATTTAAACATGTTTCTCCCACGGGCGTCTGAAGAATATTGAGATATCTTTTAATCAGCTGAACCCCATTGGGTCCCTTTCCCCACCATGTCTGGTCAAATCTGTTCGACCTAAAACATCAATAATGATAGTCTTGTCAGCGTGACTTTGAACCGCTCAAAAAGAAAAGAGGTGAAAAGCCTGTTATGTTGAATACCCAAAAAGGGTGACCTATGTAAATGTCGGGTTATACCTGCTGGGTCCACGCCAAATGGGCCCGGAAAAAATCAGGGTATTAAATGAAAAGACAAAAAGTTTGTGGGGATTCTCTACAAAACCCCAACAATAGTCAAACTAGGCTCGCTAGATCCTATGTTCCAGGCAAAAAAAAATAGATCTTGTTATCATTTTCCTGAATTATGGTCATTACTGATTCAGTAGGTTGTTACTCATGCAACAATTGCTCCAGTAATAACCAAATTAAGAAAATATAGGAAGAAATTAACGTATATTGTATTTCATTGAACAAAAGGGGAGGGTATCCACAAGATGTGGCCTCTCCCTCACAGCAAAATAAGAGATAAAACAAACTGTCCAGGAATAGATCTAACAGTTATAAAGGAGCCTGGATTACTCTCTTCGTCAGATCAGCAACTGAGCGGTGAAGGTTATCGGAAGACTGCCCCATCACAACTTTCTCCTTGGCCTCAACTTCAGCCACTGAGCGAATATGCTTCACAGAAATTTGGAGATCATTGATCCCTTTTCTGGTGGCTTCAAGGTTACCAGTCAGAGTCGACAATCGATTCTGTAGCATCACTTCTCGATTCTCACATTCATGCAGCTCATCAGATAGGGCGGTCTCCTGATCTCAAGAGCTTTCCTCCAATGTCACTAGCTGATGAAGCTTCGTCATGGTCTCTTCTAAGGCTCGTGTCCCACAATGAGTGGAAGCAAAGTGAGCAAGTTTGCATTCACTACCTATAGCTTCCTCATGGGCAATAACAACCTAACACGTGAGAAGATGATTCTGCCAATAGTCAAAGCCACCTAACCCCAAGCCCATGAAAAGCTATCAAAGAGCTTCAGTTTTAGTTGACATCTCTGATAGAGGATTTTTGGCAATGATCTCGCAAATTCGGGGCAGGCCAACCTGCGCACTGCTCGATGGTCCGCTATGACATGAGGATCTTTGGTATCCTCACCGGATAGCATAGGAACAATGTCTGGCATTGCAACCAGCGCAGACCTATGCTCGCTAGAAGTTGGTTCTGAAGATGGAAAGTCTGGAGCGTCTAACCCCAGTTCAGGCTTGGGGATCAAGTTGCTGAGCCCGGTATCGACTGAAAAAACTTCCCAGATTGTCTCACTGGGACCCTAAACCACAGGTTCATCCTCATCCACATACAAGAGGGATGAACCCGTCTGAACTTCGGCCACCGCATGTATGGGACAGGAAAATCCCCTGAGTCACTTTGATCGACGAGCCATCAGTCGATCCTCCCTTAGAGTTGACGAGGAAGGTACAATGGATGCAACAGCTGCAGTACCTCCTGATTTGGGAACATGTCGGATGACCTTCCCTAGGATCCCATTAGGATAGTGTTTTGACCACGCTTTTTCATAATCAATGGAAAGGCCGGAGGCCGCCCCCAAGATAGGTAGGGGAATGCTCATGTCAGATCCCGCCTGCATTAGCATCAACCACCATTGACGAAGTATGGTTGGGTGCATTCCTCGAGCCTGAGGAGGGGGAAGGGAAACTTGGACTTGCATGCACCCAAACTGAGGAGAAAAACGATACGGGACATACAGCTAGAACAAAGAAACCCCGTCGATCCCTGCAGACAGAAATCCATCCCGCAGAGAGATCATGTAAGAACGCTCCTCCAGGCTCCCCCGGAGGTTGTCAACTAAGACGCCAGAAGGGGTGGGGTAGGGAGTGAAATAAAACTGGGAGAAGTCACTCAGAAGCTCAAGGACTTCACCAGGGCTGAGGGATTTCAAGATAACTCCAGATATATCAAGCAGGGTGGACCAAAAAGTGGAAAGCGGGATGACCATGTTGTGATGATACTCATAACATCGACAATGATCCGCTACCCAGCCATACAAAAATTGAAATGTCCCACTCAGACAGAAGGGTGACCTTCCCTTCTGCATGTGACCCAGCAGTTCATAAATACGAGCCAATGTGGGCATGACCAAATTCACCAGGCAGCCCTCTACCAGCTCAACTGCCATCATCAGGGTGCAAGCCTTGACGCTAGGTTTAATATCCCGAGAAGGGAATAGCCACCCGCTCAGGAACATAGCAAACAAACCTTCCCGCCGGAGCATAGGTGGCACACTAGGAAACACCTCGTAACCCCATGAAAGGTAGTTGCCCACCTCTAGAACCGCACAGTAGGAACCTGGGGAGGTTCTTGAATGTTGAGAAGGATGAGTCCTGGGGTGCTTGATCTTCAGCACATGACCAGTGGTGTTCAGAAATAACCCTATCCAGGTACTATAGGGAATAAGATAGCGGACACCCAAGGACTGACCCAGTGATTTCTCCCCCATAACCAGCATATCCCTCTCCAATAAAGGCACTTGTTCGACGTCGTCCCATGTGTCAGGGGCGGGCAGAAATTCATCATACATTTCACCAATAACTGTGAGCCCTCCCAATTGATGGATATCCCAAAGACTAATGCCAAATTTACCATGGGAAAGGTGGAAAGTATTAGTTCTTGAACACCGGTGACTGAGTAGGTTCGGCAGGATCAAGGATGGTGGGTAAATAGAAAATTGGGAAGCCCACACTGTGGATTATAAATTGGCTGCATCCAGTGATTCGAGAGACTCCCAGCAGTGATGATGGACCCAGAAAGCCCAGTCCCAGTCATTTGAGAAGAGCCTGCCAGACCAAAGATCCCACCTAGGAATCCATCCCGCATCAGGATCTACTCGAGCAAGGTTGATAATAGAAGGGTAACTCTTGAAAACATCTTCTTGAGAAAAGTTTCAGGCGGGCTGATCACTTTGGGTCCAAACAAAGCCTCTCAAAATGAAGGCATCTTTATGGTTAGAGTCAGAAACCATCTCCCCCGATTGGGTAAGGTTTTCCTAAATACACATGGACGATACTTCAAAGAAAGGAGAAGGAAGATCTGAGAAATTGGGAGGAATAGGGACATCATCTTGAAGATCGAATCCATGAAGCAGAAGCCTATTTGATAGTGGATAATCCTAGAGATCAGGAGGGATCAAGTCATTCAAGACACCATCGTTAGGAATGATGTACCGACTAGGGTCCTCTTGGATGTTCTCCGCTCTGCGAATCATAGCTAAACGTCTCCCTGAACCAATTGGGAGAGGCTTTGCAGTAGGCCTCACTGCATAATGAGGGGGAACCATACTTTCTCCCTGCACGAGGAGATCCAACAAGCGGTTAGTCAGAAAAAAAAATTCTTTCAGACAATAATACCAAATATATGTGTCAAAGGATCAGTTGAGAATAAAATTACGGTTCGCAATGACATCATCTAGCGAACCATCCTTACGCGGAATGCATCCGTGAAACCCTAGCCCGCAGAGCGTTGGCAAGAAAAACACAAACCAGGTTGCTCCATGGAATTCCAATCCCAAATTTAAGTGGTTATGTTCAGAAGAGTTAGAAATTTTTAAAGCTCAGAAGATTATAGTCAGTAGAGCACCAAAACCGCAAAGCAACAAAAACCGTGAAGCGAGTTCCTACGCACGGCCCGTCGTGACATACTTTTTAATTAATAAAAAAAGTTAGTTCGTGGCTGGGACATTGGTTCACGGATGAAAAATGGTGCGAACGAGAAATGATTCACGGAAGTAGCAGCTAGTTCACGGATGAAGCACTTCGCGAATAAACAAGCACACAGAGACGGAAAAGTGAAGGAGCGATGGTATTCATGAAGGATCTGGTAGAAGACAAATGAAAGGGCCCTCCGTATTTATAGGAGTGGTCCCCTACCGGGTCCACTTCCCTACCGCAACCCATCCGAATTTCAGGACCACTCCACATCAGAATAGTCTCCTCTTCATTCCGATCGGACCCCATTCTGATGGGGGGCATTCGCAGGGTCCTGAAAAATCTGAAAAGGAGAATGATGATCCCCCATTAACTCAAGGTAGATTCAACCCAATTCCACCTTAAAGGGATGGGAAAATGTGAAAAATACTCAAGGTTGGTGAATAATGAACCGTTCTATGGACCAGACTAATGTTAACAATGCACGACCGGTTACGCAAAGCATCCGTCCTCCGTGGATCGTTGTCGTTCGGGAAGTGGAGGTGGAGATCCTCCGTGGACACGAAGCAGGGCAGACACCAATCCGGTTCACCGTCATAAACTACCCCATCCATGAGCCGTGTTATCCATCCCGAACTGCCTCCACTGTCATTCGCGAAATGGAGTCGGAACCCTCCGCGGCCGCGAAACACTCCCCTCGTTCAGTTCACAGGGGGGAGAAGCACTCAATGCCCACTGCGAGTTGTGGATTGACAAAGTCAGCCATAAACCAGGTTTTTGGTCATGGGCCTCCGCAAAAGGTGGCATGTAACCAAAGATGCATCTCTTTCCCCACTCTATAAAATGAGACCGAGGGGGGAAGGAAGAGGGATTCAGATTAGGAGGAAGAGGATTCAGAGGAGATCGATCAAATTCGGGTGGAAGGATTTCTAAGGAAGGCTTAGGATTTTGCAAACAACGAAGTTCCAGTTTGCGAACCAGAGCCGGCATAAACCTGGGAATGAACTAATAAGGAACTGAAAATGCATAATAATTTGATTAACCGCGAACTTAAAATAACATAAAAGGAGACTAATGCGAACCATATCCCCTCATGGATGCACTCCCCGTGGACCAGGGTGTTTATGCCTCTTTTTCGATCCGCTGCACCACGTAGCACCCTCCTACGTGGGCGAAGCCTTGACCGACAAACCCGCGACCGATGCCAACCTTGGCCGCCGCTGCTCGCGTGGAACCCTCCGCGTACCAACCTTATACAAAGGCCGAACCCGAATCTGTGAACCCTCCTAGTTCGCGGGATGCCAACCAGTCCATGGACCCTCCTGGTTCGCGGACGGCCTCTCAGTCCGCGGACCACCCTACTTCGCGGACATCCTCTTAGTCTGAGGACCACCCTAGTTTGTGGACGGCTTCTCCAACCACGTAGAACTTTCCTACACTAAGGTTGCCACTACCCATACCCCTATTTGGCTCGCCAAATCCTTCGGAGTTCTCATTCCATGAGCCAGATAAAATCCTTCCAATCCTGCCCGATCCTTCGTGACTCCCTCATTGGCCTATTCATCATCCCCAAGCCAAGGCCTCCACCAGAGCCACCAGATTCGTGCGGTGTATCCCTCAGGTGCGCCAACGCACCATTTTGAGTTCACATACCCATGGTAAGTAGAGGCAAAGGGGTTTCCCCGAACCTTGAGAAAATTCCCGAAGCATTCTTGGGTTCACATTCCCACGGTAATGTGGAGTCTGATCTCAGGTGTCCCCTTTCTGCCCCTCCGCTTGGTAAGGGCTTCTCGGGGGTTGTAAAATAACCATCAGAGGGAATCCCCCATGCACTACAAGAGAGGAGATGGGAACAGGAGCACCCCCCTTCCCTCTCCCGCTGCACTTTTTCGCGCCTGGGAATCCATATCAGAGTAAGCCCTGACCTTATGGGACGCCCTCACGGGTAAGCCCCACTTCACTTCTAACAGGCGCACCTTTCGCGATGTGATCCTCCTGTCCCTGTTGCCACTTGTTTCTCACACCGAGCATGACTCACGTGGGCTTAGAGTAAGAATCAACCATGAAATCCTCTTATGGGCCTCCTCAGAGTGTAAGCCCCAATCCATCGCCCCGGGCCTCCTCAGAGTGTAAGCACCAAGCCTATGCGAACTACATGGACTTTGATCCCGGCCTCCTAGGCAGGGTACGTAGGAAGCCTCCAAGAGGTTCAACCGACCACCATCAGACCCCAGGGTCCACTTTCACGTAGGTTCTTTGACACTCTTATGCGAACTACATGGACTTTGATCCCTGCCTCCTAGGAAGGGTACATAGGAAGCCTCCAAGAGGTTCTATCCCGACCACCATCGGACCCCCCGGGTCCACATTCACATCGGTTCTCCGACACTCCTATGCGAACTACGTGGAATTTAATCCCTGCCTCCTAGGTATGGTACGTAGAAAGCAGCCAAGAGGTTCAAGCCCAACAACCGGTCGATCCGACTATCTTCACGTCGGTTCACCGCACCACCCTTAGTGCCGCCTCAATGAGTCCCGACTCCATGGGGTCATTAATCCAACGAGGGATGGTAAACCTCGGGAATAAATGATTCTGAATCCCTGCATTCAGCTAATCATTTCCAACCAGGAAAAATCCATGGATAATTTGTTTGGGTATAAAACAAAGATTCATGAACATATGAATACATCTTAAATCTATAAGAGAGTCCCAGAATAGGCAATAATTCCCCCCAGAAGGGTGCGATGAGCCCGAATTCCCATCCTCTCGACCAGTTGGATCAAAAAATCCTACCTGCTAGTCGGTGGGTTTGGGAGGCTAGACGATGCTTTTGGGTGGATTTCCAATGGAATCGATCCAAGAAGTCTTTATTTCTAGGGTACAACTCCTCTTAAAGTTTTATTTAAAATTATTAATGACTAAGACATATTATAGAAGGCTAATTTCTCAATCAGAGAATATAAATAGAGATTCTTGGTGGCTTGGATGAAATAAAACAATTCTATCAATACTTAAATGGGAAAAATGTAGAAATTAACTTTTAATAAAAAATTATTCTCTCAAAACCATTATACATTTACCTGTATAAATGGAATAAAATTTATCTCTCTCTCTAATCTTGTTCAGTTTTTATAGTGAGATATGAGATAGTAATTTTAAAATATTTTCACAGAGAAAATATTATATTCTAATTGTGTCTTATAACCTTTTTTTCTTTCTTCATTACAAATAAATTGAATTTAGTTACTTGTTATCTCCATCATTAATAAAGAAAAGTTTTTTTTTCTTATTTTTTTAAAAAATAAATGGTATATGGTTTCTTTATATCTCCATCAGAAATAATTGGAGGAATTGTTACTTGATCTCTATTAAAACCAAGGGAATAATAAAATAGACCTTTCAACTCAAGGGGTTGATATATAGTTGATTACACCATGCTATTTACTGACTACTTATCATAATGTGTTTGTTCTATATTTTATTTTTTACATTTAGTCAGCTAAATCTCACTATGCATAAAGTGTAAAAATTAAATGCATCCATTTTCCACTATTCTCACTCAATTAATTAACATTTATATTTAAATTATTATATGAATGAAATTGATCATTTATTACTTTTTCAATTTTATCTCTTCAATATCTTTATCATTTCAATATTTTATTTGAATTTTCAATTATTGATTTTTTTTAAAATATGAAATTTATGCCTATCTATGATTTATTTCTAACCAACACTCTCATCCATGTGATTTGATATTTCTAGAAAATAATTTTTAATCTCTTTTGGATTTATTGTTTAGATTTTAAAACTCTATTATAAAATATTATAGAAGTTCTATTTGGTTTCATTGACATAGAGTGATAATTTTTTTAGTTGTTAAGGGGGATAATCTCTATAAATTAGTTTTAAAATGAATTGGTATGCGATTTTCTCTCTTATTAAAAAAGGGGGATCAATATTGTTATATAGATTTGGTGGTGTGGGGGGAGGGGTAATATTTGAGTGATTTATATAGGGAAAAATATTTTTAAAATAGGTGAAGAGCATGGAGAATGAAAAAGTGTTTCAATGAGAATGTTTTAATTGAAATATTCCTTATTATAAAAATATTAAATCATATTGGCTTAGATTTGGTAGTTAGTGAATCATTAATATACTCAAGGAAGTAAATAGGATTATATTGATTATTTCTATGAAATTTTTTACGATCTTTTTGGATAATAAAGTAGTTTATCTTTTATGAAGTTTTCAAAAAATCCAATGGTAGATATTGTTGGAAAAAATATATTAAGAGTCTTTTTATGATGTGTTTTTTGAAAATATTAATTATGAAATGTCCATATAATCTCATAAGAAATAGTGGGAATAATAATGTGATTGTAGAGTATTTGGTTTTTTCATGTAAGACTTGTTAATATTCTTATGAATATTTTTGGTGTTAGATGCTGAGATGATGCACAATTCTGAGGCCTAATGAGCATGAAATTAATTTTATGAAAATAATAAATATATTTTTAGTATGCACACATAATATTCATGAAAAAGTTTAATCTCTTATAAATGAGTCTTGGATAAGAAATTTGAGACCAAGGTTGAATCCAAAATGTGGAGTTTACCCTAGAAATGGATGAAATAATTTTATAAAAATATTTTATTGAAGGCAAATCACATGCCTATCTACATAAATCTTAGACTTGAGAAGAGATACCACCCCTTCTTCATTGGTGAATCGAGACCGAATGATGACAAGTGATTGGAATGAGGTGAATAGACAGGTGTAATATGAAATAGATATTCTTCATCACATATACATATGTTATTCCCCAACGGTCACTCCATAATCTGGATATGTCTCATAAATTGTGCTTTTTGTCCCTTTCTTTTAAATTATTAAGCATGGAAAAATTATTTTCCTTGAAATGTGTTTAAATGATCCTTTACTAGGGCCTGTGTATTGAAAGAAAAAGTATTCGTTAAATTTATTCACTGACCATGCCATGTTTCTCAACTCGGTTTCCCTGCTATGAAATCAATGTCTAGGAATTCCTCTCCACACAATTTTTATCAAATTTTTAATTGGTTATTTTATTTACTTTTATTCAAGTTATTCAGCGTTGGACCATGGGGGTAATAATTTGATATTGTCGGGATAGGTTTGATCATGATAAAACCCCAAGATTCGTTATGGTAGCACAAACAACGCATGGATTGATGATTTATGGAAGAATTAATAAACTTACAGGATGGTATATTTTGAATGGATCGGTTCAATATCGTGGGAGAGGGTTTGTGATCAGAGGAGGTTCAGGATTAGATTAGTGATCCAAAATTACCCAATTGGCATGTGGCGATGATGTGTAGTGTATTAGGATCATATCTAAATGATGTACCCACGTGAAGTCTCATGGAGGAGGCTACTTGTAACGTCCCGGTTCCAGGTGCCACTCAACGGGTTCCCCAAACCAAGTTCGCCACATGACCTCAAGCGCATTTCCCCAAACGCCAAAGGCTTCCGACTAGTAGTGAGGGCCCAGGTCTAATAATGGGGAAACTATGACCTCATTTGTCAAAGTGTAGCGCAACAGAATAATAAAAACATACAACAACAGCAGAAGCAATAAACCGTACACATTTAAAATAAACGACTGTAGTTAAATATAACCAACAGTTATATAGATAATGATGCAACATGTCTCAAGTTCTAAGAAAATATCCAGAACATGTTACAAAACAGTACAGTATAGTACAATACAGAGTACAAAAAACCAAAACAAAATAGCCGGTAGCATCGCGAGCCTATGCTCAGTCCCATGCTCCCCTACTCCTTAGCAGCAATCAAGTACGTGTATAAGGAACTTTGACCTTATCCACACCTGTAGAAATGTAATCTGTTTGGGCTGAAAAGCATGACCCAAACAGGGTGTGAGAAATAATCTCAGTAGGCACCCACCAAAGGCTCGTGCTCAACTGGGTGTAAACATGCAACGGTAGTGAGCAAAAGTAAATGCAATAAACTAAGAAGTACTCAAATGTAACAAACTTTACCAGTTATTGGCATTTTAAAATTCATTTCATTATTTATTATTTAAGAAACCACCACAGTGAATTTCTATGTAAACAATCAATGTCCTCAGACACCCAAACCCTTACCCTCAGGTAATCAGAATCCAACCCGTAGGTAATTTCACACATGCATAACTGAAATTTCCCTCAGACGTACAAAGTGTCTCCCTCAGGCACAGAGTCTATTGCCCATAGACACGAAAGAAGATTCCCTTAGGCTAAAATATGCACTGCCCTCCAGCTAAGTAAAATAATGCCCTCAGGATAAACAAGTAACCGGGCCATTCCAAACATGAAAATAAGAAATACACAAACAATTCCTTTCAAGGAAAAAGTAATGCACAAAATTAACATGGCATACCCTCAGGAATCCTGGCCAAATGGCTAAACAGATAAACACACCCCAGGGGTGGTCCAAGATCCAAGCAGTGATCCCAAACAGCAGTTTATTATCAAATTTAATTACGTATACAATTCTAGGTATTTGAACTGCCAAGGCCTTAGCCACACGACACCACAATATGGGTTCGTAGCCTAATTGTACACAAAAACGCAAAACATTTGGAAATTTAAACACCAAGCCACCTACCTCGATCACCCGTGATCAATATACCCGAACGACGCCTTATGAAACATCCAAGAACGTCATAGATATGGGGTAAAATAATTCTCATTCAACCTAAAATGACTTTCATTAGAGGAAGAATTGGCAAGAACTACCCCAGGAGATTTGAGGGCTTACCCATGGGGTTCCAACATGATCGACAGAAGCAGAAACAGATTCCTGACGCTCGATCTGGAAGTCCCCTAGGGTTCATCCATCCTCTCCCGAGCTCCCGTCCGGCTCTAAGCCAATCCTGTGGATAGGGTTGGCTACTTCCCATTTTAAGCGAAAAAATAAAGTACACGACGTGTACTTTTGACTATACGGCGTGTACTCCCCTCATTTAAATTTTCCCCTGGAAGCACCCCCAAAATATCCATCCATCGACATGAGTACACGACATGTATTCTTGACTACACAGCATGTACTGTCACCCAGCTGGAGGCTGCTTCCACCACCTTACTATTTCCCTGCCGACTAACTACACGGCATGTACATACCCACTACACGGAGTGTAGTCAGTTTTTACACCCTTCGTCGCCGGCATGGCTACACACCCTGTGTACTCATCCCACACAACCAAAGTACATAGTGTGTGGAAAAGTACATGGCGTGTAGTCCCAAAATTTGGGATTTTCCCATTTTCTTATTTTCTAAAAAACACTTAAGGAAAGGAGAAAAAGAAGAAACCTGTACCTCAAAACTAAGAACCAGGTTCTTACAAACTTCCCCCTTAATGATATTTGTCCCTGAATTTCCCCTCCCAGGGTGGTGAAGATATAGCCGTGAATAACTATGGCCACTGAGCACGTAAATCGGTCTCCCGCTCCCAGGTTTTTTCCTGCACTCGGCCATGCTGCCATAACACCCGTATGAGAGGAACTGAATGGTCTCGGAGAACCTTTGTGCTTCTATCAACGATACGAATCGAATTCTCCTCAAGGGATGCATCCACCTCAAGATCAACCTCCTCGAGCTGAAAGACGTGAGATAGGTCTGAATGATAGAGACACAACTGAGATACATGGAAGACGTCGGGCATGGCTCGGTACCTCTGTGGTAACTGCAACCGATAGGCAACCGACCCGACTCTATCTAGAATCTCAAATGGCCCCACATACCTCAATGAATGTTTACCTTGACTCCTGATCCTCCTGTGTCCCAACCACGGTGAAACCCGCAAGAAAACTTGATCCACAACCACGAACTCCAAGGGTCATCTGTGTCGATCAGCATAAGATTTCTGATGAGACTTTGCGGTAGCCATCCGCTTCTAAATCAACTGGACCTACTCATAATTATCCTGGATGAGACGTGGTCCCCGTAAAGCTGCCTCACCTTCCTCTAACTAGCACAATGGTGATCGGCATGGACTACGATATAAAGCCTTGTAAAATTCCATCTCAATAGTCGTCTGAAAACTATTATTATAGGAAAAATAGACTAGGTTTATGTGTTTCTCCCAAGAGCCCCCAAAGTCTAGGATGCATGAATGAAGCACGTCCTCATGCACCTGTATCGTACGCTCTGACTGGCCGTCGGTCTGAGGGTGGTAAGCTATGCTCAGAAGCACCTGTGTACCAAATTCCCTCTGGAAACACTGCTAGAAATGAGACATAAAGTGGTCGTCCCTATCTGAAATGATAGAACGAGGGACCCCATGAAGACGTACGACCTCTCGGATATACAAATTTCCGAGATCGTCAACACCGAAGATCTCTTTGATTGGAAAAAAGTGAGATACCTTCGCGAGTCTGTCCACAATAACCCACATGACATTATTTACTCGAGGTGACCTCAGCAACCTAGTCATGAAGTCCATTGTGACATCATCTCATTTCCACTCCGGAATGGGTAACTACTGTAACAGTCTGGCTGGCCTCTGATGCTCCACCTTCACCTGCTGACAGGTGGAACATCTCGTTACAAAACCAGCTACATCTCTCTTCATACCCGGCCACCAGTAATAATGTCTCAAGTCTTGGTACATCTTGGTAACTCTAGGATGAACTGCCCAAGCTGATGCATGAAACTCCCACATCATCTCCTCGCGTATATCCCTTAGAACCCACACTAGTCCATGGAAACACAATACTTCATTATCGCCTATCATCTAACTAGGAGAAGGTTCCTCACTGGTCACCGACTCCCATATAACTAGGACTTATGAATCAGATAGTTGTCTCATCCTCACTCTATCCAAGTGGATAGAAGTCACAGCTAATGATGAAAGACAGGTCTGCCCCTAACTGTCGTGCACCTCCAAATGCATCTCAGAGAAAAAAGCCATAAGGTGCCATTCACCACTGGCCTCCTGCACTGCCTATATCTAAGTCTTCCTGATCAGTGCATCAGCTACTACATTACCTTTACCGGGTGTATAGGCAAGCTCAAAATCGAAGTAATGAAGGTATTCAATCCACCTTCATTGTCTCAGGTTCAAGTCATGCTGGGTAAAGATGTACTTGAGACTTTTTGGGTCCATGTACACCAAAAAATGTTCTCCCAAGAGATAATGTCTCCAACAACGCAACACATGAACAACTACAGCCAACTCAAGATCACGCGTTGCGTAATTCCTCTCATACGACCTCAACTGTCGAGACCCATATACAACAATTCGGTCACCCTACATCAACACTGTTCCCATCCCAATCCCTGATGCATCACAATAAAATGTATAACTCTTACCCTGCTCTGGGAGTATCAGGATCAGTGCTGATGTCAACTTTCCCTTCAGCTCTTGGAAGGCTGTCTCGCAAGCTTCTGACCAAACTAACTTCACACACTTTTTAGTCAATCCCATCAATGGAACTGCTAAGCGCGAGAAGTCCTGTATAAAATTCCTGTAGTAACCATCCATCCCCATGAAACACTGTATCTCAAACACGTTCTTGGGATGCTCCCAGGAAACTACTGCTCTCATATTCTCTGGGTCTACTGCAACTCCTTCCTCTGAGAAGATATGACCCAGGAAGTGAATTTGGTCCATCCAAAAGTGACATTTGAGAGCTTAGCATATAGCCAATTTTCACTCAGTGTACTCAATAAGATCTCAATATGGGTGTCATGGTCATGTTGATTGTGAGAGTACACTAAGATATCATCCATGAATACTACCACAAAAGAATCCAGATAAGGATGGAACACACGATTAATCAGAGCGATGAAAATTACTGGTGCATTTGTGAGTCTGAACGGCATAACCAAGTACTCGTACAAACCATATCTACTCCGAAAAGCTATAAGAGGTATATCCGATGGTCTCATGCGCAACTGATGATATCCTGATCTCAAGTAAATCTTTGAGAACACCCGTGCTCCATGAAGTTGATCAAAAAAATCCTCAATCCTTGGCAAGGGATGTCGGTTCTTAACCGTCAACTAGTTCAACTTACGATAATCCACACAGAGTCTGAGGGTACTGTCCGCCTTCTTCGCAAAGAGGACTCACGAACCCCAAGGAGAAGTACTGGGTCTGATGAAACCCTTTGCCAATAACTCCTCTAACTGTCTCTTGAGCTCCTACAACTCTGGTGTAGCCATCCTATAAGGACGAATGGACACCGGTGCTGCACTTGGCAGAAGCTCAATCGAGAAATCCACCTCACGCTCTAAAGGAAGATATGAAAAGTCGTCTGGGAAAACATCCCTAAAATGATCAACTACTGGAGGGAAATCCTTCTGAAAAGTCCCCTGGTCGTCCAGATATCAGCTCGCAATCTGGGCTGGGATAACACTTCGCCCATGATGCTCTGGTCGAGCTCAACTTTCCTGAACATCCCACTCGCCCTTGTATAGAAAGTCTTTGCCCTCTGGTGACGTGAAGCTCACCCTGCGACGGTAGCAATCCACAAAGGATCGAAAGGGAACCAACCCGTCTATTCAGAGAATGACATCATATCTCATCATCTCTAAGACATAGAGGTCCCAAATGAAGTGATACCCAGCAACCTCAAGGGGGCAGTCCTTACACTGATGCACACTAGCTGTTCTAGTTCCCAACAGAGTGTCTAACGTCATAACAGTAGAAGAAGATGAAACACAGAGCTCAAGGCTCTCCACAATGGGCACATATATAAAGCTATGTGTAGCACCCATATCAAAATGCACTGAAGATAAAACAGAAGCTACTAGAATAGTAACTTTGATAGTAGAAGGCCCGGGATCCTACTCTTGCTGGGTCTGTTGCACTGCATATGTCTACCCAGTGCCACGACCCTGCGACATAGCCTGGCTACCCTAAGCTATCTCGCCCTCCTGCCTCTCAGATCCTGGTGTCTGGATACCATGGCAATGACCACCATCCCTGCCTGCACGCTCTGATGTATTCTAGTTCACCGATTGGTAAGAAGCTACTGGTCCTACCCCCACACGTGGAGTCTCCACATAACCCCTCTCACTAGCCACTGGTAGAAATTCCCTACAAAAGTGCTGCAGATGACCCATATTTCCACAAGATCGGCACTCCACTGGGTCTCGTGGACACTGAGGTCTCTTGTGCCCCTCTTTACCACACTGGTAGCACATGACTTGGCCACCTAAAACATACTTATGGATGGTACTGCCACCCTGAGAGAAGTCCATCTGTCTCTTCCTCTTACTAGTAGAAATAGTACCAGAAACTGGTGCTGAACTGCCCTGGCTCACACCACTAGCTTCCCGCGGGTTCCTATTTTTAATCAGCACCCGATTCACAATAGCATGTACTATAGGATAACTAAAAACATTAACCGGTGCTCAAATGTCATATCAAAGAACATCCACAAAGCGTCTAGCTCTCAGCGTCTCATCTCCCACTAGAACGGGTGAGAAATGCTAAAGCTCGGTGAAATGAGCAGAATAATCCATCATTGACATAACACCCTGCTACAGGTTCATGAACTCTCAAGCTCTATCTTCCATCAGCATCTCTGGGAAGAAGAAGTAATAGAAGGCTGTCTGGAAATCTTCCCATGTCATGTCTTTGTGATGCTCTGACTGGGTGGTAACATCCCACCACCTCTTGGAGGAATCGCGCAACATATAAGTCGCGAGCTTGAACCTCCGCCCTGGAGGCATCTAAAGATGCTTGAAAATAGTCTGAATAGACCCCAGCCAAGACTCCATAGCCTGTGGTCCGCCATCCCCTAAAAACATAGGAAGTTGCTACTGCTGGAAGATAGGAGTCAGCTCGGCCATAGATGTGGCAGCCAGCAGTGCTCCTGGAACGGTCTGCATGAACCGTATAAAGCCTTCATGGAACCGCGCCTCCGTGCCTGTGTCCGGTTTAACAGCTGGCGCCGCATCTGTCTCTACTAGAGGATCCACTGGTATCCCATGTCCTACCATATCTGGAGTATACTCTTTGTCGCTCTCCTGGAGAACAACGTGTGAACGTCTCAGACAAGGTCAAACGAACACCTTAGATCAAGATTATCACAGTCTGAAAATGAAGGAACCAAAAGGGAAATAGGAGGAAGAAGGCATTCATGATTTAAAAAACAAGACTACATGGTGTGTATACTGACTGCACGGCGTGTACCTGACTTCTCTTCCCTGCCCAGGTCCTTTTACACGGCCAAGCCACATGGCTCCCGTTGAACAAAACTACACTGCATGTATATAATCTACATAGCGTGTATGGTTTAATTTTCCAACTGCCCGTGTCATTTGTGACAAGGCCGACTACTCAGCTTGATACTACACGGCATGTTACACCCACACACGGCGTGTACACTACCCCGTTTCCCAGCAACACGGCTAAGTCCACACGGTCTGTCCTCGGACAAGACTACACGACGTGTCTCACAGGTATGCAACGTGTTCTAGACAAGATTCACCGACCCGTGTTGTTAGTTACATGGCCGAATACATGGCTCACACTACACGACATGTTCAATATACACATGGCATGTACACGAAAGGATTACACTAACCTGTGTTGTTAGTTACACGGCCGGATCCCAGGTCTGACTACCCGGCGTGTTCCATAATGGACACGGCGTGTATATCCTAAGGTCTCCTTCGTCTGTGTTGTTAGTTACACAGGCGGACTCCGGGTCAACACTACATGACATGTACATTCGGTACACGGCGTGTTAGCCCCACACTTTTCCCTTCCCCGTGTCCACGCCCATGCGGTCTATGCAACAGGAAGAGACTACATGACATGTACTTAGGGTACACAACATGCCCTCAAAAAGATTTCCTTACTTCCTGAATAGAAGAACATACACGACGTGTTTAAGGTACTACATGGAGTGTATGCTCAGTTTCTAGAAGGTATGCCTCCGAAAATTCTCCAAAACCCAGAAAATACTGAAGAACAACACCTAAGTGCAAATTATGATCCTTGAGGGACCATACTCCCCACGAATCAAAGTTTGACGTCTTATATGTGTTATAACCATACAAATAGTCAATGATCCACCAAATTCTAGTCAATGTGGTCCCATACTCCCCAAAAACCAATGTTTGGAATCCATTATATACATAGGCTTACATAATAATACCCTATCAGACAGCAAGTATCTATCAAAGCAGCTATCACAACAGCAAGCGTTTACTAGCACAACATATATCACAACAACATGAAATTTCTAATGCACCTACATGGCTTGGAGAATATGCATGGAATGTGATTTTTAGCATGTTCCAAATGATTCATGAGATGGAATACCCTCATATCATCAGGTTGAAACTAAATAGAACCCATGAATAAAAGATAAACAACACAATCACAAGTGTGTCACCCTACCGTGAAATCAGATCAACTGTAAATTGAAAAATCAATAAAATTGCAACATGAGGTAAATTGGATTTTCCTTATACACGGGTTAGCTACTCCAATGAACAACTTATTACCGACTAACATTCTCATCCTATCCCTAAATAAGGCTCCAAATAGTAAGTGAAAGAAAAAAAACTCCTCTGATACCACTTTGTAATGTCCTGATTCCGGGTGCCACTCAACGGGTGCCCCGAACCCGATTTACCATGTGACTTCAAGTGAATTTCCCCAAACTCCAGAGGCTTCCAACTAGCAGCAAGGGCCCAGGTCTAATAGCCGGGAAACTATTCCCTCATTTGTCAAAATGTAGCACAACGGAATAATAAAAACATACAACAACAGCAGAAGCAATAAACCATCCCATTTAAAATAAACAACTGTAGTAATAGATAACCAAAAGTTATATAGATAATGATGAAACATGTCTCAAGTTCTAAGAAAACATCCAGAACATGTTACAAAATAGTACAGTACAGTACAATAAAGAGTACAACAAAACTAAAACAAAACAACCGGTAGCATCGCGAGCCTAAGCCCGGTACCATGATCCCCTACTCCTCAGCAGCAATCAAGTACCTATATAAGGACCCTTTCCCTAATCCACACCTATAGAAATGTAATCTGTTTGGGCTGAAAATCATGACCCAAACAGGGTGTGAGAAATAATCTCATTAGGCACACACCAAAGGCCCATGCTCAATTGTGTGTAAACATGCAACAATAGTGTGAAAAAGTAAATTCAATAAACAAAGGAGTACTCAAAAGTAACTAACTTTACCAGTTATTGCCATTTTTACATTCATTTCATTATTTATTATTTACGAAACCCCCACAGTGAATTTCTATTTAAACCATCAGTGTCCGAAGACACCAAAACCCTTACCCTCAAGTAATCAGAATCCAACACGCAGGTAATTTCCCACAGGCATAAACAAAATTTCCCTCAGGCGTACAAAGTGTCTACAGAGTCTATTGTCCATAGGCATGGAAGAAGTTGCCCTTAGGCTAAAAGATGCACTTCCCTTAGGCTAAGTAAAACAATGCCCTCAGGCTAAACAAGTAACTGGGCCATGCCCAACATGAAAATAAGCAGTTCACAAACTATTCCTCTCAAGGAAAAAGTAATGCACAAAATTAACAAGTCATACGCTCAGGTATCTTGTAAAAACGACTAAAGAGAGGAACACACCCCCGGGGTGGTCCTGGGTCCAAGCAGTGATCCCAAAAAACATTTTATTATCACATTTAATTACCTATACAATTATAGGTATTTAAACAGCCAAGGCCTCAGCCACACGTGTAACACCCTGATATTTTATGAGAAGTTTTTTTATGTATTATTTTATACGCAACATCAAAGGAATCTTTCAATTCACACAACACTAGCTTGGCTTGCGTTACACACAATCGCGACCTTCCTCGATAGCGCGTGTAGTACGCAATACCGACTTTCACTAAACAACAATATATTATTATAATATTATAAACTAGCCGTTATGAATAGTATTAACTGAATTTTGAATTTTATTACATTATTATTCATCTTACATATTTTCTAGAACATGGTATGAGAACAAAATAATTTTTTCTAGTAAAATAAGTATTTTTCAAAAAATGCAGTATTGACGCCTTTTGATGGCGCACAAAAATTAAATCTAGTTTTTGACAAGTTTATAAGTTAAAATTTACAAAATATAATTCTTCTTTGGAATAAGGATATAAAAATTTAATTTGAATAAAAATTTCATATTATTTTGATAACTTTCATATTTTAATGAATAGTAAAAACACGCAATATTTTAATTAAAAACAAAATTCTTCATCGTAATAATTTATATGGTTTAAATATAATATTGAATGTGTTTAAAATATAAATAGAATATATTTTTACCATTTAATATAATTTATTTCATTAGCATTAATTTTACATTGAATTCAAAGGTAAAGACATTTCAATCTTTAGCAATGTTTTAGCTTTTAAAACACGTTTGCTTAACAACTGGATTAATTTTAAATTAATTACTGAAAGTTATGTGTTTCAAATTTTGAAAAATGGATTTCATATTTGTATTAAGTGTGTCTAAATTATGTTAATAGGTTACTTTTATTTTTTTGATATTATGAATAGTAACTACGGTAATTTTATTTACTACAGTTAAAGGTAAATCAGGTAATTAAGGATAAATATGAGACTCTAAAATTACCCTAACACCTGCCAAAATTCTATTGGATGGATAAAAGTCGACCCATATCACCTAAGAGTCGGAATAAATTCATTTTATGGACTTTTGACCCCTAAAATAATTTAATTATTATTAAAACCAAAGAAAGTGACAACATGTCACTCTCTTAAATCTTATAAGTATAATAATTTTAATTTAGTGACTAAATTCATGAAACTTCGAACATGAATAGTCTCCAGAAAGCTAATAAAATTATCTACATCATGTGAATTTATTTATAATTTTTAGGGATTAAATAATTATCATTAATTATGACACAATAGTGATGTTGAAATTATTATATTGATTGAATTATCAAATGAAAGATATTAAAATTATTAAAATAAATATTATATGAACTATTTAATGTTCTACACTAATTTTTTAGATAAATATGACATGTTATGGATCTATTAAAGATTTTAGTTTGAACATTTATTCTATTTATATTTTATTTAAATTTAAATAATTGAATAGTGTCAAAATTTAAACTATTGTTATTTTATAAAAATTTCATATTATAAAATCATTTAAAAATCACAAAAAATATTTAAAAATTATAAATTAAAATTTATATGGTCTAAAATGTAATAAATTATAAAATAATATAAAATTCACAACATATAACTAATTATTTATAATGATTTAAAATTTATAATATTATTACCACAAATAAAATTACCTAGATTATATAACGATAAATCATGTTGATAATGTTTAAAATAAATTCCCAACTTGTATAAATCTTATTGGTTGATGTTATTACAACCCTATCTCATATAAGCTTCGAATATGAGTCATTTTTTGATGTTTTTAAGTGGGTTTCGAATTTATAATAAATTAATATTTCTTGTAATTCCAAAGGTGACCCTCTCCTCCCTTATAAAAGGGCACCTCCTCCATCTTCTCCTCACACCACCTTGAGCCTTCAAGCTCGGCCAAACCCTGACCATTTCCCTTAAAAACTTCCTTAGAAACAAACTAGAGGTCCTGGACTTCTCAAAAGTCCAATTTTAGTTCCCTAAGAGGAGGTTTCAAAGAGGCCTATCGAAGAAGAGGTAATATCCGTTACCGATTCATTCAAATTTATTTCTTCTTATACTACTTATTCTATAGTTGTTTCATTATGAAGTAATAACATCAGTATCACTCATATACTGATATATTATTATAAATATGAAACAACCCTATTTCACCTTCTATCCATCCTACGGAAAATGAAATCACCGTGCGTGCGTATGTACGGAATACCGTCTCCACGCCGTGGTGTAATCTATTTTCCACCACCAACATACTTGGATGGGTATAATGGTGTAAAGAATAACTATATATGATTATTGTAAAATGATATTGATTATGAAATAGTATACATACACTTCAATATAATTCCATGATCATGGGAATGATATCATCGCTCATGCGTACGTACGACCTACCATCTCCACGATGTGATGCGACTCGTTCTACATGATCTTCATTGAATAGTGATTATAGAAATGAATTGAATGAGTAAATATGATATATATTACACCAATACCATTCTATAAATGAGTTATCTATAACCTAAAAAGTAGAATAAGAATTTTTTCGACAAAACACGCATAAGAACATAAAGCAATAAACACCCAAATAACAAGTAACAATGAAATATTACTAATAAGAAGCTAAGAATATGACCATATATGATATAATAACAATTAGTATGATTCTGGAATAAGTAAATGAAATTATTTAAATCATTATACAGGAGGTTCGGACACATACAAAGCATATCAGACCTAAGGTAAGGGAAAATCTCGCAATCTCATTTTTATCCGAGATTGTTTATACATCAGAATTTACTAGGGGATATTTATCATCCACATCCATGCTTCCTCAATATGTAATATTATTTCTATCCTCCTATAATTGTTTAAATCCAATTTTGCCTATTGGTGAATTTTTAGTAAAAGATATGAAAGGAATATTTTATCGTTTTCAGTACGATATACTTTTTGACTTTTTCGACCAAAGTACGAGAAGAATGTTTTTTTAACTTTTACAGAATGAATGGATTTTTATGATTTCATAGAACTTTATTTCCAGGAAGCTTCCTTTACAAGTTTTCAAGTTTATTTTTAATCAACTTCTTTTAGTTTAAAATTTTATGACATGTTAAGAAATGAAAAATGTTTTTGAAGTAGAAAATATATTTTCCTAAAGAATGGAGTTCAAGTGTTTTATCAAGTTAAAGCTGAGAAACTGAAGTCTAAGGGGATGTTACAACCATTACCCATACCATAATGGAAATGGGAAAACATCACTATGGACCTTTTCACTGGACTTACTAAAACATCCAAAGGCAATAATGCTATCTGGGTCATAGTTGATCATCTTACGAAGTCGGCACACTTCATCACTATTAGAGATGATTTCTCTCTGGATCAGCTTGCCATGATATATTTGAAGGAAGTTGTAAGATTGAATGGAGTACCACTTTCCATTATATCTGATCGGGATCCATGGTTTACCTCGATGTTCTGGCGAATTCTTTAGTATACTCTAGATACAGAGTTGAGTTTCAACACTTCTTATGTAGAGACCCGAAGCCTGACGTACATTGACATTACATTACTTTTGCGGAATACTTAGTACATAACAAAAACACACACACAAGGACCGTAATAGTTTAGTGTCTTTGGAAACTCGGAATATAATCTTCTAATCGTGGTGAAAGATCTTCAACATCTCCCATAAAGATCATCTTTTTTTTTATACCTAAAACCTTTATTTATATCCTGGGAAAAGAAAACATAAAAGGGTGAGCTCAAATGCTCAGTAAGGGTAAACAAAAGAAATATCAATCACATCATATACATAAGCACATAACTTTTGGAAATCTTAACCTGCAAAACAGATCATAATTTCATAACATGGGGTAAATCATGGCAGTGAAATGTAATCACAATAATCATAACATAAAACATGAAACTTTGTGGCATTCACACATAATCATAGAGAATCATTTCTTGTTAGTCAAGACTCATTGCCAAGACTATCTTAGTGGACAAAGTCCCTTTCTGAATCGAGTAACCCTCGTTTCAGTCCTGTTTCACTGAACCGGTATAACCTACCATTCCAGCCATGTCTATCTCATGAGATATAAAATCTTTACCCAATGCATTGGAGGGAGATATAGGTCCCACCCATCTTATAATGAATCCTTTCTTATGTGTGCCACATAATTATAAAACATACATCATCGCATAACACATGTAACAAAAATGGGATTCTTGAAACATCATGACATCATAAATCAATTCATATAAGATAAAGGAATTCATAAACATAATTCCATCACAACATAGTCAAATCAATGTAAAAATATGGATAGAAACAGAACCCTTTATTATCTTAGATGGAAAATAATTTTGATAAAACACTTGAATTGAATTCTTGAGGAAAATATCCTTTCTTCTTCAAAATCAATTTCTTTTCACAAAACATCATGCAATTTTAAAAGAAAGAAATTTTATTGAAAATAGTCATGAAATCTTTTAGAGGAAGCTTCATGAAAATAAGGCTTTATAAAACAGTAGAAATCCGTTCGTGCCGTATAAGTTAAAAAAAACATTCTTCGTACTTTTGTCGGAAAAGTCAAAAAGTACCTCGTACGACAAAAGATTCCTTTCATACATATTACTAAAAACTCACCGAAGGGTAAAAATGGATTTAAACAATTGTAGGTGGATGGAAATAATATTACATATTGATGAAACATGGATGTGGATGATAAAATACACCCCAGTAAATACAAAAGTATAAACAATCTCAGATAAAAATGAGATTGTGATATTTCCCTTACCTTAGGTCCGATTTGCTTTGTTCGTGTCCTAAGCTCCTGTATAATGGTTTAAATAATGTTATTGACTTATTACAGAATCATATTCGTTGTTATGATATCATATATGGTTCACTTATGACATTATATTACCCGTTCTTTTGTAAATTCCATGTTAAAGAAGCGTTTTGGGTAAAATCGTTTCATTTATCGTAGGTGTTTTGACTTGTTGTTCTTGACATCATTATTACTTATATCATGATTTACTCACTTACAGAATATAAAATATGATTTATATATCATATATATTCAGTATATATATATATATAATAGGTAGATAAATAAAATGAAAAACACCGTTCATGGAGACGGTAGTCCGTACGTACGCATGAACGCTGTTTTCCTTTCCTTATTGTCTTGAAATGGAAGTAAGTAGATGACATACATATGTATATATATACATAAATCCAGTAGCTTTATAATGTCATATATTTCATTATTATTTCTTATATATACATTATAATCATTCTTAAATGGTTAACATGGAGAATGAATCTCATCGCGTCGTGGAGACGGTAGTCCGTACGTACGCACGAGCGATGATATCATTTCTATAAATATTGAATTGAATTGGAGTGGATTATACAATATATCAGAATCAATATGATGTTGTAATAACTATGTATAGTTATTCTTTACACCATTATACCCATCCATGTAAGGTGGTGGTGGAAAATAGATTACACCACGGCGTGGAGACGGTATTCCGTACGTACGCACGCGCGGTGATTTCTTTTTCCGTAGGATGGATAGATGGTGAAATAGGGTTGTTTCATACTTATAATAACATATCAGTATATGAGTGATACTTATGTTATTACTTCATAATGAAACAACCTAAGAAGAAGAAGTGGAAGAAGAAATAAAGATGAAAGAATTGGTAACGGTAATTACCTCTTCTTTGAAGCGCCTCTTTGAGACCTCCTCTTAGGGCACTAAAATTGGTCTTTGAGGAAGACCAGAACCTCTAGGATGTTGCTAGGGAAGTGGAGAGGAGAAAATGTCAGGGTTTGGCCGAGCTTGAGTGCTCAAATTGGTGTGAGGAGGAGGGGGAGGAGGTGTCCTTTTATAGGGGAGGAGAGGGGCACCTTAGGAATATCTCAAAATATTATTTTATATTAAAGTCAAAATCGGTTTATAATGGTTCAAAAGGGTCTTATTTCGAATCTAAAGTGGGGATGGGTCTAAATCCTATCAACCAATAGGATTTATACAAGTTTAGGGTATTATTGTAACCTTATCAATTAGATTTAACTCTAAGTTGAATAATTTAACTTTTACCGTGTCTTTTTGTTTTCTTTCACTATATGGTTAATAAACTTACTATAACATGCCAACCGAACCCCAAATTGTATATTATTAATACATATATCCTTATCTAAGTCATTTGGCCGATCCTTAGATTTTTAGGAATAAAATAACAATTAATAATATAATATTTGATTTAAAAACTATTTTGTGTCAATTTTGACACTATTTGATATATGATTTTTGTGAAAGTCATAACAGAATTATATGTTCAAACCAAGTTGATTAAATCAACACTAATATATCATAGTAACCTAGAAAATTAGTTTAATTCATAAAAAGTCTTAAATTACATTTATTTTGGTATTTATATTATTAATTATGTCAATATTTCATTAATAAGATATTTACTGCATCATCTTTGTTTCATAAATAAATTATATTATTTGATGTCTAAAAATTACAAATAAAATACCATCATGTAGGAAATCTTTTTATCTTTCTAATGAATATTTATAGTCGAATTTATCTTATGTATAACCCCATATTAAAAATGATTTACTTATTAAACTTTGATTTTAACTATTTTAACCTTTCTTTAAATAAATTAATAATAAATGTCCTAATCTAATCCAAGTGGGCCTAAATGGTCATATTTTATTCCTAAGTTTGTTTTTGGTCGAATTACACTTGTCCAATAGAATTAGGACATGTGTTAGGGTAATATTAATATCTTATTTACCCTTAGTTACCCTATTTACTATTAACCGTGGTAAAAAAAAGTAAAAAGTTACTATTCACCAAAAAATTATTTTCATCTCATTGAACCACATTTTAGTCCTTGATATTAACCGTGTCTCTCGGATTTTCGAAATTCCATTCACAGAAGCGGTAAAATTAAGTTTTATGCAAAATTCAGTTTCTTTCACCTACCACTTAGTGGTTTCACTATTCATCAAAAATTGAAAGTTTTCAGAAAAATGCCAAAATTTCATCCTAAGCTATATTTCATATTCCGAATTCAAAAATGAAGTCTATTTTACCAAATTCATAACATAGAAGTTTCATTAATGAATTTTATAATTAAATCCCGCTGTTAAAACAAATAGCGTGTTTTTAAGAAACAATATCTATCAAAAGATTGACACTTGTTTATGTCTGGTTTAAATGTGCAATTACATCCAATGACCAACATTGTATTAAATTGTAAAAATATATTCTAAATATACTTTAAAACTACTCCAATTAATAATTTATCACTATTAATTATTTCGATTAAAAAAGTTGTTTTTTAATTATAATTTAGTAATTTTCACTATTCATCAGAATATGAAAGTTATCCGAAATGTACCAAAATTTCACCTTAGGCTAAATTCGATACTCCGAATCCAAAAATGAAGTTCATTTTGAAAAATAAGATTTACAGAGTTTTAAAAAGTGGTTATTACTATTTATAACGGCTAGTTTTAATAATATTCTAATAGCATATCGTTGTTTAGTGAAACTCGATATTGCGTATTACACACGCTATCGAGGAAGGTAGTGATTGCGTGTAATTCAAGGCAAGTCAAGGATGCGTGTTGTGCAAGCTCCTTTTGGTGTAGCGTACAACACAAGACTTTAATAAAATTAAAAATAATATTTTTTTATAAAGTCTTGGGCTGTTACATTCTACCCCCCTTAAAATGAATTTCGCCCTCGAAATTCGTCGGGGTTATAAATGGTTTACTATTCGAAAGTTTCTTTAATAGAAACCCACATCGTAAAAAGGAATATCAAAACCAATCTTTAAAAACAAAAGTATGAAACGTAACCGTTACCCAAATAAACTAATCATTGGGTTTCCACATAGGTGAAAATATGGATATGGAAGAGAAATCTAACCATCATGTTCTGATGGAGAGTGGTAGAGAACATGGCTATGGAAAAGCCAGTAATCACAAATCCATAGATTTGTGGTGATATAAGGTACCATCTGATTCATCAGGTATAAGAGCACTAGGACAACATTTTTGGTTTTCAAGATCGTTTTCCTAAAGTTGAAGAGTTTGAATTAGAATAAATACTTACTTTATTTTGGTACAATCTCGCTGTTGTTCCTGCCTTGAACAATTTCTACTTCATCTCTTAAATAAATGAAGTTGAATTTGTTATTCATGAAGTGTTAGCAAATCATGTGATAGAATGACGGGTCATTCCATCTGTCTCAAACAAAAGGTTAGCAAAAATTATATGCATAAGTCAATCTATAGTGAGATTAATCATATATGGTTCCTAAAATGGACTTATACTTCATATATCATACTGCTTAATATAATAAAACTAGTTTCTACTAAACAGGGACTTCCTGTAGGCCAGTGGTAGGTGATAAAGGCCAGTCGCACTTCGGTTGTGGGTTCTATTCCTACAGCCTTGTCCGAAGCGATGGGTTGTCGCCCGTCCTGCAGGTTGTCCCTTTTTCTAAAACTACGTTACTATAACATCCCATCAATAATATCGAAAATCTTCTATCCTTAAACAATACTAACTTATGTCCAACATAATCCAGTCTAATCTTTAGGCTTATACATAATACTGCAGTCCACTCTCATACTATAGTGACATCAATTACCAGAGATTTAATACTGTCGTTGATCCCCACATATCATAAGATATGTCTTGTTGGTCACATTCCAAACATTTAAAGTCCTTAATCGTGTATTCTCTTGAATACCTTAGTGAAAACATGAGTGCAGTTAAAAGTTAACACTTTCCACATACCAAAATCCTCAAAATTCTATATACTCAAACCATGATATCACTTAATCAATCATGAGCTCATGAATTTCATTTTCTCGTCTTCATTATGCGCATATCATCTTATTTCCAAAAAAAAATATCTCAATCACTTTGAATACCACATCAATAAATATTGCAATACTCAATGATACAACATTATTTTGGAATCCCATTACATAAACACTTAATCATTCCACCACATCGTTGTCATATTCAACATTGCCAATAGTGATCGCATGTGATTTCCCTTTGTCCTTTGCCTTCAGTGGTTGCTCATGTTGATCATCACTAACCCTTAGATTAGGGAAATTATTAGCATAATGCCCCATTTCCTTGCACTTGAAGCATTGAAGTGTTGGCGGTGCGTTCTCTGCAGTGTTTGCTTTATTCACATCATTAGAAACCCTTTTTCCATTACTTCGACACTCAGCTGCTCGATGACCTTCTTTTCCACACTTAAAACATTTTCTAGTCCCTTTAAGACAATCTCCACCATGCTTCTTTCCACACTTTGTGCATAAGGAAACATTCATCTTCTTTTCACCATTATTCTGAGATTTCTCCTTGAACTCCATCTTTCGTTTCTTGTCAAAACCATGAGATGGATATGTAACACCAACTTCCATTTCTACCTTGATAGCACAACGCACAATTTCTTCATAGCTACTGAAGTCTCTTATAGCTAATTCCCTTCGAAGACTTGGTTTTAAGCCACTGAAAAATCGATCAACTTTACTTTCAGGTTGGATGATAATTCCAGAAGCATACCTTGCAAGTCTTGTAAAATTTGCTTCATAGGTACCAACAGATTCATCGTCCCTTTGATTCAGTTCAAGAAACTCTTTCTCCATCTTTGTTCGAAGAATACGAGGGAAGTACTTATTGAAAAATAAGTTCTTGAACTCGTCCCATTCCATAGACTCAATTTCATCCCTTGGCCTCGTATTCTTGATAAGATTCCACCATTGATCAGCTTCACCTTCCAAACGATATACTGCTAAGATGACTTTATCGTGTTCAGAACATTGAAGAACTGAAAATATCTTTTCAGTAGTACTGATCCATTGTTCAGCCACAAGTGGATCAGAAGACCCACTGAAAGAAGGTGGACGTTGCCCCATGAAGGACTCAATAGAATATTGTTCCCTTCCCTGCTCATTTGGAAGTCCAGAATGATTCATAGCTTGTGTAAGTATAGCAATAAGATTTTGCACTCCATCTCCCATAACATTTGTTTGTTCAGGAGGGCAATCATTGCATTGTCCATTGCATTGATAAACACGGTTCCTTCGGGTTCCAGCCATCATCTAAAACCCAAAAAGAATAGTGTGAGAGGAAAAAATCATGCTAGGGAAAACAACATAATAAAGGGGGAGTACCTTCAATATCCAACATCTTAGGTTTAATTCTATGATCGTTAGCGTAATTCTATTACTATAACCTATACGTATACTTATCCCTAGGGACATCCCTAGACATACCTTAGAAATATCTCTAGGGATCTCACTAACGTTTTCGCATCCTAGTTTCCAAAGGTTGACTAAACCTCCCTCTGATACCAACTGTAGAGACCCGAAGCCTGACGTACATTGACATTACATTACTTTTGCGGAATACTTAGTACATAACAAAAACACACACACAAGGACCGTAATAGTTTAGTGTCTTTGGAAACTCAGAATATAATCTTCTAATCGTGGTGAAAGATCTTCAACATCTCCCATAAAGATCATCTTTTTTTATACCTAAAACCTTTCTTTATATCCTGGGAAAAGAAAACATAAAAGGGTGAGCTCAAATGCTCAGTAAGGGTAAACAAAAGAAATATCAATCACATCATATACATAAGCACATAACTTTTGGAAATCTTAACCTGCAAAAGAGATCATAATTTCATAACATGGGGTAAATCATGGCAGTGAAATGTAATCACAATAATCATAACATAAAACATGAAACTTTGTGGCATTCACACATAATCATAGAGAATCATTTCTTGTTAGTCAAGACTCATTGCCAAGACTATCTTAGTGGACAAAGTCCCTTTCGGAATCGAGTAACCCTCGTTTCAGTCCTGTTTCACTGAACCGGTATAACCTACCATTCCAGCCATGTCTATCTCATGAGATATAAAATCTTTACCCAATGCATTGGAGGGAGATATAGGTCCCACCCATCTTATAATGAATCCTTTCTTATGTGTGCCACATAATCATAAAACATACATCATCGCATAACACATGTAACAAAAATGGGATTCTTGAAACATCATGACATCATAAATCAATTCATATAAGATAAAGGAATTCATAAACATAATTCCATCACAACATAGTCAAATCAATGTAAAAATATGGATAGAAACAGAACCCTTTATTATCTTAGATGGAAAATAATTTTGATAAAACACTTGAATTGAATTCTTGAGGAAAATATCCTTTCTTCTTCAAAATCAATTTCTTTTCACAAAACATCATGCAATTTTAAAAGAAAGAGATTTTATTGAAAATAGTCATGAAATCTTTTTGAGGAAGCTTCATGAAAATAAGGCTTTATAAAACAGTAGAAATCCGTTCGTGCCGTATAAGTTAAAAAAAAACATTCGTCGTACTTTTGTCGGAAAAGTCAAAAAGTACCTCGTACGACAAAAGATTCCTTTCATACATATTACTAAAAACTCACAGAAGGGTAAAAATGGATTTAAACAATTGTAGATGGATGGAAATAATATTACATATTGATGAAACATGGATGTGGATGATAAAATAGACCCCAGTAAATACAAAAGTATAAACAATCTCGGATAAAAATGAGATTGTGATATTTCCCTTACCTTAGGTCCGATTTGCTTTGTTCGTGTCCGAAGATCCTGTATAATGGTTTAAATAATGTTATTGACTTATTACAGAATCATATTCGTTGTTATGATATCATATATGGTTCACTTATGACATTATATTACCCGTTCTTTTGTAAATTCCATGTTAAAGAAGCGTTTTGGGTAAAATCGTTTCATTTATCGTAGGTGTTTTGACTTGTTGTTCTTGACATCATTATTACTTATATCATGATTTACTCACTTCCAGAATATAAAATATGATTTATATATCATATATATTCAGTATATATATATATAATAGGTAGATAAATAAAATGAAAAACACCGTTCATGGAGACGGTAGTCCGTACGTACGCATGAACGTTGTTTTCCTTTCCTTATTGTCTTGAAATGGAAGTAAGTAGATGACATACATATGTATATATATACATAAATCCAGTAGCTTTATAATGTCATATATTTCATTATTATTTCTTATATATAAATTATAATCATTCTTAAATGGTTAACATGGAGAATGAATCTCATCGCGTCGTGGAGACGGTAGTCTGTACGTACGCACGAGCGATGATATCATTTCTATAAATATTGAATTGAATTGGAGTGGATTATACAATATATCAGAATCAATATGATGTTGTAATAACTATGTATAGTTATTCTTTACACCATTATACCCATCCATGTAAGGTGGTGGTGGAAAATAGATTACACCACGGCGTGGAGACGGTATTCCGTACGTACGCACGCGCGGTGATTTCTTTTTCCGTAGGATGGATAGATGGTGAAATAGGGTTGTTTCATACATATAATAACATATCAGTATATGAGTGATACTGATGTTATTACTTCATAATGAAACAACCTAAGAAGAAGAAGTGGAAGAAGAAATAAAGATGAAAGAATTGGTAACGGTAATTACCTCTTCTTTGAAGCGCCTCTTTGAGACCTCCTCTTAGGTCACTAAAATTGGTCTTTGAGGAAGACCAGAACCTCTAGGATGTTGCTAGGGAAGTGGAGAGGAGAAAATGGCAGGGGTTGGCCGAGCTTGACTGCTCAAATTGGTGTGAGGAGGAGGGGGAGGAGGTGTCCTTTTATAGGGGAGGAGAGGGGCACCTTAGGAATATCTCAAAATATTATTTTATATTAAAGTCAAAATAGGTTTATAATGGTTCCAAAGGGTCTTATTTCGAAGCTAAAGTGGGTATGGGTCGAAATCCTATCAGCCAATAGGATTTAGACAAGTTTAGGGTATTATTTTAACCTTATCAATTAGATTTAACTCTAAGTTAAATAATTTAACTTTTACCGTGTCTTTTTGTTTTCTTTCACTATATGGTTAATAAACTTACTATAACATGCCAAACGAACCCCAAATTGTATATTATTAATAAATATATCCTTATCTAAGTCATTTGGCCGAACCTTAGATTCTTAGGAATAAAATAACAATTAATAATATAATATTTGATTTAAAAACTATTTTGTGTCAATTTTGACACTATTTGATATATGATTTTTGTGAAAGTCATAACAGAATTATATGTTCGAACCAAGTTGATTAAATCAACACTAATATATCATAGTAACCTAGAAAATTAGTGTAATTCATAAAAAGTCTTAAATTACATTTATTTTGGTATTTATATTATCAATTATGTCAATATTTCATTAATAAGATAATTACTGCATCATCTTTGTGTCATAAATAAATTATATTATTTGATGTCTAAAAATTACAAATAAAATACCATCATGTAGGAAATCTTTTTAGCTTTCTAATGAATATTTATAGTCGAATTTATCTTATGTATAACCCCATATTAAAAATGATTTACTTATTAAACTTTGATTTTAACTATTTTAACCTTTCTTTAAATAAATTAATAATAAATGTCCTAATCTAATCCAAGTGGGCCTAAATGGTCATATTTTATTCCTAAGTTTGTTTTTGGTCGAATTACACTTGTCCAATAGAATTAGGACATGTGTTAGGGTAATATTAATATCATATTTACCCTTAGTTACCCTATTTACTATTAACCGTGGTAAAAAAAAGTAAAAAGTTACTATTCACCAAAAAATTATTTTCATCTCATTGAACCACATTTTAGTCCTTGATATTAACCGTGTCTCTCGGATTTTCGAAATTCCATTCACAGAAGCGGTAAAATTAAGTTTTATGCAAAATTCAGTTTCTTTCACCTACCACTTAGTGGTTTCACTATTCATCAAAAATTGAAAGTTTTCAGAAAAATGCCAAAATTTCATCCTAAGCTATATTTCATATTCCGAATTCAAAAATGAAGTCTATTTTACCAAATTCATAACATAGAAGTTGCATTAATGAATTTTATAATTAAATCCCACTGTTAAGACAAATAGCGTGTTTTTAAGAAACAATATCTATCAAAAGATTGACACTTGTTTATGTCTGGTTTAAATGTGCAATTACATCCAATGACCAACATTGTATTAAATTGTAAAAATATATTCTAAATATACTTTAAAACTACTCCAATTAATAATTTATCACTATTAATTATTTCGATTAAAAAAGTTGTTTTTTAATTATAATTTAGTAATTTTCACTATTCATCAGAATATGAAAGTTATCCGAAATGTACCAAAATTTCACCTTAGGCTAAATTCGATACTCCGAATCCAAAAATGAAGTTCATTTTGAAAAATAAGATTTACAGAGTTTTAAAAAGTGGTTATTACTATTTATAACGGCTAGTTTTAATAATATTCTAATAGCATATCGTTGTTTAGTGAAACTCGGTATTGCGTATTACACACGCTATCGAGGAAGGTCGTGATTGCGTGTAATGCAAGGCAAGTCAAGGATGCGTGTTGTGCAAGCTCCTTTTGGTGTAGCGTACAACACAAGACTTTAATAAAATTAAAAATAATATTTTTTTATAAAGTCTTGGGCTGTTACAGCTTATCATCCTCAGACAGACGGTCAGTCTGAGAGAATAATTCAAACTCTAGAAGATATGTTGAGAGATCGCTCTATGGATTTCAAAGGTGGTTGGGATAAACACCTACCTTTGGTGGAATATTCTCATAATAATAGCTTTCACTCCATTATTCAAATGGCTCCTTATGAAGCTCTATATGGAATGAAATTCCAAACTCCAACTTGCTGGGATGAAGTTGGGGAAAGAAAGCTATTAGGACCTGATCTTGTTGATGAGATGGTAGAAAAGGTCCGATCTATTCAACAACACATAAGAGAAGCTCAGAGTCGACAAAAAAGTTATGCCGATAACCGAAAAAAAGACCTAGAGTTTGAAGTGGGTGATAAAGTGTTCTTACGAATATCTCCTTGGAAGAGAGTAATGAGATTTGGAAAGAAGGGAAAGCTAAGCCCTGGGTATATCGGTCCTTTCGAAATACTAGATCAGGTTGGGAAGGTAGCTTACCGATGGACGCTTCCACCGAATCTCTCTCAAGTTCACGATGTGTTCCATGTATCTCTCCTGAGAAAGTATATACCCGATCCTTCACATGAACTAATCTCAGAATTTGTACCGCTGGAGAAAGATCTTTCTTATTAAGAATAGCCGATAGAGATTCTGGATAGTAGCGAAAAATTTCTATATAAAAATACCACTCGCTTGGTTAACGTTTTATGGTGGAACCACCAATTAGAAGAAGCTACATGGGAGCTTGATGATATGATGAGGGAGAGGTATCCTCATCTGTTTGTGACGAAGTGATGAATTTCGAGGGCGAAATTCATTTTAAGGGGGGGTAGAATGTAACACCCTGATATTTTATGAGAATTATTTTTTATGTCTTATGTTATATGCAACATCAAAGGAATCTTTCACTGCACACAACACTATCTTGTCTTGCGTTACACAAAATCGCGACCTTCCTCGATAGTGTGTGTAGTATGCAATACCGAGTTTCACTAAACAACGATATATTATTATAATATTATAAACTAGACGTTATTAATAATATTAAATGAATTTTGAATTTAATAAAATTATTATTCATCTTACATATTTTCTAGAACATGGTATGAGAACAAAATAAATTTTTCAGGTAAAATAGGTATTTTTCAAAAAAATGCAGTTTTTCCGCCTTTTGATGGCGCACCAACTTTAAATCTAGTTTTTGACAAGTTTATAAGTTCAATTTGGAAAAATAAATTTCTTCTTTGGAATCAGGATATAAAAATTTACTTTGAATAAATTTTTCATGTTATTCTGATAACATTCATATTTTAATGAATAGTAAAACATACTATATTTTAATTAAAAACAACTTTTTTCATCATAATAATTTATATAGTTTAATTATAATATTGAATGGTTTTAAAGTATAAATAGAATATATTTTTACCATTTAATATAACGTATGTCATTAGAATTAATTTTACATTGAATTCCTAGGTAAAGACATTTCAATCTTTGGTAATGTTTTATGTTTTAAAACTCGTTTGCTTAACAACGGGATTAATTTTAAATTAATTACTGCAACTTATGTGTTTTGAATTTTGAAAAATGGATTTCATATTTGTATTAAGTGGGTCCAAATTATGTTAATAGTTTACTTTTTTTTTGATATTATGAATAGTAACTACGGTAATTTTTATTTACTGCAGTAAAAGTTAAATCAGGTAATTAAAGGTAAATATAAGATTATAAAATTACACTAACACATACCAAAATTCTATTGGATGGATAAACGTCGAACCTTATCACCTAAGGGTCAGAATAAATTCATTTTATGGACTTTTGACCATTAATATAATTTAATTATAATTAAAACCAAAGAAAGTGACAACATGTCACTCTCTTAAATCTTATAAGTATAATAATTTTAATTTAGTGATAAACTTCATGAAACATCGAACATGAATAGTATCCAAAAAGAAAATAAAATTATCTATGTCATGTGAATTTATTTATAATGTTTAGGAATTAAATAATTATCATTAATTATGACACAATAGTTATGTTGAAATTATTTTATTGATTGAATTATCAAATAAATGATTTTAAAAGTATTAAAATAAGTATTATATGAAATATTTAATGTGATACACTAATTTTCTAGAAAAATATGACATGTTATGGATATATTAAATCTTTTAATTCGAACATATCTTCTGTGTATATTTTATTTAAATTTAAATAAATGAATAGTGTCAAAATTGACACTATTGTTATTTTATAAAAATTACATATTATAAAATCGTTTAAAAATCAAAAAATCTTTAAAAATTATAAATTTAAATTTAAATGGTCGAAACTGTAATAAAGTATACAATAATAGAAAATTCACAACATATAAGTAATTATTTATAATGATTTAAAATTTATAATATTATTACCACAAATAAAATTAAATAGATTATATAAGGATAAATGATGTTGATAATGTTTAAAATAAATTCCCAACTTGTATAAATCTTATTGGTTGATGAGATTACAACCCTATCTCATCTAAGCTTTGGATATGAGTTATTTTGGGATGTTTTTAAGTGGGTTTGGAATTTATTATAAATTAATATTTCTTGTAATTCCAAAGGTGCCCCTCTCCTCCCTTATAAAAGGGCACCTCCTCCCTCTCCTCCTCACACCACCTTGAGCCTTCAAGATCATCCAACCCCTAACCATTTACATTATAAACTTCTTTAGAAACATAATAGTTGTCCTGGTCTTCTTCAAAGACCAATTTTAGTGCCCTAAGAGGAGGTTTCAAAGAGGCGTATCGAAGAAGAGGTAATATCCGTTACTGATTCTTTCAAATTTATTTCTTCTTCTACTTCTTCTTATTTAGTTGTTTAATTATGAAGTAATAACATAAGTATCAATAATATACTGATATGTTATTATAAATATGAAACAACCCTATTTCACCTTCTATCCATCCTATAGAAAATGAAATCACCACGCGTGCGTACGTACGGAATACCGTCTCCACGCCGTGGTGTAATCTGTTTTCCACCACCACCTTACTTGGATGGGTATAATGGTGTAAATAAAAATTATATGTGATTATTGTAAAATGATATTTATTCTAAAATTGTATAAAAACACTGCAATACAATTCCACGATCATGGGAATGATATCATCACTCGTGCGTACGTACGACCTACAGTCTCCACGATGTGATGCGACTCATTCTACATGATCATCATTGAATAATGATTATATAAATGAATTGAATGAGTAAATATGATATATATTACACTAACAACATTCTGTAAATGAGGTATCTATAACCTAAAAATCAGAATAAGAATTTACTCGACAAAACACGCATAAGAACATAAAGAAATAAACACCCGAATAACAAGTAACAATGAAATATTACTAATAAGATGATAAGAATATGACCATATATTATATCATAACAATTAGTATGATTTTGGAATAAGTCAATGACATTATTTAAATCATTATACAGGAGGTTTGGACACATACAAAGCATATCATACCTAAGGTAAGGGAAAATCTCGCAATCTCATTTTTATCCGAGATTGTTTATACTTCAGAATTTACTGGGAGATATTTATCATCCACATCCATGTTTCCTAAATATGTAATATTATTTCTATCCTCCTATAATTTTTTAAATTTAATTTTACCTATTGGTGAATTTTTATCAAAAGATATGAAAGGAATCTTTTGTCATTTTCAGTATGAGGTACTTTTTGACTTTTCCGACCAAAGTACGAGAAGAATGTTTTTTTAACTTATACGCCATGAATGGATTTTTATGATTTCTTAGAACATTATTTCCATGAAGATACCTTTACATGTTTTCAATTTTATTTTTAATTAAATTATTTTAGTTTAAAATTTTATGACATGTTAAGAAAGGAAAAATGTTTTTGAAGTAGAAAGGATATTTTCCTCAAGAATGGAGTTCAAGTGTTTTATCAAAATTAGATTAAATCTAAGATAATATGGGTTCTTTTTCTATCCGTATTATTACATTTATTTTATTATGTTGTGATGGAATTATTTTTATGAAGTTCTTTATCTTATATGAATTGTTTTATGATGTCACGATGTTTAGGAATCCTATTTTTATTTCATGGGTTATGCTATGATGTATGAATTATGATTTTGTGGCACACATAAGAATGGTTTCATTATGAGATGGGTGGGACCTATATCTCCCTCAAATGCATTGGGTAAAGATTTATATCTCATGAGATAAACATGGCTGGAACAACAAGTTAATCCGGTTCAGTGATATAGGACTTGAATGAGGAGTGAACTCGGTTCAGTAATGGACTTTGTCCGCTATGCTGGTCTTGGAAATGAGCCTTGACAAATATGAAATTATTTTCTATGATTATGTGTGTATGCCACAAAGTTTCATGTTTTATGTTATGATTATTGGTATTACATTTCACCACTATGATTTATCACATATAATGATATTATGATCTCTTTTGCAGGTTAAGATATTCAAAATGTTATGTTCTTATGAATATGATATGATTGATATTTCTTTTGTTTACCCATAATAAGAATTTGAGCTCACCATTTTGGATGTTTTATTTTCCCCAGGTTAAGAAGAAGGGTATTAAGTAGGATATGCCAAAAAGGGACTCTAGATATGATTAAATAAAAGAGAGACAATGTAGATGATTTATGAACCAGTTGATTATGTTTCCCAGTTTCTAAAGAAACTATAACTATATGGTCTTTTCATGGTTTTTTATATGTTGTATTAAGTATGATTCAACTCTTAAGTAATAACAAAGTATGTAAAGTATGGTTCGTTATAACACGAGACCCCAATATGGTTTCGTAGTTCAACGATACACAAAAACGCACAACAGTTGGTAATTTAAACACCAATCCACCTACCTCGATCTCCTGTTATCGATATACCCAAATGACACCTTCTGAAACGTCCAAGAACGTCGTAGATATGGGGTAAAATAATTCTCATTCAACCTAAAATAACTTCAATTAGAGAAATAATTGGCAAGAACTACGCAAGGAGATGGGAGGGCTTACCCATGGGGTTCCAACGTGATCGACGGAAGTAGAAACGGATTCCCGATGCTCGATCTAGAGGTCCACGAAGGTTCGAAAGTCCTCTCTCGAGCTCCCATTTGGTTCAAAGCCAATCCTGCGGACAGGGTTGGCTACTGCCCATTTTAAGCGAAAAAACAAAGTACCTGGCATGTACTTTTGACTACACGGAGTGTACTCCCCTCATTTAACTGTCCCCCTAGTGGCACCCACAAACTGTTCATCCGTTGACATGTGTACATGACATGTATTCTTGACTACACGATGTGTATTGTCGCCTAGCTGGTGGCTGCTTCCACTACCATACTATTTTCCTGCCGACTGACTGCACGGCGTGTACATACCCACTTCACGGCGTGTAGTCTATTTTTACACCCTTCTTCGCCGGCATGGATACACACCCTGTGTACTCATCCCACACGGCCAAAGTACACGACGTGTGGAAAAGTACACGGCGTATAGTCACAAAATTTGGGATTCCCCCCATTTTCCTTATTTTCTCAAAAACACGTAAGGAAAGGAGAAAAAGAAGAAACCCGCACCTCAAAACTAAGAACCGGGTTCTTACACTACTCAACATGGGCATGAAAGTGACCAAACGTCAATCTCAGACTGTAAAGACCAAGATTTTCCATTTAATTTTTTTATATGGGAATATTACGAGTCCGCAAAAAATTACGGCACGTGATTCCGAGGCCAGGTGTGATCGGAATGAATTTCTGAACTTTTTTTAAGTACGTTTAGTAAAAGTGAAAGTGGATTTTTGTAAATTTTGAACCGATGCTTGAAATTGAAATCTGAGGGCACCATTGAACTCATATTGCAGATTTATGCTTAAGGAGACTTTCACCTCGACCGTAGTTAGACGAGGGTGAATGTTATTTTTCGTGTTTTTCGTGTAAATAAAAATAAAATAAAGACAAACTTTTTATTTTATTTTTGAGACCTCTCTTTTAGAGTTATGGAGGTGGGGACCACCCGGGCTAGAAAACCCCCATTTTGAATTTTGGTGGAGGGGACCAACCGAGGGAGTTCAGGAATTTAATGAAGGGAATTAAATGTTAGGTTACATAAATGTGTAACCACCCTTCATAGGATTAATGAGGCTCATTAATTCCAAAAATAAATGAACATATTTAATTAAATGAATAAGAGTTAAAACCCAAGGATTTAGGGAATCATTGGGAAAGGGTGTTCTTGGAAGAGCCTCTGGAGGAAGATTAGTTCTCACCAAGGAGGAACTGAAGAATAAAGGATCGTCAAACAAGCTGCATCATTAGAGGAGGCTTTCTTCTGGATAAACAAACTCCAATCCATCTTTAACCGTGGAAGATCTCCAATCGAAACTTCGAGGTAGGGAATGTTTTTTTGAAAACCCATACCCTATTCTTGTCGTGCTTCTTGAATTAAGAATTTTTATGCCTCTTGTTACCGCTCTAATGCATAGGGTACATGCCAAACAAACATGGCCTTCACACTCTGCAACCTTTGTGGTTTTTATGCATTCTTCACGATGGAGGAGGACGGAAACCTGTGTCGGTGACAGGTACCGATAAGGCTCAAGTGTAGCGGTCGACACACCGGTCGGCTGAGGAGACTGTGGTGGCGCAACTTCACCGCTGGGGAAAGGGCACTGCCCGTCGGCCATGGTGGAGCAAGGGTGGTGGACGACCGCAGGAAGGGGACGACGGTGCACATCCGCACTTCCCTACATATAAGAGCCATGAACTTGTTCCGCAAAGGTGAGGGGAGGGCGGTCAGATCACTGCTAGCCACCGGTGAAGGTGTGGCATGTGACCGTGCTGCGTGGAGGAAGATGGCCATCCGACCAGCGGGCCTCCACACCATGGGGTGCCAAACGGGCCACTCCGTGAGTTTGGATGTGCCGGCGGGCTAGGCCAGGTTGGTCTGACTAGGTTGGACCGGACCGAGGCCAACGTCAACCCGTTTTTTGTTATTTCGGATATATCTTGAGCTACGAGCGTCCGTTTGACGAACCGTCTATGGTGATTGAAACCTGGGATCGAGACGATCCTTTTGGTTTACCCCACTTGATTTATGGATAATGTTGGGTTACAACCTAGTTGGATCGAGCGTAAATCCAACCAAGGCGTACCACAGAGACAGTCGTTCAAGAGCTGTACCTACCCTTCGGTAGGATCCTTGGCAGGTGTTCGCTAGATCTATTTTCAGTTTTACTTGTACTTTTCATTTTACTTGTACCTTTTTAGTTGGGCTTGTATTATGGCCTCTTTTACTAAATATACACACTCTTTTTACTATACAGTTTTATTGTGTTTGTATCTTTCTATGTGCTTGGTTTGTATGAGTTTACAGGTTATAAAGGCAATTCCTTCACATTTTTGGGAATACGCCTTTTGGTGCTAGTCTCTAGCCCCTGTCCTATGGAATTAGGGCTTGGAGTAGTCACGATACGAGCCCCAGGGAATGGGTCAGGACAAATTGCTATCAGAGGAGTCAGTTCTACCATAGAACATTAGACTCTGATCTTTTAACAACAATAATGTTAAGTGTTATGAGTGTGGTTATTAGTTTAGGAAATCCAGTTTTTGTGGGGCGGTCGACGTATCCATACACCAGGACCCTGACTTATGATTTCTTACTTAGTGCACCAAAACACTGTTTTCGTGTGTGCTTAGAAAATTTTTCTCTGTGATATCTTTGAGTTAGCTCACTAGGTTTAACTTATTGACTGCGGAACACCTATTTATTTTCCAGATGCCTCCATGCAGACAACCAGCTAGGGTTCCGGGGTATAGTACATGATGATAGGCCACCAAGAAATGAGGCCTCGGCATAGGGCCCCCTTTAAGTAGAGGCACTAGCGGAGGCAATAGTGGTACCATTACCCTTTGGGCCACTGATGCCCCCAGCCCCAACAGTAGAGGGTGCATGCCTCTTGAGCACATTTCATGAGTTCCAGTTCCAGAGGCCAGCCATGTTAAGAGGAATGATAGACCCACAGACGGCCGAGGATTGGTTGGAGGCTGTGGTGAGAGTCTTCCGACTGGTAGGGACACCGGCTGATCTCATGGTGATCCTTGCCACCAATCTTCTACAGGTAACAGTATGAAGATGGTGAAGCTTAATTCTACAGGTTCATGACAAGGTGACACTTCTCAGGGAAGACTTTGAGAGCATGGTTCGGGCAGTGTTTGTTCCAGCGACCCTTCGCATAGTTCGCATACAGGAGCTTCTTCATCTACAGTAGGGTAGCATGACTGTAGCTCAGTACTCAGCAAGGTTCACTGAACTCTCACGCTACTCCACTGATATGGTTCGAGACCCATTATTTAAGGTCCAGACCTTTGATCATGGACTTAGACTAGATATTAGGGCTTCAATGATTTCTATTATCATCCCAATGCATGCAGGGGTGTTAGAGAGAGCCCTATTAGTGGAGAGTTTTCTTGCTGAGCAGTCACTAGAAGTGAGACCCGTCACTAGGAATCACATAGTGGAGTCTTTTGTAGCTGGAAGCAGAAAAATGTCACAGAGGTCTATGAGGACCAGACCTATAGGTGGAAGACCAAAGGATTCAGGGTCGATTTTTCAGGGCACCGGAGACAGAGCCAGTCATGTGAGGAGTAGGAAGTGTTACACATGCGGCGGATAGGGTCACATGGATCGTGAGTGTCTGACCCGCTGTATGGATGATCAGCAGACGGTCGAAAGACCACCCATGTAGAGATAGAGGTTCGAATACGGTGTTCCATAGGGAGAAGGTGGATGTGGTAGAGGAAATGGCCTTGCAGCTAGCGGTGGGTGACGATTCGATGTGTTACTGCCACCACCACCAGGTGGTCCACCCCAACCACAGGGAGCAGGTGGACATGGGTGAGATTAGCTTCAGGTGGCTGATCCCTACAACCACGCTGCTCTGAATATGATACAAGGTACGATATGTGTCTACACCACATTAGCTGCAGTACTTATTGACACATGTTCTAGTCATTCTTCTATTTCCACTGCCCTCATCCGGAACTCGGAGATTCTGGTGTATCCATTGGCTCGATCAATATGGCTAGAAACACTTACGGGAGGGGATTCGACAATTACACACTAGTGTCGGCAGTGTGAGATTACTCTTGTAGGTGAGATCTTCAGCTGGGATCTCGTAGTAGCGGCGTCGAGGACTTACGACGTCATCTTGGGTATGGACTGGTTATCTACAGTTCATGCTCAAATTGAATTTATTAGGCGCAAAGTGTGGTATGTATCCACAGATGGGAATAGGTTTACCTTCAACAGTGATAATGGATCCTTTGAAGTACATGATGGACTTATCTGGAGGAGAGTGCAACCGATCACTCATCAGTTGGCTTGCCTTACCCTCAGAGGGGTTGATGTGGAGAGTCTAGGCTATCTTGTAGTGGTGGACCAGTATGCGGATGTCTTCCCTGATGTTGTTCCGAGTCTGCCTCCTCACAGAGAGGTGGATCTTTACATTGATTTATACCTTGGGATGTCACCAGTATCTACACCAGCATATCAGATGGCTCCTGCAGAGTTTCATGAGCTGTGGGTACAGCTGGAGGACTTACAGGGGAAGGGGTTCATCCGGCCCAGTATTTCTCCTCGGGCAGCCCTGATTTTTTTCTCCAAGAAGGCAGATGGGATGTTGAGACATTGTGTTGATTATTGGCGCATGAACCAGGTGACCATGAAGAACAAGTAACCACTTTAGAGGATTGACGAACTCCTTGATCAGCTGAAGGGAGCACGATGGATCTCAAAGATAAAGCTTAGGTCAGGCTATCAACTGCTCAGAGTACGAAACGAGGATGTGTAGAAGATGCCTTTCAGATGTCGGTACAACCATTATGACTTTTTGGTCTTTCCCTTCAGCATGACCAACACTCCAGCAGTGTTCATGGGACTCATGAACAAGATATTTCAGCCATATCTTGATCTCTTTGTGGTGATCTTCATCAATGACATTCTGATCTACTCAGCTACTAAGGAGGAGAAAGCATATCATTTACAGGTAGTTCTGGACACACTCTGAGAGCACCAGCTTTATGGTAAGCTCTCGAAGTATGAGTCTACTGTGATGCATCAGGACCAGGCTAAGATGTGTCCTAATGTAGGAGCAAGAAATTATCGCATATGGTTCTTGATAGGTAAGGAAACATGAGAATAACTACGCTACCCATGACCTGGAGTTAGCAGTAGTGGTCTTCGCCCTGAAGATGTTCCAACATTACTTGATGGGTGACTGTTCTACAGTTTTCACTGATCACAAGAGTCTCAGGTATATCTTCACTCAGAAGGACCTAAACCTGAGACATTTATGTTGTCTTGAGTTCCTCCAAGACTATGAATTCAAGATAATCTATACTCTTGGGAAGGGGAACGTGGTAGTAAATTCACTCACCAGAAGATCTGGTATACAACTACTAGGTGAGGTGATGGAGCAGCTGGATTCCTTACATATATCCTTTGTGGAATGAGATAGAGAATATTTTCTTTAGTCTCTTATAGTCACTCCCCTAATTCTTCAGTGAGTCAGGGAGGTGCAGTGTGGGGAAACTGGCTATGAGGCTCGACGTGTTCAGATATCCCCAGGGCAGGCACCTGATGGATTTTCTGGAGGTGGGGAGTATGTCATCCTCTTCATAGGGAGTACTATGGTACTAGTGGCTTTACGGGAGGAAGTGTTGATGGAGTTCCCTACGTCCCCTCTAGAGGTACACCCAGGAGTGGAAAAATGTACCAGGACCTCGATGAGAGCACTGGTGGCCGAGAATGAAGAAAGCAGTATTAGAGTTTGTCTCTCAGTTCCTCACTTGTCAGCAAGTGAAGGCGAAGCATCAGGTACCAGCAGGATTAGTTAAGCCTTTAGAGGCCCAAGAGTGGAAGTGGGATGGGATATCCATGGACTTCATGACAGTACTTCCACGTATATCCAGGAGTCACGATTCTATCTGGGTGATCGTCGATTGACTCACCAAGTCGGCCCACTTCATACCGATCAGCAACTAGGGTTCAATAGAGAGATTGAGACTCCTCTATGTGCAGAAGATTGTGCAGCTACATGTAGTACCCTCAACGGTTGTCTCCGATCTTGATGCACGTTTCACATCCTGGGTATGGAAGGTGTTATAGGAGGCTTTCAAGATGCAGCTTTGTTTGAGCACCACCTTCAATCCGTAGACAGATGGCCAAACTGAGCAGACCATACATACCTTCGAGGACATGTTGCGTGCTTCCGTTCTCAACTTTGGTCGCATCTGGGAGGATCAATTGCCCTTGGTGGAGTTTTCATACAACAACAACAATCACTCCACCATTGGGATGGAACCATTCGAGGATTTGTATGACCGAACTTGTAGATTTCCATTGTACTGGATTGACCCAGGGGAATTAATACTCATTGGACCAGAGATGGCACATGATACCACGAAGAAGGTGCAGATCATCTAGGAGTGGATGAAGTCTACACAGAGCAGGCAAAAGTCTTATGATTACAGGAGGCAGAGACCTCCGAAGTTTGTGGATGGCGACCATGTCTTTCTATGGGTCTCACCTTGACGAGGTTTGCAGAGATTTAGCTGGGGTGGAAAGTTATCTTCGAGGTTCATCAGAAACTTTTAGGTCCTCAGTAGAGTTGGTGAGGTGGATTACCGCCTAGAACTTCCCCCGCCCCTCAGTTTCACTAAATATATGCCGTTTTCCACGTATCCTAGCTAATGAGATACATGCATGACCCATCACACATCATTGACTAGGGAAAGCTGGACATCGATGATGGGGAGACGTTTATGAAGGTTCCAGTGGAGATTAAGGATCAACAAGAGAGAGTCATTCATGGGTGATCAATACCTTTTGTGTGCGTTCATTGGCAGCATGGGAACCTCCAGGAGAGCACATGGGAGAAAGAAGCTCAAATTCGTGCTCAGTACCCCCACTTGTTTCCCTACTTTGTGTTGTGACTTACGAGGATGCAAATCCCTGAGGTGGGGAGAATGTAAAGACCTGGATTTTCCATGTAATGTTTTTTATTGGGGAATATTAAAAGTATGTGAAAATTGATGATACACGATTTCAAGGCCCAGTGTGCCCAGAATGAATTTATGAACTTTTTTTAGGTACTTTCAGTAAAAATGAGAGCAGATTTTTGTAACTTTTGAACCGGTGCTTGGAATTGAAATCTAAGGGCACCATTGAACTCACAGTTCCGATTTATGCTTAAGGAGATGACCATTCATGAGCTATACCTACCCTCCAGGTAGGATCCTTGGAGGGTGATCACATGAATAGTTTTCAGTTTTACTTGTACATTCTAGATAGTCTTGTATTCTTTCCCCATTTACTTAATGTACACACACTTTTTTACTATACAATTTATTTTATGATCGTATCTTGTTGTGTGCGAGGTTGTGTAAGTTTACGGGTTTAATGGAAATGCCTTACTGATTTTATGGATATGCCTTTCTGGTGCTAGTATCTAGCCCCCAGAGTATGGAAGGCGGGCTTGGGGTAGTCACGACATGGGCCTCAGGGGACGGGTCATGACAATTTATCTATTATTTTTCATGACACGAATCATCATATAATTATGTACTTATATGCTCCTGGATGTGACCTAATATTTGAGTGGGGTGGTCTAGTATACCAGTTCTCAATATGGATCGGTTCTTGAAAGTGGGTGATCTACCCGATAGAATTAAACTAATTGTAAGTGTGGAAATTTAGATTATCTACCGATGCCTTCTGGTAATTAAACATCATGATCGAAAGATGTGATACCACATTGGTGGGTGGGACTGAGCATTTCTAGGTTAATTCAACTTGAGTATGACATACCGATGATTTTATATAATACTATTTGTGGTAAGGTGGGAACTGTATTCAGATAGTCAATAGACCATTGGGGATACATTATCGATAGGTGATTCCTATGATGCGGACCACCATTTGTTGGAATTGATCTACGTGATCTGTGTATTATGGTGGGGAGGAATTGGACACTGAAGAGCAGGCCTTAACTGAAGAAATTTCTGATATGGTCTTACATATAGTCCAGAAAAAGGAACATGAAGTGTGTGATGCTGCACAAACTGATATAGATACACAGAATTCTCATAATTCTTCTACAATTGGTGCTATCAATGGCTTTCAATCTACTACTGTATCTGAAGCCACAGAACCCACTACACTGGACACCCAACCTGCTACTGATGTTTCAAAACCTACCTCTAATGCATGTACTGAGGAGGGGAATTCAACATTGAAATCCAACACTCAATGACTTGATACAACCAGGGTAGATCATGTGCAAGAGGATAGAAACCTCCTGGATAATCAGAATGCCAGTACGATCATAATTAACACTGTTCATGGAACTATCAACACAATTCTAGAACTAAAGTCACATATTCATGGTAACTCAATAACTGAGTGTGGAATGGAGGTTTCCAATCTCCTGTACATTGCTATCCATGACACCTCTTCTACGCCTACTGATAGTGAAAAAAAACATCAACTCTACTCACCATGACACAATGATGAGATGATAGAAAAAGCAGTAGTTCATAATACACTTTGCAATATACATATGGATGATATTAGAAAACCACAACACATGCAAGATGATGGTAAAGGTTTGGAACTGCAATAGACACATAAAACCAGCACCCCTATTATGGCTGGCATCACCACTTAGAAATTGGATGACAAATTTGGGGAATATAATCACATAAAACTAGAAACAGAATGGATAATGGTAAAAAAGTAAAATTAGAATAAACAAATTCCCCAGGAAGAGGACTCAACATGTATACAAAATAATCATACCTCTCCTAACCCTTCACGGACTTTGCAGGGAAAAAATACAGCAACACGTAAAGAGAATTGTACCAAGCAGTTGAGAAAATCCAAACACATAAAGAATTTTGGAGGTAACAAAAAAGGGACCTATCCCCAAATGTAAGTATAAATGAATATTTTATATTGGAACTTGAAGGTTTTTACTAACCCTGACACCATCACAACTTTAAAAAAATTCTTTTTACTCCTAAACAGATGTTTTTTCTATCTATGAACCTAAAATCACTTTTACTTCGGGATTTATTAGTCTTGATAAATATTATTATACTTTTATAGGTGAAAATTACAATAATAGAAAATTTGATTCTTTGTGGGTCTTTTCACAAGTCTTTATAGATAAAATATTTATTGTTAATTCTAATTCTTAGTATTTGATATGTGAAATAAACTTGCACGATAATACTTTTTGATGTAATTTTGTGTATTCCTGCAAAAATATCAAGACAAAAGAACCTTGTGGAATAATATATATTCCCTTAACAAAACTATTGAAGTGCCTTGGTCATTGTCATTGACTTCAATGATATCCTTGGAACAAGTGAAATGCTAGGTCCCTTTCACTCAAACACTTCTATTAAATATTTTAAACTATTTATTGATGATAACAACCTTGTTCAGATTAATCTGGTTGGGGCTAAGTATACCTGGTATAGAAGACAACACACTAGAATTTTAGAAAGTAATCTTTACATATCCTTCACAAACATCAAGGATCCTGATAACTAGATTACCATCTCCATTATTAATTTTTCTAGGATTAATTCTGATCATCATCCAATTTTGGTGAGCCTCAAGACTGGAGATAACAAACCCATTCTTCCTTTTAGATTCAATAATTCCTAGAAAACTGTGGAGGATTGTAATAAAATTGTAAAAGACACTTGGAATTCCATAAATTCAAATGATGAATTTGTCATAATTATAAAATTAAAACATCTAAAGAAAAAAACTAAAAATATGGTGCAAAGACAGAACTCAGAAAATGATAATGAAATTAACTCCCTTGAGAATTCTCTCAATCAAATTAAAATCGACTCGACCCCAACGACATTACTACTGACCCAAAACAAGAAGTTGACATAAGGAATAAACTCAACTCTCTTATCACCTTAAGAGAAAATATATGGAAATAAGGCCTTGGAATCAATTGGCTCAAGGATGGAGACAGAAACACTAAATTCTTCAATTCTCTACAAAGAATTAGAAAATCCATTAGTCCCATTTCCTTACATAAATATGGGGATAATATCATTGATAACAAAGAGAGACTTGATAATCATGTCACCTCCTGCTTTAACAATATAATTAATGGACCTACTCTAAATAACGATATCAAACCTAATATCATTCCTCTTTTAGTTGGGGAAAATGATAATGATGTCTTAAATATTATTCCAATGGATCATCAAATTAAAGAAGTGATTTTTAGTCTAAATCTAGATAGTTCTCCTGGTCCTGATGGCTTTCCCAATTATTTTTTCCAGCATCATTGGGACATTGTTTGCAATGATGTCTATCACCATGTCAAGTAATTCTTCCCCAATAGTTATCACACTTAGGGAATTAATTCCCAATTTATCACCCTTATTCCTGAAGTGGATGATGCTTCGAAAATACACCTTTTTAGGCCTATCTCTCTTATCAATACTGTGTATAAAATTATTTATAATGTTTTAGCTATGATATTGGCTCCTATTGCTAGAAAAATTGTCTCTTGGAACCAATTTGGCTTCTTAAAATGAAGGAATATCCAAGACTGCATTTTCCTTACTTCTGAAAGTAGAAAATTTCTTAAAAATAACCAAAGAGGGGGAAGCGTTGACATCAAAATTGATAGTAGAAAAGCTTTTTATATAATTTATTGGAGTTTCATTTTCAAAATTATTTATAGTTTTGGATTTAATGACATCCTAATAAGAAAAATAAAAACCATTTTTAACTATACCCACATCTTTGTTCTGATCAATGGATTCCCAAAAGGATATTTAACTAGTACAAAGGGTTTTAGACAGGGAGACCCCCTTTCTGCCATCCTGTTTGTGATTACTGAGGAACTACTACAACAGACTTATTACTGATTCGATCAATATGGGTGATCTTAACCCCATATTTTCCTCTAGAGATATAAATGTTCCCTCACATATTTTATACATGGATGATATAATTATTTTCCTCCAAGGAGAAAATAAAAATATAAAAATCATAAAGATGTCCTCTCCAACAATGAAGATGTCTCTGGTCAATCCATAAACTAGAGTAAATCTTCCATTTTATTTGGTAAACTCTTCCCGGTCAACAGAAAAGTTGATATTATGAATGATTTGGAAATAAAGGAAGGATCTATCCCCTTTACGCATCTCGAGGTCACCATTTTTTGGGGAATACCCAAAAACAATTATTTCTCAAGATTGTTTTATCAGATTAGTAGACAACTCTCCTCCTGGAAGGGAGAAAATTTATCAATGGCAGGACATATATTCCTTTTCAAATACACCAATGTTTCTAAATTGGTTTACTCTAGGATAGTGTATAAATGGCCTGCTAATATCCTCAAAAAGATAAATACAAAAATTAAAAATTCCATCTAGAGTAGAAGAACTCTTGAACGAAAGCTTTTCACAGTTTCTTGGAAAACATATTGTACTCCCATTGAGAATGGTGGCCTTGGTATTAAGAATCTCATGCATTTTAATGATGCCATTCAAGACAAACTTACTTGGAATATTGTGAACAACAACTCACAAGCTTATGTTTTCATACATGGTAGAGTTTACAATAATGTTAAAAAAGGAAAAAAATTGTATATCGAATCCTCTATATGGAATTCCATCAAACACACCTTTTCAAAAATTATGTCACGCTCTAGATGGATAGTTAACAGAAAATCCTCGCTTATGTTTTGGTTGGACAAGTAGAATGGAATCCTGCTTTGTAACATGATTAAAACCATGAAATTACACACAAATTTAAACATCTCCATTAATGATTGTCTAAACTCTCTTGATATCACTTTACCTGATGAAATCACTACTATTATTAACAATTATACCTTTATTAGAATCGGTAATTTTTTAGTTTGGGAACCTATATATAATGGTATTCTAACCTCTAAACTATACTATAATTATTATTTCAATACCCACAACAATGATTTCAACTGGGTAAATAACTTCAGCAAAAGTTGGATTAGATCCTCCTAGCTCACCCTAGTGTGGAGAGTTTCTCATAACAGAACCCCCACAGATTGCTGTAAAGAACTGGATTTTTTTAAATGTATTTTTTTATTATATGGGAATATTATGAGTCCGTGAAAATTGAAGATGTGTGATTTCGAGGCCCGGTGTGCCAGGAATGAATTTGTGAACTTTTTTTGGGGTACATTCAGTAAACATAAAAGCGGGTTTTTGTAACTTTTGAACCGTTGCTTGGAATTGAAATCCAAGGGAACCATTGAACTCATAGCACCAATATACTCTTAAGGAGACTTTCTCCTTGACCACAGTTGGATGAGGGTGAAAGTTAGTTTTCTTATTTTTCGTGTAAATAAAAATAAAATAAAGATCAAATTTTTATTTTATTTTTTAAACCTCTCTTTTAGAGTTCTAGAGGTGGGGACCACCCGGGCTAGAAAACCCCCATTTTGAATTCTGGTGGCGGGAACCACCTGAGGGAGGTCATGGATTTAATGATTGAAATTAAATGTCAGGTTACAAAAAATGTGTAACCACCCTTCATAGGATTAATGGGGTTTATTAATTCCACAAATTAATGAACCAATTTAATTAAATGGAGAAGAGTTAAACCCTTGAGTTTTTGGGAATCATTGGGAAAGGGTGTTCTTAGAGGATCCTCTTGAAGAATATCAATTCTCAACAAGGAGGAACTGAAGAATGGAGGATCGTTAAACAAGTGGCTTCATTGGAGGAGGCTTTCTTCTCGATCTACAAATGCCAATCCTTCTTCAACCACGAATGATATCCAATGGAACCTTCAAGGTAGGGAATGTTGTTTTGAACACCCATAACCTGTTCTTGTCATGCTTCTTGAATTAAGAACAACTATGCCTCTTGTTACCGTATAAACGCGAAGGGTGCGGACCAAACTATCAAGGACTGACCACTTTGCAACCTTTGTGGTTTTGATGCATTCTTCGATATGGAGGAGGAAAATAACCGGTGTTGGCACCAGGTGATGGTAGGGCTCAGGTGCGGTGGTCAACACATCAGTCAGGCATGGAGATGGCGGCGACACAACTGTGCCACCAGAGAAGGGTCACTGCCCATCAGCTGCGGTGGAGCAAGGGTGGTGGCCGACACTCTGTCTGACAGCAATAAGGGGATGGAGGAATGCGTCTATGCCACACGCTGTACATAATCCATGTCCTTTTAGGGAAACGGTGAGGGGAGTGCGTCCAACTCACTTATGGACACCGGTGAAGGCGCGACGCACGACGGTGCCCTATGAAGGAGGTTGGTCGTCCGACCAGCTGCCAGCCAGCTGGCCGCCACACCGTGGGCCGGTGCACCGCGGGCTGGAGCACCGTGGGCCGCCCAAGGCGGGTCACCCAATAGACCGAGCCGTGCCGGCAGGCCGGGTCTGTCCGATTGGGTTGGACCGGACCCGGACCAACATCGAACCCTTTTTGTTCCTTCATCCATATCATAAGCTACTGGTGTCTTATTGATGAACCATCTATGGCACTGAAAACTTTGGATCAAGACAATACTTTTGCTTTAACCCACTTGAGTTTTGGATAAAATTGGGGTATGTCCGGGTTGGATCGAGTACGAATTAAACTGGGCCCTCGAGACTAAAAGGCCAATAACTTACAGACCAGGTGTCTGATTGATGCACCGTTTGTTGCGTTGAGACCCCTTTTACGTAGCAGTTCTTTGGGATACTTATTCATGCGACTTCATGAAGTATTGGGTTTTCGGACTATGGATTGAGGAGCAGACCCTCCCGGAATCAAGTGAGCTTAGGGCGGGAACCCTGTAAATGGCTGTAACATTAGAAAAGGATCCTATGTGGGTTTGTGCTTTGGGACCCTATGTGGGTCTGTGATTTGGAATCTTATGTGGGTCTGTGTTCAAGAGTTCCACTTGGATCCGCTCTAGGAATCTACGTGGGAATACTCTAGGATCCTACGTGGGTCTGCTTTACTAGGATCTTGTGTGTGTCTGATGATTTAGGATTCTACGTGGGTTTTCCTCTTAATAGAGTAATATGATTCAGTAGTTACATATAATCATCTTTACTACCATACCTAAGTTATACCTGGTGTGAGCTGAGTCTTTAACTTTATGGTAATCATCTGTGTGGCATATCTTTGTGGTGCATACCTTCGTGGTGAAACCTTTGTGGTATTCTTCTATGTGGTGTACCTTTGTGGTGCATACCTTCGTTGTAATACATTTGTGGTATTCTTCTGTGTGGCATTACCTTTGTGGTACTTACCTTTTTGGTGTTACCTTTGTGGTATTCTTTCCTTCTTGGAACAGTTATGCTTTGGGATTTTTGAGTTGGGCCTTGTGTTTCTTCATGATTGAGATGGGTTTACTTGACAACTTAGGTATATGTATGGGAATATATCTAAGTATGGGTGTCAATTGTTTTCATACTTTGTGGTTTATCCTCTATGGATTTTGTGAGACCTTTGAGGGTCTCGGGGTCCCTACTGAGTATCGTTGTACTCACCCCTGCACAGGCTATGCCCGCCCCTTGTTGTGTTTGGTGGACACGACTGACAGTGCTGTTTGAGGAAGAGAGTACCAGGACTAGAGGTAGCTCGAGGTGTAAATTAGACGAGGCATACCACATAGATGACTGTTCGAGAGCTATACCTACCCTTTATGTAGAATCCTTTGCAGGTGTTCCCTAGAGCAGTTTTCAGTTTTACTTGTACTTTTCAGTTTACATGTACCTTTTCAGTTGGGCATGTATTCTGGCCCCTTTTTCTTACTGAATGCAGTCTTTGTACTATATAGTTTACTTGTGTTTGTATCTTGATGTGTGCTTTTTTTGTGTGAGTTTACAATTTATAAAGGAAATGCCTTCCAATTTTAGGTAATACACCTTTCGGTGCTAGTCGCTAGCCCCTAGACTATGGAAGGCGGGTTTGGGGTAGTCATGGAACGAGCCCTAGGGGACGGGTCATGACACCAACATAGTGGTCAAATGTATTCAATGCGGTGGGTGTTATTATTATTTTTAATAATAATTATAATGCTAAAAATATTATCTGTTAGTTATTTAATAAAATTAAATGTTTTCAATTTAATAGTGGAAAACATTTTTAATTAAATGGTTTTAATTAATATCATTTCCATTAAAAATGAATGATTTAATTGAGTGAATGAAGGGTGGGTGTGAGAGGCCTTCCAAGTGGTTTGTATGCGTGAAAGGAGATGGGGGTGATAGGTGAGGATTTTTCATATTTATGGGGTGATAAGAATAATAATATTACTATAATAAATGATGACTTGGTGGTTTGGTTGGGAGGTAAGCCCCGTACAACAAAGTTATAAAGTGAGTGGAGCATGGAACTTATTTTCATTTTAAGTGTTGATTAATAAAAACAATATTATAATATGAGAATATTAATATTACTATTGTGGAATCATATAAACACAGTATCATCTTCATATGTTATATTATGGATGAAACATAAGCAGAAACATGACCCTAGAGTTGAGACAACCATTTCAAGACCATTCTAGGGTATTTAATTCAGTCTCATGGTGCAGGTCCACGGTGCTCCAAATATTATTATTATTATTATTATTATTATTATTATTATTTGGTAATCTAATATCCAAAGTGTCTTCTTAATTCAATGTTGGAATGATAAAAAATCTTCAAAATTAAAACCCCAATTTTTAGATGAACATTTTGGGTCCAATATCATACATTTAATTTGGGTTCGTGGCCTGAGCCCATGAAATTCTATTCGAGCATTATGTGATGAAATGATACATTTTCACTAGTCATGTGATTTGGGAAAGTAAATTTCCTATCCCAAGAAATGTTCTATATGGATCACAACGGAGTGATCCTTTTAGCTATTGAGGAACGTATTTAGGGGATTTTTTGTGAAATTTAGTTTTTTCCTTTGGACTAATGATGAGCCTCATGTGTTCGTCAAGCTTTTGGCTAAGATATTCCATGTAGTACTCTTACATGCCATGTAATACTAAAGGGAAATAAATCTATGTGCTGGAATGGTCACAACTAGTAAACAGAGTGGGACCACACACCATGTGGATCTGTTACATGTTTTCTACTCCTTTACAAGTCTTCAATCATTTTTATCTCTTTAGTTTAGACTCGGATTTTGGATGGTGAGTAGGCTATCCTTAGTGTTTTTTATGTAGAATACAATGGTTCCCTACATCATGGATTTCAAGATAAAATGTGAAACTTTATTAGAACAGTGATTATTGTAGTCAATACTCATTTGATGGATGTGGGTCCTTTACGACTTTTGAGTGGCACCCTCTAGTAAAGATGGGCAGTGGGTCCTTAATGACTTTTGAGAGGTACCCTTCTGTAGATATGGCTAGTCGGTCCTCAATGAATTTCGATCAGAAACATCTAGTATATTCTGGCAGTGGGTCCTTAATTACATCAAAGTGGTACCATCTAGAAGTTTTTTGTATTTGTTCCTCAATTAATTTTAAGTGGTACCATCCAATAGAGTTGGGAAGTAGGTTCTCGATGACTTTTGAGTGGTACCTTCCCATAGAGTTAGGTAGTGGATCCTTGATGACTTACAAGTGAAACCATATTGTAGAGTCGGCTAGTGGGACATCCATCATCTATCTATGTGGAACCCTCCTTTTATACCTTGGAATGGGTCCCTTACCTAGTATTTTTGGACCCTTGGCTGTGTGGCATACTGATGAAGCATTTTTGGATTTTCATGTTTACTTTTTAGAATACATGTGAGAAGATGGGAATCATTAATGGGCTTTTGGAACTATTGGATACTTTTATTATTAGTCTAATATATGAGATATATATCCCCTTAATATCTTGTTTGGGATTCTTTTAATAGATCCCATATATATATTCATTTGTATTCATACATTGGTATTTTTTTACTCTATTTCCATGAGATTTAAAGATGTGAATGGTATGCCACAATCTTTGCATGATTAGCTTATTGTGGATGGATGATTCTACTCACCTAATATGGGTGGAAAAGACTCAATGATTAGTTTATCTATACACTATTTCGAGACCCATAATACGAGGTTACTTTCTCTTGGTTTGGGTTGAGTAGTTCTCTTTCATTATTATTTCATCCTATGTACTATCTACTGTATTTCTTTCTTGTTTAATCTCTTACTACACCCAACATATATTTAGGGTTTCCTAATGGGTTTAAATATACTCACACCCACATGGAGTTTTCCAACACATTTTGTGTCTTATGAAGATATATGATTGGTTAACGATGACTTTAGAAAAACTAAGAGATACCTTGTACATTTCACTACCTACATCAGTCATAGCTTGGAGAGTAGGAGCTAGGATCTCTCAGTAGTTTAATTTTCTCGGTATTTCAGGTTTGTACATATTTATGGTTGGGTGTTTTTTTCCAATTAATTTTAATTTTTCACTATTCTACTCCTGTACACCCTAGAGGCTTTCATTATTGGTTTATATTCTAGCTATTAAATATCTTTAATATTATTTCTATCCACTTCTACATGTATATGGTTAGGTGTGTGTGTGTGTATAGGTACTTATGAAAATTCCTCCCATTTTGGATATTCCAATCGGAACTTTTCACCACCACCTAGCCTATGGAGGTGTGCTTGTGGTAGTTGCGGCTCGAGCCCCGGATTGGTTCGGGTCATTACAGTGAATTCTGGAGGTGTACAAGAGAAATTTTGTACTGAAATGGTTGAATTTAATGTTGTTTATGTTTTTAAATTTTGGATAATTATAAATCATATAGTTCATTGTGGATATCTTATGGATTCCTAGTGATCATAAGGTTGATTATATGGAAATGACATTGAAGCAACCCTGAGTGCGCAATGTCCTTTGAAAAACCATATTATTCATTTTATGGAAAATGTATAAGGTTACCCCATGTGCATAAGGTTCATGTTATGATAAATGAAATATTGATAATATTGATAACAATACATATTACGGTTTATTAGGATCCTATTAAGGTTGATCATCAAGTGATTTAATTTCATAAGGTTATTGTTTGTGCTTTATAAGGTTCATCGTAAGGTTGAATGAACTTCATAAGGTCAGTTTATAAACTTTTTATGGGTCATTTTAATTTCATAATGTTTATTTGTGAACTTCTTTAAGGATTATATAGAGATAATATGGTTTAATTTGGACTTATTAAGGTTAAAATAAGACTTAATATGGATCACATCCCTTGTAAAAATTTATAGATTAGTGATTAGTGAATCATTATATAGTGAGTTTTTTGGTAATTTAATAGGAATATTCTATATTTATCAATATCGTGTGTGACTGAAAACAAAACTCCCCATGTCTATAATAATAAAAATTGATCAACAATAATATAAGATTGATAACTTGGTTAAAATTCAGTGAAGGATATTTTAATTCTTTAGAGAATTGAAGTCATAGATTCAAGGGAGATTAATTAAAAGATGTTATAAAAAACATTAAAGGGGTTTTTTCTATATTATAAATATGAAATAATATTTTACAAGAATATTTGGTGAAAATATAATATCATGGAATAAGAAGAAATAATTGGTGTATATTATCATGATTTCATAGAAACAAATGGACATGTAGTTCCAAATATCAACTAAAATGGAAGAAGACTTCTAGGGTTTCAATGGAATGTGAGAGATGAAGAAGGAGGTTGTCCTAGGGTTCATCTCACTACATGTTTATGGAATCTATGTTGACTTCTACACCATTTATGGTTTAATTTATCATCCTTTGTTTATTATGAGAAGGAATGTTACAAGTGGTTTAGTGAGTTCCATCATGTTGGATGAACTATATGTTCTTTATATTTTATTGATGGTTATAAACTGGAAGGGTTAGTTTAGTCACTATAAAATTGTATGTAAATTTGTTAGCTTAGTGTTTATGTTTTATAAGAATATTTCCATGTATTCTCCTTGGATTAGTCGATTTGGATGAACCATGTAAAAATAATCATGTCACTCTGTTAGTTATTATATTTCTTTATACCTTTTAGGAGATTGTAATAGAGGGGCCCATAATAAAACTTGGATAATATCTTTAGAAAGGGATGATTTAAAAAATGAAATATCTTAATTCATCCAACCCTCTTATGGTATTTACCATATTTGGTACCAACACATACCTTATAGTTAATTATATTACCATCCACATCCATTTTCATGTTGAGTAATCATTTTAACCCAAAAACAATTTCATTCATTAGAAGATCTTTCAAATCCAAAACATTGTTATAGTACATGGAATTCAATTAAAAAATCATGGATTCCTAGAACATGGAACCTTCCAACCTATTTACTACTTCCTAAAAGTACAAAGGTTCATCATTATTAACTAATAGTGATTCACCATCCCCCGTTACTAGAAAACCACATCCCTCTATTTCTATAACCACTATAGTGGTCCTATAAAATAACATTACCTGTAGAATAGTCTATTCCATCGTGATTTGGGAAATTGTTTCTTATTCCATCTTTAATGTATCTGGGAAAATGAATTCCGTAAAGTAAATTATACTCCCAATATATCCTTTAGATACATGATCCCTCTCATTAACGGTGTTACATCTATTAAATATGATACTTTTATAATGGGTACTGAATATAAAATATCTTTTAGTTTTCTTTTAATGTTCTATAAATTTACGCTTATTTCCTCTGTGTATAATATTGTTTCTAGATATATCCTTAACAAACTATTCATATCCCCATACTCATATATGTGAAAAAACATGCTTATTTTCTACTAAAGATCATATAAAATACCATTTTCCAATTTAGTGGGTACTAAATTTAGGAAATGTGTTATAGTTTGTAATATGAATCCCCAAAAGGATAATGGAATAATTTTTTGACAAATCTTTAATCTCACCATATACAAGAAGTTTTAATTACTCAATTCACTAACACCATTCCATTATGGTGAATAAGAAGGAGTGAGTTATGATAGTATCTCAAACAATATTATATAATCACTAAACTCTTGGTTAAAATACCCTCAACCAAACACAAGTAAAAAAAGAGCCTATATCAATGAGCCATGTCCATGTCTATAACTATAATTCCCATGGCTATATGCTATAGTCTCGTGTGTTTCCACAGTGGTTATAGCTTATAGTCATGAGAATGACCACCATGGAACTTAATTATATTCTAATAAATAAAAGGATTTGGGGGTTTTAACATGATGTCTGGTCAAAATTTAACCTATAGCCAAGATCTATGTGAACAAGGAAAAATTTCAACATAGACTGAACAATTTCCGTGGTCCAATTGACCGTGGCTACAATGTAGCCATAAATGCATAAAAAAAATCCGCTGCACGTGTTTAAAACTATAACTCTCTAAAAAAATCACTATCTACCTTAAACTCTTCTATAAGTCCATTAATGTATAAATGTTTACAAATCTTTTATGTATGAATATATATATAAAGTGTGTAAGAAATAAAATGGTTTTTGGGTTTGGAACCCATGCCTCATTAATTTTCTTAAGAAAACACTTCCACTATTGAATGGTTAATTTTAGTTTTTCTTATGTATAAATATATATATGTATATATACATATATATTTGGGTTAGTAAACATATTTCTCATATACAGCTATAGCCAAAAAGATTTTGTGTCTGTAGCTATAACTTACAATTAGCCTGACCCCACTTCCCATTGCTATGACATTATGATCAAAGATCTATTTTTTAGTAGTGACAATATGAGTAGGGTTTTTATCTTCTAACCAAGATGATCCACTAATTTATACTCAATCTCCATAAATTTCTCAAAGGATTCAAAATTATACATCATGATGCAGATAAATCCATATCTACTAAATTAATTTGAAAAATATATGAATTAAGAGTATCCATATATAGATTTAACTAGAAATGGTCCACACAAATATATATAAACTAAATCAAAGAGCTTTATAACCCTTTCACCGTTTCTACAAAATATATATTCCTTCATTTTTCATTACAAAAAGTGTGAAAAATATAATATCATTTTAGTTCAAATGAATCTAAATAACTTTCCTAATGTATATTGTGTGATATTAACTTATTTACATGAATTATATTCAAAATAAAAAACATTTTGTGATATGATTCTTGTGATAATGAATTTTCACCGATCACCAACACTTGGATTATGTATTCTAGTATGTTAATACCATTATTAAAATGTGTAATCCAATAACATATGTTATCTTTTTGAAATCATTTTCTATTATTTATGAACATTAAAATAGATCCATCCATATATAAAATCGATATATATATATAATGTTTTTTCTATACTATGAAAATAATAAAAATTATTCAATATTATAACTAAACCTATAGGAAATTTAATATATTAGTCTCTAATTTCTAATGCATCTAGTCTTTCACTATTTATATCTAGAAGATCCACCACTACTCTTGAAACTCTCCTGGATCTAAATGATTCCTGTATTTTTATAAATATATGAGCATCACAGGATATATATTATAGCCACTTTATTTAAATGGAATAATTATATTCATTAACTAATGCACCTAAAGATTCCCCCTACTTATCCACATTGGTGTAGTTCATCTATTTAACCATCTATCCATTTAAAAAACATATATCATCTAGTTCCATAGCGTTCCCCATGACCCCCTCATATTGGTTATAATGTGTTGATGTGATTTAGACTTAGTGTGAGATATGGGGACTTTCACCGTAAGTACTGATGTTTTTTCATTGTTAATGTGATTATACACATAGATAATTAGATTTAGGAGATTAAATAGAATCTTCTCAATATTTATCATATCAAAATTTAAAATAAAACTAGATAATCTTTAAGGAAGTGAGGAAAGAAATGGATATATTCACAATTATGTTGGTAGCTTGAAACCCAAATCTAGAAAAACCAAATATTGAAAACAATATTGAATATATTATGATTAAATGGTTCTCATTATCCTTGATTTCATGTCAAGAGTGCCTAGGATATTTCAGACCACTAAATTAATTAATTATCCTAACAATGATCATGGATATGAGACAATATATCATATGCATCCATGTTTTTATACATTATCTAGAGATCACACTAGTCATCGATGTTAACATAAGGCTTTATACATTCAATGGATCATCCTAATAATTTAATAATATATAATAATCCTCATCATTTTCCTTCTTAGATTGATTATTAGGAACCAGGGTTTCCAACATGAAAAAATTTATCTCCTGGTATAGTACACTATGCAAGAACCTATACCACTTTTGGAAGTTCACATTGGTCAGAATATTGTATTTATAAAATATTGATCATAGGGATAATTTAATTCTCATTTGATTTTCCATTTTTTAACAAAAATAAAATAAAATTTAAATACTTTATATTGATAACCATATTTTACATAATAACATTTATTTTTCTAGTCTACCACTATTTTTTCAAATAAAATTTTCTAACAAAACTGGATTCAAAATATTATAATTCATGGATATTATAGTTGAAAGGATCCATAATAAACATCTCATAATTCTGAACATGTCATGAAAATTGCATGAAGGAATTTAAATATTCATTATTTCAAATTGAATTAACTAGTTGTTCCTTGATAAATTGATTGGACTCCTTAATCATTAAATCCTAACTGATATTTCCTACAATTTCCACCAAATAACACTAAATAGACTATGAAAATTACACTAAATATTAATTTGGTAAATTTGAGCCATTATATTTGCAAAGACTACTTTCAAATAGATAGGGTCCCCGAATGTGGTGTGATTTACACTTTAACTATGGTTTTATTTTAACATAGAATATGGGAAGATTATATGACATAATATTGTTCTTAATGGATTTTTTATCTTATTCATAAATATCAATAATTTATCCCTTACATGTTTTCTAATATCATGTGGAATTTACCTAATTATTTAATTCTTCCATGATTAAATAATTTTTACGCAATCCATTTATTTTATTTTATCTTAGCATGTATGCAATTTTATTTAAATTATTTGATCACATTTAATAATCAAATAAATATTTTATAACAAAAATAAATATATAAACTTGTAGTTGATAAAATAAAATAATCATGTGGTATGATCATGCACTTTTATTAATGTTTGTTTTATCAAGTGAATTATGAACCAATCATTGACCCTAAGATAATAAATCCTTGAGTTGGGTTGGACTCGAGTTACATCATTTTACCTTTTACATATGTATCTCCTTGGTTGGTTTCACCATATATTGGCCATGAACAATTACATCATGCCTATTAGATCCATACATTACATATTATAACTCACTCACCTATGATGGGAATTTTTGTTTTGGGGTTACATAAATGTGACCATGCACATAGAGGCCTATATATAATAAGTAATAAGTTCTCACACTCATATCATAAAATTTAATTTAATAGTAAATTTATCAGGAAAAAATATTCAATAATTAATTAAATATAAATATAAATCCAATACATACATGGGTCAATAAATATCATGATCATCCACAAATTCAATTACTACACAATTAAAATATCATGTAGTCATTTCAATTCATTGTCTAATAATATAAATTTATAAAATTAATAAATAAATTACCTTATTGTATAAATAATTCATTCAGTATAATTATCCTCCCAAAATTCAGCATAATTATCGAGCCAAACCATCCATGATATTACCATCCACTTGAGTTTTAAATAAATTAATATTAATTTAAAATTAAATAAGTAAAAAACATGTATTAGAGGTGGCATAACATATACCCTTATGCTTATTATTACACAGTGTGTACTATCACACAACAGACTCGTGACTAAAATAGTATATGGAACTTATCATTGTAACACCCCAAGATTCAACGATACGCTTCACTTTGAATAATACAGTAGCGTGTGTTGTACGCAACTTCGAGTTATAACACACCACAACCAATCAAAATAGCCGTTATGAATAGTAATACCCAATTTTTGAAATTTTATAAATTTTATCTTTCAAAGAGGACTTCATTTTTGGATTTAAAATATCGAAATTATATTAGGGTGTAATTTTGGTGCTTTTCGGATAACTTTCATATTTTGATGAATAGTGAAAATTACTAAATTTTAATTAAAAACAACTTTTTTAATCGAAATAATCATTAGTGATAAATTAATAATTTGAGTTGTTTTAAGGTATATTTATAATATATTTTTACCATTTAATACAATGTTGGTCATTGGACATAATTTCACATTTAAACCAGACATAAATAAGGGTCAATCTTTTGATGGTTATTATTTCTTAAAAAACATGCTATTTGTTTTGAAAATGGGAATTAATTTTTAAATTAATTAATTCAACATATATTTTTCGAATTTGGTAAAATAGAAATAATTTTTGAATTCATAATATCAAATATAGATTACCGAGAATTTTTGGTATTTTTCTGAGAAACATCAATTTTTCATGAATAGTGAAAAACACAATGTTATTGGTTAAAACCAATTTTTTTTATTTAAATGATTATTTATTTTATTTAAATTAATTTATGTCAAAATAGTTACATAATACATATATATATTTATTGTAATTCAATGGAGTCAGTTTATAATAATTTTATATATATAAAAATTTTATTGAACTTTTCACTGTCTTTTACCCACCTCCTAGGAGAATTTGAAAATTCACATAAAACATAATTTTACCGCTTATGTGAGTTGAATTTTAAAAATCCGAGATACATGATTAATATCATGGAGTAAAAGTGGTTCAATAAGATAAAAATAATTTTAGATGAATAGTAACTTTTAACTTTTATTTACCACAATTAAAGGTAAATAGGGTAATTCAAGGTAAAAAGAATATTTTAATAATTCACAATTACCTTTACACATGTCTTAAACTTCTTTTAGGAGTAATGTCCGACCATGGTCATATTTGGGTCTATTTTGGGACCCCATGGATCCACTTATGAATCATAATGATACTTTAGATTAATTAATTTAATGTAAAGCCAAAATTGACATAAACAAAAACATTTTAGTAATTAATTTTTATATGGTTTTATATAAGTAATAATTTTGACTATAAATATTCATTTTAAATATAAAAAGATTTCCTATATCATGATATTTTTTTTATAATTTTTAGAAATTCAATAAATTAAATTATTAAGGACAATATAATGATGTAGTATTTACCTCATTAATAAATTATTTAAATATATTATATTATAAATATTAAAATAATATCCAAAACATGTCCCATTATTATTTGATGATTTTATTTTGACCATGAGACATCTTATATTCGACTATAACAATTTTGTGACCTTTAGAAACTGAATATCATTATATAATAAAATAATATTTTCACACTTTCCTAAAGAGCCCTTCCTCCCCCTATTAAAAAAAGACCACTTCTAACCAATTCCTCAGACATATCAGGCCTTTAGGATCGTCCAAACTCTGCCAAATTAGTCTCCCTACATCCCTCTTCTCCTCCTAGAAGCCTTAACTTAGGCATAAGACACTTCAAGGAGTCCTTTTGGTTCAATCCAAAGGAAGTTACCCAAATTAAAGGTAATAATTTCTCTTAATTTCTTTTATTTTATTTTACTTCTCCAACCCCTAAACTATTTTTATTAATTTATTTTATAAAAAAACCAGTATACTAAATACAATAAGATGTTTTTATGAGATATATTTGAATTACACTTAAACACACCTCCATCTAATGGGTGAAGAACATAATGTTTCTCTAGATGGCAAACGAACGCCTCACGAAACGATGATTGTTCAATTACCTCCTACCGCCTATCATGGTGGGCATTATGATGGAACTGTATTTATATATGATATATATTATGTTTTTTGTTTCTTAATGATTCTTTATTTTTCTTTTATATCATACCTTAATGGTTTCCATTATGAGTAAATGCGATAATTTCATCTGAGGAAGTGCGGACTACTGCCCCCTCAAAGTGATATGACTCATTAATACCATATGTGGGATGTATAAAGGATGGAGTTAATGATATTATATATGATATTATACTGTAATTATAATATACTTATGTATCATTACGTTTTAAGTCCATTAAAATAAGAAATAGAGATGAATTTAGCGTTCATGTGTACGTACGGCTTACCGTCTCCATGAACGGTACATTTCATTCTTACCCCAAAATGATATGTACTATTATAAATACATGTATATATATGATATATATGATATATAAATCATAAATACCATTCTAGATATAATGATATTTTGACCATGTCAACGAATTTTAACTATAAGGTGTTCATTTTTTACTCAAGTGCCATATATTGACAAAACAAAAGTTATTAACTTAAATAATTACATAATGTTTATAACTTGGTAATAAGTGATATAAAAGGAATAATAAACTTGAAAAGGGTTATTAATAAAGTAATAATTAACTTTAGTTTATTATTCAGGATGTTAAAGAACGGACGTGTCAAGTCGGACACAAGGTAAGGGGTTTTCATCTCACTCCTTATTCCCGTGAGATTCATTCCATATTGCCACTATTACCTTTTGTGTGGTGTATGTACTGCCCATAATTGTATTCTTTGTGTAATAAACTTTAATTTATGTGTATTTAAATATTTATTGTATGATACCTCTTTCAGGGTTGGTATGTTTGGTAAGTTACCAAATTGGTAAGGGGTAATTTCACAATCTCATTATTATCCAAGGTTGTTTTTACATAAGTATCTACTAGGACATATTTACTATCCATGTCCATGTTTTATGAAAGAGTTTTAAAAGGGATTATTTTAAGGGAATTTTTTACTAAAACATCATTTAAGATGTTTTAAATATTTATTCTTCAAAATCTTCCTCATTAGTGTCCATGAATTCAAAATGGTTTTTACGGATTTATTTATATGGAATTGAATTTTTTAAAATGATAATTCCTTTAAAAAGTTTCAAAGTGGTATGGGACACTTTTATTCAAAAATGTCTTTAAATGACTTCTTTTCTAAATTGTGTGACTTTTAAATGTTTACATGAAAAAGGTGTATTTCTTTCAAAGAGTTTTAAAAATCATTTTCATCCATGTCAAGATCCTTTAATAGATTTTAAACTTGTTTTGAAGTTGATTTATCATGATACAAATATTCTATATTGTGTTGAACGTTTTCTGATATGTTTGACTGTGGATGTATTATTCTTATACCATTCAAGGTTTATGGGTAAAGTATTGACATTTCGTATGCTAGTTTTAATACGAATGTTTTTGTTATATTTCATCCTCTTCTTAAGATGAATGTGTTGGACTAGTATGTTCTGGGTTGGGGTTTGGTTACAGCAGACCCTCCTGGTTGGTGTCCGGTTATTAGAGGCACTTCGGGTTGGCGTCCGGTTATTAAAGACACTCTGGGTTGGTTTTCGGTTATTAGAGGCACTCCGGGTTGGTGCCTGGTTATTAGAGGTACTCCGGGTTGGTGTCCGGTTATTAGAGGCACTCTGGGTTGGGTTCCGGTTACAGTTAGCCCCTAGGTCTTGGCATGAGTCCTTGAAAAAAAAAATTAAAGTTCCGCATTTTTCATTCCATCATTATGAAAGTGGTTTGTGATATTTCATGTGATTATTAGACTAGTACAATGTCCATGTGAATAAGTAAAAGGAATTATTTCATTTCATTTCTTCCATATTATGCTGATGTTCATGTGTAAAAGGATTTTGTTTTAGTTATACATTACCTTAAATGTTTATGCTTATTTATGAAAGTTTCTGATATATTACTATCCTTACTGAGCACCTGAGCTCACCCCTTTCTATGTTTTATTTTTCCCAGGATTCCAAGAAGTGAATTTTGATTGATTTGGAGGGTTAAGACAAGGGAATAATGACATTCATCATAGATTATTTATGTTGTTTTGTATGTTATAAAGTATAATGTAACATTCATGTATGTAATCTATTTTCCAAGACTGCTAAACCGATCGGTCCTTCGGGACTTGATTCCATGTAATCATGCCAATGTATTAAAATAATTTACCGACTCTAGGTAACTGGGGTTGGTGCGTTACAGTTGGTATCAGATGATGTTTAGCAACAGCCTTGGAAACTATATTTAGATAAACTCTTATTGGAGCACATTACCCTAAGATAGAATTTGAGGATTATTATAGAAGAAATTCCTAGAATTTTGGTATTGTAGATATTTTTTGAGTTTTCCGAGCAATTCATCCATATCTGGATACGAGCAGGTAGAGGCGGCTCTGGCACAAATGTACCTAGGGGTAAACCCTGAAAACATCGCTTTGAGCTAGACTCAAACGGGAACCGGTGCACTATAATGGGCCTTGCTGCACTCTTGGCTACAACACTCCTGGGGGATATTATTATGATAATTCTCATTTTCTTTACAAACCTCTATGAAGGGTTTATGAGTATATACCTCCTCAAAGATTTTTTTTGTGATTATGGATTTTATTCATAAACTATTCAATTTATGTTAGGTATTTTACATGTTTGGAATTATGAATTATGATTCGTAAACTGACTTAGTGTATGCCATTGTTTATAAATGGCACCCAGTAGAAGGAATGAGAACTCTAATAATACGTATGATCCAAAGAGTAAGAAGGGTCATATCATTCATGGTATTAAGAAAACATTTTGAAAGGAAATAGTCTCCCACGTATTATTATCATATGAATAAATAGTATCAAAAGATCAGTAAAGAACTCTATGAATCCTATGGCATTGAAGGGAATCCAAAGAAGAAAAGGATGGTAGAAAGAAATATGGATAAAGGGAATACGGGAAAGAAGTATTTTGAAATATGTGATAAATGTGGAATGAATCACCTTGGTAAATTCTTGAAGGGAATGAGAGTTTGTTATAAGTCTGGAGAAAAAGGACACCAAGTATGTGATTGCAAGGGTAAAAAAAAGTTTTCAAATGTACAATGCTTCATCTGCAAGGAGTTGGGACACTACGCAAACCAATGTTCAAATCATCAGAGTATGCACCAAATGATGATATTGGATTATAATAAAGTCATGATACTACCACCAATGAAGAGGAATGACTAGTGTTCTTATGCTTTTATTAAATAATTATTTCATTTGAGTATTGTATCAACGATGTACTAGTTATATGAATTATGGAGATAAATAAGGATTGTACCGAAGTACTATTTCATTGAGGATTTGAGATTATATGGTACTATGAAAAGTGACTCAACAGCAAGTTAAATTTTTTAAAAAAAAATACATGGTTGAAGGAAAGGTAATCATTAATATTTTCTTGATAGTAAGGTAGTAATTTTGGAATAATATATTGTTTATTTGGATGAATTATATTGGATATTATTGACTACCTCGGAACCGATTAATGGTTTGTTTATTTCATCATTGTTGGAATATTCATAGATTTTGGATATAAGGAATATATCTAATATTCTATAAGGAATAAGGGAGAATGAATGTATTCAATAATGATTTATAGTAATTCAGGGTGTTACCATATTTTAAAAGAATACATGATGAATGTGTTCACATGCTATTACGTGGAAAAAAGGATCATCATTGTGTTTAAATACCTTATAAATTTTGGACTGTGAGTTTGGGAAGAAGTATTTTGGATAAGTCTAGTTTGAGATTATTTTTGGATTTCTATAAAAAGGACAACTTGGAGGTCGGGCGGCAACCTGTCGCGTCCGGCAAGGCCAGAAAACTTGAACCCACAACCGAAGGGTGATAAGGGTGTATCACCTACCATTATCACACATGATGTCTTGGATTGAATAATGTAGTTTTTTTAAAGGGTCTGATATGTGAATTCTAAATTCATTATTTTTGGAACCCTATACAATTAGGATAAATAGAATATATATATATATATATATATTAAATCTCTTAGAGTGAAAGACGAGTTTGTAGTAGGAATTAGTTGAAGGATGAAACTCTACTTGTCAAGTATATATATACATATATATATATATTCCACTTATTTTATTGATAAATTATTTATTAAACTTTAGGGAAGGGATCTTAAAACCAAAAAATGTGTTATCCTAATACCTTTCATTTTGTTGAACCGATGGTATTTTAAATCATCATATATTGGTGGCTTTGAGGCCCACAATTCTACAATTATTTGTGATTGACGACCTCAATCACTCCATATAAATATTTACATTTTTCCTCCAATTATGTGTCTCTAATTTCCACCAATGTTCTTCTAATCGATATCATAATTTGGTGGGGACCCTTTCATTTTTCTTTTCCTCTTATTAAGACTAAATTCTATTAACCCAATTTCTGAATTGGGTTTTCCCACAAATATATTTTCTATTTTCAACCTTTTATTTTTGAAGAACAATTTCAAATTGTGAGGACAGAATTTATTGAAGGAGGGGAGAATGTAACACCCCATGCTTCCATGGTACACTTCACTTTGAATAATACAGTAGTGTGTGTTGTACCCAACTTCGAGTTATAACACACCACAACCAATCAAACTAACCGTTATGAATAGTAATACACTCTTTTTGAAATTTTATAAATTTTATCTTTCAAAATGGACTTCATTTTTGGATTCTAAATATCGAAATTATCTTAGGGTAAAATTTTGGTGCCTTTCGGATAACTTTCATATTTTGATAAATAGTGAAAATTAGTAAATATTAATTAAAAACAATTTTTTAATCGAAATAATTAATAGTGATAAATTATGAATTTGAGTGTTTTTAAGGTATATTTATAATATATTTTTACCATTTAATACAATTTTGGTTATTGGACGTAATTTCACATTTAAACCAGGCATAAACAAGTGTCAATCTTCTGATAGTTATTATTTCTTAAAAACACGCTATTTGTTCTGACAACAGGAATTAATTTTTAAATTAATTAATTCAATTTATATGTTTTGAATTTGGTAAAATAGACATCATTTTTTAATTCATAATATCAAATATATCTCATGATGATTTTTTGGTATTTTTCTGAGAAACATCAATTTTTCATGAATAGTGAAAACACTAAGTTATTGGTTAAAACCGATTTTTTTATTTAAATAATTATTTATTTTATTTAAATTAATTTATGTCAAAATAGATACATAATACTTATATAATTTCATTGTAATTAATTGGAGTTATTTTATAATAATTTTTGATATATAAAAATTTTATTGAACTTTTCACTGTCTTTCACCCACCACCTATGAGAATTTGAAAATTCACATAAAACATAATTTTATCTCTTATTTGAGTTGAATTTTGAAAATACGAGAGACACGGTTAATATCAAGGAGTAAAATTTAGTTCAATAAAATAAAAATAATTTTTGGTGAATAGTAACTTTTTTACTTTTATTTACCGCGCCTAAAGGCAAATAGGGTAATTCAAGGTAAAAAGAATATTGTAATAATTGAAAATTACCTTAACACATGTACTAAAATTATTGGATGAGTAATGGCCGACCATGGGCATATTTGGGTCTATTTTGGGACCCCATGGAGCCACTTATGAATGATAATGACACTTTAGATTAATTAATTTAATGTAAAGGCAAAATTGACAAATGAAAAAACCTTTTAGTAATTAATTTTTATATAGTGTTATATAAGTAATAAGTTTGACTATAAATATTAATTGGAAATCTAAAATGATTTCCTACATCATGGTATTTTTTTATAATTTTTATAAATATAATAAATTAAATTATTAAGGACAATATAATGATACATTATTTACCTCATTAATAAATGATTTAAATAAATTATATTATAAATATTAAAATAATATCCAAAACATGTCCAATTCTTATTGGATGATTTTATTTCGACCATGAGTCATATTATCTTAGACTCTAATGATTTTTGGACCTTTAGAAACCGAATATAATAATATAATAAAATAATATTTTCACACTTTCCTAAAGAGCCCCTCCTCCCCCTTATAAAAAGATACCACTTCTAACCAATTACTCACACATCTCAAGCCTTTAGCCTGGTCCAAACTCTACCAAATTAAGCTCCCTATATCCCTATCCTCCTACAAGAATCCTTAACTTAGGCAGAAGGCACTTCAAGGAGTCCTTTTGGTTCAAACCAAAGGAAGTTACCCAAATTAAAGGTAACCATTTTTCTTAATATATTTTCTTTTATTTTACTTCTCCAACCCCAAATTTATTTTACTACTTTAATTTCTAACAAAACCAGTATACTCAATATACTAGGATGTTGTTATGAGATATATTTGAATTACACTTACACACACCTCCATCTATTGGGTGAAGAACATAATGTTTCTGTGGATGGAAAACTAACGCCTCACGAAACAATGATTGTTCAATTACCTCCTACCACATCTAAAGGTGGCCATTATGATGGAACTATATTTATATATGATGTATATTATGTTTTTTATTTCTTCATGCTTATGTATTTTTATTTTATAGCATACCTTAATGGTTTCCATTATGAGTAAATGCGATAATTTCATCTGAGGAAGTGCGGACTACCACCCCCTCAAAGTGATATGACTCATTAATACCATATGTGGGATGTATAAAGGATGGATTTAATGATATTATATATGATATTATACTGTAATTATAATATAACTATGTATAATTATGTTTTAATTCCATAAAATAAGAAATAGAGATGAATGTAGCGTTCATGCGTACGTACGACTTACCATCTCCATGATCAGTACATTTAATTATTACCAAAAATGATGTGTACTATTATAAATACATGTATATTTATGATATATATGATATCTACATCATGAATATCATACTTGATATAATGATATTTTGACCATGTGAACAACTTGTAACTATAAGGTGTTCATTTTTGACTTAAGTGCCAAATATTGACAAAACAAACGTTATTAACTTAAATGATTGTATAATGTTTATAACAAGGTAATAAGTGATATAAACTGAATAATAAACTTGAAAAAAGTTCTTAATTAGTTAGAAATTAACTTTAGTTTATTATTCAGGATGTTAAAGAACGAATGGGTCATGTTGGACACAAGGTAAGGGGTTTTCATCTCCCTCCTTATTAATGTGAGATTCAAGCCATATTGCCACTATTACCTTTTGTGTGGTGTATGTACTGCCCATAATTGTATTATATGTGTAATACACTTTAATTTATGTCTATTTACATATTCATTGTATGATACCTCTTTCATGGTTTGTATGTTTCGTAAGTTACCAAATTGGAAAGGGTTAATTTCACAATCTCTTTATTATCCGAGGTTGTTTTTACATAAGTATCTACTGGGACATATTTATTATCCATGTCCTTGTTTTATGAAAGAGTTTTCAAAGGGATTATTTTAAGGGACTTTTTTACTAAAACATCATTTCAAATGTTTTAAATATTTATTCTTCTAAATCTACCTCATTAATTTCCATGAATTCAAAATGGTTTTAAGGATTTATTTATATGGAATTGAATGTTTTTAAAATGATAATTCATTTAAAAAGTTTCAAAGTTGTATGGGACAATTTTATTCAAAAATGTCTTTAAATGAATTCTTTTCTAAATTGTGTGACTTTTAAATTTTTTCATGAAAAAGGGTTGTTTCTCTCAAAGAGTTTTACAAATCATTTTCATACATATCAAGATCCTTTAATAGATTTTAAACTTGTTTTGAAGTTTATTTATCAGGATACAAATATTCCATATTGTATTGAAGGTTTTGTGATATGTTTGACTATGTATGTGTTATTCTTATACCATTCATGGTTTATGGGTAAAGTATTGACATTTCTTATGCTAGTTTTAATATGAATGTTTATGTTATATTTCATCCTCTTCTTAAGATGAATGTGTTGGACTAGTATGTTCCGGGTTGGGGTCCGGTAATAGTAGACACTCCGGGTTGGTGTCCGGTTATTAGAGGCACTCTGGGATGGTGTTTGGTTTTTAGAGGCACTCCGGGTTGGTGTACAGTTATTAGAGGCACTCCGGTTTGGTGTTTGGTTATTAGAGGCACTCCGGGTTGGTGTCTGGTTATTAGAGGAACTCCAGGTTGGGTTCTGGTTACAGGTAGCCCCTAGGTCTTGGCATGAGGCCTTGACAAAGAAATTAAAGTTCAGCATTATGCATTCCATCATTATGAAAGTGGTTAGTGATATTGCATGTGATTATTCAACTAGTAGAATGTCCATGTGAATAAGTAAATGGAATTATTTCATTTCATTTCGGCCATATTATGCTGAATTTCAAGTTTAAAAGGCTCTTTTTATGTTATAAATTTCCTTAAATTTTTATTCTTATTAATGATAGTTTCTGCTGTATTATTATCCTTACTGAGCATCTGAGGTCACCCCTTTCTATGTTTTATTTTTCCCAGGATTCCCCGAAGTGTATTGTGATTTATATGCAGGGTTAAGACAAGGGAATAATGGCGTTCATAAAGGATTATTTATGTATTTTTGTATGTTATAAAGTGTAATGTAATATTCATATATGTAATCTATTTTCCAAGACTGCTCAATCGATCGGTCCTTCGGGACTTGATTCCTTATAATCATGACAATGTATTATAATAATGCACTAACTATAGGTAACTGGGGTCGGGGAATTACAATCATGTAGTATTTACATACAAAATATGTATTCTTAGAGGATTTTTCACAAAATATAAGGTGTGTTATTGCAGGAGTGAATCCATGTAGTTTTCATGGTGTTTATGACTACATGACAAACCTCGAATATACATGGAATATACAACTAGTGATGACTGTGAACTACATGATGTTTATGACAACACTATAAATAAAATATCAATATAATAACATATACTATAATTAATAAATCCAAAAATATTCTAATTAAACCCACTATAATCATTTGGGTTTTTATTTGTGTAGAAAAAATTATCAAACGACATGTAAATCCATCTATATGCAGTGTAGTTTGGTTTGTATTTATTTAATTTATTCCCCACATGTTGAATCAATCATCTCACCTACATAAACCCCTTATTTTAAATTCCATTTTCCATTTTATTTATCAGGTTCCAACTTTTATTTAAATTTATGGGATTAATTTTCATGAAATTTTTATTTTTTTGTGTTGTAGTGCTTTGTGCATGGTTATGGAATGGTTAGTACATATAGTATGGATGGATGTGAATCTCATTTATTTCCTTATCAATGGTATTTTAATGATTGGAATATGTTTTTTAAAACAATGTGACTAAATCCTATAACATCATAGGAGTATTTGTATAGGGTTTCAGGGTTGGAACATAGTTTGGTAAAATGTGTGGCTAAAATATTCCACCCTCCCAAGTTTTGAAAGTATTGAAATTGTTATTCTACCCCTCCCTTGATTTAATAAACTTTATTACTTCCATCTGTTTAAACATGAAACATAACGTTGGATAATATCTATGTGTTTATCCCTCATATTCCCATAGTATTTCTGGAACACTCTTCCTTATTTCAAGGTGTTTCATCAAAGTTAGATGCTCTATCTTATCTCATTCCTCTCTTAATATCACTTCCTTCTCATATCTTTTTATCTCTAATAAGGATATAGTGACCAAAGAATAAATTGATGTTTTGGTCTTAACGTTTGGTTTTTATGTCTAGGGAATATGGTTACTTTCTTGGGTTATTTTCTAGAGGTTTATATGTCAACCCAAACATGAAATACATAAAAGTTTCATAATTTTAGATGAATATTCAATACATTTTAAAATAATACATTACCATACACCATAATGCTTTCATAACATTTATATTAGATAAATATTCATATTACTTCGTAAATAATCTTCAAAATGACCCAAAAATTTCTTCTCACAGAGTACACTTCTTAGATATATGCTACTTAGAACCTTTATTCATAACCTGGGTAAATAAAACATTATAATGGGGGAGTCTAGAAACCCAGTAAGGGTAAATATAGGAGATATGATTCTATGATCATATGAAATCAAAACATTAGCATATGTTTATGATAATATGATCCTGAAATTTGAAAAATAATACCACGTAATTCATAGATCATAATCATGGAATAAATATTTAGCAGTTTATAACACATGAATCAAAGAAGTTTCAAAGAACATGATCCATGAGATCATATCATAAGCATAAAAAAATACCATATATATTGGTATAAAAAGTGTGGCATAATAATGACAATAGAAATAATCTATCAAGAATACCCACTAAGATATTCATGACATGTTAGGATTAGGCTAACCACCTGTGTAACTGCTTCTTTATGACAACCCATATCTTTAATACAATTTATTTCATGATTTATTACATCATGGTACACATAATACAGTCCCAAAATATTAGTAATATTAGTTAATTTTTAAAACTATGTTATTATCATAAAATTTTTAAATAGTAGTACAAAAAAATTATTTTAAAACTTCATAACATGTCCGTATATTCCATGGATATTTAAAACATCATTGGATAAGTAGGGGGCATATATATGAAAGGGGTGATCTATAAAGCCTTGTAAGGTAAGAAAAAAGAATAAAATAAGGTAAATTATTACATGTGATCCAAGATAAATATTAAGGTAACATAAAAGGGGTGAGAATAATAATATTTTACAACGAGGCATGATATAACATGATAATATAAAGGCGACATGGGAATGTGGAAACAACATAAAACATGAAATTGGCATTAGTCAATGATAACTAGAAAGATAACATTACATGGTAAAAAAATTACCATAGTTTATTTGTTTTACTCCATAATCCTATGCATGACATATCATGGGACTAAAAAATTACCCAATTTATTATATGCCTATATAATTTCAGGACCACCCATCACATTCATATCATGTAGATTTATATGTGTGACATGTTGATCATACAATATAAGGTTGTTTTTAATTTCTTTTAATTACATTATTATGAACTATGAGAAAAATAAATTTAATTACCCAATAAATGAAGGATATGTACATATAGGTGAATACCCTTGAGTAAAAATGGGGATTGGTATTCACTTTAATTTTTTTTGGCATGAAAGAATTCATAGGGAAATTTCAGTAGCATAACAAGGATATGTAAAGGTTCCAGGAAGGGAATAATAAGAGTGAAATGGGCCTATAATCAATTTTAAATAATAAATAAAGTAATATAGATATGTAAGAATATAATAAAACATGAAAAATTTGGAATTAAAAAGGAATAAAAGAAAGAAGGTGCTTGATTAAAGAGGAGAAGGAGAGGATCCCTTAATTTTGGTATGGTAACAAATTACATAATGATTATAACAAGAGGGGGTAAATTATCTATAATTATTAGAAAATAAATTACAATGTAAATTTATTTTTATAAATTCATGACAATATAACCAATTGATATTAAAAAGGCTAATTAGAAAGAAGGTGCTTGAACTGAAAAGAAGAGAGGGATACCCCCTACCTTTAGAGGGTATATCAAAAATCTTGGGAGGACATTATTGAGGGATTTGAGGCTCCTTGGAAGGTTACTAGAGATAGAATGGAATAGTAATTTTTCACTAAAAGATTTTTGAGTAAATATTAATGTCAGGTTGGGTGAGTTTATATAGAAAAAGAGAAGAAAATCCAATATTAATTTCCAAATTTTGTTTTTTGGCTCCATTTGATAATGTAGAAAAAACCTATACCTTCCCACATTTTTCCCATGGTTTCATCCAAAGTGATTTATTTTCGTTTTTTTTACATTTTTATGAACTTACACCATGAATCTAATACCCTTGGAGATGTGGAAGTGATTCATGTTTACAATGAATAGATTTTAAAACAATCAGAATTTAATATATGTTTTGGAGGATTCAATAAGGGATTATAAAATTAATCAAATATACTCAATAAAAAAATATTTTAAGGCTAGATATTTTTTTTGGATACCATTTGTATTATTTATTACATCATTTTTTGGATATTATGATGCCATAATACACACCGTAAATTTATACTATATTTTAATATTTACAAAAAATTAAAATGTCTATAAAGATTATGAAAAAATCACCGTTGGATAAATTTAGATGTGTTGATTTAAAAAATAATATTTATTTTGCTCAAAATTTTTTATATGTTTTAGAATTTACAATTTTAAATAAAAAGTTCCTATTTATTTAAAAAACAATATTTTTTGACAATAAATTATTTCTAGCTCTTATTAAATTCATTTTTGACTTAGTAAAATTATATTTTAATTTTTATTAACTAAATATTATTTAATAATATAATTTTATTAGAATAGAATTTATTTAAAAAATTATTGAGTTCCTTAAATAGAGAGGCTTTATTGATACTATAAATTTTCCAAACATAAAATTTGTGTTTCATCTTATCAAAAAGTCAATTCAAACTCAGTATCAAAAAGAAATATTAAAATGGGATAAATATAATAATTGATTAATTGAAAATAAAATATTAAAATTCATAAAATCAGGTCCTAGATACATAGAACATTATCACACCAGTTAATTTTGTAAAATTAATGTGTGAAATGGTGAGATTTTCTTTTGGTTGTTCAACATATATGGTTTGGGACACGATCTCATTGATCTTGAACTTATAGTATAAACGGTTTTACTCATGAATTAGTTGTTTAATGTTATATTGGGATTGGTCAAGGGAAAAGTACAAATATTTTATATTCCTCATATGATTTGATAAATTGGACACATAGGATGTGATCCTACTAGATGAGACTATTAATTCTTTCATTTTTATCAATTAGACCTTATCATAAAAATTAATATACTAATCTTAATAGTAACTGTATAACAAATATATTATCAAAAATTATGGTGAATAATGGTAAATTAAATTTGGTAGACCATATAGAAGTTCAAAATAGACAAATTAGTTCATTTTTTTCTATAACATCATTACTTAATAATGCATTCATTTATTAAAATAGAGGGAATTTTATTTATAAAGGTTCAGGTCCTTAAATTCAAGCTTGGGATAACCATAAGTGTACCCTACTTTGGACTTGGGATAACCACTTGTGAACACTTTGATATCATAAAACATTAATCATTATGCAATGATTTGGTAGTATATAACGTCACCCGTAAAGCCCTTAAAATTTGGGAATTATTTTTTTGAATTAATTTAATATTTTTGATATTTATCATTTCTTTCAACACTGAAAATAGATTTTTTATATATCAAAGCACTAAGTTTGGCTGGAATTACATGAAATCCCAAGTTAATCATGCACTACACGCAACATAAATTTTATCATAGTCTACCCGGAACACTATGCTTAAAGTACATTACCTGAAAAGTTGACTTTCTCCAATGTATTGCATAACACATAAGACTGAGTTTCACCGAACAATAATATATTATTAAAATGTTTTTATTTAATATATTAAGATATAAACTAGCCATTAAATTAGATTCTATGAGTAGTGATAACTAAAAAATTAAAATATATGGGTTATAAAAATATAATATGAATTCATAGGTAACCAATTCATTAGAAATGAAAATATAAGAACCAATTGAATATAAAGGATATATTTTTATTTTATGCTTTCAAAGGTGTTTTGTCTTACTAATTTATATTAATTAAAAATAGTGAGTATTATTAATGTAATATATATTTTATATATTAAATAAAATTTATTTTTTTATATTCATCCAATATATGTGATAGAAATTATGTAAGAATAACCCTAATTTTATGCTTAAACCACAATATTATTATAAAGGTAGTTTTTCTGCCTTTTAATGGAGAACCCATTTTAAATATAATTTATAGAACTTTTATATATTTAATATGTCAAAATAAACTTCATATTTTTAAGTGAAATATAAAAATTAGGTTATGTTGAATTATTGGTATTTTTCTATAAGTTTTCATTTTTAAATGAATAGTTAAAAATATTTGTTTTTAATTCAAAACATCTTTTTAATCTAATTTATTTATAATGTATAATTATATTTGAAATTGTTTTAAAAGATTAATTATATCATATTTTTATAAATTAATCCAATTTTTGTCATTTGAATACATTTCACTTTGAAATTGGGTAAAAAAACATAGCAAACTTTTGGACGTTTTTTTACATAAAAAACCAGCAGTGTCATCCCGTCTATGAGATTCATTTTAAATTAATTTCTTCCTCTTATGTTATTTAAATTTTAAATATATATTCCATATTTGGAATCAATATAATTTATAATTTATAATAAGGTCAAATTTTTTTTAAAAAAATACAAGTGAATGTAGTTAAAATTAATTAGAGCAATTAATGGAAAATTAAGCTTAAAAAGGAAATAAAACATAAACTCAAGAGTCCAAATGACCTAATTTTTTTTTCCAAAGACACATTGGTTGGAAATATTTCATCCATAAACCTTACATTAAATTTTTATTTGGTAGTTTATGAATTTTTTTAGATAAAATATTGGTATACCTATCTTGTTTTAAAAAATTCCAAGTGTTTCCTTTCACTTCCCTATAAAAGGACACAAACTCTCCCACTTCCTCACACCTCACAACCCAGATATGATTAGACAATTTATAACAAATAAACTTCTCAAAAACCCTCCCTTACTATTTGAATCATAATTTTTGTAGGAAATACTTACAAATAACCCCTTTGGTGTAAACTAAAATGAGTTACCCGATAAGAGGTAACACCCTCCCTCATGATAATTTCTTTTATTTCCATTATCCGCTCCCTAAACTATTCTTATTCAATTAATTTATAATAAAAATAGTTTAATAAATATAATACCATTTTTTATTCTAATGGTTCTACCAACACTTATAAAATCTATAATCTTATGGGTAACAAACATATTCTTTACTTATACGGTGAGCTACTGCCTCACGAAATGATGATTGTCAATTTTTACTTTACCGCCTCTAATAGTGGAAATAATGATGGAAAATCAATTTTTATATGATATATATAAAATTTATAATTTATTTATTCTTCCATAATTTTTATTTATAACATAACCTTATGATATTCATGTTGTGTAAATAAGATAATTTTTTTTGAGGAGGTGTGGACTACCACCCCCTCAAAGCAATGTGATTCGTTCACAAATTACATTGAATGTAATAAGGATATAAGTAGTGGAATTATATGATATATATAAAATACTAATGATACTATAAATGTATTATATAAATATATACATATACATATATATATTTCATTTACTTTCTTTCTTTCAATATGTTAATAAAATCGAAGCAGCGTTCATGCGTACGTACGACCTACCGTCTCCATTAACAGTGTATTCCATTTCATAATTATATATTTCCTAGATTATTATGATAAAAATAAAATGAATAAAATTTATATTTATATAATTATTTACATTCTGTAAATAAGGATAAATGTAAAAGGAATAAATATATAACAAATTAAGACACAAGTGAAAATCAATGAAAATATTACATGAAGCATAACCTTAACATGAAATTATTAAAAAGAGGAAAATATAAATTCATAATCAAAACATATATGGTATTATATATAATAATATGGTTTTGTAAAATATTTATAATAAACTAACAGTTATTATACATGAGTTTAGAATGAGTATGATGAGAGTCAAGACACAAGGTAAGTGGATATCATCTCACTTTTAATTTCCGTGAGATACATGACCTGATCACCACTAATTTCATTTGTGTGGTGGTTATACTTCACATATATGTATTATATTATTCTAATAGTTATTCTTATTGGTATTTACATATCCAATTTATGATATTTATTCCATGGGGGATATGTTTCAAATGTTACCTAATTGATAAAGTAACATTTTATCAATTTACCATCTTTGGGACACATTTTATTCCATGCACATATATTTTTATATGAGGTGTATATACTATATTTTGACATGTTATATCATGAATCAATTTTTTTTCATGATATTTTATTTATCATGTAATTTTTTTCTCTCTACCATGAATTAATTCTACCAAACGATATCAGTTTATTTCTACAGTCTCATAGTTTATCAATTTGTTTTAGGATTATGCTCACATTGATGAAATATTATTATCCATATCTCAATAAATCTTATGAGATTTATTGAACTCTATTTATTCATGTTATATCTAATTAATGGTACCATTTTTACAGTCTCTCATACATAATATGATCAAGATGTTTTTTAAGAATGTCTGACTTACCCTCTTTCTTCGGTGAGAAATTTGTGTTCCTTTATAACCATGTTTTCAAAAAAGGGTTTACAAGAATATTATACTATTATCCCATAATCATTAAAATTCATTTTTACCCTTTTTAATTTTATTAATTATTTTAAATAAATATTCATTCCTCTTTCCAAACAAGGATTTTTTCATACATTTTTACGGTGAAAAATGAATATTATTTTTACCTCATACAACATGTACAAATTTACCTTCCGTCATTTCTTTGAATCTTATGTTTCATTTTTAAAAAATTAATTTTAAATATATTTTCTAAAAATTAATTTACAAAGAATTTTTTTTCAAAATGTTTTCAAGCTTCATTTACGAGATTTAATGGAAAACCGGTTTCTAAAGGTTTTCAAGGTCCTTTTATATGATTTCAAGGAAAATATTTTTCAAAAAATTTCGAGATCCTTTTAAAAGTTTTCATGTAAAATGGTAATCAAAACTTATTAAATATCCATTTATATGTTTTCAAGGAAAATGGTTTTCAAAACAATTTCAAGATCCTTTTATATGTTTCCAAGTAAACTAGATTTTTAAAACATTTTCATGCTCCCTTTTATATGTTTTCAAGGAAAATCGTTTACAAACAATTTTCCATCCATCCTTATATTTTTAAAATGAAAAAGGTTTCCAAAATATTTTTAAAGAATTATTTATAAGTATTAATATTTATCTACAAGAAAATTATTTTCAAAGGTTTTTTGTTTTAAAGATCAATTTTTAAAGAAGAAACGATATTTTCCTCAAGAAATGATTTAAAAATATATTTCTACATTATTTTCCATCGAATATGACATTTGTTGATTTTAGTAATTAACTTCTAGGAAATAATTAAAATTATCCATTAATATTATTTCTTTAATGGTTTGTTTTTTTATGGAATTTTTATTATGAAACCTCTTTCTCTTCCACATGATACATTCTTTTGAAACATGCTTCTTTTCACAGGTTATGCTTTGATGAAATGATTATGAAACCTATATATTTTTCATTGGTTATGATGTGATGAAATATTAATGATACCCATTTAATTTCATGGGTTATTATATGATGTTTAAAGAACACATCTATTTTTATGGTTCATGATATAACAAAATTTTTGTTATCTTGTGGCACAAGTATGAAAAATTTTATTATGAGATGGGTGTGACCTATACATCCTTCCAATACATTGGGTAATGATTTATTTCTTATGAGATAATGTTGGGAATCAAGTCGATGGGAATGATCCATTATGGGAAGATAGGGAAACCCAACCCCTTACAAGGAAATGACTATGATTGGGGAAGGTGGTGTGTACCGCCCAATAGATGTAGTCACTATGAAGATGGAAGATGGGGGAACCTATTCCATTATGGGAAGATGGGGAAAACTAATCCCTTACAAGGAATGTGATGGAACTAAGTATAGTGGGGTGTCCCATCCAGTAGATATACTCACCACAAATACAGAATATGGGGATACCTGGTCCATTATGGGAAGATGGGGAAACCAGATCCTTTACATGGAAAGGAATGAAAATGGGTATAGTGGTGTGTAACACCCAGTAGATGTAGTAACCATGAAGATGACAGATGGGGAAACCTGATCCATTATTAGAATATGGGTAAACCCTATCCATTATGAGGAATTAACTGCAACCCGGGAAGTTTGTGTGTCCCACCCAGAAGATATACTTCTAATGAAGTTCCCTGATAAGTTCTATCTATTCATATTGACTTATAAGGAATTATATCACCTATTTATGCATGCCATAATTTCATGTCTTATTCCTATGTCATGATTTCATGGATTATGTTCTTTATTTCTATGTGATTGCTTTATTATGAACATACAGTATCTATTCCATTATTCATGTTTATGATCTTTGATATGAAACATATGATCTTATAATATTTCGATCACGTTCTCATACCCCTATGATCATGTTTATGCATACATGTATCTCTTTTTTATCCTTAATCAGCGTTTGAGCTCACCCCTATTTATGTTTCATTCCCTTGGTTATGAATATATTTATTATGTATGATGTGTCTAATAAGGGTTTTAGTAATTAAAAACCTAGTTGGAGATAATATAGCTCACTAATGTACCAGTGTGTATGTTTCTATGTTTCCGAAGGCAGTGAACTAATATGGTTGTTGGAAATATGTTTTCATAATGTTTTAATTATTCTGAAAAATTTATATAATTTTTTTGTATGTTAAGGAAGGTTAATTATATTTAGTATTATAGAAAAGTTTTAGTTAACCTTTGGAGGCTAGGATGAGAAATCCCTAGTGAGAACCCTAAGGACATTTCTATGATAAGTCTAAGGATTGAGAAAAGTATAAAAAAATGTCCTGGAATTTTGGTAAAGGATAGAGTAAGTGGTTTCCTAGAAATACATCCCTATATGAATACTATAAGTGGATTTGGATCTGGTCTATATGTAACAAGTATTAAAAACTCTAACAAGATGTTCTGATCCTAACTCCAGGTAATCTGGTACACCACAACAGGCCACACCGTACACCTAGTTTATCACTTTATGTGGGATAAACTTTGGGAATTAAAAAACTCTTCAGGAAAAATAATGAAAGATGTAAGTGGAAGATGAAAATGAATAACCTAGGATAAACCTAGGGTGTAATCGATTAAGTAAGCTACCATGACATTGAAATCCTATAAGTAAATTTTCATGATTATGTGGTTTTCTTCTATGATATGTGTTTCTCAACATGTTATTTCTTGTTTTAGTCAATTGAGAGAACTATAAAGAACATGGATAACATTTAATGTTTCATATGTGGAAATGATAGAAATTAATTGAATCAATTTCCCAAGTGGAAATCTCATAAAGAGCATCCAGAATGAGGTATGAGTATTGGTTATACTTCAGAAGATAAGGAGACCACAAATGACATGTGAGAGTTAAGTGATTATGTTCCCATATTCTTTTCATTAAACATAATAATCATGATTATATTGATGATTGAAGAACCTTAAGACTTGATTCATATTTCATATTCTAGGAAAGTGGTATTAAGGAATAAGTTGATAAAGTTAGATTAATGGTTTAAGAATGAAGTTAGATGAATAACGTACTTAAGTTTTTGAATTCAATGATTATGATATATGAATCATGAAATATATAAGTATTTCTAATATAATTATTTATTAAGGATTGAAAAGGTGGTGATGAATAATTATAAAAGTGATAATTTGATAAAGGTAAGGTGACCAAAAATGTGATCAAGATGTTGAGAAAAATGTGTTCCTCTTGGATACAACATTATTTATTTGGATAAAGTGAATTGAATAGAATTGATTGCATTGGATATAATTATTGATTGTCTGAAAATGTAGTCTATGTCATCATGGGTGATGTTTATAACTTCATGGATTTAAGGAATTTATCTAGTAACCTTTTGAATTAGGAAGAATGCTTGTTTTCAAAAATTATTTAAAGAAATTCATGTTATTATAATGTTTTAAGAGAGTTTATGATGAGGGTATATACATGTTTAGAATGTGAAAACCGATAGCTATTGTTTGATATATGGTGGATCAATTTTATATTGATTTCTTGATTTTTTAGAGACTTGTATTTTCATCTTTCAAATGTTTTATAAGTTTAACCATATATAGAAACACTAAGTTACAATTCATATAATATTTGTGAGATTAAAGTATTATCTCACCACATGAGGATTTATATATATTGGATATCCTATTCTAACAAATTTATGGTGATGATAACTGATGATATATGGGATAGAATCTTATGTATCTCACGATCTATTAATGATTCCAGAATGAAAACTCCACATTTATTACTAGGAATAATAGATGAAGTTTAAGTTGATCAATGCACAAAGAATGATGAGATTTTACTGAATATAGAAAGTATATCTTCTCATGATAATAATTCAACCCTAGGGAAAGGATCTTGAAATTAGATTTATGGTATTTTGATTGTTAACTTTCTCTACTTTAGGTTCTCTATCACTCTCCTAAAGAACATTCTAGTTATGTTACTCTTCTGTATCCATGTTTTCACTTCCCACCTATGTTCTTCTATGTGAAAGCCCAGTTATGAGTTACTTTAGGTAACCGTTATGGTTATAAATTTCCCTTTTTAGGTAATGTTTTAGCCTTCATTTTTATGAAGTGGGTTTCTATGAAAGGAATGTTCAAGCATTAAACCTTCAACAACAAAGACAAAATTTGAGGGTAAAATTAATTTTATGGGGAGTAAAACATAGCACCCCAAAATTTTTCGAATTATATATATTTTTAATTAATTTAAATATTTTTATATTTAGCATTTCACACAATAATGAATATAGTTTGTTTTTATATTAAAGCACTAAGTTTGGAATTTGTTATACAAAACACCAAGTTAGTCTTTCACTACAGACAACATAAATTTTGTCATTCTCTACATGGTACAATGAGGTTTTATTACATTACAAGAAAGGAATATTTTCCCCAATGTCTTGTGTAACACAATATACCGAGCTTTATTGAACAATAATATGTTATTAAAATATTATTATTTAACATGATAAGATATTACCAGGCTGTTAAATTAGAGGTTATGAATATTGTTAAATAACTTATGATAATATGTGGTTTATAAAAATATATGTTGAATTCATAGGTTAACAATACATTACAAATGAATATATGATAACCAATCGAATATAAAGGGTATATTTTTTAATTTTATGCTCCCAAAGGTGTTTTTTCTAAATAAATTACATTAATTACAATTAGTTAGTAATATTAATGTAAATTATATGTAATATATTAAATACTTTTTTTTATATTCATACTATATATTTTATAGACATAATATATGAACAAACCCAATTTTATACTTGAAACCTATATTTTTATAAAGGGAGTTTTACGGCCTTTTAATGAAGAACCCATTTTAAATCCATATTTTGTAAATTTTATAGATTTTATATATCAAAATACAAAATTTCTTTGTAAATTGAACATAAAAATTAGGTTAGGATAAATTTTTGGTATTTTTTTAAGGTTTTATTTTTTAATGTATAGTTAAAAATATTGAATTTCAAATCAAAACATCTTTTTCAAATAATTTATTTATAAGGATAAATTATATTTTAATTTTTTTTAAAAGATAAATTAGATTATATGTTTATCAATTAATCCAATTTTGTTAATTTTAATCAATTTCACTTTGAAATTTAGTTTTAAAACATAGAAAAATTATGGATGCTGGCTTTACTTTAGAACCCTGCAGTGTCATCTCGTCTATGAGATTAATTTTAAATTAATTTCTACCACATCTATGATTAGAATTTGAAAAAATGGATTAAAAACTTATAATCATAATAATTTATAATGTCTCATAAGGTAAACATACATTTTAACAAAAATTATTCGTGAATGAACTTGACATTAATTACGGTAGTTAATGTCAAATTAAGCGTACCAATGTAATAAACCTTAAACTTAAGGGCAGAAATGACCAAGAAACTTTTTCAGAACCTATTTTTTGGATATATTTCGGAAATAAATCTTCCATTATTGATTTTTTTTGGGTTTTTATGACTTTTTAGTTACAAAAATGGGTACACTTAACTTGTTTGAAAAAAATTCAAGTGTACCCTTTCCCTTCCCTATAAAAGACCACCACCTCTCCACCTTCCTCACACCTAAAAACCATTATTTTGGAAAATATATTCCTAATAAAATTATGAAAAACCCTCAATTCTGCCTTGAGGGATAACTTTTGGAATAAATACTTCATGGAATCCATTTGGTGAAACCAAAATGAGTTACTTGATTAAGAGGTAACACCATCCCTCAAGATTCTTTCTTTTATTTCCACTCTCCAATCCATAAAGTATTCTTATTCCATTCATGTATAACAAAACTAGTATCCAAAATATACTAGTATTATTTTATTCTATGTTTTTTAAATAAAATTACACACACTTCTATCTAATGGGTAATGACCATACGATTTACATGTACAGATAAGTACAACCACATGAAATAATGATTTTTCATTTTTATTCTACCACCTATCATGGGGGAAATTATGATATAAAATATATTTTTATATGATATATATTATATTTATAATTTCGTTATTGTTATGTAATTTTTATCAAAGACATACCCTTATGTTTTCTATATTTTTTATATACAATAATTTCATTTGAGGAAGTGTGGACTACCGCCCCCTCAAAGCAATGTATTTCATTCACACACTACATGGAATATACTGAGGATATGTATACTAAAAATATATGATACATAAGAAATAAAAATTCTACTATAATTATATAATATAAATTTATACATATACATATATGTAATTTACTTTTTTTCTTACAATACTTTAATAGAACGGAAGCATCGTTCATGCATACGTGCGACCTACAGTCTCCATGAACAATGTATTCAATTTAATATTTATATATTCTATATATTATTATAATACTCATATACTTAATATAAATGATACTTAATTGATGGTTTACATTCTTGACATCATGATATATGTATAAGGACCGAAGATATAACAAATTAAGACACAAGTGATAAATAAATCAAATATTACCCAAAGCATAACCATAACATGAAATTGTTAACAAGAAGGTAAGATAATGTCATTATAAACCCACATATGGTATTATATAAAATAATATGGTTCTTTCCAATATTTATAATAAACTTAAATTTATTATACATGAGTATTGATTGTGTGCAATGAGAGTCAAGACACAAGGTAAGGGGATTTCATCTTACTTTTTATTTCCGTGAGATACATGGCTTAATCAGCACACATTTCATTTGTGTGGTCTTTATAATTCCCATGGTTGTATTATATGATTCATATACATAATTTTATGGGTATTTACATATCCAATTTATGATATTTATTTCATTGGGGTTATGTCTCAAAATTTACCAAATCTATAAAGTAATAATGTCTCAATTGTCGTTATTTGAGACACATGACATGTCATGCACGTATATTTTTCTATGAGGTGTATATAATTAATTTTCACATATTATATTATGAATAAAATTATTTTCATTATATTATTAGCTTTATGTAATGTTAGTGTTTCCATCATGAATTAAGGTTACCAAAATGGTAATAGTTTATTACAATAATCTCATCGTTTATTGAGATTGTTTATGATTATTCTTCCATGGATGAAATATATTGATCCATATCTCAAGAAATATATTGAGTTTCCATAACATATAGGTATTCATGTTATATCTAAGTAATATTACCAATTTTACAATATTTGGTACATAATATGATCAAGAAAGTGTTTTCAAGAAAGTCCTACTTTACCCATCTCTTTGGTCAGAAATATATATTACTTTAAAAACAGGTTTTCAAGAAAGGGTTTCCAAATATATTATAATATTCTCCTATAATATTTGAAATAACATTTTATGTTTTTTTATTTTACCAATTAATTTAAAGTAATATTCATTTCATTTTGTAATCAAGGAACTCATTTTACCATTTTAACTTGGAAAAGGAATATTATTTTTACCTCATACGACATGAATAGATTTACCTTCCATAATTTTATTGAAGCTTCCTTCGCATTAAACAGTGAATTTTTAAGAATTTTTTTTAAAATTAATTTTCTAGGAAATTTTATTACCAAATGTTTTCAAACTTCTATTATATTTTTCAAGGAAAATAGTTTTGAAAATGTTTTCAAGATCTTTTTATATCTTTTCAAGGAAAACGTATTTCCATTAATTTTCTTGATATTTTTATAAGTTTTCAAGTAAAATGGTTTTCAAAAAGTTTTCAATATCCTTTTATATGTTTTGAAGGAAAATTATTTTCAAAATGTTTTCAATTACCTTTTATATGTTTTCAAGTAAAATTATTTTTCAAAATGTTTTCAAGCTCCTTTTCATAATTTTTCAAGGAAAATGGTTTTGAAATGGTTTTCAAGATCTATTTATATGTTTATAAAGGAAAAGGTTTAAAAATGTTTTCAAATAATTTATTATAAAATTTCATGTTTATTTTCAAGAAAATAAACTTTAAAATGTTTTATTTCTTAAAGAGCCCTTTTCAAAGATGAAAGGATGTTCCCCAAGAAATGTTTTCGAAATATATTTCTAGGTTATTTTCCATATAATATGAAATCCTTTGATGTTACTCATTGCCTTCTAGGAAATGATATGAAATTTAAATTCATATTATTTCTTTAATACTTTATGTTTTGATGGAATAGTTCCCAGGAAAACAATTTCTCTTCTATAGGTTATATGATTTTGAAATCCACTTCTTTTCATAGGTTATGATTTGATGAAATTATTATGAAAACTAAATCTTTTTCATAAGTTATGATATGATGAAAATTTAATGATACCCATTTCATTTAATGAGTTATGATTTGATATTAATATAAACTATCTATTTTTATGGTTCATGATATGATTGAGGTTTTATTATCTTGTGCAATATGTATCATTGATTTTATTATGAGATAGGTGGGACCTATAACTCCCTCCAATGCATTGGGTAATGATTTATATATCATCAACTAATAATTGGAATCAAGTCTATGGTATTGATCAATTTTAAGAAGATGGGGAAACTCAAGGCCTTACCAAGAAAGGACTGTGACTAGGGATAGTGGTGTGCCCCGCACAATAGGTGTAGTCACCATGAATTTGAAACATGGGAAAAACCGATACCTTATAAGGAAAGTAATGTGATTAGTTATAGTGGTGTTTCTGTAACAGCCCGAGATTTTATGAAAAATATTCTTTTTTTATTTCACTAATGTCTTGTGTTATACGCTACACCAAAAGAAGCTTGCACAACACGCATCCTTGACTTTCCTTGCATTACACGCAATCGCAACCTTCCTCGATAGCGTGTGTGGTACGTAATCCTGAGTTTCACGAAACAATGATATGCTATTAAAATATTATTAAAACTAGCCGTTATGAATAGTAATAACCACTTTTTAAATTTTAGAAATTTTAACTCTCAAAATGGACTTCATTTTTGGATTCGGAGTATCGAATTTAGCCTAAGGTGAAATTTTGGTACTTTTCGGATAACTTTCATATTCTAATGAATAGTGAAAATTACTAAATTATAATTAAAAAAAACTTTTTTTAATCGAAATAATTAATAGTGATATATCATTAATTTGAGTGGTTTTAAAGTATATTTAGAATATATTTTTACAATTTAATACAATGTTGGTCATTGGATGTAATTTCACATTTAAACTAGACATAAACAAGTGTCAATCTTTTGATAGATATTGTTTCTTAAAAACACGCTATTTGTTTTAACAGCGGGATTTAATTATAAAATTAATTAATGCAACTTTTATATTATGAATTTGGTAAAATAGACTTCATTTTTGAATTCGGAGTATGAAATATAGCTTGGGATGAAATTTTGGCATTGTTCTGAAAAACATCAATTTTTGATGAATAGTGAAACTACTAAGTGGTAGGTTAAAAACTGAATTTTGCATAAAACTTAATTTTACCGCTTCTGTGAATGGAATTTCGAAAATCCGAGAGAAACGGTTAATATCAAGGACTAAAATGTGGTTCAATGAGATGAAAATAATTTTTTGGTGAATAGTAACTTTTTACTTTTTTTACCACGGTTAATAGTAAATAGGGTAACTAAGGGTAAATATGATATTAATATTACCCTAACACATGTCCTAATTCTATTGGACAAGTGTAATTCTACCAAAAACAAACTTAGGAATAAAATATGACCATTTAGGCCCACTTGGATTAGATTAGGACATTTATTATTAATTTATTTAAAGAAGGGTTAAAATAGTTAAAATCAAAGTTTAATAAGTAAATCATTTTTAATATGGGGGTATACATAAGATAAATTCGACTATAAATATTCATTAGAAATCTAAAAATATTTCCTACATGATGGTATTTTCTTTGTAATTTTTAGACATCAAATAATATAATTTATTTATGACACAAAGATGATGCAGTAATTATCTTATTAATGAAATATTGACATAATTGATAATATAAATACCAAAATAAATGTAATTTAAGACTTTTTATGAATTACACTAATTTTCTAGGTTACTATTATATATTAGTGTTGATTTAATCAACTTGGTTCGAACATATAATTCTGTTATGACTTTCACAAAAATCATATATCAAATAGTGTCAAAATTGACACAAAATAGTTTTTAAATCAAATATTATATTATTAATTGTTATTTTATTCCTAAAAATATAAGGTTCGGCCAAAGGACTTAGATAAGGATATATGTATTAATAATATACACTTTGAGGTTCGTTTGGCATGTTATAGTATGTTTATTAACCATATAGTGAAAGAAAACAAAAAGACACGGTAAAAGTTAAATTATTTAACTTAGAGTTAAATCTAATTGATAAGGTTAAAATAATACCCTAAACTTGTCTAAATCTTATTGGTTGATAGGATTTCGACCCCTCCCCACCTTATCTTCGAAATAAGACCCTTTGGAACCATTATAAACCGATTTTGACTTTAATATAAAATAATATTTTGAGATATTCCTAAGGTGCCCCTCTCCTCCCTTATAAAAGGACACCTCCTCCCCCTCCTCCTCACACAGATTTGAGCACTCAAGCTCGGCCAACCCCTGCCAAAATACCTTCTCCACTTCCCTAGAAACATCCTAGAGGTTCTGGTCTTCCTCAAAGACCAATTTTAGTGCCCTAAGAGGAGGTCTCAAAGAGGCACTTCAAAGAAGAGGTAATTACCGTTACCAATTCTTTCATCTTTATTTCTTCTTCCACTTCTTCTTCTTAGGTTGTTTCATTATGAAGTAATAACATCAGTATCACTCATATACTTATATGTTATTATAAGTATGAAACAACCCTATTTCACCATCTATCCATCCTACGGAAAAAGAAATCACCGTGCGTGCGTACGTACGGAATACCGTCTCCACGCCGTGGTGTAATCTATTTTCCACCACCACCTTACATGGATGGGTATAATGGTGTAAAGAATAACTATACATAGTTATTACAACATAATATTGATTCTGATATATTGTATAATCCACTCCAATTCAATTCAATATTTATAGAAATGATATCATCGCTCGTGCGTACGTACGGAATACCGTCTCCACGACGCGATGAGATTCATTCTCCATGTTAACCATTTAAAGAATGATTATAAAGTATATATAAGAAATAATAATGAAATATATGACATTATAAAGCTACTGGATTTATTTATATATATATATATGTATGTCATCTACATACTTCCATTTCAAGACAATAAGGAAAGTAAAACAGCGTTCATGCGTACGTACGGACTACCGTCTCCATGAACGGTGTTTTTCATCTATCTATTATATATATATATATACTGAATATATATGATATATAAAAAATATTTTATATTCTGGAAGTAATTAAATCATGATATAAGTAATAGTGATGTCAAGAACAACAAGTCAAAACACCTAAGATAAATGAAACGATTTTACCCAAAACGCTTCTTTAACATGGAATTTACAAAAGAACGGGTAATATAATGTCATAAGTGAACCATATATGATATCATAACAATGAATATGATTCTGTAATAAGTCAATAACATGATTTAAATCATTATACAGGAGGTTCAGACACTTACAAAGGAAGTCGGACCTAAGGTAAGGGAAATATCACAATCTCATTTTTATCCGAGATTGTTTATTCGTAAGTATTTACTAGGGTGTATTTTATCATCCAAATCCATGTTCCCTCAATATGTAATATTGTTTCCATCCACTTACACTAGTTTGAATCCAATTTTACCCTTCGGTGAGTTTTTAGTAAAGAATATGAAAGGAATCTTTTGTCGTTTTTTTTCGTACGAGGTACTTTTTGACTTTTCCGACAAAAGTACGAAGAATGTTTTTTTAACTTATACGACATGAATGGATTTTTAAAACATTATTTCCAAGAATATTCCTTCACAAGTTTTCAAGTTTATTTTTAATCAACTTCTTTTAGTTTAAAATTGTATGACATGTTAAGAAAGGAAAAGTGTTTTTGAAGTAGAAAGGATATTTTCTTCAAGAATGGAGTTCAAGTATTTTATCAAAATTATTTTCCATCTAAGATAATAAAAAGGGTTCTATTTTTATCCCTATTATTACATGGATTTGATTATGTTGTGATGGAAATATTTTTATGAATTCCTTTACCTTATATGAATTGTTTTATGATGTCATGTTGTTTAAGAATCCCATTTTTATTACATGGGTTATGAAATGATGTATGATTTATGATTTTGTGGCACACATAAGAATGGTATCATTATGAGATGGGTGGGACCTATATCTCCCTCCAATGCATTGGGTAAAGATTTTATATCTCATGAGATAGACATGGATGAAATGGTAGGTTATACCGGTTCAGTGAAACAGGACTGAAACGAGGGTTACTCGATTCAGAAAGGGACTTTGTCCACTAAGATAGTCTTGGCATTGAGTCTTGACTAACAAGAAATGATTTTCTATGACTATGTGTGTATGCCACAAAGTTTCATGTTTTAAGTTATGATTATTGGGATTACATTTCACTTCTATGATATATCCCATGTTATGATATTATGAGCTCTTTTGCAGGTTAAGATTTCCAAAATCTATGTATATGATGTGATTGATTTTTCTTTTGTTTACCCTTACTGAGCATTTGAGCTCACCCTTTTATGTTTTCTTTTCCCCAGGATATAAAGAAAGGTTTTAGGTAGAAAAAAGGGATGAACTTTATGGGAGATATTGAAGAACTTTCACCACGATTAGAAGATTACGTTCCGAGTTTCCAAAGACACTAAACTATTACGATCCTTTAGTGTGTGTTTTTGTTATGTACTAAGTATTCCGCAACTGTAATGTAATGTCCATGTACGTCAGGCTTCGGGTCTCTACAGTTGGTATCAGAGGAAAGGTTTAGTCAACCTTTGGAAACTAGGATGCGAAAACGTTAGTGATATCCCTAGAGATATTTCTAAGGTATGTCTAGGGATGCCCCTAAGGATAAGTATACGTATAAGATATAGTCCTAGAACTATGGTAACGATCTTAGAATTTAACCTAAGAAGTTAGATATTGAGGATACTCCCCCTTTGTTATGTTGTTTTCCCTAGCATGATTTTTGCCTCTCACACTATTCTTTTTGGGTTTTAGAAAATGGTTGGAAACAAGGTGATTCACGATAATGGAGGATATGATGGACAATGGAATGATATTTTTCATGAGCAACAAAATGAAATGGGATTTGGAAGTCCAAACATCATTATTATGCCGCATCAGCAATCTCACAACATGATCAATAAAGTAAAATTTGGTAAGTTTCCTGACTCGACTAATAAGAGAAAGATGGAGTTCCATGATGATCATAGAGGAAAGAAAGTTCAATTTCCCCTATGTAAATCATGTGGCAAGAGGCATCAAGGAGAATGTTTCAAGGGAACTGGAAGATGCTTTGGGTGTGGAAAAGAAGGACACAAAGCAAGTAAGTGCAAAGGAAAAGGGTCGGTTAACACCATGGATGAGGATAATGGTATTGCTACGACATCAAAAATGGTTAAGTGTTTTAAATGTGGAATGTATGGGCATTATGCAAACAAATGCCCTAAGGTAAAGACTCATGAAGAGAATCAGTATGGTCATATGGGTAGTATTTATGTGGATGATGATGAAGAGACTACAAATGATATGTGAGATGAAAGAATTTTTGAAGCTCGGTCAATTGTTTGAGAATGTAGTGGAATGATTACATGTTTATCATGTGTAATTTTGGAATAAAGAGACATCTATGGATTGTTACACTGTTGTCTTTCCTTGTGTTTTGAAAGTGTATGATTAATGTTACCAGTATCCATGAAAGGTTATTCAGATATTTTTGGAATGTAGATGATATGCGCATAATGAAGGGATAAGGAGAAAATTAAATGTTTGATAGTATTCATGAGCTCATGATTGATATAAGGACTAAGTGATATCATGGTTTGAGTATATAGAATTTTGAGGATTTTGGTATGTGGAAAGTGTTAACTTTTAACTGCACTCATGTTTTCACTAAGGTATTCAAGAGAATACACGATTAAGGACTTTGAATGTTTGGAATGTGACCAACAAGACATATCTTATGATATGTGGGGATCAACGACAGTATTAAATCTCTGTATTCGATGTCACTATATTATGAGAGTGGACTGCAGTATTATGTATAAGCCTAAAGATTAGACTGGATTATGTTGGACATAAGTTAGTATTGTTTAAGGATAAAAGATAGGATGTTATAGTAACGTAGTTTTAGAAAAAGGGACAACCTGCAGGACGGGCGACAACCCATCGCTTCGGACAAGGCTGTAGGAATCGAACCCACAACCGAAGTGCGACTGACCATTATCGCCTACCACTGGCCTACAGGAAGTCCCTGTTTAGTAGAAACTAGTTTTATTATATTAAGCAGTATGATATATGAAGTATAAGTCCATTTTAGGAACCATATATGATTAATCTCACTATAGATCGACTTATGTATATAAGTTTTGCTAACCTTTTGTTTGAGACAGATGGAATGACCCGTCATTCTATCACATGATCTGCTAACACTTCACGAATAACAAATTCATCTTCATTTATTTAAGAGATGAAGTGGAAATTGTTCAAGGCACGAACAACAGTGAGATTGTACCAAAATAAAGTAATTATTTATTCTAATTCAAATTTTCAACTTTAGGGGGAATGATCTTGAAAACCAAAAATGTTGTCCTAGTGATCTTATATCTGATGAATCATATGGTACCTTAGATCGTCACAAATTTATGGCTTTGTGATTACTGGCTTTTCCATAGCCATGTTCTCTACCACTCTCCATCAGAACATGATGGTTAGATTTCTCTTCCATATCCATATTTTCACCTATGTGGAAACCCAGTGATTAGTTTATTTGGGTAATCGTTACATTTAATACTTTAGTTTTTAAAGCCAAGTTTTGGTATTCCTTTTTACGATGTGGGATTCTATTAAAGAAACTTTCGAATAGTAAACCATTTATAACCCCGACGAATTTCGAGGGCGAAATTCATTTTAAGGGGGGTAGAATGTAACAGCCCGAGATTTTATGAAAAATATTCTTTTTTATTTCACTAATGTCTTGTGTTATACGCTACACCAAAAGGAGCTTGCACAACACGCATCCTTGACTTGCCTTGCATTACACGCAATCGCAACCTTCCTCGATAGCGTGTGTGGTACGTAATCCTGAGTTTCACGAAACAATGATATGCTATTAAAATATTATTAAAACTAGCCGTTATGAATAGTAATAACCACTTTTTAAATTTTAGAAATTTTAACTCTCAAAATGGACTTCATTTTTGGATTCGGAGTATCGAATTTATCCTAAGGTGAAATTTTGGTACTTTTCGGATAACTTTCATATTCTGATGAATAGTGAAAATTACTAAATTATAATTAAAAACAACTTTTTTTAATCGAAATAATTAATAGTGATAAATCATTAATTTGAGTGGTTTTAAAGTATATTTAGAATATATTTTTACAATTTAATACAATGTTGGTCATTGGATGTAATTTCACATTTAAACTAGACATAAACAAGTGTCAATCTTTTGATAGATATTGTTTCTTAAAAACACGCTATTTGTTTTAACAGCGGGATTTAATTATAAAATTAATTAATGCAACTTTTATGTTATGAATTTGGTAAAATAGACTTCATTTTTGAATTCGGAGTATGAAATATAGCTTGGGATGAAATTTTGGCATTGTTCTGAAAAACAACAATTTTTGATGAATAGTGAAACTACTAAGTGGTAGGTTAAAAACTGAATTTTGCATAAAACTTAATTTTACCGCTTCTGTGAATGGAATTTCTAAAATCCGAGAGACACGGTTAATATCAAGGACTAAAATGTGGTTCAATGAGATGAAAATAATTTTTTGGTGAATAGTAACTTTTTACTTTTTTTACCACGGTTAATAGTAAATAGGGTAACTAAGGGTAAATATGATATTAATATTACCCTAAAACATGTCCTAATTCTATTGGACAAGTGTAATTCGACCAAAAACAAACTTAGGAATAAAATATGACCATTTAGGCCCACTTGGATTAGATTAGGACATTTATTATTAATTTATTTAAAGAAGGGTTAAAATAGTTAAAATCAAAGTTTAATAAGTAAATCATTTTTAATATGGGGTTATACATAAGATAAATTAGACTATAAATATTCATTAGAAATATAGAAAGATTTCCTACATGATGGTATTTTCTTTGTAATTTTTAGACATCAAATAATATAATTTATTTGTGACACAAAGATGATGCAGTAATTATCTTATTAATGAAATATTGACATAATTGATAATATAAATACCAAAATAAATGTAATTTAAGACTTTTTATGAATTCCACTAATTTTCTAGGTTACTATGATATATTAGTGTTGATTTAATAAACTTGGTTCGAACATATAATTCTGTTATAACTTTCACAAAAATCATATATCAAATAGTGTCAAAATTGAAACAAAATAGTTTTTAAATCAAATATTATATTATTAATTGTTATTTTATTCCTAAAAATCTAAGGTTCGGCCAAATGACTTAGATAAGGATATATGTATTAATAATATACAATTTGGGGTTCGTTTGGCATGTTATTGTAAGTTTATTAACCATATAGTGAAAGAAAACAAAAAGACACGGTAAAAGTTAAATTATTTAACTTAGAGTTAAATCTAATTGATAAGGTTAAAATAATACCCTAAACTTGTCTAAATCTTATTGGTTGATAGGATTTCGACCCCTCCCCACCTTATATTCGAAATAAGACCCTTTGGAACCATTATAAACCGATTTTGACTTTAATATAAAATAATATTTTGAGATATTCCTAAGGTGCCCCTCTCCTCCCTTATAAAAGGACACCTCCTCCCCCTCCTCCTCACACAAATTTGAGCACTCAAGCTCGACCAACCCATGCCAAAATACCTTCTACACTTCCCTAGAAACATCCTAGAGGTTCTGGTCTTCCTCAAAGACCAATTTTAGTGCCCTAAGAGGAGGTCTCAAAGAGGAACTTCAAAGAAGAGGTAATTACCGTTACCAATTCTTTCATCTTTATTTCTTCTTCCACTTCTTCTTATTAGGTTGTTTCATTATGAAGTAATAAAATCAGTACCACTCATATACTGATATGTTATTATAAGTATGAAACAACCCTATTTCACCATCTATCCATCCTACGGAAAAAGAAATCACCGCGCGTGCGTACGTACGGAATACCGTCTCCACGCCGTGATGTAATCTATTTTCCACCACCACCTTACATGGATGGGTATAATGGTGTAAATAATAACTATACATAGTTATTACAACATCATATTGATTCTGATATATTGTATAATCCACTCCAATTCAATTCAATATTTATAGAAATGATATCATCGCTCGTGCGTACGTACGGAATACCGTCTCCACGACGCGATGAGATTCATTCTCCATGTTAACCATTTAAAGAATGATTATAAAGTATATATAAGAAATAATAATGAAATATATGACATTATAAAGCTACTGGATTTATGTATATATATATATATATATGTATGTCATCTACTTACTTCCATTTCAAGACAATAAGGAAAGTAAAACAGCGTTCATGCGTACGTACGGACTACCGTCTCCATGAACGGTGTTTTTCATCTATCTATTATATATATATATATACTGAATATATATGATATATAAAACATATTTTATATTCTGGAAGTAATTAAATCATGATATAAGTAATATTGATGTCAAGAACAACAAGTCAAAACACCTAAGATAAATGAAACGATTTTACCAAAAACGCTTCTTTAACATGGAATTTACAAAAGAACGGGTAATATAATGTCATAAGTGAACCATATATGATATCATAACAATGAATATGATTCTGTAATAAGTCAATAACATGATTTAAATCATTATACAGGAGGTCCGGACACTTACAAAGCAAGTCGGACCTAAGGTAAGGGAAATATCACAATCTCATTTTTATCCGAGATTGTTTATTCGTAAGTATTTACTGGGGTGTATTTTATCATCCACATCCATGTTCCCTCAATATGTAATATTGTTTCCATCCACTTACACTAGTTTGAATCCAATTTTACCCTTCGGTGAGTTTTTAGTAAAGAATATGAAAGGAATCTTTTGTCGTTTTTTTCGTACGAGGTACTTTTTGACTTTTCCGACAAAAGTACGAAGAATGTTTTTTTTAACTTATACGGCATGAATGGATTTTTAAAACATTATTTCCAAGAATATTCCTTCACAAGTTTTCAAGTTTATTTTTAATCAACTTCTTTTAGTTTAAAATTGTATGACATGTTAAGAAAGGAAAAGTGTTTTTGAAGTAGAAAGGATATTTTCCTCAAGAATGGAGTTCAAGTATTTTATCAAAATTATTTTCCATCTAAGATAATAAAAAGGGTTCTGTTTTCATCCCTATTATTACATGGATTTGATTATGTTGTGATGGAAATATTTTTATGAATTCCTTTATCTTATATGAATTGTTTTATGATGTCATGTTGTTTAAGAATCCCATTTTTATTACATGGGTTATGAAATGATGTATGATTTATGATTTTGTGGCACACATAAGAATGGTATCATTATGAGATGGGTGGGACCTATATCTCCCTCCAATTCATTGGGTAAAGATTTTATATCTCATGAGATAGACATGGCTGAAATGGTAGGTTATACCGGTTCAGTGAAACAGGACTGAAACGAGGGTTACTCGATTCAGAAAGGGACTTTGTCCACTAAGATAGTCTTGGAATTGAGTCTTGACTAACAAGAAATGATTTTCTATGATTATGTGTGTATGCCACAATGTTTCATGTTTTAAGTTATGATTATTGGGATTACATTTCACTTCTATGATATATCCCATGTTATGATATTATGAGCTCTTTTGCAGGTTAAGATTTCCAAAAGCTATGTATATGATGTGATTGATTTTTCTTTTGTTTACGCTTACTGAGCATTTGAGCTCACCCTTTTATGTTTTCTTTTCCCCAGGATATAAGGAAAGGTTTTAGGTAGAAAAAATGGATGAACTTTATGGGAGATATTGAAGAACTTTCACCACGATTAGAAGATTACGTTCCGAGTTTCCAAAGACACTAAACTATTACGATCCTTTAGTGTGTGTTTTTGTTATGTACTAAGTATTCCGCAAATGTAATGTAATGTCCATGTACGTAAGGCTTCAGGTCTCTACAGTTTCCCACCCAGTAGGTGTTGTCACAATAAAGATGTATGTCTAGGAAAACTGATACATTATGGGAAGATGGGGAGACTCGATCCCTTATAAGAAAGAATCGTGACAAGGGATGGTGGGGTTTCCTGCCCAGTAGGTGTAGTTCCCATGAAGTTCCCTGGAAAGTCCAAGATAAAAATCTTGACATATATGGAATAATATCACATGTTTATACATTCCATAATTTCATTCCTTATTCCTAAGTTATGATTTCATGTCTTATGGTATTTATTTCCTTGTGATTCGTTTATAATGAACAACCATGCTCTAGGAAATTATTCATTTTTACGATATTTTATATACAACATATGATATTATAATGTTATGATCACATTATAAAACCCTTATGATCATGTTTATTCTTACATGTCTCCCTTGTTTACCCTTGATGAGAATTTTATCTCACCCATTTTTATGTTTCCTTCCCCAGGTTATGAAGATATATATTAACTATGATTTTTCTAAGAAGGGTGATCTTTATAAAAAAACTAGTGAGGGATAATGTAGCTCTCAAATTTATTTGTATTTATGTTTCAATATCTAGAAAGGCACAAAACTAAAACAGTCTTTGTGCAGCAGTTTCAATAATATTTTAAGAATTCCACAAAAGTGATGTAATGTATATGTACATTAATATTGGGTCGTTATATACCTACCAGACACATGGTTATAATCCATTCATATGTATGCAACAAGGCGATGAAAAAATTTATAATTTCTCTATAGGTTAACCCATGGAAAATAGAATAGGTTTCATCAAGTTTTCATCACCAGAATCAATATCCATCTTGATAAATAATAAATTTGTTAGCATCAAATCATATGTCTAGTAAAGTATAAGAATAATCAAATTATTTTTTTATAGATGAAAGTACATTTAAAAAATCACCAAAACATTTATTATATAAAATTAAAATAAAACATGAAAAATATAGAAATAACCATATGATAATTGAATACATCATATTACGAGAGATACATCATAAAATTAAAACATCATAAATTAAATCCTAAACATGCATGAAATTAAAATTTTATATAAGGATGCTAAGGGGAACCTAAACAAGATATGAAAATTAATGAATTAGAATGTGATGTTGGCCCAATGCATCCCACCTAAAAATAAGCTTACAATCATTTGGTAGATAAAAAGAAAAAAATGAAGATAATACATAAAAAATATATAGATAACCATATGAGAATTGAATACATCATATTTATGAGAGATAATTCATAACATTTCGACATCAAAAATTTATTCCTAAACATGCATGAAATTAAATTTTTATATAAGGATGAGAATGGGGCCAGGACATGATAATAAAATTAAGGATTTTTGAAGTGAAGTATGCATAATGAACCCCACCTAACAATAAGGTTGCAATAATTTGGGAGATAAATAGAACAAAAATATAGTGTGGATTATATACAATGCTCCCCATTCTTTGAAAAGTCACCATCTACAAAATTTCCCTCTCTCCAAGTTTGTTTAAACATAGTTCCCTAGTCTTCCATAACCCTGCATTATTTTTACTATTTATTCTAGATACTATGGTGGATTATAGATTCCTTGGATAATCGTAATGATAGTTCTAGAATCATATTAAACATTTGTAACTATGATGTTGAAGCCTTAGCATAAGTAGATAAAATTAGAAATCTCTCTTTCCTCTACCCCCATTGAGATACATGATCCAAAAAAGTGATGAAAGAAAGGAATGATATGTTTTTATCATGAAAAAGGCATCCTCCTCTTGTATATCTATCCTTAAATAATCCATATATATTAATATTTAACCCAATTGTCAGAGTCTCTAGAAAAACCACAATCCTAGATCATTTCTTCCACCCCCTCCACATTCATATCTATCCTTGAATAACATTCCATTGTAATGGGGGTTGTCATCCACCTAGTATAAGAGCCATAATAATTTTCAACCATAAATTGATATCTATCTATTGTAAATAAATGAAGAAGATGATGTCGGCCATAGCGTTGTTCCTTCCCTCCCATATAACCCACCAAGACTCCACAAATAACAAACTTTGAGCAGTCACTTAAATCCCATGATTAGCACCCTCGAGTTAAGCTACCAGAAATGAAGACATAGAGTACCCAACCTAGTAACTCCTATATATTGTCTATATAGATTCTAGAGGAAGACTACCTATACACCTTTGAAAAATAAATTCTAGATAGTTTCTATATTCATTAAGACAGAATATCAACATCGTGACACCAGGAAAACACCCTTATTATAAACATTATTGTCAGTCAAAAATGATTTATTCCTTACTCACCATACCATAAAATTGATTTTTGTTGGTTCGTATTTAGAACACAACCCTGTTGCATATTATTTATTCCAATTACTTGGATGTGAAATCTTCTGAAATAATATACTGTTGAATTTCTAAGATCCTAACTCCACAAAAACATACCTATCAAGCTCTTAAACCAGAATAATATTTTCAATGGTAATATTTTGGTACTTATTGAGTGTTTTTCTAATTAATTTATAAAAAAACATGTACACACATCTGATTCATTAATTTTTAATTTTAGAGAAACCAGTTAAGAAAGTAATTATTCAATAATAATAATCAAATCCTCGTATATTTTTTAAGCTAGAATAATTATGTTTAGATGTATATAGTAAATTTTGAGGAAGTATATAAAGAAATAAACCCTAAAAGATTTGGTAAATAATATTAACTCTTCTTTGAGATACCTCCTTTGGTTACCAAAGAAGCATTCATAGGATTGTCTTTGGAGAAAAAAAAATTATATAAGGAATGAAAGCAATATAGTAAGGTTTTTGGATATCGATTTAATGAGACATAGGTCTCAATGTTTATGAACAAGAGTGGATAAGAGGTTCCTCACTTTATGTGATAGGAAGGAATCACATGGAATTTCTTAAATGATATAAATAATATAAAGTCACATTATTTTGAATCTGAAATAAAATTGAAAATAATTAGAAGTTAAGACACACTAATATCGAAATATAAAAAACCAATAAGTTTTACGCAACTTTGAGTTTTTTTTATCCTTATTTCTTAGTTTAACCCATGATTAACCAATTTTAATCCAAACCATGATAAAAAAATTTATTGTTTTTTCTATTCATTATTACCAATAATGAAAGCGGACTCATTAAATTTATAAAAAATTATAATTCAAATTATGTAATAAAATTTCTCAAATTCAATTACTATATGTTGTAGAAATTATTTTCTAAATAAACATAGAAATCAAAAAAATATATATATTTTTAATCAGAAATCTGATTATACCTTCATTTTTTTCCAACTAAAAACTATTTGGTTAATGTTAAAATATTTAATTCAGTATATATTATATAATTTTATTTAAAAAAATAATTTATTTTTTTATTCATTTTATTAATATACCAACACAGTAGCAACATAAAAATAGTTTTTTAAAAAATAACTATTTCTTACAATAAAATGATTTAATCTTAACTCCTACCCACTAAATAATTAATTATTGAAATATTATTCCAAAATTATCTATAAAATTTATTAAAAATAATTTTTAAATAGACTTGAACATTTTTTATATAAAATGATATAATATGTAAAAAAATACATTTTTTATAGAAAATATGCCTAGTAATTATAAATTGACTTAATGATTATTTATTAGGAATTAATCAATATATTTTAATTAAGGGAAAAACACAAACACACACACACACAGATATATATATATTTAATAATGTTTATAATATTTTTTATAAAAACCAATAAAAGGTATAAGATATATATTTTTAGTATATCATGGTTTATTTAGACTCAAGGTTGTGTGAAAATAAAGGTATCAAATACATCAAATTTATTTCAAAGGAAAGCATATAAACTATCAGTTTATTAAATTTTATCCCCCTTATTAAAATTTTACCATATAAATTCCCTCATTTCAATGAAAAAAATCAATAATAATTTTGCCTTATCACATCCCTAGGTTCCCACGTAGTTTCCTTAAATTTATGGTTTCAACCAATAACTTTAACTTGGTGAGTGGTCTTATTTCTTATATATTTTCCTCTATAATTCATAATCTCCACTGGTTATTCCACATTAAAAATATCAAGTTCCAATGATACAATCTCTAAATTTAGTACATGTGAAATATTAGGTATGTACTTTCTCAAAAGTGGCTCATTGAACACATCATGAACTTGAGAGAGATACTATGGAAGAAAAATAAAATAAAAACCATCTATAACTAATCGGGAATCTCAGAGGACCAACATACCTAGGTTAAAGAATTATGTTATTTAAAAATATCATAACCTTCATCCATATAAAAATTCATCATAATTACATCTCTCCATATTTAAATTCCATATATCACTAATGATTTTTATCATAACTCTTATGTGATCTCTGACCTTCCTTGATGTGATAATGAATGGTTCTAACTTTATCCACCATTTACTCCACTATATTATGGCCCTAATAGATTTCATTATCAAAATCCATCCCAGCATGTCCATGTTAAACACTTTCTTCCTTATAGGTATTCATAACGAGCCATCCTACCACTGAAGGGAAATCTATTTTTATAAGATAATTTTACTTGAGTAATGTGTGGATACCAAACACCTTTGAAACCTATAAAATATTATATTAGTATGTCCAATAGGTTTTGAACTGTTCTCTAATACTGAACATCTTTCTATAGATGATAGAATGTACTGAAAACAAAATCTATATCCATACATTTCTTAATACTTTTCATGAACATTGTGAAAATCCTCATATATTGATCCGATAAAAGAGAATTTGGTACTATATATAACCATACCACATCCTTAATGTATATTTGGGAGAAAATAGTAAGAGAGAAATATTCTCTAATATAAATGAAATGTGATGAATTCATAAAATGATTGACTACACACGAAATAACATTATTCTATCTATATGTCTTTGGGAGTTTTATGATTAAATACATTGTGATATTTTTTCATTTTTATTCTTGTATGGGTAATGGTTTTGACATAACCTTATACTTCAATCTCTAGGCCTTAAATTATTATCATACCAAGCACTGAGATACTTACAGAAAAATATATTACATAGTTTTTTCCATTATAAATACTATTTAAAATATATTTAAATATTCATACTTCCTAAATGATTTGTGAATGATGACATATGTGCTTCATCCAATATGTAATTATTCAATTCCTATATAAAAAAATAAACATTATCTATTCTAGAACTATATCATTACATAAAAATCAAGGTTGAACTCAGGAATATTTCTCACATTATTTTGTAGATCTATGTCTTAATTTTGTGTCTCCTTAATCATTATGTGGATATATGGTTGAACATTCAATTTTTTAAGATAATTTTTAACCTATTCCATCATTATTTCACTTTACATTCTTTGAAAATCTATACATATTGATTTTATTTCTATACTCAACATAGAAAATATATCATGATTTTTTGAAACCAAAACATGCGATGCTTTGTTCAATTTCATAGGGTGGTTATGTATTGAGAATTCATAATATTTAATCATCTATAAAAACCGTTGATGGTGCGTATTACATTATTTCTAGGTGAATATATACTTTAAACATTAATGATCAACATATATATCACACATTTTATGATAAAAATAGGTCCTCCAAAAATTTGATGGAAAACATACTATAGCTAAATCCAAATAATTTGCCCGTTAATGTTTTCATGAACCTTTAATTGAAGAGAGATAAAAGAAATCACCATTTCATTATTTATAATAATTCATCCCAATACCACTTTAGATGCATAAATATATTTCAAAAACCATTGACTATTGTAGGGTAGTGTGAGTATATGTGCATTAACCAACCTTATCTTTAGAAATATGAATTTTTTTTCACATTCATCAGTCCAAAGAAACTTGAATCCCTTACATTTTATTATGGATATTGTATTACATATCCAAGATAAGTTTTTCAAAAATAATCTATAATATCTAGTGAACCCTAGAATAGTATGAATCTAGGTCACATTATTTGGTAGGGTCTATTGTTAAATTACTACCATCATTGAAGTATCTACTGTTATACCCATAATAGATACCACATGTCCTAGGAATGGTAATTTTGGTGACTTCACACTTCGTATATTTGACTTATAGTTTCTCCTTCCCCATGGCCATTAACACAAGTATTAAGTTATTTTTATGCTCTTACTTGTACTTGGAGTTTATAAATATATCTTCTTTAAATACTACAAAAAATTGGTTGAGTTAATGTCTAAGGATTCTTTTTAGTAAACAAATAGAGATAATGGAGAATTAGTATGTCCAAATGGAATCTCTAAAAATTCATAGTGTCCATATATTATAATTAATACCAATAATGGAAAAGTAATGTGCTCCAATTTTTTTTAAAAGAAACAATCAATATAGGGTAAAGGGTACTTATTCTTGATTTTAATATTATTAAGTTTGAAATAATAATTACAAAGTTACATTGATATATATTTCTTCTCAAATAAATTTTATTGTGTACCCTATATTAGTTCACTTGGTTGAATGAAACCATTATCAAGATTATCCTGGAGTTTCTTCTACAATTCCTACATCTCAATATGCCCATTCTATATGAGCTTTTTGAAAAAGGTGTATAACTAGACATATGTTCTATTTACAACAGAACTTTATGATTTGGACTAAGAAATGGAAACACATTAATAAAGACTACAATAATAGGATTATCTTCATTGTTTATTTTCACTCTAACCATTTGAGATAAAAACCTTATATCAACAGGAATCAAGACCCATAAAATAGAACTAGTTTACAATGTGTGTTTATATTTATCCTCACAACTATATATGACAAATGGTTTCTTCATAATACAAAAAGATATTTACTTATTCTAGTAATTTATAATAGATATATAGAGATGAGGCTAATAATTTTTCAAAATAACATCAAATTATAGAAAATGAAGAATAAAAATATATTACTTGGGAAAATTATTACAAACATTAACATGAAATCCTTAATTTTAGAGTGGTGTATATGTGTTCCTTAATAATCACGAACCACCATAGTGATTAAAATAGAAAAAACCCTTAGATTATTGGTTCACCCTTGGATTATAGAATTGATTTAGGTAAATCCCACATTCCCCACATATTACATTAAACTATAAATGGTACTTGAGTGGTAATTTATTTCCTTACATCAAATTATAAATTTTATTCTCATAAATTACTTAATCCATAATATTCATTTCCACTAATAAACCATTTTACCATTCCATGGATCTAATTACATAGGTTCTTCATCCAAAATTATCATTATGTATGAATTTGAAACATTTTACCTCTATGGTGTTTATTAAAAAAACTCCCATGAAACTTAATTTTATATTTGTATCTATGTATAGAAATTCACACATGTTGAGGTAGTTAATCACATATAAATATACCAGGTCAGTAGTAATTATATGGTTTCAAATTTTATCTCTCATTTAATTAGGTTAATCGTTATGAAAATGATTGAATTGCCTATCACATTCAACGCTAACATGATACCTCCTAGTTTCATTCATTGACAAAAACAAAAGAAAATTGTGTGGAGAATAATAATCATAGTGATAAATCATATATTATTGAAAACTTATTCATAGGTTTTCTAAATCAGACACATTTTTCAACCTATGAAAAATTATGTTTACTGTAGGTTATCCATGGTCATTATCTATTAAAATCCTTCATAACGATTCATATTGAAAATTTGAATTAACCCAAGAATACCCCCCTAAGAGGTTTATCGAGGTGTATATTATGTGTCCAACTCATCATTCACTAATGAAGATAATGTTAATACCAAACATTCCGTAGTAAATAAAAAGTAACATAAGATGATGGTATCATAAATTAAAATTCATTTAAAAGTTCATGAGGAAAATTTATGGAGAGAAATTACCTTTTAATTATTATAACTTATATTTAAAATATAAAAATTTCCAAAAATTTTATGGAAAAACATTAATTTGGAAAAAATAAGGAATATTTTTAAGGAATATTCAAATCATTGGTCAATATTAATAGGGGAAATTCTATTCATGTTGTGTATGTATAATCAAAGATTATTTTTGAATTTTGGATAATATAACTTTATTTTGAAAATGAAAAGACGATTCTATAGATATTTTTTGTAAAAAGTTAAACATGAGTATAAATTTATTTAAATAATAAAATTTTAATATTAAAAAAAAATAATGGAGTGATTTATAGAAAATATGGACATGATATAAAAATGATTTACTACTGAAGAGAAAAATATATTCAGTTTTCCATAAAAATGTTATTTTAGTCTCTTGAGTATATAAAGAGAGAAAACTAAAATTAAAACTAATCTCTATTAATTTTCATATTATAAGAAACTTCATGAGATTATTGAGTTTTATTTCATGAAATTTCATCATTCGAAGCTTAATCATAAGCAGTCTCAATAAATAATGAGATTTCATCATAATTCCCTTACCTAAAGTAATAGTTTCTTTAATATAACTCTAAAATTAAATATAATAAATTTAAATTTATTATCATTTAATTATAGTGTCATTTATATACTTATAATATCATATATTTTCTATATATAACATATCAATACCTATTTATTAATAATTATTTATTAAAACATTCATTTTAAGTGATAATTGTTTCAGTTTTCAAGGATGTTTTGGTTACAAATTTCTTGTCCATATACATTGATCATGGTAACATCATCTCCACAATTCTTAAGATGATATAAATATACCATATATTCATTATATAGATATTTAGAGAGACACAAAATTATAATAAAATGAATTAATGTTTTCATGGAGATGGTAGGTTGTACGTATGGATGAATATTATTTCCATTTTTTGGAATATGGAATGAAATAAAGGTAAAATATAATCCAAATTTACATAATAATAATATGAATTAGTTATATATTTATTAAATCCATCATTACATCCATATCATTAATGTGGTGATGAAAAAAAATTACACCACTACATGGAGAAGACAAGATGTACATACACATGAGCGATGTTTTCAGTTTCTGTGGGATGGATAAAGGATGTAAATAGTTGCTAGATCATTATAGAAACAATTAATTATTTTTAATATACCAGATTTTTTATTTTAAAGTGGATATCATTTATTTATATGTTGTTAAAGTAGAAGTAAATTTGAAAACACTTGGTTAAGAGTTATAAATCTTCATTGAGAAACCCATGTCGGATTACACCTTAACCCTTAATGGGATGAATTTTTTGAATACTATAAGATATAGGATGTAGATTATTAATCAATAAAGGTATTATAGGTTATATTTTATGATATATAAGGCTACAAAATTATGAGAAAGGGAGGATAAAAGTTTCCCTTTTATAAGTGAGGGGAGGGATATATTGGAATTTCATAAAGTATTAAATTAATAGAAATCAATTTTTACAATAATGTGACTAAAAATTGAAAAGTTTAGAATATAGGGTTATTTTCGGTCAAAATAATCTCATACAATATTATTTATATAAATTTTTGGGATGCTTAAATCCTTACTAATCCTTTTGAAAATTAGCATAATGTTATGGATTTCTACTATTTCAGGGTCATTAAGGTTACTATAAAAAGAAAATTGCCCCAAAAATATACCATGTTAGATATTTTAAACTATATACCATTAACTTGAAAAATTATGGAATTAATTTAAAATTTAAATTATTTAATAAAATATTTTTTGTTATAAAATATCTTTATTGTCATTTTTGGAACTATTCATTTAAATTGACTTTAATGTCACCAGGATAGTTATTTCATTTGAATATAAACCTTTTAAAATTACTAAATATTTTATAAGTATTTAGTAAATTATTGTGACACAATAATTCAACCAAAGTGTGTTACATTTAATATTTTCAAAATCATTTATTTTATTTTTTCAATTTATAAAATAAATACCATGTTGACATTGCAGAAGCATTTAAGTCAATTATTCAATCAATAAAATACAAAATTATATTTATATGATAAAAATATCATTCATATTTAAAAGAAAAATTTACATTTTAACATATCCAATTTTTATAGTTATGAAAAAATATTATTGATATCAAAGACAAGAGAGTGATATTTTTCTTTTATAATTTTGTTAAATTAATATAAATGTAATTAATAAAACAAATAGAAAAAGTGACCATATTTATGAGAAAATTATTTTAACAAACTCATCCAATATGATAATGTTAGGAGTTAGATAAATTTTAATTCTTTATTCAAGTGTTTCGAGCATGTCTTACCAGTTTTCCCTTACCGTCATAGAAAAATGTTCCAAATTTAGTATTCATAAAAACCAAAAATAAAAGAGACCTATTTAATTTTCTTGAATATATTTCTTCCAAATATGGAATCTATTTTTACTGATTCAATAAACATAAGTTGAAGAGTCTAATTTAAAATTAACCACACAAAATAAGATAAAAAGATGGTTTCAAGAACAAAAGTATTTTATAATTTAGAAACTTTTTATATCAAAATACATCATAAAATTAATTTCAATGACCTTAATTGGATTATTAATAATATAAATGAGATAATTACACTTTTAGTACCATTTAAAAAAATCTATTGTAAATTATTTGAATAAAAATATAGTTTTTAAGAAAAATATGTATTCTTTACTGTTAATGGAAAAATAAGTCCTTTCGTAAAACTATAAATAATTAATTCTATACAAATTTTGAAACTATTATTTCAAAATAGGAAGTTCCATTTTTAAAATAAATTTTATATAATTTCTATAAATTAATTATTTCATTTTCTCACAACAATAAATAAAACAATTTTGAAGGAAAAATATATTTTTAAACAATATAATGACTTCACTAAAAATTGATTATTGATTTATCAATATACTTTATCTAAAAAAGTAATTATTTTTTTAATAGTTCATTTTTCCTATTAAATTTTTGAATTTAATGAATATATTCTAATGGTGTACTATATTGTGGTTCACTTAGACTTAGGGTTTCATGTATCACATGGAATTGAAGAAATTAAATTTTTTCAAGAGAAAAATATGTATAATAAAACCTTGAGTTGTTACATTCTGGAAACTATAAAATGAAGTTCTCCTTCAAAATTAAATTATTATAAAAGAAATAAATGATGATATAATTATTTCCCCACATATTTGGGTTCCAATATAGCTTTTTCAAATATATGATTCCTCGAGAGAAAATTTAAAAATGAGTATTTTTGTTCTATACTACTTTATCTCTACAATAAAACATTTCAAATGTTTGATATTTAATGGAAAGATAATTCTACAATGGTATTACCTTTGAGTTCAGTACATATAATTGATCATTTGTGAACTTCCTTAGTAGATAACATGAAACACATCATGAACTTAATATTGGTTTAATAGAAACACCAAAAGATTAGCTAATTTCCTTACTCAATTAATGATATAGAAAGGCCCAATAAAAATTGGGTTATACTTTACATTATTTTGTAATATCATAAACATTTTCCATAGAGGAATTCACAAAAATAATTTAAAAAAAATGAATTCCATATTTCCCCAATGGTTGTCTGCTTAATTTTTATATTGATTCTGAACAACCTCTATGTGACCCTAAATAGATTTGAATTTCTCTGTCATTTCCTCATATGTCACGACCCGACCCAACGGGGCTTGAGCCGCGACTCCCCAAGCCCGACACCAATAGGCCAGGGGCTGGCGACCAGCACCGAGTAGGCTATCACACACTTGGGAGGCATTAGCCTAAGGTACCTATACACACGCACACACAAACACCTCCATGTAACAGTGTAGAGATATAGAAACAAAAAAGTAAATGCATGCATACACTATCCCACAACCAGAGAGAAACAAAAAAAGTACAAGGGAAAAACAGGGCCCACCAAAAGAAAACTACAAAGCGCGTCCAACCTGCTCTGAAGAAGGGGAACACTGCCACAAACACCTGCCGGAAAGCTCCCTCGGCGCAACTTCGATAAACACCCCAGTCAACTCGCTCACTAAGCTCCGCCTGCTCTGAGTCCTCATGGGACTCTGTCGAAAGGCCTGTAGTCTGCAAAAGACGCAAACATGTGTGGGAAAATCCCGTGCAGGGGTGAGTATAAACATACTCAGTAGGCACCCCAAAAACCCAAAACCCAAGGGAGAAACTGAAAGGCAACAGTCCACTCAACCCAGCCGGAGGGAACACAGACGAGAGAGAAACTCCATCTCGTGACCATCCTCGGCAAAACACAACTAGTCAGCTCAGCTCAGCTCAGGTGTATGCCCATACATACACCCTGATAAATCCAGATATAATCAGCTCACGCCACAAGCCACAAGAGGTACCGACCTCATTACCAGCAACTGTCCCAACCAGGAGAGTACACCACACGAACACTGTCATACCAGATGACACTCATCCGTGAGATATACTCCATCGGGTCCCAAACAAACATCTCAGACGCTCACTCGAGAGACCACGCTCGTCGGATAACATCACTGAGGAAACATCGCTGAAACACCATAACCACCAAACTCCTTTGATAGGGGATCGCCGCTAGGGTCCTCTAGGGGATACCAAGACCCACTCCGGTATACGTAGCTCACAGATAGGGGATCACTCCTAGGGTCCGCTGGGGGATACCACGACCCGATCTGGCATACGTAGTTCTCACAGATAGGGGATCAAACCCAAGATCTGTTGGGGGATACCGCAACCCGATCTGGCGCTCGACAGAAACTCCACACTCAGATAGAGGATCCTCATCTATATAAAGATGGTCACGACGATACCGGAACCCTGTCTGGTATAACTCGCGATGTATTGGATCGAACCGACGATGCCGCAACCCTACCGAAACCACGCGCTAAGTAGGGGATCACATAACCAACGATACCGTAACCCTACTATAAACCACATGCCGAGTAAGGGATCGTATACCCGACGATGCCACAACCCTAATAAGCACGGCCCACCACGTAGGGGATCATATTTCTGATGATGCCACAAACCCTACGGGGTTAACCCGCTAGATAGGGGATCGCCACCCGTGAATAAGCGGTCACAGCGATACCAAGAACCCTATCTAGGGTAAAGAATGCTAGAGGATCCACTACGGCCCACCGGAGGGATACCACAACTCTAACAGTTTAAACATCCCATAGAGTGGATCACAAACCCATAAGAAGGTTGTGATTCCACACAAACCCTCGTAGGAATGAACCAAGGGAGAACCCTCAACCACTGCTGTTCCAAACGTCGCTAACCCGAGCGACTCGCCACAATGCCGCACTGCGCACCTCCTAGGCCAAAACCGAGGCCACCATCGCGTTCCACGCAGAAAAACACGCAGGATAGGCTGTTTACTCGCCTGAAACAGAGCACCGGTACAAAATGCACTATTCACCGTAGCTAGATCGTGCGGGGCCCACACAACGATCCTGAAACCCATCGAGCGGATCACACCACGTCGATCCCCTCGGAAAAACAAGCGGAATCGACTACTCGCTCATCCAAAACGGATACCCGGTGAAAAAGGTACTATTCACCGAAGGCCAGCTCGGGTGGGGCCCATGCCAGGATTCCAAAACTCATCGAACGAAATGCACCAGTGCGTTTCTCTCGAAAAAACACACAGGATCGACTATTCATCCGCCAAAATTGGACTCCTGGTGCAAAAGCTGTGTTTCTCCGCAAATGCCAAAACTCAGCCTCGTGTGGCCCACACCCTGTTCTCTATCCCAACACCTGGAAACCATCTCAAAATGTCTGTCGTACCATCAGGGTCTCAACGCCACTGACGGCACGTCAATCAGACGCTCCGGGTAGAAGTTAAAACGGCCCGAAGTCGTAAAATAATAAAATAATATTATTTTTTACGACGTTTCTATCTCCCGGGACATGATTCCAAACCTTTAAACACTCAAACCAACACTGGAGGGTTCGCCTCGTCTTTAGGGTCACGTCGCCGCAAACGGAACGCGAATCCGGCTCCCGGATTGCAAGATACGGGGGTTGAAAGACCCCCGTATGAGAAAAGAGGCCGGACCGACCGCCACGCGCCGCTGCGCCGACAGATCTTCCGCGGACCGCCAGGGGCACCCCGGTGGTCCGTTTTGCGATCCGGAGGCGTCTACACGACCCTCGGGACCCGATCTACACTGATACGGCTTCAATTTTCAGAAAAACGCCGCAAAAACGGGATCGGGGGTTAAAACTCAAATCCGCCTACCTCACGGGCGAAACGCTAACGTTCTACCTCAGATCCGCGCTCCAGAGCTTCCTTTGCGTGCTCCTGGAACGTCCGCCGTCGAATTCCGAGCTCGTGGGCGCTTCGTTTGCTCGATTCGGCGGAGTGGCGGCGAAGAACGGCAAAGAACGTCGAGAGGAACGATAAAGGGGGGGGGGGGGGGCGCTGATATTTATATCAGCCGCCCGCCGGCGCCAAACCCGCCTCGGACCCGGCGCCCGATGCGAACAAAAGTAAAGTCACCCCTAGGGTAAATGCGCCGTTCTGAACGCAACGAAGGACTCAGATTTTCTATCCGAGACTCCGTTCAGAAGTTATTCGAGCCGACGCTCGCACACTAACTTCGCTACTTATTTACAAAAACGCCCCTGGTGGCGTTTCTCACCGCCTGCCCGTGCCCGCAAAGTTTACACCTTTCTTAGGGTAAACGGCATGTTCCGGACGCAACAGTGCCCTCAAATTCCCGTTCTGAGCTATTGTTTAGGAGATACCACACCCCCGCCACGTGCATAGTATAAAAATACTCAATATTTTTATAAAATTAATTCTGGGCACACCGGACCTCGGAATCGCATGCCGTCTTCGCGCCTAGCTCTGGAATTATTCCTAGAAATATGCCAAAGTCTGACAGGGCCAAAAACCAGAGTCGATACATCCTCCCATCCTTAGAACTTTTCGTCCTCGAAAAGCCCTAAGCACAAGGAAAGTGACTGGACTCTCAACTGGGTCTCCCACGCCAGCGAGTTCGCCAACCAACACCCATGCCCGAACACATAAGTCAGAGGGACTTATCCATTACACCTCAACATTATCTGCATTGGGCGGCACTGACTCACCCGCACGGTTTTAATCGCGTAAAAATAAACGCGTCTCGGTGGGGGAAGGATCCCTCTTCCTCACGCCTTCGAAGCATGCAGAACAACTCCCGCACAGGGTCTTACCAACGCCCTGAACAAAACTCGAGCAAGCAACAAAAGGAAAGAGTACCGCTAAATAGTGTCTGAAAAACTACTGTAGTAAGTAAAAAAGACACAAGGCGTACCTCTATCCATCCACGGTGCCTCTGGGTCGACTGCCTCCAGGGCATGCAGTTGTCCTCGCCCTTGGCCACCCGCTTCCTGAGCTTGGTGTGGACCACCTGGGGGTGGAGGTGGTGGCAACTGGTACTGCCTACCACCGCCTCCCACTGCACCAGCTCCGCCGCCACGTCCGCCGCCCTGTGGACCTCCTTGCTCGAGATGCTGCCTCTGCCAAGGCGGTCCATCGACCGACTCCCTCTCAGCAGCACGTCAGGTCGGACAATCTCTAGCAAGATGTCCCCGACCGTCTCAAGCATAACACCTCCTCTCCCGCGGCTAACCAAAACTGGCCTGTGAGCCCTGTGAGCCATGAGGCTCAGATCCTCCATCCTGGGGTCACCTCCTGAAACGTCGACCACATACTGACCCCTGCGTCTGTCGTTGGCTACCAGATGTCGATCCGACCGACGAAGTCTCGGCTCTCGAGTGCCCAACACTAACAGGGGGGATCTGCTCAGCCAGAAAACTCTCCACCACCAACGCTCGCTCCAGCACTCCAAGATAGGTGGGCAGGTACAAGGAAACCACACCTGCCCGGATGTCCCTGCGTAAGCCCTGCTCGAAGGTCCGAGCCCTAAAGAACGGGTCTCGAACCATATCCAGGGAGTAGCGTGACAGGTCTGTAAACCTCGCTGAGTACTCCGACATAGTCATGCCCTCCTGTCGAAGCTGCAGAAGCTCCTGGATCTGCACTGACCTCAGCGTCACCGGATAGAACTCTTCCCTGAAGAGCCGCTCAAACTCTGCCCATGTGAGCATCTCCTCGTCATGGGACTGCGTCACCAAATTCCACCATCGCCCGACAGAACCATGCAGAAGGCTCGCTGCTAGGACCACCTTCTGATCTGGAGGTTTCCTCACTAGGCGGAAAACTCGGGTGACTACCTCAAGCTAGTCATCAGCACAATCCTGTTGCGGAACCCTCACTGGCTGTCGTCGTGGAGGCATCCTGAAATACATTCAAGACACACCACAGTCAAGAGTATATCTGGAGAGCTGACTCAAGAAGGACAAGGAAAACCCAAAAACCCAGTCCTATATGATGCATGTGCCGTTATGTCCCTGCGACCAGTGTACGAATGTCCCGAGTCGAAAGACAGGTTATCAGAGTCCTGGTGTATGGATGCGTCGGCCGCCGCACCAACACTGGAGTGCCTGGCCTAAAAGCTGAACTCGAAACATCCTAACACTGCCGCTATGCATCCCAAACCAAACTCCCGCTAGACAAGCTACACTCTGAGATCCCAAAGGTGGAACCTCCTCTGATACCACTCTGTCACGACCCGACCCAACGGGCTCGAGCCGCGACTCCCCAAGCTTACCTCCAATAGGCCAGGGGCTGGCGACCAGCGCCGAGTAGGCTATCACACACATGGGAGGCAGTAGCCTAAGGTACCTGTACACACGCACACACAAACACCTCCATGCAAAAGTGCAGAGATATAGAAACTGAAAAGTAAATGCATGCATACACTATCCCACAACCAGAGAGAAACATCAAAAGTACAAGGGAAAAATAGGTCCCACCAAAAGAAAACTACAAAGCGCGTCCAACCTGCTCTGAAGAAGGGGAACGCTGCCACAAACACCGACCGGAAAGCTCCCTCGGCGCAGCTTCGGTAAACACCCCAGTCAACTCGCTCACTAAGCTCCGCCTGCTCTGGGTCCTCCTGGGACTCCGTTGAAAGTCCTGTAGTCTGCACAAGACGCAAACATGTGTGGGCAAAGCCCATGCAGGGGTGAGTATAAACATACTCAGTAGGCACCCCAAAAACCCAAAACCCAAGGGAGCAACTGAAAGGCAACAGTCCGCTCAACCCAGCCGAAGGGAACCCAGACGAGAGAGAAACTCCATCTCATTACCATCCTCAGAAAAACAGAACTAGTCAGCTCAGCTCAGCTCAGGTGTATGCCCATACATACACCTTGAACAATCCAGATATACTCAGCTCACGCCACAAGCCACAAGAGGTACCAACCTTATCACCAGCAACTGTCCCAACCAGGAGAGTACACAACACGAACACTGTCATACCAGATGACACTCATCCGAGAGATACACTCCATCGGGTCCCAAACAAACATCTCAGACGCTCACCCGAGAGACTATGCTCGTCGGATAACATCATTGAGGAAACATCGCTGAAACACCATAACCACCAAACTCCTCGGATAGGGGATCACCGCTAGGGTCCGCTAGGGGATACCAAGACCCACTCCGGTATACATAGCTCACAGATAGGGGATCACTCCCAGGGTCCACTGGGGGACACCACGACCCGATCCGCCATACGTAGTTCTCACAGATAGGGGATCACACCCAAGATCCGTTGGGGGATACCACAACCCGATCTGGTGCTCGAAAGAAACTCCACACTCAGATAGAGGATCATCATCCATATAAAGATGGTCATGACGATACCGGAACCCTATCTAATATAACTCGTGATGTAGGGGATCGAACCGACGATGCCGCAACCCTACTGAAACCACGAGCTATGTAGGGGATCAAATAACCAACGATACCGTAACCCTACTATAAACCACATGATGAGTAGGGGACCATATACCCAACGATGCCAAAACCCTACTGAGCACGGCCCTCCACGTTGGGGATCATATTTGCGATGATGCCACAAACCCTACGGGGTTAACCTTCTAGATAGGGGATCGCCGCCCGTGAATAAGCGGTCACAGCGATACCAAGAACCCGATCTAGGGTAAATAATTCTAGAGGATCCGCTCCGGCCCACCGAAGGGATACCACAACTCTAACAGTTTAAACATCCCATCGAGAGGATCACAAACCCATACTTAGGTTGTGATGCCACACGAACCCTCGTAGGAATGAACCAAGGGAGAATCCTCAACCACTACTGGTCCAAACGTCGCTAACCCGAGAGACCTGCCACAACGCCACACTGCGCACCTCCTTGGCCAAAACCGAGGCCACCATCGTATTCCACGCAGAAAAACACGCAGGATAGGCTGTTTACTCGCCCGAAACGGAGCACTTGTGAAAAAGGCACTATTCACTGTAGCTAGCTCGTGCGGGGCCCACACCACGATCCTGAAACCCATCGAGCAGATCACACCACAACGATCCCCTCGAAAAAACAAGCGGAATCGACTACTCGCTCGTCCAAAACGGACACCCGGTGAAAAAGGTACTATTCACCGAAGGCCAGCTCGGGTGGGGCCCAGGCCTGGATTCCGTAGCTCATCGAACGGAACGCACCATTACGTTCCTCTCGGAAAAACACACAGGATCGACTATTCATCCGCCAAAATCGGACCCCTGGTGCAAAAGCTGCGTTTCTCCGCAAACGCCAAAATCCGGCCTCGTGGGGCCCACACCCCGTTCTCAGCCCCAACACCCGGAAACCAACCCAAAAAGTCCGTCGTACCATCAGGGTCTCAACTCCACTGACGGCACGTCAATCGGACGCTTCGGGTAGAAGTTACAACGGCCTGAAGTTGTAAAATAATAAAATAATATTATTTTTTGACAACGTTTCTAGCTCCCGGGCCATGATCCCGAACCTTTAAACCCTCGAACCAACCCCGGAGGGTTCGCCTCGTCGTCAGGTTCGTGTCGCCGCAAACGGCACGCGAATACGGCTCCCGGATTGCAAGATACGAGGGCTTAAAGACCCCCGTATGAGAAAAGAGGCCGGACCGGCCCCGACCGGCCGGGACCGGCCGCCGCCGCCGGACCGCCCTGGCCGGCGGCTCTCCGCCATGCTCCGGCGGCGGGGCCGGCGGGCTGCCGCGCTGGGCGGCCGGCCGCCGTGCGCCGCCACGGGCCGCTGTGCCGGTTCTGCGCCGGTGGATCTTCCGCGGACCGCCGGGGGCACCCCGGTGGTCCGTTTTGCGATCCGGAGGCATCTACACGTCCCTCGGAACCCGATCTACACTGCTACGGCTTCAATTTGAAGAAAATCGCAGAAAAAACGAGATCGGGGGTTAAAACTCAAATTCGCCTACCTCACGGGCGAAACGCCGACGTTCTGCCTCAGATCCGCGCTCCCGAGCTTCCGCTGCGTGCTCCTGGAACATCCGCCGTCGAATTCCAAGCTCGTGGGTGCTTCGTTTGCTCGATTCGGCAGAGTGGCGGCGAAGAATGACGAAGAACGTCAAGAGGAACGATAAGGGGGGGGGGGGGGCGCTGATATTTATATCAGCCGCCCGCCGGCGCCAAACCCGCCTTGGACGCAACGCCCGATGCGAACAAAAGTAAAGTCACCCCTAGGGTAAACATGTCATTCTGAACGCAACGGCGGACTCAGATTTTCTATCCGAGACTCTGTTCAGAAGTTATTCGAGCCGACTCTCGCACACTAACTTCGCTACTTATTTACGAAAACGCCCCTGGTGGCGTTTCTCACCGCAGGCCCGCGCCCGCAAAGTTTACACCTCGCCTAGGGTAAACGGCACGTTCCGGACGCAACCATGCCCTCATATTCCCGTTTTGAGCTACCATTTAGGGGATACCACACCCCCACCACTTGCATAGTATAAAAATACATAATATTTTTATAAAATTAATTCCGGGCACACCGGATCTCGGAATCGCACGCCGTCTTCGCGCCTAGCTCTGTAATTATTCCTAGAAATATTCCAAAGTCTGACAGGGCCAAAAACCTGAGTCGCTACATCATATATCTGAAGTCCCATAATCTGTTTTTCTCCAACATTATCAAAGAAACTTGGAGTTTGACACATCACTCTATAGAGTTATTATTTAGGATCCATCTGAATGTTGAAGTGAAAAATATTACTATACAAAAACTTCACAAGGGGAAGCTGTTAATGAAAAATTCAATTGAAATACATTGAATAAGACTTCAAAAAATCTTCTAAGTCATAAATGTTTCACCAAAAATGGTAATTTTTATGTGTATTGTAAGAAGTATTGAGACAAAACACTGAATCCAAATATTGATTAATATCTTTCTTAAAATTTGAGGTAAACCACATATCTCGATCAGATACAATATAATGCAGTAATCCATATAACATTACCTATTAAATATTTTATTTCATGGAAATATGATAAAGGAAAAAATATTCAATAATGTAAATGAAGTGTTTTGATTTCATAAGGTGGACTTGTACAACCAAAATAGCATTATGGCCTTTTTATGTTTTGGGAATTCTAAAAACAAAATCCATAGTGATGTTTTCCCATTTTCATTATGGTATGGGTAATAGTTTCAAAAACCCTTTATACTTATATATATCAACCACAACTTTTTTAGATACTATGAACTATGATAAATATTCTACAATAACTCTCTTCATGTTATTCCACCAAAAATACTCATTCAGATCTCTATACAACTTCATAATTCAATGGTGAATAGATAATTATAGACAATGAGCTTTATCCAATAAATACTCTTCAATTTTTATACAAGTAGAACACATACATTATTTATAAACATTATAATTCCATCACAATCATGGTTGAACTCAAAAACATTTGTCACATTATTTTATAGTTCTATATCTTCAATTAACTCATCTTTAATCATTATATGGATAGATGGTTGAATAGTCATTTTAGAAAGATAATATTTCTCCCCATAATTTACCATTTCCAGATCTATCCTTTGAAAATAAATAGATATTGGATCTTTTGTGATACTCAACATAGATAAGCCAGTATGATCCTTTCGACTCTGGGAATATTCCATCTTTTTTCTATTCCTTGGTTGGTAATTTTTAAATCATTCATAATCTATAATAAAATCCAACCACATTTCTTAGTCCATATTTAACTATTTTTGTGTGAATTTATGCTTCAATAATATATGATTAATATATATTCCACATTATTCACTATAACGATAATTATTACATATCTTCAATGAAAAAGTTACCACTGTCATATCTATATCATGAGTCAGGTAAATTTTATCATGTATTTTCAATTTGTGTTAGGGATATGATATCACCATATGAATTTGTATGAGGAAATGTACCAATACCTTGTTTGATTCATAACAATAGATCAAAAAACCTTATCCATTATGGGGTAGTGTAAGCATAGGTTCATTTACTATCCATATATTTATTTCCTTGAAATATCCTCAAAATCATATATGCAAAGGAACTTGACACTCTTTTGAGTGGCATGGTGAGTGAATTATATATTCATGATAAATTATCCATAAAGCGTTAACAACAACTAGATAAACCAAGAAAAATATATATCTTAGTCACAATTTTACATCGATGCCAACATTTAGTAAAATTAATCTTTTATTGCTCCAAAAATACAATCTATTGAGATTATATTACTCAAAATATAATCTACAAAAAATAAAAATGTATAGTAGGTAAGTTTTTCATATATATTATCCTTACATACAGTCTTCAGCACAATACTCAAGTGGTCTTCATGCTCATCCTTTACCTTAGAATATATCAGAATATCATATATAAAGACTACCAAAAATTGGTAAATGTGATATCAAAAGACTACATTGATTAAATCCAAGATGATAGTGGTGAAATTATTAAGTCCAAATAGAATGAGCATAAATTTTTAGTTTCCATACCTCATACGGGAAGATATCTTCAGTATTTATTCCCTTTTGAACCTCATATAAAAAATATGGATTGATTATCAATAATGTAAAGAAAATAATATCCTCATAATTTATTGAAAAAATCATCTACAAAAAAAAGAGAATACTTATTCTTCATTATGATCTTGTTATTTTACTGATAATCATTACAGAGTTACATTGATCCATCTTCCTTCTTAATAAAAAAAATTGTTACACCCCATGGTGATTCCCTTGGATAAATGAATCCCCCATAAGGATGCTTCAAAAGTTTCTTCTTTTATTCCTTCAAATCAATAAGGGAAATTAAATATATATTTTTTGAAATGGGTGTATCACTAGGTATGAGTTCTATTGAAAAATTAACAGTAAGATTCATAGGAAGACATGGGATACATTTTGAAAAAATAATAAAAAAACACTCATATAATAGTCATATATTCGATGTAGAGTTTCTCCCCGAACCTCTAAGATAAAAAACACTCTTTAATTTGAATAAATACCCATATAATAGATGTAATTTCCATTTGATTTTCATATTTATCATCACACCAATAGACAATCATAGTTTGGTTTAAAATATAAAATATTACTTCCATTCCTCAGAAATTAATGTGAGTTTTATGTAAAGAAATACAATCCATGCCAAAAATTAATGTCGAATTTTACTAGAAGATGGATTAAAATATTTATAAGAAATAAATTCCAAAATATTAATTTGGAGTAGAATCATATAATTGAGGTGAGTTCATAATTCTATTAAGATATTTCTCTACTAATTCAATATATAATTCTTGGGGTGGTATTTTTATACCCTTATAAAATTATTCATATATAAAAAACTACATTAATCTAGAATTAAATATGATATTATAAGTTTTATAATGGATGATCAGTGTACCTTTAAAAACTTATTTATCATACACAACATAGATAATATTGATTTCCTGATATTTCCCTTTTATTTTGAACTTAATAGGTTTTTAATGTCGATCATCATCGTTAACCTTCATATTTTAGCAGCAGTTATCATAAATTTCAAAAAACATTCATTTGAAATAGTTGAGTGTCGGTTGTGAATTTTATAGTTAATTTCCTCCATTTGTAACTATCTTTTAATTCTCATTACATTGTAAATCATTTTCCAAATGACCTTCCTTTACATACTTAAAGAATTTACTAGTCCCATAAAAAAACCTTCATGTTTCCTTTAAAACATTGTGTATAAAGTATATCTCATCTTCTTATCTCTATAGGTTTTATAACATCAATTCAATACCATCAATATATTTATTATGAAAATGATGGGATTGATGGGTAAGACCAATATAAATTTCTAACATTATTACACATTAATATAATTATTCATAACTAATTATTTTCATTATGGATAACTCCTTAATTTTACATGGTTTTAATCTACTAAAGAATTGATTGATAATTGTTTCAAGGTCGATAATAATACGATAATCTTAGCTCACAAGTCATGTAAAGTTTGACTCAAAAGTAAAAAATGGATTCATCATACTTATTCTTATGCTCAATAAATTACGATAGAGAACCAAGCTTAAAATAAATGGATGCTACATAATTTTAGATGAATATTTAAAATATTACAAAAGTACATGTGCAAGGATCATAATATTCTAGTGTCTTTGGAAACATGAATGCATATTCTTCTAACTTGGTCAATGATCTTCAATGTTTTCTAAAAATATATTTCCAATCATTAATCCTACATAAAACCTTTCTTCATAACCTGGGGAAAGTAATCATAAGAAAGAGTGATCTCAGATTCTCAATAAGGGTAAATAAAGAAGATACATAAGAATAACATGAGCATAAGGGTATGGGAACATGATAATAACATTTTAAGATAATAACCTTAATATCACTTATCATATACATGATTCATGGCATAAATATTGTACTAAATATTTCGTGAATCAAGATGGAGTCAAGAGAATAAGATAAGAAATCATTTCATAGGAATAATACATGGAATTTTGGTAGAGACACAAGCATATAAAATCATTCCCTATAAGTCAATGATCATTTCTAAAACATATTAGGGGACTTCATTGGGGATACACCTACTAGTCGGAACACACCACCATCTGTAGTCGCAACCGTTTCCTTGTAGTGGAATTGTTTCACACCCTAAACCATATTAGTAGTTAAGGATCACTCCCAATACCCTCTTAGTAGTAATGGTTCACTCCCAAGATCATATTAGTAGTTAGGGATTGCTCCCAATAACATCTTTGTAGTCAAGATTCACTCCCAATAAAATTTTATTATTCATGATTCTCTCCCAAATCCATTTTAGTAGTCAAGGTTCACTACTAATAACATCATAGTGGAAAATTCACTTTACCGAATTCAGTGCACTACCCATTCTAACCATGTTTTCTAATTATATAAAATTCTTTACCCAATTCATTGAAGGGAAATAAATGTCCCACCCATCTCATATTGAAATCATACATACATGTTCCATAAGATCATACAAAATCATATCATAAACCATGACATTAAATTTGTATCATAAACAAGTGATCATATCATAACCTATAGAAATGATTACAACATGGAACAATATTGTAAAAAATAGCCAACGTGGGAACTCTCTCCTTTAGATTAAAAAATAGACAAGTTAAAATCTCCTAAAAGCTTTGTTGATCCATGGAATCATTCAATCTGAACTGAGAAAGATATTTTAAGCCTCCTCTAAATGATACTAGCACAAGTATTGTGGAACAAAAAGATATATCTATTGTTGAAACCCTTATTAGATCTAAGAAATATTCTAGTGATACCAATAGAGCTCCCACTAACAAGAGATGAGATGATGGTGCAATTGCAATGGTTTATGATCCAAACACGATTCAACAAAGGATATATCCCTTTATGTTTTCATTTCTAGGTCATATATCTTATGAGAAAGGAATCAATACTTGGTCTTATACAGATCTCAGAAATAAAATCTCATAATGATGTAACATTACAAATTTTGGGTTTATTCTAATTGGGAAAGGCTACATCCCTATCATTTTTGAGAGGCGGGAAGATATTAATATTGTCTGGTGATATAGGAACCTAAACATTAAACCTATAATTTTTCTATTATATAAATGAGATCCTAACGTAAACCCCTTCAACAAAAATAATTTTAATTCTCAGGTGTGGAATAGGATTCATGCTCTCCCATGGTTCTATTGGAATCCAAAAATTCCCAATCACTTAGTTTCTAGTTTTGGCCCTCCTATTAAAATTTATCGGTGAACTCTCAATGGGGATCCTGGAAATTATTAAATGATGCTTGTCAGGATCAATATAGAGTCACCCCCTCTAATGAAAATCTCTCTAATTACAAATAAACATATAATGGAGTTCATGTAAAAATTTGATCATTTACCCCAGTACCATGAGAACTATAAAATGGTGGGCCATTAGTTCAAGAGAAGAAGAGTGGTGTAGAAGCTGGTGAAACCAATTCCTAGTACCTTGAACTATAAAGAATTACCAAAAGTAAAGAAGAATAACTGATCAGACACCCTAAGATTTGAATTACTTATCCTGGTTACAAGTGCTAAATGGAGAAAGTATCTTATTATAATAAATTCTTTGGTATCCTTGTATAAAGAAGACGAACTGAATCCCCTTCAACCAGTTGAGAATACTAAAGCCACAAAAACTCTTTTTGGGAATGACAAACAATTCTATGATAATGAGATTCAATGCTATCAAATTTTAAGCTTTTCATCAGAAATATTCAACATTGTATCCTCATTGCAAACATAGTACTTCCTGCTCGATACTATCTCCAATATCATCAATGTGTCTATCCAGTTGAGTCTCTTTACTTTATATGGATCTAAAAAGGTGTGGTCCATAGAGAAAGTCCATGAATCCCTACTTATTAATGTGGTACCTAATGTTGTTACACCATTAAAGAGTTTTATAAAGGAAAAAGTTGTCACAAATCCTTCAGATGCTGATGTTTGGTCCAAAGGGTCTCTATTCTGAGAACCTAATAAGCCCACATCGACTAGAAAATCTGGAAGAAAAAAAACGTGGAGGAAAAATGAAAAGGGGGATTCAACCCCAAAATTGGATCAAATTGAAAATGATATTCTCGAACTGGCAAGACATCACCAACCTCGGCACTCAAAGTTACTTAAGGTTTCTTGTATGTAAATACACACCTGATTTAATTTTCGTGGCTGATCAAAATAAATTCCTCTTCCAGTACGAAAAAAATATATTAAATTGTGGGTATCAACTTTTGGGAAATTATCCAGACACAAAAACACATGATACAACCTGGTTAATGGTTCTCAATACTATGGATGATCCCTCAATTAAACAAGAATATGACCATCTCATCACCTATTGCTTCTCCAACACCGATAGGAAATTTCTTTCCACATTTTTTTATGCTATCAACAATTATATTTAGAGGAAATCCCTATAGTTTTATATTGAGGACATATCCTCTAATATTAATTACCCTTAGGCCATTATTGGAAACCTTAACTCTATTCTACATGAATATGAATAAATGGGACCTATTTTTAGCCTGACCTCCATCAAGGAGTTTTTCACCTATGTTGAGGGTGCTAATTTAACTGAGGTTAATCTCATTGGAGCCAAATTCACTTGGTATAGAAGGAATCTGAATGTCATGGGGGATATAAAAATTTATATAGATTTTGTTAGTGATGAATCACTTTAATTTTAAATATAAAATTCATATGTAACCTTGTCCAAACACAACTCTAATATTCATTTTAGTTTAATGTGTGTTTTTGGAAATGACCAGAGACACCCTAATCCTTTTAGTTTCAATATTTCTTAGGCTAACCATGAAGAATGCATCCAACTATTCAAAACACTAGGGCTTGGCTGAATGTAATAACAAACGACTTTCTTTCATCTCCAAACAAAAAATTATAAAGGCTAAAATGATGGATTTGAGAAGGATAAGTTTCAGAAACCTTGATGAAGAATTTGATTCTCTTGAATGATCTTTTCATTATATTCAAGAATAAATCACTAAAAACAACTTCAGTAGAGGAATCAGACAAAAAGCAAAGATTTCCCACAAGCTTCAAAATTTCATTAAACTCAAAAACAATATTCATGTTGATATTTTCAAAGTAAGGTGGCTCAATGATGGGGATACGAACTCTATGTTCTTCAATTATCTTGGAAGGGAAAGAAGGGAAAATAAACCTCTCTCTATCTGGAATGATGGTGTCCAAATTCTGAATGATATAAAATTCATTCCCAAACTTATTTTCTCTTTTTGTTTTGAGAACCATTTCAATATCCCTCTGAGGAATGTGAAACTAAGGGAAGGTATCATTCCAAAAATTATTACCGAAGAAGATAATGTTCTTCTTACATCCACTCCTATGGATATTACATTTAGGGAATCTATTTTTTGTCTCACCAAGGGAATCTCACCTGGTCTAAATGGATTTACTAAACATTTCTTCCATCACATCTAGGATACCATAAAAATTGATGTTCAAAAATTGGTGAAACTTTTTATCATGGGTGGATCGTTTACTCAAGGAGTTAATTCTCAATTCATTTCCCTCGTCCCAAAGATAGAGAAATATAGTTACATTAGTTAGTTTGAAGTAATTTCTATCGTCAAAAAAATTCATAAAATCATTATAAAAAATTATTCCAATAATCTTTCTCAAATTTTAAACAAAATAATTTCCTGGAATCAATTTTAATTTTTGAAGGGCATGAGAATACATTATTTCTTAATAAATAACCAAGAGTGTGTGAATCTTATTAGGAAAACCAAAAAAAGAGGTAATATTTTGCTAAATCATGACATTAAAAAAAACATTAATAATATGGATTGTGGATTTATCATCAAGGTCCTTTAAAACTATAGCTTCAATAAAAGATTCATATGCTAGATCAAATCCTTGCTTGGGTCTACTCACATCTCAATTTTAATTCATGGATATTCGAAAAGATATTTTAGTTTTTCAAGATGGGTGATATAAGGATAAACCTCTCTACTATCATTTCTTTTATTACAGAGGATTATATCAGTAGGCTTTTAATTCACATAGTGAACAATGGTAAATTGAAAACTATGAGGGAGGCATGAGGTATCTCGTGTCCCTCTCAATTATTTTTTGCTAATGATATTATCTTATTTACTTAGGTATATAGGAGAAACATTAGAAACATAATGAAGTAAATTCTGCATTATAAAAGAGTTTCAGGATAGGATGTTAGCGGGAGATATTCATTCATTTACATTGGAAAGAATATTCAAGTCTCTATAAAAAATTTCATGATCAATTTACTAGGTATAAAATTTGGTTCTTTTATTTTTATCTACCATGGTGTTATAATGTTTTGGGGAAGACCCCATGGATCCTTATTCACCAACACTATGAGCTAGGTTAGAATAACTATTGACCCTTGTAAAGGAAGATATATTTCTATGTTTATAAGTGTTTTACTTATCATGCATGTGATTTTCTCAAACATGGTCTATAATTTCATGGTTTAAATCTCATATAAATCAGTTTTTAAATCAATTAACTCTTTGATGAGAAATTGTGTTTGGAGTGGAAGTTTGCAAGAAAGAAATATTATCACAGTCTCATGGAAGCAATGTTGCATGCCATTTGAATTTAGAGGTCTTGGTATAAAAACCCCACTCTATTTTAATCATTCAATTCATGATTAGTTAATTTTGAAACTTCTAAACATTAAGTAATATTATCCGGGGTTTCTCAAAACTAGGTTCTTTAATAAAATTATAATAGGAAACACTTGCTACATTGACTAATCATTATGGACTACCCTAAAATTATTTTTTCACAAAATTCATGCAAACTCTAATAGGCTAGTTTTAGAACTTCCTCACTCATGTTCTGGATAGCCAACTGGGATAGAGTCCCTCTTACAGATTTAATTTTTTCCAATGAACAATATATTTAATACAACATTTCAATTGATGATAAAATAACCAACTTTTTTTCATTTCTAGATGAAATCAAATTGGCTATTTTGAATTGTAATTTTATCATGCTAGATGACATGCTCATATAGGAACTGAACTCAATTGGGATTCTAAATTTTAAGACATTCTAAAAGAATCTATTACATGGATTTCATAAATTGTATGGATATCTTAGGGAAAAAGTATTTCTCCATCAAGGTTTACCTTAACTTAGTGACTCTCTTTCAATAGAGTTCATGTCGATGCTACCCTCTAAAATGAAGGTACCTATCTTCAATCAAGATATGTTATTTTTAATCAAAACTATGAGGATTTAGATCACATGTTCCTTTAATGTAAAAATACATACTCTTTATGGAAATATGATTTTGATATCCTTACGGCTCTTCAACCATAAGTAGATTTAATTAGAGACTTCCTGCATATTATTCTCAAGATCCCAATGTCCAATTAGTTAACCAGTCTCCTTAGGGAAGCATGTTTGGAGCTGATTAATGCCATATACAGATAAAAGAATAATTATATTCAAAAAATATCCACTCATTAACACATAGTCTATACTTTCTGCTATAATTTTTGTTGTATCCAATGCCAATGCACTGCAAAGGGCCCACTACAACAATTCTGTAAAGGACCTAATTGTTTTGAGGTGTCTAAAGCTCTCAAGTAATTTTCCTCCTTCCTATTGAAATCTTGATGTCTTTTGGTTTCCACCTTTTTTGGCATGATTAAGTGAAATTTAAATGGGGCATTAAGGGTAAATCCCAGTCCTTCATGGTATGGGGTTGTCTTCATGGACATTAATGGGGATGTTATTGAATTCTATCATGAATCAAATGACTTTTCTATGGCCTTGGGAGTGGAGATGAATAGTATGATTAATTTTATCACGTGGAAAACTAAGGGAGATGTAATAATATCATGTGTGAACATGATTACACAACTATTTCATAGATTTTCAGAACTGGATAGACCTATATTTCATTGAAACAAGCAATGAAACGTATCTATTTCCTTGATAAGATTTCATCAATGAAATATATCATCACACTTGTCTTTCATGAAGCCAATGTTCTTGTGGATGAACTTTAAATTAATGAAGTTAATTAAGAGGTTTTAATTTTTTATAACACTCTTACTTGTTATCTAATAAATATTTTATAAAGGGATAAATGTTAAATACCCCCATTCAGACTCTTATAGCTACTCTTTTCAATTTCAAGAGCCTTAGAGCTCATTTTTCCTATGAAAAAAGACATGTTTCAAAATAATTTCATAAAATCATAACCCATGAAAATAAGTGGGTTTTATAATCATATATCCCAGAAAATATAAATAGGTTTCATAAACACATAACCCTTTAATGAGAAACGAGTTTCATAAACAGAACGCCATAAAAGAAACAAAACATTTATGGAAAGAATATGAAAGGAAACCTTGGATAATATTCTCTAAAAGGAATGAATAATTATAAATAGATTCAATATTATGTTGAAAATAATTTTTAAATATCTTTTTAAAAAACTTTATTTTTGAAGATATCAGTTCTAGTTTAAAAACCACTTTTTAAAACATAATTTTTTTTTGAAAACAGTTTTATTTGAAAATATCTTTATAAACATGTAATGTTGATTTAAAAAAATAAAACATTTTTAAAATATATCTTCACTGAAAATGAGAATAAAATATTATTTTTAAGAAAACATTTTTGAAAACATTTTTTAAAATAAGGTTTTTGAATGAGATAGATTTCCGACCGAAGAGAGTTATAAGGTCACATTATCTAAAAAACACTTTATTAATTATATTAATTAAAAAACTGTCAAAATGGAACCTATACATTAAAATATAATGAATATAAATATGATAAGAAAATTCATGAGAGTCCTTGAGCGATGAATCATAATATTTCATCAATGAAAGCATAATCATAAAGAATCCCGATAAAGAGTGATATTATAACAGTAAAATGTTCCCATAATGGTGAGTCATAACCAAAAAGAAAGATTATCAACATATGAAACTTAAAATACCATTAAATATGTATATTCATGATACAAAATGTCAATGTTTAGTATATGTTCCTCATAAAATAATGTAGGTGTATAACAAAACAAGTGCCTTGATGAACGAAAACTGAGACAAAAACAACCTTATGATTGGTAACTTTTGAACTATAAACCCCATGAAATAGAGATCATAAAATTCCTTTGTAAATAAATATAAAATTAGGTTTAATAATAATATAACAAATTCATTGGCATTATATACACCACAAAAAATATTCGAGTGGTGAATAACATACAAGTTTGCAGTAATAAAAGTGAGACTAGAAATCCCCTTACTACTTGAGTAAACTTTGAATCATGATATCCATTTATAACATCAATTTAAACGTCTTATATCATGAATTAAAGGATATTGATGATATGAAATTTCATTGGTTAGTATATAATCCACACAATTATAATAACTGGTGAATATAACATATATCTCACACAAATAAAAGTGATACAACAACACTATTACTATAAGTATTGACTATATTCATAAACATTATAACCTATTATAAAATTAATATAAATTTATTATACATCTAAAAAAGAAAAACCTTATTATTTATCAAAAAATTAATTATTTTATTATGATTTTATATTACCTATTTATAAAAAATTACTTATTAATGTTTTGTTTCCAGCAATACCAGCTTTTCTTTTTCGTGTGTGTTTTGACTTGTTATTCTTGATACTCTTACATAGATTGTGATTTACTTATTTATAAAAGATTAAACCTGATATAAATATCATATATATTAATTATAAAATTATTTACTATTGTGTATAATATATATATATATATATATGAAATGGAATGAACTATTCTTGGTGACAATAGTCCATACATACAAATGAATGTTGTTTCTTATTTCTTATCATATCGATGGAAAGAAAGTAAATGAAATATTGGTGTGTGTATATATATTATAATTATAGTATATTTATTATTTCACATATATCATATAAATTTACTAAACTCATCTTTAATACATTCATTGTAAAGTCTTAATGAATCACATTGCTTCGAGTAGGTGGTAGTCCACACATCCACAAATAAGGTTTTCGTACTCCAAAATGGAAATCATGAAGGTATGAGTTATATAAAAAATTAAATAATAATAAATGCATCCTTAATATTATATATATAATATACAAATATTAACAAAATCATCATTTCCATCCTTTAAATGTGGTAATTAATAAACAAACAACATTAATTTGTGAGGCGGCAGTCCACCGTACAGACAAATGGTGATTGTGTATCCCATTTGATGGAAGTGTGTATAGGATTTGGGATAAAACATAACACAAGAAAATATAAATATATTTATTATAATGAGGATATTTTATAATAATATAATAATAATAATTAATGGGGTTGAGTAAGATATAAAAAAAGGTATTGTTGATGGATGTTACCTCTTGTTCAAGAAATTATTTTGGTTTAAACCAAAGGAATAACTTTGTTTGATTTATACCAAACGTGAGGATTATTGGATGAATGGAGGAAATTTTGGATCCTATTTGGTCAGGTTTTTTCGGCTCCGAAGTTATTTATATGTGTGATGAAGTGAGATGGGTTGTGGTGAGTTCCCTTTTATATTGGAAGAGAGGTTCCATTATTGTAAATATAAAAAGGTAAACACTACTGAGAGGTCCCTCTTACATTATATGCATCCAATAATGGTCCATTTTATATCCAATAGATGATATGATATAATTATATCCTTTAAATCTATTTTTTGACATGTTTCTACGTGATTCTGCAACTTAAGTTAAAGTATAACCCCTAATTAAACTCGTTTTTTACCTCAATCACTTTAATTAATTTTTATTGGTAAAACAATTTGACCCTATTATAATTTATATATTTTGATTATTAAAATTATTGAATCCATTTTTCGTAATTATAAACATAGATGTGACATAAATTAATTTAAAATTAATCCCATAAAGTAGGAGAGGCCGTGATTTTTTAAATTGAAACTGTTCAAAAGATTCAAATGTTTTCGTTTCAAATTTCAATGTGAAATTGTTCCCAATGACCTAAATTAGATTAATTTATGTATAATTAATCCATTTATATTTCAAAAAATAAAAAAAAATTAAATATAAAATTAATTTATACAAAAAACTAATTTTTAATTGAAATTCAATGTTTTTATTATTCATCAAAAAATTAAACATGTTATAAAAATACCAAAAAACTAACATAATTAATTATTTATATTAGAATTTCAAAAATTATGATTATTTATTAAAAATAAAATTTATTAGAGTTTCAATTTTTTTGAAATCATTACACCATTAAAGGGATAAAATTTCCTTTTAGAAGGAATATGTCTCTCTATGCATAAAATTAGATTTCTTCTTATATACGGTCTAGAAAACACATAATATGAACATTAAATTGTTGAATGAATAATATATATATATATGATTAAAATACTCTATCAAAATTGGATTAATTAATTTATTTTGTTAAAAAAGGATTGATTTAAAAAATATAGTTTTCAAACAAAATATTTCCTATATTATCAAAATGATTTTATTTTCATTTATAGTTAATTTGTCATGAAATAAGTATTCTTATATAGATTTTTCAACCATATTTTCATTATTTAATTAATCATTTTCATAAACACCATTCCAAAGGTTAGGTGCCAACTATAATAATATTATAATATTATTATTAATAGAACATTATAGTTTGGTAAAACATGGACTTCTGTGTTATTCAAGCTATCAAAGGAACTCAGAATTGTGTGCAACAGAAGCCAAAAAATGGTTGTGTGTAATGAAATCCAATCTATGTGTTGCGCATAGACCGAGATCGACTTGGTCTTACAAACAACATAAGACTAACAAGTTTAATTCATATAACACATGTTACATTCATTGTTGCGTGAAATATAAAATATTGGAAATATTAAATTAATTCGAAAAAAAATATTTCAAAAAATCTCTGTCTATTATGTTATACACCCCTTAAAATTATTTTCCCCCCAAAATCATCTTGTTTATAAATTGTTTAATACTTTAATGTTTTTTTTCAATGAAACAAACATCATAAAAATTAATACTAAAAATTACTTTAAAAATAGAAAGTTGGAACCATAATGGATAACCAAATTAACTTGTACAGAGGTTTCCACATATTATAACATGTAATAAAAGCATAAATAATTATATATAATGATAAAGATCACTTATCATAATTAATTTGGTGATCCAATGAAAGTTTATAATCACAAAAACAAAAACCAAAGTGGCGTGAATGAGGTCAGTGATATTATAAAAAATAATGATAATAGAATAAAAAGTTATTTCAAGATACTATTCCTAAAATTAAATAAATATCACTAGAAAATGTATTTACTTGATTTTATTCTATTTCATAAGTAAAATCTCACCCTTGGTTTGTTCCTTTATGAGTTTCCACTTCTTATCTTATTCTATGAAATGATGTTTAATTTTTTATTCTTGAAGCATTAGCGGGTCGTGGGGTCCAAAAATATAATGATATTCCATTCCATATGTCACTAGTTAACAATACTATAAAATGATTATAATAGGTTATCCAATGTTAATAAATCCTCATATAGAGAGATAATATGATAATCTCTAAAAACTCATCTGAAGTTCAACTTAAACCATTCCAAAAATGGTACACCATGTCAACCTTATGAATGATGAAAATAAAAAATATTATAAATAAGGACACCAAATTTATATAAACAAACATAGCATTAATCCCCCATATATGATAAAGTTTCTCTTAGTTGTCACATTCCAAAAATTGGAATAACATCATAATGTATTATCTTGAAACACATTAATAACCTGAATTACAATAAAAACATTGTAAAGACCCAGAAATATTATGTATTTTTTTTAATTATATGGGAATTTTACGAGACAATGAAATTTGACGGTGCGTGATTCTGAGGCCCGGAGTCCCCGGAATGAATTTCTGAACTTTTTTTTCCGGGTATGTTCAGTAAACGTGCGAGCGGGTTTTTGTAACTTTTAAACCAGTGCTTGGAATTGAAATTCGAGGACACCATTGAACTTGCAGTTCCGATATTCATTTGAGGATACCTTCAACTTGACCGCAGTAGGTTGATGGTGAAAGTTAAACTTTTCACCTTTTCATGGAGGAATAAAAAAATAAAGATATTTAACTTTTTATTTTTCTTGTAACCTTCTATGGGGTTATAGAGGTGGGGACCACCAAACTAAAACCTCCCATATGAATTTTATTGAGGTGGGACCACCTAAACTAAAACCCCCCATTCTGAAATTGGTGGTGGGGACCACTCGAACCCCTCTTAATGGGGGGAAAACCTCTCAACTCCTCTTTAATTTAATCTACCATTTAATTGAACCAATTAATTGTGACAACAAATTAAATTGTTAAACTTAATTTAATTTATATTGGAACCTCATTGCTTAGATAGGATTGGTTGGAAAAGGATAAGGGGAGAAGTTGTGGAGGAACATTCTCTCCAACGAAGAACACCTCCCAAAAAAGATCTTCTCCAATGAAGAATGCGCCACCTCTAATGTGGGATGTCATCAAAAATTATGAACCGACGTCCTTCCTTATCTCCTTAATGACGTCAAAAAACTTTTGTGGTAGGGGTTTTGTTATTCTTCATTTTATCCATTTAATTAATCCTCTTGATCAGGTTTCTACCAAACTAATGTAGAGGGAGCGGGCCAAACGAACATGGCCAGAACCCTCTGTTGTTCTTGAAGGTCGTCGTATTCTTTGCAATGGAGGAGGTCGGAAACCGGTGCTGGTGATTGGCACTAGTGGAACTCGAGAGCAGCGTCCGACAACATGGCTGGCCGCGATGAAGGCAACTGCATGACTATACTAGCGAAGAAGGGCCGTGGCCCATGTGCCGCGATAGAGCAAAGGTGGCGACCGGACGCATTAATGGGCGACAGCGCATGTATGCGCTGCCCGGCGAACAAGTGCTGCGACTTTGTGTGGCCGAGGTGAAGGGAGGGCGGCTGAAGTTCAGCCGACCGTGGAGGGGCGGTGCACGACGCACCGCCAGGAGGAGAGTAGACCGGCCATCTAACTGGCTGAGCTGGACTGAGTGAGAGTCACAGTAGGCCCTGCGTGTTGGCTGGACACCGAACTACTGAAGACATTCAGTGATTGGGAAAAGGGGGCGCGTGACCCCCCCCCCCCCCCCCCCCCCCCCCGCATGGGGCCAGGCTGGGCCTCCCAGCACGGGTCGCGTGGACTGCGTGGGCCGGTCCGAACCCAGTGGGATGGGCCTCTCCAGCGGGCAGGGTCGGACCGGACCCAGACCCGTTTCAACCCATTCCACATTATTTGCCGTAACTTTGGCACTGGGCGTTAGTTTGATGAACCTTATGCAGCAGTGGAAACCTTAGAGTGAGACATTCCTTTTGGTATATGCCAATTGGGATTTGGATAAAGCTGGGGTACGGTCGGGTTGGATCGAGCACGAATCCAACGGGCCCTCGAGACTAAAAATCTAATAACTTATAGACCAAGTGTCCGATTGATGCATCGTCTATTGTGTTGAGACCCCTTTTACATGACGTTCTATTGGGATAATTTTTCGTGGGACTTCATGGAAGTTAAAGTATCAACCAGTGACTTGAGGAGCGTACCCTCCTAAAGATGATCAAGCTTAGTGCAGGAACCCTATAGCTGGTTGTAGCATGAGAAAGGGATCCTATGCGGGTCTGTGCTTTAGGATACTTCTTGGGCCTGTGATTGAGGGTTCTACATGGATCCACTCTACGAATCCATGCGGGACTACTCTAGGATCCTGTGTGGGTCTGATGATGTACTAGGATGCTCTGTGGGTCTGATGATGTACTATGATCCTGCGTGGGTCTAATGATGTACTTGGATCCTGTGTGGGTCTGTGATTTAAGATCATTCATGGGTTTTCCTCTAAATAGAGTAAGATGAATTAGTAGTTACATCTAATAATCTCTACTACTGTACCTAAGTTATACCTGGTTTGAGCTGAGTCCTTACCTTCGTGGTGATACCTTTGTGGTATTCTTCTATCTGGAGTACCTTTGTGGTAATTACCTTTGTGGAGATACCTTTGTGGTATTATTCTATGTGGCATTAACTTTGTGGTACTTACATTTGTGGTGTTACCTTCTTGGTTTTCCTTCCTTCATGGAACAGTTGAGCTTCGGGCTAATGTGTTGGGCCTTGTGTTTCCTCATGAATGAGATGTGTATACTTGATAACTTAGGTATATGTATGGGCATATACCTAAGTAAGGCTGTCCGTTGTTTTCCTGATTTATGGTTTATACTTTGTGGGTTTTGTGAGACCTTGAGGGTCTTAGGGACCCAACTGAGTATCGTTATACTCACCCATACACGGGCTACGCCTGCACCTTTTTGTCTTTGGTGAAGACGACAAACATCGCTGACTGAGGACAAGGGTACCCGGATTGGAGGTAGCTTGGAGGGGGTCCTTAGATGAGGTGTACAACAGATATGACCATTCTGGGGTTGCACCTACCCTTCAGGTAGGATCTTTGGTGTGTGTTCATAGGAACTGTTTCAGTTTAATTGTACCTTTTAGTTTCTTGTACTTTCGAGTTGGGCTTGTATTCTCGGCCCTTTTACTTACTGTACTCAGTCTGTTTACTATTCAGTTTACTCGTGTTTGTATCCTACTGTGTGCTTGGTTTCCTGTGTTTATAGGTTTTAAAGGCAATTCCTTCCCTGTTTTAGGTAATATGCCTTTTGGTTCTAGTCGCCAGCCCCTGGCCTATGGAAGGCGGGCTTTGGGTAGTCACGACACGGGCCCTGGGGGACGGGTCGTGACAAATTGGTATCAGAGGAGTTGGTTCTACCATAGAAAAATGGACAATAATCTTTGAAAAAAATATTGTCATGTGTTATGTGTATGTTTATTAGTTTAGGGAATCTTGTGTTGGTGCGGTGGCCGACACATCCATACACCAGGACCCTGACTTCTGATTTCTGACTCAGTGCACGAAAACACTGATTGCATTTGTGTTTTACAGATTTTACTTTCTGAACTTTTTGAGTAAGCTTACCAGGTATAACTTATTTACCATGAAGCACCTGTTTCTTTTCAGGATGCCTCCACGCAGACATCCATCTAGGGTTCCGGGTATAGTACACACTGATTTCCCACCAAGCGATGAGGCCTCGGTGTAGGGCCCTATTCCATTAGAGGCACCATCTGAGGCACCAGCAGTACCATTACCCATTGGGAAACCGATTCCACCAGCCCCAGCAGTAGAGAGTGCATACTACTTGAGCATGTTGTACGAGTTATAGTTCCATAGACCACCCAGGTTCAGGGGGGAGACCGACCCACATGCGGCTGAGGATTGGCTGGAGGTCATGGTGAGAGTTTTCCGGCATGTAAGGACACTAGCTAATCTCATGGTGATCCTTTCTGCCAGTCTTCTGTAGGAAGCAGCATGAAGATGGTGGAGTTTGATGCTATAGGTTAATGACAAGGTGACGCTTCTCTGGGCAGACTTCGAGAGCCTATTTCTGGTAGAGTTTGTCCCAGTGACTCTTCAAGCAATGTGCATACAGAAGCTTCTTCATTTGTAGAAGGGTATCACGACTGTGGCGCAGTACTCAGTGAGGTTCACTGAACTCTCATGCTACTCCACAGATATGGTGTGAGACCCACTCTTCAAGGCCGAGACCTTTGAGCAGGGACTCGGGTGGGAGATCAGGGAATCGATGATTTCTCTCAGCATCCCGATGCAGGAAAGGGTGTTAGAGCGAGCCCTATTAGTGGAGAGTTTTCCTGTTGCGCAGTTTCCTGTAGCGAGACCCGCTACCGGGAATCACTTAGTGGAGTCTTATACAGCTGGGAGTATACAGACATCACAGAGGTCCTAGAGGACCAATCCTACAGGTGGACGACCGCATGATCCAGGGTCGGTTGTGCGGGGTACCGGAGACAGAGCCAGTCATGCAGGCAACAAGAAATATTTCACATGCGGCGGGCAGGGTCACATGGCTCATGACTTCCTGACCCGCTATACTGATGATCAGAAGACGGTCGATGGACCACCCAGGAAGAGACATAGGTTAATCTAAGGAGGTATGTAGGGACCATGCAGATGTGGCAGTGGACCTAGTCATACAGTTAGCGGTGGGCGACGATTCGAGGTGTTACCACCACTACCACTGGGTGGTCCACCCCGACTATAGGGAGCATGTGGACATGGGCGAGCTCGGCACTAGGAAGTTGAGGCCTATGACCATGGCGCTCCAGATATGATACGAGGTATGATCTGTGTCTACTCCACCTTATCTTCAGCACTTATAGACATAGGTGCCAGTCATTATTTTATTGCCACTACCCTCATTCGGAACTCGGAGATTCTGACGGATCCATTGGCTCGATCCTTACAGCAGGAGAATCCTATGAGAGCAGATTCGACGATTACATACTGGTGCTGGTAGTGTGAGATTACTCTGGGAGGTGAGAGCTTCACCTAGGATATCCTATTAGCGGCGTCGAGGCCTTACGACGTCATCATGGGTATGGACTGGTTAATTACATTTCATGCTCAGATTGACTATATTAGGTGCACAATGTGGTGTGTCCGCACAGATGGGATCGGGTTTACATTAACCATCAAGAAGGGAGCCTTTACAGCACATGATGGGCTTACCTGGTGAAGGGTGCAGCTGATTACACATCTGTTGGCTAGCCTTACCCTCGGAGCGGTTGATGTAGAGAGTCTGATATATCCTGTAGTGGTGGACTAGTATGCAGATGTCTTCTCTGATGATATACCAGGTCTACCTCCTCGTAGAGAGGTATAATTTTACATTTAATTTTACCCTGGGATGACGATGATATCCACGCTAGCATATTGGATGGCTCCCGCAGATCTTCGTGAGCTGCGGGTGCAACTAGAGGACTTGTGAGGGAAGGGATTCATCCTGCCAAGTGTTTATCCATGGGCATCCCCGATTTTGTTCTCCAAGAAGGCAAATGGGAGCTTGAGGCTTTGTGTTGACTATCAGTGCCTGAACCAGGTGACCATGAAGAACAAGTACACACTCCCAAGGATTGATCACCTCTTTGATCAGCTGAATGGAGCATGGTGGTTCTCGAAGATAGACCTCAGATCAGGCTATCACCAGCTTAGAGTACGAGATGAGGATGTGTAGGAGACGAATTTCAGATATTGGTACGACCACTAAGAGTTTTTGGTTATGTCATTCGGCATGACCAATGCTCCAGCAGTGTTAATGGGACTCATGAACAGGATCTTTCATCCTTACCTTGATCGCTTTATAGTAGTCTTCATCGACGACATTCTAATCTACTCAGCTACTGAGGTACGGAGTTTTCTAGGTTTTTCTAGATACTACCGTAGGTTTGTGATAGATTTTTACAGAGTTACAACACATTTATCAGCATTGACGATGAAGGGGAAACCCTTCTTGTGGTCAAAGAGATTCCATCATAATTTTAAAGAGCCGAGATAGAGGCTGACTAGTGCACCCATCTTGGGGCTACTGGAGGAGAGCTTAGGGTACGTAGTGTACTGAGACACATTAGGGACCGAACTCGGAGGTGTCCTGATTAAAGAGAAATCATTGACCATATATAGTTCTCGATAGATGAGAAAACATGAGCATAACTACGCCACCATTGACCTGGAGTTAGCAGGAGTGGTCTTCGACTTAAATATGTGGTGACATTACTTGATGGGTGAGCATTTTACAGTCTACTCGGATCAAAAGAGTATCGAGTATATCCTCTCTCAGATGGACCTGAACCCGAGACAATGAAGTTGTCTTGAGTTCCTATAGGACTATGACTTTGAGATAGTCTATACTCCTTGGAAGGGGAATGTTGTAGTAGATGAAATCAGTATGAGATCTAGTATAAAACAACTAGGTGAGGTGACAACGTAGCTGGCTTCTTTGTAGATATCATTTGTGGATCAAGATGGAGCATCTTCTCTTTAGTCTCTTATAGTCACTCCCCCACATCATTAGCGATTCAGGGAGGCCCAGTGCGGGGACACTGACTACAAGGCTTGACATGCTTAGATATCCATAGGATAGGCACCTGATGGAATTTCTAAAGGTGGGGAGCACACCATAATTTTTAAAGGGCGCACCACGGAACAAATGTCTCTTAGGGAGGAAGTGTTGAGGGAGTTCCATAAGTACCCTCTAGCGGTACATCTAGTAGCGGCGATGATGTTCCAGGATCTCTGATGATAACACTTGTGGTCGGGAATGAGGAAAGTAGTAGTTATGTTTGTATATCGGTGCCTCACTTTTCATCAAGTGAAGGCAGAGCATCAAGTTCCAACAGTCTTAGTACAGCCTTTAGAGGTCCCATAGTGGATGTGGGATGGGATCTCCATGGACTTCGTGACAGGACTTCCACGTACATCCAGGGGTCATGATACTATCTGGGTGATCGTCGAACGACTCACCATGTCGGCCCACTTCCTACCGATCAGAGAGCAGGGTTTAGTATAGATCTTGGGATGCCTCTATGTGCACGAGATTGTTCGGCTACATGAAGTACCCTCAACGATTGTCTTTGATCATGATGCAAGTTTCACTTCTCATCTATGGAAGGGGTTGTAGGAGGCTTTTGGGATGCAACTTCATTTGAGCACCGCCTTCCATCCTCAGACGGATGGCCATACTGAGTAGATCATTCAGACCCTTGAGGACATGATACGTTCTTGCATCCTTGAATTCAATCGCAGTTGAGAGGATCATGTTCCTTTGGTTGAGTTTGCATACAACAAGAAATATCACTACACCATTGAGATGGCACCTTTCGAGGTGTTGTACAGCCGACCTTGAAGATAACCTTTGTGCTAGACTTGCCCAGGGGAGTCAACACTCATGGGACCAGATATGGTATATGCTACCACAGAGAAGGTGCAGATCATCTATAAGTGGATGAAGACTACCCAGAGCAAGAAAAAATCTTATAATGATAGGAGATAGAGACCTCTAGAGTTCGAGGATGGTGACTACGTCTTTCTACGAGTCTCACCTCGATGAGGTTTGTGGATATTTGGCAGGGGAGGAAAGTTATCTCCAAGGTTAATCAGACCCTTTCAGGTCCTTAGTAGAGTTTGTAAGGTGGCTTACCGCTTAACTCTTCCAACTCAGTTTCACCGGGTTCATGACGGCTTCCACGTATCGCAGCTAAAGAGTTATGTGCATTATCCTACCCACGTCATCGACCATAGTGACCTAGACATCGATGATGTGGTGAATTTTACAGAGGTTCTAGTAGAGATTGAGGATTAATAGGAATGGGTCCTTATTTGGTGGTCAATACCTCTGTTGCGCGTTCGTTGTTAGCACGGGAACTTCTAGAAGAGCACATGGGAGTAGGAAGCTCATATTCGTGCTCAGTACGCCCACTTGTTTTGATAGTTTTTTTGTGATATGGATTTTGGGGACATAAATCCTTGATGTGGGGAGAATTTAAAGACCTGGAAATTCCATGTATTTTTTTAATTAGATGGAAATTTTACGGAACCACTAAAATTGACGGTTTGTGATTCTGAGGCCCGGAGTGCCCGGAAAGAATTTTTAAACCTTCTTTTCGTGTACGTTCAATAAATGTGTGAGCAGGTTATTGTAACTTTTAAACTGGTGCTTGGAATTGAAATCTAAGGACACCATTGAACTCAAAGCGCCCATATTCACTTAAAGAGACCTTCACCTTAACCGTAGTAGGTCGAGGGTGAAAGTTATATTTCTCACCTTTTCATGGAGGAATAGAAAAATAAAAATATTTAAATTTTATTTTTCATGTAACCTTATACAGGGTTACGGAGGTGGGGAAAACCGAACTAAAATCTTCTATATGAATGCTATAGTGGTGGAGACCACCAGAACTAAAACACCCCATTTTTAAATTGGTGGTGGCGACCTCCCGAACCCCTCTTAATGTGGGGAAAACATCTCAACTCCCTATTAATTTATTCTCCCATTTAATTGAAATGATTAATTGTGCCAAAAAATTAAATTGTTAAACTTAATTTAATTTATATTGGCACCTCATTCCTTAGAGAGTATTGGTTGGAAAAGGAGAAGGGGGGAACTTGTGGAGGAACATTCTCTCCAATGAAGAACACATCCTAACAAAGATCTTCTCCAATGAAGAACGCGCCACCTCCAACGTGGGATGTCAACGACAACGACGAACCAACATCCGTCCTTCTCTCCTCACCGTCATAAAAAAACATTGAAGTAGGGGTTTTTTTATTCTTTGTGTTTTACAGTGAATTAATCCTCTTGATCTTCTTGCTACCGAACTAATGTGGAGGGAGCAGGCCAAACAAACATAGCCCGAACCCTCTGTCATTCTTCATGGTTTTCGTATTCTTTGTGATGGAGGAGGACGACGACCGGTGCCAGCGATTGGAACTGGTGGAAATCGAGAGTGGTGGTTGGCACCACGACCGACCAAGATAAAGGCGGCGACACGACCACGCCACTAGAGAAGGGACGCGGTAGCAGCTGACCGCACTAAGGGGCGGCGATGCGTGTCCGTGCCACTCGATGAACAAGGGCCACAACTTTGTGCCACGACAGTGAAGGGAGGGCGGCCGATGTTTGGCCGGTCTTGGAGGTGTGGCGCACGACACGCCACTAGGTGGAGAAGGGCCCAAACATCCGACCGATCGATCTGGACCAACCAAGACCTGCAACGGTCCTGTGAGTTGGCTAGTGACCGAACGACCAAAGCCGTTCATTGTTTGGGAGTGTGGGGCGCATGACTCCCCCCGCATGTAGCCAGGCCGGGCCACCCAGTGCGGGCCGAGCCGTGACAGCGGGCTTGGTTGGACCCAGGGGGTCGGGCTAGACCCAACGGGCCAGGATGACCCGAACCGGGTCAGGTCGGCCCGGGCACGATCGGGCTGAGTCAGTCTGACCAGGTCGGACCGGACTCGGACCAGTTTCGACCCATTCCACATTTTGGCCGTAACTTTGGAACATGACATCCATTTGATAAACCGTCCATGGTGCTGGAAACTGCGGAGCGAGATGGTCCTTTTGGTATACCCCACTTGATATTTGGATAAAGGTGGTGTACAGTCAGGTTGGATCAAGCACGAATCCAACAGGGCCCTTCGGACTAATAGGCTAATAACTTACTGACCGGGCATCCGATTGATACACCGTCTATTGCATTGAGACCCATTTTACATAGCGGTCCTTTGGTATACTTTTTCGCGGGACTTAATGAAAGTTGTAGTATCAACCAATGACTTGAGGAGCGGACACTAGTGCAGAAAACGTTTTTTACGTCGGTTATTTTTCATTTTTTACGTCGGTTTCTAGCCGACGTTAATACGGGCGACGTCAAAAATAACGTTTTTGACGTCGGTTATTTAAAAACCGACGTCAAAAACATAAAATCACGATATTTTTGACATCGGTTATTTTAGAACCGACGTGATAAATAAAATGGGAAGGGTTTATCACATCAGTTATTTAATAACCGACGTGACAAAAGGCTAGGAAAATGGTTTATCACGTCGGTTATTAAAAAAACGGCGTGATAAAAGGACGGGGAAATGGTCTATCACGTCGGTTATTAAAGAACCGACGTGATAAACCAGGGGGCGAGGGGTTTATCACGTCGGTTATTATAGAACCTCCATGATAAACCGGGGGGGGGGGGTTTATCACGTCGGTTATTAAACAACCGACGTGATAAACCGGGGGGTGGGGGGTTTATCACGTCGGTTTTTTAATAACCAACATGATAAACCGGGGGGAGGGGGGTTTATCACGTTGGTTATTATATAACCGCCTTGATAAACTGGGGTGAGGGGGGTTTATCACATCGGTTATTATATAACCGCCATGATAAACCGGGGGGAGGGGGTTTATCACGTCGGTTATTAAATAAACGATGTGATAAACCGGGGGGGATGGGGTTTATCACGTCGGTTATTAAATAAACGACGTGATAAACCATTTTGCAGACCTTTTATCACGTCGGTTGTTAAATAACCGACATGATAAACCATTTTTCAGGCCTTTTATCACGTCGGTTGTTAAATAACCGACGTGATAAACCATTTTCCAGGCCTTTTATCACGTCGGTTATTAAATAACCGACGTGATAAACCATTTCCCATGCCTTTTATCACGCCGGTTATTAAATAACCGACGTGATAAACCCAATTTTTTTTTAAAATTGAATGCAGTCATCTTCTCTCCACCATAATCAACCAGAAAACAAATCAAGAAATTGAACCACAAAAACAAAAGTAGATCAAACTTAAGCATGTACATTGATAACATATAAAACATACCCCCTAGCCGGACCCACCCTCATGTATACCCCATGGACAGCCCTCCCCCACCCCGTTGGAGCCCTCACCCTCATGTATACCCCCTGAACAACCCACCCCCACCCCATTGGAGCTCTCACCCTCATGTATACCCCTTGGACAACCCTCCCCCACCCCATTGGAGCCTCCACCACACTCCTGGACGGCCCCCGACCCCCCGGAAAGCCCCAAACACCCCTCGACAACCCCCCCACCCGCCTGAACAGCACCCCCTCACCCCCTCACCCCACTTGATATCCCCCACCACACCCATGGACAACCCCCCACCCTCATGTATACCCCCCACCCCTGGACAACACTCCCACACCCCTGGACCGCCTTCTCACACCCCTGGACAGCCCTTCCACCCCCCTGGACTATCCCCCCCCACCCCACCGGACAGCCCTCCCAGACCGCTGGAGACCCCCCAACCCCACTAAACACACACCCCCACACCCTTGGAACCCCTCCCCCAAAGACCCAAATCCATACCAGAAAAACCATCCTAAGTAAACCAACACAAGAAGCAGAGAAAAATTAAACATTCACTTATATAACATTCAAAACTTACACTGTCAACATAAAAAAAAACTAAATCCAACCTAACCAAATACCAAATACACAATTACAAAGACAATATTCAAAATTAAATTTTACATTACAAACAACTAAAAGTCAATCAAACCTGTAAAATAATTTGACCACTCCACTTGAAAGTGTTTTATGTCTTTAGCAGTATAGGGTTTAGGGTCATCAAAAAGCTATAAATGAAAAAGAAAGTAGTTAACGTTTATAATGAATAAATCAAATTGAAATATTATAGAAAATTTTAAGAGGAAATCATACAATGTCAAAATTCACAACTGTCCCAGTTGTTATTATTTCATACATAAATCTTAACATATAATATCCGCATTCGATGAGGTCTTGTTGTTCATGAAAATTTTGTTTGAATGAGTGTAAATTAAATATATTATTTTTATGTTGTAAATCAAAAAGTACAAATTATAAATGGTTATTTACCTTCGCATTTACATATTTGATCTTTGCACTTCTTTTCTTTGTGTTTTTTTTGAAAGTAGGCCCATGCACTGTTAGAAAATAATACGAATGGGGTAAATTTAAAATTCATTATAATATTTAAAACTATTGAGAAATTGAAACTTACTTTTCCAATATATTCTTAAAACTTTCCTACACATCACCATGGACAGAGCATATCCAATAAAGGGATTTCTCCCTTGGGCAAAAAAACCCCTAACATCCAATGATCATTTATAAAAGGAAATTTGACGTTAGTGGTTTTTTATGTTAAAAGTTAATTAACTCTTTGAGAGAAATGTGTTTTATACCTCTCACAAAAAGGCATCATCCAACATTTTGTGATTATATTCTTTTCAAATATTTTATCAATATAAACCATTCATTGTTCCTCATTCAATGCACATGCTTCAGGGGAAATCAATTGTGGGTCCATGAATCCATATACTTCTATCAGCTCATTCCTCTCACAAACTTTATAAAGATAGCTAATACAAAACATACATAAGTATGCATTTTTAATAAATATAACATAGGGAAAAGGTCTTAAGACTTACATGGAAAAAAATTTCACCACGTTTATTCCCAACTTATCTCGAGTAAGAAGCTCCATGATATCAGTTTTTATAATCCCCACTCTTATTTCACGTCCACAAACATGAGCTTCCATTGTAAACTCATAATAACCTGACAACAAATGTGAATATCTTGAAAATATGTCAAGACCATTTGAATCTGTATCTGATGTCATATCCATTTGTCTTTGTTGTTTTCTATATAATATTTATTTACCTTTGATGTATTCCTGTAAAAAAAATTGAAAAATATATAAGTTTTCAAATGATAAAACAACTTTAATAAAAAAAAATAAAATAAAATATATAACATTCATACCTCTATGGTAATGAGTCGAAGACTTCTGGATGGCCAAATTAAAAAATGGGCAATACTCTGTCCAACTGTCGCCACCTCATCTGTAGGTATTGGTACCCTAGCTGATCTATCTATAATATCCTGTACAGTGACCCTCTGATTCTCTACCTCTAATTGTTGATGATGAACTGTATCTACTATACAATATACCAACCCATATGCTACTATATGATGTTGAGAATCATCAACATACAACTCGCAATAAGTAGGAAGCTGCGGCGGAGGCGTAGGATAAAAAATGGGGTCTGCAGGCTGAGTTAGGGGAGTGGGAGCTACTGGCTGAGGTGGAGGAGTGGGAGCTGCAGTCTGAAATTGTCTTTGCATTTCTGAAAACATAGACTGCACCGACTCTCTAATCTTCTCCTCCATCGTCTCATTAATATTATGAACTTCAGCCTCCAAGGATTCTATTTTTTTATAAACCCCATCAATGTTAGAAGTTGAAGAACATGGCAACACTTTTCTTACCGATACACCTGCCAGATATCCTCTTACACGACCAGGATGTTCGGGACATCCTAATGCTGCAAATAAATTATCTTCCCTCCTAGTAGCTATAAATGTCCCCTCTGAACTCTACTCCTCAAGAGAGTCTTATATTAATTAATTGAACATTTCTGTAATTATTGAAATTATATGAAGAAAATAGTTAACTTAAATAAATAAAATAGATATCTTACAATCCTCTCAGCTATGATTCTCAATTCTTCCAAAAGATATTGCCCTTTTTTTCTCTTCCGAACTCTCTACCATTTTTCATGTCTAGATGGAGGGGATGGAGGGGCCACCTCTCCAGAGCTTGAAGACTCGGCTCTTAGTTGTTGAAATTTTTCCGCCATCATTTGTTCTTCCAATAATGCATACCCTCCCCGAGATGAACAATGATGGTATATATTTTTAGATTGGATCTCTTGATGAACTTTCCTTGTTTGCTGTAATTTAAGAATAAGAAATCATTAACAAAACATTAATAAAATCATTTATATAGGAAAGTTTATAAAAGTTTACATTGCCCTTACCAGAAATGACTCTTTTCATTTACTTTCAAAAAACTATCTCCATGTGTCTTCATCTATAAAAGGATATATACGACATGGATTGTCATGACTCCTATGACCACAAATGAAATTAGATGATAGGGTTGATTTGAAATCCCTCCATCTCCTGGAAGCCAATGATAAACATTTCTTCCGGACTCCTCCAGTGTCAGGAATATCAAATGTCATCTGATAAAGAAGAGGTTAAACATATTATATATACTAGAAAACATTAAGAGAATAGTCAAACAATGACAAAAGATCTTACCAAAATCGTCTCCCACAACTAGGAGATAATCGATTTATTCACACATCTCCAATCGTCATACAGAATGCTTACTTGGCTCTTATCCTGAGTTGCTACAAAACTCTTAAAATCTTTTGCATTCTGACCTCTAGGAATATCATCATCATCAAACTCAATAACTATCCTCTGATCCTGTGTATGGGAAAGTGATAATTTTGGAAAACATGTGCACCCACATTTACCAACCTTTGAACTCTTTGTCGTAATAGGAGCATGTGAATGTTCATCCCCAGAGGTATGACCGGCAATATGCTCCTGTCCAGAATCATGTGGTTTATCATCTGAATGATCTATCATTATCCTTCAAATAAAAAAAACAAACTTCAGTTCACAAATATACAAATTCAAATATTTTAATATTACTATAATCAGAAAATAGAAAAGTGTACTAAGTTACATAATAGTAAACATTGGTAATATGCTAAGCATGTTAAACAATGGTAAAGATGGTAAAGATGGTAAAGATGATCAAGATGGTAAACATGGTAAAAATGGTAAACCTGGTAGACATGGTAAACATGGTAAAGTAATTGTCATTGAACAAAAATAATAGATATATAATTCATGTAATGGTTATAAACATGATAACGTAAACTAAAAAAACTTAAAACAAACAAAAACATATACTTATTTTGTTTTAAAACATGTTTTAATAAATAAAAAACTTACAATATCTATCATTTATGGAAAAAATAATTGTAAACAAGAAATAAACATATGTTACCTATAATTTTAGGAATGCGCAAATGGATTGTTTTCCCAAATTCCTTCATTGTGATCGTTCCTTATGGCAAAAACTATGTCTTCAACATGATCATCATTATGTTCTGTTAATCTTTTAATGGAAGTAGGGATCTCACATAAATCAACATATTCATCAACTTCATCCTCACCAACATATTGTTTTATCTCTTGTAAAATAATATCCCACTGCATATCTGATTGATATACTACATAGAAAATTTGTTTTGCATGTGTTGCCATTATAAAAGAATCAGTTGTGTCTTCCAATCTATTCAGATTAACAAGTGTCATTCCAAATTCATCGTGTCTGACACTGTTGTTACTGTTAAAACATTTACAGTTAAAAACGGGAACTTTAATTTTAAAGTAATCAACCTCCCATATGTCTTCAATCATTCCATAATATACACTTGATGCAGAAATTGGGTTTTTGTCCTTAGCACTAAAAAAATGCATTTCTTCTGCAAACACAAATACACCACTATTCTGAACTACACTTCTATTGTCCTGAGCTTTCATATGAAATGTATAACCATTAATGTCATAACCGGACCATGTTATCACATTTAAACATGGACCACCCACTATCCATTTTAATGTCTCTGATACATCTGATATACCAAGCAATGTATTTTTAATCCATCACAAAAACGTTTTGTTGTGCTCATTCAAAATCCACATTTCTTTCTTCTTTGGATGACATTGTTTCAACTCATTAATATGCAATGTGATATACGGTGGAGAATCATCTATGTTTATCAAGATGTATGATTCTAACTTCTTCATCTGTTCAGCTGACAGTGATTTGACTTTCAAGACGCGAATCCCCTTTCCCTCATTATTAACTCGTTCATGGTGAGATGGAGGCAAACCTATGTGTTGCGCCGCAGTCAAGTAGCTTGTACAAAACTCTGTGACCTCCTCAAAAATATACTTTTCAATAATGGAGGCTTCGGGTCGATATAGATTTTTAACATACCCCTTTAATATTTTCATATACCTTTCAAAAGGATACATCCAACGAAGATATAAAAGTCCACAAAGCTTTATTTCTCGAACCAGATGAATCGTTAAATGCACCATTATATCAAAAAAAGTTGGAGGAAAATAAATTTTGAATTGAAAAAGAATAAAAATTTCATCCTTTTCCAAAAAGTTCAAAGCATTCAGATCAATCGCCTTGTTACAAATTGAATTTAAAAAATAACACAACTTCATTATAGTCTTTCTGACACGAATGGGCAATATTCCATGCAATGCATCTTTTAGAATTTGTTACATCATAACATGACAATCCTGTGATTTCATACCTATGAACTTCAAGTCCTTAAATGAGACAAAATTTTTTACATTAGAAGAATAACCTTGAGGCACTTTGGTATCATGAAGACACTGGCAGAAGCTAATTTTCTCCCTCTTCGATAATGTATGACAAGCCGGGGGAAGAAATGTTCGCCTTCCTTTAGGAGTGGGAGCTAACTCCAAACATATTCCCATTGATAGTAAGTCTAATCTTGCATTCAACCCATCTTTAGTCTTTCCTTTAATATCTAACAATGTTCCAATAAAATAATCACATATATTCTTCTCCACGTGCATGACATCAATATTATGTTTAACTTAATGATACCTCCAATATGGTAGCACAAAAAAATTGACCTTTTCTTCCAAATATGTCTATCATTACCAGATTTCTGTGTCTTTCCCAATGTCACATCAAGGGTTTTCACCATCTCAAAATATAGATTAAGGGATAAAGGTTTTGGAGCAGTATCAAATTCTTGTGAGCCATTGAATGCCTTTTTTAGTCTTCTATAAGGGTATTCCATAAGGAAAATCTTTCGATGAACCATGTACACTATTTTCCTCCCATGATGCAATTGACAATATGACATCTGTTGTTCGCAAATTGGACATGCTTTATACCCTTTAACACTGTATCCAGACAAATTTGCATACGATGGGAAGTCATTTATAGTGAACAGAAGCACTACATGCAGTTGAAAATATTCCATTTTATAAGAATCATACACCCTAATACCATCATCCCATAACAGTTTCAAATCATCAATCAACGGTGACAAGTAAAAATCAATATCATTACCGGGTTGCTTTGGACCAGATATCATTATACTCAACATGACATATTTTCACTTCATACAAACTTCAGGAAAGAGGTTGTAAATTACCAATAAAACAGGACATGAACTATGTGTGCTACTGAGGGTTCGGTATGGATTCATTCCATCTGTGCACAACCCTAGTATGAGATTTATAATTTCATTTCCAAATGTAGAATACTGCGCATCAATTTTCATCCATTGTGGACAATCAGCTGGATGACGTATTTTTCCATCACATACCCGCTTTTCAGCATTCCATATTAACCTTTTTGCATCATGTGAATTAGCAAATAAACGTTTGAAATGATTAATTATACGAAGATACCAAAATACATTTGAAGGGAGATTTGTAATCTCTACACTAGCCTGTGATTTTTCATTCACCTTATACCGTGATGTCCCACATTTAGGAAACTCTGACAGAAATTCATATTCCTTCCTATATATAATGCAGTCATTGAGACATGCATGTATTTTCTTGTATCCCAATCCCATCAGGCATAATATTTTCTTGGCTCTGTAATGTGAATATGGAATATCGTTATCTTTTGGAAGAATGTCTTTCATCAATTGTAGCAGCTCTGTAAAACTTCTGTCACTCCATCCATGTTTCGCCTTCAGGTTAATCAATCTTAACACCTCCGAAAAAACCGTAAAATCTGTACAACTAGGATATAATGGTTTTTCTGCATCACCATATAGACGCACAACTGTCGGTTATATCTCAATTTGTTCTGCTACAATATCGCGAATAATTTCTTAAATTCCATCAGAGTTACCATCTTGCGAATCATCATCATCAGTGACATTCCGTCCAGTTTCACCATGCCAAATCCAAGGGATGTAACTCGGATTAAAACTATGACAAATCAGATGATATTTTATCTCTCTACTTTTCAACTTCTTCATATTCAAACATTTCAGGCATGGATATAAAAAAATGTCACTACTTGGAACATTTTGTTTTGAAAATTCCAAAAAGGAATCAACACCTTCCTCAAATTAATTGCTAATTCGATGTGCCATAATCCAACTTCGACTCATTATTACCTATAACAAATATCAACAAAAAATATATATTTTTAGGATAAGACAAATATATGTTTATATGAAAAAAAATCATAATTTGAATGTAAAATAATTTAAAATATAAAAAAAATCTATGGGTATTTAAGAAAATATGCTTGAATATTATTTTTAAAACAAAATAGAGTTAGATATAACAGTTTTAAATTTCATTGAATCAAAGAAAACCATGCCGCCTACATAGTTGATAGAAAATTGGAGAAAATGGAGTAAACCTGAGAATCACCCCCACCCCCCAGACGACCCCCAAAACCCTCTAGACAGACCCCCACCCCCTTGGACAGCCCCCCACACCCACCCACCCTCTTGGACCACCCCTTGACACCCCCCAACTCTCCGGACAACCCCCACCCCTCTAGACAACACCCCACCCCTCCTAGACACCACCCCCACCCCTACCCCTTGAACACCCCCCCTGGACACCCCCCAACCCTCTGGACAACCCCCACCCCCAGACAACCCCCAAAACCCTCTGGACAGGCCCCCACCCCCGTGGAAAGCCACTCACACCCACCCACCCCCTTGGACACCCCCCAGACACCACCCGTTTCCACATCTTTGATATAACATATTTTTTTTAAACGTGACATTATTAAAAACGTTTCATGAAATCTGATGAAGAGTCCAATCGTATTTCTTATTAAATTTTTCTTACTAGAAAGGGTCTTAGTATTGGATAGAATAATAAATAAAGTGGCATAAAACAGCAATATAATCCTAAAAAATGCATATAATCCATCTTAAATATTTGAATAAATATGTTTGTAATCAACCATCAAATCCAAAAGGTGTGTGAGAGAACAATTAGAGAAAAACTGGCAATGAGAGATCATAGTCATTGAGGGGGGATGGTGTCAAAGGAAACACAAAATCAAATGAACCGAGACCACTTTATAAAGTAATCCGTGAAAATGAAAAACCTACATCAAATAAAATCATGAAACATCAAAAAACAAACAAATACCCATTTGAAATAGAATCTAGTATCTTGATTCAGAAACTCTAAAAAATAAATAAATCAAAATCTCATTGATTGAATCCTGAATTTCTAAAATAGAACAATAAACTGGTTTCACTTTGGTTGGTGGGGCAATTATTTGTTGTATTCGATCATCAATTAGTTTTGTGACATAAAATCAAAAAATCTTGTGAAATACATATAAGTAACATTCATTAATCAAGTTCACATTATTTTTTTTAAAATTACCCATGTCTATATTATCATTAATAAAAAACATTATCATTATTCTCAACTAAAATCATGAGAATTGTGATATTCCCATTTTTATAAACATATATTAATGAAGTTATGATAGAGTTTATCATAACTAATAATATAAAAAATGGTATACTTATCTATAGTAGAGTCCTATAAGACAAAATGGATGCACGATATTTCTGTGACATTTAGATTTTTTAAAGGGATATAATGATGTTTAATACTTCCCAGAAGGGTGAAATTATAAGGGAGTTTAGTGTCTTCTAAAAATACAAAGTGGGTAAAAGTTAATTTGTTTCCATTAATGAAAAAATGGTTTATCATAGATTTATTAGACACTACGAGGGTGAATGATAAATATTTATTTTTTTATGTTCCATTATAACTCATGTGTAAATATTTATTTTAGTTCAATTAATGAATGATAAATGGTTTACATTAATGGTTTTTGTTTTCTAAAAAATGACATCTTCAATATGGATGATTGATTCCTATTCTATGATAAGACACTCAACAAGGATGATTCACTATATATGATGATAATTTCTTTTAATTCTCTAATCACATAAACATTATTGGTTATCCAACTACAAAATTGTTAGATGAACTTGAGTGTTAAATGAAATATAGGATAAAAGGAATGGATGAATCAACCATACCTCAAATTTCTTTTTGATAATGAAATTCAAACCGGTAAAATCAGAAAATATTCCAAATCTTTCCTCAATCGCGCTATAGTCCTTCAATAAATAACCCCAAATATGTTTCCAAGATAGGAGGATTTTGAGTCATTAAATGCAAGGTAATATATCAAAAAAAAATTTATAAAGAAATAAAAAAACATGGCACTCAAGATAAAAACAAATGTCCGGTGCCAACAATATTCAAAAAGATGTAATAGGGTTCGAAATGGAAGAATCTAACCTAGTTTAAACAAAAAAATCGCAAAAAATAAATATAGACTATCCGGAAAAAAATGAATGAAATAAATTCGTGGAATGCTTACTTGATTTTTGCGAGTTGAGATGATAGATCTGAGGAGAGTAAAGATGATAAACAATGAAGCCAAAATGAGTTTAACGCAGGTCGATCGACGAGCCGATTAGGGTTTACCGTGCGAGAGAGACGAGCCGGCAGACTGTCGATCGAAAAATCATAAATGAAAGTCCACGGGGATTTAATTTTTTAAATGTTTTATAACGTCGGTTACTTGATAACCGACCTAAAAAACCACCCGCGCTTTGGTCTTTTACGTTGGTTATTTGAAAACCGACGTAAAAAAACCCCTGCACTTTGGTTTTTTACTTCGGTTATTTTAAAACCGATGTAACAAAGCCCCCGTGCTTTCGTTTTTTACGTCAGTTATAAAATAAACGACGTAAAAAACTCGTAGATATCTCATTTTTTACGTCAGTTATAAAATAACTGACATAAAAAACCAAATTGCGGGGGGTTTTTTACATCGGTTATTTTTTAAATGACATAAAAAAACCGTAGATAACTCGCTTTTTACGTCGGTTATTTTATAACCAACTTAAAAAACCTCCTGCACTATGGTTTTTTACGTCGGTTATAAAATAAATGACGTAAAAAATGCCTAGATATCTCGTTTTTTACGTCGGTTATAAAATAACCGACGTAAAAACTGAACACGCGCGATTTGTAATGTCAGTTATTAAAATAACCGACGTTAAAAAGATACTCAACGCATTTGTTACGTATGTTATTAAATAACCAACGTAAAAAACCACATTTCACAGATTCTCACTTCGGTTATATATAACCAACGTAAAAAACGGTGACGTAAATAACATTTTCTACACTAGTGGGACCCTCCCGAAGACGAGCAAGCTTAGTGTGAGAACCCGGTAGCTGGATGTAGAATGAGAAAGGGATCCTATGTGGATCTGTGATTTGGGATCCATTGTGGGTCTGTGATTGATGGTCCCACATGGATCCGCTCTAAGAATACATGCTGGACTACTCTAGGATCATGTGTGGGTTTGATGATGTACTAGGATCCTGTGTGGGTCTGATGATGTACTAGGATCCCATGTGGGTATGATTATGTACTAGGATCCTGTGTGGGTCTGTGATTCAGGATCATTCGTGGTTCTGCCTCTTAAAAGAGTAAGATGAATTAGTAGTTACATATAATCATCTATACTAATATAACTAAGTTATACATGGTATGAGATGAGTCCTTACCTTTGTGGTGATACCTTTGTGGTATTTTTTTCTAGAGTACCATTGTAGTACTTACCTTTGTGGCGATACCTCTGTTGTATTATTTTGTGTTGTGTTACCTTTGTGGTACTAATCTTGTGGTGTTACCTTCATGGTTTTCTTTCCTTCATGGAACAGTTGAGCTTTGGGCTAATGTGTTGGGACTTGTGTTTCCTCATGAATGAGATGGGTATGCTTGATAACTTAGGTATATGTATGGGCATATACCTAAGTAATGTTTTCAATCATTTTCATGCTTTATGGTTTATCCTTTGTGAATTTTTTGTGTCCTTGAGGGTCTTGGGGTCCTTACTGAGTATTGTTATACACACCCCTACATGGGCTACGCCCTCACATTATTGTTTTTGGTGTAGACGACGAACAACACTGACTGAGGAATTGGGTACCAGGATTGAAGGTAGATCAGAGGGGGACCTTAGACGAAGAATACCACAGAGATGACAGTTTGAGAGCTGCACCTACCCTTCAGGTAGGATCCTTGACGGTTGTTCACAGGAGCTGTTTCAGTTTACTTGTACATTTCAGTTTCTTGTACTTTCCAATTGGGCTTGTATTCTGGCCCCTTTTACTTACTGTACTCACTCTATTTACTATTCAATTTACTCTTGTTCATATCCTATTGTGTTCTTGGTTTCCTGTGTTTATAGGTTTTAAAGGCAATGCCTTCCCGATTTTATGGAATACACCTTTCGGTGCTAGTCGCCAGCCCCTGGCCTATGAAAGGTGGGTTTGGGGTAGTCACGACACGGGCCCCGGGGGACGGGTCGTGACATACTTATTGAAAAAATATGTTCTTTCTTATTCCAGAGATCATTGTATATATTCATTAAATCCAAAAAAAGTTATAAAATTCATCCATGATAACATAGACTACGTTAACAATAAATATTGAATCTGTTTCATGATAATCAGTACTATCAAATTTAGTTTATCTATATCAATCAACTCTTTATCAAAGCTAAACACAATTTTCCTAAAATCAATAACACATTAAGGTTTACCCTAACTTGATCAAAATATCAACTTTCCATTAAATACCTTTTCTTGGACATCATAACAACTTAATTTAACCCTTTAAATCCTTAATTAAAAACTTATATTGATAATAATTTTATATTTCATGATTTGTACAACAAAATATTTGAAGTCCAAAAACAAATACACTTCCAAAATATAACATTATTCTTAAACCATTAATCAAGATTCATTATCTTATTCATAAATACACCATTCCTATAATATTAAATGTGAATTATTTCTTATAATTTATCATCCTCAATTTATTTATTATTCTTACATTTAACCTGAACAATACTATTAGAACATCTCAGACCTTTCAAAAGTTTTTTGCAGTTTCTTTATCATCAGAAGTATAACCAATACTCATACCACCTTCCTGATTCTCATAATATTATTTATACTTAGGACATCGATTTGTATAATTCCCATACTTTCCACATATGAAACAGTCAAGGTTAACCTAGTTCCTTATAGTTCCCTATATTTAGTAAGACCAGAAAGCATAGTATGAAAAACAATTATCATAAAAAAAAATCATATAATCATGAAAATCACTTATAGGATGTCAAAATCATGACTACTACATATTTAATCTATAAAACCTCAATATTATCATTAAAAATAACCCTAGAAATATCCATAGAAAAATATCTCAGGATATCACTAATGTTTTCTCATCTAATTTTCTAATGGTTGACTAAAGCTTTCCATTGATACCAATTATAGTGACACAAGATGAAAATATATGTACTTTATATGATTTTAGATGAATATTCATCACATTAAAAAAGTAAATACATGAGTACCATAATAGTTTAGTGTCTTTGGAAACATGGAAGCACATTCATCAATCATAGAAAAAATAACTTCAATGTTTCTCACAATGATATTCCTATTTAGTTATCCTACCTAAAACATTTCTCCATAACTATGGGAAATGAAACATATGAAATAGTTAAATCTAATTCTTGATATGGTTAAATAAGGAATACATAATCCTAACATGAACATAATGGTATGTGTAGCATGAGAATAAAAATTTAAGATCATACTGAGCATATAAATGATCTTGAACACAACTTATTGAATAAATATTTGCAGTATATAAGAGATTAATTATAAAGGAATCGAGATCAAAAGTCATGAAAGTATAAAATAGGAATAAGGAATGAAATTGTGTAAGGCACATAAGCATATGAAATCATTCCTGATAATATCAGGCTCATTGAAAATACTTATCCGAGAACATCATGGGGGATACACCTACTGGGTGGGACACACCACTATCCCAAGTCGTAGCCCATTCCTTGTAGTAGAATGGGATCACTACCTAAACCATTTATTTGTCATGGATAACTCACAAAACCATTTTTTAGTCAAGAATATCTCCAAAGTCCATATTAGTATACAAGGTTCAATCCCAATATGATCTTAATAGTCAAGGTTCACTCGCAAGATAATCTTAGTAGTCAAGGTTCGCTCGCAAGAGCATCATGGCAGTCAAGGTTAACTCCCAGGACCATCACAGCAGATAAAGTAATTTACTGAACTCATTTAACTCCCTATTTGATCTATTTATATATCATGAGATACAAATTTTTACCCAATGCATTGGATGGAGGTATAGGTCCCACCCATCTAATAATGAAATCTTACATAAGTATTCCACAAGATTATACAAAATCATATCATAACCAATGAAATAAAATGGGTATCATAAAAATGTAATAATATTATAACCTATGGAAAATATATAGGTTACATAATAATTTCATCAAATCATAACCCATGAGAAGAATCATGTATCATAATCACATAAACCATGAATGAGAAACATGTTTCATAAACATAAAACCTTTGAATGATAACAGGTTTAATAAAAATTATTCCATAAAAAACATAATGAATTCAGAGAAAGAATATGAAATTACCCATGAATAATATTCTTATAATTGAATTATTAACACCAACGTATTTCATCTTTTATGGAAAATAATTTTAAAATATTATTTTAAAAACATTTTTGAGTAAAACTTACTTTTTTTTTTAAAAACAATTTTTAAAAAATAAAACATTTTTGAAAATCATTTTCATTAAGAATAGATTTAAAAACATATAAGGATGCTTTTGAAAACATTTTCTTATAATATATTTTCCTTGAAAATTATATTAAAATGCCAATTAAAAAAATAATGTTTTTAAAACATTAGTTTTTTTAATAAATCAAATTTCTGACTGAAGAGATAAATAAGGTCATATTTTCTTTAATACACATTATTAATTATCATAAGTACCAATGAGTTGGAAAATGGTTCCAATACATGAATATATCATGAATAAATATTGTATAATAAAATTTATGAGATTTTTAGAGATACAAATAATAATATTTCATAAATCAAATAATAATCTTAAACAATCCCGAAAAACGATAAGATTGTAGTAATAAACAATTACCACATTGGTAACTCAATTAGACATTATGTTAAAACATAAAATTTAGATTAATATACCTGGAATTAAATAGATTAATTATAAATTATGTCAAAGGTAATTATATACGCGTTATAAAATAATGTAGGTATATAACATAACATGTGTCTCAAAGAATGAAAATTGAGACAAAAAATTACCTTACAGTATTGTAACTTTAGAATTGTAAAAACCATAAAATATATATTATAAAATTTATATGTAAATACCCATAAATTTAAGTATAATAATCATGGAATAAATTCATTCATATTATATATATCACACATAATAGATGAGTAGTGAATACGGCATAAATCTCACAGAAATAAAAGTGAGACTAGAAATCCCATTACCACTTGAGTAACTATTGAAGCATGGGATCCGTGAAAGAATAAAATAAATTTAAATATTGGAAATCATGAAATAATATATATATATATATTTGATATAAAATATTATATGTCAGTATATATATCACACAGCTATAGTAAGTGGTTAATAAAACATATATCTCACAGAAATAAAAGTGAGATGAGAAAACCCTTACCTTAAGTCTAGTATTTCATTATACATGTTAAAAACTAATATATAATAAATATTGGTTTATTATAAATCTATCGGAGAACTATATTATTATATATAATACCATATATAATTTTGTTATGACATTATATGTCCCTTTTATTAACAATTTGATGAAAAAGTTACATCTCAGGTAATAACCACTTTATTTTTCGTATATGTTTTTTCTTGTTATTCTTGATCCTATTAATCAAATCATGATTTAATTATTTAAATAATGTAAAACATGATATAAATATCATATAGAATTATTATCTTAGTATTTTACATTATCTATAAAAGATAGAAATATGAAATGGAATACACTATTCGTAGAGATAGTGGGCCATACGTACGCATGAACAATATTTTCATTTTCTTATTGTATTGAAATAAATAAAGTATATAACATATATATATTATAATTAAATTATAATTATTATGTATTATAATTATATAATTTTAAAAAAACCATTATCAATACATTTTATTTAATGTGGAACGAATCAAATCACTTTGAGGAGGCAGTAGTCCACACATATATAAACTAAGTTTTTGTATTCCCTTAAAATTAAAAGGTTGAAGGTATGTGTTATATAATAGTTCAAAAAAATATAAATACATCATAAATAACTTATATATTAATATGAAAATAGTAATTCCATCATTATTCTAAATCGGGAGACTTGGTAATGGAAGAATGAATGACATCAATTCGTGTGGTGATAGTTTCCCTTACACATGGACGATGATTTCATTTCCCATTTGATGGAAGAGTGTGAGTGTGTGTATGTAAAACCCTTAAAATGAAAATTTATTAGTAAATTTAGGATACTTATGATATTATACAATCATATATTAAGAATAATTTATGGGGTGGAGAAATAGAAAATCTAAATTGCAGGTTGAAGGATATTACGTCATCTTTGGGTAATTCTTTTTGGTTTTCTTCAAAGGACTAACTTGATTTGATTTATGCCCACATTTATGCTTCTAAGATGAAAGGAGGGAATTTTTTAGTTTATATTATAATATTCTTTCCAATCCAAAGGTCTTGAGAGGTGTCAATATGTTGGGGGTGATTTCCCATTTATAGTGTAGGAGGACTAGTATTCTTGTGAATATAGAAAGGTAAACACTATTGACATGTCTCCCTTACAAAACGTGCCTCCAATAATGGTTAATTTTTTATAAAAGGGATTATATGGATTAAATATGTCTGTAAAATGTATTTTTAACATATTTCTTGTAACTCCCCAACCCCAGTTACCCAGTGTCGGTTAATTATTATATAACATTGGTATGATCACAAGTGATCAAATCCTAAAAGACCGATTAGTTTAGTAGCCTTGGAAATACTAGGTACATTCATAAGTTTTACATTACATTATAAAATGAAAAACTACAACAACATAGTCTCCATAGGACACACTCATATCTCATATACTATCCCTACAGGTCAGTCATAATATACTTCTTCGCATCCTAGGAAAAATAAAACATAGAAAGGGGTGAGATCAGATGCTCAGTAGGGATAACAATATAGCAGAAACTTTCATAAAAAAGGATAAACATTTATGGAAACATATAAAACTAAAACAAATACTTTTAAACTTTAACTTAAGAATCATATGGGAATGATATAATCAAATAATTTTATTTACTTATTCACATGGATATTCAACTACTCAAATAATCACATGCAACAAAAATAGCACTTTCACAATGGTAGAATGCATAACGCTAGAATTCATAACCACATAGTCAAGGCCTTGTGCCAAGACTACAAATAAGATTTTGTCAAGGCCTTGTTCCAAGACACTAGTTTGTCTCATGAGACCTACCGATGCATCAAGCAGCTATATCAGGCTCCACCCATCACTTATTAAGTCCAGTGCATTCCTCATATGAAAATGTTTATACATAACATAAACATTCGCATTAAAACTAGCATAAGAAATGTCAATAATTTATCCATAAACTATGAATGATGTAAAAATCAACATTAAAACATATCACAAAACCTGTAACACAATATGAAAGTTTTTTATCAAAATAAATCGAATTCAAATAATCTTAAAATCTATCAAAGGATGTTGACATAGATGAAATCAATTTTTTTAGAGAATTATCTCTTTATATTTTGAAATCATTTAAAATTATTATAATTATAAAATAAAAAATTTATTTTGAAAGTACTCTTATAATCTTCTAAGGGAAGCTTTGAATATGTCATAATGGCGGAGAATAACCACATCCACCGTATAAGTTTAAAAATACATTTTTACCTTAATTTTGTCGAAAGGGTCATAAAGTACATTGTTTGGAAAAAACAGAAAGATTCCTTTTAAAACATATAAGGTAAAATAATGGTATAAATTATTTTAACCCATTTTATATTAAATAGTAATAATGTTTTGAAATCCATTTTAAAGAAACACGGATGTGGATCATAAAGAGGTCCCAGTAGATACTTATGTAAAAACAACATCGGATAATAAAGAGATTGTGAGATTAACCCTTACCTTGTACTTTTTCTTAGTCAATGGTATTTTAACCTTAGGTATAATAGTTAAAACATATTTATTAAATTATACAAGAACTATATAAATATATATGTTATCATATATGATATTATAATATTTATTTGTTAATAATATTTTAGTAGTATCATTGTTTCAGGTGTTAACTGATTTGTTTTCCTCTATATGCTTTGTTACGTAAGTAATGTTTTTTATGGATAGGATGTATCTTATTCATATTAATAATTATATTAATTCTTTAAACATTATTTTTAATCATCAAATGATAATTATTCTTGGAAGGATATGATGGGGATTGAATCTCATCGCGTTCGTGGAGACAGTAATCTGTACGTACACACGAGCTGCAATATCATTATTTTGATATTAAAGTTGTATATAATTTAAAGGTATATCATATATAAATAATAGTTATCATGTTATATAAATTAATAAATCAGTTATACTCATTATTATACCCATCCAAATGATGAAGTGTTTGAATAACAAACTTCACCACGATGTGGAGACGGTAAGCTGTACGTACGCAAGTATGGTGACTTTGTCATTTATAGCATGGATAGAATAATGAATAGGGTTGAAAAATTTTAATAATAACATAAAAATATATATAATATACTGGATTTATTATTTTAGAATGGAAAGAACAAATAAAGAGGAAGTGGAATAGGAAAAGAACTTGAAAGAGGTGATGAAATATTTACCTCTTCTTCAGGTTCTTCCTTTTGATTTGATCAAAAGGGATCCTTAGGTTGAATTACATACTAAAATAAGGCCTCTAGTATTAAGTTAGGATAGTTGAGAGGATATTTGGGTATGGTTTTTCTGAGAAACATGACTGTGAAGGTGTGAATTTGAGAGAAGGGAAAGTTCCCTTTTATAAAAGTGATGAGGGGCACCTTAGGAAAAGATTGAAATATTATTTTATAATAAAATCATTTTCGGTTCCTAATGGCTAAAAAAAGATTTAGTTAAATTATAATGTGGGTAGGGGTCAAAAAACACTCAACCAATAGGTTTTAGACAGGTTTGGGTCACTATATTAACCTTATCTTTTAGATTCAACTATTTGTTAAATAGTTTGACATTTACCATGTCTCTTTATATTTTTATATTAGATGGTTAATAAAATTACTATAAACTTTCAAGAGAACCTCAAGTGGTTCATTAATGTCACATATAATATTATTTAATCCCTTTGGATGAGCCTTAGATTTTTATAAATTTAATATCAATTAATATTATATTATTTGTTTTAAAAACTCTTTTATATAAATTTTGACATTATTTGGTGTTTTGTTTTTATTAAATTCATAACAAAATTATTACTTCGAAAAAAATTCATTTAATAAACCCTAACATGTCATATTAACCTATAACATTAGTGCAATTCATTAAAAGTCTCAAATTAGATTTATTTGGATATTTACAATATCAATTATTTTAATCTTTCATTAATAAGGTAATTACTACATCAAAATTGTATAATAAATAATTTTAATTATTTATTGTCTAAAAATTATAAATAAAATACCATTATGTCTTAAATCTATTTATATTTATAATGAATTATTATAATATAATTTATCTTATGTATAACCCTATATTAAAAATGTTTTAGTTATTAAACTTCGATTTTAACTCTTTTAACTCTTCTTTAAATAAAATAATAATAAATGTCCTAATCTAATCAAAGTGAACCTAAAAGATCTTATTTTATTTATAAGGTTTTTTTTGTCTAAATACACTCATCCAATAGAATTATGACTTGTTTTAGGGTAATAATAATATCATTTTTACCTTTAATTACCCAATTTACTTTTAATCATGGTAAATAAAAGTTAAAAGTTACTATTCACTAAAAATAGTTTTTATCTTATTGAAAAAAAATTTATTTACTGATATCAACCGTGTCTCTCAGATTTTTAAAATTCAACTCACAAAAGCAGTAAAATTATGTTTTATGCAAATTTTCAAAAGCTCATAGGAGGTGGGTAAAAGATGGTAAAAAGTTCAATAAAATCTTTATATATCGAAACATATTATAAAATGACTCCAATGAATTACATTGAACTTATATAGGTATTATGTATCTATTTTTACCTAAAATAAATTTAAATAAAATAAATAATCATTTAAATAAAAAATCGGTTTTAAACAATAACTCAGTGTTTTTCACTATTCATCAAAAATTGAAAGTTTTCAGAAAAATACAAAAAATTCACCCTAATCTAATTTAGATATTCTGAATCCAAAAATAAAGTCCATTTTGAAAGATAAAATTTATAAAATTTCAAAAAGTGGGTATTAATATTCATGACGGCTAGTTTGATTGGTCGCGGTGTGTTAGAATCTCGAAGTTGCGTACAATGCAAGCTATTACATTATTCAAAGAGAAACATACCGTGGAAGCTTGGGTAGTTACATTATTCTCTCTTTCAAATAATTTTTTCAAAAAAATTCCTAGAATAGTATCGCTCAAAAATATTCGGGTGGTTCTTCATCATAAGTTCCTCGCGTTTCTACATTGCCTCTTCCATCTTATGATTTCTCCACATAACTTTTACCAGGAGAGTCTTTCGGTTTCTCAACACTTGTTCTCTGGTATCAAGAATTCTGATAGGCTCTTTTCAATAAGACAAATCAGTTTCCAATTCATTTTCCTCATAGGTTAGTACATGCGTTGGGTCAGGCTTGTATTTTCTCAATAGTGATACGTGGACTACATCATGAACTTTGGAGAGACATAGAGGCATTTCAAAATGATAAGATACAACTCCAATTTGTTCTGTAATTTCGAAAGGTCCGATATACCTGGGACTCAATTTACCCTTCTTATCGAGCCACATAATTTCCATCCAGGAAGATACCTTCACGAAAACATGATTTCCTGCCTGAAATTCCAAATCCTTCCTTCAGTTGTCAGCAAAGATCTTTTGCCTACTTTGAGCTACTTTGATATGGGGTTGGATTACCTTCACATTTTCCATCATTTTGTCAACAAGTTTTGGGCCTATGAGTTTTCTTTCACCAACATCATCCCAACAGGTTGGTGTGCGACATCTCTTTTAGTATAACAATACATATAGTGCCATATGAACACTTGAATGGAAGCTATTTTTAAAATAAAATTATACCAGAGGTAAGTATTGATCCCACATACCTTGAATGTCAAGTGAGCAAGATCTCAACATGTCTTCTAAGGATTCAAAAGTCTGTTCTGATTGTCCATCAGTTTAAGGGTGGTAGGTAGTGCTCAAACAAAGTTCAGTATCTAGGGATTTCTGATGACTTTTCTAGAATCTTGATGTAAAATGGAGATCACGATCAGAAAAAATCGATAGTGTTACTCCCTGATGTCTTACAAATTCATTAATATACAGTCTTGTTAAAATTTCAAGTGGTAAATATTCACTTATAGCAAGAAAATGTTCTGACTTGGTAAGATGATCAACAATGACCCATATTTCATCATTCCTTCTAGGATTATTTGGTATCCCAATGACAAATTCCATCATAATATCATCCCATTTACACTCAGGTATGGGAATAGGTTGCATGAATCCTCTAGGATGTTGTCTTCCAGCTTTCACTTGTTGAAAAACCATACATCTTGACAGAAAATCAGCTATCTCCCTCTTCATGTTGTCCCACCAAAAATGTTTCTTAAAATATCTATACATCTTAGTGCTACCAGGGTGTATAGATAAATTGGATCTATAAGCATAATTGAACAATTCCCTTTTCAGATCAGGTATATTGGGAACACAAAGTCTCTTCCAAAATTTTAAAATCCCATCTTCATATATGAATTCGATCAATCTCCCATTTTTCACAGCTTGAATTTTATTTTGAAAATTCTCATCATCAGCCGAAGAAATTTTTATTCTTTTTAGTAAAGTTAGTTTGGCTACCATTTGAAAAAGTATTGATGTTCCACCTTCCATGATTATTCCCATATCCATTTTCACTAGATCCATGTAAATAGGATTCCTTTCAACTCTCATCTTGTTCAAAACACCATGATCATTTCTGCTCAAAGCACTTTCCACCTTATTTTCCTTCCCCAGGTGGTAGTGTATTGTGCAATCATAAACCTTGACCAGTTCAAGCCATCTTCTTTGCCTCATGTTGAGTTCTTTCTGTAAGAAAATATACTTTAAAATCTTGTGATCAGTATAAATCCCACGTTTTCACCATATAGATAGTGTCTCCAAATCTTCATAGAAAATATTACAACTGCTAAATCAAGATCATGAGTATGACAATTTTTCTCATGAATTTTAAATGTCATGATGCATAGGCAATAAACTTATTATTCTTCATAAGAACACAACCATGTCCTTTCTTTGATGCTTCACTATAAATTAAAAACCCATCATTCCTTGATGGTAGAGTCAAGATAGGAGCATTGGATAATCTACTCTTCAATTACTCAAAACATTCTTCACACTCTTTTGTCCAAACAAATTTAACCACTTTACGTGTGATATTGGTTAATGTGTTATCCTATCAGGAAACATCGGTTCTTTTGAGCCGTTGGTATAGGTGATATTAACCAATGGTTTTCATTAACCATTGGTAATGATCTATAAAAATTGATTTTTCCCATCTTTTTGATGAAACTGTTGGGAAATATTGGATGAAAATTAGTTTTCCCAATGGTTTCATCAAACAGTTGGGAAAGATGGGTAAAAGCAATTTTCCCAATGGTTTAATGAAACCATCGAGAAAACTCTATCTTTCCCAAGGGTTTTTAAAAACTGTTGGGAATGATTTCCCCCAAATACAGACCACCTGAACCCCACTCAGCCCGATTGCAGACAGAACCTAATCGAGCTCCTGAATTCTTCTCGGATGCGACACTCCTTCCAGCCAAGATCCATCTTCAATCAAACAAAATCTCATTTTACACTTCAAATTAGTAAGTGTTACCTTAGTTTTAGCGTTATTCCTCTATTTTTTTGGTGTTTGATGTTTTGATTTAGGCTAAATTAGGGTTTCTTTCTACGGAACCCTTGGATTTGTTTTCTGTTTTTTTTCTACACTTCAAACATGGTAAACGGTTTGTTTAGTGGGGTGATATGGTACTTTTTGTGGAATTTATTTTAGTTTAAAATTGTATTTTTATTTGGATAAATTTATGTTTCAATTTGAGGTGGGGGAGGGTGTCAAGGACTGTCCAAGTGAGGTGGGGGAGGGGTTGTCTAGGTAGGGGGGGGGGGGAGGGGGCTGGGTTTTCCAAATGGGGTGGGGGTAGGGCTGTTTGGGGTGGGGGAGGGGTTGTCTATGTAGGGTGGGGGGGGGGGGGCTGTCTAGGTAGGGTGGGGGAGGGGGCTGGGTTGTCCAAATGGGGTGGGGGTAGGGCTGTTTGGGGTGTGGGAGGGTGTGCAGGTGGGGTGGGGGAGGGTGTCCATGAAGAGTTGTCCAAGTTGGATGGGGATGGTGTGCAGGTGGGGTGGGGGAGGGACTGTCTATGTTGGGTGGGGGGGATGGGTTGTCCAAGTGGGGTGACAGTAGGGTTGTCCAGGTGGGGTGGGGGGGGGGGGGGCTGTGTTTTCCAAGTGGGTTGTGGGGGGTAGGGGTTTCCAGGTATGGTGGGAGGGGGGGGGGGGCTGGGTTTTCCAAGTGGGGTGGGGGTAAGGTTGTCCACGTGTGGTGGGGGGGGGCTGGGTTATCCAAGTGGGGTGGGGGTAGGGTTGTCCAAGTGGGGTGGGTGGGGTGGGGGTAGGGCTGTCCAAGTGGGGTGGAAACCCTAAATTCAATGTTTTAATTGAATATTTGGTTTGTTTTATTAGGGATTAGTTGTATGAGAACTACTGGAAAACTAACCTATACAAACGGTTTGGAACTGTTGGTATATGCCTCCAAATCGTTGGTATAACCTATACCAACGGTTTGGAGAACCGTTTCCATGTAAGCCATTGGGATAGGTCTATACCAACGGTTTTCCCAAAACTGTTGGTATAGACCTATCCCAATGGATTTGGAAACCGTTGGTATAATTAATATGAAAATCTATACCAACAGTTATGGAACCGTTGGTATATGTAGTTCAAAAAAAAACATTCGATGGGATTTGATCCCAGGACCCCTAGTTTATTATTCAATGACTTAACCACTAACCTAACATGACTTTTGTGAATATAATTACATAAATATATATATGTATTCTCCTTATAATTTCAAATTTTGATTTATATAATGTTCTGGGTAAGAATAAATGATAAAAAATCAAAGGATATATACAAACGGTTGTCAAAACCGTTGGTATAGGCCTATACCAACAGTTTTGACAACCGTTTGTATTGATTTTGATTCTGGATGAGTTTGGGGCAATGTTGATTTGTGGGGGACCCTTCCCAACAGTTTTGGAAAACCGTTGGGATAGGTATACCCTTTCCCAATAGTTTTGGCCAAACCGTTGTGAAAGATGTCCACAAAGTGGACTTTTCCCAATGGTTTGGCCAAACCGTTGGGAAAGGGTATACCTATCCCAACGGTTTGCCAAAACTGTTGGGAAAGGTGGCCAAAATGTGGGCTTTCCCAACGGTTTGGCCAAACAGTTGGGAAAGGTGGCCTCAAAGTGGGATTTCCCAACGGTTTAGCCAAACCGTTGGGAAAGGGAACCTATACCAACGGTTTTTACGAACCGTTGGTATAGAAGCGTTGGGAAAGGTCATATTTCCAGTAGTGTAGGCATTCCCATTCCTATTATGGGTGGTTTTAATCAAAAGTTATGATGTTTGAACCATTTATGATGTTGTTGTCTCTATTTAATCTCGTTTCCCCTAACTTAACATTAAATTCTATGTCACATTTGGTTTCTGTTTTTTTAATTTCCTGTTAAGTTATTTGTGGTCGATGATTGTCTCATGTTAATTGTTTTCAATGGTTTGGCGTGGAAATTGGGAATTTACTGTGACTTTTCCAAATGGGGGTGCCTTGAGAATACTCCAAATATTTGTTAAAAATGATCAAAGGGATTGTATTATTTAAAATGGATTTTGAAAGATATTTCAGAAATGATTTAATATTGAGGAAAGTGTTTTATTAAAATGACATTTTTTAATAAGGCTTGTGTAATGTATTTTGTTATAGTATACTTGTTATGTGACTATGTTTGGTATTAAGTAACACATGAGGTAACTGGTGTGCAAGAATGTGTTGTGAAAGAGATTCCATGGTTGGTTCAAGATTATATTTACGTTTTGATCCTATTAATGAGTTGTTTTAAAGATATTTTGAGATATATACCTGTTTAATCCTTCTGTTTACACAGCGTATGAAACCTCTACCCTCATTTAATCAATGAAATCAAGTCATTAATTCAAGCCTTCATTCTCACTAGCGTTTAAGAAAATGAGTGATGTAAACCCATCCTCACATGATTTCATACCTTAGATAGTGTCCAACATATGAAATACGAGCTTTTGAATTCATCAGTAAACCAGGATCATATATTCCATTTCCCACAAGATGACTATACTAATATAACTTTAGGTTTAATTAAATATGGTTCTCATTGTACGATGTACATTATGTGTCCTTCTTGGCCAACACTCACTTTTATGAGGGTGGGGTGCTTTTCACTACCCATTCGGGCATGTGTAGACATCTATAAAAGTATTAGATAAGTTACAAGTTCAATTCATTAATGTTGTTATCATTGACATACTTTATTATTAATCTCAAATTTAAAAATAAATGTGTTTGTATATATTTAATGAAATTAAATCTTTTTACAAGCCATGAACATCCTATTAGTGTAGAAGCCTAAAATTTATTCCCTCATGGGGTGCACTTGACTTGGGGAAGTAATTGGGTAATGAAAGGTATGACCATAGAGGTGCCAATAATGATTTATTGAACATGAGTGAATGATTTGGGATGCCTATAACACATGATGGGACCTGAGGCATGTGCCTCTTATAGACCTAATTAAAATGAATATAAATAAATTTCAATTTAATTTACGAGTACTTTTTCTTTACAATATTTTAATAGTTCACTACATCGACTAGAAACTTCAACCTTAATCATTTACTTAAATGTATTTTCTATTAAAGATCAATCCTATTGAATTGATTATGACAAAATGACTTATATAAATTCTTTTTATAGAATGGGAAGAAGTTGGATGTATTAAACCGATCAGATCTCAAGCAATTTACAAAACAATTTGGAGAGCTTTATAGATTTTTCACTTCACAATGCTTCAGATAGTGGCCGCATACACTGCCCATGTTCCAATTGTGTTGGTAGACCTTGGTTGAGCCGTGAAGAAGTCAGATACCACATAACCAAAAATAGTTTTCAATAAAACTACTTTGTGTTGTATCACAATGGGGAGAGAATGAAATATCAAATTCGTGATGATCGAAATGAAAGGACTGGAATGGAGAATTTGTTAAATGATCAGTTTCCGTTTATTCGTCGTCATGAAAAAGAAAAGATTTCGACTCAAGAAGACTTTGATATGAGGAAAGCTGATGCATCTAGTGAAAATGATGATATTGATAGGGTGAAAAAATATAATGATGCATCCACGACTCCAGTATATCTACAATGTGATAAAATGAAAAAGATGGAATTTTTAATCTGATTGTTTCATGGGAAAACTATTTATGGGATTTATAATACAGCAATCAATTACATTCTTACCCTCTTGAATGATTTACTTCCAGATGATGCACATATTCCATCAACCCACGTTATGGCATGGAAGTTAGTTGAGGAACTTGGATTTTCAAGAAACAAAATTCATGCTTGCCCAAAATATTTCAGTTTATTCTAGGAGGAAACTTCTGAACGAAATGATTGTATAAAATGTGGCACATCCCACTAGAAGTCAAAATATGATGGAACACCATCTTGCGTTCCACAGAAAGTAATGTGGCACATTCCATTGATCCCCAGACTCTAGAATCTTTTTATGTCTGATGACAGATCAATAAAAATGATATGGAATGATACTAAGAGAATGAAAACTAATGATGAGTTGGTTCATCCTGCAGATGGATTTGCATGGCAGAGATTTGATGCTTGACATCCTGATTTTTCATCTGACGTGCGTAATGTGAGGCTGGGTCTTTCATGTGACGGTTTTAATTCCTTTGGGAAGATGCTTACTTCACACAACACATGGCTAGTTGTTATACACATTTATAATCTTCCCCTATTGTTGTGTATGAAAAAACCTTTCAATTTCATGAGTATACTCATATCTGGTCCTTCTGATCCCATCATTTATATTGATGTATATATGCAACCTTTAATAAAAGAGTTGAAAATTCTTTAAGATGTGGGTGTGAGCACATATGATGCATGTTCGAAAGACATATTTCATATGCGTGTAGTGCTTATGTGGATGATCAATGATTTTTTGGCTTTTGCAATGATGTCTGGATGGAGCACGAAGGGAAAACTGTCATGTCTAGTTTGTATGAAGAATACACGATCCATAAGACTAAAACATCGTTTTAGTTTTAGTTTTAGGGGACATCGACGATTCTTTCCAAAGGATCATCCATATAGAATGAATTTTCAAATATTTGGTAATACCATAGAGACCAATGATCCACATCAGCGTATGTCTAGAACTGATGTGCTTAATGAATTGAAAAATTTCAATTTTTCATTCGGGAAGGGTCAAATGAAATCTGGAAAGAGAAAGAATGCTTCCACTAAAACCTGTTACAATTGGAGGAAGAGGAGTATCCTTTTTGATTTGCCTTATTGGTCAACCAATTTTTTACGTCATTTCTTAGACGTAATGAATATTGAAAATAATATTTGTGAAATTTTGCTTTCGGTTCTTCTAAATTTCAAGGGGAAGATAAAAAATGATTTAAGATCTCAGCGTGACTTGGTGGATTGGGGTATCAGACCAAAATTGTATCCTGTGCGTATCAGTGAAAATAAAATGAAACTTCCATGTGCTTCTTATGTGATGACACCTACAAAAAAAATTGGAAGTATTAGTGACTATTAGAGTTCCTGATGGCTATTCAAGAAACATATCTAAACGGGTCAACAGAAGATATTTGAAGCTAAAATCATTGAAGACTCATGATTATCACGTTCTATTGCATGAGTTTCTTCCAATAGCAATCCATCATATTTTGTCGAATAATGTAAGGGTGGATATTATTCAGTTGTGCCATTTTTTAGAGATCTTTGTTCTAAGAAGTTGTCAATGTATTTCTTGCAAAAAATGATGACAGATGCCCCATTAATTTTGTGTGAGTTGGAGAAAATATTTCCTCCATAATTTTTCACATGCATGCTGCATCTTACTGTCCATATTCCCACTAAAATACTTCTCGGAGGACCTGTTTCTTTTCATTGGATGTATCCAACTGAAATAAATATGTTCACATTAATGTCTTATGTCCGAAACAGAAATCATCTCGAAGGTTCTATCATGAACGGTTACATGGCTCAAGAATGTATGGATTTCTGCTTGATGTATTTGTCTGATCTTACTACAAGATTGAATAGACCAATGAGAAATGAAGAAAAACAGTATGAGAAAATTGAACCCAGTTTTCCATCACTTCCTCAAACTAGAGGAATTCCTAGATCATATACGTTGAAGACATTAAGCCATGAAGAGCGGGAGATGGAATATCGCACAGTTTTGTTCAAATGTGATTTGTTCGACGACTATATCAGGTAAATAAATTGATTATGTATATCTTAAATATATATATGTTAAAATATTCATATTTTTTATCTACAGGGAACATAAAACAATGATAAATAGGAAGCATCGTTCTTTATCTTTGAGAAGGAGAGATACTTTGCATAGAAAAGAGTTTTCTTCTTGGTTAAAATTGAAGGTAAAAATTTTACTATTTAAAATAAATATATCAATATTTAACTAAGGTTAATAGTCATTTATATTATAGGTATTGAGTTTGTCTGCTAACTCTGTCTCTGAAAAAATATGTTATTTGGATTTTTGTCCTAATATAGTGGTTCGTGACTGTAAATCAATTGTTATCAATGGGTACAAATTTATTGTCACTGAATGAGAAAAGAACATGAGAACACTACATGATGGTGTTATGGTTACTACCACAACAGATTGTTATGCCAATGCATCAGATAGTAGACCGTGATTTGAAAATGTGGGTTATTATGGAGTTGTTGAGAAAATAATAATATTGGATTATTACTCTCATGGACAAGTCACAACAATGAAATGCCATTGGTTTGATTTGATGACGAGACATGGCACATTTATTGATGATTGTGGATTTTGAGTAATTAATATGACTCGCACTCTTGCTACCGAAGAACCATATGTGTTGGCATCAATGGCTAAACAAGTTTTTTCTGTCAAAGACCAACTTTGACCTGAATTTGGTGTCATAGTTGAAGTAATTCCAAGACATATTTTTTATGATGGTGATGATGGAATTGACACTGTCCCTAGTGCCATTGGAACCAATCCATTTATTTCTTTTGATGACTCTAATAGGTCAAATGTCAGAGTTGATTGTGAACTTGAAGTTGTGGTTGAAAATATATATAATCATTCATCAATGTTCTCAATTCTTTTGGTTTACCTCGAGTTGGGTTGTTAAGGTTGGTAATATTCAAATTGATTTAGTATTGATCACAAATATGTTTTAGCTAACTTGACCGTTATGTGAATTTTCAATGTTTATTGGTTGCAGTTTTATTTAAATTACATTTTATAACTTGGAATTGAACTGTATTCAAACCTAGTCAAACAATATTTCTAACTTAGTGAACATTAAAACTTGTATGATTTATTAAATCCATTCAATATCTTCTAAAACAATTGATAGCTAAATTACCAATGAATCCCCATATTCCCTCATTTATTTAGTTTTTTGGGTTACAAATTAGTTCCCATTTTCTAATTACTTACATATTTGTTTTCAAAAGCAGAAAATGCATCCAATTTAATAGAGATGAAGGAAAAAATGATGGAGAACAATCATCGAATGGAGGAGTTGGGAATTCCATCATTAGTGCCTGCAGTGAGTACTTTATTTCAAATAGATATATTTAAATAATATATAATGTCATGTGATTAATTTTTTTATAAACGTTTTTGTAGGATCCACCTATACATCGATAGTTATTCGACGACGAGCCTAGTACTGGTCCTAGTACTCAGGACGATGGTACGAGGAGGGTTCGTACCAGAGGTGGACGAGCAGCTGCACGTACCCGACTAGACCATGCCCCTCCAAATAACATGTCATCCTTCCCACATTCTGATCCCGATGTGTCATTAGGGACACACGAGATATTTAGGCCTTCCATGTTTTATCTACCTTATGCTTCTTCGGGCCCATCATTTTCACATCCCATGATGATTCCCACTCCCCAGTGAGAATCTGTTCAGACAGTTATCCCATCTTTTTTACCTTCTACTTCTATCTCTCCGAGCTTCTATATTCCATAATCTTCGACTCCTGTTCCACCACAGTGTGTTCCATCTGTTTCTGTGGATCCAACGTTGCTCAACGATCAGACCAGCGCAGATATATTTATAGAACCCTAAAAAAATTTTATAGCAATATTTATTTTCATTATAATTTTTTTTGATAAAATAATTGTTTTTCTTTCATGGCAGATACATCTACTGACAGGAGGCATGGGTGGGGGCGTACATGCATGCGTTCGATGTGGAACCTCCGCACACAGGTTATGGTGGATTATAATGAAGACAACCAAATGGTTGAGAAAACAGGGCAGTAATGTCAGAGTTTTTTGGCGACGCTTGCCAAATACTCCGATATCATTCCGGTCAGCTCGCTATCATGGAGTAAATTGCCACATGAGGTCAAGGATAGAGCTTGGGCAGATATTTGGGTTAAAAAATATGTTCTATTTAATGCCATGAATTATTTTTGTATTTATATGAATTAATATTTTGATGTCAGTTTCGATTTAATATTCCCGATGGTGAGGGTGCACAATTGGAACGTCTAAAGGACTTAGGCAAGATTTGGAGAGCCTAAAATCATGAGTTGAATATTGGCTAGGTTTCTAGAGTTGGCACTGAGTTAGAGGTGGTACCAGTGGTGGATGATTGTCCTATAGAGCAGTATCATCAGATGATTACTGATTGGACGAGTACCCAGTTTAAGTTATTAATTACATTTCAGGTATTTAAATAATAACTTTAATGTTTTTCATTAATACTATCCGTTTCATTTACAGATTTTATTTAAGAATCATCTGGAAAAAATAAAAAGAACACTGATGCAAAAAAAATACCTCCACACACTGGGACGCACTACGATGCCTGATCATGTGAGAAAGCAGGTATGAAAATTGTTTATAAGTTTTATTTACGACTTACACTTTCTTTGGCTTCCTCAATTATTTAATAGTTTTCTAATTTTTTCATATAATTTTTTTTTAAATGTCATTGTAGAGGAAAATACAAAATATTGAAGGACGTGTACCTCGAGAAAAACTGTTTTGCTCGAGTAGATGGAAAAAGGATGGAAGTGCCGTCAACGAAGTAACTCAGCAGAAAATTGTATGTTTTAATCTGTTGATTTTATATTTTAATATGTATTTTGTGAATTAATAATATATTTATATTTATAACAGGCTGCTTCAGAGGCCCTCGATGCCCAAGAACCAGACAATTTTGGGCCAACTGATCACTTACATCAGGTTTTGGGAGAGGAGCATCCTGGAAGAGTACGCTTCCAACCTAGGATAACCCTGACGAGGTAATGGCGCTCCTCAGGTACGAGTTTTAGTGCCACCATGCTGTAGGAAGATAGGGAACAGGCAGAACAGGCTGAAAAATGGTCCACAGATATGGCAGAACAGTCTGCTAGGGAAAACAATGCATTTATGAAATTTATTGAAATTCTACGTCCAACACTTCCACTAGAGGCCAGCCCAACTTTTAATGAATATATGTCGTCGATACGTTCTATATATGGAGAACCAGGTGGCAGTTCTAGTAGTGGTCAATATGATGTCCGACCTGACGATGATGATGGCGGGGAGTCTGATGCGGAAGAGGAGGGAGAGGAGGAGGGCGATGCGGATGTCGAGGGTGAGGCAGAGGGCGAGGTAGAGGAGGAGGGCGAGGAGGGAGAGTACGATGATGGGGATGAGGATGAGGGTGATGATGATGGTGATGATGGTGATGGTGATGTGGGACAAGTTGATCTGTTAAATTTTTTACTTATATTACTGATATTTGTTGTTTAATCTATTCTAGTTATTGGTTTTATCCGGACCTGTAGTATAGTACTGCAGTTGAGTTATTTTTATATATTGTCTGTTTTCATGGATGTTGATGTCTTTTTGTGGTTGTGTGTTTGTGAACTCCCTGGACAACCCCCTTCCTTCCTGGACCTCGGAAAACCCCCCACCATCCTCCTTGGATCCTGAACACCCCCCCCCCCGGACAGCCCCCCTGAACAGCCCCCCCCCCATCATCCTCCTTAGTCCCCAGATAACCCCCCGAACACCGTCCAGACACCCCCCCAGACACCCCCCACCCTCCTCCCCAGATACCTGACATCCCCCCTGGAAAGACCCCCATACAACCCCCACCATCCTCCTTGGACCCCGTACAGCCCCCAGATAGCCCCCCAGACAGGCCCCTGGACATCCACCCCACCATCCTCCTCGGTCCCCAGACAGCCCCTCGAACAGCCCCATAGACACCCCCCGAACAGCCCCCCCAGACAGCCCATCCACCCTCCCCCTTGGAACCCGGACAACCCCCCCCCCCCCGAACACCCCCCGTACAGCCCCCCTCACAGCCCCCCCACCCTCATCCTTGGTCCCCAGACAGCCCCCCGGACACCCACCAGATAGCCTCCCGGATAGCCCCCCGAACAGCCCCCTCGGACAGCTCCCCCGGATAGCCCCCCACCCTCCATGATTTCATTTACTACTAGAAAATATATAATAAATATTTTATTTTTTTCATCATGATAATCAATGTAAATCACATTTACACATCTAATCAATATCATAGATTTTTGGTATGTTATAAAAGGGATGTATTCATTGGGCATGGCATTGTAAGCTCTGAAATGTTTCATAGCATGATAAACTAAAATCTAATCCATAATAATAATGATACAAAAATATTGTCTATGAATTTCCACAAGATTTTAATTAAATACCATTCCACTAATAGACATATGAGTATTCTCACAAATCATGTTTACCTTAATATTTCTACAAGGATTTTTAGTAAAAGTTTTATCTTCTATTAATTTTCGGATATTCTCATTTTAAATGTAAATTTATCATAAATTGATTAATTTAAAGACCCATAGTCAAATAGTGTATTTGAATAATGTGAATAAAAAACTATCATACCACTCTAACTATGTCTCTTTTGTTTAAAATGGACATGATTATAAGTGAAAAGAAGAACTGACATACGGAAAACTGACCAAACACATTCATATTCTGTTGATAATTTATCAAAATGATCCATGGGTTATATGTGACGTGTACAAGCCAAACTGGGCTCAATCAGTGTCGCGATGTGTCCGGGATCAGTCTAAGTGTCTCTCTTTTGTTTAAAATGGAAAACATTTTAAGTACACACGGAAAACCGACCAAACACATTTGAAATGTGTTGATTCTTTTGGAAAATGATCCATGGGTCATATGTGATGTGTACGAGTCAACTCCGCCTTAATCCAAGGCGCGGTGTGGTTGCCACCATTCATAGTGTCTCTCTTTTGTTTAAAATGGAAAAGATTATAAGTGAAAAGGACAACTGGCATACGGAAAACCAACCATATGCATTCAGAATCGGTTGAGAATTTATCATAATAATACATGGGTCATATGTGACGTTTACGAGCCAACCTGGGATCAATCCAAGTCGCGGTGTGTCTTTGATCTGTCTAAGTGGATCTCTTTTGTTTAAAATAGACAACATTTTAAGTGAAAAACAATAATTGGCATACAGAAAACTGACCAAACGCTTTTAGAATGTGTCGATACTTTAGAACAATGATCCATGGGTCATATGTGACGTGTACAAGTCAACCCCGCCTCAATACGAGGCGCGGTGTAGCCGACACCACTATAACTGTGTCTCTTTTTTTAAAAAATGGACAAGATTATAAGTGAAATGTACAACTGGAATATGGAAAACTAACCAAACGCATTTGGAATATGTTTATAATTTATCACGACGATCCATGGGTCATATGTGACGTGTACGAGCCAACCCGGGCTCAATCCGAGATGTGGTGTGGTCGGGATCAGTCTAAGCGTCTCTCTTTTGTTTAAAATGGACAACATTTTAAGTATATATGGTAAACCGACCAAACACATTCGATTTACATTGAAACATTAGGAGAACGATCCATGGGTCATATGTGACGTGTATGAATCAACCCCGCCTCAATCTGAGATGCGGTGTGGATGACACCACTCAAAGTGTTTGTCTTTTGTTTCATAAGGACATCATTTTAAGTGAAAAACATCAACTGGCATACAGAAAACTGAAAAAATAAATTCGTATTATGTTTATACTTTAGAAAAACGATCCATGGGTCATATGTGACGTGTACGAGTCAACCCCTCCTCAATACGAGGCATGGTGTGGCCGACACCACTCTAACTGTGTCTCTTTTATTTAAAATGGACAGGATTATAAGTGAAAAGAACAACTGGCATATGGAAAACCGACCAAATGCATTCGGAATCTACTAATAATTTATCACAACGATCCATGGGTCATATGTGATGTGTACGAGCCCACCTGGGCTCAATCCGAGTCGCGGTGTGGCTGGGATCAGTCTAAGTGTCTCTCTTTTTTTAAAATGGACAACATTATAAGTACATAGAGAAAACTGACCAAATTAATTTGGTTTCCATTGAAACATTAGGAGAACAATCCACAGGTCATATGTGATGTGTACGAATCAACCCCGCCTCAATCTGAGATACAGTTTGGCTGCCACCACTCAAAGTGTCTGTCTTTTTTTTTCAAAAGGACATCATTTTAAGTGAAAAACATCAACTGGCATACAGAAAACCAACAAAAAACATTCGGATTGTGTCGATACAATAGAAAAAAGATCCATGGGTCATATGTGACATGTAAGAGTCAACCCCACCTCAATAAGAGGTGTTGTGTGACTGACACCACTCTAAATGGGTCTCTTTTGTTTAACATGGACAGGATTATAAGTGAAAAGAACAACTGGCATACGGAAAACTGACCAAACACATTTGAAATGTGTTGATAATTTATCACAATGATTCATGGGTCATATGTAATGTGTACGGGCAAACCTGGGCTCAATATGAGTGGTGGTGTGGCCGAGATTATTCTAAGTGTCTCTCTTTCGTTTAAAATGAACAACATTTTATGTACATACGGAAAACCGACCAAACGCATTCAGTTTCTGTTGAAACTTTAGGAGAACGGTCCATGGGTCATATGTGACATGTACGAATCAACCCCACCTCAATATGAGGCATGGTGTGGCCGGAACCACTCAAAGTGTCTGTCTTTTGTTTCAAGAGGATATCATTTTAAGTGAAAAACATCAACTGGCATATGAAAAACTGACCAAACACATTCAGATTGTGTTGATATTTTAGGAAAATGATCCATGGGTCATTTGAGATGTGTACGAGTCAACCCCATTTAATCTGAGCTGCGGTGTGGTCGGCACCACTCTAACTATGTCTCTTTTGTATAAAATGGACAGGATTATAAGTGAAAAGAACAACTGGCATACAGAAAACTGACCAAACACAATAGGAATCTGTTGATAATTTATAACAACGATCCATGGTTCATATGTTACATGTACGAGTCAACACCGCCTCAATCCGAGGCATGGTGTGGTCGGGATCACTCTAAGTGTCTCTCTTTTGTTTAAAATGGACAACATTTTAAGTAAATATGAAAAACTAACCAAACGAATTCTGATTATGTTGATACTTTAGCACAACGATCCATGGGTCATATGTGACGTGTAAGAATCAACCCCGCCTCAATCTGAGACGTGGTGTGGCCGGCAACACTCAAGGTGTCTGTCTTTATTTTCAAAAGGACAACATTTTAAGTGAAAAACAGTAATTGGAATACGGAAAACTGACCAAATGCATTCGGATTGTGTCGATACTTTATCAAAACAATCCATGGGTCACATGTGACATGTATGAGTCAACCCCACCTCAATATGGGGAGTGGTGTGGCCGACACCACTCTAACTATGTCTCTTTTGTTTAAAATGGATAGGATTATAAGTTAAAAGAACAACTGACATACAGAAAACTGACCAAATGCATTCGGAATCTGTTGATAATTTATCACAATGATCCATGGGTCATATGTGACATGTACGAGCCAACCCAGGCTCAATCGAGTTGTGGTGTGGACGAGATCAGTCTAAGTGTCTCTCTCTTTTTTAAAATGGACAATATTTTAAGTACATACTGAAAACCAACCAAACGCATTCGGTTTCCATTGAAAATTAAGAGAAAAATACATGGGTCATATGTGACGTGTAAGAATCAACCCCACCTCAATCTGAGATGCGGTGTGGCTGGCACCACTCAAAGTGTCTGTCTTTTGTTTCAAAAGGACATCATGTTAAGTGAAAAACATCAACTGGCATATAGAAAACAGACCAAAAGCATTTGGATTTTGTTGATACTTTTTTAAAATGATCCATGGTTCATTTGAGACATGTACGAGTCAACCACATCTAAATCCAAGACGTGGTGTGGCCGATACCACTCTAACTGTGTCTCTTTTGTTTAAAATGGACATGATTATAAGTGAAAAAACAACTGGCATACAGAAAACTGACCAAACACATTCGGAATTTGTTGAAATATTAGGACAACGATCCATGGGTTATATGTTACGTGTATACGTTAACTACGCCTCAATCCAAGTCGCGGTGTGGCCGGGACCACCCAAAATGTCTCTCTTATGTTTAAAATGGACAAAATTTTAAGTACATACGGAAAACTGACCAAACATATTCTGATTGTGTTGATATTTTAGAACAAAAATCCATGGGTCATTTGTGATGTGTAAGAGTCAACCCCGACTCAATCTGAGGCGCGGTGTGGCCGACACAATTCAAAGTGTCTCTCTTTTATTTAAAAATCACTTCATTTTAAGTGAAAACAACAACTAACATACGGAAAACTGACCAAATGCTTTCAGAATATATTGATACTTTAGGACAATGATCGAGGGGTCATTTGTGACATTTATGAGTTAACCTTTCCTCAATCCGAGGCACATTGTGACCAGTATCACTCCAGTTGTATGTATTTTGTTTAAAATGGACATCATTTCAGGTAAAATATATGATATACGAAAAACTGATCAAATTCTGAATTGAAATCCAGATTCCACATATAATTTTCATATAAATTGATAATTGAATTCTAAATGAATTATGTATGTTTATAATTAAGTTATGAATTCTAATTTAATTATGGATGTGTATAGTTCCAAGATGCATTATATGTTAGATGTGTATGAATTTGTTCTTTATATGTATGTGTTAGTTGGTTATTGCAGGTACAATAATTCTATATTTATGTGTTAGTTTATTGTAGGTATAATAATTGGATTTAAAATGATAGGGAATGCACAAAATGAGACATGCTGCACAAATTTCACAAAATGACCGCAGCTGTGCAAATTGCAGGCTGTTGTGCAATTTTCACAGCATAGGCTATGCCAATGGTTTCAAACCGTTGGCATAGCCTCTCGGAGTTTTTTTACCAATGGTTCATAGAAAAATTGGTAAAAATTATTTCCAAATGGTTTAGAAAACGTTGGGAAATAAGATAGTGCTTGGTTTTCCCAATGGAGCCAAACCGTTGGGAAAAACTATCCCAACGGTTTTCAAAACCGCTGGGATAGGTTAATTTTTTCCAACCTATCCCAATGGCTCACTGTAAAACATTGGGAAAAGCATTCCCTGTGGATTACTTCCCTACGGTTTGCAGAACCGTTGGTATAACATATACCAATCGTTCCCCTTTCCCAACGGTTCAGAACTGTTGGGAAAACATGTATTTTTAGTAGTGCAAGATCTTGGTGGCCTTTTTAACCACACTTGTAACAGACTCTCATTCCCTTCAGGAAAGAACTAGGGTGTTTCTATAACGACCCATACTTTAAATACAATGTTATTAATTCAGAGTTGTAGCCTACTTATTAAAACATATAACAAAACCATGAAAGGACCGTATATGTATAGTGTCTTTAGAATCTAGGAAACATAAATAACTGGTTCATAAATCATCTACATTGTCTCCAATTTTTTTCATCATATCTAGAGTCCCTTTTTGGCATATCCTACTTAATACCCTTCTTCCTGGCTTGGGGAAAAGAAAACATACAAAAGGTTGAGCTCAAATGCTCAGTAAGGGTAAACAAAATAAATATCAATCATATCATATTCATAAGAACATAACATTCTGAATATCTTAACCTGCAAAAGAGATCATAATATCATATCATGGGATAAATCATAGTGGTGAAATGTAATCCAAATAATCATAACTTAAATCATGAAACATTGTGGCATACACACATAATCATAGAAAATCATTTCATATTGGTCAATGCTCATTACCAAGACCATCATAGAAGACAAAGTCCATTACTGAACCGAGTTCACTCCTCGTTCCAGTCCTGTATCACTGAACCAGATTAACCTGTCGTTCCATCCATGTATATCTCATGATATATAAATGTTTACCCAATGAATTGGAGGGAGATATAGGTCCCAACCATCTCATAATGAAACCATTATTATGTGTGCCACAAAATCATAATTCATACGTCATAGCATAACCCATGAAATAAAAATGGGATTCTTAAACATCGTGACATCATAAAACAATTCATATAAGATTAAGGACTTCATAAAAATAATTCCTTCACAACATAATCAAATCAATGTAATAATAGGGATAGAAACAGAACCCTATATTATCTAAGATGGAAAATAATTTTAATAAAATACTTGAACTCCATTCTTGAGGAAAATATCCTTTCTACTTCCAAAACATTTTTCCGTTCTTAACATGTCATACCATTTTAAACTAAAAGAAGTTGATTAAAAATAAAATTGAAAAATTGTAAAGGATGCTTCATTGGAATAATGTTCTATTAAATCATAAAAATCCATTCATGCCATATAATTTAAAAAAACATTCTTCTCGTACTTTGGCTGGAAAAGTCAAAAAGTATCTCGTACTGAAAACGAAAAAAGATTCATTTCATATCTTTTACTAAAAATTCACCAATAGGTAAAATTGGATTTAAAAAATTATAGGAGGACAGAAATAATATTACATATTGAGGAAACATGGATGTGGATGATAAATATCCCCCAGTAAATTCTGAAGTATAAACAATCTCAGATAAAAATGAGATTGCGAGATGTTCCCTTACCTTAGGTACGATATGCTTTGTATGTGTCCGAACCTCCTGTATAATGATTTAAATAATTTCATTGACTTATTCCAGAATGATACTCATTGTTATGATATCATATATTCTCATATTCTTAGCTTCTTATTAGTAATTTTTCAATGTTACTTGTTATTTGGGTGTTTATTTCTTTATGTTCTTATAGCTGTTTTGTCGAATAAATTCTTATTATGGTTTTTTAGGTTATAGAAACATCATTTCCAGAATTTTATTAGTGTAATATATATCATATTTAATCATTCAATTCATTTATATAATCATTTTTCAATGAAGATCATGTAGAACGAGTCGCATCACAACATGGAGACGGTAGGCCGTACGTACACACGAGCGATGATATCATTCCCATGATCAAGTAATTGTATTGAAGTGTATGTATACTAATTCAGAATCAATATAATTTTACAATAATCATATATAGTTATTCTTTACACCATTATACCCATCTAATCAAGGTGGTGGTGGAAAACAGATTACACCACGGCGTGGAGACGGTATTCCGTACGTACGCACGCGTGCTGATTTCATTTTTCGTAGGATGGATAGATGGTGAAATAGGTTTGTTTCATATTTCTAATAACATAACAGAATATGAGTGATACTGATGTTATTACTTCATAATGAAACTACTAAAGAAGAAAAAGTAGAGGAAGAAATAAATTTGAAAGAATCAGTAACATATATTACCTCTTCTTCGATATGCCTCTTTGAAACCTCCTCTTAGGGCAATAAAATTGGTCTTTGTAGAAAACCAGGACCTCTAGTATGTTTCTAAGGAAGTTGAGAATGGAAATGGTCAGGGGTTGGCTTGCTTGAAGGCTCAAGGTGGTGTGAGGAGGAGAGGGAGGAGGTGCCCTTTTATAAGGGAGGAGAGGGGCACCTTTGGAATTACAAGAAATATTAATTTATAATAAATTCCAACCCCACTTAAAAACCGCCAAAAATGACTCATATCTGATTATTATATGAGATATGGTTGTAATATAATCAACCAATAAAATTTAGACAAGTTGGGAAATTATTTTAAACATTATCAACATGATTTATCCTTATATAATATATTTAATTTTATTTGTGGTAATAATATTATAAATTTTAAATAATTATTAATAATTACTTATATGTTTTTAATTTTACATTATTTTATACTTTATTACATTTTCGACCATATAAATTTTAATTTATAATTTTTAAATATATTTGGGATTTTTAAACGATTTTATAATATGTAATTTTTATAAAATAACAATAGTGTCAATTTTGACACTATTCATTTATTTAAATTTAAATAAAATATACACAAAATATATGTTCAATATAAAAGATTTAATAGATCCATAACATGTCATATTTATCTAGACAATTATTTTATAACATTAAATAGTTCATATATTATTTATTTTAATACTTTTAAAATCATTTATTTGATAAGTCAATCAATAAAATAATTCCAACATCACTATTGTGTCATAATTAATGCTAATTATTTAACCCCTAAAAATTATAAATAAATTCACATGATGTTGATAATTTTATTATATTTCTGGAGACTATTCATGTTCAAAGATTCATGAAGTTTGTCACTAAATTAAAATTATTATACTTATAAGATTTAAGAGATTGACATGTTGTAACTTTCTTTGGTTTTAATAATAATTAAATTATTTTAATGTTACAAAGTCCATAAAATGAATTTATTCCGACTCTTAGGTGATATGGGTCGACTTTTATCCATCCAGTATAATTTTTTTGGGTGTTAGGGTAATTTTATAATCTTATCTTTACGCTTAATTACCTGATTTACCATTAACTGCAGTAAATAAAAATTATCGTAGTTACTATTCATAATATCAAAAAAATAAAAGTAACCTATTAAGATAATTTGGACCCACTGAATCCAAATATGGAATCCAATTTTCAAAATTCAAAATACACAAGTTGCAGTAATTAATTAAAAATTAATCTCGTTGTTAAGAAAACGGGTTTTAAAAGTTAAAACATTGCCAAAGATTGAAATGCCTTTATCTATGAATTCAATGTAACATTAATGCTAATGGCTTACATTATATTAAATGGTAAAAATATATTATATTTAAACTTTAAAACCATTAAATATTATAATTAAACCATATAAATTATTATGATGAAAAAAGTTGTTTTTAATTAAAATATAGCGTGTTTTTACCATTCATTAAAATATAAAAGTTATCAGAATAATATGAAAAATGTAATCAAATAAAATTTTTATATCTGTATTCCAAAGAAGAATTTTATTTTTTCAAATTAAAATAATAAACTTTTCAAAAACTAGATTTAAAGTCAGTGCGCCATCAAAAGACGCAAAACTGTATTTTTTGAAAAATACTTATTTTACCCGATTTTTTTTTTCAAACCATGTTCTAGAAAATATGTAAGATGAATAATAATGTTATAATATTCAAAATTAAGTTAATACTTTTCATAAAGTCTAGTTTATAATATTATAATTATATATCGTTGTTTAGTGAAACTCGATATTTCATACTACACATGCTATCGAGGAAGGTCACGATTGCGTGTAACGCAAGCCAATCTAGTGTTGTGTGCAGTGAAAGATTCCTTTGATGTTTCTTATAACATAATACATAAAAAAATACATCTCATAAAATATCAGGGTGTTACATTCTACCACCCTTAAAATGAATTTCTCCCTCGAAATTTGTCAATTCGTAAAAACCAGATGAGGATACCTCTCCCTCATAATATCCTGAAGCTCCCATGTAGCTTCTTCAAATTGGTGGTTCCTCCATAAAACATTAACCAAGAGAGTGGTCTTGTTCCATAGAAATTTTTATCTACGATCCAGAATCTCTATCGCCTGTTCTTCAAAAGAAAGATCTTGCTCCAGCAGTACCACTTCTGAGCTTAGTACATGTGAAGGATCGGGTATGTAATTTCTCAGGAGAGATACATGGAACACATCGTGAACTTGAGAGTGATTTGGTGGAAGCGCCAATCGGTAAGCTACCTTCCCAACATGATTCAGTATTTTTAAAGGACCGATATACCTAGGGCTCAACTTTTCCTTCTCTCTAAATCTCATTACTCTCTTGCAAGGAGATATTCATAAGAACACTTTATCACCCAGTTCAAACCCTAGGTCTTTTCTTCGGTTATCGGCATAAATTTTTTGTCGACTCTGAGCTGCTCTTATGTGTTGTTGAATAGATCAGACCTTTTCTGTCATCTCATCAAAAATATCAGGTCCTAATAGCTTTCGTTCCCCAACATCATTCTAGCAAGTTGGAGTTAGACGTTTATTTCCATATAGAGATTCATAAGGAGACATTTGAATAATGGAGTGAAAAATATTATTATAAGAGAATTCCACAAAATGTAGGTTTTGATCCCAATCACCTTTGAAATCCATAGAGAAATCTATCAACATGTCTTCTAGAGTTTGAATTGTTCTCTCAGACTGACCGGCTATCTGAGGATGATAAGAAGTGCTAAAACTCAACTCTGTATCTAGAGTATGCTGAAGACTTCCCCAAAACTTCAAGGTAAACCTCAGATCCTGATCAGGTATAACGGAAAGTGGTACTCCATGCAATCTTACCACTTCCTTCACAAATATCCTGGCAAGATGATCCAGAGAGAAATCTTCTCTAATAGCAATGATGTGTGCCGACTTCGTAAGAAGATCAACTATGACCCAGATAGCATTATTGCATTTGGATGTTTTAGGAATTCTAGTGACAAAGTCCATAGTGATGTTTTCCCATTTCCATTCGGGTATGGGAAATGGTTGTAACATTCCCTTAGACTTATGTCTCTCAGCTTTAACTTGCTGACAAACCAAGCATCGGGAGAAATATTCAGCAACATCTCTTTTCATGACATCCCACCAGAACTACTCTTTCAGGTCCCTATACATCTTCGTGCTTCCAGTATGAATAGAGAATTAAGAACTATGAGCCTCATCCAGCAGCTCCTTCTTTAATTCTGGGATGGGAGGAACAAAAAACCGATTCCTGAACCTTATTATCCCATCATAATTAAGGTTGAATTCAAGAACATTTCTCTCCTTCTTTTGTAACTCTACATCATCTTTTTGTGCCTCTTTAATCTTCACATGCATAGATAGTTGAACATTCATTTGAGAACGATAATATTTTCCCCCTTCCATTATAATTCCAAGATCCATCCTTTGTAAATCCATAAATATTGGATCTTTTGTGATCCTCAACATGGATAAGCTAGCATGGTCTTGTCGACTTAATGCATCTACCACCTTGTTTTCTTTCCCAGGGTGATAATGAATTGAGCAGTCCTAATCCTTAATCAGCTCCAACCATCTTCTTTGGCGCATATTCTTCTCCTTTTTTGTGAAAATATACTTTAAAATTTTATGATCAAAAAAAATATCACACCTTTCACCATAAATATAATTCCTCCAAGTCTTTAATGCAATGATTACCATAGCTAACTAAAAATCATGAGTTACGTAATTTTGCTCATAGATTTTCAACTATCGTGAGGCATAAGCTATCACCATATTGTTTTTCATGCGAACACTCCCCAATCACTTGTTGGATTCATCACTATAGATCACAAACCTTTCTTCACTACAAGACAGTGTGAGTACAGGTGCACTGGATACCCTTCATTTCAACTGCTTGATATTCTCTTCACACTCCTCTGTCTACATGAACTTAACTCATTTTCGATTCATCCCGATGAATGGATTAGATAATCGTGAAAAATCTTTCACAAAACGACGATAATATCCAGCCAAACCAAGAAAACTTCGGATCTCATTTACTATTGTTGGTCTCAACCATCTTTTGAGAACCTCTATCTTTGCTAGATCTACAGATATCCCCTCTTTTGAGATTATGTAACCAAAAAAATGAAACTTTTTGAATCCAAAATTCACACATGGTAAATTTGGCATAAAGCTTATCCTTTCTTAGGGTCTTTAATACAATTCTCAAGTGATCTTCATGTTCTTCCTTTCTCTTTTAATAGACAAGAATATAATCTATAAAGACTAACACAAACTGATCAAGATAGTCTCTAAAGACTATATTCATTAGATTCATGAAGAGTGAAGAGCCATTAGTAAGACCAAATGGCATCACTATAAATTCATAGTGTCCATACCTTGTACGGAAAGCCGTCTTTATTATATCCTCTCCATTGACCCTTAGTTGATGATACCCTGAACGAAGATCGATCTTGGAAAAGTATTGAGCTCCGTGTAGTTTTTCAAATAAGTCATCAATGCATGGGAGAGGATATTTGTTCTTGATAGTGATCTTGTTAAGTTCTCGATAATCAATGCAGAGTCTCATTGATCCATCTTTCTTCTTAACAAACAGAACAGGTTCTCCCCAAGGTGACACACTAGGGCGTATGAATCCTTTATCAATATTCTCTTGGAGTTGCTTCTTCAATTCCTGCAACTCAATTGGGGCTATTCTATAAGGTGTCTTTGAAATGGGCATAGCACCGGGTATGAGTTCTATGGAAAACTCAACTTCACGATTTGATGGAAGACCTGGAAATTCCTCCAGAAAGAAATCATCAAACTCCCATACAATGGGGTTATTCTTAATCGTGAGTTTCTCCCCAACCATTTGAGATAAATAACCTTCATTTATTGGAATCAAGACCCATAAGATGGAAGAAATTTGCATTGGAATGTTATATTCATCCTTGCATTTATAGATGATAGTAGATTGATCGGGAATATTAAATGTGATTTCCCTTCTTTGGAAATTGATACGAGGTCCTTATAAAGAAAGACAATCCATGCCAAGAGTCACATCAAATTCCACTATAGGAAGGATCACAAGATTTGCAGGAAGCACTTTCCCAAAAACTTCAATTGGAGAAGAATTATACACTTTTGATGCAACTGTTGTGCCATTAGGAGTTGTCACAGCTAACTCAACATCTAATTGTTGAGGTAGTACAGAAATACCATTAGATTAATCTTCAGAAATAAAAGAGTGGGTGGATCTAGAATCAAATAAAACATTTGCTACTTTAGAGTGGATGGTAAGTGTACCTTTCACCACTTCATTATCGTACTCCACATCGCTGATAGATATTTCATGTCACTTTCCTTTGTCTTTAGAATTAAGAGTTTGTTGACGTCGATCATCATCAACAACCCTTGGATTTGGGCATTGATTGGCATAATGCCCCGTCTCCTTATAGTTGAAACATTGAAGTGTAGGAGGTGAATTCCGTGTATCTCTTTCTTTGTTCACATCATTAGACATCTTCTTCCCATTACTTTGAAATTCAACTGCCCGATGACCTTCTTTTCCATACATAAAACATTTTTCTGTCCCTTTAAGACACTTACCTCCATGTTTCTTTCCACAATTTGAGCATAAAGGAAAACTCATCTTATTTTCAGTGTGGTCTTTAGATTTTCTTTTGAATTCCATTTTCCTCTTCTTATCAAACCCATATGATTGATGGGTTACTCCAATCTCCATCTCAGCCTTGAGAGCCCATCGAAAAATTTCCTCGTAGCTATTGAAGTCCCTTATAGATAATTCCATTCGAAGACTTGGTTTTAAGCCACTAAAGAATCGATCGATCTTACTCTCAGGTTGGATAATAATTCCAGAAGCATACCTTGCAAGTATTGTAAAATTTTCTTCATAGGTACCAACAGATTCATCATCCTTTTGCTTTAGTTCATGAAACTTCTTCTCCATATTTGTTCGAAGAATACGAGGGAAGTACTTATTGAAAACTAAGTTCTTGAACTCGCCCCATTCCATGGACTCAATTTCATCTCTTGGCCTCGTATTCTTGATAAGATTCCACCATTGGTCAACATCACGTTCCAAATGATAAACTACTAAGATGACTTTATCATATTCAGAACATTGAAGAACTAAAAAAATCTTTTCAGTAGTACTGCTCCATTGTTCAGCAACTAATGGATCAGTAGACCCGCTGAATGAGGGTGGACGCTGCCTCATGAAGGATTTAACAGAATTTTTCTCCTTTTCTTGTTTGGAAGTCTTTCATGATTCATAGCTTGAGAATGTTGTGTGAGCATGGCTACAAGATTTTTCATTCCGGCTCCCATAACATTTGGTTTCTCAGGGGGAAAATCATTGCATTTCCCATCACAATCATTATTAACACAGTTCCTTCGGGTTCCAGCCATTGACTAAAACCAAGAAGCCTGGTGTGAGAAACAATAATCATAATAGGAAAACCACATAATAAAGAATAAAATTTCACGCTTTAGGTCTTATCATAGTTTTTTCATGGCCATTTCTACAACCCTAAGATTGTGTTCTATTCTTAAACATATCCTTAGGGTTCTTACTAAGGCTTTCACATCCTAGTTTCAATAGGTTGACTATACCATTCCTCTGATACCGAATATAACGACCCATACATTATATACATTGTTATTAATTCAGAGTTAAAGCATACTTATTACAACATATAACAAAACCATTAAAGGAACGTATAGGTATAGTGTCTTTATAAACTGGGAAACATAAACAACTGGTTCATAAATCATCTACATTGTCTCCCATTTATTTCATCATATCTAGAGTTCCATTTTGGCATATCCTACATAATACCCTTCTTCCTGACCTGGGGAAAACAAAACATACAAAAGGGTGAGCTCAAATGCTCAGTAAGGGTAAACAAAAGAAATATCAATCATATCATATTCACAAGAACATAACATTTTGAATATCTTAACCTGCAAAAGAGATCATAATATCATAACATGCGATAAATCAAAGTGGTGAAATGTAATCCCAATAATCATAACATAATACATGAAACTTTGTGGAATACACACATAATCATACAAAATAATTTCATATTGGTCATGTCTCATCGCCAAGACCATCATAGTGGACAATGTCCATTACTGAAGTGAGTTCACTCCTCGTTCCAGTCCTGTATCACTGAACCAGATTAACTTTCCATTCAAGCCATGTCTATCTCATGAGATATAAATATTTACCCAATGAATTGGAGGGATATATAGGTCCCACCCATCTCATAATGAATCTATTCTTATGTGTGCAACAAAATCAAAATTCATACATCACATCATAACCCATGAAATAAAAATGGGATTCTTAAACATCGTGACATCATAAAACAATTCATGTAAGATTAAGGACTTCATAAAAATAATTCCATCACAACATAATAAAATCAATGTAATAATAGGGATATAAATAGAACCATACAATATCTTATATGGAAAATAATTTTGATAAAATACTTGAACTCCATTCTTGTGGAAAATATCCTTTCTACTTCAAAAACATTTTTCCTTTCTTAACATGTCATACAAATTTAATCTAAAAGAAGTTGATTAAAAAAAAACTTGAAAACTTGTAAAGTAAGATTAATGGAAATAATGTTCTATGAAATCATGAAAATCCATTCCTGCCATATAAGTTAAAAAACATTCTTCTCGTACTTTTGCTGAAAAAGTCAAAAATTATCTCGTACTGAAAACCACAAAAGATTCCTTTCATATCTTTTACTAAAAATTAACCAATGGGTAAAATTGGATTTAATTTTTTTTACAAGGATAGAAATAATATTACATATTTAGGGAACATGGATTTGGAAGATAAATATCCCCCAGGAAATTCTGAAGTATAAACAATCTCAGATAAAAATGAGATTGCGAGATTTTCCCTTACCTTAGGTCCGATATGCTTTATACGTGTCCAAAACTCCTGTATAATGATTTAAATAATTTCATTGACTTATTCCAGAATTATAATCATTGTTATGATATCATATATGGTTATATTATTAGCTTCTTATTAGTATTATTTCATTGCAACCTGTTATTTGGGTGTTTATTTCTTTATGTTCTTATGCGTGTTTTGTCGAATAAATTCTTATCTTGCTTTTTAGGTTACAGAAACCTCAATTCCCAAATAGTATTAGTGTAATATATGTCATATTTACTCATTCAATTCATTTATATAATAATTATTCTAATCAAGATCATTTATAATGAGTCGCATCACATCGTGGAGACGGTAATCCGTACGTACGCATGAGCGATGATATCATTCCCATGATCATGGAATTCTATTGAAGTGTTTGTATACTATTTCAGAATCAATATAATTTAAAAATAATCATATATAGTTATTCTTTAAACCGTTATATACCCATCCAAGTAAGGTGGTGATGGAAAACAGATTACACCACAACGTGGATACGGTATTCCGTACGTACGCACGCGTGGTGATTTCATTTTTCATAGGATGGATAGAAGGTGAAATAGGGTTGTTTCATATTTATTACAACATATCAGAATATGAGTCATACAGATGTTATTACTTCATAATGAAAAAAATAAAGAAGAGAAAGTATAATAAGAAATAAATTTGAAAGAATCAGTAATGGATATTACCTATTCTTCGATACACCTCCTTGAAACCTCCTCTTAGGGCACTAAAATTGGTCTTTGAAGAAGACCAGGAACTCTAGTTTGTTTCTAAAGAAGTTTAGAAAGGAAATGGTCAAGGTTTGGCCGAGCTTGAATGATCAAGGTGGTGTGAGGTGGAGAGGGAGGAGGTTCCCTTTTATAAGGGAGGAGAGGGGCACCTTTGAATCACAAGAAAGGTGGTGATGGAAAACAGATTACACCACATCGTGGAGATGGTATTCCGTACGTATGCACGCATAGTGATTTCATTTTTCATTGGATGGATAGAAGGTGAAATAGGGTTGTTTCATATTTATAATAACATATCAGTATATGAGTCATACTGATGGTATTACTTCATAATTAAACAACTAAATAAGAACAAGTAGAAGAATAAATAAATATGAAAGAATCGGTAACAGATATTACCTCTTCTTCGATACGCCTCTTTGAAACCTCCTCTTAGGGCACTAAAATTGGACTTTGAGGAAGACCAGGACCTCTAGTATGTTTATAAGGAAGTTGAGAAGGTAAATTGTTAGGGGTTGGCCGAGCTTGAAAGCTAAAGGTGGTGTGAGGGGGAGAGGGAGGAGGTGCCCTTTTATAATGGAGGAGAGGGGCACCTTTGGAATTACAAGAAATATTAATTTATAATAAATTCCAAACCCACTTAAAAACCTCCAAAAATGACTCATATCCAAAGATTAAATGAGATAGGGTTGTAATATCATCAAACAATAAGATTTAGGCAAGTTGGGAATTTATTTTAAACATTATCAACATGATTTATCCTTATATAATCTATTTAATTTTATTTGTGGTAATAATATTATAAATTTTAAATAATTATAAATAATTACTTATAGGTTGTGAGTTTACCATTATTTTATACTTTATTAAATTTTAGACCATATAAATTTTAATTTATAATTTTTAAATATTTTTGTGATTTTTAAATGATTTTATAATATGTAATTTTTATAAAATAACAATAGTTCCAATTTTGACACTATTCATTTATTTAAATTTAAATAAAATATACACAGAAGATATTTTCAAAATAAAAGATTTAATAGATCCATAACATTTCATATTTATATATAAATTTTTTTTAGCACGTTAAATAGTTCATATAATATTTATTTTGATACTTTTAAAATCATTTATTTGATAATTCAATCAATAAAATAATTTCAACATCACTATTGTGTCATAAATAATGATAATTATTTAATCCCTAAAAATTATAACTAAATTCACATGATGTTGATAATTTTATTATATTTCTGTAGACTATTCATGTTTGATGTTTTATGAAGTTTGTCACTAAATTAAAATTGTTATACTTATAAGATTTAAGTGAGTGGCATGTTGTCACTTTCATTGGTTTTAATAAGAATTAAATTATTTTAAAGGTCAAAAGTCCATAAAACGAATTTATTCCGAACATTAGGTGATAAGGGTCGACTTTTTTCCATCCAATATAATTTTTGAAGGTGTTAGGGTAATTTTATAATCTTATATTTACCCTTAATTACCAGATTTACCTTTAACTACAGTAAATAAAAATTACCATATTTACTATTCATAATAAAAAAAATTAAAAGTAACCTATTAAAATATTTTGGACCCACTGAATCCAAATTTTGAATCCATTTTTCAAAATTCAAAACATAGAATTTGTGGTAATTAATTTAAAATTAATCCCGTTGTTAAGAAAACGAGTTTTAAAAGTTAAAACATTGCCAAAGATTGAAATGCCTTTACCTATGAATTCAATGTAAAATTAATGATAATGACATAAATTATATTAAATGGTAAAAATATATTCTATTTACACTTTAAAACCATTAAATATTATAAATAAGACATAAAAATTATTATGATAAAAAAATTTGTTTTTAATTAAAATATAGCGTGTTTTTACCATTCACTAATATATGAAAGTTATCAGAATAATATGAAAATTTTATTCAAAGTAAATTTTTATATCCTGATTCCAAAGAAGAATTTTTTTTCAAATTAAACTAATAAACTTGTCAAAAAATAGATTTAATGTTGGTGCACCATCAAAAGGCGGCAAAACTGCATTTTTTGAAAAATACTTATTTTACCTGAAATATTTATTTTGTTCTCATACCATGTTCTAGAAAATATGTAAGATGAATAATAATGTTATAAAATTAAAAATTCAGTTAATACTATTTATAACGGCTTGTTTATGATATTATAATAATATATCGTTGTTTAGTGAAACTCGGTATTACTTACTACACACGCTATCTAGGAAGGTCACGATTGCGTGTAACGCAAGCCAAGATAGTGTTCTGTGCAGTGAAAGATTCCTTTGATGTTGCGTATAACATAAGACATAAAAAAATACTTCTCATAAAATATCAGGGTGTTACATTCTACCCCCCTTAAAATGAATTTCACCCTCGAAATTCGCCACTTCGTAACAAACAGATGAGGATGCCTCTCCCTTATCAAATCTTCAAGCTCCCATGTAGCTTCTTCTAATTGGTGGTTACTCCATAAAACATTAACCAAGAGAGTGGTCTTGTTCCGTAGAACTTTTTCTCTACGATCCAAAATTTCTACCGGCTGTTCTTTATAAGAAATATCTTGCTCCAGCGGTACAACATCTGAACTTAGTACATGTAAAGGATCGGGTATGTAATTTTTCAGGAGAGATACATGGAACACATTGTGAACTTGAGAGAGATTTGGTGGAAGTTCCAATAGGTAAGCTACCTTCCCAACATGATCCAGTATTTTAAAAGGAATAATATACCTAGGGCTCAACTTTCCCTTCTTTCCAAATCTCTTTACTCTCTTCCAAGGAGATATTTGTAAGAACACTTTATCACCCACTTCAAACTCTAGGTCTTTTCTTCGGTTATCGACATAACTTTTTTGTCGACTCTGATCTGCTCTTATGTGTTGTTGAATAGATCGGGCCTTTTTTTCCATATCATCAACAAGATCAGGTCCTAACAGCTGTCTTTCTGCAACTTCATCCTAGCAAGTTAGAGTTCGGCATTTCTTTCTATATAGAGATTAATAAGGAGCCATTTGAAGACTGGAGTGAAAACTATTATTATAAGGAACTCCCACCAAAGGTAGGTGTTGATCCCAACCACCTTTGAAATCCAAAGAGAAAGCTCTCAAAATGTCTTCTATAATTTGAATTGTTCTCTTAGACTGACCATCTGTCTGAGGATGATAAGCAGTGCTGAAACTCAACTCTTTATCTAACTTATGTTGAAGACTTTGATAGAACTTCGAGGTAAACCACGGATCCTGATCAAATATAATGGAAAGTGGTACTCCATGAAATCTTACCACATCCTTCATATATATCCTGGAAAGCTGATCTAGAGAGAAATCTTCTCTAATAGTAATGGAGTGTGCCGACTTCGTAAGACGATCAACTATGACCCAGATAGCATTATTGCCTTTGGATGTTTTAGGAATTCCAGTGACAAAGTCCATAGTGATGTTTTCCCATTTCCATTCGGGTATGGGTAATGGTTGTAACATCCCTTAGACTTATCTCTCTTAGCTTTAACTTACTGACAAACCAAGCATCAATGGACATATTCAGCAACATCTCTTTTCATTCCATCCCACCAGAAGTACTCATTCAGGTCCCTATATATCTTTGTGCTTCCATTATGAATAGAGAATGATGAACTATGAGCCTCATCCAGCAACTCCTTCTTTAATTCTGGGATGGGAGGAACAAAAACCAGATTCCTGAACCTTATTATCCCATCACAATCAAGGTTGAATTCAGAAATATTTCTCACCTTCTTTTGTAACTCTACATATTCTTTTTGCGCCTCTTTAATCTTCACATGCATAGATGGTTGAACATTCATTTGAGAAAGATAATATTTTTCCCCTTCCATTATAATTCCAAGATCCATCCTTTATAAATCCATAAATATTGGATCTTTTATGATCCTCAACATGGATAATCTAGCATGGTCATGTCGACTTAATGCATCCACCACCTTGTTTTCTTTACCAGGGTGATAATGAATTGAGAAGTCGTAATCCTTAATCAGCTACAACCATCCTCTTTGGCTCATATTCAGCTCCTTTTGTGTGAAAATATACTTTAAACTTTTATGATCAGAAAAAATATCACACCTTTCACCATAAAGATAATGCCTCCAAATCTTTAATGCAAAGATTGCTGCAGCTAACTCCAAATCATGAGTTGGGTAATTTTGATCATGGATTTTCAACTGTCATGAGGCATAAGCTATCACCATATCATTTTTCATGAGAACACACCCCAACCAAATCTTGTATGCATCACTGTAGATCACAAAACTTTCTCCACTACAAGGTAGTGTGAGCACAGATGCACTGGATAACCTTCTTTTCAACTCGTTGAAATTCTCTTCACACTCCTCTGTCCACATGGACTTAACTCTTTTTCGAGTGAACCTGGTGAGTGGATTAGATAATCGTGACAAATATTTCACAAAACAGTGATAATATCCATCCAAACCAAGAAAACTTCGGATCTCAGTTACTGTTGATGGTCTCGACCATATTTTGATAACCTATTTCATTGCTGGATCTACAAATATAACCTCATTTGAGATTATGTGACCCAAAAGTGAAACATTTTGAAGCCAAAATTCACACTTGGAAAATTTGGCATTAAGCTTCACCTTTCTTAGGGTCTTTAATACAAATCTCAAGTGATATTCATGTTCTTCCTTGATCCTTGAATAGACAAGAATATCGTCTATAAAGACTAACACAAACTGATCAATATAGTCTCTAAAGACTCTATTCATTTGATTCATGAAGATAGAAGGGTCATTAGTAAGACCAAATGGCATCACTATAAATTCACAGTGTCTATACCTTGTACGGAAAGAGGTCTTTGGTATATCCTCTTTTTTGACCCTTAATTGATGATACTCTGAATGAAGATCAATCTTGGAAAAGTATTAAGCGCCGTGTAGTTGTTCAAATAAGTCATCAATGCGCGGGAGAGGATATTTGTTCTTGATAGTGATCTTGTTAAGTTCCCGATAATCAATGTAGAGTCTCATTGATCCATCTTTCTTCTTAACAAACAGAACTTGTGATCCCCAAGGTGACACACTAGGGAGTATGAATCCTTTATCAATATTCTCTTGCAGTTGCTTCTTCAATTCATGCAACTCAATTGGGGACATTCTATAAGGTGTATTTGATATGGGCATAGAACCCAGTATGAGTTCTATTGAAAACTCAACTTCATGATTTGGTGGAAGACCTGAAAATTCCTCCGGAAAGACATCATAAAACTACCGTACAATGGGTGTATTCTTAATCGTGAGTTTCTCCCCAACCATTTGATATAAATAAACTTCATTTATTGGAATCAAGACTCATAAGATGGAAGAAATTTCCACTAGATGGTTATATTCATCCTTGCATCGAAAGATGATAGTAGATTGATCAGGAATATTAAATGTGATTTCCCTTCTTTTTCAATTGATATGAACTCCGTATAAAGAAAGCCAATCCATTCAATGAATCAAATCAAATTCAACTATAGGAGGGATCACAAGATTTTAAGGAAGAAATTTCCCACAAACTTCAATTGAAGAAGAATTATAAACATTTGATGCAACTGTTGTGCCATTAGGAGTTGTCACAGCTAACTCAATATCTAATTGTTGAGGTAGTACGACAATACCTTTAGAAAATTTTTTAGAAATAAAATAGTGGGTGGATATATAATCAAATAAAACATTTTCTACTTTAGATTGGATGGTAAGTTTACCTTTAACCACTTCGTTATCGTACTCCACATCGCTGATAGAAATTGCATGTGACTTTCCTTTGACGTTGGCCTTAAGAGTTTGTTGACGTTGATCATCATCAACAACCCTTGGATTTGGGCATTGACTGGCATAATGCCCCATCTCCTTACACTTTTATCATTGAAGTGTAGGAGGTGAATTATTTTTATACCTTTCTTTGATTGCATCATTAGACATCTTCTTCCCATTATTTCGACATTCAACTGCCCGATGACCTACTTTTCCACACATAAAACATTTGCTTGTCCCTTTATGATAATTCCCTCCATGTTTCTTTCCAGAATTTGAGCATAAAGGAAAACTCATCATCTTTTCTATGTGGTATTTAGATTTTCCTTTGAATTCCATTTTCCTCTTCATATCAAACCCATATGATTGATGGGTTACTCTAATCTCCATCTCAACCTTGAGAGCACATCGAACAATTTCATCATAGCTATTGAAGTCACTTATGGATAACGCCCTTCGAAGACTTTGTTTTATGCCACTAAAGAATCGATCGATCTTACTCTCAGGTTGGATAATAATTCCGGAAGTATACCTTGCAAGTCTTGTAATATTTGCTTCGTAGGTACCAACAGATTCATCATCCTATTGCTTTAGTTCAAGAAACTCCTTCTCCATCTTTGTTCGAAGAATACTAGGAAAGTACTTATTGAAAAATAAGTTCTTGAACTCGTCCCATTACATGGACTCAATTTCATCTCTCGGCCTCGTATGCTTGATAAGATTCCACCATTGATCAGCTTCACCTTCCAAACGATAAACTGCTAAGATGACTTTATCATGTTCAGAACATTGAAGAACTGAAAATATATTTTCAGTAGTAATGATCCATTTTTCAGCAACTAATGGATCAGTAGACCCGTTGAATGAGGGTAGATGCTGCCTCATGAAGGATTCAACGGAATTTTGCTCCTTCTTTTGCTCGTTTGGAAGTCCTGCATGATTCATAGCTTGATAATGTTGTGTGAGCATGGCTACAATATTTTTCATTCCGGATCCCATAAAATTTGGTTGCTCAGGGGGACAGTCATTCCATTTCCCATCACATTCAGTATTAAAATGGTTCCTTCGGGTTCCATCCATTGACTAAAACCAAGAAGCATAGTGTGAGAAACACTAACCATAATAGGAAAACCACATAATAAAGAATAAAATTTCACACTTTAGGTCTTATCATAGGTTGTTCATGGCCATTTCTACAACACTAAGATTGTGTTCTATTTTAATACATATCCTTAGTATTCTTACTAAGGATTTCACATCCTAGTTTCCAAAGGTTGACTATACCTTTCCTCTGATACCAACTATAACGACCCATACTTTACATAAATTGTTATTACTTTAGATTTTAAGCATACGTATTACAACATATAACAAAACCATGAAAGGACCATTAAGGTATAGTGTCTTTAGAAACTGGGAAACATAAACAACTGGTTTATAAATCATCTACATTATCTCCCATTTATTTGATCATATATAGAGTCCCTTTTTGGAATATCCTACTTAATACCCTTCTTCCTGACCTAGGGAAAAACATACAAAATAGTGGGCTCAAATGCTCAGTAAGGGTAAAAAAAAGAAATATCAATCATATCATATTCATAAGTACATAACATTTTGAATATCTTAACCTACAAAAGAGATCATAATATAATAACATGGGATAAATCATAGTGATGAAATGTAATCATAATAATCATAACTTAAAACATGAAACTTTGTGGCATACACACATAATCATAGAAAATCATTTCATATTGGTCAAGGCTCATTGCTAAGACTATCATAGCAGACAAAGTACATTACTGAACCGAGTTGACTCATCGTTCCAGTACTGTATCACTGAACTGGATTAACTTGTCGTTCCAACCATGTCTATCTCATGATATATAAATATTTACCCAATGCATTGGAGGGAGATATAGGTCCCACCCATCTCATAATGAAACTATTCTTATGTGTTCCACAAAATCATAATTCATACATCATAGCATAACCTATTAAATAAAAATGGGATTCTTAAACATCGTGACATCATAAAAAAATTCATATAAGATTAAGGACATCATAAAAATAATTCCATCACAACATAATCAAATCAATGTAATAATAGGGATAGAAACTGCACCCTATATTATCTTAGATGGAAAATAGTTTTGATAAAACACTTGAACTCCATTCTTGGGGAAAATATCCTTTCTACTTCAAAAACATTTTTCCTTTCTTAACATGTCATAAAATTTTAAACTAAAATAATTTGATTAAAAATAAACATGAAAACTTGTAAAGTAATCTTCATGGAAATAATTTTATTTTAAATCATAAAAATCCATTCATTCCATACAAGTTAAACAAAACATTCTTCTCATACTTTGGCCGAAAAAGTCCAAAAGTATCTCGTACTGAAAACGAAAAAAGATTCCTTTCATATCTTTTACTAAATATTCACCAATAGGTAAAATTGGATTTAAAAAATTGTAGGAGGATAGAAATAATATAACATATTTATGAAACATGGATGTGGATGATAAATATCCCCCAGTAAATTCTGAAGTATAAACAATCTCGGATAAAACTGAGATTGCGAGATTTTCCCTTACCTTATGTCCGATATGCTTTGTACGTGTCTGAACCTCCTGTATAATGATTTAAATAATTTCATTGACTTATTACAGAATGATACTCATTGTTATGATATCATATATGGTCATATTATTAGTTTCTTATTTGTAATATTTCATTGCTACTTGTTATTCGGGTGTTTATTTCTTTATATTCTTATGCGTGTTTTGTCGAATAAATTCTTTTTCTGATTTTTAGGTTATAGAAACCCCATTTCCAGAATTTTATGAGTTCAATATATATCATATTTACTCATTCAATTAATTTATATAATCATTTTTCAATGAAGATCATGTACAACGAGTCGCATCACATCGTGGAGACGGTAGGCCGTACGTACGCACAAGCGATGATATCGTTCCCATGATCATGGAATTGTATTGAAGTGTATGTATACTATTTAAGAATCAATATAATTTTACAATAATCATATATATTTATTCATTACACCATTATACCCATCCATGTAAGGTGGTGGTGGAAAACAGATTACACCACGGCGTGGAGACGATATTCCGTACGTACGCACGCGTGGTGATTTCATTTTTCGTAGGATGGATAGAAGGTGAAATAGGGTTGTTTCATATTTATAATAACATATCAGAATATGAGTTATACATATGTTATTACTTAATATTGAAACAACTAAATAAGAAGAAGTATAATAAGATAAAATTGGAAAGAATCGTTAACAGATATTACCTCTTCTTCAATACGCCTCTTTAAAACCTCCTCTTAGGGCACTAAAATTGGTCCTTGAAGAAGAACATGACCTCTAGTATGTTTCTAAGGAAGTTTAGAAGGGAAACGGTCAGGGTTTGGCCGAGCATGAAGGCTCATGGTCATGCGAGGAGGAGAGGGAGGAGGTGCCCTTTTATAAGGGAGGAGAGGGGCACCTTTGGAATTACAAGAAATATTAATTTATAATAAATTCCAAACCCACTTAAAAACCTCCAAAAATGACTCATATATGAAGATTATATTAGATAGGGTTGTAATATCGTCAACCAATAAGATTTAGACAATTTGGGAATTTATTTTAAACATTATCAACATGATTTATCCTTATATAATCTATTTAATTTTATTTGTGGTAATAATATTATAAATTTTAAATCATTATAAATAATTGCTTATATGTTGTAAATTTTCTATTATTGTATAATTTATTATATTTTCGACCATATGAATTTTAATTTATAATTTTTAAATATTTTTGTGATTTTTAAACGATTTTATAATATGTAATCTTTATAAAATAACAACAGTGTCAATTTCGACACTATTCATTTATTTAAATTTAAATAAAATATACACAAAATATATGTTCAAACTAAAAGATTTAATAGATCCAAAATATGTCATATTTGTCTACAAAATTATTTTAGCACATTAAATAGTTCATATAATATTTATTTTAATACTTTTAAAATCATTTATTTGATAATTCAATCAATAAAATAATTTCAACACCACTATTGTGTCATAATTAATGATTAGTACTTAATCCCTAAAAATTATAAATAAATTCATATGATGTTGATAATTTTATTAGAATTCTGGAGACTATTAATTTTTTAAGTTTCATGAAGTTTGTCAGTAAATTAAAATTATTATACTTATAATATTTTAGAGAGTGACATGTTGTCACTTTCTTTGGTTTTAAAAATAATTAATTTATTTTAATGCTAAAAAGTCCATAAAATGAATTTATTCCGACCCTTAGGTGATAAGGGTATACTTTTATCCATCCAATAAAATTTTTTAAGGTGTTAGGGTAATTTTATAATCTTATATTTACCCTTAATTACCTGATTTACCTTTAACTACAGCAAATAAAAATTACCATAGTTACTATTCAAAATATCAAAAAAAAGTAACCTATTAACATAATATAGACCCACTAAATCCAAATTTGGAATCCATTTTTCAAAATTCAAAACACAGAAGTTGCAATAATTAATTTAACATTAATCCTGTTGTTAAGAAAACAGATTTTAAAAGATAAAACATTGCCAAAGATTGAAATGCCTTTACCTATGAATTAAATGTAAAATTAATGCTAATGACATTAATTATATTAAATGGTAAAAATATATTCTATTTATACTTTAAAACCATTAAATTTTATAATTTTACCATATATGTTTTTATGATAAAAAATTTGTTTTTAATTAAAACATAGCGTGTTTTTACCATTCATTAAAATATGAAAGTTATCAGAATAATATGAAAAATTTATTCAAAGTAAATTTTTATATCCTTATTACAAAGAATAATTTTATTTTGTCAAATTGAACTAATAAACTTGTCAAAAACTAGGTTTAAAGTTGGTGCACCATCAAAAGGAGGCAAAACTACATTTTTTGAAAAATACTTATTTCACCCGAAAATTTTATTTTGTTCTCATACCATGTTCTAGAAAATATGTAAGATGAATAATAATGTTATAAAATTCAAAATTCAGTTAATAATATTCATAACGGATAGTTTATAATATAATAATAATATATCATTGTTTAGTGTAACTCGGTATTGCATACTACACACGCTATCTAGGAAGTTCGTGATTGCATGTAAAGCAAGCCAAGCTAGTGTTGTGTGCAGTGAAAGATTCCTTTGATGTTGCATATATCATAAGACAAAAAAAATACTTCTCATAAAATATCAGGGTGTTACATTCTACCCCCCTTAAAATGAATTTCGCCTTCAAAATTCGTCACTTCATAACAAACATATGAGGATACCTATCCCTCATCATATCCTCAAGCTCCCATGTAGATTCTTCTTATTGGTGGTTCTTCCATAAAACATTAACGAAGCGAGTGGTCTTGTTCCGTAGAACTTTTTCCCTACGATCCAGAATATTTATTGGCTGTTCTTCATAAGAAAGATCTTGCTCCAGTGGTATAACCTCTGAGTTTAGTACATTTGAAGGATCAGATATGTACTTTCTCAGGAGAGATAATGGAACACATCGTGAACTTGAGAGAGATTCGGTGGAAGCACTAATCGGTAAGCTACCTTCCCAACACGATCCAGTATTTTGAAAGGACCTATATACCTAGGACTCAACATTCCCTTCTTTCCAAATCACATTACTCTCTTCCAAGGAGATATTCATAACAACACTTTTTCACCCACTTCAAATTATTGGTCTTTTCTTCAGTTACCGGAATAACTTTTTTGTTGACTCTGAGATACTCTTATGTGTTGTTGAGTAGATCAGACCTTTTCTACCATCTCATCAACAAGATCAAGTCCTAATAGCTTTCTTTACCCAACTTCATCCTAGCAAGTTGGAGTTCGGAATTTCTTACCATATAGAGCTTTATAAGGATCCATTTGAACACTGGAGTGAAAACTATTATTATAAGAAAATTCCACCAAAGGTAGGTGTTGATCCTAACAACCTTTGAAATCCATAGAGCAAGCTCTCAACATGTCTTCTAGAGTTTGAATTGTTCTTTTAGATTGACCGTCTGTCTGAGGATGATAAGAAGTGATGAAACTCAACTCTCTATCAAGAGTATACTGAAGACTTCTCAGAACATCAAGGTAAACCTCGGATCCTGATAAGATATAATGGAAAGTGGTACTCCAGGAAATCTTACAACTTCCTTCACATATATCCTGGAAAGCTGATCCAGAGAGAAATCTTCTCTAATAGAAATGAAGTGTGCTGACTTCATAAGATGATCAACTATGACCCAGATAACATTATTGCCTTTGGATGTTTTAGGAAGTCCAGTGACAAAGTCCATAGTGATATTTTACCATTTCTATTTGGGTATGGGTAATGGTTGTAACATCCCGTTAGACTTCTGTCTCTCATCTTTAACTTGCTGACAAACCGAGCATTGAGAGACATATTCAGCAACATCTGTTTTCATGCCATCCCACCAGAAGTACTCTTTCAGGTCCCTATAAATCTTCATGCTTCCAGTATGAATAGATAATGAAGAACTATGAGCCTCATCTAGCAGCTCCTTCTTTAATTTTTGGATGGGATGAACACAAACCCGATTCCTGAACCTTATTATCCCATCACAATCAATGTTGAATTCAGAAAAATTTCTCACCTTCTTTTGTCACTCTACATCTTCTTTTTGTGCCTCTTTAATCTTCACATGCATAGATGGTTTAACATTCATTTTAGAAAGATAAGACTTTTCCCCTTCCATTATGATTCCAAGATCCATCATTTGTAAATCCATTAATATTGGATCTTTTGTGATCCTCATCATGGATAAGCTAGCATGGTCTTGTTGACTTAATGCATCCGCCACCTTGTTTGCTTTCCCAGGGTGATAATGAATTGAGTAGTCGTAATCCTTAATCAGCTCCAACCATCTTCTTTGGTGCATATTCACCTCCTTTTGCGTGAAAATATACTTTAAACTTTTATGATCAAAAAAAATATCACACCTTTCACCATAAAGATAATGCCTCCAAATCATTAATGCAAAGATTATTGCAGCTAACTCCAAATCCTGAGTTGGGTAATTTTTCTCATGGACATTCAACTGTCATGAGGCATAAGCTATCACCATATCGTTTTTCATGAGAACACACCCCAATCACTTCTTGGATGCATCACTTTAGATCACAAACCTTTCTCCACTACAAGGAAGTGTGAGCATAGGTGCACTAGATAACCATCTTTTCAACTCCTTGAAATTCTCTTCACACTCCTCTGTCCACACAAACTTAACTCCTTTTCGAGTCAACCTAGTGAGTGGATTAGACAATCGTGAAAAATATATCACAAAACGGTGATAATATCCTTCCAAACCAGGAAAACTTTGGATCTGAGTTACTATTGTTGGTCTCGACCATCTTTTGATAACCTCTATCTTTGTTGGATCTACATATATCTCCTCTTTTGAGATTATGTGACCCTAAAATGAAACTTTTTGAAGCCAAAATTCACACTTGGTAAATTTGGCCTAAAGCTTCTCTTTTTTAGGGTCTTTAATACAATTCTCATGTGATCTTCATGTTCTTCCTTGCTCTTTGAATAGACCAGAATATCCTCTATAAATACTAACAAAAACTGATCAATATAGTCTCTAAATACTCTATTCATTAGATTCATGAGGATAAAAGGGGCATTAATAAGACCAAATGGCATCACTATAAATTCATAGTGTCCATACCTTGTACGGAATGCCGTCTTTGGTATATCCTCTTTTTTGACCCTTAATTGATGATACCCTGAATGAAGATCAATCTTGGAAAAGTATTGAGATCCGCGTAGTTGGTCAAATAAGTCATCAATGCGTGGGAGAGGATATTTTTTCTTGATAGTGATCTTGTCAAGTTCTTGATAATCAATGCAGAGTCTCATTGTACCATATTTATTCTTAACAAATAGAACAGGTGCTCCCCATGGTGATACACTAGGGCGTATGAATCCTTTATTAAGATTCTCTTGGAGTTTCTTATTCAATTCATGCAACTCAATCAGATCCATTCTATAAGGTGTCTTTGAAATGGGCATAGCACCCGGTATGTGTTCTATTGAAAACTCAACTTTGTGATTTGGTAGAAGACCTGGAAATTCCTCTGAAAAGACATCATCAAACTCCCATACAATGCATGTATTCTTAATCAAGAGTTTCTCCCCAACCATTTGAGATAAATAACCTTCATTTATTGGAATCAAGACCCATAATATGGAATAAATTTCCACTGGAAGGTTATATACATTTTTGCATCGATAGATGATAGTAGATTGATCAGGAATATTAAATGTTATTTCCCTTCTTTGGAAATTGATATAAGCTCCTTATAAAGAAATCCAATCCATGCCAAGAATCACATTAAATTACACTATATGAAGGATCACAAGATTTGTAGGAAGCACTTTCCTACAAACTTCAATTGGAGAAGAATTATAAACTTTTGATCCAACTGTTGGGACATTAGGAGTTCTCACAGCTAACTCAAAATCTAATTGTTGAGGTAGTACGTCAATACCCTTAGAAAATTCTTCATAAATAAAAGAGTGGGTGGATCTAGAATCAAATAAAACATTTTCTACTTTAGAGTGGATAGTAAGTGTACCTATCACCAATTCGTTATCGTACTCCACATCGATGATAGAAATTTCGTGTGAATTTCCATTGTCTTTGGCATTAAGAGTTTGTTGACATCGATCATCATCAACAACCCTTGGATTCAGGCATTGATTGGTGTAATTCCCCATCTCCTTACACTTGAAACATTGAAGTGTATGAGGTGAATTATGTGTATCCCTTTCTTTGTTCGCATCATTAGACATCTTCTTCCCATTATTTGGACATTCAACTGCCCGATGACATTCTTTTCCACACTTAAAACATTTTCTTGTCCCTTTAAGACAATTCCCTCCATGTTTACTTCCACAATTTGAGCATAAAGGAAAACTCATCTTCTTTTTAGTGTGGTCTTTAGATTTTCCTTTGAATTCCATTTTCCTCTTCTTATCAAACCCATATGATTGATGGGTTACTCCAATCTACATCTCAACCTTGAGAGCACATCGAACAATTTCCTCGTAGCTATTCAAGTCCCTTATGGATAACACCCTTCGAAGACTTGGTTTTATGCCACTAAAGAATCGATCGATCTTAATCTCAGTTTGGATAATAATTCCAGAAACGTACCTCGCAAGTCTTGTAAAATTTACTTCGTAGTTACCAACAGATTCGTCATCTGTTTGATTTAGTTCAAGAATCTCTCTCTCCATCTTTGTTCAAAAAATATTAGGGAATAACTTATTAAAAAATATGTTCTTGAACTCGTCCCATTCCATGGACTCAATTTCATCTCTTGGCCTCGTATTCTTGATAAGATTCCACCATTGATCAGCTTCACCTTCCAAACAATAAACTACTAAGATGACTTTATCATGTTCAGAATATTAAAGAACTGAAAATATCGGTTCAGTAGTACTGATCCATTTTTCAGCAACTAATGAATCCGTAGACCCACTGAATGAGGGTGGATGCTGCCTCATGAAGGATTCAACAGAATGTTGCTCCTTCCTTTGCTTGTTTGGAAGCCCCACATGATTCATAGATTGAAAATGTTGTGTGAGCTTGGCTAAAATATTTTTCATTCCGGGTCCCATAAGATTTGGTTGCTCAGGGGGACAATCATTTCATTTCCCGTCACATTCAACATTAACACAGTTCCATCGGGTTCCATCCATTGACTAAAACCAAGAAGCATAGTGTGAGAAACACTAATCATAATAGGAAAACCACATAATCAAAAATAAAATTTCACACATTAGGTATTATCATAGGTTTTTCATGGCCATTTCTACAACACTAAGATTGTGTTCTATTCTTAGACATATCCTTAGGGTTCTTACTAAGGCTTTCTCATCCTAGTTTCCAAAGGTTGACTATACATATCCTCTGATACCAACTATAACGAACCATAATTTACAAACATTTTATTTACTTCAGAGTTGAAGCATACTTATTACAACATATAACAGAACCATGAAAGGACCGTATAGGTATATTGTCTTTAGAAACTGGGATACATAAACAACTGGTTCATAAATCATCTACATTGTCTCCCATTTATTTCATCAGATCTAGAGTCCCTTTTTGGCATGTCCTACTTAATACCCTTCTTCATGACCTGGGGAAAAGAAAACATACAAAATGGTGAGCTCAAAATTTTAGTAAGGGTAAGCAAAAGAAATATCAATCATATCATATTCATAAGAACATAACATTTTGAATATCTTAAACTGCAAAAGAGATCATAATATCATAACATGGGATAAATCATTGTGGTGAAATGTAATCCCAATAACCAGAACTTACAACATGAAACTTTGTGGCATACACACAAAATCATAGAAAATAATTTCATATTGGTCAAGGCTCATTTCTAAGACCATCATAGTGGACAAAGTCCATTACTGAACTGAGTTCACTCCTCGTTCTAGTCCTATATCACTGAACTGGATTAACTTTTCATTCCAGCCATTTCTATATCATGAGATATAAATCTTTACCCAATGCATTGGAGGTAGATATAGGTCCCACCCATCTCATAATGAATCCATTATTATGTGTGCCACAAAATCATAATTCATACATCATAGCATAACCCATGAAATAAAAATGGGATTCTTAAACATCGTGACATCATAAAAAAATTCATATAAGATAAAGGACTTCATTAAAATAATTCCATCACAACATAATTAAATAAATGTAATAATAGGGATATAAATTGAACGCTATATTATCTTAGCTGGAAAATAATTTTAATAAAACACTTGAACTCCATTCTTGTGGAAAATATCATTTCTAATTCAAAAACATTTTTCCTTTCTTAACATGTCATACAATTTAAACTAAAATAAGTTTATTAAAAATAAACTAGAAAAAATGTAAAGGAAGCTTCATGAAAATAATGTTCTATGAAGTCATAAAAATCCATTCATTCGTTATAAGTTAAAAAAACATTCTTCTCATACTTTGGCTGGAAAAGTCAACAAGTATCTCATACTGAAAACGACAAAAGATTCCTTTCAAATATTTTACTAAAAATTCACCAATAGGTAAAATTGGATTTAAAAAAATCGTAGGAGGATAGAAATAATATTACATATTGTGGAAACATGGATGTGGATGATAAATATCCCCCAGTAAATTCTGAAGTATAAACAATCTCGGATAAAAATGAGATTGGAAGATTTTCCCTTACCTTAGGTACGATATGGTTTGTACGTTTCCGAACCTCCTGTATAATGATTTAAATAATTTCATTTAATTATTCTAGAATCATAATCATTTTTATTATATCATATATTGTCATATTCTTAGCTTCTTATTCGTAATATTTCATTGCTACTTTTTATTCGGGTGTTCATTGCATTATGTTCTTCTGCGTGTTTTGTCGAATAAATTATTATTCTGCTTTTTAGGTTATAGAAACCTCATTTACAGAATGGTATTAGTGTAATATATATCATATTCACTCATTAAATTAATTTTTATAATCATTATTCAATGAAGATCGTGTAGAATGAGTCACATCACATTGTGGAGACGGTAGGACGTACGTACGCACGAGCGATGATATCATTACCATGATCATGGAATTGTATTGAAGTGTATGTATAATATTTCAGAATAAATATAATTATACAATAATCATATATAGTTATTCTTTACACCATTATACCCATCCAAGTAAGGTGGTGGTGGAAAAAAGATTACACCACGGCGTGGAGACGGTATTCCGTACGTACGCACGCATAGTGATTTCATTTTTCATAGGATGGATAGAAGGTGAAATAGGGTTGTTTCATATTTATAATAACATATCAGTATATGATTAATACTTATGTTATTACTTCATAATTAAACAACTAAATAAGAACAAGTAGAAGAAGAAATAGATTTGAAAGAATCGGTAACAGATATTACCTCTTCTTCGATACACCTCTTTGAAACCTCCTCTTAGGGCACTAAAATTGGACTTTGAGGAAGACCAGGACCTCTAGTATGTTTATAAGGAAGTTGATAAGGTAAATGGATAGGGTTTTTCCGATCATGAAGACTCAAGGTGGTGTAAGGGGGAGAGGGAGGAGGTGCCCTTTTATAAGGGAGGAAAGGGGCACCTTTGGAATTACAAGAAATATTAATTTATAATAAATTCCAACCCCACTTAAAAACCTCCAAAAATGACTCATATAGGAAGATTAGATGAGATAGGGTTGTAATATCATCAACCAATAAGATTTAGACAAGTTAGGAATTTATTTTATACATTATCAACATGATTTATCCTTGTATAATCTATTTAATTTTATTTTTGGTAATAATATTATAAATTTTAAATCATTATAAATAATTAATTATATGTTCTGAAATTTCAATTAATGTATACTTTATTACATTTTCGACCATATAAATTTTAATTTATAATTTTTAAATATTTTTTTTGATTTTTAAACGATTTTATAATATGTAATTTTTATAAAATAACAATAGTGTCAATTTTGGGACTATTCATTTATTAAAATTTAAATAAAATATACACAGAAGGTATGTTAGAACTAAAAGATATAATAGATCCATAACATGTCATATTTATCTATAAAATTATTGTATAACATTAAATATTTCATATAATATTTATTTTAGTACTATTAAAAATATTTATTTGATAATTCAATCAATAAAATAATTTCAACATCATTATTGTGTCATAATTATTGATAATTATTTAATCCCTAAAAATTAAAAATAAATTCACATGATGTTTATAATTTTATTAGATTTCTGGAGACAATTAATGTTTGAAGTTTCATGAAGTTTGTCACTAAATTAAAATTATTATACTTATAAGATTTAAGAGAGTGACAAGTTGTCACTTTCTTTGGTTTTAATAATAATTAAATTATTTTAGAGGTCAAAAGTCCATAAAATGAATTTATTCCCACTTTTAGGTGATAAGGGTCGACTTTTATCCATACAATATAATTTTGGAAGATGTTAGGCTAATTTTATAATCTTATATTTACCCTTAACTACCAGATTTACCTTTAACTGTAGTAAATAAAAATTGTCGTACTTACTATTCATAATATTAAAAAAATAAAAGTAACCTATTTACATAACATGGACCCACTGAATCCAAATATTTAATCCATTTTTCAAAATTCAAAACACAGAAGTTGAAGTAATTAATTTAAAATTAACCCTGTTGTTATGAAAACGGGTTTTAAAAGTTAAAACATTGCCAAAGATTGAAATGTCTTTACCTATGAATTAAATTTAAAATTAATGCTAATGACATACATTATATTAAATGGTAAAAATATATTCTATTTATACTTTTAAAACATCCAATATTATAATTAAACCATATAAATTATTACGATGAAAAAAGTTGTTTTTAATTAAAATATAGCGTGCTTTTACTATTCATTAAAATATGAGAGTTATCATCATAATATGAAAAAATTATTCAAAGAAAATTTTTATATCCTGATTCCAAAGAAGAATTTTATTTTTTCAAATTGAACTTATAAACTTGTCAAAAACTAGGTTTAAAGTTGGTGCACCATCAAAAGGCGGCAAAACTGCATTTTTAGAAAAATACTTATTTTACCCGAAAAATTTATTTTGTTCTCATACCATGTTCTAGAAAATATGTAAGATGAATAATAATGTTATAAAATTCAAAATTCAGTTAATACTATTCATAACATCTAGTTTATAATATTATAATAATATATCATTTTTTAGTGAAACTCGGTATTGCGTACTACACACGCTATCGAGGAAGGTCGTGATTCCGTGTAACGCAAGCCAAGATAGTGTTGTGTGCAATGAAAGATTACTTTGATGTTGCATATAACATAAGACATAAAAAAATACTTTTCATAAAATATCAGGGTGTTACAGTTTCTTCCCACATTTAATACAGGATGGATATTCAAATTTTCCCTTCTTCCCCTTGTTTCTATTTCCAGAGTGTTCAACAGATCTCTTCTTCTCTTACTTTTGTTTAAAGTCGTAAGACTTAGAGAATTAATTTTCTGTCTTGATATCACATGAGACAATATCTTCGTATGATGAGTTGTATTGTGAGACTAATTCACTATATATAAATGGTTTTAACCCATCAAATAAACAAACAATCTTACTTCTCAGGTTACATATATAATCCACAGTATGCCTTCCTAATTTGTAAAGTTAGACTCATACTTTGCGAAATTCTCATCCTACTTTTTCCTCAGATTTAGAAATTGCCTTTCCATATCCGCTCGATGGTCATGAAGAAAGTATTTTTCTATGAAAATATCTTTAAACTCCCTCCATTCCATATTTGATACTTCATCATCTTCCTTTTTGTTTTGAATCAATGACTGCCATTGATCTGCATCTCCCATGAGACGATAAACTGCAATGAGAAATTTTTCACTTTCTCTACTCCCAAAAGCATGGAATATTTTCTCTAAGAAATTTATCCATTTCTTAGCTACTAATGGATTTATACTCCCGTTGAATGTTGGTGGTTTTTTCCTCATGAAGTGTTCTAACATTGATACTCCGCGTTGTGGATTAGGGTGGTCCATATGGGTAAGGTTATTATTCATAACCTGTGTGAGTTGTCTTAGTATGGTGATTAGCTGATCAACACCACCTGTATCACCAACTCCACTATAATTATCTTGATGAGGAGGGAAACCCCTACATGGATTACGTGCATTGATATGGTTTCCATTCCTTCCACTAGGCACCATTTCTAAACAATGGCATACCCTAGAATAGTTTATGAATCGCAATACATAAATCTAATCTTGTTAATCCGTTAACATAAATTGAACAGTTTATGGATATAATCCATAATCATAAAAATGTTTTCCTTAAAGAATTTTATACTCATAAACCCTTCATAATGATTTTTAAAGAAAATGAGAATTACCTTAAGCATATCCCCATGTAGTGTCGTGACTAAGAGTGAAGCAAGGCCCATTTTCATGCACCAGTTCCCATTAGAGTCTAATTTAAAGTGGGTTTTTTCAGGTTGTACACCTATGCACATCTGTGCTAGAGCTGCCTCTACCTTCTTGTATTCAGATAGGGATATATTTCTTGGAAAACTCACAAAATCTCTACAGTACCAAAATTCAAGGAAGTTCTTCTATACCAATCCTCAAAGTCTATCTTAGAGAAATGTTCTCTAATAAGAGTTTTTATAAATATAGCATCCAAGGTTTGTACTAATATTCCTCTGATACCAACTGTAATGCCCTGACCCCAGTTACCAAAAGTTGGTGCATTATTACATAACATTGACATGATCACAAGGGATCAAATCCCGAAAGACTGGTTAGTTTAGTAACCATGGAAATAATGGAAACATTCATAAGTTATACATTACATTATAAAATAAAAAACTAAAATGATATAGTCTCCATAGGCCACACTCATATCCCTTAGACTATCCCTATAAGTCAGTCATAATATACTTATTCACATCCTAGAAAAAATAAAACATAGAAAGGGATGAGCTTAGATGCTCAGTAAGGATAACAATATAGAGAAAACATTTGTAAATAAGCATAAACATTTAAGAAAATTTATAAGACTAAAACAAAGCCTTTTAAACTTGAACATTAGCATAATATGGAAAAGATAAAATCAAATAATTCCATTTACTTATTCACATGGATATTCTACTAGTCAAATAATCACATGCAATATCAATAACCACTTTCATAATGATGGAATGCATAATGCCAGACTTTATAACCACAAAGTCGGGGCCTTGTGCCAAGACTAAGAAAAAGATTTTGTCAAGGACTTATTCCAAGACACTAGTTTGTCTCATGAAACCTACCGATGCATCGAGAATCTATAGCGGGCTCCACCTGTCACTTACTAAGTCCAATGCATTCCTCCTATGAAAAGGTTTAAACATAACATAAACATTCCTATTAAAACTAGAATACGAATGTCAATAATTTATCCACAAACCATGAATGGTTTAAAAATCCATAGTCAAACATATCACAAAACCTTTAATACAATATGGAAGTTTTGTATTGTAATAAATCATCTTCAAATAAGCTTAAAATCCATCAAAGGATGTTGACATAGATGAAATAATTTTTTTAGAGAAATATATTTTTCTATTTTGAAATCATTTAAAAGTCATAAAATTATAAAATAAAAAATTTATTTTGAAAATATTCTTATATGATTATAAGGGAAGATTCGACAATGTTATAACGGTGGAGAATAACTGCACCCGTCGTATAAGTTTAAAAAGACATTATTACATTTATTTTGTTGAAAAGGTCGTAATGTACCTTGTTTGGAAAATAATGGAAAGATTCCTTTCCAAACATATAAGGTCAAATAAGGGTATAAATGACTTTAAACCCCTGTCTATTAAATAGTAAATTGTTTTTGAAATACATTTTAAATAAACATGGATGTGTATGATAAAGAGTCCGTAGTAGATACTTACATAAAAACAACCTCGGATAATAAAGATATTGTGAAATTAACCCTTAACTTGTACATTTCCTTAGTCGTTGGTATGTTAACCTCATATATAATAGTTAAAACATTGTTATTAAATTATACAATAATTTTATACATAAATATTATATCATATATGATCTTATAATATTTCATTGTTAATAATATTTTAATAGTATCATTGTTTCAGGTGTTAACTGATTCATTCTCCTTTATAAGCTTTGTTATGTAAGTAATGTTTGTTATGGATAGGATGTATCTTATTCATATTCAGAATGATAGTAAATCTTTAAAAATTATTTTTAATCATCAAATGAAAATTAGTTTCGAATGGATACGATGGGGAATGAATCTCATCACGTTCTTGGAGATGGTAATCCGTACGTATGCACGAGCGACAATATCATTATTTTGATATTAAAATTGTATATAATTGAATGGTATATCATATATATATAATCATTATCATGTTATATTTACTATTTATTTCAATTATTCTCATTATTATACCCATACAAATGATGAAATATTTGAATAACAAACTTCACCATGACGTGGAGACGTTAAGCCGTATGTACGCACGTATGGTGACTTTTTCCTTTATACGATAGATAGGATAACAAATAGGGTTGTAACATTTTATAATAACATCAAAGTATATAGAATATACTTGAGATATTATTTTATAATGGAAACAACAAAGAAAGAGGAAGTGGAAGATGAAAAGAACTTGAAAGAGGTGATGAAATATTTTCCTTTTCTTTGTGTTCTTCCTTTTTATTTTATCTAAAGGGATCCTTAAGTTGGATTTCTGACTAAATTATGTCCTATAAAATGAAGGGAGGTTATTTGAGAGGATATTTGGGCAGGATTTGGCCGATCTAAATGGCTTTGAAGGTGTGAATGTGAGATAAGGGGGAGTTCCCTTTTATAAGAGGGGTGAGGGGAACCTTAGAAAAAGATTGATATATTATTTTATAATAAACTTATTTTCAGTTTCTAGTGGCTACAAAATGATTTATTTAGAAGATAAAGTGGGTATGGGTTGATAACCGCTCAACCAATAGGTTTTATACAGGTTTAGATCACTATATTAACCTTATCTTTTAGATTTAACTCTTAGTTAAATAGTTTGACATTTACCATGTCTCTTTATATGTTTTTATTATTTGGCCAATAAAATTTCTATAAACTTCCATGAAAACCTAAAGTGGTTCATTAATGAAACATATAATATTATTTAATACCTTTTTCCGATCCTTATACTTTTAGGAATAGAATATCAATTAATAATACAATATTTATTTTAAAAAATCTGTTATGTCAATTTGTACACTATTTGGTATTTTATTTTTGTTAAATTTATTACATCATTATTACTTCAAAAAAAATTCAGTTAAATAACCCTAAAAGTCATATTAACCTAGAGAGTTAGTTTAATTCATTAAAATCTCAAATTAGATTTATTTGGATATTTATAATATCAATTATTTTAATCACTCATTAATAAATTAATTACTATATCATCATTGTGTCATAAATAATTTTAATTATATAATGTCTAAAAATTATAAATAAAATACAATTATGTAGGAAATATTTTTATATATCTAATGAATATTTATATTAGAATTTATATTATGTATAACCCTATATTAAAAAAGGTTTAGTTATTAAACATTGATTTTAACTCTTTTTAACTCTTCTTTAAAAAATGTCCTAATCTAATCCAAGTGGACCTAAAGGATCTTATTTTATTCCTAAGGTATTTTTTGGTTGAAATACACTAATTAAGTAGAATTATGACATGTTTTAGGGAAATAATAATATCATTTTTTCCTTTAATTACCCAATTTACTTTTAACCGTGGTAAATAAAAGTCAAAAGTTAATATTCCCCAAAAATTATTTTTATCTTATTGAACCACATTTTACTTACTGAATTCATCCGTGTCTCTAGGATTTTCAAAATTCAACTTACAAAATTGGTAAAATTAAGTTTTATGTAAATTTTTCAAATTTATTAGGAGGCAGGTAAAATACGGTAAAAAGTTCAATAAAATTTTTATATAACTAATCTTATTATAAGATGACTCCAATTAATTACATTGAACTTATATAGGTATTATGTATATATTTGGGCCTAAAATAAATTTAAATAAAATAAATAATAATTTAAATAAAATGTCAGTTTTAAACAATAACTCAGTGTTTTTTACTATTCATCAAAAATTGAATGTTTTCAGAAAAATACCAAAAATTCACCCTAATCTAATTTCGATATTCCGAATCCAAAAAATGAAGCCCATTTTGAAAGATAAAATTTATAAAATTTCAAAAAGTGGGTATTACTATTCATAATGGCTAGTTTGAATGGTCGCGGTGTGTTAGAATCTCGAAGTTGCGTACAATGCAAGTTATTTCATTATTCAAAGGGAAACGTACCATCGATGCTTGGGGTGTTACATTTCTTTATTATTTAAGACCTTAAGTTAATGTTTACCCATTAAGTAAACTCATTGTTAACCTTAATCACTGTAATTAATTTTAATTAAAATCACTAATATTTTTGGTAAAAAAATATGTTGAACTTAATGGAAATTTTAATTTATTATGATTCATAATATAGAATCCATTTTGACAATTTATAAACATGTAAGTGTATGAAATTAATTTAATATTAATCATGGATATCAGATGAGGCAACAAGTTTTTTATGTTCAAAAGGTCAAAATATTGAATTGATTTTATATCCAAATTCAATGTGAAATTGGTTCTAATTATCCAAATTGGATTAATGTATGTATAATTGAAAAATAAACTATTTAAGAAAAAATTAAAATATAATTTACCTATATAAAAAAATTATATGAAAAACATTTTTCAATTAAAATTCCATGTTTATTCAATATTCATAAAACATGACACTTATCTTAAAAATACTAAACATTCACCCAAATTATATATTGAAATTACAATTTCAAAAAATGGAGTTTATATTATCAAATAAAATATATAAAACTTGAGAAATTTTATTTAAAATATGTGATCCATTAAATAGTGGAAATATTACCATTTATTAAGAATATATATCTGTATGCGTAAAATAGAATTTCTTCTTATCTCTTATCCATAAAAACATTAAATGAATGCTAAAAAGTTTAAGGAATATAATATATATATGTATTTCATTAAAATAAATAATAAAATTAGTTTAATTCATTTATTTAGGTAAAACGTCCTTGATTTCATAAATTTGGTTTTCCAGTAAAAGATTTCACATATTATCAAAAGGGTTTTATTTTCATTTATAGCTAATTGGTCACCAAATAATTCTTCTTGTATAGATGTGTAAACCATATTTTCATAGTTTAATTAATTTTTTTCATAATCTCCATTTCTATTGTGAGGTGAAAAATATAACAAAATTTTAATAATAATATTAATTGTGCATTGTATTTTCGTAAAACTAGGTCTTTCATGTAACAGAAGATATCGAAGGAACTTAGAATTTTGTATAACGCGATTCAAATATAGGGTTTTCTATACCACAAGCTAATATAACTATTTATTTTTGTGAAAACAAAAGAAGTTGTTTCTTACAAAGTAATAAGAATATGGTGCATTAATATAACACAAACTAAATTTAATGTGTTGTGAAGTAAAAAATATCTAAAATATTATATTAATTCGAAAAAAATATTTCACAAAATATTAGGGTGTTACTATTCATTCTCTATTTTTGTAAAAAAATGAAATGAAATTACTTAATTAAAAATATTCTCTAAAACTCATCCAACTCCATTGGCTCCACTTATTATTGTTACCTCGTGTTCTTGATAAGAGTCCACAAATAATATACCTCTTATTAGAAATTATGATAAAATAAAATAACATTTTCATGTTCCAAACATTGTAGAATGTAAAATAAATTTATAGTGGTACTCATCCATTTATCAAAAACTATTGGATTAACAGACACACTAAAATATGGTGGATGTTTCTTAATGAAGAAAAAAACAGAACTTTGTTCCCAACTTTTCATTGTTGGATGCAATACACGATTCATAGCTTAATAATGTGAATAACCATAGAAAAATTATTTTTACGCCATATCCCATAACATTTGTTTCTAAAGAGGATAATAATTAAATTTTCTATTAAATTAATTATTAACATGATTCTTTCAATTTCCATCCATTGACTAAAACCAAAAATCATAGAATGAGAAACAATAATCGAAGTTGAAAACCACATTACGTAACACTCCAAGCTTCCATGGTATGCTTCTCTTTGAATAATACAATAGCGTGTGTTGTACGCAACTTCGAGTTCAAACACACCAAAACTAATCAAACAAGCCGTTATGAATATTAATACTGAATTTTTGAAATTTTAAAAAATTTATCTTTCAAAAAGGACTTAATTTTTGGATTCAGAATATCGAAATTAGCCAAGGGTGAGTTTTGGGTATTTTTCGGAAAACATTCAATTTTTGATGAATAGTGAAAAACACAACATTATAGTTTAAAACCCAATTTTTATGTAAATAATTATTTATTTTATTAAAATTTATTTAATGTAAAAATAGATACATAATACCTATATAATTTCAATGTAATTCATTAGAGTTAGTTTATAATAATTTTCCATATATAAAAATTTTATTGAACTTATCACCGTCTTTTACCCACCCCATAGGAGAATTTGAAAATTCACATAAAACATAATTTTGTTACTTTTGTGAGTGGAATTTCGAAAATCCTAGAGACATGGTTGATATTAGTAAGTAAAATGTGGTTCAATAGGATAAAAATTATTTTTGGTGAATAGTAACTTTTTACTTTTATTTACCATGGTTAAAAGTAAATAGGGTAATTAAGGGTAAAAATATTATTATTATTATCCTAACACATGTCATAATTCTATTGAATAAGTATAATTCGACCAAAAATAACCTTAGGAATAAAATATGAACCTCTTTGGTCTACTTGGATTAGATTAAGACACTTATTATTATTTAAATCAAAGAAGAGTTAAAAGTGTTAAATTTAAAGTTTAATAACTAAACCATTTTTAATATAGGGTTACACAAAATATAAAGTAGACTATAAGTATTCAATATAAATATAAAAATATTTCCTACGTAATGGTATATTATTTATATTTTTTACATTAAATAATTTAATTTATTTATGACACAATGATGATGCAGTAATTACCGAATAAAAGAAATATTAAAATAATTGATATTATAAATATCAAAATAAATGTAAATTGAGACTTTTTATGAATTAAAATAATTTTTTAGGTTAATATGAAATATTTGGGTTGGTTAGATGAATTTTTTTCGAAGTAATAATGCTGTTATGAATTTAGAAAAAACACAACACCAAATAGTGTCAAAATTGACATAAAAGGGTTTTTAAAACAAATATTATATTATTAATTGATATTCTATTCCTGAAAATATAAGGTTTGGGGAAAGGAATTATATAATGATATATTTATCATTAATTAACCACATGGGGTTCTCTTGGAAGTATATAGTATGTTTATTAACCATATAATATAAAAATACAAAGAGACATGGTAAATGTCAAACTATTTAACTAAAAGTTAAATATAAAAGATAAGGTTAATATGGTGACCCAAACTGGTCTAAAACCTTTTGGTTGAGTGGTTTTAGACCCATAACCACCTTATACTTTAAATAATCTATTTTTGAACCATTATAAACCAAAAATAAGTTTATTATAAAATAATATTTCTAGCTTTTCCGAAGGTGTCCCTCACCCCTCTTATAAACCAACACTCCCCCATATCTCTAATTAACACATTAAAATCCATTTGGCTCAGCCAAAACCTTCCCAAATACCCTTTAAAGCGTACTCACTTAATCTGAGAGGCCTTCCTTTAGTCAAGATTCCAACTTAAGGAGCCCTTTTGATCAAATCAAAAGGAAGAACTCGAAGAAGAAGTAAATATTTCATCACCTCTTTCATGTTCCTTTCTTCTTCCACTTCATTTTTATTTGTTGTTTCCATTATAAAATAATAAATCCTGTATATTCTATATACTGTGATGTTATTATAAATATGTTTCAACCAAATTCATTATTCTAACCATCCTTTGAATGACATGTCACCATACGTGCGTACGTACGGCTTACCGTCTCCAAGTCGTGGTGTAATTGTTATTGAATAAATTATTATTTTTATGGGTATAATAATAATGTTTAATTGATTTAACTAATAAATATCACATGATAATTATTGTATATATATGATATACCATCCAATTATATATTATTTTAATATCAAATGAATGATATTGTCCCTTGTGCATACGTACGAATTACTGTCTCCACGAACGTGATGTGATTCATTCCCCATCATATCCATTCAAAAATAATTTTCATTAGATGATTAAAAATAATATTTAAATAATTTATATCATTCTTTATAAGAATAAGATACATCCTATCCATAAAAAATATGACTCACATAACAAATAATATAAATGATAATGAATCCGTTAACACCCAAAACAACGATAATAGTAAGATATTATTAACAATTCAATCTTAAAAGATCATATATGATATCATATTAATGTAGATAATTATTTTATAACTTAATAACAATTATTTCACCATTATACATGAGTTTAACCTACCCTCTACCAAGGAAAAGTACAAGGTAAGGGTTAATTTCATAATCACTTTATTATCCGAGGTTGATTTTACGTAAGTATCTATTGGGACCTATTTATCATCCACATCCATGCTTCTTAAAAATTTATTTCAAAACATTTTTAATATTTTATAAACTATGGGTTAAAGTCATTTATATGCTTTTTTGACATTTTATAAGATGCTTACAAAGGAATCTTTCCATCGTTTTCCAGACAAGGTCCTTTTTAAACTTTTTGACAAAATTAAGGTATGAATGTATTTTTTTTTAATTTATACGGTGGGTGAGGATATTTTTCTCCATTATAATATCTTCTAATATTACCTTAGAAGCTTATAAGAATATTTTCAAAATAAATTTTTTCTTTATTATGGGACCCTCAAATTATTTCAAAATAGAAATAGATATTTCCCTAAAAAAGGTTTTGATTTCATCAATGTCAACATCCTTTGATGGATTTTATGTTTATTTGAAGTTTATTTATTATGATACAAAACATCCATATTGTATTGAACAATTTGTGATATTTTTGACTGTGGATGTGTTATTTTTATACCATTCGTGGTTTGTGGATAAATTACTGACATTTCGTATGCTAGTTTTAATACGAATATTTATGTTATGTTTAAACCTTTTTATATGAGGAATGCATTGAACTTATCATGTGATGGGTGGAGCCCACTATAGCTCCTTGATTCATCGGTAAGTCTCATGAGAAAAACTAGTTTCTTGGCACAAGGCCTTAAAAATATCTTATTTGTAGTCTTGACACAAGGCCTTGAATATGTGGTTATGAAAGTCTGGCATTATGAATTCCATCATTATGAAAGTGGCTATTGATATTGCATGTGATTATTCGACTAGTAGAATATCCATGTGAGTAAGAAAATAGAATTATTTTATTTTATCTTTTCTATATTATGATGAAGTTCAATTTTAAAAATCTTTTGTTTTAGACTTATATATTTCCTTAAATGTTTATGCTCATTTAGGAAAGTTTCCGCTATATTGTTATCCTTACTGAGCATCTGAGCTCAACACTTTCTTTGTTTTATTTTTCATAGGATGAGAAGAAGTATTTTATGACTGAACTGTAGGGATATTCTGAGGGGATATAAGTGGGGTCTATAGAGACAATGTAGTTGTAGTTTTTCATTTTATGATGTAATGTAAACCTTATGAATATAACTAGTACTTCCAAGGCTACTAAACTAATCGGTCTTTCAAGACATAATCTTTTGTGATCAGGCCAATGTTATGTAATAATGCACCATATCTGGGTAACTCAGGTTAGGGATTTACAGTTTGTATCAGAGGAAGTTTAGTACAAACCTTGGAATCTAGATTTAGATAAACCTTGATTAGAGAACATTGCCCTAAGATAGACTTTTAAGGATAATATAGAAGCTCATCCAAGAATTTTGGTATTGTAGGGATTTTGTGATTTTTCCAAGAAATACATCCTTGTCTAGATACGAGCTGGTAGAGGCGGCTCTCGCACAGATGTAACTAGGGGTAAAACCTAAAAACATCTCTTTGAGCTGGACTCGAATGGGAACTGGTGCATGACAACGAGCCTTGCTTCCCTCTTGGTTACGACACTCTCGGGGGATATGCTTAGGATAATTCTTATTTTCTTTACAAATCATTATGAAGAGTTTATGAGTATATAATCCTCATATAAAACATTTTTTATGATTATGGATTAGATCCATAAACTATTCAATTTATGTTAAGTGTTTTACAGGTATGGAATTATGTATTTTGATTCATAAACTAATCTAGTTTATGCCATTGTATAGAAATTGTTCCTAGTGGATGGAATGGAAACCATATCAATGCATGTAATCCATATAGGTATTTCCCTCCTAATGAAGATAATTATAGTGTAGATGGTTATACAACTAGTTTATATCATCTTATCAATATATTGGGACAACTCACTCAGGTTATGAATAATAACCATACCTGTATAGAGCACCCTGATCCGCAGCGCGGAGGATCAATGTTAGATTGATTAATGAGAAAAATAACCAGCAACATTCAATGGGGGTAAAAATCCATTTGTATCTGAGCAATGGATACATTACTTAGAGAAATTATTCCATGTCTTGGGGAGTAGTGAAAGAGAAAAAGTTTTCATTGCAGTTTATCGCCTCAATGGAGATGATGATCAATTGTGGCCATTGATTCAAAAAACAAAGGAAGATGATGAAGTATAAAATATGGAATGGAGGGAGTTCAAAGTGATTTTATTAGAAAAATACATTCCTCGTAACCATCGAGCAGATATAGAAAGACAATTTCAGAGTCTGAGGTAAAAGGAGGATGAAAATGTTGTGACATATGAAGCTAACATTACAAGGTTAGAGAGGAATTATGAAGATTATATACGTAACCCAAGAAGTAATATTGATCATTTCAATGAAGGGTTAAAACCATTTCTCTGTCGACCATTAGTCTCACAATCCTTTTGTCATATGAAGATATTATCTCATGTTCTATCAAGATAGAAAAAGAATTCTCTATGTCTTACGACTTTAAAGAAAAGCAAGACAATAAGAGATCTACTGAACAATTTGGAAATAGAAATAAGAGGAAGAAGGAAAAAGTTGAATATCCATCTTGTGGTAAATGTGGGAAGAAACAGCCTGGTACTTTCCTGAAGGGAATGGGAGTCTGTTACAAGTGTGGTGAAAAAGGCCACCAAGCTCGTGATTGCAAGGAGAAGAAAGAGGTTGTGGATGTTGAATGCTACAATTTTATAGAAAGGGGTCATTATGAAAATGAATCTACTAACCGTTAGGGGAACTTACCTCAGAAAAGGCCAAGGTATCAAGGAAAAACTTATGTTATCACTACTGCTGAGGTTAAAGCTCCGAAAGACGTGGTCGCAGGTAATTTAATGGTTTCCTCAAGTATAGAAAATGCTTTATTTGATTCTGGATCATCACATTGTTTCTTATCTTCCCAGTTTTCTAAGAAGATTAGATATTTCCAATTTGATTTAACAAGGTATTTTTCAGTCAAAACTCCTAAGGGAAGTATCATTGCAACAATGTTTTGTGAATCAGTCTCCATTATGGTATATAAATGTTCTTTATCTACTGATCTCATCATCATAACCATGATTCAATTTGATATAATCCTCGGTATGGATTGGATTTCAGACCATGATGAAAAAATTTACTTTAAGAAGAAGGAGGTTACTATTTTTTATGACGATGATAAAGAAAACCTTATTTTTAGAGAAGAATCAAAACCACAAAATTCTTATCTAGATCCACCCCAGTAGCTCAACTAAATTCAATTATTGGGGAGGAAGATAATTAAACAACTGTGGGTGAGGAAAATAATGTTCAAATAGAGGATGTGCCTATTAGAAAAGAATATGTTGATGTGTTTCCAAAATATTTTCCTGTACATCCTCCAGAACGAGAAATTGATTTTTCTATTGATTTACTTTCTGGATCAAGGCCCATATCGAAGAACCCTTATAGAATGACCACTGTAGAATTAGTGGAACTAAAAACAACAACAAGACTAATTGAGTAATAAGGGATTTATTTTCCCTAGTCTTTCTCCATGGGGAGCCCATATCCTTTTTGTTAAGAAGAAATATGGATCTATGAGGTTGTGCATCGACTACAGAAAGATCAATGCTATAAAAATAATGAACAATTATCCCCTACCTCGCATTGATGATTTATTTGACCAACTTCATGAAGATCAATACTTTTCAAATATTGACCTTCAATCTGGATACCATCAATTGTGTGTCAATAAGGAAGACATTCCGAAAACAACATTTCAAACCAGGTATGGGCATTGTAAGTTTACAGTAATGCCTTTTGAGATGACTAATGCACCCTCTATTTTTATGGATCTAATGAACAGAGTTTTCTAGGAATATCATGATGACATTGTAGTGGTATTTATTGATGATATCTTGGTATACTCCAAAAGTTATGAAGATCATGAAAATCACTTGCGCATTATTCTGAAGACTATTATAAGACATGAATTATAAGAGAAGTTTAGCAAGTGTGAATTCTGGCTTCATGAGATTTCTTTTCGTGGCCATATTTTCTCTAAGGATGGAATATCTATTGATCCTTAAAAGGCCAAGGAAATCCATGAATGGCCATCACCGATGAGTATAATTTAGGTACACAATTTTATTAGTTTAGTAGGTTATTATCGAAGTCTCGTCCATAATTTTTCCTGGTGGGCTAACCCATTAACAAAGATCACACAAAAACGGGTTAAATTTTTTTAGACAAAAGAGTGTGATGAATTTTTTGAACAACTGAAGATAATATTAGTCAATGCTTCTATATTTACTCTACCATCGGGGAATGATGGGTTTGTTATTTATAATGATGCTTCAAAGAAAGGACTTGGTTGTGTCCTTATACAAAATGATAGGGTTTTTTCCTATGCATCATGATAGCTAAACATTCATGAGAAAAACTATCCTACTCATGATCTCAAGTTGGCAGTTGTAATCTTTACTTTGAATTTATGGAGACGATATCTATATGGTAAAAAATGTGAGCTTTTTTCTGATCACAAGAGTTTGATGTATATTTTCTCACAGAAAGAACTCAATAGGAGGCAAAGGTGATGTCTTGAACTACTCAAGTATTATGATTTCACTATACACTACCACTCGGGGAAGGCAAATAAGGTGGAAAATGCTTTCAGCCAAAAAGATCATGGGGTTTTGAACAAAATGATAGTTAAAAAGGATCCTATATACATGGATCTAGTAAAGATGGACATGGGAATAACCATGGAAGGAGAAACATCAATAATTTTTCAAATAGTTACCAAGTCACCTTTTCTAGAAAGGATAAAGAGTTCTCAGACTGATGATGAAGAGTTTCAAAAGAATATGAAAGCTGTGAATGATGGGAGATTAAGTGACTTTGTTTATGAAGATGGAAATTTGAAATGTGGAAAGGGAATTTGTGTTCTCAATATTCCTAATCTAAAAAGATAATTTTAGGATGATGTTCATAGCTCCAATTTCTTTACACACCCTGGGAGCACCAAAATGTATAGGGATTTGAAGGAACATTTTTGGTGGGACAACATGAAGAGGGAGATTGGTGATTTTGTGTCAAGATATATGGTTTATCAAAAAATGAAAGCTGAAAGGCAAAAACCTGGAGGAGTCATGCAAACTCTTCCAATACATGATTGGAAATGGGATAATATTACGATCGACATTTTTATGGGACTACCAATGAATCCTAAAAGTAACGGTGAAATATGGGTCATTGTTGATCATCTTACCAAGTCCTCATATTTTCTTTCTATAAGGGTATATTTACCACATAAACGTTTAGTAATACTATATATTAATGATGTTGTAAGACTTCATGGAGTACCATTATCTATTTTTTCTAATCCTGATTCACGTAGTACATCAAGATTTTAGAAAAGTCATTATAAATCCCTAGATACTGAACTTCGTTTGAGCACTTCCTACGACCCCAAAACTGATGAACAATTAGAACAGACTATTCAAACCTAAGAAGACTTGTTGAGATCATGATCACTTGACTTTCAAGGTATGTGAGAACAATATTTACCTCGGGTAGAATTTTCCTATAACAATAGCTTCCATTCAAGTATTAATATGGCACCATCTGAATTGTTATATAGAAAGAGATGTCGCACACCAGCTTATTGGGATGATGTTGCTTAAAGAAAACTTATAGGCCCAGAACTTGTGTAGGAAACAATGGAAAAGGTTAATGTAATCCAAAACCACATAAAATCAGCTCAAAGTAGGCAGAAGAGCTATGTTGATTACCGAAGGAAGGATTTGGAATTTCAGGTAGGATATCATGTTTTATTGAAAGTATCTCCATGGAAGGGTGTTATCCATTTCTATAAGAAGGGAAAATTGAGTCCCAGGTATATCAGAACGTTCGAAATTCTAGAATAAATTGGGGTTGTAGCTTACCGATTGAAAATGCCGCCAAGTCTATTCAAAGTTCACGATGTGTTCCACATATCACTGTTGAGAAAATACATGCATACCCCAACGCATTAACTCACCTATGACGAATTAGAACTGGAACCTGATCTATCTTATTTCAAAGAGCCTTTCAAGGTTCTTGATACAAGAGAACAAGTGCTGAGAAACCGGATAACTCGTCTTGTAAAATTTCTTCGGAGAAACCATAAGATAGAAGAGGAAACGTGGGAACCCAAGGAACTTATGATGAAGAACCACCTATGTCTTTTTAGGCAGTAATACTCTATAAATTTTGAGGACAAAATTATTTGAAGCATGGGAGAATGTAACACCCCAAGCCTCCATGGTACGCTTCTCTTTGAATAACACAATATCCTGTGTTGTACACAACTTCGAGTTATAACACACTACAACGAATCAAACTAGCCATTATTAATAGTAATAACAACTTTTTGAAATTTTATAAATTATATCTTTCAAAATAGACATCATTTATGGATTCTGAGTATCGAAACTAGTCTAGGGTGAATTTTTGGTATTTTTCGGAAAGCTTGCAATTTTTGATGAGTATAGGAAAACACTGAGTTATAGTTTAAAACTGAATTTTTATTTAAATAATTATTTATTTAATTTAAATTTATCTTAAGTCAAAATAGATACATAATACCTATATAAGTTCAATTTAATTCATTGGAGTCAGTTTATAATAATTTTAGATATATAAAAATTTTATTGAACTTTTCACCGTCTTTTACCAACCTCCTATGTGAATTTTCAAATTCACATAAAACTAATTTTACTGCTTATGTGAGTGGAATTTCAAAAATCTAAGAGACACAGTTTATATCAATAAGTAAAATTTGGTTCAATAAGATTAAAATAATGTTTGGTGAATAGTAACTTTTTACTTTTATTTACCACAGTTAAAGATAAATAGAGTAATCAAGGGTAAACACTAATAACACTATTACCCTAACACATGTCTTAATTCTATTGGATAAGTATAATTCGACAAAAAAAACCTTAGGAATAAAATATGAATCTCTTTGGTCCACTTGGATTAGATTAGGACACTTATTATTATTTAATTCAAAGAAGAGTTAAAAGTGTTAAATTTAAAGTTTAATATCTAAACCATTTGTAATATAGGGTTACACATAATATAAATTAGACTATAAATATTCAATAGAAATCTAAAAATATTTCATACTTAATGGTATTTTATATTTATTTTTTAGACATTAAATAATCTAATTTATTTATGACACAATGATGATGCAGAAATTACCTAATTAATGAAATATTAAAATAATTGATTTTATAAATATCTAAATAAATATAATTTGAGACTTTTTATGAATTACAATAATTTTATAGGTTAATATGACATATTAGTGTTGGTTATATGAATTGTTTTCTAAGTAATAATGCTGTTATGAATTTAGAAAAAACAAAATACCAAATAGTGTCAAAATTGACATAAAAGAGTTTTTAACACAAATATTATATTATTAATTGATATTGTATTATTTAAAATATACGGTTTGGAGAAAGGACTTATATAATCATAGGTGTATCATTAATGAACATCTTTTGGTTCTATTAGAAGTATATAGTATGTTTATTAACCATATAATATAAAAATATAAAGAGACATGGTAAATGTCAAACTATTTAACTAAGAGATAAATCTAAAAGATAAGCTTAATATAGTGACACAAACCTGTATAAAACCTATTGGTTGAGTGGTGTTCGACCCATACCCACCTTAGGCTTTAAATAATCAATTTTGGAACCATTATAAACCGAAAATTATTTTATTATAAAATAATATTTCTAGCTTTTCCAAATGTGCCTCTCACCACTCTTATAAAAGGGCACTCCCCCTTCTCACTAATTCACACCTTCAAAGCCATTTGCATCGGCCAATCCATACCCAAATACACTATCAACTATCCTCAATTCATCCTAGAGGACTTCTTTTAGTCATAAAGCAATCTTATGGAGCCCTTTTGATCAAATCAAAAGTATGAACCCGAAGAGGGGGTAAATATTTCGTCACCTCTTTCAAGTTCCTTTCTTCTTCCACTTCCTTTTTCATTGTTGTTTCAATTATAAAATAATAACTCCAGTATATTCAATATACTGTTATGTTATTATAAATATGGTAAAACCTAATTCATTATTCTATCCATCCTTTGAATGACATGTCACCATACGTGCGTACGTATGGCTTACCGTCTCCACGTCGTGTTGTAATTGTTATTCAAAACATTATTATTTGGATGGGTATAATAATGATGTGTAATTGATGTAAATAATAAATATAAAATGATTGTTATTCTTTATATATGATATACCATCCAATTATATATAATTTTAATATCAAAAGAATGATATTTTCACTCGTGCGTACGTACAGATTACCGTCTCCATGAACGCGATGAGAGTCATTCCCCACCATATCCATTCAAGAAACATTTTCATTAGATGATTAAAAATAATTCTTAAATACTTGATATCATTTTGGATATGAATAAGATACAACCCATCCATAAAATATATGACTCACATAACAAATAATATAAAGTAAAATGAATCCGTTAACACCCGAAACAATGAAAATACTAAGATATTATTAACAAAACAATGTTTAAAGATCATATATGATATCATATTAATGTATATTATTCTTGTATAATTTAATAAAAATTATTTCACCATTATACAGTAGGTTAACCTACCCGCGACCATGGAAATGTACAAGGTAAGGGTTAATTTCACAATCTCTTTATTATCTGAGGTTGATTTTTCGTAAGTATCTACTGGGACCTCTTTATCATTCACATCCATGTTTCATAAAAATGTATTTAAAACATTATTACTATTTCATAGAGTATGGGTTAAAGTCTTTTTTACCCTTGTTTGAATTTTTATAAGATGTTTATAAAGGATTCTTTCCATCATTTTCCAAACAAGGTCCTTTATAACCTTTTCGACAAAATTAAGGTAAGAATGTGTTCTTTTAACTTATACGGTGGCTATAGATATTTTCCTCTTTTATAACATTTTTTAAGCTTCCCTTAAAAGCTAATAATAATATTTTCAAAATAAATGTTTTATTTATTATTTTACTCTTAAATTATTCCAAAAAAGAAAGAGATATTTCTCTAAAAAAGGTTTTGATTTCATCTATGTCAACATCCTTTGATGGATTTTAAGTTTGTTTGAAGTTTATTTATTATGATACAAAACATTCATTTTATATTGAAGGTTTTGTGATATGTTTGACTGTGGATGTGTTATTTTTATACCATTAATGGTTTATGGATAAAGTATTGACATTTTGTATGCTAGTTTTAATACGATTGTTTATGTTATGTTTAACCCTTTTCATATGAGGAATGCATTAGACTTAGTATGTGACGGGTGAAGCCTGCTATATCTCCTCGATGCATCGGTAGGTATCATAAGACAAACTAGTGTCTTGGAATAAGGCATTGAAAAAATATTATTTGTAGTCTTGGAACAAGGCCTTGACTATGTGGTTATGAAAGTCTGACATTATGCATTCCATCATTATGAAAGTGGCTATTGATATAGCATGTGATTATTCGACTAGTAGAATATCCATGTGAGTAAGTAAATGGAATTATTTGATTTTTTCTTTTCCATATTATTCTGATGTTCAAGTTAAAAAGGATTTTGTTTTAATCTTTTACATTTACTTAAATGTTTATTCTTATTTATGAAAGTTTCTGTTATATTGTTATCTTTACTGATCATCTGATATCACCCATTTCTATGTTTTATTTTTCCCAGGATGTGAAAAATTATTTTATGATTGACTTGCAGGGGTAGTCTGAGGGGATATGAGTGTGGTCTATGGAGACAATGTTGTTGTAGTTTTTCATTTTATGATGTAATGAAAACCTTATAAATGTATCTAGTACTTCCAAGGCTACTAAACTAATCGGTCTTTTGAGAATTGATCTTTTGTGATCATTCCAATGTTATGTAATAATGCACAAACTCTGGGTAACTGGGGTCGAGGAATTACACATTGTCTATACCATAACAAAACTTTTGGATGTTATATTATACTTGAATATATCCCCAGGGATATCACTAAAGTTTTATAAACATATTTTCTAAATGTAGCTAAAACTTTATTTGATACCAACTATAGTGACCCACACTATGTTTTTTTAAGTATTACATTTTAATAGAAGAATATTCAATACATAACATTATGAAACATTCCAGAATCATATAGGTATTGTGTCCATGGAAACATGGAAACATAAAAAACATATTTATAAGAGATCTACATAATCTCCAATATAGTTTATATCAACTTTCATCCTTTTTAGATATATCATACATAAAATATTTCAGCATATCTTGAGGAAGGGAGACATAAAAATGGTGATCTATGATGGCCTGTAAGGGTAAACAAGGGAGATATCAATGATAATTGAACAATAATATTATTATAAGGATATGATACTATCATATTACAATTTTAAAACAATACCCATAATGTTATTCATCATAATATTGAATTATTTCATAAATCTTGTTTATTAACCATACAATAATCATAATGGAGTCAAATAACATGAACCTCAAGACCATAATATTAGAATAAGACCTATTTTTTAGAAAAACATAAGAATAGAAAATAATTTATTTGGACAAGGATCACTACGAATACTATAATGGTGGCATGGGTTCATACTTAACTACATAACATTCATAATTACATTGAATTAATATGACTACCATAGTGGAAATAGGCCCTTACAGAACTGGTTTTACACCCCATTCTAGTCCTTATTATCTCATGAGATATCCATATTTAACCAAAGAAATGCAGCGCTATAAAACTATTCACCCACCAATCACATAATCCTAATCGATTCATATGTGTTCCACATGATCATAAATCATTCATCATATATCATAAAACATGGAAAATAACTTAGTTTCATAATCATTTCAACATTTCATAATTTCATAACCCAAAGAAAATAAACATATTTTATAACCATCTCATAATTAAAATCATAAAAAATCAATAAAATAATAAGTATTGTACCCAAGGATCATATGCTGAGTGAATAATAGTTATCATCAAAGGATTTTATCGTAAATGAAAATTCCTTTAAAAGAAAATTTGGAATATTTCTCGAGGAAAGTACACTTTTCATTTTGAAATCAATTATTTAGAATAAAAAACCCTAGTATTAAAGAATTTGTTTTGGAAATAACCATGGAAAATTTTAAAGAAACCTTCAAATCATTGAGTATATATTATGATGAGAAATTCTATCCATGTCACATATGTTAAAAAATATTGTCTTCCTATTTTAGGTAATAGTACATCATTCAGAAAATGAAAAGAATTTTAATTTAGACAAATTTGTAAAAATTAAAACATGGGTAACAATTAAATTTTAAAATAATTTGGTAATAGTAAAAATATTTTATGAATCATTTTTAGTAATCATGGACAAGGAATAAAGAGGATTTTCAATTGAGGAGATAAACAAATTTAGTTTTCCTTAAATATATTATTTCGATCTCTTGAGTACTTAAAGAGAGGAAAATAAATGAAAAAAATGTAATATTTCGAAATAACTATATTAAAATAAAATTAATGATATTATTGAGATCTCTTTCTTGAAATTTTATATTTAGAAACATAATCATAAACAATCTGGATAGGCAATGGAATGGTAAAATAAATCCCATACGTCAAGTCCCATTTACATTGAAAGAACTTTGACCTCCAATATAATAAATTTAAAAATATTATAAATCTATAATAGATTCATTTATACTTCTATAATATCATATATGACCCAATTATAACATTTAAACACCCATTAATTAATAATTCCTTATTATAATCATCGTTTCCGAGGGTTAACTGTTTCGTTTTACAAAGTTGTTTCAACTATACAGTTCACATTGTTGTACCATGAGCACGATTCCCCTATATCAGTAATTTTAAGAACTATATAAATATAATATATATTTACTATATATGAATTTATATTTTTACATAAATTTATATATAGAAAAATTAATTACTCTATTCATAGAGAAGGTAGGTCGTACGTACACAGCAAGACCGTTTCTATTTTTTGATGGATATAGTGAAAGAAAGGTTAATATTAAGTCAAATTTCCAGAATCATAATAATATATAAATAATATATTAATTTATTAAAAATATCCTTATAACCATCGACGTTAAATATTTTTGAAAAATTAATTTGACTACTACAGAGAGACAATATGGCGTACATACACAATAATGATATTTTCAATTTTCATATGATGGATAGAAGATGGATAATGTATTTTAATTCATAATAAAAAATTAAAAATATTGAATGCACTGAATTAATTGTGTTATATTGAATATCATGGATTTAAATAAGGTAGAAGAAAAAGTAAAATTGAAAATGATTGGTTATGAGTTATACATCTCTATTGAGAAACCTCTTTTTTTTCTTCTACCTTATGCAATGTAGGGGTAGTTTTTGAGAAATAAAAGAATATATATGATGGGAATAAGGAATATTTTAATGTAATAAGGTAGGTATAGGATGATATATAAGAATCACAATGTGTGGGGAAGGTAGGAAAAGAGGTTCCCTCTTGTAATTGAGGGGAGGGGTACTCTTGATATTTCTAAAATTATGAAATTAATATAATTTTTTATAATAATGGTACATAAAATTGGTATTTTAAGAATAAATTATAATGATAATTATTAATAATAACATAAAATAATATTTGGACAAGTTTTTGTGTTTATTTAACCCTGATCACTTAGCATTTACCCCTGCTTATCCTATGGACAATTAACATAATATCAATGTTTTCTACTCTTTAAGGGTGATGAATATAAAAATAAATGGATAGGTGAGCCACATATGGACCAAATATGTTATTTTAAACAATATAAAATTCATTGGGACTAATATATAAGTTTTTAATAATTATAAATATTTTAATAAAATACTATTTATTATAAAATATAATTGATTTCGTTTTTAGAACTATTCATTTTTGTTGAATTTATAGTCATCAATACAGATATGGAATTAAAATATTAACCTTTAACGCACCCTAAATTAGTTAAAATAATATTAAAAATTCACATAACACAATAATTTACCCAAATTTTATAACTTTTAATGTTTCTAAATCAATTTATAAATTTTTTTATTATTTAAACAAATATTAAGTCAAAATTCAGTAAGAATTTAATGTTATTATTCAATAATTAAAAAATAAAATAAAATTAATATGAAAAAAATCATTAATTTAAATTTAAAATAATCCTTTATAACTTAAATTAATCTTATTTTATCATTTTGAAAAAATATTAAAAATATTAATGTCTAGAAAGAATCATTTTGTATTTATCCATTTCCTAAATTAATATATAGGTCATAATCAAATAAAAATGGAACAAAGTGGGCATATTTTTGAGAAATGGATGGTAATGTTCTAAATATACTCATTTTATAGGATATAGTAATGGGTTAGTGAAATTTTAATGCTTTATCCCAATGTTTTAATGCTGTTTTAATTATTTAAAACATACCGACTTAGAAAATATTTACTAAGGATACTATTGATGAAGATAAAAAATACAAGGGAATAATATTCCAATTTTTTCCTCTGAATTAAAAATAATTCATTCATTTTATAGATTAAATTCATTGATGTGTAATAATTTAATTTAAAATTTAATCCTTAAAATATTTAGAAAAATAGTTTTTCAGAAAAATGTTTTCAATACAATAAATGTTTTTCATACAAAATCCAATATAAAATTATTATAAAATAACTTAATTGGATTAATAATAATATAAATGTACTAATATTGTATTTTAATCCATAAAAAAGATAATTTATGTTTTAAAATTCTATAAATAAAGTGGTAGTATTAAATAAAAATCATAATCATTCATTATTCCTAAAAATATAAATCCATTAAGAAAATTAAAAAAAAATACACTCAAAGATAATTTTGACTTGCTGGTTTCAAGAAAATATGTTCATTTTCTCATTTTTTTAAAAGTACAATAAATATATTATATCATTATCTCAAAAACATAAAATCCATTTTTGAGAGAAAAATATATTTTTATAGAATATAATGTATTTAAAAAAATTTAGTACATATTTATCAATATATTTTCTTTATCCAAAACAATTATACATATTTTTTAAAAAAAAATTATTCCTATTCAAAATTTTAATTTAATGAATATATTATAATGGTATACTTTATTATGGTTCACTTAGGCTCAAGGTTTCATTTTTCTTGAAATATCAAAAAATTAAATTTATCTAAAGATAAATATATAAATCATAAGATATTATGTTGTTACATACCCAATAATACAATAAACACATGTTAGGAATGGGATAACCACCAATGTACCTACATAGGGCTTAGTATAACCCTCTGTGTTCCCTCTTTTAACCGTGGGATAACCACATATGTATCCTTTATTCTTATAAGAAATTTTTCATTACCAACATATTTGTTAATACATAAAGAAACCCCATAAAATAATCAAAATACATTCATATTTATGTCACAAGATGATGAAAATATTTATACTCTCATCATAGCATAACCTGTAGAAAATAAAAAGGGAATCACCATGTTTTTATCATCTTAATATAGAATAATATAGGGAAAAATATGTATTGTAATATTGGATAATATCCCCATTAAATAATAATTATAATCTTTTGTTTTTTTATAGATTAATACACCATTAAAAAATAAATAGAACATTTATATATGAAAAATACATTTTCTATTTTAAAATAGGTTTTTTAAAATCTAAAAAAATCCTGAAACTTAAGAAATACAAATTTTTTTAAAAAAATGTGGGAAAATTATAAATTAAAAATCAAATAAAAGTTCATCAATTGTATAATTAAGAATAGTTTTTGTGTTATATATTAAAAAATGATCCCTTTCATAGTCTTAGTATAAAATCTAAAGTACAATATTTTGAAAACAAAAACAATATTGTTTTTAAACCATTATAAAGAAAGAAAAATATAGTTAACAATTAAATTAAAAAATAATTACACAATAGTAAATAAATTCTTGAAAAAATTTCATAGAACATGTACATAGAGGAAACTTTTCACCAAATTAATAAGATATATTGGGTAAGTTTTTCTTAAAAACATTATTTTGATCTTTTTGAGTAATAAAGAGAGGAAAATTTAATGAATACATGAAAAAGAAATTTATAATAATAGTATAATAAAATAAATGATATTTATGAGAAATATGTTATATAATTTCATCCATAAAAATTTATGCACAGATAATTCCGATAAAAAATGAGATTGTAACAGAAAACCCTTACCACATTGGAATGATTTGAATCGCAACTTCCATGAAATAAATTAATTAAAATGACAAATTATATACCAGTAATATAAATAAATTCCTAAAAAAAATTCAAAGGGTAATTATATACAAAACATTAAATAAAAAAGTGGTGAATATGGCATATGTCTCATTGAAAGAATTGTGAGAAGAGAAACCCTTACTAGAAGAATGAATTTACTCATTAGTGCCAAAAATTCTGGTATAGTAAATTAAGATTTATTATAAATATATATGAGAACCATATTAATACATATTATTCAATTTAAGGTTTTCTTATTACTTATTATCTCCCATTCATTTACAAACTTTCATTATCATCATCATTTTAGGTGTTAACTGCTACATTTTTATGTATATTTTGGTTAAGTGGATATGGTACTTGAATCATGATCAAGGTTCCATAAACACCATAATGATAATAATTATATATATATATATATATTATATTCATTATTAACATATTTATAACCATACATAAAATTAAATGTTACAAAAATTAAGTACAAAATTTTGGGAGAGGGTAATCTGTATGTACACAGAAACACTATTTTTATTTTCTTATGAAAATAAATAAAGAAAGATAAATTAATATTTTATCATTTTTGAAAATAAATTATATCCTAAATTTCATATATAATTTTTATATTATTAATTATATTTTTTAATGTGATGCAATTATGGAAAATTATTCTTATCGCTTTTTGGATGTGGTAGTCCACACATACATAAGAGCTATACTTTCATATCCTATTTGATAGAATAGAGGTATAAAATTATTTTACCATTATAATAATAACATATAATTATATTTTTTTCACTTTATTCCTTATGTTATTAAGGATACATTTATTTATAGAAAGTATAAGAAGAAATAAACATTAAAAGATTTGGAAAATTTAATTACCTCTTCTTTGAGATACTTCCATAAGATTGCAACTTTTGCCATACTATATTTGTATTAATAGAAGAAAAGAAAATTAGTAATGAGTGGAAGTAAGTTAGGATGTTTTTTGAAAATGTATTTGACAATATTGAGGGATAAATTCTTGGTAATTAGCGTACATAAGAGGTTTCCTTTTATAAGTAATGAGAGGGACACACATGAAATTATATAAAATATTTAAATAATATAATGTCACTTATTTCTGAAAGAGTTATAAAATGACAAATAATTATGATATAATATATTATAAGTTTTATATTTCTCCATGAAATGATTTTTAGACAATTTTACTTTTATCTATTTGTTTAATCCTCGAAAACACCCGTTTTAATCCTTACCGTGAGAACTAATTTTTTATGTTTCACCATTCATTGTTAAAAAATTAATGTGGAATCCTAAAAAAATTGTACATTTTGATTAAAAATTTGGAAGCCATTTTTTGAAATTAAATTTCTAATATTGGAAGAAATTAATTTTAAAATAAACAAACAAAACACAAAAATAATTAGTTTTTATAAAAAAACAATTTTAATCATAAAACCTAGTTTACATTATTTATATTCCTAGTAAAAGATATTATTATAATTTTATAATATTTTATTAAATATATCTTCTATACATTTCATTAAAATAATTTATATATAGTTATTTATTTAGATTACTAATATAAAAACACATTACGAACATAAAAATGATAATTCAATAAACAACTATCTTTACCTTAAAATGATTTTATCATGATTAATATCCATTAGATAAATAATTTAGGAAATATTATTAATCAATTAGAAATGAAATATATTAAAATAGTTGTTAAATAATGATAAATTTATTTTATTTAAAAAAATATTACATGTAGAAAATTAAATTTCTTTAGAAAATAAGTCATTTTGTCATGAAGTGATTTAATGATTATTACTCTGGTAATAATTTATAAATTTGAAATAAAGAAAACAATTTATGTATATATATATTTCATAATCTTTTTGATCCTATTCAAACCTTATATTCCAATATCTAGGTTATAAATACTATAATAAATAATGGTTCATTTAGACATGGGGTTGCATATAAAGAAAGTTATCAAATACTTAAATTTCATTCAAAGGAATGTGTATAAAATCTCACAGAGTTATATTGTACCCCAATTAAAATAATTTAGATATCCAAATAACATTATTATGTTAAAATACACCAATGATACTTCTGCATCATCACATCCTTTGGTTCCCACATAGCTTCCTCAATTTTAGGGATTCACTACAGATATTTGACCAGGTGAGTCATCTTCTTTTATATCACATTACCTCAATGATCCAAAATATATACCACTTTTTCCTTATATAAAAGATCATTATCTAGTAAAAAAACTCTTAGTTCAATAAATCTTAATGATATCATATGTTCTTACTTTATAGAGATATAATGAACACATCATGAAATTGGGAGATATTTGGTATAATCATCAAGTGATAAGAAACCATCCAAATCGAATCATGAATAATTAAGTGGAAAATATACCTAGGGATTATATTTCCACTATTATTATATATCATTACATTATCCCATTAAAAAATTCATAGGAATTATTTCTATCAAGCATTGACTTCCAGATCTCACCAATGATTGCCACAACAACACTACTATTAACTCTATGAATCCTTAATGTTTTTCTGATTAACTCTAATATTCTATACCATTTTCAAAACATGATTAGGTATTAACATCCTTAATTTTATAACTTATTTCTACCATGAAATAGTTTTACACTTATTTCAATAATATTATTCGTAAGGACCTATCTGGGTGCTTGAGTGAAAGCTATTGTTATAAAAGAATACAACAAGAGGCATGTGTTAATCCTAACCACCATTGGAATATAAATAAATTGATAATTAAATATCCACTAGGGTTTTAATGTTTATATCTGACTGACCATATTTCTATGGATGATAGGAAGTACTGAAATGAATCTATAAACAAAATTTTTTCCAAATACTTCTTCATAATATCAAGGTTAACCTCGTATCAGAGTTAGATAGAATAGAATATTATACTCCATGTAAACTTACCAATTTACTAGTTTATATCTAATATATACAATGAAGATTGAAATATTATTTTGTCTCAATGAAATGTTTTTACATCATAAGTATATCTACAACAACACCAGTAGCATTATACCCTTTATACATCTTGGGGAGTCTTATGATGAAATACATGGTGATATTTCTCATTTCCATTATGGTATAGGTAACAATTATAAAATAAAATTATAATTATATGTCATAGCCTTAAACTACAATAATACCATGTATTGAGATATATAGTCTATAATATATCTCTTCATGTTTTCCAACCATAAATAATCTTTCATATGTAATAACATAAAATTTTAGAAGAGGAACACCATATTTGATAGTATATATGGCATGATACACTAAGATTAGAAGGAAATTTAACAAATAAAGAATTTATGATATATTTCTTTTTAATTAAATTCAATATGATTTATATTTTTTATGCATGCAACGTCGGGTTTAAATGAAGCATGATACTCAATTGAAATATTACTACTTAAACATGACCATTATAACCTAGACATCATGTATGTGTGTTTAAATAACACTAAATAGATTAAAAAATTATATTTCTTATACATGATTAAATAATTGAAATATTTATATATTGATAAAAAATAAAATAGTAACCATTTAAAATAAATATAATTGTTTTATGAAAAATTGTATTTTTCTAAAAGTTTGTCCTGTCACACATTACCCACAAAAATTAAAATTAATTTTTTCCACTCTTATATAAATCATTTGAAAAAAATAATATGTTTTTAAATATACATTTTAAAATTATATTTTTGTGAATTTTTGTGAATTATATAAATGAGAAATTTTTTTAATGAATAATTAAAAATATATTTTTTATTAAAACTGACATTTCAATTGAATTATTTAAAATTTTAAATAATAATATAAATTAGTTTTAAAGTATCGTTAATTCAAATATATTAAAAGTTAACTAATTGGGGAAATTATAATCAATTTCATGTTTTATAATGAAAAAAAATATCTTAAACGTTGGAAGGTTTTTCGTTAGAAAACTCATTTTTTATCCTCATCTCCTATGGGTATAATTATAAATTTTTTTTACAATTCTGTGAGTTTAATTTGATAAAATTTATTATATATTAAAAAAATTGTTATTATTTATAAATTTTTTTTGATTTTTTGTGATAATAATTACTAAAATAATTAATAAATTAATTGATACTATTATGGTTAAAATGAGGTTTTTCATATTACATAAGCCTGTGTTAAAGTAAAATTTCCAAAAAATAGAATTTTTTATTTAATAAATTGTATTTATAATTTAAAATTTTCAGATCTAAATTATATAATGAGTAAAATTTTATTTTAGGATTAATGGATAAATTACATTGGGCAAAGAGACAAGTTAATGTAATGAAAACTAAAATGGTAAAATTTAGTAAAATTGAAGGCTATATAATAAAATGTTAAAAACATGTTTTTTTGGGAGAAGGTGTGGATTAAACATATCATCTATACACTCTATTATTAATCATTTTTAGGAATTTGGGGTCCGCGTGACATCCCATTAATATATAGTTTTACGTATTTACAAAAATTCCTCTCTATTTCAATTATAAAAGGGAACTCACTCCCCTCGCTTATTCACACATATCAATCCCTTTTGTTTAAAACACATTGAAACAATTCCTCCCCAAAATACTTATACACATTATATATATTAGGGTCCTCCCAAAATACCAGCCCTATGGTCCTTAAGAAGAGATCCAAAGGATGTTTCTCTAAGAGACTGTAATTATACTCACTAAGATCCTTATTTTTCATTCTTATTTTACAGCAATAAATTATGTATTAAAACTTATAATATAATAAAAAAAATTATGTACCATATACTGTGTTTTAATTTTGTTTATGAAATAATATTTATTTTTCTCCACTTCCGTCAAATTGAAAACAAAATCGTCAATCATGTTTACAACAGTCTACTACCTCGAGAACTATTTTAAACCATTTTACATAAATATTTCACATGGTCAGATATAATGATGTATTTAATATATATATATATATATATTATTTATTATATAATTATACTCCTATAGTTATAATATCAGGTATACCATTCTTTTATTCCATTCAACTTAAAATATAATAATGTCACTCTTGTGTACGGTGCACTACCGCGTCATGAAGTGATGTGATTCATTTTTCACTAATAATTTACACAGAAAAAAATAATGATAAATATAATAAATATATGCGATATATATGAATTTTTATCCATTTTAAAAAATTAATATATCACAAAATTCCTTAACCTTTCACCCTTTAAAGGAATGATATTGTCGCTCATTCATACATACGGCCTACCATCCCCACGAAGCGATGAAATTAATTTCTATTTCTAATTTATTAGAGTGTTTATAAGGATGTATCTAATGAAAAATATATATTTATAACATTAATGTCATTCTGTAGAATATGTAACTATATCCAATGTACGATTACCAAAACATTCTTGACAAAACATGTATGATAAAATATGGAAATTAACACCCAAAATAATGAAAATAATAATTTTTTTACCAAAGTGTGATATAATGTTATAAAAGGATCATATGTGGTATTATATACAAGAGTACGGTTCTGTAATATATGTATGATAAAACTATATTAATTATATCAGAGGTTCAGTCAAATATCATTAGAGTCAAACCTCGGGTAAGGGTTTCCCATCTCACTTTTACATCTATGGGACATATTCCATATTCACCACTATGTTATTTTGTGTGGTGTAAATACTGAATATTTGATATATTATATAAGTAAACATTTATCTTTGTGGTTATTTATGTTTTAATTTATGTTATTTCTTTCATAGGTCTTATGATTCAAAATTAACCATAGTGGTAAGGGTTTCTGTTACAATGTTATTGTTTATCAAGATTGTTTATGACTAAGTTTTCTATGATGAAATATTATGATATACATCTCAAAAAACTAATGAATTTTATTATATTTTTCTTATAAGAACATTTCAATTATTAGTTTCCTTTTCATTCTCTTTGATAATTAAAATTATCGAGAATATTCATTTTTTAAAAAGTGGAATTTATTTATATCTTCAATCAAAAACCCATTTCGTCATCAATTTTTTCTAAAATGTTTTTCAAAAAAGTTTTTAAGATATTGAAAATGATTTATCAATAAAAATTTTACACATTTTTAACTTAATTATTAATAAATGTTTAGAATGTAATATTATTCATTTATTTTTCCAGACAAGGCCCTTTTAGATTTTACCAAACACGTGAAAGGAAATTTTTTTAACTTATATGGCATGTACAGAATTTTCCGTCATCATGACCACTCAATATTTTAAATCCTATTTTAAATGTTCCCAGTGTTTTTTTTAAAATAAATGTATTTTAATTTTTTTGAACATTTAGATTGAAAATGATATTTTCAAAATGAAAAGGATATTTTCAAAATGAAAATGATATTTTCCTCTAGAATGTTTTTAATGTAATTTTAATGGTATTTCTACACATTAATGATAAGGAACTAATTTTACCTTATTCTATATTTGTAATATGTTTTAAAAATACCATTATTATTATATATTTGTATGTTTTATTATTATTTGACAGAGATGTACTATTTTGATACCATCATTATTAGATTATTTATTGATGTTCCCTGCGATTATTTAATTTGTTATAACATCTTTCAATTTTTTTGAAGATCATGTGATTATTTATTTAGAATTAATTGATCATTATTTATTCCTACCATTTTATTCTCATGATATATACTAAGATGATTCCACACTCACCCAGTCAGCTCTTGGTAGTGCTTCTCCCCTCCTAGGGTTTCCGCCTCCCTCCCCTACCGATGGGCCTCCCCATCTTCTCCTGCCTCTCTGACCTTCCTTCCTCCAAATTCACCCAATTCCCTCCCCTACAGCTGGGTCTCCCCAACTTCTCCTTCCTCTCTAACCTACCATACTCAAGATTCTCTTGCCTTTTTCTCTCTGACAAACATTTTTGTCGGTTTCCTCATAGCTCACAGCAGCGTCCCATGGCTTCCTTTTTGCCTACTTGTTCACCTCTAATTCTGTTCCTACTCTCTTGAGTTGTACCATTTTACTCTCTTTCACACATTCTTTGTCGGACTAGGAAACCCCATATAACCACATCTTTTTGGGTGTGTCAGTATCTTGAGACCGGATTGGGGTTTTGCTGGTCAGAGTAGTGGTTCCATGGGTTTCTTCTTATTTCATTTGGTCTACCTTTTTTGTTTAGATTCATATATCATGTTTCAGTCTTTTTAACTTGATGTATTTATAATGGTTTTTTATTTAGGTTTACATCTCAACTTTTCTAGACGGTTGGATTCGATCGTTGTTTCATCTGTGATGTCGATGGTGGTTCTAATGTTTATGGTTCGTGGTCAAGTTGAAGTTCACCCATCCCTGATTAGGCAAGACCTCACCAAACTCTACTCTGGCCTATGATTTCTTCTCACCAATACAGGTCGGCTTGGTGCTGTGGAGCATGGTGATGTTTTGGGATTGTGTTTTATGAGCAGCGAATGCCGATTCATGAGGTGTGACCTAGAAGATTATGGTCATGTTGATCATGGTTTGGTGTATCTCATTTTCATAGTTTTTTTCTATATTCATGATCGATGCCTACTATTGATAATTCATTATGGAAGGGGTTATCCATTTTCGGATTGTTTGTTCATAGTAGTGATGGTGGTTTGTGCTTCACTATTTTATTGGTTCAGAAAATCTGTGCAACTAAGAATCAATAGGGTCCTTACTAGTGATTGTATTAGATTGATGATAATTGTGACTATAGTGAATTGTGTGCAGCTCGAGGTGGCCCACATCCCATGATGACTTTTTTATATGTTGAATTTTATGTGGTTATTGAATTTAAATATGTTAGAGTACTATATTGGGTGCCTGTCTTGTTTTTGTTTTGGTGTATGATAATTTGGAATGGTGAAGGTTGTGAGGTTCCCACACAGCCATAAAAGTTGTTTTCATTCATAAAATTAAAAAGATAGATTTAGAGAAGGTCCATTTTATTATCAAGCTATTGATTAAATTGAGCGTGTTTCAACTATTTAACTTTCCATATTGATTATTCTATATTTATCCATGCTATATTCCACTATTTGATTACCCTTACTGAGTATCCATGCTCACCCATTTCATATTTTTTATTTTCCCAAGGATACCCGCACATGTTTTGTGATTAATATAAAGAAATATTTTGAGGGGAAATATATTTTTATCAATGGAAATACTTTGTGTATTTTATGTTTCCAATTATAATATAAATTTTCATATTTATATAGTTTACCAATAGAACTATAATATCTTTTACTTTTATATTTTATCCCTTGTATATTTTGCTAATTTATTAAAGTAAAAATTAAATCTAGGATACCAGGGTTGGGTTCTTTGTAGTTGGTATTAAAGTATATATAGTAGAAACCTAAAGAACTTGATTTATAAGAACAAAGATTAAGGAACAAAACCCTATGATAGATATTAAGGATAAGTGTATGAGAATGTCCTAAAGTTTTGGTAAGGTATTGATTATGTGGTATTCTTAGCAATAAATATCTCTCTTGATACTACAAGAGTACATTGTTCTGGTACAAATGTAATGATGGGTAATAACCCTAAAGAGAACATTGGTATTGATTTTAGTGAAATACAATAAAGGAAATTGGGTTGTAATATACACATTATTAGACACTTCTAGGGGATAAGTTTGGGTTAATCCACATTTTATTAACAAACCATTATAGAGGGTTTGAAAATATTATCATGATTTAAAAACATTCCCAAAGAAATCATGTTTAAAACTATGAGATAAAAAATACATATGTTTTTCAATTTAGGTTAAGTATTTCAATAATTTTGGGATTGTACATTTTTTTCCATAATTTTATGATATAATCTAGTGTTTCCATTATTTAAAAACACTACATAGTGAATAGAATGGGAATTATATCAATGCACATAACCTATGTCTCGATTTACCTCATGTGAAAATTAATAAAGCTGAAGAAGGAGCTTCAGCTATAAATAATCAAGTTATAACCATATTTGGATACAAAACTCAGTTTAGGAGTAATAACCTTTCCTATTTGGAGAAACGAATAGATCCACCACATGGTGAAATAATATTATTCCACTTTATACATCAGCAACCACTGTCATTCAATGTGATTACAAATCCTTTTTTTTCTATGAAATGGAAATGATCTATAGAGAAAATATTTCTCTCTTTGGGAAGAAATGAAAGGGGGAAATTTTTCAGGGTATTTTATTGTCTCTAAGGGGATGCATATCAATTATGGTCATTGATTCAAAATATTAAGGATAAATAAGAAATAGAAATCATTAATTGAAATTATTTTAAGGTACTATTTATGGTAAAATATTTCCATCAAGGGCAATGAGAAGATATGGAGAGACAATTCCTGACTCTTAAAAAAAGAAAGATAAAAATGTTTGTAAATATAAATAAAAGATTATGTGGGTAGCATATAATTATACATATTATGAACATAATCCAAAGAGAAAGAATGACTATTTATTTGATGAGATTAAGAAAATACCTCAAAGGGATATTATCTCCAAAACTTTGTCATCATTTGAGTATATAATATCATATGATATAAAGAATGAGAAATAATTACCCCATTCATATGCATTAAAAGGGATAAAATATAAGAAGACAATTATGGATCATAAAATATATAAATGGAAGAAGGTAAAGAATTATTTACCCATGTGATAATTATGGAATTAAATACCTAGGAAATTTCATAATTAGAATACGAGTTTTCATCATGTTTATAGAAAGAGATCATTAATAAAATGAATACAAGGGTAAAAATGAAGCCTATAATGTTTAGTATTTCAATTATAAGGGTATATTTCACTATTCAAATGAATAACCCATTAATCAAGTGAATATACCCTAGAAGAAGCTAAGTGGTCAAGGTTAATAATGCATGATTACTATAGAAAAAGTTGAATGATTAAAGTGATTAAGTATTTGGATTAAATAATTATATTGTATATGTATTTTATCAATGATCTTATTGTTTAAGGATTGTACTGATATAGTTTTTCTACAATTATTTAAGGAAATATGTTTAATGGTATTGATAACCATTAAAAGTGATTCTATGGAGAGTTGATCTTTTCTAAAAACACATGATTGATGATAAATGACATATATTGAGATAATAATGATAATTAAATTTATATGGGATGGTATTACTGACCATGAATGTTTTAATTGATTTGAGGGTTTATATTATCTCTACTAAAGTTTACTGCATTTTTTGACATATGGAAGTAATTCTATAATTTTATATTTTATTTATGGAATTAAGAAAATATAATTTTTGTAAGAATTAATTTTTTGATTATGGTTTTATGGTTATAATGATATTAATATATTTATAATGTGACACTAATATCCATTTTATATTTTTTTGGGGAATATAATGTTTATTTAGTGAATTTTTTTCTATATTTTTTGAATTTTAATATGGCTAAACATATTTTGGATGAGACTTAAGGTTAACTATTTATGAAATGGATTATGTTGAACATTTGGTGTATATTTTTTTAGGGATTAAGGTGTTATATTTGGAAACTTTTTCTAACGATTTTGGTTTTAATGAATATAAGAGGAATGGTTTTTCATTCTTTTATAGATCTACAATCCATTAAAAGTTAATTTTATTACTTTGTGAAAAAATGCATTTTTGGGATATTCATTTCTATTAGTAAGAGGTGATGTAGAAATAGATTGAATCACAACCAATAGATGGAATTGTTACTTTAAAATTGAAAGATAATAAGTAAATTTACTAATAGTTTAAGAAAGTAAAAGAGTTTCTCGACATTAGGAAAAGGATATTGAAATAGAATTGTTGTTATATTAACTACATATCTGATAAATTAAATAGTGGTTTAAATAATCATAGATTATAGTTTTTATGTCCTTATCATTCCATTGATAATTCAATTTCTTATGATTAATTATATATATCCCTCTCTATAGTTATTTATGATTTTCCTGCATGTATATATATATATATATATTAAATTCTCTCTAATGTTCTCCTACATGGAATCAAAGTTATTGGTTATTATAGAGGACCTTTTTTATTCCATTTCCCTTTTATAAAGAGTATGTTTTATTGACCATTTTACAATGTGTTTTTCTAGTAAAGTATTCTCAAATGTCAAAGATTTAATTTTTGAGATCATGATTAAATAGTAAGGATAAAATTTATTTAAAGTGGGTAGAATTTAATTCCCTAAAATTTTAAAAGAGGGACGCCATCTTCTATAAAGTATATGAAATGAAACACCAAGATTTAAAGAGAATGTAACACACTAAGACTTTATGATATATATATTCAATTTATTTGATATCTTGTGATGAACAGAACATTGGTTTTAAATTAAAAATAATACAATATTAAAATAATATTATTAAAACATGACCATTATAATGTTAACATTGTGTTGGAATGTATGAATATAACATAATAAAAATTAAAAATTATATGGTTTACACATGTATAAAATAATTTCAATATTTATATATTGATAAAAAATAAAATAAAAACCATTTGAATGAAAAATATACTGTAGAGACCCAAAGATTGACGTACATGGACATTACATTACTTTTTCGGAATACTTGATACATAACCAAAAAAGACACACAATGACCGTAATAGTTTAGTGTCTTTAGAAACTCGAAAAATAATCTTCTAATCATGGTGAAAGATCTCCAATATCTCCCATAATGATCTTCCCCTTTTGCGTTCTTACCTAAAACATTTCTTTCAATCCTGGGGAAAAGAGAACACATAAAGGGTGATCTGAAATGCTCAGTAAGGGTAAGCATAGAGAACATAAAACAATCCATAAACATTTGAATGAAAAAACTTGAAAATAAAATCTAAACATCAAAATCTTGAGCAACTACATAAATCTTGGAAGTACACAAGGCATAGATCATAAAGAAACATTAACAATGATAAAATGGCATGGGAATAAAACATTTAATTGTGGAAACCATTAATCACATGATATGATTTCCATAGTATCCAAGGCTTTTCTACCAAGACCATCTTAGTGGAAAAAGTCTCATTCTAAATCAAGTTCACTCCTCATTTCAGTCCTATAATACTTAACTGGATTAACATACCGTTCCAGCCATGTATATGTCATGAGATATAAAGATTTACCTAATGCATTTAAGGGAGATATAGCTACCACTCATGTCATAATGAAATCATTATTACTTGTTCCAAAAAATAAACATACTTTATTCATAATAACCCAATGAATAAAATGGGTTTCATAAACATCATCCCATCATCACATAATCCATATAAAACAAATGGATATCATTTAATCATAAGAAAAGTTAAACCATGTAAATAATAGAGAAATTATACTTGAAATATACACATATGCAATAATTTCATCTTAGATGGAAAATGGTTTTGATAAAACACTTGAAATGAATTCTTGAGGAAAATATCCTTTCTTTTCAAAATCATTTTATTTCTTAAAAATGCCATGCAATTTTAAAAGAAAAAGATTTTGTTGAAAATAATAATTCAATATTGTAGAGAAATATTCATGAAAATGAGGTGTTATGAAACCGTAAAAATCCGTTCACGCCGTATAAGTTAAAAATAACATTATTATCATACTTTTGTCAGAAAAGTCAAAAAGTACCTCATATAGTAAACAAAAGAAAGATTCAATCCAAACCTTGTGGTAAAAGTCATAAAAGGGTAAAAATGACTTTAAAAAACATGGAAGAATACTAATCATTTTATGAAAACATTTTTAGAAATCATGGACATGGATGATAAACATAACCCCAGTAAATACTTACAAATAAACAATCTCGGATCAGAATGAGATTGTAATAATTATCCCTTACCTTAGGTCCGATATGCTTTGTACGTATCCGAAACTACTATATAATAATTTAAATAATTCCATTTACTTATTACAGAATCATATTCATTGTTATGATATCATATATGGTTCCCTTATGACTTTATATTACCCGTTCTTTTGTAAATTCCATGTTAAAGAAGCGTTTTGGGTAAAATAATTTCATTTATCATCTGTGTTTTGAATTGTAATTATTAATATGATTACTTAGATAATGATTAATTAATTACAGAATATAAAAAATGATTTATATATAATATATATTAAGAATATACATATACCAAATAGATCGATAAATGGAAAGAAATACACCGTTCATGGAGACGGTAGGTCGTACGTATGCATGAACGCTATTTTCATTTCTTCCTTGAATTGAATGGAATTAAGTAGATGAAATAAATATATATATATATATATATATGTATATATATATATATCCAATAGCATTATTATGTCATATATTTCATGATTACTTATTATATATACTTTATAATCATTCTTGAATTGTTAACATGGAAAATGAATCTCATCGCGTCGTGGAGACGGTAATCCGTACATACGCACGAGTGATGATATAATTGCCATATTTATTGAATGGAATTGTAGTGAATGATATAATATCTTAGAATCAGTATGATGTTATAATAATAATATGTAGTTATTCTTTACTCCATTATACCCATCCAAGTAAGGTGGTGGTGGAAAAACAGATTACACCACGGCGTGGAGATGATATTCCGTACGTACGCACGCGTGGTGATTTCGTTTTCCATAGGATGGATAGAATGTGAATTAGGGTTGTTTAATACTTATAATAAAATATAAGAATACTATTGATACTGATGTTATTACTTCATAAGGAAACATCTAAGTAAGATGAAGTAGAAGAAGAAATAAATTTGAAAAAATCAGTAACGGATATTACCTCTTCTTCGACACGCCTCTTCGAAACCTCCTCTTAGGGCACTATGATTGGTCTTTCAAGAAGACCAAGACCTCTAGGATGTTTCTAGGGAAGTGTAGAATAGAAATGGGTAGGGGTTTGACGAGATTGAAGGATCTAAATTGTGTTAAGAGGAGAGGGAGGAGGTGCCCTTTTATAAGGGAGGAGAGGGGCGCCTTTGGAATCCTCAACAATATTAGTTTAATATAAATTCAAAATCCACATAAAACCTAAAAAAACACTCAATTCGAAGATTAAGTGATATAGGGTTGTAATATCATCAACCAATCAAGTTTAGACATGTTTTTATCTTATTTTAAACATTATCATTTTGATTTATCCTTATTTAATCTATTTAATTTTATTTGTGGCAATAAAATTCTAAATTTTAAATGGTTTTAAATAATCACTTATGTGTTGTTAATTTTACATAATTGGATACTTTATGAAATTTTTGACTGTATAAATTTAAATTTATAATTTAAAAAAAATTGTGATTTTTAAACAATTTAATAATATGTTATTTTTATAAAATAACAATAGTGTCAATTTTGACACTATTCATTTATTTGAATTTAAATAAAATCCACACAGAGGATATATTCGAACTAAAATATTTAATAGGTTTATAACATATCATATTCTTCTATAAAATTATTGTAGCACATTAAATAGTTCATATAATTTTTGTTTTACTATTTGTAAACCATTTATTTCATACTTCTCTTAATAAAATAATTTCTACATCATTTTTGTATAATTATTAAATATACTTACTTGTTGCATAAAAATTAAAAATAAAATACTAGGGTGAAGATAAATCTTATAGATTTCACAAGAATAATTTTAGTCGGATTTATATTCTAAATCACCCATATTTTAAAATGTTATATTTATTAAATTATGAAGGTGACAACTTTGACATCATTTAAAATAAAATAATATAAATGTCATAATCACTTTTATAAGACTACAAACGGTCATATATTCGGTAATCAGATGCTTATGGTTTATATATAGACTAAAAATTAGTTTTGTTCTGGTTTTTGAGCCTTTTAATGGGTATTATTATTTCAATAAAAACTATATTACTTATTTTTCACTAAATAAATAATTTCTACATCATTAATGTATAAGCTGTTAATGTAATTAAATATCTCTTAAAAATTACAAATAAATTACCATTATAAAGAAAAAAAATTTATCTTTCAAATGATAATTTATAACCGAATTTATATTCTGTATAAACATATACTAAAAATACATTAATTATTCAGGTTGAGTGAGACATATTTCACTTTCCTTTAAGTAAAATAAACTAAAGGTCTTAATAACCTCCAAGTGGGTTTAAATGGATTCCATTTCGACCCAAATATGCCTTAGGACGAAATATAAGCATCAAATTATATTAATACAAGTGTTAGGGTAATTTTAAAATATTATATTTACCCTTAATTACTCGATTTACCTTTTACTATGGTAAATAAAATTTATCGTAGTTCCTATTCATAATGCCAAAAAATAAAAAGTAGCCTATTAAAATAATTTGGACCCACTGATTCCAAATATGGAATAAATTTTTCTAAATTCAATACATTAAAGTTGCAGAAATTAATTTAAAATTAATCTCGTTGTTATGAAAATGAGTTTTAAAAGTCAAAACATTGTAAATGATTTAAATGATTTTACCTATGAATTTAATGTAAAATCAATGATAATTACATACATTATATTAAATGGTAAAAATATATTCTATTTATACTTTAAAATCATTTAATATTATAATTTAACCATATAAATTATTGAGATGAAAAAAGTTGTTTTTAATTAAAATATAGCGTGTTTTTACTATTCCTTAAAATATGAAAGTTATCAGAAAAATATCAAAAATTTATCCAATGTAAATTTTTATATCCTGATTCAAAATAAGAAGTTTATTTTTTAAAATTTAACATATAAACTTTTCAAAAATTATATTTAAAATGGGTGTGCCATCAAAAGGCAGCAAACCCAAATTTTTTGAAAAAATTAATTATTTTACGTGAAAAAATTATTTTATTCCCATACCATGTTCTATAAAATGTGTAAGATGAATTATATTGTCATAGAATTCAAAATGTATTTTCTAATATTCATAACAACTAGTTTATAATAATATTATAACCGTATATCATTGTTTAGTGAAACCCGGTATTGCGTACAACACACGCTATCGAGGAAGGTTGCGATTGTGTATAATGCAAGCCAAGTCAGGGTTGCGTGTAGTGCAAGACTTCTTTGTTTTTGTGTATAACAAAATACAACCATTTTTCATTTAAAAATTGAATATATGTATATATAAACTCAATGTTGCGTAGAATACCTACTATAAAACAAACTTGAAATTGTGTGTAACACGATCCAAGATTAGTGTTGCGTATACTGCAAGCTAATACGGTGTTGCGTATAACACATGATAATCTTGGTGTAGCATACAAAAAAAGACATGAAAGATATTAAAAAGAATATATCTTATAAAATCTTGGGTTGTTACATATACGTTTTCTAAAAAAAATATTTTTATAAAAGGTAGTTTAGTCACAAAATTCCCATATATTTTAAAATTAATTTTTTTTTTGAAAATTCATTTGAAAATTAAATTTAAAAAATTATCATAATTCTTAAAAAATACATGTCAAAATTATATTAGGGTTAATTTTTGTGAATTTCATAAAAAGATGAATCTTTTGATGAATAGTAAAACATATATTTTTAATGAAAATAACCTTTTATTAAATCATTTACCAAGTAAAATTACCTTTTAAATTAAATTTAATGTAAAATTAATTAAATTATATTATAAATTAATTAATTAAGTTCGATGAAATCAATTTCATGTTTAATTCTGATAAAAAATCTTTTAATCTTTTGAATTTGTTTCTTTGAAAAACATGTTTTTTCATCAAGACTGTTGGATTAATTTTAAATTAAATAATTCCACTCATAGTTGAATTTGGAAAAATATATTTTATATTTGGATTAAGAATGATTAATATTAGGTGACATGTTAAACTTATTTTATTCATATTCATTAGGAAAATTAATAATAAATTAATTATCACGTTTAAGGTTTAAATGGGGTTTTATGCATTACATAGGTCAGTTTTCATATTAATTTTCCACAAAAATCGAATTTTTTTTATAATTTTGTTTTATATTTACAATTAGTGGGTGAAAAGTATCTAATAAAGATCATTTTATTTTAGGATTAATGGATAAATTACTTAGGATAAAAAGACTTGTGACCATAGTGAAAACTAAAATGGTAAAATTAAATAAGCATATTAGATAAGGAATAAAATCATTTTTTGGGTGATTTGGAGATTTTTATCGATCATATCATCCCTATAGTATAATATTTATTAATTTTTGAGGAACTTTGGGTGAGAATGACTTCCCATTATTGAATAGACTTGAGTATTTTAAAAAATGTAACTCCTTATTAATTTTTAAAGGGCACTCACTCCTTTAAATTATTCAAACCTATCAAGGCATGTGGATCTACTATCCCCTATAAATATACCTCCCCAAAATATTCAGAAACTATATAGAGATATTATTATTTCCAAAATATCATCCCTAGGACCCTTATGAAGAGATTCAAATGTTTTTTCTCTAAAAGAAGGTAATTGTTATTAGTTAATCCAATCTTTTTCTTTCTACATTTATAAATTTCAATTACATATTAACACTTACAATATAAAAACAAAAAATATATAACATATACTATGTTGTTATTAAGTTTATATAATAATATATATCCAACTTCACTTCCATCAAATGGTAAATGAAATCAACCATCATGTGTATAGAGAACTACCACCTCACCAACTGATGCAACTCGTTTTCCATAAAAATTTCTCATAGTTGGATATAATTCATGATTTAATGTATATATTATTTATGGAAAAATTATCCTAAATTTGTTATAGTATCAAATATTCCTTATTAATTTACATTTTGTTTAAAATATGATAATGTCAATCATGTGTATGAAGGACTACCACCTCACGAAGCAAAGTCATTCATTTTTCATTAACAGTTTACATGTAAAGAAATAAGTATAATTTTTATAAACATGTTTTACATATATGAAATGAGATAAATTATGTGAAATTAATATATCATAAAATTACCTTCCCTTTCACCCTTTAAGGGAATGATATCATCGCTCATGCGTACGTACAACCTATGGTCTCTGTGAAGAAATGTGATGTATTCCTATGAAAAACTTTAAAGAATGGTTATAAGGATGTATCTAATGAAGAAAATTATAACATTAATATAATTTTATTGATAAGAGAACTATATCCTATTTACAATTTCCATAATGTGTATGATAAGAAATGCAGGAGATAATAAGGAAATTAACACTGAAATGAATTAAAATAATGAGATATTATTCAAAAATGGGTCGTATGATGTTATAATATGATCATATATGGTATGATATATAGGATTATTGTACTAATATATATTTATAATAAACATATATTTATTATATATGAGGTTAATATTAATATAAAGGGACTCAAACCTAAGGTAAGGGTTTCTCCTCTCACTTTTACTTCTATGGGACATATTCCATATTCATCACTCAGTTCTTTTGTGTGGTGTCTAAACTTGTATATTGATATGTTATATCATGAATAACTTTATATTCATGTTTTTTTAATTTTCACTTGATGTTATATTTTTTCATGGGTCTTATGATTAAAAATTTACCAAAGTGTTAATGGTTTATGTTACAATATCATTTTCAATCGGAGTTATTTGTAAATAAGTTTGTAATGATTAAATCATGTGATCTACCTATAAAAAACTAATGAATTTTCTTTTAATTTTTTATTCATGATATTTTAATGAATTAGTACCATTTTAACTCACATTGGTACTCAAAATGATTGAGAAAAATATTTTTAGAAAAGATAACTTTATTTTTGACTTCGGGCGTAAATCTTTTTTCTTCCAAATACGTGTTTTCTAAAAATATTTTAATTTTTTTTCAAATTAACCAAATAATTTATTAAATACATTTTTACCCATGTTGGTATTTCTTTTATTTTTTTCAAATGGAATATTAATGTCATTTTCTAATCTTGTACCATATGGATTTTATAGAAAATGTGAATGGAATCATTTTTTAACTTATAAAACATGTACATAATTTCCTACTATGATGACTCATCAATGATTTAATGATTATTTTAGAATATTAAAATATTATTTTCAAAGATAATTATTTTAAAATTGTATATAAAACATTTAGATTAAAATGTTATTTTCATAACGAAAATGATATTTTCCTCAATAATGTTTTAAATTGATATTTTATGGTATTTCTATTCACCAATGATAATAAAAATTATTTTACCTTATGATATATTGGGAATATATTTTAGGGATATGAAACTTATAATTTCACTAGATGGTTTAGGAATATTTGACTGAGATATTATATTTTTATTTTATTCTCAATATTACACTAAATCGGTTATGACTATGATTATTAATTGGGGAAGGTATTAAAATTTTGTAAGATCATTTTTTCAATTAGAATGTTTATGTTATATATTAACCCCTTTTATATGAAGAATTAATTAGGCTTAGTAAGTGACAGGAATGACCTGATATGTCCCCTTGATGAAATATCAGGTCAATGAGATAAATTATCTTGTGTTATTACCCAAGGCCCTACCCATTAACATAAGATCTCTTGGCACAAATCTTTGACACTATGGTTATGATGGATAAAATTATAAATTACCTTATTATGAGATTTTTTTATTGTTGTTCCATGGGATTATTCAACTAGTTAGAATATTTATGGAAAATTTTCAAGCTCCTGTGATTATATATATGTAATTATTTGATCATTATTTATTCCGACAATATTATAATAATGTTATCTGTTAAATTGTCTATGTTTTAGTTATTTAACATTCCATATTTATTATTCCTAATTTTATAATGATATATTTCATTGTATTCTTACCCTTACTAAGAATATGACCTCAACCCTTTCTTATTTTTTATTTTCCTAATGATTCATGGAAGTATTTTGTGAATACTATATGTATATTTGATAGTGGGAAATATATAATTCAAAAATAAAACCCTTCATATATGTTATATTTTTAACTGTAAGGTGAACTTAATGTATTTATCTACATAAAAGATAAATAAAATATTAAGTCCATCAAGATGTGATTTATTATATCTTATCCAAATTTAATAAATTGACCACAGAATCAATGATACTACGTTTGGAGTCATCACATTAAATCATTATACATATTCACAATTTTTGGATTAATAAATAATCATGAGTTATAATATTCATAAAAAACTCCTTATTAAATTATGGTATAACATGGACACATATTCTTCTTCTAAACCATATCATTCTATAATAATAAAGGCTAAACTCAAGAATGTTTATCATATTTTTATAAAGTCAACATATTTATTTTTTTCACCTCTTTAATATTCAAATTGATAGTAGGTCAAATTATCATTTGAGAAGGATAATACTTCTCCCATTCCATCAATATTTCAAGGATCATTCTTTTAAAATAATTAAATTTTGTATCCTTTGATTTCTATAAAATATATAATAATATATTATCCTTTGAATTCAAATAATCTTCTTCCCTATTCTTTCTCCAAGGGTAGTAATGTATTGAGAAATCATAATCTTTAATCAATTCTAAAAAACGTATCTAACACATATTAAAATATTTTTGGATAAATATAAACATTAAATTTCTATGATCAATATATATCATACTTTTCACCATACTGATAATCCATCCATATATTTAATGAAATAATTACTACAATTATCTCCAAATTGAGAGTCAAGTAATTTTTGATTTGAACCTTTAATTAACATGAGGAGTAATATATAACCATGTCATTCTGCATAATAACAAATTGATGTACCATTATAAATACACCACTATATATCGAAAACCCATGTCCACTATAGGGTAGTATGAGTATAGGTGAAATGAACAACCTTCACTTTAGCTCATTGAAATTTTATTCACATTCATGAGTCTAAAGGATCTTCAATACCATCCATGTTATCTCGGTGAGTAGATTAGATAATCCTAAGAAGTGATTCATGAAGTACTGATAATATCTTTCTAAATAAAGAAAACTATATATCCTAATCACATTAGTTAGTATAGTGTAATTTTTAATTATTTCCATCTTATAAGGATCTAATGATATTCCCTCACTAATGAACACATATCCTATGAATGATACTTTTTGTAACCAAAATTCACACTTTCTAAATTTGGAATATTGTTTCTCATGACACATGGAATTTATCTCAATAATCAAGTGATCTCAATGGTCTCCCTTTCCCATAGATTATATAAGAATATTATCTACAATGACATCCATAAATTGATCGAGCTAATATTTATGTAATATATTCATTAAATCAATTAATATATTGGGGAATTAGTAAGTAAAAAATGAATTAATATAAATTCATAGTGTCCATAACTTGAATGGAAGGATATATTATGTATGTATTCACTTTGAATGTTTATTCACAATATCAAAAATGAATTCCAATCATGAAAATGTTTTAGGCTCCTCATAGTTGATAAAAAATAATCATTACATTATAAAAGATGTTTATTTTTGACCATCATGTTATTATGTTCCTGATAATCGATACATATTTGTATTGACCCATATTTTTTAGTAAAAAAAGTTCCCTCACCTTGTGAAACATGTGGCTGAATGAATCCCTTATTAAGATTCTCATAGAGTTTAGTCATCGATTCCTATAACTCAATATATTCAATTCTATATGTAGTATTTCAAATAGGTGTAGTAGTAATGATATGTTCTATTCAAAACATAACATAAATATTCATAGGAAGGCTATGAAATAACTCTAGAAAGAAATAAAAAAATCCAATATAATAGAAAAGTCTTTGATATAGAGTTTGTCCCCAACCATCTGAGATAAATAACCCTTATGTATATGAATCAGGAACCATAAAATGGAAGTAATTACTATTGAATGTTCATGTTCATCTTCACACCTATACACTATCATATGTTGGTTTTAAATGAATTTTTTTCTTTATTCTAGAAATTTATAAGAGATCTATATAGAGAGATAACAAATCCATTATAATAATGTCATAAAATTCCTTTAAAAAATATTAAGAATATTTCTATACTGTACATTCTTAAAAAAATCCCAACTCAAGAGTGGTGGATAAGTGTTACTTAACCAAAAAAATACACTTCATATATTGATGTAACATATACCCTTCATTGGTCTAGGAGTGATCACTTTTATTAGGTAATTTAATATGGTAATTCCTCTATTCCTCATATATAAGACATTAAAATATAAGTGGTTGGGTAAGATTTAATTTCTATCCCTCAATAAATCTCATTATTTTTTTCCTTAGTAATTACAAGTGATATTCCATTTATTTCCACACATAAAACATAACAATGTCCCATTAATACATTTACCTAGGTTCTTCTTCCCACATTATCGACATGTAAGAAGACAAATCTTCTATACCCTGTGGTCTTCATCAACTAAACTACCATGAAACCCCATTTTTCTCTCATTAAGTGTATTTATAAACTCACCCATGTTATGGTTTTTAATCTTTTACCAAGATATATATTTAGACATAATTATAAGTTTTTTAATTGTTTATTTAATTTTATTTGTTTTTTCATGAGGATAATCATTGAATTTTCCATCGCATTTAGTGTTAATGTGATTCATCCGGGTTCTCTACTGTTGAATAAAACCAAAAAACAAAGTGTGAGAAAGAAAAATAATTGTGAGAAAGCATGTAATCCATAAATAGCATTAAAAATATGTCTATACCATGACAACTTATTTTAAATCTGGGACATAATAGGTTTAACCTAGTTCATCTTGGGTTAAAATCTAATCTATCCACTACTGTGGTTCCAAAATAAAATGTGAATTAACCCAAGAATATCCCCTAGATGTGTCTAATTAGGTTTAAAGTATTAGGCTCATTCATTGGGCACCAATGAAAGGTGATTTAATACCCAATATACCACTTTTAGAGTTATCACCCCTAGGCTCATTTATGCCATATCCATAACAACTTTCCAGTGTCAAGAAAGGGATTTATTTTATAGGAAAACTATAATTTTTATACCATATCTTCGGATGTTATCCTATAATTTTCCTTATCCAAAGCGTTCTTACTAAATTATTCTAATATTAATATAAAAAATTAACAAATTCGACTCTAATACCAGCTAAGTTGAACAAAAAATTATATATAAAAATATTAAATCATTTTATATCAAAAACTCAATACATTTCACAATAATTTATGCTCTAAGACTAAAATGTTTTACTGTTATTGGAATCTTGATAAATAATCTTATTATTACATGAATTATATTCAACACATCCAAAACATTTATTCTTAAATTATATACCACTTATACTTTCCCTAAATATATCCTTTATTTATAAAACAAAGAAAGTAAATATAAATGAAATTCCTGAGACCCTTTTGTAGTAGGTAAAAACCATATCCCAAACATTCATACAATGCACACTTTAAAGAGAAAATATTGAATAATTTATTTAAAATTTATATTTTTGAATTTAAAATTTTTAAAAATCATTTTTTAAATCATTATATCAAAATTATATTATAATTAATTTTTATCTATTTTCAGAAAAACCCTATTTTAGTAAAAAAATCATTTTTCATAAAACTTTCTGTGTGTATGACTTTATCATTATATAAGATTGAACTAATTTTTTCTAAAAACATTTATTCTTTATAATATGAAATTAATAAATAAATACATTCATTTTAAAATATTCTTTGATCTTATAGATCCCATGTCAAATATTCTTTTAACTAATTAAAATGTTACTTTAGTATAAAAATTGTTTTTAGTATTTTCATTGAATCAAGTATTTTCAAGGGGGATTTGGTTTTTAATTACATTTTATGCCTTAAATAATTGATTTATTTTATATTAATTCATGTTATGTCATTAAAATAGGTTTCCTAAAATAATAATATGATATATATAATTTTAATTCTTAAAACATTTTTTGAAAAAAAAATACCTGATTAAGTGAATTTATTTTTAAAACCACATTTTCAAAGATGTATAAATTTTAATTTTTAAAATGATTTGATATTTTTAAATTATAATGATAGAAATAGTTACAAACATATATATTAATCATTTTCATTAAAGTAAATTACTTTGGATATGAATTAATTACCAAGGTAAAGGTCGATTAGGTAAAAGTTAAAGTTTTAAAAAAGCCACAAAACATTAAAATTTATATCATCAGGAGTGTTTGTGGTTATTTTAGACCCAAAATCAATTTTATATGAAATAATTTTAATTTTTTATGTTTTAAAACTTGAATAAAAACCATACATTTCTGAAAATGTTATAGTTACTCCGAAAAAATACCCTTCCCCTAACTTATAAAATGGTAACACCTCCACAACTTCAATGATCACATCTATATATAATTTCCTCATGAAACTATTCAAAATTTCCATCCTAGAAATATATCATACAGTAAAAATATTATAGTAAGAATAAGTTATCAAAAGGCCTTCATTTCTAAGGAGATCTCCAGGAAAAATTCAACTCGGCATGAGTATTATCAACTAATTAGTTTTTATTCATAATTATCAACATTAATATTTTTTCAAGATAATATAATATAATTATATTAGCATGATTTAAATTCTTTAATATTAATAGATTGAATTTATTATTATTTTGTATTCATATGCACCATCCATAAAGGGAAAAAACAATTGTTTGTGTGTTGTGCGGACTACCGCATCCACAACACAAATTACTTTTTCTTCAACACCCCACAATGATTAATATAAGGATATAATTAAAGTTTAAATATTATTTTTATGATATCATCAATGTTACTTTATGGAAAATTAGATAACTTATTAGTGATATGATCAACATATGATTATTTTTAATTTAACCATTTTAAATAATCATACTAAGAGGATAACCTTTATTCAAAATAGGTAATATTTTCATATCCATTAATTATAATTATAATACCTAAAATTATTATAAAAAAGATAATAAACACTGAATAATATCAATATTTTTATTTTATAATGATATTACTACAAAACCAGCTCATAGTCATTCATAAAATTACATTATGTTCATGTTTGGGTCAATTTACAACCTAATTTAACAATACTAGGAATATAAATAATTAATGAATATGGGAAATAATTAATTTTATAATATCATAAAAAATTTTAAATATTTTTTTTGGTTTTTGAGATTTTATATCAATATTTAATTCCTCAATTAATAAGAAAACACCTCAATCATCATGAATTAGCAAAACAATATTTTAATCAATTTCATATATAGGGGTAAAGAATGAAACACTAATGAAAGGAATTTTAACCATTATATATAATTAAATGTTTTTCCAAATAGTTACTTTATTTATCTATTTTTGATAAAAATTGGAAAAATAATGAATATATACATCGCTATTATGAAACTAGTACAAATGATAAAATCTTAAAACAAATGATGTATAAAATCGGTAGAATTCATCGAGAGAATGACTATTTATGTAGAGTATAAATTAAAATAGATTTAATTAAGGATGTGAATTAATATAACCTTGATTGTGATATAGGAGGTTAAAATACATTAGTGTAAGTTAGGATAAGAGGCAAGGGTTTTCTGACTCAAATTCACCTCATTGAGACATGTTTTGTATTGGTCACAAAATTTACATTATATAGTGAATATATTATTCATATTTGAGACTTAAAATCATAAAAATAATTTATTAATTATATTTAAAGATAAATTTAAATCCCTATGATTCAATAGGATATTATTTAATTTTTACCCAAGCTATTATGGGGTTTTCCGTCTAAATTTTCATTCTTTGAGACTCATGTTATAGTAACAACCTATTTTCTTCTTTGTGGGTCATACATTACGATGGAAATTTTTTTCCATATTACTCATGAAATTTAAGGGATTTATATGTCAAAATTATTATCCCTCTCTCATATTCATTTTTATTTAAGAGTTTCCAAAATCGATTCAACACTCAATCATTTCCATTGTTTAAAAACCATTCTAATTTTTTTAAGGTAAATGTATATGTAGTTTCCTAAAACATACACCCCTGTCTGGATACTAGAAAGTGGATGTAGTAATGATATATATTAACTAAGGGGAAATCAACCTAAAAAGGTTTGTTTTGAGCGTTGAATAAATCATCACCATAATTCACAATGATTGGGCCTTATATTTCAGACCTGTATAGACATTCTTGGAGGATATGATTTAGAATACTCACATTCACTTTAAAAACCATGAAGAAGTATTTTTATACCATTTCCTTGGTCTCCTACAAATTAAAACTATTGATCCTAATTATTGTATTCCATTGATAACCCAGCCCATTTTATGTACCCACACCACTATATTTAATTGATAACTATACTACATTTTCTATTGATAATGACATGTGGATTCGGAGTCGATTAAGGGATGATCTCCTTGGTATACACATTATTCTATTGAATAGGTATATATTTTATTTTAGTATTTCTCATTATATAGAATTTTTTGTTTTATTCAACAAGGGGTTCCTTATGGAATAGTATAAATGCTCTGGATGAATCTTTTAGTTAAGGAATTATACATAATCTGATGATGTGTAGGGCCCAAAATTTTATAACCCTCAATATAATGATATGTCTAATGATACAAAACAAATTGGGTATTGGTTTATATATTTTCCCATGATAGGATAATGTATTGTACCAAGACCATTAAATCATGTTTTATGTTTGAAATTATGTATTCCATCAGTATGAGAGAAATAATTATTGTGATCTATTTTTTAATTTATTATCATGGATATATAATTCCCATGGTTTTAGTAGATTAATGATTTTTATTGTTCATTTATTCCTTATATATCACTTATTACATGTTTATGTTATGAAATCTTGCACTGTATGTTACTTTTTACTAAGCATATGAGCTCACCCTTACCTATTTTTATTTCCCCAGGAAACCTGTAAGGGACTATAAATAATTTACAAGAATATAATTTAATAGATAATAATATTCTCAAATTTTGATAATTTTCAATATTATGTTTTAAAATTTATTGTCTACATATATCTAATAATCCATTTCTACTAAGTCATTTGATCTTGCAGAAAATATTATATTTTGTACCGATTTAATATAACTATAAACACCAAATTTATGGATTCTGGGATGTTAGAGTTTGCATTAGAAAAATTTTAGTAGGATCCTTTATGAAAAAATTTATAGAAACCTAGATATAAATAACATGTTCTATAAAAAAAATTAAAATTTATAGTAAAAACTCTATGAAATTATAATTGGAATTTTATTTTACAATTCAACATCATGAACAAATTATCATTATATTTTAGTACATACATGAGGAATAATATGGAAAAAAGAAACCATATCAACACCCTTATTCAATGTACAAATATTCCCCATGACCGAGTTAATAAATCTAGAGTTGAGCCTAATTAGTTCAAAACCATATTCGGAAAGTTCCCCCAAATAATGAAAAATAATATTACTCACTTAGAGAGACCTACTGATCCATAACATGTCGTAGCTATGTTTTAATGCTTCATATAATAACAACTTTCGATATTAAATGGAACTAATAATATATTTTTAGTCATACAATGGGTAAATTCCCAAGAGAAGATCATTGTCTCTTTAGAAAGTATTTAAAATGAAAAATATCATCATGAAAATATATCATCTGAAAGGAGTGACTTTACCTGCAAAGAATTTCCTATACCCACCCCCAATAACACTTCTTATAGAAATATTAGGAAGAGGGGAAGGTAAAACAAGATCTATGGATAAAGATAATTTCCCAATGATGGAAGATATAACTATGGTGAAAAAATATGTTGATGTTTTTCCAGAATAATTACCTAGTCATCCACCATAGAATGATTATTAGTTCCCCTTTGAACTTATTCTTGATGGAAGGAATATATCTAATAATACCTATAAAATGGAACTTTTGGATTTTGTGGAGTTAAATAGACAACTATAGAATTTTAGTGATAGTGGATTTATATTCCCTAGTTTATCACCATGGGTATACATGGTTTTATTATTGAACAGAAGGACTCATATATGATATTTTTCATATATTATTGGGTTTTGAGTTCCATTACTATAAAGAATACATATCATTTACTACGTATTGATGACTTATTTCATCAACTCTGAGGAGCTCAATAATTTTCACCAATCTATCATTACTCTATTAATTATAAGATAATAGTGAATAAGGAATATAAATCAATAAAGACATTTCAAATAATGTATGGACATTATTATTCTATGGTAATTTCTTTTGTGTTGACTAAAGAACCTTCTATATGTTTTTGGATATGATAAATAGAGTATTTATTGAGAAAATTTTAATCCATTTCATTTTTATTTCTTAATATCCTTATATTCTCTAAGGTCTAATTAGAGAAAAAGATTCATCATAAAAAATTATGAAGACCCTCAGGTTGATGAAATTTGATAGGAAATATATTAAGTGTGGATGTTGCCTCAATGAAGTTTATTTTCTTGTAAATATTGTGTCCATGTATGGAATATTTATGTGTCTTTCAAAAACAAATTTATTCAAATAATAGCTAACACCAAGGAACATAACTGATATCAAATGTTTCCCAGGCTTAGAAATTTACCATGGGTGGTTTGTTCAAGATTTTTCCAAATTAGCTGATATGTTAATGAAGTTAATTCCTAAAGGGCTTAAATTGACATACATAATGGAATGTGAGGAATGGTTTGAATATTTGAGTAAGAGACTGATTAAAGAAACTGTATTAAATATTTCATTAGATAAAGAAGGATTTATAATGTAGAGTGATGCATCCAAGAAAGGACTTGGATTTTTACATATATAGAATGATGGAGTGATTGTTTTTGTATCAATAAAACTAAAAATTTATGAACCAAACTACCCAACTCATGACCACGAATTATATTTTATAATATTTTCTTTTAAAATAGGGATACAAACCTTGTATGTTGATTGATTTGATACATATACTGACCATAAGAAATTGATGTATGTCTTATCTCAAAAGGACCCTCACATGAGGAAATGAAGATAGTTTTAATTACTAATGGACTACAATTTCTCGATAAATTACAACCTTGAGAAATAAGAAAAAGGTGGATGATGAATCGAGTAGGAGGTACCATGGAGTTCTAACCACGATGAGGATTAAAAAGGATCCTATATACAAAGATTTGATAACAATGGATATAGTTATTTTCATGAAAGGAATGAAATTATTCCATTTTTCATGAAATTGAGAATTCGTACTTAGTTTAAAATATAGACAATTCCCTACCGGATGAATATCATATAAAGATTATGATTAATGTAGTGAATGATGGAAATGTTATATAATTCATCTATAGAGATAGAGTGTTAAAGTTTTGGAATAGGTTATGTGTTCAATCAATACTGAATTTAAAGAGGGAAATTTGAGATGAAGCACATAGATAAAATTTATTTATATACCCCGATATCACAAAAATGTATAGTGATTTAAGAGAATATTTCATGATGGATGGTATGAAGCAATAAATTTAAGACTATGTGTCTAAATTCTTATTATTCAAGTAGGAAAAGGAAAAAATAAAATAACCTGAAGGATTCATACAACCTCTACCAATACCAATATAGATGTTAGAAAGTGTTATAATGGAATGTCTCAATATACTCATAGTGAGTTCAAGGAAGAAAAATTATATATGGGTCTTTATTAATTATATTGGTAAGTTCTCCCATTTCCTATTAATAATATTGTATCTATCCCTTGAGATATTTTCTTGGATCTATCTTAATGAAATAATAAGGATTCATGGGGAACCACTATTGATTGCATCTGATTATGACCCTTGGATTAAATCTAAATTTTTGAGAAGTATTTAGAGGTATCATGACTCTAAGGTACATTTAGGGATCAACTATCATCCCCATACTGATGGATGGTCTGGAAAGCTTATCCTGACTTTGGAATATATATTGAGATCATGTTCTATTTATATAAAAGTTATGTTGGATTAGTATCTAACATAGGTTTAATTTTTAAATAGTAATAGTATACATTTAAGAGTCCATATGGAACCATGTGAATTATTGTATGAAATTTCTTTCATACTCCAACCAATTTGTAATAAGTTTGGGAATGGAAGAATGTTTTCATATATATTTTATATGATATAATCATAAAAGTATGAACTCTTCATGATCATATTAATGTAGCCTAGATCATCCAAAAGTGATATGTAGAAAATTTAATGAAGAAAAGTCAGAAAGTCAATTTAACGATCATGTATTCTTATTGATTTCATCATGGATGGGAGCTATGATATTTAGTAAAACTGGAAATTTAATCCCTATATACATTGGAACATTTTAAACACTATAAATAACTAGAGATATATCTTACAGAATTGATATAACTTCAATCCTTTATAATGTAAATGATATATTCCATGATTCATTTATAATGAAATATATTTCAGATTAAATACATATGCTCAATAAGAGGAAATAAAGTTACAGTATTAATTTTTATATAATGAGAATCTTATCCAAATTCTTGATACTGGAGAACAAGTATTAAAGAATAAGAAAAAAAAGTTGGTGAAAGTATAATAGGGAATTCCCAAACTAAAATAGGTAACCTAGGATCCTAAAGAATATTTAAGGAAGGGATAACCACATTTTTTAAATAATTTCTATATAGAAATATATCTAGGATAAAATTATTTAGATGGGGGCGATGTAGTACCCAATACCCTTGTGTAGTAGGTAAATATCATAACTTGAACTATCATACAATGAACACATTAAAGAGTCTTAAATTATTCAAAAATCAAATAATATAATTAAAAATTGACCAAACTAACTTTGTTTTTTAATTCATTATATCAAAATTATCATTATATGAATTTTTTTATCTTTTTATAAAAGGATAATTTTATTCAGAAAATTGGTTTTTTCACAAAACATATAAATTTTTATAATTTGTCATTATATATAAATCCAAATCAAGATTAAAAAAAAATTCATATAATAAAATATGAATTTAATTTATAAAAATATAAATTTTAAAATATCATTTGTACTTATAGATCTTATTTCAAACATTTTTATAACTAATTAAAATGTTATATTAGTATAAAAACCATTTTTTTAGTTTTTATTGAATGAATTATATTGAAGGGGTATTTGGTTTTTTATTAACCTTATAGCATCATAACATATATTTTATAATATACCAACTTATTTCATTGAAATTATTTTCCATGATATCTTATATATACATTTAAATCTGAAAACAACATTTCACTAGAAAAATATTTTATATAATTTTGTGTATTTATTTTAAAATTAACATTTCAGTACTTCAGAAATTTTATTTGACAACTTTTTTGAAATTTTAAATAATAAATTTTAAATTATTAAAAGGTTTCAATATTAATATTTATCATTAAAATAAATTACTAATGTTGGAAACTAATTACCAAGGTAAAGGTAAATTAGAATAAAATTTAAAAATATTAAAAAATATACCTTAAATAATATAATTTCTCTAAAAAATATGTTTTGAAGTTATTTTTTAATTAAGTTCATCTTACTATCATATATTGTTCTTTTTTCCATTAATGATGGAATAGTAACCTTACATTATTTAAAATGTAAGGTTTACTCCCAAAACTACCCTTCACATAACTTATAAATAGGGAAAATATCCACCATATCAAGAATAACATATACTTATAATTTAATCATAAAAATATTCCAATTTTATCCTCCTATTAACCTCTCATAGGTTTAAAATATATTGGTCCTTAGTAGTTTGAATAAGTCCCTTATTTTGAAGAAGATTTCTAAGGAAAAATCAAGTAACTGATATACGTATTATCAAATACATTGATTCTATTTACAAATATCATCTATAAAATTTATTATGGGAACAATAATGTGATAATAATAGTATCAGTTTTATCCTTTAATAGTACTATATTAAGGTTGATGTTATTTTTTATTTTTATACCCCATCCATTAAGAAAATAAAAAAAATGATGCATTTTGTGGACTACCACCTCCATAACGCAACATGATTCATTTTCCATCACCTTCTTAAAAAGATGGATATAATGATATTATTAAATGAAAAATGTTATATTTATTATATCATTAAGTTTTAGTTATGATAAAGTAGAGAACCTATTAAATATAAATCAAATAAAGACCAATGTTAGTTTAGAAATTTAAAATAAGCATACATAGAGGAGAACCTTTTAATATAATTCTATAATATTTTACAATCTATCATATATTTTATAATTAATTAAAATTAAAATATGTAGGACTAAAAAATAGTAAATAATCATTGTTTTTATTATATAATTATAATACAAAAATCAACATCATAATCATTAATTAAATCAGGGTATGTTCATGTTTTTCCCATTTGACTAGAAAATTGAACAATACTAGGAATTTATATCATTAATGGATATGGGAAAAATTTTACTATTATAATATTATATGAATGAGAAGATAAAGATTTTTTGGGTTCTATATATTCTATTTCACTATTTAATTCATTAGTAAAGAAAATATAATTTGATCGCCAAGAATAATTGAAACATGCTTGTTATTTATTTCATCTTTATGAATAAACACAAAAACAAATAAATGGAATTTGAAATATAATATATTGTTATAAATAATACATATAAATAATTTTAATTATCTATTAATGATATTAACTAATAGAGTAATGATCATGGAAACCACTAATACGAAACTATAAAAAATGATCAAAACTATAACCACCATATGTAGAAAATATGAATAATTCATATAGAGAATTAGAATATAAAAGGATTATAATTGGAAATGGATATGAGTGTTCTTATAAATTAATACATATATGTTTTTGATACACTTTTTTAATGTAAATTCATGGAATTCGGGACAAGAGGTAAGGTTTTCCATTCTAAAATTTCTCTACTTGAGACATGTTTTGTATCATGCACTTAATTTCATTTATGTGGTCTCTATATGATTTCTATTTGATATTTTATATCATTAAATTACTTTATTCATTGTGTTTTAAGATCAATTTTATGTTTTTTATTTCATCATGTTATGATTTAATTTCTACTGAATCCATATGTGGGGATTTCTGCATCTCAATTTTTATTCTATGAGACTCATGTTATAATCAGGAACTATTTTCATTAGTGTGGTGCAAAAATTTACAAGAATTTATTTTTGAAATATTAATAATGAAATTTAAGGGACTTAAAATTATATATTTTTATCCCTATCTCATATTAGTTTCATTCAAGATTTACCAAAACCGTTAAAAAACTCAATCATTTCCTCGGTGTAAAAGCAATGCTAAGTTTTAGTAAAGTAAAAGTCTGTGTAATTTTACCGAAAATGGATCAGTATATAGATAATGTAATTTGAATGTGGATGTTTCAAATATTGAACATAGTTAATCACATAATAAATGGTTGTTTTACAGTTGAATCAATCCTCCCCTAGATGCATAATTAGTGGGCATGTGATTTCACAACTAGAGAAACACTCCCAGGGGATATGCTTTAGAATATTCATGTAACACCCGAGAATTTTATGAGAAATCTTTTGTTTTTATGTTATATAAATCATCAAAGGGATCTTTCACTACAAACAACACTATTTTGGCGTGCTTTACACGCAATCACGACCTTCCTCGATAGCTTGCATCGTACGCAATACCGAGTTTCACTAAACAACGATATGCTATTAAAATATTATTAAAACTGGCCGTTATGAATAGTAATAACCACTTTTTCAAATTTTGTAAATTTAATCTTTCAAAATGGACTTTATTTTTGGATTCGGAATATCGAAGTTATCCTAGGGTGAAATTTTGGTATTTTTTTGAAAACTTTCAATTTTTGATGAATAGTGAAAACACTAGGTTACTATTTAAAAACCGACTTTTTATTTAACTAATTATTTATTTTATTTGAATTTATTTTAGGTCAAAATTGATACATAATACCTATATAAGTTCAATTCAATTCATTGGACTCATTTTATAATAATTTTAGATATATAAAAATTTTATTGAACTTTTCACCGTCTTTTACCCACCTCCTAGGAGAATTTGAAAATTTACATAAAACTTAATTTTACCGCTTTTGTGAATGGAATTTCAAAAATCTGAGAGACACGGTTGATGTCACTAAGTAAAATGTGGTTCAATGAGATGAAAATAATTTTTGGTGAACAGTAACTTTTTACTTTTATTTACCACGGTTAAAAGTAAATAGGGTAATTAAGGGTAATAATGATATTATTGTTACCCAAACACATGTCTTAATTCTATTTGATAAGTTTAATTCGTCCAAAAACAACCTTAGGAATAAAATATGACCATTTAGGCCCACTTGGATTAGATTAGGACATTTAATATTAATTTATTTAAAGAAGGGTTAAAATAGTTAAAATCAATGTTTAATAACTAAATCATTTTTAATATAGGGTTATACATAAGATAAATTCGACTATAAATATTAATTAGAAATCTAAAAATATTTCCTACATAATTATATTTTATTTGTAATTTTTAGACATTAAATAATTTAATTTATTTATGACACAGTGATGATGCAGTAATTATCAAATTAATGAAATATTGACATAACTGATGTTATAAATACCCAAATAAATGTAATTTGAGACTTTTTATGAATTAAAATAACTTTCTAGGTTAATATGACATGTTAGTATTCATTTAATTGACTTTGTTCGAAGTAATCTTTCTGTTATGATTTTCACAAAAATCAATTACCAAATAGCGTCAAAATTGACATAAAATGGTTTTTAAAACAAATATTATATTATTAATTGTTATTTTATTCCTAAAAATCTATGGTTCGGCCAAATGACTTAGATAAGGTTATATATATTAATAATAAACAACTTGGGGATATTTTGTATTGTTATGGTATGTTTATTAACCTTATAGTGTAAGAAAACAAAAAGACATGGTAAAAGTAAAATTATTTAACTTAATGTTAAATCTAAATGATAAGGTTAAAATAGAACCCTAAACTTGTCTAAATTCTATTAGATGAGAGGATTTCGACCCATCCCCACCTTAGCTTCGAAATAAATCAATTTGGAGCTATTAAAAACCGAATATGACTTTATAATAAAATAATATTTTTACTTTTTCCAAAGGTGCCCCTCTCCTTCCTTATAAAAAGAAACCTCCTCCCTCTCTTCCTCACACCACTTTGAGCCTTCATGCTCGGCCAACCCCTGCAAAATTCTCTTCTCCACATCCCTAGAAACATCCTAGAGGTACTGGGCTTATTTAAAGACCAATTTTAGTGCCCGAAAAGAAGGTCTCAAGAAGGCGCTTCAAAGAAGAGGAGGTTCGGACACTTACGGAGAAAATCGGACCTCATGTAAGAGAAAATATCACAATCTCATTTTTATCCAAGATTGTTTATACTTCAGAATTTACTGGGGACTATTTATCATCCACATCCATGTTTCCTCAATATTTAATATTATTTCCATCCACCTACAATTGTTTAAATCCAATTTTACCCTTCGGTGAGTTTTTAGTAAAAGATATGAAAGGATTCTTTTCTCGTTACTCGTACGAGGTACTTTTTAACTTTTCCGACATAAGTACGAGAAGAATGTTTTTTTAACTTATATGACATGAATGGATTTTTAGAACATTATTTCCATGAAGTTTCCTTTACAAGTTTTCAAGTTTATTTTTAATCAACTTCTTTTAGTTTAAAATTGTATGACATGTTAAGAAAGGAAAAATGTTTTTGAAGTAGAATGGATATTTTTCTCAAGAATAGAGTTCAAGCATTTTATCAAAATTATTTTCCATCTAATATAATATAGGTTTCTGTTTCTATCCCTATTTTTACATTGATTTTATTATGTTATAATAGAATTATTTTTATGATTTCCTTTTATCTTATATGGATTATGTTATGATGGCATGATGTTTAAAATTACCATTTTTATTACATGGGTTATGAAATGATGTATGATTTTTTTGATTTTGTGGAACACATAAGAATGGTATCATTATGATATGGGTGGGACCTATATCTCCCTCAGATTCATTGGGTAAAGATTTATATCTCATGAGATAGACATGGCTGGAATGGCAGGGTAAACCAGTTTAGTGAAACAGGACTGAAACGAGGAGTGGAATCAGTTCAGAAATTGATTTTTTCTGTTAAGATAGTCTTGGATATGAGTCTTGACTACTAATAAATTATTCTCTATTATTATGAGTGTATTCCATAATGTTTCATGTTTTATGTTCTGATTATTGGGATTACATTTCATTACTATGATTTTTCCCATGTTATGAAATTATGATCTCTTTTACAGGTTAAGATTTACAAAATGTTATGTTCTTATGAATATGAGGTGATTGATATTTCTTTTGTTTACCCTTAGTGAGCATTTTAGCTCACCCTTTTGTATGTTTTTTTCCCCAGGCCAGGATGAAGGTTATTAAGTAGGATATTCCAAAAGGGACTCTAGATATGATGAAATAAATGGGAGACAGTGTAGATACTTTATGAACCAGTAGTTTATGTTTCCCAGTTTCTAAAGACGCTATACCTATACTGTCCTTTCATGGTTTTGTTATATGTTGTAATAAGTTTACTTCAATTTTGAAGTAATAACCATGTATGTAAAGTATGAGTCGTTATAGTTGGTATCATAGGAATGGTATAGTCAACCTTTGGAAACTAGGATGTGAAAGCCTTAGTAAAAACCCTAAGGATAAGCCTAAGAATATAACACAGTCTTAGTGGTTTAGAAATGGCCATGAACAACCTATGATAAGACCTTAAGTGTGAAATTTTATTCTTGATTATGTGGATTTCCTATTATAATTAGTGTTTCTCACACTATTCTTCTTGGTTTTAGTCAATGGGTGGAACCCGAAGGAAACATGTTAATGCAAAATGCGATGGGCAATGTAATGATTGTCCCCCTGGGAAACCAAACGTTATGGTAGTTGGAATGAAAAATCTTGTCGCCATGCTCACACAACTTTCTCAAGATATGAATCATGCGGGACTTCCAAACGAGCAAAATAAAGAGCAACATTCTGTTGAATCCTTCATGAGGCAGCGTCCAACTTCATTCAGCAGGTCTTCTGATCCATTAGTGGCTTAACAATGGGTCAATACAACTGAGAAGATATTTTCAGTTCTTCAATGTTCTGAACATGATAAACTCATATTAGCAGTATATCGTTTAGATGGAGATGCTGATCAATGGTGGAATCTTATTAAGAATATGAGTCAAAGGGATGAAATTAAGTCCATGGAATTGGACAACTTCAAGAACTTATTTTTCAATAAGTACTTCCCTCGTATTCTTCAAAAAAAGATGGAGAAGGAATTTCTTGAACTAAAGCAAAAGGATGATGAATCGGTTGGTACCTATGAAGAAAATTTTACAAGACTTTCAAGGTACGCTTCTGGTATTATTATCCAACCTGAGAGCAAGATTGATCAATTCTTTAGTGGCTTAAAACCAAGTCTTCAAAGGGCGTTAGCCATAAGGGGCTTCAATATATATGAAGAAAGTGTTCAATGTGATCTCAAGGTTGAGATGGAGATTGGAGTAACCTATCAGTCATATGGGTTTGATAAGAAGAAAAAAATTGAATTCAAAGGAAAATCTAAAGAGCACACTAAAAAGACGATGAGTTTTCCCTTATCCTCAAAGTGTGGAAAGAAACATGGAGGGATTTTTCTTAAAGGGACAAGTAAATGTTTCAAATGTGGAAAGGAAGGTCATCGGGCATTTGAATTCCGTAATGATGGGAAGAAGATGTCTAGTGATGCGAACCAATAAAAGGCTAAACAGAGTGCACCTTCTACACTTCAATGTTACAAGTGCAAGGAAATGGAGCATTATTCCAATCAATGACCTAATCTAAGGGTTTTTTATGATGATCGACGTCAAAAAACTCTTAAGGCTAAAGATAAAGGAAAGTCACATGCAATTTCTATCAGCGATGTGGAGTACGATAAAAAAGTGGTAAAAGGTACACTTACCATCCACTCTAAAGTAGAAAATGTTTCATTTGATTCTGGATCCACCCACTCTTTTATTTCTGAAGAATTTTCTAAGGGTATCGCCATATTACATCAACAATTAGATGTTGAGTTAGCTGTGACAACCCCTAATGGCACAACAGTCGCACGAAAAGTTTATAATTCTTCTCCGATTGAAGTTTGTGGGAAAGTGCTTCCTGCAAATCTTGTGATCCTTCCTATAGTGGAATTTGATGTGATTCTTGGCATGGATTGGCTTTATCTATATGGAGAACATATCAATTGCCAAAGAAGGGAAGTCACATTTCATATTCCAGATCAATCTTTGATCATCTATCGATGAAAGGATGAACATAGCCTTCCAGTGGGAATTTCTTCTATCTTATTGGTCATGATTCCACAAAATGATGGTTATTTATCTCAAATGGTTGGTGAGAAACTCACGATTAAGTATATTCCCATTGTATTGGAGTTTGACGATATCTTTTCGGAGGAATTGTCGGGTCTTCCACCAAATCGTGAAGTTGAGTTTTCAATAGAACTCGTACCGGGTTCTTTTCTTATTTCAAATACACCTTATAGAATGACCTCAATTGAGTTGCAGGAATTGAAGAAGCAACTCCAAGAGAATCTTGATAAGGGATTCATACGCCCTAGTGTGTCACCTTGGTGAGCACTTGTTATGTTTGCTAAGAAGAAAGATGGATCAATGAGACTCTGCATTGATTATCGAGAACTTAACAAGATCACTATCAAGAACAAATATCCTCTCCCACGCATTGATGACTTATTTGATCAACTAAGCAGATCTCAATACTTTTCCAAGATTGATCTTCATTCAGGGTATCATCAATTAAGGGTCAAAATGGAGGATATACCAAAGAGGGATTTCCGTACAAGGTATGGACAGTATGAATTTATAGTGATGCCATTTGGTCTTACTAGTTCCCCTGCTATCATCATGGATCTGATGAATAGAGTCCTTAGAGACTATCTTGATCAGTTTGTGGTAGTCTTTATAGACGATATTCTTGTCTATTTAAAGAGAAAGTAAGAACATTAATATCACTTGAGAATTATATTGAAAACCCTGAGAAAGGATAAGCTTTATGCGAAATTTACCAAGTCCGAATTTTGGCTTCAAAAAGTTGCATTTTTGGGCCACATAATCTCAAAAGAGGGGATATCTGTGGATCCTGAAAAAACAGAGGTTATCGAAAGATGGTCGAGACCAACAACAGTAACTGAGATACAAAGTTTTCTTGGTTTGGCTGGATATTATCGACATTTTGTGAATGATTATTCACGATAATCTAATCCACTCACCAGGTTGACTCGAAAAGGAGTTAAGTTTGTGTTGACGGAGGAATGTGAAGAGAATTTCAAGGAGTTGAAAATAATGTTACCCAGTGCATCTATGCTCACACTTCTTTGTAGTGGAGAAAAGTTTGTGATCTACAGTGATGCATCCAAGAAGGGATTGGGTTGTCTTCTCATGCAAAACGATATGGTCATAGCTTATGCCTCACGACAGTTGAAAATACATGAGCAAAATTACCCAACTCATGATTTGGAGTTAGCTGCGGTAATATTTTCATTAAAGACTTGAAGGAATTATCTTTTTGGATAAAGTTGTTATATTTATACTGATCATAAAAGTTTAAAGTATATTTTCACACAAAAGGAGCTGAATATGCGCCAAAGAAGATGGTTGGAGCTGATTAAGGATTATGACTGATCAATTTATTACCACCCTGGTAAAGCAAACAAGGTGGCAGATACATTAAGTCAACAAGACCATGCTAGATTATCCATGATGAGGATCACAAAAGATCCAATATTTATGGATTTACAAAGGATGGATCTTGTAATTATAATAAAATGGGAAAAATTGTATCTTTCTCAAATGAATGTTCAACCATATATACATGTGAAGATTAAAGAGGGACAAAAATAATATGTAGAATTAAAAAAGAAGGTGAGAAATGTTCCTGAATTCAACCTTAATTGTGATGGGATAATAAAGTTCAGAAACCGGGTTTGTGTTCCTCCCATCCCCAAATTAAAGAAGGAGCTGCTGGATGAGGCTCATAGTTATTCATTATATATTCATCCTGGAAGAACGAAGATGTATAGGGACCTGAAGGAGTACTTCTGGTGGGATGGCCTGAAAAGAGATGTTGCTGAATATGTCTCTCAATGCTTGGTTTGTCAGCAAGTTAAATCTGAGAGATAGAAGTCTACGGGGATGTTACAACCATTACCCATAACTGAATGGAAATGGGAAAACATCACTATGGACTTTGTCACTGGACTTCCTTAAACATCCAAAGGAAATAATGCTATCTGGGTCATAGTTGATCGTCTTACAAAGTCTGCACACTTCATTTCTATTAGAGAGGATTTCTCTCTAGATCAGCTTGCCAGGATATATGTAAAAGAAGTTGTAAGATTGCATGGAGTACCACTTTCTATTATATCTTATCGGGATCCGAGATTTACCTCAATGTTCTGGAAAAGTCTTCAGCATACTCTGGATACATAGTGGAGTTTCAGCACAACTTATCATCCTCAGACGGACGGTCAGTCTGAGAGGAAAATTCAAACTCTAGAAGATATGTTGAGAGATTGCTCTATGGATTTCAAAGGTGGTTGGGATCAACACCTACATTTAGTGGAATTTTCTTATAATAATATCTTTCACTCCAGTATTTAGATGGCTCCTTATGAATCTCTCTATGGAAAGAAATGCAAGGCTCCAACTTGCTGGGATGATGTTGGGTAATGAAATCTATTAGGACCTGATCTTGTTGATGAGATGGCAGAAAATGTCAGATCAATTAAACAACACATTAGATCTACTCAGAGTCGACAAAAATGTTATGCCAAAAACCGAAGAAAAGACCTAGAGTTTGATGCGGGTGTTAAAGTGTTCTTACGAATATCTCCTTGGAAGAGAGTAATGAGATTTGGGAAGAAGGGAAAGATGAGCCATAGGTATATCGGTCCTTTGGAAATTCTGGATCGTGTTGGGAAGGTAGCTTACTAATTGGAGCTTCCACCGAATCTCTCTCAAGTTCATGATGTGTACCATGTATCTCTCTTCATAAAGTACATACCTGATCCTTCACATGTACTCAGCTCAGAAGTTGTACCACTGGAGCAAGATCATTCTTATGAAGAACAGCCGATAGAGATTCTGGATCGTAGCGAAAAAGTCCTGCGGAACAAGACCACTCACTTGGTGAAAGTTTTATGGAGGAACCACCAATTAGAAGAAGTTACTTGGGAACTTGAGGATATGATGAGGGAGAGTTATCCTCATTTGTTTGTAATGAAGTGACGAATTTCGAGGGAGAAATTCATTTTAAGGGGGGTAGAATGTAACACCCGAGACTTTTATGAGAAATCTTATGTTTTTATGTTGTATAAATCATCGAAGGGATCTTTCAATACACACAACACTAGGTTGGCTTTCTTTACATGCAATCACGACCTTCCTCGATAGATTGCGTCGTACGCAATAGCGAGTTTCACTAAACAACGATATGCTATGAAAATATTATTAAAACTAGCCGTTCTGAATAGTAATAACAACTTTATTGAAGTTTTGTAAATTTGATATTTCAAAATGGACTTCATTTTTTGATTCGGAATATCAAAATTAGCCTAGGGTGAAATTTTGGTATTTTTCTGAAAACTTTTAATTTTTGATGAATAGTGAAAACACTATGTTACTATTTAAAAAACGAATTATTATTTAAATGATTATTTATTTTATTTAAATTTCTTTTAGATCAAAATTGACACATAATACCTATAAAAGTTCAATGCAATTCATTGGGGTCATTTTATAATAATTTTAGATATATAAAAAATTTATTGAACTTTTCACCGTCTTTTACCCACCACCAAGGAGAATTTTCAAATTTAAATAAAACATAACTTTACCGAATTTTTGAATGGAATTTAAAAAATCCGAGAGACACGGTTGATGTTAGTAACTAAAATTTGGTTCAATTAGATGAAAATAATTTTTGGTGAATAGTAACTTTTTACTTTTATTTACCATGGTTAAAAGTAAATAGGGTAATTAAGGGTAAAAATGATATTATTATTACCCTAACACATGTCTTAATTCTATTGGATAAGTGTAATTCGACCAAAAACAACCTTAGGAATAAAATATGACCATTTAGGCCCACTTGGATTAGATTAGGACATTTAATATTAATTTATTTAAAGATGGGTTAAAATAGTTAAAATCAAACTTTTATAACTACATCATTTTTAATATAGGGTTATAAATTAGATAAACTCGACTATAAATATTAATTACAAAGCTAAAAATATTTCCTACATAATGATATTTTATTCGTAATTTTTAGACCTTAAATAATTTAATTATTTTATGACACAATGATGATGCAGTAATTATCTTATTAATGAAATATTGACATAATTGATGTTATAAATACCCAAATAAATGTAATTTGAGACTTTTTATGAATTACAATAATTTTCTAGGTTAATATGACATGTTAGTATTGATTTAATTAACTTTCATAGAACTAATATTTCTTTTATGATTATCACAAAAATCAATTACCAAATAGTGTCAAAATTGGCAAAAAATAGTTTTCAAAACAAATATTATTTTATTAAATGTTATTTTATTCCTAAAAAACTAAGGTTCGGACAAATAACTTAGATAAGGTCATATATATTAATAATAAACAACTTGGGGTTCGTTTTTCTTGTTATGGTATGTTTATTAACCATATAGTGTAAGAAAAAAAAAGACACGGTAAAAGTAAAATTATTTAACTAAAAGTTAAATCTAAATGATAAGGTTAAAATAGAACCTTAAACTTGTCTAAATTATATTGGATGAGATAATTTCGACCCATCCACACCTTTTCTTAGAAATAAATCAATTTGGAGCTATTGAAAATAGAATATGACTTTATAATAAAATAATATTTTTAGTTTTTCCAAAGGTGCCCCTCTCCTTCCTTATAAAAGGGCACCTCCTCCCTCTCTTCCTCACACCACTTTGAGCCTTCAAGCTTTGCCAAACCCTGCCAAATTCTCTTATACACATCCCTAGAAACATCCTAGAGGTCATGGTCTTCTTCAAAGACCATTTTTAGTGCCCTGAAAGGAGGTCTCAAGAAGGCGCTTCAATGAATAGGAGGTTCGGACACTTACAAAGTAAATCGGACCTCAGGTAAGGGAAAATCTCACAATATCAATTTTATCCGAGATTGTTTATACTTCCTAATTTAATGGGGAATATTTATCAACCACATCCATGCTTACTCAATATTTAATATTATTTCCAACCACCTATAATTATTTAAATCCAATTTTACCCTTTGGTGAGTTTTTAGTAAAAGATTTGAAAGGAATCTTTTGTCGTTATTCGTACGAGGTACTTTTTGACTTTTCCAACATAAGTACAAGAAGAATGTTTTTTTTAAATTATATGACATGAATGGATTTTTAGAACATTATTTCCATGAAACTTCCTTTACAAGTTTTCAAGTTTATTTTTAATCGAATTATTTTAGTTTAAAATTGTATGACATGTTAAGAAAGGAAAAATGTTTTTGAAGTATAAAGGATATTTTCCTCAAGAATGGAGTTCAACCGTTTTATCAAAATTATTTTCCATCTAAGATAATATAGGTTTATGTTTTTATCCCTATTTTTACATTGATTTGATCATGTTATGATGGAATTATTTTTATGATGTCCTTTTATCTTATATGGATTATGTTATGATGACATGATGTTTAAGATTCCCATTTTTATTACATGGGTTATGGAATGATGTATGATTTTTTTGATTTTGTGGAACACATAAGAATGGTATCATTATGAGATGGGTGGGACCTATATCTCCCTCCAATTCATTGGTTAAAGATTTATATCTCGTGATATAGACATGGATGGAACGACAGGTTAAACCGGTTCAGTGAAACAGGACTAAAACGAGGAGTAAACTCGGTGCAGAAATGGACTTTGTCTGCTAAGATAGTCTTGGCTATGAGTCTTGACTACTATGAAATGACTATCTATGATTATGTGTGTATGACAAAAAGTTTCATGTTTTATGTTATGATTATTTGGATTACATTTCATTACTATTATTTTTCCCATGTTACGAAATTATGATCTCTTTTGCAGGTTGAGATTTCCAAAATGTTATGTTCTTATGAATATGATGTGATTGATATTTCTTTTGTTTACCCTTACTGAGCATTTGAGTTCACCCTTTTGTGTGTTTTCTTTCCCCAGGTTTGGAAGAAGGTTATTAAGTAGTATATGCCAAAAGGGACTCTAGATATGATGAAATAAATGGGAGACAGTGTAGATGCTTTATGTACCAGTTGTTTATGTTTCCCAGTTTCTAAAGACACTATACCTATACGGTCCTTTCATGGTTTTGTTATATGTTTTAATAAGTTTACTTCAATTTTGAAGTAATAACCATGTATTTAAAGTATGGGTCGTTATAATTCACATGCTCTCAATGAACAATGATGAATGATTTTTCCTACAATTTATTTGGTCTCTTACCATTTAAAACTATTAAATCTGATTACTCTCTTATATGAAAACCCAACACATTTTTTTATCCTCTCCACTATGTTTCTTTGATAAGGGTACTTCATGTTACTTTGATAATTCACCATAGCTTCCAAGATTAATAAGGATTGTTATTCCAAACTTCAACACTATTCTATTGATTGATGAAGTATTTTATTTCTATGTTTCTTTTTTTTCTACAAAAAAAAATATTTATTCAGTAATATGTTCCACAAGTAATTGTATAAAAGGCCTTGATAACTATTAATCTGAATTCATTGATACTAATCATGTGACAGATGGGGATTATAATTATATATCCCCTTGATGTATTCACAGGTTTCAAAAAAAATAAGTTGGATTATGGTGTATAACTTTTCCCATGTTATGATAGTGTCTTGGAATAAGTCCTTGAATGTATTTTTTATTCATAACATTATTCATTCCATTATTATTAGATTAATGATAATTTTTTTCCATGTTTTAATTTATTTTTAGGGATATAGAATTCCCCTAATTTCATGTGATTATGGATTCATATTGTTCATTTTATTCTTCAATATCTCTTATTTAATGTCTATGTCATGAATGATTCTTTTATATTGAACTCTTTACTGAGCATCTGATCCAACCCATATTTTTTTCCTTTATATTGGTAGCCTTACATCAACATGTACTTTTCATTCATAAATATTATACCTCACTAGATAAATATTCAATAGTTATTATTACAATCAATGAAAAATTGTATAGGATTAGTGTTATTGGAAACATGTATATATATATAAAATCATCGAGTATTTATATAATATCCCACTAATTTTATCATAACTAGTGTCCTTGATAGAAATATCATACTCAAAATTTTCTATGTTTCATGGGGAAAGAAATCATAAGAACGGGTGAGCTTAGATGCACAATATTTCTCAACAAGGGAGATATCAGTGATCAAGTAAACATAATATAAAAAAATGGTATGAGAGAATGGGATTAATACTTTGAAACCATACACCTTATATCCTAGATCATGGTATTGAGTATTAGAACAAATAATGGAATTTCTTAAGACATGAATCATCAGTGAATCAAAGAATAATATCTGTCAGAGAATAACACTGGAATAATAAATAATTTTGTGGAATAAAAACAAGAATACCAAATCATTTATTTTTTCAAGGATAGATTCTAAGACTATCATAGTTAAATGGGTTAACTCCTCATTCCATTATATCCTTGTTCAAGTTCACTCCCAAGACTATCATATTGGAAAAAGGCGCTTACTGAACTAGATTCGCACCCTATGCATGTAATTGTTATATCCTGAGCTATCCCTCTTTACCTAGTTCCTTATAGGGACGTATAATTTAGTTCACACCCATCACATAACCATAATCCATTTATACATGTAACATAAGATCATAAATCATTATTATATATCATTACCCATGGAAAACTAATGAGTTTCATAAATATTTCAACATTTCATCATTACATAACCCATGGGGAATAAATGGGTTTTATAAACATATCTTTATCAGAGTTATAAAACTTCTACAGAAATAATAAGTATTTTAACATTGGATTATATCCTCAATAAATCATATGTAATATCAAATGTTTTTATCTTAACTGTTAAATTATTTTAAAAGATTTTATTCTATATTTCTTGATAAAAATAAAATTTTCACATAGAAATAAATTATTTACTACCTAAATATTTCTCAAATAAGAAAGAAAAAATTTCATGAAAAATAACATTAAAATATTGAATTTAAATCATAAAATAATTTTGAATTCCTAATATTTTGAAATTCCATTCATGTCGGGTACTTTAAAACCACGATTCCATTCACATTTTCAGAAAAAATACAAAAGTAACTAATTGGGAAAAAAATAAGAAGATTACTTTAAAACCATTTTGTAAAAATTAAATCATGGATATAAATTGTTTTAAAAAATCCTGGTATAAAATTAAAAACATTCTAAAATTTTTTTAGTAAACTTATACAGGGAAAAAATGATATTCGATCGAAGAGGGAAATAATGTCGGGTTTACATAAAAATAAGATTTCTTATATCTTGAATAATTAAAGTGTTGAAAATGAAATGAAAACAAATCATATAGATAAATAGAAACATAAGATTAAATGAAATGAATTTATTATAAAAAGATCATATAATTTTATTCAATATAAATTCAAGCATAAATAATCCGGATTAAAATGAGGTTGATAAATTAATCTATTACCAGAAGTTCAAATTTGTTTGAAACCAATATAGCCTTCACTATAATAAGTTTAAATTTCTTATAATTCTATAAAATAATCATGTACAAACATAAAATAACATATATGATCTTATTATAAAATTTTAATACCCCATATTTATGAATTCATTATTAAACTCATCATTTTTGGGTGTTACCTATTTTGTTTCTCATGAGAATTTTTGTTTGGTAGTATTAGTACATGAACATTGATCATGGATCCATAATATAAAGAATGTAAATAATTATATAAATATAACATATATTCATTATATATTTATATATTTTCATTCATCTATAAAAGTTATAGATATAAATTTGAATTATATGATTCAATGAGACAGAAGTTCATATATATATATGAAAACTATTTTCACTTTTTGAAAAATTGAATGAAAAAATTAAAAAAAATTCACCTTAAAAAAATGATTATTATATCATATATATCAAATAAATTAATTAAATCTTTCCATATTTCCATCCATGTTGAGTGGTAATGAAAAACAAATCACATCGCATAGTGGAAGTTGTAGTCCACGGGTATGCATAAGTGACATTATCATTTTACAACAGATTGGAAGGTTAGAAGGTAAAATAGGTATTATAATTAAAAAAGAATAATAATATCATAAATATCATATATAAAATTTAAATAAATTATACCAACCATTCATTAATGATGTAGATGGAAACTGAATTGTATTACTATGTGGTGGTGGTGGTCCACAAGTATGCATGAGCGATACTTTCACTTCCCATTAGATTGAAAAGATGGTAAATAATTTTGGTTAAATAATAACAATTAATTTTAATATTTAAATGGTAATTTATTTATTATTTAGAGATGAATAAAGTAAATTTAGTGCATTTAAATGTAGAAATAATTTGAAAGAGGTTAGATAGGATGATTACCTCTTCTTTTGTAAGCCACCTTTAGATCCCTAATTAAGGGCCCTTTAGACTGGAATTTTATGAATAATAAAAACTCGGATAAATATATAAAAATATTATAAGATAATTGGGTTAGTTTTAGAGGATATAGATTGATAAAATCTATGTAAAGAAGATAAATTGGGGGTCTCCAATTATATTTTGGGGAGAGGACACACTTGGAATTTCTAAAAATATTAAAATATAATTGAGTAATACTGTAGAAAGATACTTTTAAATGGGAATATATTATGATTTGGAATATTATGCGGTCAAAATATAGACATAAAACATGATTTAGAAAAATTTAACTAGAAACATCACCCTTATATATTGGATTAACACCTTGGTAAACCATTTTTAACCTTAATAGTAGTAATTTCTTTTATTATTCTTAATATTCATTATGAAAAAAAAGAAAGTGGTATCACTATCTAATTTGAGAATTATAATTAAAAACCTGGAATCCACTTTTTAAAAATCAATTCATATAATTGGCATAATTTATTTTCAAATTAAACCCGCAAAAAGATAAAAAATATAGTTTCCAAAATAAAATGTTTTCTTGAGTAATAAACGTTTTTATACCAAAAAAAATTCTAAAATAAATTATAAAAACCTTAAAAGACTAATAATTATATTCATTAACTAATTTTACTATTAAAACCATTTTAAACAAACTTAACTTTTCAAATGGTTTAAATTGAAAAGGTTTTTTTCAATAAAAATAATTATTTTTTCACTATTCATCAACAAATTAATTTTCAAAAAATTGAAAAAAATCACCTGTTTATAATTTTAAAATGGTGAGTTCGAAAAATAATTTTAGTTTTAAAATATTTTTTCTAAATATGGAAAAAATTAAGAATATTATTTTCTCACAAATATAAATAATAACAATATTTATGGAAAAATATATTTTCATTCTTAGAAAGAATTTACTAAAAATGGAGTAATTATTTAACAATATATTTATTTTATATAAAACATTCATATAGATTTATTTTAAAAAAATGTTGTTATTTATGTTCACTCCACCAATTTAATTGCTAGTTTATAATGTTATATTATATTAAAACTAATTTAGACCAGGGTTTTCATGTATCGTAAGCTATGAAAGTAAATAAATTTATTAAAGAGAGAAATATAATAAAATATTAAGGTGTTACATTATAACTAAATTAAATATAATTTCTTTATAAAAATTCCATCTCTCTACTAAAAAAATGAGGATATTTATGTTTCATCACATCCTTGTGTTCTTATACAGCTTCTTCGAATTTAGTTTTACTCTATAGAACTTTAACATGTTTAGTAGTTTTGTTCCATAGTAATTTATCTCATTGATCCATGATTTTTACTTATTAATCTTCATAGGATAGATCATAATTGATTGTTACAGCCTTTTATTTTTGTACTGGGGAATGATCTTCTATGTACTTTCTCATAAGAGAGATATAAAACACATCATGAACTTGGGAGATGTTAGATAGAATAACCAGGTGATAAGATACAATTCCTAATTGATCAAGAATCTCGAAGGGACTATATACTTAGGGATCAAATTTTGTTTCGTTAGGAATATCATAACCTTTTTCCCTGGATAAATTAATATAAGTAAATTTTCTCTAACTTCAAATTCTATATATCACTAATAATTTTTAGCATAAATTTTCAATCGATCTTAAGATAACCTGATGTTTTGTTGAATGTACCTAAATTTTTTTATATTGTCTCACCCAGTATATCTCCCAATAGCTTTATTTCTCCATATTATTCCTGAAAAATTTTCATTATACACTTATTTACATGGGGGGTTCAAAAGGATCCCTATAAATTCTCAAGTGAATGTTATTATTGTAACAAAAATTGACTATAGGATGGTGATGATCCCAAATTCATATGAAATCCACAAATAAAGAACTTAGTATATCCTCTAGGGTGTGAATAGTTGTCTTAGAATGACCATCTATTCAAGGTTGATAATTAGTACAAAAATACAACTCTCAATATAGATCTTACTGAATATTTAGCTATAACTTCAAGGTAAACCAAAGATATTGATCAAATATAATATAATGTGTTATTCAATACAACCTTACCACTTCCATAATGTATAATTTGGAAATCTGATAAAGAGAGAAATTTTATATGATAATAATTAAGTGTGAATAATTTTTTGGGTGATGTAATACAACAGAAATAACATTATGGACTTTAAATGTGTTGGGGAGTCTAATGGAAAAAACATGGTTATGTTTTCCCATTTCCATTCTCGTAAGGGTAATGGTTGTAACAACCCCTTATACTTCTATCTCTCATCCTTAACATAAAAACCTACCTAGAATCAAGATACATACTCTATAATATCTCCTTTAATGGTATTCCACAATATATAATTTTAGGTATCTATATATCTTCATACTTATAGGATGAGTAGATAATTTTGAGTTATGAGTTTCATCCATTATCTCCAGATTCACATCAGGTATGGATATGACACTTTAATGATTTTATAACATTATCATTCCAACACAATGATGGTAAAACTCAAGAACATTTATCACCTCATTTTTTTGTTCTAAACCATCATTTTCTTATTCTTTAATCTTTATTTATATAGATGATTAAACACCCATTTAAGAAAGATTATATTTATCCCCTAATTTCAATATTTCGGAAAATATACCTTGTAAATCCATAAATATTTGATTTTTTTATCATCATCATAGATAATCTTAAATAGTCCTTTAAACTCTCAACATATTCCACCCTATTCTCTTTTACAGTGTAGTAATGTATTGAAAAGGAATAATAATTAATCAACACTAAAAATATTCTCTAGATCATATACAACACATTTTTCATGAATATATACAATAAAATTTTTTAGTTGACATATGTGTCACTAATTTCTCAATAAATATATTTCCTCTATATATTCAATAAAAAAATTACAATATATAACTAGAAATCATGAGTTGGGTAATTTTTCTCATGAACCTTTAGTTTTTAAGAGGCATAATCTACCACCATATCATTCAGCAAGAGGATGCATCCCATACCTTTATTTGATGTGACACTATAAAAAAAACCTTCTTCACTATAGGGTAGTGTATAACACGTGTTTTGACTAACCATATCTATAGTTCATTGAAATTTTATCACATCCTCATTTGAGAGGGAACCTGTATCTATTCTGAGTTAACATGGTGAGTGGATTATAAATCCTTGGAAAATTCTCCAAAAAAGTACTGATAATATATATCCAAACCAAGAAAACTATAGATCATAATCATAGGGGTTGGTCTAGGCTAGTGGTCACTAAACATCATATTTTATGGATCAATATATATACTACCACTTAAGGATATATGATTCAAAAATTAAACTTTTTGTCAAAAATATTAACACTCGGTAGATTTTTCATACAACTCAAATTTTCTTATGGTCTTCTATACAATCCTCTAGTTATCTTTATTCTCTTCAACACTATTGAAATATTTAATAAATTCATCAATAAAGTCTACCAAAAATTGATTAGGGTAATATCTATAAACTTTATTTTTTAAATATATGAAGATATGGGTGTCATTACTAAGACCAAATGACATAACTACAAATTCATTGTGTCCAAACCTCATAGGAAAAGTTATCTTGGGTATTCCTTCGCATTTTACCCTCAACTGATAGTATCTTGATTAAAGATCAATCTTGGAAAAATATCAATATCCTCTTAATTTATTGGAAAAATCATTAATATGATTCATACCATACATATTCCTGATTGTGATCTTGTTAAGTTCCCTATAATAAATGCACATTCACATTAATCTATCATTATTTATAACAAAAATAATAGGTGCACCCTATGACGGTGCACATGGATGAATTAATCCTTTTTCAAGACTCGAATAGTTTTTTTCTTAAATTCGTGAAACTCATTTTTAGAAATTACATATGTATTTTTTGAAATATTTTTTGCACAATGTATGAGTTCTCTTGAAAAATAAATACATGATTTTGTGGAATACTCAGAAACTATTTATAAAATAATGGAAACCAAATCACTTAAAATTTTCCTATAATAGATATTGAGTGTACCCCTAACCATTTTGGATAAATAACCAATTTGAAAATGAATCAAGAACTATATAACAGATGAAACTTTCATTGGATGTTCATATTGATCATCGCATAGATAGATAGTTATTGGTTGGTTTGGAATATCATACGCGACTTCCCTTCATTAGAAATCAATGTGAAATTAATGTAAAGAAATCCAATTCATGCCTATGATAACATAAAATTCAAATATATTTAGAATAATTATATTTCAAATAAGCAGAGTCCCAGAAATATCAATTAAATAAGAAACAAGGACTTGAGATGTGGCCATCATACCATTATGAGTTTTCACCATATATTCAACATCTACCCATTAAGGTTATGAATTGAAATTAACTAATAAATTTAATGATATATTGGAATTAATATAACAATGATCAAATAGGGTACTTTAATTTTTGAGTATACCTATAACCACCACAACATTATAATTATATATCAAACCCCATACTAAAATAAGAAGGATTATCATAACAATTATGAATATTTTATCCAAGTGATAAATCATGAAAAATAATCAATAGGATGTCAAATCCGGACACATTATTTTTTATATGTGAGCCCTTGGGGTAAACATAATCCATCTGTGATCATCATCTATTCAAATCCTTTATAATGGTTCATAAAGAAAATTTTTGTTAACACAATTATATCCCTTTGGATTTTCAAAACCCATTCACAGTAAGAGAACATTCACCATGCACTATAATGATATTCATGATATATTGTACCAATTATTTTTCTGGTCATTACCCCTATATGAGTTAGTAATAAAATAATGTCAACTTGTAGTATCTAGTGATGTATTTTTTTTAAAAAAAACCCACACTCTTTTATTCACCATAGTTTAGGATGTTATCTAATACATAGGATTTCAAATGATGTTCTCAATAATTTTATCTCCTAATTATTACCAATGGTAATTAATCCTTATAATGATATCAATTATATTGACACATAATTTTCAATCATAAATATTTCATCTTATTAGATAGATATTCAATACATAACATCACATTCCATGCTAGAATCATATATTTTTAATGAATTTTTATACATAGATGCATCAAAAACTTATTTAGAAGAGGCCTATATCATGTCCAACTAAGTTCTTCAGGACTAGAACCATTTCTAAAATTTCATACTTAAAGTCGTTCTCTATTACCTGGATAATGTACAAATAAGAAAGGGTGAGCTCAGACGATTATTATGGGTAATTAAGGGAAATATAAATGATCAACTAAACATAATATGAGAATATGGTTACAATAATATGAGATTAAATTTTAAAAATAATAACCAATATATCATATATCATAATATTGAGTCATGTAAAAAAGGTTGTATTGTTTAGAATACTTTAATCACAAAGGAATCAAAAAACATGATCAATGAGGGAATAACATTAGTATTAGAAAAAAGATGTGGAATACACATAAGGATATAAAATCATTCTATTAGTGAAATATGACTATGAATACTATCATAGTGAATTGAATTCACTTCACAGTACATCATATCTTTAGTAAATGTTAAATCCCAATACAATCATAATGCACATATTCCCTTATTCAACTGGGCTTACTCCCCATTCCAGTCCATATTCTATTAAAATATATTAATCTTTAACAAATGAATTAGACCGATATATAATTTTGGGAAAACCTATCACATAATCATAATCCATTAATATGTGTTCCACAATATCATAACTCATTCATCAGATATCATAACCCATGGAATGAGAATGGGATTAATTAACATTTCTAAATTTCACCATGTAATAACACATTGAATATAAATAGGTTTCAAAAACATCCTATCATTATATTTATAACTATAACAAGAAATATTAAGGATATAATCATTGGATCATTTCCCCAGTAAAGCATAAGTAACATCAAAGGATGTTATCTTAAATAATAAATTCCATTGAAATATTACATGGAATGTTTTTTGAGGAAAATATCATTTTTACCTTAATATAAATAATTTAAAATCTAATAATTTCAGAAATAATAAATAAAAATATTATTTGAAAATAAAATTATAAAATTTTAAATAAATCTTTAATGAATTGAGTGTTCATGATGGTGGGAAATTTTGTTCACTATGTGAATGTTAAAACAAATATTACATTCAATTTTTTTTTGGAAAAAGTCAAAAGTACCTCTTAAAAAAAAACAAAATATGATTAATTTTAAAATATTTTTTATAAATTAAATAACGTGAAAAAAGTAATTTAAATAATCACGTGATAATAGTAAAACAATTCATGAAATAATTTTTAGAAAACATAGATACGGTAGAAAAAATTTCGTCGACTGAGGAGAAAAATAAAGTTGGGTTTCTATAAAAATATATTTTTTGGTCTATAGAATATCTAAAAGAGGAAAATGAAAAGGAAAAAAGTAATCTAAATAAATAAATATAGTGTAATAAAATATAAAAAATATAAAAAATGATTATATAATTTCCTTCAATGAAAATTCAATAATGACCAATCGAGATTAAAATGGGATTGAAAAATAAATACCCTACCTCAAGATTAACTAGCTTCGAAAGTAATCTAACCACAGATATACAAAATTTAATTTTTTCTAGTTCTAAAAAATAATGATTTATATACTTATAATATCATATATGATCCACTTATAACATTTCAACACTCATTTATTAAAAATTCTGTATTAAAATCATCGTTTCCAAGTGTTAGTTGTTTTTTTCATGAGAATTTTAGTTTGGTAGTTCTGGAAGATGAACAGTAATTATATATCCATAAAATATATAATCTTAATAATTATATAAAAATTACATAAATATTATTTCTATTTATATTTATAATCATCTAGAAAAGGTAGATATAGAATAATGAATGGCATCATTCATGGAGATGGTAGGTCATACATACACATGAACGTTGTCTTTACATTTATCTAGATTCAAGAAAGAAAAATAAATATTAATTAAACTTTTAGAACCATTATTATATAATATATATCACATATATTCATTAAATCCATCCTTTTACCATTCATGTAATGAATAATTGAAAAAACTATCAAATTATTTCATGGAGGTGGTAGTCCACAATTACACATGAACAATGATATCATTTTCCAATAGATTGGATGGTAAGAAAAAATTTGTGATAATATAATTATAGGAGAGAATTCATTTCATTATAATCATATTTAAACTTTATGAACTTTATAATAACCATCCATGAAAATGGGGATGCAATATAAAAGGTATCACTACATGAAAGAGGTAGTCCACACATATGCATGAGTGATACTTTCACATCCCATTTGATGGAAAAAAGGGTGAATAATGGGATTTACATAGTCATAATAACATTTAATTACTTCAAGGATACTAATTTTTTTTATTTTATGATGACTACCAAATATTAAGATGTGGTAAAAGAAGAAATAATTTTTAATAAGTCAGGTAGGATGATTACTGTCAAACTCATCATGTACTAATCATGTTTTAATAATCACAAATCATATTTAGTATCTAATCTATGTGAAATTCTTATGTATTATACATTCAGTTTAATTAATTTATATTATCCTTGATTTAATTTTATAAAACCTTATTTTAAAAATGATTAAGTCTAATCCATTCTATGATCATCGTTTCTAAAGTCTAAATACAATTATTTTGAAAAGTATGAGACACCGTGAGTATGCCTCTAGTTATGTATTTCTGGAAAAGTAAACCAGATACCGTGAGCATCAGACACCGTGAACAAGACACCGTGAGCACAAGACACCATGAATAAGAAGACACCCTAACCACAAGACACCGTAAACAAGCAGACACCATGAGCACAAGACACAGTGAACAAGCCTACACCATGAGCACAAGACACCGTAAACAAGCAGTCACCGTGACCATCAGACACGGTGAACAAAAAAATGTGAACAAGACACCGTGAAGAAGACACCGTGACCATGAGACGCCGTGATCAATCTAGACATCATGTGAAGTAGACACCGTTTTCATGACATACTATGAAACAATTTCCTAATATGTTTTTTCAACTTTCAATTTTATATCTAATGGTCATATTTGATGATTTTAAATGCACTGACATAATTAATGTTTATTTGTAGATATATCATCTGATAGTATGAGGTACGAGGTGCAGTATCCATGCAACATGTCATCTCCAACACAAGCACTCCAAGATAAAAAGATTAGTGAGGCTCAGAAACTATGCGTGAAAGCTTATAGAAAAAACACGATTCAAAAGAACAAGCTGGTGGGAGTGATAAACATAAAAGAATACATTTCTATTAATAGGACCATGCAACACGACTTTGCTGAGAAATACACAATGAATACTGGAATCCCGAGAACATGTTCTAACTATTAAACATCGCTAAGAACACAAGAAAGATCTCTCTAACATAGGACACTCTGTTTTCTAGATGAGGACTTGAACTCTACATCTAGCTCACCTAAGAAGTACAGATCTACAAAGTCTGACACTCAGAGCACTTATAAACCTATCTCAATTCTTTTCATTTGTTGTGTATCATTTTTTCATCTTTCAAGAAGTGTGTGTTCTTTTATAATAACACACTTTGTCTCTTACATCAAACTGAAGTATACAGGATATCTTTACCCAAACATCTACTTACACCTGTGTATACCCATAGATAAGTCTGGAAGAGGTCCCTGTGTGGCTTGGTTATTTGTCCCCACTAAGAACTGTGGAAGAGGTCCTTGTGCGACCTGGATAGTCTTGTGTACTATTGTTTAACCCCAATCTTGGTTGTGGATCAAGTTTATTTATATAAATTTCTTAGTGGTAGGTGATCACCAAGTGGAGTGGACTAAGTCTCGACTTGAGACTGAACCACTTGTTTTATATATGTTTTTCTCCTTAATTTAGTCTTCTCTGTTTTACTGCTTTTCTTTATATCTCATAAATCACTAAATTCACTTTCATAATTAGTCTTAGAGAGAATTTATAACTATCATTCCTTATTAGAATAACTTCAAATGTATTTTTAATCACTGATATTAAGATTACTAAGAAATAATCAATATTATAAGAAGTTATTTAAACATTCAAACTCTTATAACAGTATAACATTGATTAACTAGGTTGTATCTAATTTTTTGGGGAAATATTTTAGAAATAATTTTTACAGAAATTTTTATAGTTACTCAATTCACCCCTACCCTCTTGAGTAATCTACACCAACCAAGATTGGGTATCAATGGTTATTTATTTGGACTCTGTTTAACCTTATTTAACTGTGATTGTAGTTGTACTTTAATGATCTGTAAATTTCTGTTATTTCTAAATTTATAGCTCTTTTAAAAGTAATACTTGATTATGGATAATATATTGGAATGTGTTGCAACTAACAGACCACCATTCTTTAATGAAACCAACTATGCTCAATGGAAAATTAAAATGAAAATGCACTTACAGAGTATGGGCTTTGAGAATTGGTCATCCATTATATATGAATACAAAATTCATGCTACTGATAGAATCACATGGGATGAACATACCAAAATTTCCTGCAATATCAATTTTAAAGATATGAATGCTTTATAATGATCCCTAGGGGACGAGGAATTCAATAGGATATCAGCTTGTAAAACTGCCCATGAAATCTGGGATACCCAGTCTTTTTCACATGAAGGAACATCTAGTGTAAAAGAAATGAGAATTAATACTTATACTATCAAAGATGATAACTTTAAAATGAAACCTGATGAACCTATCTCTTACATGTATCTTAGGTTCAATGAGATTGTCAACACAATGATTTCTCTTGGAAGAGAAGTTACTGCCAAGGAACAGATTATGAGAATTCTTATATGTCTACCTGAAAGAAGGAGGGGAACCTCTGTCTCTATTAGAGAATCATGCAACATCAGCAAACTACCTATAAAAGAACTCATTGGGAAACTGATGATATGTGAGGACGATCTGAAAGTCAACAAGGAGGAGTAGGATGATCCAAAGAAGAAATCAATTGCATTCAAGACCACTACCTCAAAACACAAAGACAAAGGGAAATTGAATGCTTCGGTAGAATGTTCCAGTAGTGAACAATCCTCACATGACAGTGATGAGGAGATGGCTCAACTAGCCATAAGATTCAAAAGAATTTACAAGAAGAATTGTTTTTCTGAATACTAACATCAAGGGAAAATATGACCAAAAAGGTAGTTGGGAGAAGGACTGGAAAAGAAGTGAAAGGACTGCTGAAATTGTCTGCTATAAATGTAAGTGCAATGGACATATCAAGGCAGACTGTACAAATCTCAAGTACAAAAAGAGATATATGGACAAGGAAATGAAATATAAAAAGGCCATGAAAGCAATCTAGAGTGCTTCTGAGGATAGTTCAAGCGACTTAGAGACATCACTTGATGAACATGAAAATAAATCCAATATGTGTTTTATGACAAGAACATCTGAGGTAACACTAGATTATTTAGTACATAATTCATACTATTCCGAAGATGAGAGTGACTCTGAAAAAATGACTAATGAAGAAATGATTGAATACTGTTACATGCTTGAAGAAACATGAAATGAACTAAAAGATAAATATAAATCATTAAAGATATATCATGCTCTCACTATGACTGATAAATCTGAACTTATAACTGAAAAGGAGAAATGTGATCAACTGCTCAAAGAAAATAATGAATTAAAAATTTCTAATGAGTAATTAATGAATGAACTTGAAATGTTAACAAATGGGAAAAATAACCTTACCCAAATGCTTAAAAAAATTGCCCCTAAATACAACACTCACATTGTTTATAAACATGGAAAAAGAATCCTTGGTAGAACAAGTTTTTACTCTAAATCTTGGACATATAGTTTTACTCCTAGTTCTAGAGAAAAATCATGTAGTTCAAGTCATGATACATTATGTACTATTTCATGTTTTTCCAGACCAAATAAAGTTCAGTTTCCAAATACTTTACATAATGATTATAAGAAACCTATGAAGAAAATATGGGTTCCTAAGGAACTTATTACTAATGTTACTGGACCCAAACAAGTATGGGTACAAAAATTTGTTTTTTCAATATCATTTTGTAGGAAAGCTGCTTAAAGAGTTCCTGTAAAAGTTTATGGTACTTGGACAGTGGATGTTCAAGACACATGATAGGATACTACTCATGCTTCAAGAACCTAATCATAATAGATGGAGGAAATGTCACATTTTGTGACAATTCCAATGGAAAGAATATTGGCCTCGGCCAAATCAGAAACTCTAATTCAGTATTTATTTCTAATGTATTGTTTGTTGATGGTTTAAAATATAATCTTATTGGTATATCACAATTATGTGATGATGGATTTCATGTTAAATTTGAAAATGATGCTTGTAATGCCTTTAATTCTAAAGATGAATTAATGTTTTTTACATTATGAAATAAAAAAGGTTATTTTGTTAATTTAGTTTCTTTAACTTCTCAAAATGCTTCAGGCTTTAGTGTATTTCATAAAGAATCTTAGCTCTAGTATAGAAGACTAAGACACTATAATGTTCAATCACTTAGAAAGATAACAAGAAAAATCTTAGTTAAAGACTTACCCAAACTTTAGTTTCCAAATGAAAAAGTGTGCAATGGCTATTAAAAGAGAAACCAACACTAAGTTTTCATCAAACCAAAGAAAAAAGTCTCAACTTCTCAACCCCTAGAACAGGTCCACATAGATTTGTTTGGACCATCTAGAGTTTCTAGTTTAAATGGTAAGCACTATGTATATGTTGTTGAAAATGACTTTTATAGATATACTTGGACCTTCTTTATGGCTCACAAAAGTGAATCCTACTCTTATTTTACTAAATATGTAGAGTATGTAGAAAATCTTAGTGGACATAGAATTAAATCCTTAAGAAGTGATCATGGACGTGAGTTTGAAAATCATGTTTTGAATCCTTTTTCTCACAAAATGGTTATAATCTCAATTTCTCTATCCCTAGAACACCTCAGCAAAATGGAGTAATAGAAAGAATAAATAGAACCCGATAAGAAATTGATAGAAAAATGCTTAGAGAGTATGTTCTACCTATTTATTTTTGGTCTAACGCTGTCAATATAGCATGCCACATAATCAATAGAGTGTCGATCAGACATATTCTTAAGAGGACTCCATATGGGATATGGAACAATAGAAAACCCAAACTAAAATACTTCAATGTTTTTGGTTGCAAAGTCTATATCTTTAATAATAAGGACAATCTTGGCAAATTAGCGTCCAAAAGTGATGAAACTATCTTTTTCGGATATTCCATGTCTAGTAATGCCTATAGAGTGGTCAATAAAAGATCTAAATTTGTGCAAGACTCTGTCCATGTCAAATTTGATGAAACAAATCCACATGAGCCTAAAACCTCCCAAGAGAACATGGAATATTATGTATCAAATATGAACATCAATTCAAAATACAAAAATGCTTCTGTGAAAGAATCTGTGAAAACATCCAATTCTGGAAATTCATTAGGATCAAGTCACAATGAATATGAAGCTATTGATGAACCTAAAAACACTAGTCCCTCCTTTTCTAGAGCTGTTAGAACCCTTAAGAACCATCCTTTATATGATATTATTGGAGACTTAGAAAAAGTAACTCAAACTAGAGCTTCTCTTAGAAATCTGGTTGAACATCAAGTCTTCTTGTCACAAATTGAACATAAAAACATTAATGATTCTATCAATGAAGAATTTTGGTTGATGGATATGAAGCAAGAACTTAATCAGTTTGGAAGGAACAATGTTTTGAAACTTGTTGAAATAGCCAGGACACATTCACCATAGGCACTAAATGGGTGTTTAGAAACAAGGTAGATGAATTTGGTAACATAGTTAGAAACAAGGCTAGATTGGTTTCACAAGGCTGTATTCAAGAAGAAGGAATTGACTATGAGGATACATTTACACCAGTATCTAGACTTGAAGCCATCACAATCCTACTTGCCTATGCTGCACATTTGAATTTCAAACTATATCAAATGGATTTTAAAAGTGAATTCTTAAATGGGTATGTAGTAGAGGATGTTTTGGTTGAACAACCCCCTGGATTTACAAACCACCATTTTACAAATAATATTTTTAAACTATCAAAATATTTATATGGGTTAAAACAGACTCCAAGAGCCTGGTATGATAGGATGAGTACTTTTCTTATTTACAAAAGTTTTATAAAAGGAATAGCTGAACCTACGCTATTTATAAAATGAATTTCTAATGATGTTTTAGTTGTTAAAATCTATATAGATGACATTATTTTTTGATCTTCGAATAATTCTTTAGGTGTTTATTTTTCTAAAATGATGAAAAACCATTTTGAAATGAATTTAATGGTTGAAATGAAATTATTTCTCGGATTTCAAATCTTTCAAAATGATAATGGAATTATTTTAACTCAATGTAAATATAATAGAGATATTCTAAAACATTTTGGAATGGATAACACTAAAAGTAATGACACTACCATGAGTACCACATGTATGTTGGATCTCGATGAAGATGGAAAATCTGTTGATTAAACCATTTATCGAGGAATGATTGGAATTTTACTCTACTCAACTGTTAGTCATCCTGACATTATGTTTAGTGTGTTTATGTGTGCTCATTTTCACGAAAATCCTAAGGAATCTCATTTAAATGCTATAAAGAGAATTTTCAAATACCTTATGCATACACCCAATCTAGGACTATTCTATCCTAAAGCACAATAATTTGAAATAGTTAATTATTATGATGGTGAATTCAGTGGCTGTAAGTTAGATAGGAAAATAACCTCTGGAACATGTCACCTTTTAGGCTAGTCACTAGTATCATGGTATAGAACGAAACAAAATTCTGTTGCATTATCTATTACAGAAGCTGAATACATAGCTTCTAGCAGTTAGTGTGCACAAATTTTGTGGATGAAAGACACATTACTAGATTATGGATGTCAATTCAGGCATGTACCTATAAATTGTGACATCACAAATGCTATTAACATCACAAAAAATCTTGTTTCACATTGTAGGACAAAGAACATCGATGTAAGGCATCACTTTTTGAGAGATCATTATCAAAAAGGTGATATAAATTTGGAATTCATTGGTATTGAGTTTCATCTTGCAGATATAATCTCCAAACCACTAAATTCTAAGAGAATAGACTACATCATACATGAATTAGGCATGATAAATCTTAAGTAAATGTCTTACAATTTTATATCTTATTGTTTCATGCTTACGGTCTCACAGTTAGTATTTTGTGATTACTATATCACGGTTACTGTCCCACTATAACACACATTCTCTGTCTCATCGTGAAGTTCATTCAATGTTGCACAATAACTCCCAATTACCATCTCACCATAACAATCAGACATGGTCTCATAGTAAAAATTCATTATGATTTTTATTAAAAATCTGTATCGCGGTAATTAATTTTCCCCCCTCTTTACATTCCCGCGCTTTTACTTTTGCGATGTTCAATATTTCTAAATGATAAAATAAAGAATGTATCAATCGATTATTCACTCGTGATTTCTTCTATTCACTCTGTAACGATCCGTCCTCGGGGCCCATGTCGTGACTACCCCAAACCCGCCTTCCATAGGCTAGAGGCTGGCAACTAGCACCAAAGGTGTAAACCAGATAAAAAGGGAAGGCATTGCCTTTTAGACCTGTACACACACACATAGTCTGAACACAAGCGTTATAAGAAACAACTGAAATAAACACTAAGTAAAATGAATACAAAAGTAAGTTCTGAAAGGAACGGGGCCATAAATACAAGCCCAATAGTAAAGTATAACTATAAGAAAGTAAAGAGCAACTACTGAGTCATCCTCCGGGAATCATACCTGAATGGTGGGTACAAATGGTCTCCTCAGCACCTCAGGTCCGTCCGTCCGCTCCGTGTACATCTCGCCAAGTGGCCCACCATTGGGTAACATCCAGCTCCACAACACTCTACCTCGATCATTGTTGTCCGTCGTCTGCAACCAACATAACAAAGTGCGGCCATTTCCCGTGCAGGGGTGAGTATAACGATACTCATTAGGGACCCCGAGACCCCTGAAGGTCTCCCAGAATCCATGAAGGATAAACCACAAAAGGAAAGATACAATCATGAAGTATCAACGAACCCTATTAGGTATATGCCCATAGATATACCTAAGTTATCATCCACAGTACAACTCCAACTCTCGAGCCCATGGACAACCCATTCCACACAGGAAAGCAAAGTCAATTGACATCGATGATATTGATTGAATATCAAGACTCAACTCACACAAGTATAAATCTTTCGTATAGCGATAAAGATTATCTGATATAGTCACTGATTCATCTAAGTTGTCGGACCTACACAGGATACAATACCAGCTAAGCTGTCAGACCCACACAAGATACAAGACCACTTACTCTGTCAGACCCACACAGGATACAAGTATAGAGGTCAAACTGACAGACCCACACAGGATACAAGAAAAGTTGTCGTCATCATCGAACCCACGAAGGATTCCAGTGTGGTAGTCATTATCGCCGAACCAATGGAGGATTCCAGTACGGTAGATGTCGTAGTTGCAGCTAGCTCTAGGGTTCCTACACACAGCATGCTCGATTTTGGGAGGGTCCGCTCCTCGAGGAAAGGAGGTTGATACATCAACTATCACGAAGTCCAGAGTTGATGTATCCTGATGTTCTGTCTCATCAAAAGGAATCCAACACGACAGATGACGCGTCAATCGGACGCCCGGTCTGAGAGTTCATGGATTTTCCGTTCTAGGGGCCCGGTTGGAATTACGCTCATTCCAAACCCATCCATTTTCTAAAGTTGTAAAAAACTTTCTTAGTGTATCACAAAAGGACCGCCTCATCGTAAGGGTCACAGTGCCATAGATGGCATGTCGATCGGACGCACGATCAAGAAGTTATTTTCATTTAAGCGAAACTGGCCCGACCCGTCAAGCCTGGATGGCTGGCGGGTCAGCCCATCATGGCTCGGCGGGTCCGACCTGGCTATGGGGTCAGCCCGGTCCATCTGGCGTGGCCCGTCCTGTAGCCGACAGCGGCTCAGCCAGTTGGCCGAGCCGGTCGGGAGGTGCGTCCTCCAGTTTTCCAAAAGGGAGGCACTGAGCGGCGCAACCCCTCCAACCCGGCCGGCCATAGCCGATCGGTCTCCTTAGGTGCAAGCGGCCTGCACGGGGGGGGGGGGGGGGGCAATATTCCTCTGCACGCGGCACTATTAGGTGTCGCGGCTCCCTTCATCCCGGCCGGTAGGCGGCCGACTGGTTCACCACCATACTAGGCCACTGTGCACGGGCCACGATTCCGACGCAGTGCGGTGCCTATATGGCGCCGCGGTTCTCCAGCCTGACCGACAAAAGATGGCCGGTTCTTCTTCGGCTGAGCGGCCCTGTTGCAGGACGCTGTCTCCTCTGCTCGTGTAGCACCCGGTGTAGCGGTCCTCTAATGGGCCGACGCGTGACCACCGTTTCCGCCGCTGCCTTCGGTGGTCGATGCCTCTTCCAACACCGTCTCCATCGCAAATAAAAACAAAAACAATGGAGGGTCATCGAGCCGTGTCCATTTGGCATGCACCCTCCACGTTAGGCTGTAACAAATGGCCATAGACGATCCCTTGCATTCAACAAGAATGAAGGTATAATTTAATCAACTTAAATTATACAAACCTCCTAACTTGTAATTGACGTCGCACGTCGATGAGCCGTGGAAGACGGGCGTCGTGTTAGTCGGGCGTGGTGGAAGACGACGTGGCAGAGAATGATGTCGTCCCGTCAACATTGAAGAAAGAGTCGTTTTCGTGATGTGGAAAGATAATTTGAATACGAAGTAGACTCATTGACGTTGAGGTGCGTCCAAAGAGGAAGCGTCATGGAAGAAGTTCTTCGCGTTCTTCACTAGAGAGGATGAAGAATGTTTCACCAAGAGTTTCTCCCCCAAAGCCCTTAGAATATTTTCCAGGGAAAATGAAATAACAGGGTTTTCCAAAATTATAAACTTTCCATCCATTTCAAATTAATTCAAAACTAGATTAATTAAGTGGAATTAATTAATCTCAAGAGTTGGCACATTCATGAGAGGAGGGAGGTGGAGAGGATCCACCATTAATGAAGGGAGGTTAAACGTTTTGGGTTCGTGTGGTACCCACCATAATAAATCCTTTCATGTGAGGTTCTGTGGGGTGTGGGACCCACCCCAACTCCCCTTAGGAGGAAATAACCACCTCTTAAATAAAATTGTACAAAACAACAATTTTATTTAATTTTCTACGAATCTTCAAATTATAACGTTCAACCCGCATAAAACACAACTGTGGTAAAGGTCCCCTGAAGTGAATATCGGCATTGCAAGTTCATCGGGGCCCTCAGATTTCAATTCTGAGCACCTTTTTAAAAGATATAAAAACTTGCACGTACGTTTACAGATCCTGAAAAAAATTTAGAATTTGATTCCGAGCACATCGGGCTTCAGAATCAGGCGTCGTCGGAAACTACGGACTCACAATATTCCAAATAATTTAAGAAAAAAATTTCCTTGAAATTTCTAGGTCTTCACGTTACCTCCACATCAGGGATTTAGGTCCCTGTAAAGCTAGAAAACACACTAGGGAAACAAATGGGGGTACTGAACACGCATCTGAGCCTCCCACTCCCTTGTGCTCTCCTGGAGTTTACCATGCTGCCAAAGAATGTGCACCAGAGGAATAGACCATCCACGTAGGACCCACTCCTGTCGATCCTCGATCTCTACTAGGACCTCCGTGAATGTAGTCCCATCATCTATGTCGAGCTCCCCGTGGTCGATGATCTGTGACGGGTCATGCACATATCTCCTCAACTGAGATACGTGAAAGACGTCGTGCACCCGGTGCAACTGAGGTGGAAGATCCAGGAGGTAAGCCACCTTGCCTACCCTACTGAGGACATGGAACGGTCTGATGAATCATGGAGATAACTTCCCACCTCGACCAAATATCTGTAGGCCTCGTCGAGGTGAGACCCTAAGGAAGACGTGGTCTCCAACCTCTAAATCTAGAGGTCTCCGTCTCCTATCATCTTAGGACTTCTGTCTGCTCTGTGCAGTCATCATCCACTCCTGGATGATCCAAACCTTCTCCGTCATAGCGTGCACCATCTCTGGTCCTACGAGTGCTGAATCCCTAGAGTTAGTCCCATACTAAGTTGATATGCGTGGTCGGACGTAAAATGCCTCGTATTGGGCCATCCGGATGGTGGAGTGGTAGTTTTTGTTGTACGAAAACTCCACCAAGGGTAAGTGATCCTCCCAACTGCAACAAAAGTTAAGGAAACATGCACGGAGCATGTCCTCGAGAGTCTTAATGGTCCTCTCATTCTGGCCATCCATCTCGGGATTGAAGGCAGTGCTCTGACGTAGCTGTGTCCCAAATGCCACCTACAACTCATTCCAAAGCCGGGAAGTAAATTGTGTGTCCCAATCGGAGACGATCGTCGATGGAACTCCATGAAGCCATACGATCTCATGTACGTAGAGATTTCCCAATCCCTCCACTAAGCCCTGCTCTCTGATCGGTAGGAAGTGGGCCGACTTGGTGAGTCGGTCTACGATCACCCAGATAGAGTCATGTCCTTTGGATGTATGTTGAATCCCTGTCACAAAATTCATGGATATCCCATCCCACTTCCAATCTAGGACCTCTAAGGTTTGTACCAAGTGTTTCAGTACCTGGTGATCCGCCTTCACTTGCTGACTAGTGAGGCATTGTGAAACGAACTCTACTACAACCTTCTCCATACCCGGCCACTAGTGATGTCAATTGAGGTCCTAATATATCTTCGACACTCCTGGATGTACCGCAAGAGGGGAAGTGTGAAACTCCCTCATCACATCCTCCTGTAGTGAAACTAGTACCACGATAAGTCCTCTGAAGAGGATGAAGTGCTCCCCACCTTCATAAAATCCATCAGGTGCCTTTCGTAAGGATATCTGAGCACGCTGTGTCTCATAGTCAATGTCCCCACGCCGTGCCTCTCTGACTCGCTGAAGGAGTGGAGTAGTGACTGTGAGAGACTATAGAAAGGATGATCCATCTCTATCCACAAAGAATATCTGCAATGCGGCCAGCTGCTCCGTCGCCTCTCCTAGTAGCTGAATACCCGATCTACTGCTGAGAGAATATATTACAATGTTCCCCTTCCGAGGAGTATAGACTATCTCAAATTCATAGTCCTAGAGGAACTCAATCCATCGTCACTGTCTCAGGTTTAGGTCTTTCTGTGAGAAGATGTACCTGCGACTACAGTGGTCAGAATAGACTGTAAAGCGCTCACCCATCAGATACTGCCTCCAAATATTCAAGGCAAAGACCACTGCTGTTAACTCCTACTCATGGGTAATGTAGTTCTTCTCATGCTATCTCAACTTCCGTGAACCAGATGCAATCACTACGTGCCCCTATATCAGGACACACCTAAGTCTGGTCCCTGATGAGTCGTAGTAAACTACGTACTCTACTCCCTCCTCCAGTAGCCTCAAGATGGGAACACTAGTCAACCTCTGCCTCAGCTCTTGAAAGCTCTAATGACACCTATATGATCACACTAAGGGTTTCCCCTTCTTCATCAAAGCTGAAAGTGGTGCTGCAACTCTGGAGAAGTCTGGCACAAATCTTCAATAGTACCCAACCAGACCCAGGAAACTCTGTACCTCCGTCACACTCCTGGGTGTCTCCCTGGAAAGTACTGCCTCGATCATCACTAGATCCACTGCTACCCTAGACACCAAGATGACATGTCCCAAGTAGTGAACCTCTCGAATCCATGACTGGAACTTCGAGGGCTTACTATAAAGCTGGTTCTCTCAGAGTATGTCCAGTACTACCCTCAAATGGTAGGTGTGAACCTCCATAGTAGTCGAGTAAATCAGTATGTCTTCAATGAAGACTATGACAAATCGATTGAGTTAAGGCTGGAATATCCTGTTCATGAGACTCATGAACACTATTGGAGCATTGGTTATGCCGAAGGGGATAACCAAGAACTCGTAGTGGCCATACCGACACCTAAAGGTCATCTTCTGCACATCCTCATCTCGAACTCTGTGCTGGTGATAGCCTGAACTGAAGTCTATCTTCGAGAACCATCGTGCTCCCTTGAGATGATCAAAGAGGTCATCAATCCTCGGGAGTGGGTACTTGTTATTCACAGTCACCTAATTCATGCAACGGTAGTAAACAAATAGTCGCAAGCTCCCATCCACCTTCTTGGCGATCAAAATCGGAGATGCCCAGCGTGATACACTAGGTCAGATAAATCCCTTTCCCTGTAAGTCCTCCAGCTATACGCACAACTCACGAAGCTCGGAGGGAGAAATTCGATATGCCAGAGTAGATATCGGTGTTGTCCCGGGGTACAAGTCAATGTAGAAGTCTACCTCTCAACGAGGAGGTAGTCCTGGGACATCGTCAGGAAAAACGTCAGTGTACTGATCCACTACAACAGGAAAAGTCCGACTACGCACATCAACCGCTCCAAGTATGAGACTGGCCAACTGATGTGTGATCGGCTTCCCCCTCCTCTGCGTAAGTCCATCCTGTGCTGGAATGGATCCCTTCTTGCCGGTGAAGGTGAAACTGGTCCCATTCATGCAGATACACCGCAACTTGTGCCTAATACAGTCGATCTGATCATGAACCGTTGATAACCAGTCCATACCCAAGATGACATCATAGGGCCTCGATGCCACTACAAGAAGATCCCAACTGAAGCTCTCGCCTCCTAGAGTAAGCTCACACTGTCGGCACTAGTGCGTAATTGTCGAGTCTACTCCTGTAAGAGTCTCTAGCAGTAAGGATCGACGAACGACTCTGTCGAAATCTCCGAGCTCCGAACAAGGGCAGATCCAATAAAAGAATTACTCTCACATGTGTATATAAGTATTGCAGCAAGGGTGAAGTATACATAGATAGAACCTCGAATCATCTCAGGTGCGTCGTGGTCATAGGCCTCGACTGCCTGGAGATGAGATCCCCTCTATCCGCCAGCTCCCTGTGGTCGGGGTGGACCTCCTGGTGGTGGTGGTGGTAGAGCCTCGAAACGTCGTCCACCACCCGTTGGCCGACCATCTCCTCTGCCTCTTCCGCCAACTCCCAAAAGACCACCACTATCGAACCTATACCTCTGCCGAGGAGGTCCCTCTACTATCTACTACTCGTGTGCCTGGCACAACCGAACCTGTATCCTAAGGTCACCCACCTGATGGTCTGGTCCACTTTGAACTCTCTGATATCTGTCTACTGCCGGCTGCAGAAGACTCAGCTACGTGTCGCCCTGTGGCGGGTCTCGCTACTGGTGACTGCTCAGCGAGAAAACTCTCCACTAGAGGGGCTCGCTCCGGCACACCCGCCTGCATCGGGATGCTGAGGGGAATCGTCAAAGCCCTGATCTCATTCCTGAGTCCCTGCTCGAAGGTCCGTGCCCTGAAGAATGGGTCCCTTACCATATCCGTGGAGTAGCGCATGAGGTCTGGGAACCTAGCTAAGTACTGAGTTACTGTCATGCTACCCAACTCCAGATGAATTAACTCCTGAATTTGTACCACAAGAAGGGAAGCTAGAACAAACTCTGAGAGGGAGAGACTCTCGAAGTCTGTCGAGAGTAATGATGCCTAATCATGCACCTAAAGCATCAGACTCCACCATCTACCTGTTTCTGCGTGCAGGAGACTCGCGGCAAGGATCACCATAATGTTAGCTGGTGTCCCTACCAATCTGAAAACTCTGACAACAGCCTCCAACCAATCCTCAACTTCCTATGGGTCTATCTCTCTACGTAACATAGGAGGCCTCTATTGTTAGAACTCATACAATGCACTTTGGAAGCATTCACTCTCTGTTGTTGGGGCTGGTGGTATCGGTGGACCATCTGGTAGTGGTACCGCTGGTGCCTCCACTGTAATGGGGCACTGCACCGAGGCCTCGTCTCTTGGTGGGATACCATCTCGTACGTAACTCGGAACCCTAGATAGCTACCTTTGTGGGTCCATCCTAAAAAGAAACAAGAGAGCCACAGTCAAACAGTATACCTGGTGAGTAGACAAAAAGTAATCACAAAGAAAACTTTTCAAAGGAAACACACATGCAATCAGTGTTTTTGTGCACTGAGTTTGTAAATCAAAGGTCAGGGTCCTGGTGTATGGATACTTCTGCCACCACACCAACACAGGACTCCCCGGACTGAAAACCACACTCAATACTCTTAACTCTATTGCTTCAAGAAAAGGATAATTAGAATCCTGAGTTCTGCAGTATAACTGACTCCTCGGATACCAATTTGTCACGACTCATCGTTGGGGCCCGTTCTGTGACTACCCCAAGCCCGCCTTCCATAGGAAAGGGGCTGGAGACTAGCACCAAAGGCGTAATACTGAAATAAAGGGAAGGTATTTTCTTTTAAAACTTTACACACACACAAAGTCCGAACACAAACGGTAGAAGAAACAACAGAAATAAACACTAAGTAAACTGAATACAAAAGTAAGTGCTAAAAGGAAAGGGGTCGAAAATACAATCCCAATAGTAAATTACAACTGTAGAAAAGTAAACAGAAACTACTGGGTCGTCCTCTGGGAATCCCACCTGAAGGGTGGATATAGATAGTCTCCTCAGCAACTCAGGTCCGTCCATCTGCTTCGTGTACATCTCGCCATGTGGACCACCTCTGAGTACCGTCCAGCTCCACAACACTCTTCCTCGATCTGTGCTATCCATCGTCTGCACCAACACAACGAATTGCGGGCATTGACTGTGCAATGGTGATTATAACGATACTCAGTAGGGACATTGAGACCCACGAAGGTCTCCTAGAATCCACGATGGATAAACCAAAAAAGTAAAGATACAATCACGAAGTATCAACCAACCCTAATTAGGTGTATTCCCATACATATACCTAAGTTATCATCCATATTTTATCTCCAACTCTCGATCCCAAGCACAACCCATTCCACACAGAAAAGTAAAGTCAATCACATTGATGATAATGATTTAAAGTCAAGACTCAACTCAAACAGGTATAAATCATTCATATAGAAATAGAAATGGTCATATGTAGTCACTAATTCATCTAAGTTGTCGGACCCACACAAGATACAAGACCAGTAAGCTATCAGACACACACAGGATACAAGACCAGAAATTCTATCACACCCACACAGGATACAAGTACAAAGGTCAAATTGCCGGACCCACAGAGGATACAAGAACAATATTCATCTTCGTCGAACCCATGGAGGATTCCAGTATTGTAGTCATCATCGCCGAACCCATGTAGGATTCCAGTACGGTAGACGTCGTAGTCGCAGCCAGCTCTAGGGTTCCCGCGCACAGCACGCTCAATACTGAGAGGGTCCGCTCCTCAAGCAAAGGAAGTTGATACATCAACTATCACGAAGTACATATTTGATGTATCCCGAAGTTCCATCTTATCAAAAGGAGCCCAACGTGATAGACGATGCATCAATCAGAAGCCCGTTCTAAGAGTTATTGGTTTTTCTGTTCTAGGGGCCCGGTTCGAAATGAACTCGTTCTAAACCCTACCATTTTCCAAAGTTTTCCAAAACAAACTTAGATAATCTAAAAAGGACCTCCACGTCGTAAGGGTCCCAGTTCCACAGATGACGCATTGATCAGACACACGGTCAAGAAGTTATTCGCATTTAAACAAAAAGGGCCCGACCCGTCAAGCCCGGTGGGCTGGCGGGTCCGCCCATCCTGGCTCGGTGGGTCTGACTCGGCTAAGGGGTTGGGCCAGGCCGCTCTTGCTCCGCACGGGCGGGCCCCTGTTCCTCCGCAGTGTGGTGCCTAAGGGGTTCCACGGTTCTCCATCCCAGTCGGAAAAAGTCGGCCTGTTCTTCTTTGGTCGAGCAGCCCGGTAGCGGGCCGCGGTCTCCTCCACCCATGCGACACCTGGTGCAGCGGTCCTCTAACGGGCTGGTGCACGGTCGCCGTTGCCGCCGCCACCTTCGTTCTTCCCTACTTCTTCCAACACTGTCTCCATCGCAAATAAAAACAAGAAACAACGGAGGGTCGTCGGGCCATGTTCGTTCGGCCCACGCCCTCCGTGTTAGGTAGTAACAAATGGCTATAGATGATCACTTGCATTCATCAAGAACAAAGGTATAATTTAATCAATTTAAATTATAAAAACCCCCTACCTTGTAATTGACGTCGCACGTCGACGAGCCGTGGAAGATGAGCGTCATGGTAGTCGGGCGTCGAGGAATACGGAATCGCAAATAACAGTGTCATCCCGTCAACGTTGAAGGAATAGTCGTCGTCGTGACACGAGAAGATAATTCGAAGATGACGTAGACTCGTTGATGTCGGGGTGCATCTGAAGAAGAAGCATCATGGAAGAAGTTCTTCACTTTCTTCGATGGAGAGGATGAATAAAGTTCCACCAAGAGTTTTTCCCCCAAAGCCCTTAGAATATATTCCAAGGAAAATGAAATAATAGGCTTTTCCAAAATTATAATCTTGTAATCCATTTCAAATTAATTCAAAACATGATTAATTAAGTGGCATTAATTAATCTTAAGAGTTGGCACATTCATGAGAGGAGGGAGGTGGATAGGCTCCACCATTAATGAGGGGAGGTGAAAGGGTTTGGGTTCGTGTTAGCACCACCACACTAAATACTCTCATGGGAGGTTATGTGGGGTGTGGACCCCACCCCTACTTCCCTTTGGATGAAATAACCACCTCTTAAATAAAATTGTACAAAACAATAATTTTATTTAATTTTATACGAATCCACAAATTATAACTTTCAACCCGCATAAAACAGAACTGCGGAAAAGGTCCCCTTAAGCGAATACTGACACTGCGAGTTCATCGGTGCCCTCAGATTTCAATTCTGAGAACCTGTTTAAAAGATATAAAAATCCGCACGTACGTTTACTGAATGTTCCCGAACAAAACTTCAGAATTTGATTTCGGGCACACTGGGCCTCAGAATCAGGCGCCGTCAGAAACCGCGGACTCGCAATATTCCAATTAATTTAAGAAAAAAATTTACTTGAAATTTCCAGGTCCTTACACACTCATTCTATAACCACTATTGATCCCTTCAACCCTTCTCTCTCTCGATCATTCGGTGAATGCCCAATATGAAGCGCCCTTCATTGTCGACTCCTGAGAAACACAACTCAAAGACGAAGAAGATTTTACCTAAACATATACCCGAAGGACCCCTAAATCCAAATCTAGTAAACCGAGTTGTTGTAACTGAAAAATTGGTTTGACCTAAATGGCTTCTATCTAGTAAATATTTTGTTTTGAAAGTGTTAGAACAACAAGGCTGGTTTGAGTGGATTTTGAAGGAAGACATACCTATCTATCCTAAGTTGGTAGCTCAGTTATATCAATATGTTCAGTTCTCCTTTGATTCTAAAGATGGTTATGTCATGATAATATAGATCAATGGGTAGAGATGCTCATTCGCTTTGAGGTTATGGGTTGCATGCCATAGGATACCTCATGAAGGTATCTATGAGGATTATCAGAGAGGACCTCCACCTTAAACAAAATTATATGATTTGGAAGATTCTTTGAGAGCCTTAACTAGAAATGGCACCAAGAGGAGAGCCATTGCTGCTGAACTAGATAGAGAATCAAGGCTCCTGTCCAAGTTTATTCAGAATCTGGTCAGCCTTAGAAAAGGTGATTTTGCTATTTTGAAATTTGAGGATGTGTTTTTAGTCAATATTATGAAAAATGGGAATAGGATCATCCTTTGCAAGTATATCATTCACCATATGTGTGAACTGATCAAAGCCACATCCAAGTCATCCTCCCTGTTTTACTCTCATCTTATCTCAGCCACACTTTATGTCAAAGGATTAGTTGGACCTAATGAGGATGTTATTAAGGATGTTGAATTCTATCTTTCAAAATTTACTACCAAGAGAAAGAAGATTAACTGGAATCCTTGGAAAAGGATTGGGTGGAAGACAATGATAGATTTTATGAGAAATTTAATCTAGTGAAACATCCCTCAAGACCCAGAGATATTTTTTATCCTGGTTTGGAACCAGACGAGGTTGTTGAATACTCTGCTAAATAGGAAGAAGTGGTTTTTGTTCCTCCTAGGGAAACTATCTCTGTTGAGAAAGATAGTACCCATGTTCCTCATTAAGTTCATGAAGAAGAAATCCTTACTCTTAAAAACACTGACAACATGGAGAATTAACTTGATATTGAAACAAAACCTATTGCTAAAGAAACTGAAATAAATGAATTGGAAGAATCTATAGTAGAGAGATACCTATTATGAAAGAGGCTAATTTTGAGGAACTCCAAGTGGAACAATCCATTCCTGAGATCATTCCTTTGGATGAAGAATGGATGGAGATAGATTTTCAGTTGGCTAGATATGAAATGTGTGAAGAACTAAGAGATGAGTTTGTGGAATTAGATCAAGACCCTCATCTTCTCTATACTGAGAAGGATTCAACAGTTGAGTGGGATCAACACCCAAATTTAGAATCTACTGAAGAACCAACCTCGATAGTTCCAAGTCATGTAGACATTCAGTTTAATTTCCCCAATTTCTATGATATGGATATCTCTCAGCAAGTTTCATCAACAAGCCTTGATATTTCCTCTATATTCTAGATGAAATCTATCTTCAATATCATCCCTGAGAAGGAAACTGAGCTTGTACCAGTCCATATTTATGAACTTTCCTCTGAACAACCATCTTTTCTGAGTAAAGATGATCTGAATGAATCTGGAGCTACTCTTTTGTCTGGAGTTGAAAACCTTCAGCATACCCAAGCTTCTCCTGTAATGAATTTAAGTGAGAGGGATGCCTCTCTATTATTAGAGACAGTTATTTGGAAAATACAACCTTAAATGCTTCATGAGATTCAGGATGTAAGAGTTTATAACAAACTTCTTAGTGATGACGTGAATACCCTAAGAGGAATGATTGAAGACATGCAGAAAGAGATGCTTTCAAGATTAAGGCTTGATCTAGCCGTAGAACCTATTGTTCCTAAAACCCCACTGAATGTTGTCTCTAAGATTAAACCTCATTTATCCTCTTTAGCTGAGAAGGTCGCTGAAAGAAACAAACACATTGTAAAAGAAATGCGAGAGCTTGTGGTTAATCTTAACAAACTCACTCATGAGTATACGAGATGCCGTCAAAAGGTGCTAAACCAACATAAATCTCTCACTACTACTCTCAATGCTTCTAAAGGATATGGAAAATCTTCTCAACCCACTTTAGATATTGATCTGGTCAAAACAGTTGTCAAATAAGAGCTTCAGACTATGATTAGTGGCTTCAATAAAGATTCTCTCTCTGGAGTTATCAAGAATGGTGTCAGAGTTCTTTACCTAGTCAAAATTCATTCTAAAATTTCTAATGATGCTCAGAAAGAGATTGCCATGAAAGTGGATTTCTACGACAACAGAATCTTCTCCAAGACTGACATGACTAATCATTTCAAGTATCTTGTTGATAACATGAACATTCCTCCTGTTACTCAAAATTTCAAGACCCAAGTCCAAATTCTCACAGCGTTTACTCGATTGTTGGACAAGTTTATAGAGAAAAAGGATGATTTCGAGAAATCCATTCAGTATGGTGGGGAGATCATTGCATATTTCATTATGCTCCTATGACCTTACCTTCATGTACAGAGTGCAACCATTGTAGCTCTTGTGACTGTACCTCTAAGACCTGAGTTTCCTACCTTCAACTCTACCCTAGCCTCCAATACTATTTTTGTCGTCCACACACTGAGTCAGATTAGTCCCATGATCCCTGATCAACAACTGCCTCAGTCTTCTACTACTCACACTCTAGATCCATCAGTCTTTTAAGGCCTTACTTTACCTTCTTTATCAACCACCTCACTTCCTTCTTAAATGTTGACCTCTACCCCTATGGCTTCCTATTCTGATCCTTATGCTAAAGGCAAAGAGAAGGACAGCCCCTGAAGAAGAACAATGATTACTCCTTTTTGATAGGAATGATGTTGCTTTCATTTTTCTCTTTTCTGTTTGTACCGGACATTCTTTTCTTTAATTAAATGTGCACATTTTGTGACTTCTCTTATTCCATATTTTTGATAATACCAAAAGGGACATAAATCTATATCTGTTAGACACTAATATCTATATCTATAGTTGAATCAAATATACACATTAAATCTATATGATTTGTGATCATCAAAAAGGGAATTATTTTTGGACTCCGCATGTACTAATCATATTTTAATGATCACAAATCCTATTTAGTCTCTAATCTATGTTAACTTCTTAAGTGTTATACATTCAGTTTAAATACTTTATACTATCCATGATTTACTTTTATAATACATTCTTTGACAAATGATTGAGTCTAATCCATTCTATGATCATAATTTTGTACGTCTGAATACAGTAATTTTGAAAAGTCTAAGACAATGTGAGTCTGCCACTAGTTATGTCTTTCTGGAAAAGTAAACCAGACACCGTGAGCATCAAACACCATGAAAAAGACACAGTGAGCACAAGACACCATGAACAAGTAGACACTGTGATCACAAGACACCGTGAACAAGAAGACACCGTGAGAACAAGACACCATGAGCAGAAGACATCGTGAACCACCATACATCATGACCATCAGACACTATGAGCAAGACACTGTGAAAAAGACACCACGAACAAGACACCATGAAGCAGACACCGTGACCATGAGACACTGTGATCAATCTAGACATGATGTGAAAGAGAACCCATTTCCATGATATATTGTGGCACCATTTCTGAATATGTTTCTCACCTTTCAATTAAATATATAATGGTTATATTTGGTGATTTTAAATGCCCTAAAATAATTAATGATTCTTTGTAGACATATAATCCGACAGTACAAGGTATGAGGTGCAGTATCCATGAAACCTGTCGGCTCCAACACATGCACTCCAAGAAAAAAAGCGTAGTGAGTCCCATATACAAATCACAATAGCTTGTAGGAAAAAAAGATACAAATGAACAAGCTGGTGGGAGTTAGCAACATAAAAGAATACATTTCTGTGAATTGGATCATGCATCATGACATTGCTGAGTAATACACGAAGAATACTAGAATCTCGAGAACATGTTCACACTATCAAACATGAAGATGAACACAAGACAGATATATCTAACTTACGACACTTTGTTTTCCAGATGAGGACTTGAGCTCTGCATCTGCCTCATCTCAGAAGTCCAGAGCTACAAAGACTAACACTCAGAGCACTTCTAAACCTATCTCAATACTTTTTCTCTATTTTGTATTATTTTTATTATCTTTCGAGAAGTTTGTGTTCATATATAATAACACACCATGTCTCCTACATCAAACTAAAGGATATAAGATATCCTTACTCATAAATCTATTTACACATGTGTATACCCACAGATAAGTGTGGAAGAGGTCCCTGTGTGGCTTAGTTATTTGTCCCTATAAAGAACTGTGAAAGAGATCCTTGTGTGACCTGGAAAGTCCTATATACTTTTGTTTAACCCCAATCTAGGGTGTGGACCAAGTTTATTTATATAATCTTCTTGGTGGTAGGTGATCACGAAGTGGAGTGGACTAAGTCTCATCTTGAGACTGAACCACTTGTTTTATATCCACTATACTGCTTAATTTACTCTTCTCTGTATTACTACTTTTCTCTATAACTGAGAAATCACTAAATTCACTTTGATAGTTAGTCTTGGAGAGAAGTTATAACTATCTTGTCTTAGAATAATATCATCAAAAGTATTTTTAATAACTGATATTAAGATTACTGAGAACTAGTCAATCTTCTAAGAAGTTATTTAAATAGTCAAACTCTTATAATAGTATATCCTTGATTAACTGGGCTGTATCTAATTTTTTTAGGGAAAGATTTTCAAAATATTTTTTACTTAAATTGTTATAGTTACTCAATTCACCCCTCCCCTATTGAGTAATCTAATCTGACAAAAAATTACCACTTCTTTAGTGGACCTCCATTAGATAACTTATTAAGGACCCTTGGATTGGTATTCTAAAGAGATATTAAAACTCTACTACCTGGATTGGGATATTTAGGAGATAATTGTTTTGGGTTTTCTTATCTAGATTGCTCAAAATAGTGTAAAAAGGAGAAAGGGGGTGTTATTTTATAACTGGGGGAGATGACACACATAAAATTTCTCAAAATATTAAATTATAATAAATTCATATTCAATAAAAATGATTCCAAATGTCCATATATTAGAGTATAAAATTTTATGAGGTTGATAAATTTTATAAAATGTGATTTAAAAAATATTAACTAAAAAAGCACTTTTATGTCTTGGTTTAACCCTTGTTAAACTTGTTTTATCCTTAACCACGATAAAAAATGATTACTATTTTTACTATTCACTATGAAAAAAATTAAAGTGGCCTAATTTATTTTTTTACATTCCTATTCATGGTATGAAATCCATTTTATCAAATTTAATTCCCATAAGTTGTATAATTCAATATAAATATAAACCCTTAAAATTTGACAAAACCAGTTTTCCTGAACTATTTTTCATAAGTATAAATAGTTTTCATACCACAATATGACATAAATTAACAATAATAACCCTAGTTATATTATTCGTAATATAAATGAACTAATTTTATTTTTTAAATCTATTTTAAAACAAAATGGAAATTTAAAAATTCATTTAACCAAAAGATAGTTTTCAATGAAAATTTTTATTTTCCACTATTTATTGAAAATCTATCTTTTAGTAAAATTATAAAAAAAATCTAAGGTAGTAATGACATGTTAATTTCCAAAATGAATTTCCTTTTTTCAAATTAATTTTATAAAAGTGAAAAAAATAATTATTTAATTTTCTCACAAAAGTAAATATAAATCATTTTGAGGAAAAATATATTTTTGAACCATATAAATTCATTACTAAAAATGGGGTACTTATTTATCAATATATTTGATTTATCTAATACCTTTATTTATTTTTTTCAAAATTTTGTTATTCCTATTCACGTTGCTAATTGAATAGTTAATTAATGATAGTATACATTATTACGGTACATTTATACTCAGGTTTTAATATATCAAAAGTTATCAAGGAAATTAAATTTATTTTTAGTGACAAATATCATAAAATCCATGGGTGTTACAATCCTAGAAGTGGTATATGTCAAATTTTTATGCATATGATGTAAGAGATAATAATTTTATCCCAATTTTTTCATATTGTATCATATGTTTTAGAATGTAATATATGTATGTATTTAGTCTTAAAAAACCCCTAATTTTTTAATCCTAATGTAACTCCTGTATTCTATAACAATAATTTAATATAAATAACATATCTAGGTTTTTGGGGTCTAGGATGTTATAATAATAAAGGGTAATCATTGATTCATGGTACGGGTAAATATAAGAGATATTAGTCAATGGTTATTTGTACATATAAAAAGTTCATAAGTGTACGAGAATATGATATTATCATTTCAAAATCAAACCAAAGCCTTCATTGATCATAATAATGAAGTAAATATTTAGAGGATCATAATACATGAATCATTGAATAATCAAAGATCACGAGACATCAGATCATATAATAATCATATGCACATTTCATTTGTATTGTAATAACAATTGTGTCATAATCACAATAAAAAATTTATATGTCAAAGCATTATAACAATACATTAATGACATGTTAGGATTGTGTTGTCAACCCTTGTACATACTTCAGGATTGGGGTAACCACCCATCTACCCTCTTTTTGGATCCAGATAATAGTCCATGTACCCTTTTAACTCATAAATCATTAATTACTACAATAATATTTGGAGGTATATAAAGGAAAAACTCATTACAAAATCATAATATACTCATATATATGATAGAATGTCAAGAAAATGTAGATTATTTTTCCATTTCATAACTAATGGAAACAGAAATGGGTTTCATAATGTTTTAATGATCATAATAAATTAAAATCCTAAGAAATAATAAATATGGTAACATTTGATAATGTCCCTAGTAAATATTATGAAACTTAAAAAGGTGTTTTTAGAGATGAATATACCATTAAAAATCATTGTAAATTTTTATGGAAAATACCCTTTTCATTTTGAAACCCATTAATTAAAATATATAATGATACCGAATATTGGGATAAAATTTATTTTAAATTAAGAATGGTGTTTTTTAATGTAGTTTTCAAATAAAATAATATTTATGATGATTGGAATATCCTTTCATGAGGTATAAGTGAAAATAAATATTCTATTCATATTTTCAGTAAAAAATCCTAATTTACATCCTTTGAAAAATATATATGAATATTAATTTTTAAACATTTTAATGAAAGTAAAATATAGTTATAAATAATTTAAATAATATTTGTATAATAACAAAAACCTTCTTTAAAATATTCTAGAGGACATATATATAGTAAAAAAGTCAACCGACCAAAAAGGAAGGAAATGTTCAGTTTTTAATAAAATTATTTTTTAGTCTTTTGTAGAACCAAAGAGTGTAAAATTAATGGAAAACATAAAAAATATGGAAAAAATAGTTTTATAAGAAAAATGATAATTATTATATTTATATCATTTAATTTCTTCATTATAAATTTAATGATAAATAATCTTGGTAAATAGTGAGATTAAAATATAAGACCCCTACCACATTGGTAACTTTTTAATATTGAACACCATGAAATAAATAAATAAAAATGAAACTTAAAATAAAATTAATATTAATATAATCATGATATTACATATAAAATTAGAATTATATACACCACATGAAATAAAAATAGTGGTGAATATAATATATGTCTCAATGAGACAAAAGTGAGACTAGAAACCCTTAACTCTAGTCTGACATACTTTGTAAGTTCTATAACCTCCTGTATATAAAATAAAAAAAATTTATATATAAATAATATAACCAAATTATTAATTATTATTATAAAAAATATTTTATTATAACATATTATCACCTGTTCATTAACAATTTTACTTTATCATCATCTTTTCTGTTTTTAGCTACTTATCATTTTATTTAAGTTTCAATTTTAAAGTTATGATACATGCATCTTGATCATGGATACATCACCTAAATAATGGTAATTAAGATGTAAATTTCATATATATTAAATATATATATTTTAAATTACCTATAAAAGGAGGAGATAAAAAATTAATTGCATTTTTTAAGGAGATGGTAGCTCATACGTACGCATTAACACACTTTTAATTTTTTAAAGAAAATATGGAAAGAAATAAAAAAACATTTTTTCATTATATAATCATAATTATATCATAAATTTCATATATATTTATTAAATACATCATTATACCATTAATTTGAGGAGTTGATTGAAAATGATTTATATCGCTACGTGGAAGTGGTAGTCCACAATTACGAAAAAGGGATAGTTTAATTTCCCTTTTGATGGAATATAGATGGAAAATGGTTTCCCCAAAAGTCATAATAAAATATAATTATGTTTATGATACTAGATTTTTTAATTTATAATTAATAAAACATTTTGACATGAATTATAATTAGAAATAAACATTGAAATTGTTTGTAAAGGTGGTTATTACTTATCTAAGATACCTCCTTTGGATGTCACATTAAGCCCTAATGGGATTTTATTTGGAGAAGAATTTATTATAAATAATAAAGTTAAGTAATTTTGGAAAAAAAATTGTATGGTTTTTCTTAGATATATGGATCAATATTTTAGAATGTGGTTGGAGAAGAGTTATACCTTTAAAAGTGAGGTGAGGGACAAACATGGAATTAGAGTAATGGTTTGAATAATATAAAGTTAATTTCTATTGAATGTGGAATAAAATATTCATTTAATATAATTTAAGATATTATAGATTCTAAATATCTTCAAACATTAATATTCAGACATGTTTGCGTGTAATTTTTACATTTTACTCTTTTTTAACTCATGATAAACCCATTTCAATCCTTATTGTGGGAACCATTTTTAGTGTCTTACTATTCATTATGACTAAAAATGGAAAGTTTCATCATTAAAAAAATTACATGATGATCAAAAATATATAATCAATTTTATAAATTTTTTTAAATGTAGAATTTAATTTTAATGTAAACTCATAAAAATTAATGAGAACCATCTTTTAGAAAATTGAATTTTTAATCATAAAAAAGAGTTTTGTTTCATTAATTTACTTATAAAAACTATTAGATGATTATTAAAATTCTTTATTAAATATATAATCTATCGATTTCATTAACATCATTAATAAATAGTGTTTTATTTAGTTTATTATTATAAAATACATTTCACATGTTATAAGAGTACATTGAAAAATAACACTTCTTATATTAAAATGATTTAATCTTCTTTGATAAGAATTAGACAACTAATGTATAAGTGAATATTCAGAAATTACAAATAAATTTAATTATTTTTTATATAGGGATCAAAATATTGTTTTATATAAAAATAAATTACATCTTTAAGAATATATTTCCACATAAAATAGGTCATTTATCATGAAACAATATAATTATTATTTGTTAGGAATTAGTAAATTAATTTTTATTGAAATATATATACAAATTTCATAATGTTATAAATCATATTTATATGATCCAATCCAACATCTATCCTAAAATGTTTCTATATACCATGGTTCATATAGAGTTGATGTTGTTTATATAATAAGATATCAAATACTTAAAATTTGTTTCAATTTAATACATTAAATATATGGTGGTGTTATAATGTTCATAAAGGTTTAAATGTTTCCATTGGTCAGAGGTAATTTCCTCCAAGAATGTTTTATAAAACATAAAATCCTTTATTTATTGAACTTTCCATGACTTTCCTTATTTAGATTCTCATAAAATTGTGTTATTTTAAATATTTTATCTTACCATGGTGATCTTCATGAAATTAAATAGGATTTTAAATGGAATTTAGGTTTTTTTAGGTTAAAATGAATTTTTGGGACTTTTTACTATTAGATAGAGTACCTCACTAATTTCATTATTTAAATAAAATAATTTTCGACGTGTGTTGATAAATTTATGGAATTTTAGAAATTTTAAAAATTCAATAACATTGGTAATTCACTTATATTTAAAATTAAATAATGTGTTCTCAATGGGTTTTGATTTTGGTTGAGCTTGGGGTTTCATTGGTTATTATTTTGTAGTTATTCTTATTTTACATTATTTTTATAAAGTGTGGTTATGATTAAGTTTAATATTTGTTTATAAATGATGTTTTTTAGTTATTGGGTAATAATAGTATTTAAAAAAAATTTATTCTATAAACCTAATTTTAATGATTTAAAGCATGTTTGAAAAAAATTCACAGAGCCGTGGGTTTTAGTTATTAATTGTGAATTGAGGCCCGAATTTAATTTTCATATAAATAGTTTATATTATTCCTAAGTTATATTTATGTATTTGGGTCCGATGATTATAATAGATGAATCCATTTTTAATTATGTATTTGGGTTTTATGAACATGAGGTGTGTTATGTTTTAATGAGAAGAGGATATTTTACAAAGGGGTCTTGAAGTGGAGGTAGCTGTTTTCTTTCATGTAGTTTATGTTCTATGTTATTGATTATTAATTATGTACTCACCTCCCATTTTAGATCATGGTAACCTATAAACTATGGTATTTATAACTGGGATAGTAATGCTATACATGGTTCCCAAAACCTTATTTTAGACAATTTCTCAACTCTAATATAAAATAACTATAAAATGTATTGGGGTTCAACATTATAGGGTGTCCCTTTCCCTAAACAATTGAGATTAATATCTATAAAATTTTCATGTGGATATTTTTGATTTTTTTTCACTAATATAATATATTTTTCTATGTTAAAATGAAAATATATTCCCTCTATTAACTCGGATGATATTAATTACTTTCAATTATTTATTTTAATATTTTGTTAATCTTTATATTTATTTATGTTTTACTTCACTTATAATTTTATTATTTCCTATATAAAGTCTTCTAAATTATTTTATTTGGACTAGTACTACAATTTTTGCATTCTTTTTCTCTTATATGTGTGTATTTTAATATTAGTTGATTAATTTATTTTAAAACAATGGAAGTTAAGTTGAAATGTCTTTTTCTAAAATTAGTTTTCTTAAATTATTTTTAATAATTTGGTTGTTCAAAAAGGATTTTAATTGTAAAAGGTTTTAAATTTTTTTAGGGTTATTTTCCTCTTAACATAATAAAATATCTACTTTGGTTTTAAATGGTAAATAAAATGAAAATAATTTCACAATTGTTAACATATGATTCTCTTTTGTTAAAAATGTATAAAATAATTTCTTATATGAATTTTCAGAATAACATGATAGGATTTTACTTTTAGAGGATAAATATGGGGTGTGAAAAGGATACATACTCTTCTTTTACCTCATTCTTATATAAAAATCTTTGTTTTACGTTAAAGATTCATTAGAAATTTCTTTTACCATGACTTCTTCTTTCGAGTCATTAATTTAGAAAATAACATCATGAGGTGGAATTTTCACCTTGGGGTTATGTGGATATTGTTATTTATTATTTAGGGATCCTATTTTTTCCCTTTATATTTTTATATGAGACATTTCAGCCTTCTGGTACATCAGGTTTTTGTATGTACCAATTTTATATTATGTGGATATTTATTTATTCTTATTCTTATTTTGTTCCAAATCATTTGATTCACACGTATTTTAAAAATAAGGACGGGTTTTCCAAAATTTAATGAGAATTTTGATGTGTGTTTGATTATATTTTTTGGGTGAAAATATTCCCAAGTATGTTTCCTTAATTCCCAAACACTATTTTCTAGCCTATATGGATTAGGAAAAAACTTATAGAATTTACAAGGGCCAACTAAGGTATCAGGTTAGGATTTCCTGGGTGGGTTTATAACAAAATCGTATGAGAGAACCCTATTCTATTTTTTATGTAACAAAAAAATAGAGTTATAACGTTAAAAATTGTATAGGTAATTGTAGAGAGAATCCGGAAAGCTCTTTTATTCTTGTAACCTCAAGATACCATGGAATGCTTGACTAGGAGACCCGTATTTTTATTTTCCAACACTATATTTTGATATATTTTGATCTACATTGATGGAGATTGACTTGTTTCAATATATTTTATGTGGTTTAATGGTTCTATGTAAACGGAGGAAGAAGGTGCATGGTTGATCCACATGGTCTATAAAATATTTAGAAACTTATGTGAATGGATATATTTTTTCATCCAATGGTAGTTACAAAGCTGGAGCACAGTTGAAAAAACTGTGTGGTTAATCCTTTCAAAACCACTAACTTCTAGTTATTTCTTATTTTGACTAATTTTTCTTCTATTTCACTTTTTATTATGATTTTTTCTACCTAGGTTTAATTAAGAAGTGTCTTCATTATGTTGGATATTATTTCATGGGATTGTTTTACTAATTTGTGTTTGTAAACTCATTTTTTGATGTCAATCTTGGGGATGGGAACATCTAAAGGGATTTTCTGAAATAGATTGAAATAAACTAAAATTTTTTCTTTTTTCAAAATGGTTTTAATAAATTATATAAAAAATTTAAATGTGTTTTTGAAATAGAGTTTTTAAACTTATGATGTTGTATTTCAATTTTTTTGAAATGAGATAATTGTTTTATATTGATAAGATAGTTTCAATGATAGAGTTTTGAAATTTTAAAGTGATTTTAAATAGTTTTCATTGATTTATAAATTTATGATAATTATCATAAACAAAATTATAATTTCATTTTAAATGTGTGAGGTTATGAGTTAATTATTGGGTGAAATTTTTTTTAAGTGGTGAACATATAGTATTGAAATTATACGGTTATTTTTTCAAATGTGAGTTTGAATTCCTTAAGAATACTAATGACTTTTTTGAGGAATGTGAAAATTCAAAAAAAAAATGTTGAGTTTTATGGTTTCAAATATATGGGTGTCTATCCAAAATCTCATTTTAAATAATTTCAAGAGAGATATAGTTAATATTTACATTTTGGGGTGGATTATATTTTCAAAATTGAATGTATTTAATATTCTATTAGTTGGGATTGGTAGTCCTTTTTATTTAACGTGATCATCTTATAAAATTTTTATGGGTTTCAGTGAATCCCTCTTGTTCGGGACTCCAATCGGATAATGTTGGAGTCTTGAAATAATGTTCTTCATCATGTTTCTATTCTCAATTAATTGTTTAGGTTCCTTCTTCTCAAGTCAGGGGTTAATGACTAAATTAATGATTTATTTTCTAATGAGGCATTCATTCAAAACATAGTTCAATAGTGTTTTCATCTAACCAATCTTCATTTTATGATGTGATCAGTGGTTTCATGGTGGTGAGGTTGAGTTATAGGAGGTTTCCCATAATGGGTGGTGGTCATGCTTCTATTTGTCTTGGTGAAGTTCCTCAATTTGGTTGTGAGAAAATTACAGTATGCTCATGGGTGATTTGTTTGGGCGCTCAATACCATATCATTTCAATATTATATTATCCTTTCATCATTCTTATTATCTGATTCCCCTACAGTTGTTTTTTAGAATATTGTGTCGTAGCCCAAGTCCAGATGGAAGGATGGGATAATATTCTTCATGATCCTCTTACTTCTCTGTTTTCTTCCTCTTATTCTCCATAGTAATTAATTTATATTTGTATTAATTGGTGGTGTTAGAAACCAAATGTAATTTTCCTATAATTATGTGATTTATATAAAATATTTCATCACACACATTCCCATTACCTTTTAGTTTAAGTGTTTTACAGAAGTATGACATATCATTATATAATATATCCCACAGCATTGTTATAAAATGGAAATTTTATCCACTGAATTAATAACTAATTAATATATAATATTTTTTAACATCTTTTATAAATTCCCCACTCATTATTTTTTCCAAGATATATCCTCTATAGTACCTTTATTTATAACTTGCTTAAATGGAAACATAAAACATGGTGATGTAAAATGATTAGTAGGGGTAGAATTTACTAGAGGATATCATAGATTGAAGAAAACATAAATAATATTGTAGGAGATAAATTAAAATCAAAATTTAAAAATAACTAATCATAATAAATTGAAATAAAACTAGGTATGATATAAAAACATGAAGAGTCACATGTATAACAATAACATGTTTCATAGTGATATAATGAATAATGTAAAACTTATCAAAACTTTTTTCCAATACATTATATACCATCAAGAACTAATGAAAATACATCTACTTAATATCAATAATACAACTAATAAATCAAAATAATATGAAGGAATACACCAGACACCCCAACTTGTTTTCCTCATGATTCTCATTGATGCATCAAGGAGCCATTACATTCCCCACATATCACTACTTAATTCAAATGCATTCAATATATGAAGGAATGAATAAATAATAAAATACAAAACCAATATTCTAGAGTATTCATTAAGTATTCATATTGAAATGATAAGTATACATATTTTTAATTTTAAACCAATTAAAAAATGGAATTTATCTCAATATAAGTATCCTTAAAACTAACAATATATAGAGTACTGTGTATACAGTTATATATATAATTTACCTAACAAATAATAAAATAATATGATCAAAAAAAATCCAATGAAGAAATTTTTATAGTATTATTAATGTATATACCATGTGTAACATAATGTTTTTGAATGATGTCGACATAGATGATAACACATTCCTTTGAAGAAAACATCAAACCATATCACATTAGAAGGGATCAATAATTATAATGTTTTATACCATGAGTTTCATCCCCTAAAAGAAACTTTTACGAGTTTTTTTAGAAGGTAATCCATGAAACATATATCTAAATGAGGAAAATATTTTTTTACATGAATTGGAAAATGGAAGAGAAATGGAAAAGGTTATTTTATAAAAAAATTAACTATTACATCGAAACTGGAATTTACAAGTCACTTTCTAAAGAATGTTTTAAGGAGGTATCACAATATATTTTAAAAAATGCATTAAATAAAATATTAATAATATATAATTTAAAATTATATAATGTTATTATATTGGAAATGTGGAGTGGAAGATAAAATTATTAACATGAAAGGGTGTCCAGTTTTAATAAATTTTAAATAACTTTTAAAAAATAACTTCATAACATATATAATATACAATTATTTTTAATAAACATAAATGAAATTATTAATATCACATGAGATAAATTATATAATAGTTTCTAAAAAATATTGGAGAATATTGGAATGAAGGAAAAATTGTTCATGGAGAAAATAACAATTTTAAAGGATTTGAATTATTATTATCAATATAATATTTTAAATAAAAAAAATCAACCAAAGATGAATATTTTGATATAAATATGTGATTTATCAAGGGAATAAGGGGAAATAAATTTCATAATTGATAAATTGTGGAATAAATGAAATGAAAATGAGTATCCCAAAATAATATTGTTTGCGGCCTAATGAAAGGGAATTTGGTCAACCAAATAACCTTACATCTTAGGTAACATTTCAATCAAAATAACGTTAAAATAGTTCATTTTTAATTGAACATTAAATACCATGAGTAAAATATAATTCGTGATATAATAAATCAAATAAATATTATATACACCATATAGATGAAATTAGGGGCATAAAAAACAAGTCTTATGGAAAATGAAATTGAGATGAAAAGTTTGTTATGTATATCCCAATCATTGAAGTGACAATACTATGGAAAGGAGTTGATGAGAAACTATTGTAAATTCATATAATAGAATTTGTAAAAAACAATTCGTAAAATAATTGGATAATATAATTCAACATATAATAATGGGGTTCATGGAAAATCATTATAACCTAATGAAAGGAAACAGAGTTAAGAAAAACAATTAGAACTTGGGTAACATTTGAATCATAATAATAATTAAGAAAAAAAGTTTTTTTTGGAATTTTATATAAAATATATTATCTGAAAAACATTTTAAAATAATATAATTTTAATTAAATAAAAACAACACCATATACAATTAAAATGTTTCACAAAATATAACATGTCTCAAAGAGTCAGAATTGAGACCAATGAACATATATCATAATTCTCATCATTCAATAAATTTATCTCAAATTATTTGTTATATCAATAAGTATCTTAATATCTCATTTCTTAACCTTATTAATATATAAAACTGGTTTTAATATTTTTTTTATAATAATTTATTATACATTCTTTAGTTAGTGTTCAATTATTTTCATTATCACAAGTCATAATACTGAATTTTTGACACATGATTTTAATGCAATATTGATACATTTTATTTTAATAGAATTTAATTAATTAATATAATGTGAAATAAGTAGAACATATTTTTCATTATGGTCTATAAATTTTATGATCATACCATAATTTTTTTAGTTATAACACGTTAAGTTAAAAATCATAATATGTCATTTAAAAAATTACTAACAATAAAAGTTTGGTATATTAAGAATAAGTTATATATCAATAGAAAAATTTCATAACAATAAATCAAAAATTTTGTTTTTCATTAACTTATGTTAACAATAGTAGTTATTTTTCCATATTCATCCACGAAAATATTTATTGCATTGTTTATGTAAGTGGTTAAACTGACCCAAAGAAGAACAATTTATAATCTACGATTGAGTATTTTTAAGGAAGTGATTATTTTTGATAATATCATTATTAAGTTAGAATAAAAATATTATTTATATTTTTTAATGTGGTTAATTCTATTTTAATTGATATTGATATGGAATAAGATACTATATGAAAAATTAAAAACATTACTTTTGTGAAGGTGTTAGTTCACATGTATGCACAGGTGATACGTTCATTTTCCCTATATTGAGAGGAAGATAAGGAATTATTTATAATTTCAGAATCATAAAAAGGATATGAATGTTATATTAATTACTTAAATATAATTTTATAACCATCCATGTAAGTAATTGGTGAAAAATGAAGCACTCCATTTTTGGAGGCTTTAATCCGAATAAAAGAATGACAAGAACATCATTATTCGATGGATTTTGTATGAAGGTAGAAAATGGATATACCAATAGTATAATAGAATTAAGAAAATAATACTTATTTATTCAAACATTCATGTATATAATAGTTTCATGGGGTAGAGTAATAAAAAAATAAAAGAGCTCAATCAAGAACATTACCTCTCCCTTTGGATGTTCTCTATTGGGTAACACCAAAAGGATCTACAACATGGAATTTTGGAAAGTCAAAGGATCCTATGATGTTGGTAGAGAGTTTATAAGTAACAATGTATTTTAATAGTGATATAAATATTTATTATTATTTGATAAATGCTGTTCATATGGCTTCCTTATATAGGTGAAGGGAATGACATTTTTGTAAATATAAATTTTAATATAAAGAGAGAACATGTATCACAAGACATGTGTTTCCAAAGTAGATATTAATGGAGAAAAATATTATTTAAAATTCATAACGACACAAAAATATATTTTTCAGAAATTTTTTGTATATGTTTTAAGTCTTTTACTCGTAGATAATTCAATTTTACTATTTTTAGTTTTTATCATGGTAAATAATTTTTACCAATGTAATTTACATTTAATGAATAAAAATAATATTTGGATTATTAAATAATTTTTACCTATTGATTGAAAATATTAAATCCATTATATCAAATAAAATTTATAGTCTTGTGAAAAATAATTTTTAAATTATCACATATAACTTATAAAACACATTTTTTTTAAAAGTTTTATTTTAAGGAGTGATGCCATTTTTAAGGAAAAATTATCAATGATAACAATTTTAATGAAATTAATTGGTTTATTACTAACAAAATAAGGGTTATTTGGATTTAAAATATTTTCATAACCAAATTTCACTAAGAAATACTTAATTCAATGTCTAAGATGAAAAATAGTTTTTATTATAAAAACATTTGTTATTTTATGAAATTTCATACATGGGTGTATAAATACAACATAGTATTTAATTTGAATAATTTTACTCAATAAATAATTTTTTGACAATCAATTTTTACAAATTTTATTGTTATTCATACTTTCTGATATAATCATGAACGATATGGTCTTAGTAAAAACATTATTTTCACAATTCATATAAAAATCAATTATTTCAAATAAAAAATTTACCCAAAGATAATTTTAACATGATATATTGAAAAACTAAGTTCATTTTTTATAATAAAAATTCAATTATTTATGAATTTATCATTTAAATGAAAATTCAAAATATAAAGAAAAAATATTTTTATTAAAATATGTCTTTTTAAAATATTAATTTTTATTATTCTTATTTTTTTCAAGAAAAGATAAATTATTCTTATTAATATTTTTTATATTTAAATAATTTTATATGAATAATCCTAAAAAATTCTCAATTCATTTTAATATAAAAATACACAACTATTAAAAAATTTCTTATAATTATATATTACTTTGATGATAACTAATTTTCTATAAAAACCATAAAAAAGAAATGTTTATATTATAAAAAATTATTTTATAAATACATTTTTATTAAAATATTTCTATTTATATTATAAATATATTATAAATATATTTATAATAATTATATTTATCATATAAAGCGATTTTTTAAAAAAAATATTTTAATTTTATAATAAATTTTTGATTAATTATTTATAATAAAAGAAATATATTATTTTAAATTTTTTACTAAGAAATAAAAAATTGTAGATATTATATACTTGTATATTGTAATGCCCCGACCCTAGTTACGCAAAGTTGGTGCATTATTAAATAACATTGGCATGATCACAAGAGATCAAGCCTCAAAAAACTGATTAGTTTAGTATCCTTAGAAGTACTAGATATATACAAAAAAAATTACATTACATCCTGAAATAAAGAAAAACAACATTTTGTCTCGTTTTAACACATTCATCTCCCTTAGAATATCCCTATAGATCAATCATAATATACTTCTTCACAAACTAGGAAAAATAAAACATAGAAAGGGGTGAGCTCAGGTTATCAGTAAGGATAACAATATAGTGGAAACATTCATAAATAAGAATAAACATTTAAGGAAATGTATAAGACTAAAACACAAGACTTTTCAACTTAAACTTCCTCATAATATAGTAAATATAAATAAAAAATTCCATTTACATATTCACTTTAATACTCTATTAGTCAAATAATCACATGAAATATCAATAGTCAATTTTATAATGATGGAATGCATAATGCAGGATATCATAACCACATAGTCAAGGCATTGTTACAAGACTAAAAATAAGATTTTGTCAAGACCTTGTTCCAAAACACTAGTTTGTCTCATGAGACCTACCGATGCTTCGAGGAGCTATAGCAGGCTCCACCCATCACTTAATAAGTCCAATGCATTCCTTATATGAAAAGGTTAAAACATAACATAAAAATTCATATTACAACTAGAATATAAAATGTTAATACTTTAACCATAAAACCTTCAATATAATATGGAATATTTTTATCATAATAAATCAACCTCATACACGTGTAAACTCCGTTAAAGGATGTTGACATATACGAAATCGAAACTATTTTAGAGAAATATGACTTTCTATTTCGAAATATTTTTAAAGTCACGTAACTATAAAATAAAAAACAATTATTTAAAATATTCTTATAATCTTGTAAGGTAAGATTCAAAGGTGTTATAAAGGTAAAAAATAGATGCACTCGTCGTATAAGTTAAAACAAAATTCTTTCCATAATTTTGTATAAAAGGTCGTAAAGTACCTTGTTTGGAAAATAAAAGAAAGATTCCTTCATAAAATTTTTATAAAAAGTCAAAAAAGGGTAGAAATAACTTCCCAGTAGATACTCACGTATAAACAACCTTAGATAATAAATAGATTATAAAATTAACCCTTACATTGTACTTTTCCTTGATCTAGGGTACTTTAGCCTCTTATATAATAGTTAAATCATTGTTATTAAGTTATAAAATAACCACATATAAAAATATGATATCATATACGATCTTCTAATAATTCTTTGTTAATAATATTTCAGTAGTATCATTTTTTCCATTGTTAACTGATTCATTTTCCTCTATATGTTTTGTAACATAAGACAAGTTTTTTATGGATAATATGTATTTTAATATAATCCATAATGATATTAAGTTCTTAAAAATTATTTTTAATCATAAAATTGAAATTATTCTTGAATGATTACGATGGGGAATTAATCTAATCGCGTTTGTGGAGATGCTAATACGTGCGAATGCATGAGTGACATTATAATTATATTTAAGGTGAAATTTTATGTAATTCTATTTTATATAAAATATATAGAATCATTAAAATGTTATATTTATTATTTATATCGATTGTACTCATTATTATACCCATCCAAATAATTAAGTGTTGAATAACAAACTGCACTACGATGTGCAGACGGTAAGCCGTACGTATGCACGTATGGTGACTTTGTCATTAATAGGATGGATAGAATAATGTATATTGTTGTACCATATTTATAATAACATCAAACTATGTTTATGGTTCTGGAGTTATTATTTTGGTATGGAAATAATAAATAAAGAGTAAGTGGAAGAAGAAAATAACTTTGAAAGAGGTGATGAAATTATTACCTCTTCTTCGGGTGCTTCCTTTTGATTTGATCCAAAGGGATCCTTAAGTTGGATTTATGATAAAAGTAAGGACTATAAGTTGAGTTGAGGGTATTTGTTATGATATTTGAGAAGATTTTGGGCGACCCAAATTACTTTGGACGTGTTATTCTGAGAGAAGGTGATGTACCCTTTTATAAAAGAGGTGAGGGTAAATTTAGTAAAAGCTTGAAATATTATTTTATTATACAATAATATTTGGTTTATAATAGTTCTAAAAGGATTTATTTCTAGTATAAGGTGGTGATAGGTTGAAAAAATCTCAACCAATAGGTTTTAGATAGTTTTAAGTCACTATAATAACCTTATATTATAGATTTAACACTTAATTAAATAGTTTAACTCTTACCGTGTATTCTTGTATTATTATAATAAATTGTTAATAAACATACTATAAAAATCCAAGGGACCCCCATGTGGTTAATTATTAATATATATAACCTTATATATGTTATTTTGGAAAATTTTTATATTTTTAGTAATATTATATCAATCAATATTATAGTATTTTTTTTTCAAATCTCATTTATGTCAATTTTGACACTATTTGGTATTTTTTTTGTGAAAGTCATACGAACTTCATAACTTCAACCAAAATTTATTTAATCAACCCTAACATGTCATATTAACCTATAAAATTAATGCAATTCATCAAAATTCTCAATTAACATTTATTTTTAAATTTATAATATAAATTACTTTAATCGTTCATTAATAAGGTAATTACTACATTATCATTGTGTAATAAATAAATTTAATTATTTAAGGTATAAAAATAATAAATAAAATATAATTATGTATTAAATATTCTTATCTTTCTAATGAATATGTATAGTCAAATCTATCTTATGTATAACAATATATTAAAAATGGTTTAGTTTTTAAACATTGAATTTAACACTTTTAACTCTTCCTTAAATAAAATAATAATAAATGTCGTAATATAATCATAGTGGATAAAAAAAATCATATTTTACTCATAAGGTTTATTTTGTTTGAAATACACTTATTTAATAGAATTAGGACATGTGTTAGGGTAATAATAATATCATTTTTACCTTTAATTACCCTATTTACTTTTAACCGTAGTAAATAAAATTCAAAAGTTAATATACACCAAAAATTATTTTCAAATTATTGAATGAAATTTTACATACTAATATCAACTTTGTCTCTCATATTTTTAAAACTCAATTCAAATAAGTGGTAAAATTACATTTTATGAAAATTTGTAAATTTTCCTAGTAAGTGGGTAAAAGACGTTAAAAAGTTCAATAAAATTTTATACATCTAATCTTATTATAAAATTACTTCAATGAATTACATGGAAAAAACATAGGTATTATATATATATATTTAGATTTAAAACAAAATTAAATTAAATAAATAATTATTTAAATAAAAAGTTGGTTTTAAACCATAACGTAGTGTTTTTCACTATTTATGAAAAATTGATCGTTTTTGGAAAAATACCAAAAATTAACCATAAGATAATTTTGATAATATGAATCCAAAAATGAAGTCCATTTTGAAAAATAAAATTTTAAAAATTTCAAAATGTGGGTATTACTATTCATAACTGCTAGTTTGATTGGTCGTGGTGTGCTAGAACTCGAAATTGCGTACAACGCAAGCTATTGTATTATTCAAAGGGAAACATACCATGGAAGCTTGGGTTGTTAGATTATTCCCTACTTAAAATAATTTCACCCTTGAAATTTCTAGAACAATAATACATAAAAAAATTTGGGTGGTCCTTCATCATAAGTTCCTCAGGTTCCCACATTTCCTCTTCCATCGTATGGTTTCTCCAAAGTAATTTTACCAGACGAGTCGTCTGAATTTCAACACTTCTTTTCTGGTATCAAAAATATTGATAGGGTCTTCACAGTTAGACATATCGGGTTCTAGTTCTATTTATTCATAGGTGATTACATGAGTTGGGTAAGGCATGTATTTTCTCAATAGTGATACGTGGAACACATCATGATCTTTGGAGATACTTGGAGGAATTTCCAAATGCTAAACTACAACTCCAATTCATTCTCGAGTTTTGAAAGGTCCGATGTACCTAGGACATAATTTACCCTTCCTACCAAATCTTATAACACCCAGAAATAGAGATACATTCTAGAAAACAAGATCTCCTACTTCAAATTCCAAATCCTTCCTTCAGTTATCAATATAGCTCTTTTACATACTTTGAGATTATTTTATGTGGGTTTGGATAATCTTCACCATTTATACTGTTTCCTTAACAGATTTTGGTGTCATGAGTTTTCTTTCACTAACATCATCCCAACATGTTGGTGTGCAACATCTCTTCTCATATAATGCTTCATATGGTTCCATCTAAATACTTGAATTGAAGCTATTGTTATTGGAAAATTCTAACAGAGGTAAATAATGATCCCACATACCTTGAAAGTCAAGTGAGAAATATCTCAACATGTCTCCTATGGTTCGAATAGTCCGTTCTGATAGTCCATCAGTTTGAGGGTGGTAGACAGGGCTCAAACGAAGTTCAGTATCTATGGATTTCTGAATACTTTTTTAGAATCTTGATGTAAAACGGGGATCATGATCCGAAAAAATCGATAGGATTACTCCATGATGTCTTCAAAATCATTAATATATATTATTTCTAAACTTTCAAGTGGAAAATCTTCTCTTATAGCAAAAAATTTTGTTGACTCGGTAAAACGATCAATAATGGCCCATATTGCATCATTACTTCTAGGAGTCTTTGGTATTCCCATGACAATTTCCATCGTAATATCATCCCATTTCCACTCAGGTATGGGAAGAGGTTGCATGACTTCTCTAGGATGTTTTCTTTTAGCCTTCACCTGATGACAAACCATACATTTTCATACAAAATCAGCAATCTCTCTCTTCATGTTGTCCCACAAAAAATGTTCCTTCAAATCTCTATACATCCTAGTGCTACTAGGGTGTATAAATAAATTAGAGTTATGAGAATCATCCAACAATTCCTTTTTTTGTATCAGGTATGTTAGGAACACAAAGTCGCTTCCCAAAATTCAAAATCCCATCTTCATATATGAAGTTGATCAATCTCCCATTGTTCACAGCTTTAATTTTCTTTGGAAACTCCTCATCATCAATCTAAGAACTTTTTATCCTTTATAGTAAAGATGGTTTGGAAACCATTTGAACATGTATTGATGTTTCACCTTCCACGATTATTCCCATATCCATCTTAATTAGATCAATGAACATAATATCCCTTTCAATTGTCATCTTGTTCAAAACTCCATGATAATTTCTCCTCAAATAATCTTCCACCTTATTTTCCTTCATCGGGTGGTAGTGTATACTGAAATCATAATATTTGAGTAGTTCAAGCCATCTTAATTACCTCATGTTGAGTTATTTCTGTGATAAAATATACTTCAAACTATTGTGATTAGTATATATCCCACATTTTTCACAATAGAGATAGTGTCTCCAAATCTTAAAAAGAAAATATTATAGCTGCTAACTCAAGATCATGAGTGGGATAGTATTTTTCATGAATTTTTAACTATCATGATTCATAGGCAAAAACTATATCATTATGCATAAGGACACAACCAAGTCCTTTCTTTAAAGCATCACTATAAATAAAAACAGCATCATTCCCTGATGGTAGAGTCAACATAGGATCATTGACTAATATTTTCTTCAGTTCTTCAAAACATTCATCACACTCTTATTTCCAAAAAAAATCACCAATTTACGTGTGATCTTGGTTAATGGGTTACCCAAGTTGGAATAATCATGGATGAAACACTGATAATAACCTACTAAATGAATAAAACAGCATACCTTAGTTATACTCGTCGGTGCTGTCCATTCTTGTATTTCCCTTTTCGTAGAAGGATCAACAGAGATTTCATCCTTAGAGATAATATGGACATGAAAAGAAATCCCTTGAAACCATAATTCACACTTGCTAAACTTCCCATATAATTCATTTCTACTATGAGCCTTTAGAATAATGTGCATGTGATTTTAATGATCTTTTTATCTTTTGGAGTATACCAAGATATCATCAATAAATACCACTACAAAGTCATCAAGATATTCCTTGAAAACTCTATTCATTAGATCCATGAAAATAGAGGGTTCATTAGTTAGTCGAAATGGAATTAATGTAAACTCATAATTCCCATACCTAGTTCGAAATGTTGTCTTTGGAATGTAATCCTTCTCCACACACAACTGATGATATCCAGATCGAATATCAACAATTGAAAAATATTGATCTCCATTAAGTTGATCAAATAAATCATCAATTCGTGGTAGGAGATACTTGTTCTTTATTGTTATAGCATTGATCTCCCTATAGTCAATGCACAACCTCATAGAACCATCCTTTTTCTTAACAAAAAGAATAGGGGCTTCTAAAGGAGAAACACTCGGGTGAATAAACCTTTTATAACTCAACTGTTCTATTTGTTTCTTTAGTTCCACTAATTCCACAGTGGTCATTCGATAAGAGGTCTTTGATATGGGCCTTGAGCCATGAATTAAATCAATTGAAAACTCAATTTCTCATTTTGGAGGATATCCATCTAAATCCTCTAGAAAAAGATCAACATATTATTTTACAATTACTACGTCCTCTATTTTATCATTCCTTTCCTCACCTATAGTTATTTCACTATCTTCCTCCCCAATAATTGAATTTAGTAGAGCTACTATTGGTGGATCTAGATGAGAATCATATGGCAAAATTTCTACTCTAAATATTAGGTACTTATTATCATCATAAAAAATTGTAACCTCCTTTTTCTTACAAAAAAAATTCACATCATGGTACGAAAGCCAATCTATACCGAGGATTATATCAAATTAAATCATGGGTATGATGATAAGATCATTAGGTAAAGAAAATTTATATTCCCTAATGGGGATTTATTTTTAAAACATTGTTGCAATAATACTTTCCTTAGGAGTTTTGACTAACAACTTCCTTGTTAAATCAAATTGGAAATATCTATTTTTTGTAGAAAACTGGGATGATAAGAAACAATGTGATGATCCGGAATTGAATAAAACATTGAATAAAGTTGAGGAAACCATTAAATTACCTTCTATTATGTCATTTGTAGCTTAAAACTTAGCAGTAGTGATCTAATAAGCTTGGCCTTGCTCCCATGGAATTTTCTAAGGTAAGTTTCTTTGGAACTTAAGACATTCATTTTCATAATGCCCCATTTATCTACAATTGTATAATTCAACATTAACAGCCACTTTCATTCCCTTTTAATCATGACCTTGGTGGCGTTTTTCACCACACTTATAACAGACTCTCATTCCCTTCAGGAAAGTATCTGGGTGTTTCTTCCCACATTTACTATAGGATGGAAATTCAAAATTTCCTTTCTTCCCCTTATTTCCATTTCCAGAGTGATCAGCAGATCTATTCTTCTCTTCCTTTTCTATAAAGTCATAAGACTTAGAGAATTACTTTTCTATCTTGATAGCACATGAGGCAATATATTCATATGATAAGAAGGATTTTGAGAAATATTCTTGACAAAGAAATGGTCTTAACCCATTGAAGAATCGATCAATCTCACTCCTTGGGTTATATATATAATCTGCTGCATGTCTTGCTGACCTTGTAAAGTTATCCTCATTCTTTGTGACATTCTCATCCTCCATTTACCTCAGACTCAGAAATTGGCTTTCTATATCTAGTCGATGGTCTCTAGGAAATTACTTTTTCTAATAAAATCTCTTTAAACTCCCTCCATTCCATATTTGATACTTCTTCATCCTCCTTTGTGTTTTTAATTAATAACCACCATTGATATGTATCTCCATGAGGTGATAAACTGCCATGAGAAATTTTTCCCTTTCGCTACTCCACAAAGAATGAAATGTTTTCTCTAAGGAACTTATCCATTGATTATCTACAAATGTATTTGTAGTACCATTTAATATTGATGATTTTTCCCCATGAATCCATCTAACATTAATCCTCTACGTTGTGGATGAGAGTGCTCCATACGGGTAAGGTTATTATTCATAACCTGAGTTATTTATCTCGTTATGGTTATAAGTCTTTCAACACTAGTTGCATCATTATATCCACGATAATTATATTGAGTAGGAGTGAAATCCCTATATGGATTATGTGCATTGATATGGTTTCCATTCTTTCTACTAGGCGCCATTTCTAAATAATGGCATACACTAGAATAGTTTATGAATCTAAATACATAATTTCAAACCAGTAAAATTCATAATGTAAATTGAAAAGTTTATGCATATAATCCCTGATAAATTTTTTTTCTTTGAGGTAGTATTTTCTAATAAATCCTTCATAATTGATTGTAATGAAAATATGATACATCTTATGAAAACCCCACAAGAGTGTCATAACCAAGAGTGCAGAATGGCCTACTGTCATGTACCAGGATACCCCGAGTCAAGCCCGAAACTCTATGTCATAGTTTTCACTCCTAGGTACATCTATTCCATAACTTCCTCTACCTGATCTTATCTAGACAGGGATGTATTTCTTGGAAAATACACAAAATCTATACATTACTAAAATTCTAGGAAGTTCTTCTATACAAGTCCTTAAAATCTATGATATTGTCATCTTGTCTAATCAGAGTTTTTCTAAATATAGATTTCAAGGTTTGTACTAAACTTCCACTGATACCAACTATAACACCCCAACCCTAGTTACCCAAAATTGGTACATTATTACATAACATTAGAGTGATCACAAGAGATCAAGTCTTGAAAGACCGATTACATTAGTGGCCTTGGAAGTACTAGATACATACATATGTTTTACATTACATCATGAAATAAAAAACAACTACATTGTGTCACCTGTTAACACATTAATCTCCCTTTTTCTATCCCTACATGTCGGTCATAATAGACTTCTTCACATCATGGGAAAAAACATATAAAGGGGTGAGCTCTGGTGCTAAGTAAGGATTAAAAGATAGCAGAAACATTCATAAATAAGCATAAACATTTAAGGAAATTAGTAATACTAAAACAAAATAATTTCAAACTTAAACATCGTCATAATATTGCAAAGCTAAATGAAAAAATTCCATTTAATTATTCACCTGGACATTCTACTAGGTGAATAATCACATGTAATTTCAATATCCAATTTCATAATGATGGAATGCATAATACCGGACATCATAACCACATAGTCATCGCCTTGTGCCAAGAATACAAATTTGATTTTGTTAAGGTCTTATGACAATACACTAGTTTGTCTCATGAGACCTACTAATTCATCAAGGTGTTATAGTGGGCTCCCCCGATCACTTATTATGTCCAATGCATTCTCTATATGAAAAGGTTGAAACATAATATAAACATTCGTATTCAAAATAGCATACAAAATATTAATACATTAACCATAATCCATGAATGGTATAAAAATAACACACCCACAGTCAAACATATCAAAAAAAATCTAATACATTATGAAATATTTTTATTATAATAAATAAACTTCAAACAAGTGTAAAATCTATCAAAAGATGTGGACATCGATGAAATCCAAACTATTTGAGAGAAATATTGTTTTTTATTTTTAAATCATTACAAAGTGACATAATTATAAAAGAAAAAATTTATTTTCAAATAATTATTATAATATTGTAAGGAAATCTTTGAGGATTTTATAATGGTAGAAAATAGCTGCACTCGCTGTATAAGTTAAAAACACTCTTTCTATAATTTTGTCGAAAAGGTCATAAATGACCTTGTTTGGAAAATGAAGGAAATATTCCTTTATAAACATTTTATAAAAATTCAAAAAATGTTATAAATAACTTTAACACACAGTTTAGTAAATAGAAAAATGTTTTGAGATACATTTATAAGAAACACAAATGTGGTTGATAAAGATGTCCCAGTAGATACTCACGTATAAACAACCTCATATAATAAAGAGATTGTAAAATTAACCATTAACGTGTACTTTTCTTTGATCGAGGGTACATTAACCTACCATATAATAGTTAAAACATTGTTATTAAATTATACAAGAACCGCATACATAAATATGATATCATATATGATCTTCTCATATTCTTTTGTTAATAATATTTCAGTAGTATCATTGTTTCCAGTGTTAAATGATTCGTTTTTCTATATATGTTTTGTTACATAAGTCATGTTTGTTATGGATACGATTTATTTCATTAATATCTAGAATTAAATTAAATTATTAAACATTATTTTTAATCATAAAATTAAAATTATTCTTTAATGATTACGATGGGGAATGAATCTCATCGTATTTGTGGAGACGGTAATCCGTACGTATACACGAGCGACAATATCATTCTATTGATGTTGAAATACTATGTCATTGGATGGTATATCATATAAAAATTAAAATTAACATGTTATAATTATTATTTAAATCAATTATACTCATTATTATACCCATACAAATAATTAAACGTTTAATAACAAACTACGCCACAACGTGGAGACGGTAAGTTGTACGTACACACGAATGGTGACTTTGTCATTCAAGGGATTGATACAATAATGATTATGGTTGTACCATATTTATAACAACACCAAATTATGTAGAATGTTCTGGATTTATTATTTTTTTTATGGAAACAACAAATAATGAGGAAGTGGATGAAGAAAATAACATTGAAAGAGGTGATGAAATTATTACCTCTTCATCAGGTTCTTCCTTTTGATTTGATCAAATTGGATCCTTAAGATAGATTTCTGAAAAAATAATGGCCTCTAGGTTGTGGTGAGTGGAGTTGGGAGGATATTTGAGTAGAGTTTGGATGATCCAAATGGCTTTGGAGGTGTTATTTTGAGAGAAGGGGAAGAACCCTTTTATAACAGAGGTGAGAGTCACTTTTGGAAAAGTTTGAAATATTATTTTATTATACAATAATATTCGGTTTATAATGGCTCCAAAAAGAAAAAATTTCGTTTATAATGTGGTTCTAGGTAAAAAACCTCTCAACCAATAGGTTTTTGACAGGTTTATGCAACCATATTAACCTTATCTTTTAGATTTAACTCATAGTTAAATAGTTTAACTTTTACTATGTATTCTTGTATTATTATAATAAATGGTTAATAAAATTACTATAAAAAGACAATAGAACCCCATGTGGATCATTACTAATATATATACCATTATCTAAGTCCGTTTTCCGAACCGTAGATTTTTAGCAATATGATATCAATCAATAATATAGTATTTGTTTTAAACACTCATTTCTGTCAATTTTTCCACGATTTGGTATTTTGTTTTTGTGAAAGAAATAACAACTTTATCCCTTAAAAAAATATATTTAATCAACCCAAACATTTTATATTAAGATAGAAAATTAGTTTAATTAATCAAAATTCCCAGTTTACATTTATTTTGATATTTATAATATCAATTATTTTAATCTTTCATTAATAACGTAATTACAACATCGTCATTATGTAATAAATAAATTTAATTATTTAATGTCTAAAAATTATAAATAAAATACCATTATGTAGGAAATATTTATATATTTTTAATGAATATTTATAGTCTATATTATCTTATGTATTGCATTATTTTAAAATTGGTTTAGTTATTAAACATTGAATTTAACACTTTTAACTATTTTTTAAATAAAATAATAATAAATGTACTAATCTAATCCATATCGATCAAACTAGATCATATTTTATTACTAAGGTTTAGTTTTGTTGAAATAAACATATCCAATAGAATTAGGACATGTTTGAGGGTAATAATAATATCATTTTTACGTTTAATTACACTATTTACTTTTAACTTTGGTAAATAAATGTGAAAAATTACTATTCACCAAAAATTATTTTCACCTTATTGAACCACATTTTACTTATTTATATCAACCGTGTCTCTCAGATTTTTGAAAATCAATTCAAAAAAGTGGTAAAATTATGTTTTAGGAAAATTTTCAAATGTGCCTAGTAGGTGGGTAAAAGACGTTAAAAAGTTTAATAAAATTATATACATCTAATCTTATTATAGAATGACACCAATGAGTTAAATTGAACTAATATATGTATTATGTATCTACTTTTAATTAAAATAAATTTAAATAACATTAATAATTATTTAAATAAAAATTCGGCTTTAAAAATTACACAGTGTTTTTCACTATTCATCAAAAATTGAATGTTTTCAGAAAAAAACCAAAAATTCCTCCTAAGATAATTTTGATATTCCAAATCCAAAAATGAAGTCCATTTTGAAAAATAAAATTTATAATATTTTAAAATGTGGGTATTACAATTCATAACAGCCAGTTTGATTGGTCGTGGTGTGCTAGAACTCAAAGTTACGTACAACACAAGTTATTGCATTATTCAAAGGAAAACATACCATGGAAGCTTGGGGTGTTACATATATCCAACTAACATATTTTACATAACTATATTTATAATATTCAGATATCATTTGTATATATATTTTAAGGTCATTCATTCCATTCATTCACTTATTTCCCAATTTGTATATCAGAGTATTAGTTTTCTATCTGTCCATTTTTGTGATTGGGGTTAGGATTATCATTTATAAACATAAGGATGAATATTATATGTTTGTGATAATTGTAATGGCATGTGTATTTATCCCACTTTTAATTTTATTCTCATTGATTATTAATGAATCATATTAATGTATTGATTTTTTTCATATATTATAATATTTTACCTCATTCACTTTTAATATGGATAATTTTAATTCGGTTTTTTATGTAATGTAATCTATCAAACACGTTAGGTGTGAAATGAAAATATAATTTAAAATATATTGGTTTTCATTCTCCCACCCTTAAATTAATTACATCCCCTTAATTTTTATTATCACGTAATTATAAAATTTTGAATGGTTTCTATAAGGTATAGAAGACGAAAGATAAAACTTATATCATGACATCAATATCAATATCCTATGTAAGACTAGGAAGCTTAAATTTTACCTCTGAGTAAACCTATCTCTTGATTATCATTTGTTATAGGTTTTTATGAAAAAAATTATTCATTAGTTGGATGATACGACAAAGGTGTTTTTAAAGACAAACCTTTCACCGATTCAATATCATGATCCTAATTCAAACTAAATACTAAAAAATGGTTTTGATAATATTTCTTAAAATCATTTAAAATGATCATATAAATATTCAAACTCAATAATATGATTACTTATCCTATATCAAACTCATTTCAAACTATCACCCTTTTGGTTCAACTAAGAAATAATTGAATCAACCTATAACTTATTTAGTTTATCCTATGTTATATGTGGTCATTTTAGTATAACATTATTTAAAATAGATATATTAAATAACCTCAAAATGGATCATAAAGAGCATATGAATTTATTACCAAAATAACCTATGAGTTTCTATTCGGGTGTGCAGTCATAGGACGACTCGTCCTATACCAAGTGATGATTGATTTGATACTCAAACAACCTTTTCAGGGTGATTACCTCTAGGTGTATCTATTCAATACCCACATCAACATTCAAGAATAAATTCATTGATCTATTGATTAGAATATACACACAAACTCTACATTACAACAATTATAAGACATTTTCCTATATATAGGCTTATTCATAGTGTTTTCACATAATTTTACTCAACCAAATTCCCAAAATAAATTAAAATATTCTTTATTACCTCAACTAACCTAAAGGGTTATCTATACATTTGAAATTAATATCTACATTAACTTATTGTCCTTGGAATATATTTATAACTATTAAATTATCATCATCAAGAAATCGTAATCACAATAGCTATCTAAACCCTAATCTAAATAAAATAATAAAATATCAAATAAAACGGTTACATAATAACATGATTTGTAGCATATATTTCATTTCATATATTCTCATGACATTTTTAGATTATAGTTTCATATAATTGTGACACATTATTAACTAATAAAACCAATGTATTTCTCATAAAATGGATATTTGTTTCCACTAAAGTAGGAACTCATTAATTTTTAATAAATCATCATAATACCCTATGAATTCTACAGACATACAATTTCTCTAGAAAGAATCATGTGTGTTGGAATTTTTAAAACTTGGGGAAGTGAAATAAATAAAACGATGAGATTAAATTCTTAGTAAGGGAAAACATATACCAAAATCTATAATAGAATGAAATGGGTTGGAAGAATATGGAATAAAATAAATGATTATCAAATAATTATATACAAGCGATCAAATGAGCTTTTAGTAATTCCATAAATTACATAAAAATATAAATAATCACATTGATAGTAATAATTGGGTTTATAGTGATAAAATTCATAATGATGGACTTTTCAAGATCTTTTTCCATTAAACTAAACACCATCAAGGACTAGTTAAAATAATTATACATACTTTCATGAACACACCCAATAAATATAAAAAATCAGACAAGAATACACCAAATACCGAAACTTTTTTGTCTCATGAGAACCATAAAGGCATTGAGAGGAAATTTTGGGACCTAATTGAACCTGATTAAGTTCGATGAATTTATACTATGAGTTAATTAATAAACTATACAATACATAACTAATTTTTTTAGCAATTAATAAACATCCAAATTGAAATGAAAAAATAAAAAATAATCCAAATTTCCCTAATCAATATATTGAATAGCTCTATATAAGTATCCTTCAAACTACCATTCTATAATGTAATGGGTATATAGATAATATAATAATTTACACAACAAATTAAAAAAATAATATGATAAAAACCCATCCATAGAATGATGGTTGATGGTATTATTAAGGCTTATCCTATGTGTAACATAATAACATTGATATATGTTGAAGTAGATGACAACACCATCCTAGGAAGAATACATCAAATGGTATCGCATTCAAAGGGATTAATAATTATTATTTTTTATACAATGAAATTAATACCTAGAAATAAATTATAATTTGATCATTTATATGGTAATCCATAAAACATATCTCCAAACAAGGTAAAATGCATATAAAATAATGTGGAAAATGGAATCAAAATGAAAAACGTTCATTTGTAATTGTTTTAACATTGTCTTTAAAAGGTGAAGTTAAGAGTAGTTTTCAAAAATTAATTTTAGTTATTTAATTTGAAAAAAATAAACAAAATTATTCAAATATATTCCCAATAATTGAGCCTTGGAAATGAAAAAAAATCTATATGAAATGAGAAGTGGAAGATTAAAATATGAACATTAAAGTGAGATCCTTTTTAATATCATAAAAACAATTGAAACCATCAGTATAAAAAGGATTATAAATGTTCAATTTTAAAAATAAAAAAAAAGTTAACTATTAAGGCCAAATTAGATAAAAATATATTTTGTTTCCAATTAAGAAAGAACTACGTTGGAGGGAAGTAAAAAATATGAACATGGAAGGAAAGGTCTATTAGAAAGGATGTGATTTATTCTTAACAATTTTAAATTTTAAAGAGAAACAAATCCATCAAAGGGGATGATTTTGATTTAAAAAAGCAATTCCCCCATATGTTAATATGGAATAAAATAAAATATAGGTAAATGGTGGTTTGAGTGAAACTAAAGTGAGCATGTCTAGGGAAAATGGTCTGTGACCTAATGAAAAAGAATTAGGTTGACCAAATACCCTTACATCATAGGTAATATTTCAATAAAATTCTAATTTAAAAATAGCAGTTTTAATTGAACATTAAATACTATGAATAAAATAGAATTCATGATATAATGAATCTTATAGGTAGTATACTCCGTATAATTAAAATCAGGTTCATAATACAAAACATTTCTCAAGGAAAAGGAATCTCAGTCAAAAAGTACATTACAAATATCACAATATTGGACGTTAACATCCATTATAAATGAGTTCATGATAAAGAATTATAAATCAATATAATATAAAGTGTAGGTAAAACTGTATAAAATAAATTGATTATATTATTTAACATAAAAGAATATGGTACATTAAATATCATTATAATTAAAAGAAATGAAATTTATTTATAAAAACCCTTTATGACTCAGGTAACACTTGAATTGAAATAAAAATAATGAATGGAAATATATTTGGATCTTTATATCTAATTAATTAAATTAAAAACTTATTAAATTAATCAAATGGTAATTACATCTATATGTCACCATATACAACAAAAATGGTACACATAATTAAAATGTATTAATGAATAAAAATTGATAGCAAGAAAGTCTTACCTTAATCATTGGATTTCATGAAAGTGATTTAACCTAATGTATACTAAACAAGACTATATTAATACATAATACAAAAAAATTATTTATATTTATAACCCTTTTACTCTTTGTTTATAATAATTTATTATAAAATTTTTATTTAGTTATTTATTATTTTCAGAATGAGGTATTGTAATTCTAATTGTTTCACATAACCTTTTTAATAATGATATTGATATTCATTATTTTTATATAATTTAAATATTTAATAGACTAATAAATATAATTGAAGATATTTTTCATGATTTTTGATAATGATTAAATTCATCCCATGATATTTTTATTCATAACCTATAAAATTATTTTTTTATAATATTTTTTAGTTATTTTTATGAAACAAAATGGTTGTACATTATTAAAAAGTTAAATATCTATATAAACTTTCTAAAACTATAAAAATATTCAATTATAATTATTTTTCTAATAACACTAGTAGTTATGTTTTTAATTTCATCCATTATTGAAATTTATATCATTGTTTATGTAGGTGGTTAAACTGACCCAAGCAAGAACAAGTTTTAATATATGGGTGAGTATGGTTAAGAAATGTGTTCTTTTGGAATAAAATAACTATTAAATAAATATTATTATATTATTATATTTTTTTAATGGGGTGAATCATATTTTATGATATCATCATAAATAATATAATACTATATATAAAAAATACATCTCTTTCATGGAGGCAATAGTTTACATGAATCTATGGGCAAAATGCCCATTTTTCATATAAAAGGAAGAAAACAAAGAATGACATATAATTTCATTATATTAATAATTTTATAAATATTATATTAATTTATTAGATATTATTTTATTACCATCCATATAAGGAATTGGTGAAAAATAAATCACGTTGTTCATGGAGGTTGTACTCTGCACATATATATGCCAATGTCTTCATTTTTTGAATTATTTTGGATTAAGATAGAAAATGTAAATTATACTAGTATAATAAAATTAATAATAATAATAATACTTATTTTATCATACATTCATGTATATTATATTATTTAGTGCGTTGAATAAAATAATAATTAAAAGAGATCATTTAAACAAATTACGTAACACTATGAAAAAATGCTCGTATAGCGGGTGTTTTTTTATCTATCGGCAGTTTAAACTGCCGCTAGATGGTCCGGTTAAGGTTTCAGAAAACCACAAAAAAATTGGTGTAGGAAGTAAACATGAATAATTTCCTTCCATCTAGCGAGTGTTTCTTGAAAGATTCATAGAACACGTATTTTGCGATGGTTTTGTTATATTTAGAGGCAGTTTTTTCTTTAAAAAAATAACTGAAATCTAGCGGCGGTTAAAACCAATGCCAATGTATGACCCTTTTAATGAATAAAATACCACAAATATAGATAACACCACTTCTAAGTTAAATTTTTTCATATTTAGTGGAGATTTTAACCACCGTCCTAAAAAATACCATAACATAGTTTCGTTTTAAACCACCGTGAAAAAAACTATATCTAGCAGAGGTTTAAACTCCTAATATATCATGAATGAATAAAAACAAGCTGCATGTTCTGTAGCCCCAGAACCTATAGCCAGAACAAAATAATAGTAACAATGAATGGAATCATGGTGTTACTGAAATAATGAAGATAGAACTAAGGGGATGGGCCTCCAAATATTTATGATAAAAATTAAAGTGAATGGATTCATGGTGTTACTGAAAGAATAACGACATGAAGATTTAGAACAGAACAAATTTTTTAGGATCATGGTGACATCCCCCTATCAATTACCCCTTCCAACATATTTAACTATCTTAATTTTAATATAAATAAAGAAGGTCATGTTGTAATTACTACCACTATGCCACCACAATTGAATTCTAAGAATTATTTTTTAGATCATGTTTATCTACCTTATTCATGATCCACCCCAAACAATAACCTGGAAACAACCCCTAGTTTCCATGACATTCCACAGAAGACCAAGAATGAAAAACTTATGAATGATGATGTAATGATCACGGTCATGATGAAATAGACTATATATTCCCAAACATAAGGGATACTAAAAATCATATCTTAACCTTCATTCCATAATTTAACTCCTCATGGCAGAAATAATTTAACACTATCTAGATAAAACAACATAAAAACCCAATGACCTAATACTTACACCACAACATATCATTATATTTTGTAGCCTTATTGTCTATATATAAACACACTTAGTCATGGCATGATAAATATTAGCAATTGAAATTTCAGATAGAACCAATACCTTCTCCATCACTCTCCCACCAAACATCCTCTCATGACCCTCAACACCCAAAATACACAAAATAAAGTCTTGAGAAATCATTATACATTACATTAGATTCCTATAAAATGATTTTATTTCTCAATATTTAAAAAATATAGAATATTGAATTTCTAAAGATTAACCACTATAGGAAAATACCTCTCAAACATGATGAAAAAACCTCCAACACTCTCAAGGAAATGATCAAATTCAATTCCACTTCTTCTGATCCAGAAAACATTTATCAATATTACCACCATGGGGGATACATTTCAAATATGGTGCACTCCATAGAGAGAAACCAAATAATGGATAAAAAACCATAAAATGACCGGAATCATACTAAACCCTGGGAAAATTTTATCAATGATTCTTAACATTTTATAATGAAAATAATAATAATCCACTCACTGATTTTAAGATAGCTAAATCTACCAAAACCAAAGCATATATCCTTGATCGAACTCTATGTGATCATCTCACCCTCCACTTCATCAAACATTGAAAAATATAACTCAGGTCACTAATCACGACTTCTTATTATATTATTTAAGGTTTCATTATTTAGTCATCAACTGGTACATGGAAAATAAAATACGTCCTAAAAATTTAAAGAAACTCCGACCAAGTAATTTCATTTTTGTTTCCTTGATTCATTGTCCACTACTTAGATGTGAATACTCCTTCAATTCAATATCAAAAAATAAGGTTAATAAATGTCACATCAGTTATAAAAACATCATAGAGACCATAATAGCATATTTGAAAATACATTCAATATCAAAAAGTGTCCCTTATATCAACTCATCATCACAATAATTCCTTTCCACATAATCATTCAACATACCATCCACTAGAACATATTTCAACAAGATATACATTCCTCCTCACTAATGATATCTACTGCATGATATCATATCAAAATTATACTAAATATATTAATAATTATATAATTATAATTCATTTCGCATAGCTTTATCTTATAATAATAAATCCACAACCACAATAACCAACCATATTGTTTAAGGGAAACATATCATTAACAAGGTATGCCAATACATAACCATCAAGGAAATTGTCATAAATCCAACACATTATAATTCCATAATTAAAGTAAACATTTCATAGGGAACTTATAAAATATTTACATTCAATTTATCATATTTTGAAAGAATTACAATACTTGTATCACATTTATTAAAATAAAATATTTTTTTTATGAAACATCACATAATTACCAAATAATTACTTTATGATTCACTTCCATACATCATACATAATTCTAAAACCTATAATGTATAATAAATCAAATATATATTTCAAGTAATGTTGTAAAAACAATTAAATATCATGATTAAAATGAAATAAACAGAATTTTATATATTTGGCATACTTTAATAATAAATAGAATTTAATATAATTTTAGAATTATCTTTAATCAAATAATGTCATATTAAAATCATAATTTTATTTAATTTTTTTTAAACTATGGGTTCGAATTAACAGATGATATGAAATAAGAAACTTTAGAATCCAAATCTTACAACTAGGACATTTCTTTTTTAAAATATTTCATTTTATCATTAATAAATCATCAATATAATTCTTCGCTTAAAAGAATTTTTTCAAATGTATTTTATGTACATGGAAATAATGGTCATATTACATGATTTTCTATTAACACAACATTAAGGAATCATATTTAAAAACTATTAATAAAAATATAGTAAAAGAAATAATTTTAATTTCTAATATTCTATTTTGAATTTATAGGTTTTTTAATTAACAAACATTAAAAATTAATTATAAAAAAATTAGTAATTTTATATAAATAAAATAAATCATCATATTATGTCATTAATTATTAATAAAATATGTTAAATCTACCATAAATAAATTAGTTAGAATGTATCAATAATTATCAAGAAAATAAAATAATAAGATTACACTATAAATATATTTGTCACCATAATAACCACACTAAGAAAAAAAATTTAAAATTAACTTAAATATAATCTGATGACAATGATGAATTCACCCTTCATAAAATTTTACCATGAAATCAGTTCATTTTTACCTAAACATGCTCAGCTGGCTGTCATATTCTATGCGTTGAGTCTAGAGGACCACCTAATACATGGTTCCTTTCTAATAAGGCACCATAAAAAAAATTGGGTAATAGGAGAATATAATGGCCAAATAAAAGTATATGTAAATAAGATACAGGAAACTAAACATCATATATGATCATAATGAAATTTAAATCTATATATCAAGTTGAAATACCTCATATAGAAACATGGTTATACAACACATACACATGGTATCAATTGTTCCAATCCTGTATAAAATATATGAAAAATATAAAAAATGCCCATATTGGAAGTACGGATATGTGAACAAAACCTCTCCGCTAATCATTTCCCAATGATGAACTCTACTCACCACCCTCTATATCACCATCTCTACTTCCTACTATCAACACCTGTAAGATAATTAAATTGAAAATTAAAAAATGTTGTATATTTATATTTAAACTTAAAATAAAGAAACTTTTGTTAACTAAATGATATTGAAGTTGTGTGATTTACCATCTCACCACTAGTCAGGACTTTAAATACTCATTTTCCTACCAAATACCTTAGGTGGTAATGGTCCCAACCCCATCCCATGAACTAAACCAGGATGCTTTTTCCCCAGGACTTTACCAACTGGTTCATCCTGGGAGACTGAGTAGGAACATGTTGGATTGACATTCCATAGTTATTTAATTTTTAGTTATAAATAAAATATCAATCATATTATAAGAAATATATGTTATCATAATGATAGCTGATAATAAGTTATTATAATGAAAAATGAATTCATACCCTAACTTCTTTGGTAGACTCTTTAATAAAACTCCCATCATTTTTCTGGAATATTCAACCACACATCTTTTAGGTATTCTTGGTGGCCTAAATTATATCACTACATTAAACAAAGATAAATCAATAATTTAATATATTAAACAAATAACATTTCATAATAAATATTTAAACTAATGAAAAGATTACCAGAGTCGATCGGCTTCCTTAAAAACACTTTGACCCCACAGTGTGAGTATAACGCTTACTCCTTGGAATTTCTTTCATTTAATCAAATAAAAGTAAGTACAAAACATATATTTTAAGATATTAATGTAAAAAATAGAAATGATAAAATATTAATAGTACTAACAAACAAAATATACATAACAATGATAATAAATGACTGTACAAATGACATAAGTGGTTGATAAATGAATTTATTACTATAGATACAATCATTTTCTTCTTTAATCATGTCGCTTTCCTAATCCATCATTACTTCATCTACCTCAAACAATCTTATAAGATTAATATTTTCAATATCATGATAGATAGATAAGTCCACTTCTTGTTTATGATGGGATTCAATGTCAGAGGTCAAATCTTCCACTTCATCACCAATATCATGCAAGCCTCTTTGTTTTACGTGAGCAACTACACTCCAACATTCATCCATGACATCGTTCACATAATATTCCACTTTATATTTAGATGATATGATATACATATTATCTATTTCAGGGTCACCAATATCCATCAAGAGAGAGAAGATCATAATAGTAAATTTCAAAGAATCTATTTTAATATCCCTGATAATATCTCCCAATTGTGTTTGAATAAAACAAATGAAAAATGACCATGGTAGATTAATTCGAAAATATCAGTTATATTTTCAAAGTATTCCACTCCAGAAAATGTAAATATGCCACTATTATCTATTTTCAAACCCTCTTCCTGATCTACTGTATGAAATCTAAATCCATTTATGTTGTAAGAGTCAAACTTTCTAGCTTGTTTTAGAGGATCTCGAGTAAGAAACTACAAATATTCTGAAAACTGTGCTCAAGTATCAGTATTAATAATATAAAAAAATTAATATACTTTTTTATATTTACAAAATATATGTGTCAACATAATATTTATATTGATTTCAGTAATTATGATATTACACATCATGAAACCCATTCTACAAGATCATTATTAACATCTTTTGTCATATCTGTCTCATTTGATGTTTTTCCTCTCATTCGTCGCTTTTTTGTATCCTCAAATCTTTAATAAATGGATACGAAATTTAACTATTTATAATCACATATTTATGTTCTTGTAATAATTCTATTTAAATAAATGTAACATTTGAGATCCTCAGAACTGATCGGCCAATAGTAAGAATGGTTTTTGATTTCCCATGTATTTTAGATTGATTCGATGTGTCTTCAACACGTCAAACTCTATTTAATCTTGTCTAAATATTATCCATGTATCTTTAATAAAAGTTAAGACGATCCTCTTCCAAACAACCTTCAAAAAATATCCTTTAGGTTAAGCTTTATTTTTTAATTAAGAATTCAAATTCCCACGATATTTGTTAAATAAAATAAAAAACATAATTACGTATTTAATAAATTTCCAAGAATTGTTTACTTAAATAAAAAACATATAAATAAAGTACCTAGTAATTGGATACATCCATCGATATTATATGGGACCTCTTAATTTAGCTTCCTCAACCAAATATACAATTAAATGCATTATGAAAGTATAAAACGATAGAGGAAAGTTAATCTCTATTGAACAAAGTGGAAATAAAAATATCTCCGGAAGGTTGTCAAGCTGAAATGGATGTACATTTTTTTCACAAATTTTTTTAAAAAATGTATAGAATTGGAGTAAAAAATTAGTAACCTTTTAGGTAATAATGTACGCAATGCCAATGGAAATAACTACTAGAACAAAATATGTGAATAATTGATTTTCAATCCATGTAACATATGATTCATTAAGTTAACAAACCTTGATATGTTACTTGAATACCCATCAAATACCATCACTTATTTTAAAATTCAATGTAATGTATCATTATCCCTATTCTTCATTGCTAAAATATCTAGAGCATACCTTCCATTCTCATCTGTCCAGAGATGATTCTTTATGTTCTTTAGTTGTAAGTCATTCCAAGAATTTACAGGATCCTTCGACTTTCCATGATCATTATGCAATGTGAAGATCAAATTGGGACAAATAATTTTCTCAATATGCATCACATCAAGATTATTCCATAAAAAATTAAATTCCTAATATGGTAGTTTGAAAAATATACTTTTTTCTTCCATTGTTTAATTGAGATTTCACTTTATGATGAACTTCAAACAAATTCCCACTATCATTCAAATTATGCACCCTCCCAAATTTTGTTTCAACATTTCAATGTTGTGAAAATATTTCTGAAATTGTTAGAAAATTTTGAGGTGGTCTACGATCAATGAAACCATTTAATTTTGACTTGTCCAGCTGAAATCTGTGAGATGCGTCGAGAAACATTTGATGACACAAGAAGCACCACTCTCTACTGTGAGGTAGCCATTCGGGATTAAAAAAAAAGTTATAAATTGGACAATCCAAACCCATGTAAGTGTTCCAACCAGATAAATTCCCATGTCCAGGGAAGTCACTAATGGTCCACATTAGAACAGCTTGCATTTTGAACATTGTTCTAGATGTTGCGTCATATGTCTCAACACCACTTCTCCAAAACTCCTACAATTCATCAATTAAAGGACGCATGTATACATAAATATCATTATAAATAATTTGTTTTCTAGGAATAATCATCTAAAGATAAAAAATTCTTGTTTCATGCACATTCATTGAGGTGGGTTATAAGGGATCAAAACAAATGACCAAATGCTATAACTGGTACTCAAAGTCCCAAATGGATTGAATCAATATATATAAAATCCTAATTGAACCCTCCTAGTATAAGATGATACATCTGTTTGTAATGAATCAAATTTCTTCCACGATTGTGAATATTCTAGATGTAACATTAACCCATTATTTTTATTATCTATATAATGACACATCATATGTTCATAGTTTTTTTATGACAGGAATAATTTTTGCAATCAAGGATTTAAAGGAAAGTAACGCAAAACCTTTGTAGGTGTGTTACTTTTCTCATTCTTCATGGTAGTATGTTGATTTAGACTTCCAACATCACCCATAGAATACCCTCTATAAAAAGAACATTTTTTTCAATATTGTCTTCTTGAATACTATCCCAAATAAAGCATACAATAATTGGGACACACATGTATTTTTGTATAATTAATACCATGCTTGTTAACAATTTGTTTTATATAATAAAAATACTCAGGGATATTTTGTTCAGAAAATGAATCGCGCAACAAATCTAATATCATGGACATCTCATTATTTTTAATTCCACATAGGCTTTCGATGTGGTACAACTTCATCATAAAATAAAGTTTTGAATATTCAAACATCTAATATACAACTCTTTATTTCCATCATCAACTAAACCACGAAACACATATTTCTAATTAGTGAATTTTTATCTAACATTAGTCTCTAAAGAATCAAGAGGAGGATCCAATGATATGTTACAATATTGGTCTGATTGTCCTACAGTCTCAAAAGCATCACTTGTTATGTTGATATTTTTAGTACCCTCAACTGGTTGTTCATTTATGTTTTGATGTTGAAGTTGGTGTCTTGAAATGCTGAATGCATCATTTATAATGTTTTTCATTTGATTTTTCATTTCTATGATGTTGGGAACACATTCTGTGGATTAACATTAGTACTAATCCTTTCTATAATGTTCTAATTTGTATTAAAAATCCAACGATTGTAATGAGTAAGGAATTTATTCAATATCAAGTGGCCATTAAATTCATCTCTCTTCAACCATATTCTAAATTTTCATTTCGAACAAGGAAATATTATTTTCCCATCAAAAAATCGATTGGAAATTTCAAAATCCAAAATCTCCTCCAAACCCTTAGCATACTGAGGTGTGTTCCTCGGTAATGTGATCCATCTTCAATCCATATATATAAAAATGTTCCAACACATTACGAAAAAAATACATAAATATTACTAAATAAGAGAAGATATTCATATACACAAGTTGAAATAAAGATGAATATGTAAATAACCATAAACTAACTTTTAAATGTACATATAACAATCTGTGAAATTAGAATTAAAAACACTTTTGAAAAATAATAAAACTATTTGGAAAATTAGAATTTGTTGATGAAGAAATTGGTGTAGAGTAGTGAACTTTGACCCTTCTTTAATTGATACAGAACAAATAAATATAAGGAAACTCTAAATTCCTCAAAAAATCAGTATAATGGATTCATGAAGTTCAAAATATATTCCATATTATTTATCCACTTATTTCCTTAGATTATATTTACAGAGAAAACACAAATGTATAACATTATTTAGATATCTATTAAATCTTATACACATGGGTTTTTTCTATTTCTTAGTCATACATTTAAAACCCAAAAGTTAGAAATTAAAATAGAAACATATTACTATTTAAAGTATCATGCTCAAATTAAAAAATACTCAATGTATTTCATTCCTAGTATAATTTTGTAGTGAAAAAGGCTTTCTAACATTAAAACTGATGAGATACGATACTACTTAAATATAGTAAGGAATTTTATACCTATATATCCCACATAAGGGTAAAATAATTATCCACATACTGCATAAGGGTACATTATATTTTTTATAAATTACGTAAAGGTATCCTTTAAAATATACAACTCGCATAAATATAAGATGCATTTTACACATTTTTTATATAGGTAAATTATAATATTATGTAAGGTTAAGAACAAATTATAAGCATTTCATAATGGTAACTAGTAAAGTTGTGTAGTGGTAATATTTTACTGAAACTAGTCATGTGAAGGTAACTAGAAAAGGTGTATAAAGGCACTCAAAAGTTAAATAAGGGTAATAAAATTTTTCTAAATCACGTGTAATGGAAATACCTAAATTCCATACATTGTATAAAGTTATATAGTTCACTACACAAGGGTAACATAAATTTTTTTCATGTTTCTTAAGGGTAGCTCAGCACTTGCGTAGAGGTAAGAAACACTTTTTTAAAGGTTAGAAACACTTGTGTAAAGGTAAAAATCACTTGTGTAAAGATAAGAAAAACTTGTGTAAATGTAAGTAGAGATTACATAAGGGTAAAACCAAAAATACAAAATATTTTTAATGTTAAAAAGGTACATATGTAAAGGTAAAAAACGAACTAAAAATGCCATGTAACGGTAAGAAAAACAGTTATGTAAGGAATATAAAAGTACAATATAAAAAAGAAAGATTCAATAATTATGAAATCAGGGGAAATGAAATAATATAGCACAAGATAGAACTACTCTAAATTTCTAAGTAACCATAGAATACAATATGAACAAGAAAGATTCCATAATGATGAAATCAGGGGAAGTAATATAGTATAGCACAAGATGTAACTCTCATAAATCACTAAGTAAGTATACAATTGAATATTTCTAGGGATCTACCTTGGCAATACTAATGTGATAAGTAGTTAATCATATATGGTAATAACCACCTGAAATATCTATCTATAGTATTATTCTACATATATAACTGAAAACCCAGTTTCCCACAGAAGCCTTGTGATGACAACCCCCCACTAAGACCTTGTTTCTATAATGACTAGTTTGAAACTAGTGGCATGTGAACCAAATAGAGAAATAAGTTCGGTCATCCAATTAGTACCTAGTTTCCCATAACCAATAGTAGAACTGAGTCATAATGAATATTAGAAATGTTTAACACATGAGGAATAATCATAACTACACTCAACCCTAAGCCCCAATGATTTAGTCCACTATACATACATAACATACCCTCAAGGCATTTTTATAAAATTCTCATGCATACGGAGAAACAAGTATCACATATTTATCCCAAACCCACAAAAGTGGTAAACAAGAAAGGGGGAATCAAGGGTTTCCTTCAACATACACCATTTAAAATCAATGTTCTAAATAGGACTTTTACACCAAAACATTTCTTGGAATGAAAAACACATTTCATTTTTCATAAAAATAATTACCAAACACAATATATAAAATGATGGAAAACACTAAATCTTTTAAAACATTTCAATGTAACCCTTACCCAAGAATTATATTCTTTTAAAAAAATCATGTCCAATAACCTTTAATTCCTTAAAAAATCACATGAATGCAACTTGAAACATTTTAATATGCCCACTAAAATCAACCATTTATTTTAAAATGTTTCAAATCTACACTTCAACAAGGTTCTTTCTCTTTTAAACTCATAACAAGGAAAAGGGACAACCACAAAACCATTTAAAACAAGTCAACAAGACATTTTAGATGTTTTAAACCACGCAACCATTTAAAAAAACCAATTTTAAATACATTAAAACATCCTTTTTTAAATGATTTATAGGTCAACACATCAATTCAAAATCAAATTCTATTTAAGACCTATTCTGAACACATTAAAAATCATAAACGGGTCAAAACCCATTTCAAAACATGATAACCATTTCAAAAGAGAATAATATTTTTCAAAAGAATATTAGAATAATAAAATATTCCATTAAAAAATGAAAACATGGTATTCATGTGAAAATCCATTTATACCAACCTAAAAACACCAAGGAAAAATTTCAAAATACCATTGGTATATCGAAAATATTTGTAATTTCATAAAAATGGAATTCACAAAGTAAACACAAGCTTATAATTAAAAAATGAAACAATTTCATAGTAACATATACCTCTAAGAAGTATAATCTAGTCTGACACACCATGAAAATTATCTCCTTCAAAAATGACCACACCCATGGTTAGGATTGGCGATGAGGCTTCGGGGGATCAGGTAAGGCTTTGGGGAGTCAATGGATTAAGCTTAAGGGGGGATGAGGGGGAAGGGTGAACCTTTAGAGAGGTTGGTGTGGGTTGGACCAGTGATGATGGGTGGAGATGGGTGGAAAGCATTGGTATTGGAGATGAGAGACAGGATCAATGGCGAGGGATAGGATCAACAACGATGACGGTTTATAGGGATTTGGGGGTCAGGGGAGAAGCATCGTGGGGTTTGGGGTGAAGTGTCGAGTTTTTCACAAAATAATAGTTTTTAGGAACAGCTTTTAATAAACCACATCTAAATTATCTAAAAAATGTAGTGGAAGTTTCATAAACCCCCGCTAATGAATGATTTTGGCGTAGTGTCTCCTTTTCGATGTTATACAAAGGGAAAAAATTTATGGATCCTTATCTTGATCTTATGAATGAACAAGGATTCTAAGAAGTGGGGAGAGATCTTGGGAGAAAATATGAAATTTTTCTGATTGATTTAATTATTTATACTATTTTTATTAAGGGGGTGGAGGGAAACTCCTTTTATTGTTGAATGAGATGGATTATTTTGTAAATATTAAATTTTAATATTAAGAGAGAACAAATTTCACATGTCATGTGGAGCCAAAGTGGAAAATAAAGTGGTGGAGTATGATATAAGTTCAACAATCACCCATAAATCCATTTTAACACATGTTATAAGCTTTTTTATGTATTTTAATCCTAGATATTTCAATTTAACCATTTTTTTTACCATGGTAACTAATTTTTAACTAAGTAATCTACTTTTAATACCAAAAAATAAAATTATAATTTTTATATAAATTAGAACAACTGATTTCAAAAATTAAATCAATTATACAAAATAAAATTTATATTTTTAATAAAAATTAATTTTACCATTAGTAGAAGAAACATGTAAAAATCAGTTTATAGAAAAAGAAAATTTTTAAGAATAATTGTTATGATTATAAAGAAATTATAAATAATATTTATTTTATTCAAATTAATTGGTTTATTATTATTAAATGGATATTTATATTAATTTAAAATAAATATGAAATGAAATTTCAACTTGTTAAACCTTAATTGAAAGTAAAACACTAAAAATTGTTCTTTATTAGAAAAATATTTTCAATTTTCCATTTGTTATACATGTGTTTTCTATATAAAAAATATTGTCCTTAAATTAATCATTTCAATACCTTAATAATTTATAGTGAAATTTTTATATAATATGTTAAGTGAAACATACATATTGATGGAGTCATAAACATTGCAGTTTAGTAAAAACATTATTTTTCAAAATTCACCCAATGGTCAATTATTTCATAAATATCCAAAAACATCACCATAAGATAATTTTTACATGATATACTAAAAATGAAGTTCATTTTAAAAAATTAAAATTCGAAAAATTTTAAAATTTTCTTTTATATGAAAATTAATAATATAAATAATAATTACTTCTGTTAAAAATGACATTGTAAGATACTATTTATTTATATTATTATTTTGTTTCAATTTGTAACCAAATTAGTGTAATATATTTTTTATTAAAATTTTTTAATTTGAATAATCCATCAAAAAACGATCAATTCAATTTAACATTAAAATACAAAATACTTAAATATGTTCCTCCAGAATAATATTACTATTATTTTAAATAATACTCTCCAAATAGAATTATAAAATTGTCTACTTTCTAAAAATAAAATTTTATAAATCTATTGACATTAAAATATTTCATTGAATTTTATGAATATAACATGTCATACTTTAATGATAATTAAATTTAGTACATAATAATATTTTTATAATAAAATATTTTAATAAAATAATATATTTTATTGGTTCATTATTTCATATCCATAAAATATATTTTCCAAATTATTTTATGAATAAATCATAAATCATGTGTAGAAATTGGATAAATATATATCCAATGAACGTAATTCCAACTACCATATTTCCAAATACCGTATTCCTAATGACCTTAATTACAACAGTCATATTTTATCCTATATATATCATAAGATAATTAATTCTATCTATTCACATATGTCAAATCATGGGTATAATAGGATGTGTTCTTATCCTTCTGCTCATAATTGTTATCCAGGTTATTATTCTAATGTTAAACCATAAGGATGAAGATTACATGTTATAATTATTTTTATATGTGTGTTTATTTATCCAAATTATAATTTTATTATTATTGATTATTCTTTCATCCTCATAATGAATTGATTTTTATCCAATGTTGTAATTTTTTACCTCCTTAAAATGTATTGGGGTTCATTTTAGTGTAGTGTTTCATGTAATGTAATAAAAAAATGAATTCTGTTTCAAAAGAAAATATTATTTAAAATATTAGGGTGTTACAAGTGGCTTCTAATTTTAGAAATTTTATATCTTGTTCTCATTTGGAGATTAAACATTTTTTTCTTGTGAAATAATGCATGTAAGTTCAATTGGTTCATTCTATTTGAGTCTTTTCATAAACAATTTGGGCCAATTTCGGGATGTTATTTTCTATAGTAGTCCTCTTAGGTTAGTACCATTCTCTTGATCCACCATGTTAGTGTATTCTTAAATGGTGAGATGACACACAATGAGCCTCCGATTTTTATTATTTTACCGAACTATTGGATGTTACATTAAAAAATTATGAAAAAATCATGTGTTATAATTTTAATCAATTTTAGTAAAATTTAATGTTTTTGTTGGATGTATTTATTCATTTAAGGTATAATTATGTTTTGGGATGATTTTCCTACACATTAAAATTAATAAAATTATAGATATATATAGTCTTATGGTTGAAATTATTTTCAATCCCAACCTTAATTTTAATTATTCTATTATTTATTCATTAATTTTGAAACTGGCCTTGAATTTCTGGGTTGGATTTTCATTAATTTTTTTATTTTTTTGGGTTGTAGTGCTAGGAAAATGGTTGGTGCAGTGTAAGTACCAACCATGTGGCTAAACATATAAAACCTAAATTTCTATATTAGAAGGTATTTTCATAGTAGGTTCATTGTTTTTATTACTATTCATCCCAACCGTATAGCCTAATATGTGTGTCTAGTGAGGGATATATTGTGTGTGCATGGTTTGGTAAACCATGTGGCCACACAATGTGACCTACCAATATTTTAAAATAATTAAAATCCTATTATAACCTTCCCCATAGTTAATACCCTTTAATCCCTCCATTCTTCATTCACATGAAACATCCCAGGAGGATCCCTAATAATAGATCCCTTTTCATCCCCCCTGATTTCATGACCTCTCATTATGATTTTAAGTTGTTTCTTCAAGCATAGATGCTACATATTCCTTCATTATCTATTGTATCTCAAGTATTTTGGGTTTCTTCTTATGCCTCCATCATGAGGTCATGTAGTTTGAATCCTAGATGTATGGGGTAGTTTTAAATTATTTTTTATCTTTATGGATTGTGGAACATTTCTTGGACCCTTTTATAGAGATTTCGTTGAAGGTGACATGTTTATGTTAGTTTGATGTAGGTTTCTCCATAAATTTTATTTTGAAACATAAAACTCTTAATTACCTAATATCTCTTATACTTTACATATTATAGTGCTCATTTAATGGTTTTAGTTTTAATGAAATTTTATTTAGTTTCCTTCCCTTGTGATATTTAAGTAGTGAAAAAGTAGTTTTTAATTATATTTATGTTTTTTTATCTTAAGAATTATTTTAAGGACCATTTAGGTGTTTGATAAAATGCCTCAATTTAAATCCATTTTTTATAAAAAAAAATTGATACATTTAATTTTTAATGTTTTTTAAACAGTAATAACTTGGTAATCCTGCATTGTTTTGATTTAAATTAATCCTTATCAAGTTTTTTTGATTTTTTTGTTCTTGGACATTCCTTGGATACTATTTTAATTTTCATACTCTTTATATTTATTCAACTCATTTTTTAGGATTAATTTTCTTTGTGGTATAAAAATGTTTATTTTAAGGTATTATTTTATATTGTTATTCTAAAATTTCCCTTATATTCCTTGAACCTTGTTTTAAGTATTTAGAGAACATTTGGAAAACATTCAAGGTGACTGTTGTTTTCATTATTAATGTGATATGAGTGTATTATTATAATTTTTTGTATTGAGTTTGGACACAACACTTTATTAGTTTTTTTTTGGTTTGATGACCATATGATATTTTTTATGTTTTAATGTGAAGGTTTTATTTTTTAAAGTGAGATTGTTGAGGAGGTGATGAGTGTCTTTCATGTTATTGATGTTATATATTATTGATTATAACTAATGTACTATCCTCCCTTTTGTTGATCATGGAAACATGATAAATATGATAAAGAGTGTTAGGATGGTACTTTGAGGAATGGTTCCCCATGCCTTATTTTGAACTACATTAAAACACGCATAGAAGAATAATATGACTTATATTAGTCTTCCACTCCTAGGGTGGCCTTTTACTCTAATAATTGAGATGAAAATCCCAAGACATCGATTAAATATATTTATGATGGTTTTTTCCCTAAAATAGTAAATGGTTTTATGCTTCCTTGTACTTATCTTCCACAATCCCACTCCTATAAGATTTTTATTTAGGTTCATTATTTTCAAATTATATAATTGTTAATTTTTATTTTTGTTTTCATTAACTTTTAATGATACTGATACTTGTATACAATATTATATTCTCTTTCAATTGTAAATTTTTTGTTATTTATTTCTTCCTTTTATCTTATACATATGTGTATAAGTATTTAGTTTTTTTTATATATTATAATTTTAAAGTATGTTTTAAATATTTGTTTTTAATACTAAATATAATCCAATATTTTCAAGAATGTGGTAGTTTTAAAATTATTTTTTACTAAATATCATTTCCTTCAAATGAGTGTTATTTTACTCTTAACATATTTAAAATATTGACTTGGGGTTTACGTGGAAATATTAAATATTAAAATTAAATTAATTCCTCATATGATTACATGAGATTTTCTTTTGTTAAAAATAGAAAATAAAATTTTATTGATGTATTTTCAAACTATCATGGATTAATTCTACATTTAATGATTATGCATGGGTTATGGGGAGGATACCTACTGGGATATTTTTCCATACTTATATTAAAATTTCTATTTTAGATTTATGATTCATTGTGAGTCACCTTTGTATGTACATATTTTTTAGGTTGCTCATGGTATGATCCATATTAGGAGTATAGATAATGATCTTGGTGTCTTTTGGAGATTTTTATTTGAAAATGTAGGATCATATATTCATCTTGTCTTATTTATTTATTTTCCATGGTGACTTCTTATATCATTGGTTTTTTTCTAGATAATTTATGTGATATGGATGTTAATTTATTCTTATCCTTCATTTCTTTATTCTCATTTGATTTTCCTAGATGTCCAACTTATGGAAGGGTTATTCTATATTTAAAGTGTGAATTGTAATATTTATTTACTTATATTTATTAATTGAAATAATTTCCATGTGTGATTCATGGATTGCTATACACCAGTTGTGAGCCCATCGGGTTTGGGAGCACCATTAAATCCTTGTTATGGGTTAAATCGAGTATCAGGTTAATATTAAAATTATTTCATTCATGAAACTTATTTTTGTGTGTTCCTTATTTGTGTTGGTTAAAATTACATTACATGTAGTTTCCCATTGTTTGATTCTTTACTACTCACCCACAATACATGCATAGGGAATCAATGTGTTTCTCACATGTGTTGTGAAGTGTTTCACAATGTTTATCACCAACTAAACGTCTTGAACTTCATGCATGGTCATATTTCATGACTGGAAGTCAATACATATTGTGTATTAATTACATTTCACATACTTTTACCTCTTTTATTTCATGATTACCATGGGGTCAAACCATGTGGGGTTATGAAACGTGTATGAAATTTTCATGGTTTATTTAACCTATAATTTCATGTTCCAATTGATAGAAAATAATTGTCATGTAATAATTCCATGTACCTAACATCTAAATGATATACCATTATTTATGTTGATCATACTTATTTTATTAACCATTGGTAAAAAATATGTACTTTACTATTACATGTATTTTATTTGAGACCAATAGGTTGTATAATAACAAACTATAGATGGGATATTATATAATTATTCATTTTTTATTTCCATTTTCTTAGTCAAATAAAAGTAAAAAAATCATATTGCCTTGAATTTTGGATTATAGAATAAAAATTTTGAACTGGAAAACTAAAAGACAAATGACTATTTAATAAGAAAATATTTAATAGTTAAAAATTAATAAATGATCACTATAATGCCAAATGATGGTTTTATGATGCACCAGACATGGTTAGGCCCATTCCCAATAATCGATCGCATTGGTTTTTATGATAAAATATTTACATTTGTATGAACTCTACCACAAAATTCTCATATAAAGGTTTGCTAAAAGATAATTTAAAATTAATTCATATTGAGAATTATCTCAGTCTAAAAATTCATTATTTAATGATTAATTCAATTGAACTAATTATTATACCAATATTATGAGGAATAATTCATATTATAATCCCTTTAGTTGTATTCACACATGCTTCAGGAATCTATTAACATCACCAATGAAACTATTTTTTTAGAGTGGTGGTATGTATCATCTTGAGTTGTTCATCATCGACCAAAAGATGAATCCTTTCGATTGTAAAATAGTCATTCTATGGTATCTTATTCTTGAGTGGAAGGAGGAAGAACATTACCTACCATTCTTGAGATAATAATAGAGATTGTTCTTTTTAGTATTGAAAAAATTCTATTGAGAGAATATATTGTGAAAAACAAATCCACTTTATAAAAAATTATACATGTTGGTTTATATAATTATGGTTAAGAAATTAGTATTTTTATTGAGGAACATAACTAATTCCTTTATTTAAAGTAAACCCCACATCTAATAATAATAATAACTAATATATTATTATTATATTTCATGAAAATCCCTAACTTATGGATATTAACATATTATTTATGAAATGGATTAATTAATATTTATTTATTTATATGATATTAAATGATATAAATCATTTCCATCATTTGATTAACTAGATCTATCAGACCAAATTAATATTTATTTATCCTTGAATAATATATTTTTATTCTAAATACATATCATTATATTATTCAATTGACTTTTATTCTTATGAAATGAATAAATACTAATTGAATTTATATTTTATGATAATAACATTAATAATTTTTATTCCTTTTTCGTGAGAATTAAATTTGTTTTAAATATTCAACTCAAAGAGAATTTAATAGTAGATTGTGGATAACCCTATTATGTGACCCTATATGCCACTTTCTCAATGGAATTAGGAAATATTTCTTAAATTATATGATTGTAATCTTGTGTCGTATCAATGCACCTATAGAGAAATAAATTTGTGAAGCAATGAAAAAAACTCAAACGAAGGATTATTATGTAATATAATACCCCTATATCAATATATTGTCAATCAGGTTTTATACTAGTGTCATTATCCATTATGATTGATATATCGTTCTTAAACTACCTCACAGGAATTCCTTAAAAAATTACATTGATGTTGGCTTAATTTGATGGTTTCATTTCAATCAATGGTCTTGAGATATTATCTTCTGGTCATGGAAGGGAAAAATAATTTTCATGACTTATTCATTAATGTACATTAACTTATAACCCACCAGAAATATCTTACCTTACTATTTGAAAATATCTTCATGGTTATAACAATAAATAATATAATGTAATTTATGATATACATTAATATTAATATAATATCTAAGGATCAACACACACATTAGAAGATTATAATATCCTATAACACATATAACATGTTGAATTCTCGTTGGTGGCCATGTCCTTATAGTTCCTTCTCTTATTGAATTCATAGGTTAAACATGATGAGAATAATCCTCATATTAATTCAAGTATCTTACTCTTGGTATTCTATGATTTTTATTTTCCTATTAGGTAGATTCCATCCACACAACAAGAAATATTTTTAATAATATTTTTATATAACATAATTATTCTCATCATACTAGGAAATTACTGTATCATTTCGTTTTGAATAATATGATATGGTTAGTATCACATTAATGTTAAGTAGAATAATTCTCATCATGAGATAATATATTTATTAATATTAATTCCATGAAATATATAATAAATATGAATTAAATAACGTATGTTGATATTAGGGAACTATCTCCAATAAAGTTTGATGAAATTTTTTTTATCGATGAATCAAATTTTGGTTTATCCCTGGATGATAATAGTTACCCAAAAGGGGGATGTGAATTTATTTTGTATCTAATTATCGTAGCTAGTGTAATATTATTAAGAATTATAGAAAATAAAACTTCTTAGTCTATTATCTAATGCATATAAAAATACATATATTTTTACCCTAGGGGAATAATTGGAAAATATAGGGGTATATTTGTTTACTATTTCATATATCTTACAAAATGTTTAAGATATAATACTTTCTTGTATTTCACTATTTTTTTTATTTTAAATATCAAAATATTTGTAATTTTATATGGTTATGTTTTCTATTCTAATGTGTTTTATAGAAATTGTTTTCCCACATGGTACAAATTGATGTATTGATAAATAATTTTTTCTTGAAATTTAATGAGAATTTATATTTTTAGGAAGAGTGTTTCATCAATTAAATGAATTTATGTTTTTAAATCATATTCAAACATATATTCTTGTCTAGGTTAATTAATTGTTAAAAGAGGGGAGATTTTTTAAAGAGTTTTTGAATTTAACCAACTAATTTTGTATCTTTTTTTAATAACAATACACTCGTGTTTTTTATTTAACTAGAAAATTCTTGATTAACTTTTCTAGGTTTTATTTACATATACCAATTATACGTTCTGGTGAACTAATATAGATCATCTAATTTATGAAATATTTAGAAGTGATGTTTTGGGATGTTGGATGCCTCATCAGAAGATAAATATATATTCATTTGTAGATATTACAACATTGGATGCCATTAAAACCGATCCCAAAACATATGAAATCTTATATTGGGAGTTTGATAAAATTTTTCCAATAAATTAAAATGTGGTATTCAAAAAACATAACAAATATATCATAACTGAATATCTTTCAAATATTTTGATGTTTTTTATCATCTCATTGGCATTAGAATTTCGTATTGTAGTGTTATTTTTTTGTGCACATAAATATACCATTGTGAGGTATTTCATGGTTAATATCTATGTTTTTTTATTGGTAACACCTCCTGATGGTAACATTTTAGTGTGTTGGGTAGACTGTTTCTGTTGAAAAAATAGGTTTCTTGGGCCACTTGTGGAGTTCGAGAGGGATTTTTGACAAGGGATGTTTGTAATATCCCATTTAATTAAAGAATAAGAAATTTCCATATCTATTAATATTTTTTAATTAAATATTAATATTATTTTATATGGGACACTATGTATGATATCATACCCAATAGGAAACAAGAGGTTTCTCTGAAATCTTACGTTGCAGAAAACATTAAGTTATACCGAAAAATAATACAACATTATTATTATTATTTTAAATGGTAGTTAACGCCTAGTCGTTGTATTGGAATTACTGAACATAAATTTCTAAAATATGATTAAACATGTTTTATAAAAGATTTTACATTTATCCAATAAATTTTAGGGACTTAAAATGAGAATAAATCCAATTTTAAGCATAAAATACTCTATTATTTTTAAAAGGTAGTTTTTCACATTTTGAGGGGGAACCCTTTTTAAATATAGTTTTAATCATTTTTATATGTTATAATTGACAAAATAAACTTCTTCTTTAGAATAGGGACATCAAAAAATATTTTTGTTGAATTTTTTGGTATTTTTCTGATAAAATTCATATTTTAATGAATAGTAAAAATACTATATTTTAATTCAGACTAATTTTTAATCTATTTTGTTTATATAGTTAAAATATATTTTTAAATGTTTTTAAAGTGAAATTGGATTATATTTTTATCATTTAATCAAATTATTTCTGCTGGAAGTAATTTCACATTGAAATTTGATATACACACTTGTCAATATTTTTATGGTTTTAACTTTTTTTAAAATCCATTTTTTTATTTTGACAAGAAATTTTAATTTAAAATTTATTTCTACAACTTCTATGTTTTGAATTTATAAAAATGGATTCCATATTTGGAATCAAAAAATTTTAATTTTGTAAATAGGTACCATTTATATTTGGATATTATGAATTGTAACTTCAATAATTATTTTTATTTACCATGTTTAAAGGGTAAATTAGGTGAATAAGGGTAAAAATAATATTATAAAAATACCTTATCATTTTGTCCTAATATTATTTCATGTGTTATGGGTGACCAAAACAGTATTTATCCTGAATGTTTGGCCTTTTGTAGCCACATTGGTGTGACAATGACATGTTATAATAACTAATTTAAAGTAAAGAGAAATATAACATAAACATGTTCCTTCTTAATAAAACAGTTTTAATATGTCATTATAAAACTGTTATATTTGACATAAATAGTAATTTGAATCATAAATATATTAATTATATCATGGTATTTTATTTTTAATTTTTAGACATTAAATAAATAAATTTATTTATGACACAATGATGATGTTGTGATTACCTTATAAATGAAAGATTCAAATAAACAATATTATAAATATTAAAATAAATGTAATATTATGATTCTGAAGTCATGAGAGAATTTTTTGATGATTATGACATGTTATATTTAATATAATGTAGTTTTTTTAATGAATCAAGTTGGTATGACTTTAACAAAAAAACAATTACTAAATATTGTCAAAATTGACATAAATGTGTTAAAAAAATACTATTTATTAAATGATATAATAGTCCTAAAAATATAATGATAGGAAAAATTTCGTATACATAGTTTTAAATGTAATTAATTATCCACTTTATACTCTCTTGGAATTTGATAGTTACTATATTAAACATACAGTGTCAAAATACAAGAATACATGGAAAGAGTAAATATATTTAATTATGGGTTAAAGATAAAAGATAAGGTTAAATTTGTGGCCTAAAATTGTCTAAAACATATTGGTTGATATTATTAAGACCCATAATCATTTTATCCAATACATATATAACTTTTTAGCTATTATAATTCAAAAATGAATTTAAAATAAAATATTTTTTCAAGACATTCCTAAAGTGCCCATCCTCCCTCTTATAAAAGGTCACCAACTCTACCCACTTACTCACAACTCTCAAGCACATTGGCTCGTAAAAATTATACTCAAATAATCTAACAACATCCCTACCTTCCTCATATAATCCTTATCTTGTGCATAAGGAAAATCATGAATGCTTTTTTCCTCAAATCAAAAGAAGTTACCTGATTTAGAGGTAACGTCTTCTCTCAAACTCTATTCATTTAATTTCCTTCTCCAACACCCTAAAATATTTTCATTACAATATATTATAACAACTATAGAATAATAAATATACTAAGATGATGTTTTAATAATTTTTTGACTTACGCTTACACACACCTCCATCTAATGTATATAGAACATATTGTTTCTGTGTACGCCAAACTACTACCTCACAAAACAGTGATTGTTCAATTTTCTCCTACCACCCCTCATGGTGGATATTATAATGGAACCATATATATATATGATATATATTATAGTTATATTGTCTCTATTATTATGTAATTTATATTATATCATAGCTTTAATCTTTCTATATTGTGTAAATATGATAATTTCATTTGAGGAAGTGTGGACTACCGCCCCCTCAAAGTGATATGACTCATTCATTCCATACATGGGATGTATAAAGTATAGTGTTAATGAACCTATGTAACATATAAAATATATATATTATAATGTAATTATAATATACATATGTATCATTTATTCTTAATTATTTTAATATGATAATGAAATGAAAGTAGCGTTTATGCGTACGTACAACCAACCCTCTCCATGAATGGAACATTTCATTTGTTATCTAAAAATATTAAGGAATATTATAAATAAATATATAATAGATATATATTATATTAAAATAATTTATATCATTTTGGATATTATAGACTTATTACAACATGGATAATTCACATCAAAATAAGTTCATTTTGGACTCATGCACCGAACATCGAAAAAACATCCGATATGAACTAAAATAATTAAATAATTGTTATAACATGGTATTAAGTGATATAAAATGAATAATATAATTTAGAAATGTTCTAAAGAAAGTATAAATTAACATATTTATTTTATTCATGAAATTTAAGAATGAACAAGAGAATTCGGACTCAAGGTAAGGGACTTCGTATCAATCTCTTTTCATTGAGGCATATTTTGATTTATACATGAATTTATTTTATACAGTATATAATAAACCCCAGTGAATTTTAATATCATTTTATGGTTTTGAAAAGGAATATTTTTCTTTTAAGTGTTTTACTAGATGATAAAATGAAATTTTCTTCTTAACATATGCGGCATAAACAACAATTATGGTGTCGTGAGTATTAATTGATATTTGTATTCCTCTACATTACATAATGTTTTTAAAAGAAAAATAAATACCATATACCCTATATATGTCTTTTGGGATTGTAAATGGTTTTGATAAAGGATTGATTATGTCAATATCATGAAATGATCTATTGTTATTGCAATGTGGAAATATTATTTTTCCTTTATACTTGTTTTATGTGTTATGATAATTTTATGGTTTGTGGGAATTTTTTATGTATAAGGGTGGTTCTATGATAAATTGTGGGTAGGTGAGCCTGTGCTAACTCTCCAATGAATTGGGTAATGTGATGAAGGTAAATTTTTTTGTTTCACCTAATACATTTTTGGGAATATAATATGATGGGTATTCCAAACATTACAACGAAGGTTACACCCTATGTGATCGTGAAAGCTAAAAAGTAATAATGATATTGATTCCACAAATTACCATTATGATTTATGATTAATGCAAAGTTTTCATGATTCTTATAAATTCATGGGTTTATAAATATTCATGGACTATTGTATTGTTTCTTTACTTTATCCTTTATTGAGTTTTTGTACTCATCTGTAGTTTTTAAAAAATCCTCATAGGGTATAAAGATGAGTAAGAGAAAGGAAAAAGTCAAGAAGATTTTTATAAAGAAAATAAATCATGTTTTATTTTTTTAAAGGGTTCCATTGGTAAAAAAATGAAATTGTTTTGATAGTACCTTCTTATATGATTATGGGATGATATGTATTAATAATGGACTAATTATTTAAAAATCTAAACCCGAAAATATCCTCGATGTGAATTAAAGTCAAATTATTGACTTATATCAAGATTATGTAATGTTCCAAAACTGGGGCCATATAGTTGGAATCAGATGTTGGTTTAGATAACTTTAGGAGTTGGGAAATTGTTAATATAATATCCAAAACTTATTTTTACATTATGGTCAGATTGAAATTATATAACTTATGAAGATTACCATATTGTTTCATCTAAGAAATGTTTTTTCAGAATGGATTTCTGTAGAGAAAATAGGGAATCTATACTGGGATGAAATCCAGAAGAAAAAAACCTACCGAATCAAAAACCTTAGATCGTTGGAATCAGAATTAAATAGTTTGTTCCAGTAATGGCATAGGTGACTCGGGCTATAAATTCCAGTGCTATCCATGAACGAGATCATCCAGATCAACCACGTAGGAACATGCCGGTAGTGGTGAATTATATAAGGAAACAACCCTGTGATTCAAAGTATTATCTAACCATGTGCTATCTGAATGGTGTATCAAAGCACTAGAAAAGATTTTTATCATCAGGGGGTGTTCATAACATCAAAAGGATAGTCTTACTATTTACCTTTTTGAAGGTGATGCTGATCAGTGGTGGTCGATGGTTAAAAATATCATAGATAGTGAAGAGATTGATGCCCTTTGTTGGGATGAATTCAAAGGAATGTTTCATGAGAAATATTTTTCAAATGTGGTTCAACATGGTAAGGAAAATCAATTCGTGTCATTGAGGTAGGAGGATGACTCAGCGGCTGCTTATGAAGAAACATCTACTTGACTGGCAAGGTATGCTCCGAATTTTATCTGAGATCTTGATAGTAAAATCAATCATTTTTACTCAGGATTAAGTCCAATGTATCGAAGGGAATTAGCTTCACATGAGTTTAAAATTTAGGAAATACTTTTTCGATGTGCAGAGAAGGTGGAAATATAGTTTTCCAATGATCATATCTTCCTTGAAAAATACCGGAATAAGAGGAAGAGGTGGCAGGTTGAAGGGAAGAAATATTCTAAAAAGTATGAAGGTAAGAAAATTAAGATTATAGTTGTTGGAAATAAGGATAAAAATCACACTTGGGAATGCCTTTTGAATTCTAGTAAGTGCTTCTGATGTGGTAAAATGGGACATAAGGCTCATAATTGCACTAAAAATATCAAGGTAGTGGTAAGACAAAATATAATTTATAGTTCTTAAAATATTTTAAGTGAAATAAAATGGATCATTATGAAAATGAGTCTTCGATGAAGAACTCAAATGATGGGAAGATATCGGAATATAAGAAGAAAGGGGTGGTGAAATAATTTGAAACTACTTCACTAGATGTTGGGCCATGAATTGAAGTGGTATCATGTTAATTTTTTATTTATTTAGATTATAGAAATGTTTTTTTTTTGATTCCAGGTCTATAGATTCTTTCAAATCTGAGAAATTTTCTATTAAATTAGGAATTTAATCTTATGAAATTAATCTAGAACTTATGGTTAAAACACTTTTCAAAATTTTTGAGATATAAAGAAATTATAAAAACCTTCATTTTCATATCTGTGGAATGAATCTAGCTGCAAAACCTATTTTTCCTCTAGTATTGTTTGATGTTATTCAAGATATTGATTGAATTTCTGTTTACCATGCTAAGATTGATTATCAAGCTAAGGAAATTTAATTTAAAAAGCACATTTAGTTTGTTTACAAGAATGAACCTTTACTATTGATAACATATCTGGAAGCTGAGAAACTTGTAAAAGATGAGAATGAATGTTACATTGTAGATATTGTTAAAAACAAATAAACTCTTCCAATTAATCAATTTGTAGTGGTAAATTAGTATCTTGATTTTATTCTTGGTGATTTTACTACTATTATACCTGATCAGAAAGTTGTATTTACTATTAACTTAGTTCTCGATGTTAAGCCAATTTATAAACCCCCTAGTCTAATGTCTCAAATTGAACATTTAGATTTAAAATGAAATTTCATGAGTTATTAGATAATGGTTTAATTTTACCTAGCACATCACCATGTGATGCTCCTACCTTGTTTGTTAAAAATGAAGATGGTTCAATGAGACTTTACATTGATTATAGATCCTTGAAGAATATCACTATTAGGAAAATTTATTCTTTGCCTCTAATTGATGATTTGTTTGATCTACTCCAGAGAGATCTGTATTTTTCAAAGATTGACTTGAGGTTGGGGTACTATCAGTTAAACGTAATGGAAGTAGAAATTCCGAAGACTGCATTTTTTACTAGATATCACCATTATGAGTTTGTAGTTATGACTTTTGGGTTAACCAATTCATGTGATATATTCAAGGATCATAGGAATAGAATTTTATGTGAGTTCTTAGATAATTTTTTGGCTATGTTTATTGATGAAATTTTTATATATTATAAAATTAAATAGGAGGATGAATTTCATTTAAGGGTTTTCTTGCAAACCTTAAAAAAGAAATTGTTTGGAAAATTTAGTAAGTGTGAGTATTAGTTACAATAAATTTCATTCCATGGACACATTGTTTCTAATTATTTCATAACTATTGATCCTACTATTTTTTTTGAAGACTGGCCAATACCCACAAATATAATTAAGATTCGTAGTTTTCTTGGTTTAACAGGTTATTACTAGAGGTTTGTAGAACACATTTCATGGTTATATACCCCACTAAATAAGTTAACTCGAAAAGGTTCTAAGTTTATCTAAACAGAATAATGTGACGAATTTATTTAGGAATTGAAAGGAAGATTGCTGAATTCTCTAGTTTAAGAATCTCCATCCAGAAATGGTGAATATTTTATCTATAGTGATGCTTTTTTGAAAGGACTTGGTTGTGTCCTAATGCATAAAGATCAGGTAAATTCTAATTCTTATAATTAATTTAAACCTCATGAGTTAAATTAACATACCCATGATTTGGAATTAGTTTTTTTTCCTTGAAAATTTAGAGGAATCTTTTTTATGGTGTAAAGTGTGAAATATAAACTGGTCACAAAATTTTGAAGTATATATTCACTTAGAAATAATTGAAGATGAGACAAAGAAGATGGATAAAATTAATCAAGTATTATGATTCCACGGTTCATTACCATAATATAAAAGTGAACAAAGTGACTCATGATTTGATTTAGAAAAGTATTTATACATTATCCATGTTACGTTCAGAACGTAACCCTTTGATTAATGATTTCTTGAACCTTGGAATGGATGTTGTTGGTTAAGAAAATTCCAATATCTTGTTTATGGTTTTAATGTAATTGTCTCTACCAAGCATAATAAAGAAAACACAGAAGGATGATAGTGAGTTGAAGAAAAAGGTAGAATTGGGTTAGAATGGTATGTTGCCTGAATTTTACATTGATAAAGATTGTGTTTTGAGAGTTGAGAAAAGATTATGTGTGCCTTGTGATTCACAGTTGAAGAAATAGTTATTATTTAAAGATCATAATTATCCTTTTTCATGTTCATCCTATCATTAATAATATGTAAAGAGATCTTTTGAAGTATTACTAGTGGGATAGAATGAGAATATACATTAGGGAATTTAATGTGAAGTGTTTGACTTGTTAGTAGGTGAATGTAGAATGATAGTTTCCAAAGGGGATGTAACAGCCTTTCCCAGTACCATAGTGGAAATAAAAAAATATATCTATGGACTTCATTATGGGATTACCGATGAAATATTTAGGTAATAACGTAGTTTGGGTTATTGTTTATAGATTGACTAAATTTGATAATTTTATTCATATTCGAGATACACAGTCTCTAGATCAACTTTATTTGTTGTATCTTAATGAAATAGTGAGGTTACATGGACTTACACTCTCCAATTTATTTGATCATGATATCTGGTTCACTTATAACTTTTGGAAAGGCATTCAAAAGTTGTTGGGTACTGAATTAAATTTAATTTAATCTTTTCATCTTCAATAATATGGGTATTCATAATGAACAATTCAGACATTGGATGATTTTCTACATGCTTATTCAGTGGATTACTAGTGAAGTTGGAATTAACATCTTTATTTGGTTGAGTTATTTTATATTAATAGATTATAGTCTAGTATACATATGGCACCATTTCAGGAATTATATGGAAAGAGGTGTCAAACTCTTGATTTGTAGGACAAAGTAGGTGAAAGGAAGTTGATGGGACCTAAATTTGAAAAGGAGATGGAAGATAATGGTCAGTCGATTCAAAAGAAAATGAGGAAATCTTAGAGTAGGTAGAAACGTTGTATAGATAACTGGAGGAAGGATCTTTCTTTTGAGTTAGGTAATCATGTATTTATAAAAGTTTCACAATGAAAATGTTTTATGTGTTTTGGTAATAAATGGAAGCTGAGTCATAGGTTCGTTAGACATTATAAAATTCAGGAGAATGTTGGATCCATTGCGTAACTACTGGATTTACCTCCAATTTTATGTCAGGTACACAATTTTATTCATGTTTCAATGTTAAGAAATTATATTCTGAATCCATCTCTTTATTTTATTCTAGAGGTTTTTCAGTTGGAAGAGAATCGTTCTTATGAGGAAAAATCATTTCAGATTCTTGACCACAGAGAGAATGTGTTGTGGAATAAGGTGATTCATCAGGTAATGTTTTTGTAGAAAACTTATCTGTTTTATTAAGAAACATGGGAATCCAAAAATTCTATGATGGAGAAATACCCCCAAATATTGGATGGGTAAATAAAATTGTGGGGATGCTGTTTTGAAAAATGGAGAAGGATATAAATCCCCTGTAAATAAAGAATAACACATTTTCAAATTTATTAATATTTTTGAATTAAATATTAATTTTAGTTTAAATGGGAAACTATGTATGATATCATACACAACATGCAACAATGGGTTTCTCCGAAATATTAATATGTACCCGACATTGAGTTATATCGAAAAATAATACAATGAAATTATTATTTTTAATAGTAGGTAACGCCTCATCGTTATTTTAGATATAATTAATATAACTTAAAAAATAATTATTAAACATGTTTCTTAAATGTTTTTACATTTATCCAATAAATTTTAGAGTCTTAAATTGAGAAGAACTCTAATTATAATCATAAAATACTCTAATATTAATAAATGGAGGTTTTACTACCATTTGATGGTGAACCATTTTTAAACATATTTTTGATCTCTTTTATATGCTAAATTTGAAAAATATACTTCTTCTTTATAATTGGGGCATGAAAATTTATTTTGGTTTAATTTTTTGTATTTTTATTATAAAATTCATATCTTCATGAATAGTGAAAAAATACTACATTTAAATTAAAAACTGCCTTTTTGTCTAATTTTTTTATAAAGTAATATTATCTTTTTAATTTGTTTTAAACTGTAATTGGATTATCTTTTTATTATTTCATCAAATTATGGTCGTTGGAAGTAATTTCACATTAGAATTTTATATAAACACAAGTCAATATTTGGATGGTTTTTACATTTTAAAAAAATTATTTTCCCGTTTTTTCAACGGGAATTAATTTTAAATTAATTACTAAAACCTTTCTATTTTGAATTTGGAAAATTTAATTCCATATTTATAATTAAAAGGTCCAAATTATGTAAATAATTAAATTTTATTTTTGGACATTATGAATAGTGACTTCAGTAATTATTTTTATTTAACGTGGTTAAAGGAAAAAATAGGTAAATAAGGGTAATGAAAATATTATAAAACTAGACTAACATGTGTCCTAATAATATTTAATGAGTCTTGGGAACCAAAAAAAATCCTTAGGATGAACGTTTAAAATTTTAGATCCACCGGGGTGTTATAACGACATATTATAATAATTAATTTAAAGTAATGACAAATATAACATAAACATATATCTTATAAATAAAATAAATTTAATATGGTGATATATAACTGTTCTATTTGACAATAAATATTAATTAGAAATATAAATGTATTTACTACATCATGGTTTTTTTATAATTTTTAGAAATTAAATAAATAAATTTATTCATGACACAATAATGTTGTAGTGATTACCATATTAATGAAACATTTAAATAAATGATATTATAAATATTAAAATAAATATAATTTTATGTTTTTATTCCATTCAATAATTTTATGAATTATTATGAAATGTTATATTTGAGTTAATGTAGTTTTTTTAATGAATTAATTTTTTTTGACATTAACAAAAATACAATACTAAATAGTGTCAAAATTGACATAAATGAGTTTTTAAAACAAATACTGTTTTATAAAATGATATAATTTTCATAAAAAACTACGAATCAGCCAAATGACTTATATAATGCTAAAATTGTCATTAATTACACACTTTAGGTTATCTTTTCATTTTATAGTAACTATATTTACCATATAGTGTAAAAATACAAGAAAACATAGTAAGAGTTAATTTATTTAACTAAGGGTTAAAGTCAAATGATAAGGATGAATTTGTGACATAAACTTGCCTAAAACCAATTAGTTGAGATGATTTAGACTCATCCCCCTCTTATACTCAAAATATATGGCTTTGGAGATATTATAATTTGAGAATCAATTTATAATAAAATAATATTTCTTGACTTTCCTAAAGTTCCCCTCCTCCCTCTTATAAAAGGACACCACCTCTAAATACTTAATCACACCTCTCAAGCCCTTTCTCTCATCCAAATTGAGATCAAATAAGCTCCGAAAATTCCTACCTTAATTATTGAATCCTTACAATGGGGATAAGTAAAATCAAGAAACCCATTTCACTCAAATCAAAAAGAGTTAACCAATTTAGACGTAACGTCTCATCTCAAGATCCTTTCATTTATATTCCTTCTCCATCTTTTTAAACTATTTTTATTCTATCATTTTATGAAAAAATAGTATCCAAAATATGATAGGATGTTTTTTCACTAAGGTTTTGACCTACACTTACACAAACCACCACTTAATGGATATAGAACATATTGTTTCTGTCTACGGAGAACTACTTCCTCACAAAATGATGATTGTTCAATTTTCTCCTATCACCTATCAAGGGGGACATTAAAAATGGATATTTATTTATATATTTTGTATATTATATTAATATTTACTATATTATTCATAATATTTATTATAACATAGATTTATGCTTTAAATAGTGTGTAAATATAATATTTTTATTTGAGGAATTGTGAACTACTGCCTCGTCAAAGTGATATGACTTTTTTATGACATACATTGAATGTGTAAAGGATGGTTCTAATGAATATATTTAACATATATAAATTATATATTATACTATAATTATAATATACATATGTATCATTGAGTTTTCATTCTTTTAATAAGAAAAAATGAAAGTAGGGTTCATGCGTACGTACGACCTACCATCCCCATGAACGGTAAAATTAATTTATTATCTCCAAATATTATGGACTATTATAAATACATATGTACTAGATATATATGATATTTAAATCATGAATATAATTTTTGAGGTTATGGACTTTTGACAACATGGATAATTTTCATCAAAATAAGTTCATTTTTGACTCAGGTACCGAACATTGAAAAAACATTCAATATGAACTCTAACAATTAACTAATAGTTATAACATGGTAATAAGTGATATAAAATGAATAATAAACTTTAAAAAGGTTCTAAAGAACGTAGAAATAAACCTAAGTTTATTATTCTGGAAATTAGATAATGAACATGACGAGTTAGACTCAAGGTAAGGTATTTCGTCTAAATATCCTTTCATTGAGTCATATTATGATTTATACATTAAATTATTTTATATAGTATATAGTTGAACCCTTTGAATTTTAATTTCATTAAACAGTTTTCAAAAGGAATATTTTTCTATGAATCATTTTACTAGAAGATAAAATGAATGTTTCTTTTTATCCTACGTGGTGAAAATGACTTTTCTAGTGCCGTGAGCATTATTTGATATTTGGAATCCTCAATAAGTCATAATGTTTATAAACGAAAAATAAATGCCATATACCATTTATATGGATATTGGTATTGGAAATTGTTTTGATAAAAGATCTATTATGTCAATATAATTACATGATCTATTGTGTTATCATTATTTTTCCTTTATTCTTATAGTGTGAAATTTATACTTATCATAAAGTTTTGAATTATATATTCACTTAGAAAAAGATGGAACATGAGACAATGAAGATGGTTGCAATTAATAAGGTATTATTATTGCATGATTCATTACCATCCAATAAAAGAGAAAAATGTAGTCGATGCTTTGAGTAGGAAAAGTAAAGTTACATTAAACATGTCACATTTAGAACAGTACCCTTTGATTAATTATTTGATGAAATTTGGCATTGAAGTTGTTAGTGCAATAAATTGCCCTTTTTTGTTTATGGTTATAGTGAAATCATCTCTATGAGATAGAATAAATAAAACATATAAAGAAGTTAGTGAGATGCATAAAAAGGTAGAATTGGTTCATAAGGGTAAGATGCCGGAATTTAATATTAATAATGATTGTGTTTTGAGATTTGGGATAATATTATGTGTGCCTTAGGATTCACAGTTTAAGAAAGGGTTTTTGTGTGAAGCTCATACTTCTCTATTTTTAGTTCATCCAGGAAGTACTAATATGCACAGAGATCTTTGGAGTATTATTGTTTAGATGAACTGAAAAGAGATATTGCAGACTTTGCTGTGATGTTTTTGACTTTTCAGTAGGTGAAAGTAGAATGAAATTTGTTGAAGGGGGTGCTCCAGTATTTTCCAATACCAGAGTGGAAATGGGAAAATATATCCTTGGATTTCATTGTGGGATTATCGAATACATATCAATGAAATAATTCAATTTGGGTTTGTGTTGATCGATTGACTAAATATTCTCATTTTCTTCCTATTTCAGATACTCAGCCTATAGATCAACTTTATTGGTTTTATCATAAAGAAATAGTTAGGTTACATGGATTTCCCCTCTCCATTGTATCTGATTATGATCCTAGGTTTACTTTTAACTTTTGTGAAGGCTTTCAAAATTTATTGGGCAGTGAATTAAATTTCATTACAACTCTGCATCCTCAATAAAGTGGGAAATCATAATGAAAGATTCAGACCTTGGAGGATATGTTACATGTTTGTTCAATGAATTACAAGGGAATTAGGGAATACCATATTTCTTTGGTTGAGTTTTCTTACTATAATAGTTTTCATTTCAGTATACATATGGCACCATTTGAGGTGTAATTTGGAGAGTAATGTCGAACTCCATCCTTTTGGAATGAATTAGGTGGAATGATGTTTATGGGACCATAATTGTTACAAGAGATGGTAGATAAAGCTCAGTCTATTCATAAGTATATGAGGATAGCTCAGAGTAGGCAGAAAAGTTTTGCAGATAACCAGAGGAAGGATATTTCTTTCAAGGTATGTGATAATGTCTTTATAAAAGTTTCAACATGAAAAAATGTGATGCATTTTGGTAATAATGTGAAGTTGTTTCCAAGGTTCATTGGACTGTATAAAATTGAGGATAATGTTGGATCAGTTGCGTACCAAGTTTCTTAACCTCCAATTTTATCTCTAGTACACAATTGTTTTCATTTTCAAATGTTATGAAATTATATATCGGATCCACCTCATGTTTTGAGTCTAGAGGTAGTTTAGTTGGAAGATAATCTTTTTTATGAGGAATAACTAGTACATATTCTTGGCCACATAGTGAAAGTTTTGTGGAATAAGGTGATTTATTAGGTAATGATTTTGTAGAAAACCATTTGGTTGAAGAGGAAACATGGTAATCTAAAAAAAATATGAGGTAGAAATAACCCTACTTATTTTATGACTAAATAAAATTGTAGGGACACAATTACCAAAAGGGTTGAAGGATGTAACATCCTAGGTAATTAAATAATAATACATTTACATATCTATTAATATTTTTGAATTAAATATTACTTTTAGTTAAAATGGGACACTATGTACGATAGCATACCCAACATGAAACAATAGGGTTTCCCCAAAATCTTACATTGCACACAACATTGAGTTATACCGAAAAATAATACATTAATATTATTATTATTTTAAATGGTAGTTAAAGTAAAGTCGTTGTATTAAAAAGAATGAAATTTACTAACTACAATATGATTTCGCAAGTTTGTTAAATATTTTTAAACTTATCCAATAAAATTTTGAGGCTTCAAATGAGACCAAATCCAATTTTAATCATAAAATACTCTAATATTTTTAAAAGGTAATTTTACCACCTTTTAATGGAGAATCCTTTTTAAATCTAGTTTTGATCTATTTTATATGTTATATTTAAAACAATAAACTATGTATTTATAATAGGTACATGAAAATATATTTTGGTTTATTTTTTGGTGTTTTTGTGATAAAATTCAGATTTTAATGAATAATGGAAAATACTGCATTTTAATTCAAAAATTCATTTTCATCTATTTTATTTATATAGGTAGATTATATTTTAAATTTGTTTTGAAGTGTAATAGGATTATATTTCTATCATTTAATCAAATCATGTTCTGTAAAAGTAATTCCGCATTGATATATGATATAAACATGTGCCAATCATTTGATGGTTTTAACTTTTTTAAATACTTGTTTTCTCATTTTGACAAGGGGGTTTAATTTGAAATTAATTACTACAAATTATCTGTTTTAATCTTGAAAAAATTGATTCCATATTTGGAATCATAAGGTCCAAATTTTGAAAAAAAGGTACCTATTAATATGAGATTATATAAATAATATCATTTAATATAAATAATAATTTTAAAGATAAAAATATTTACTATGTCATGTTATTTTATTTATAATTTTTATACATTAAATTAATGAATTTATTTAAGACACAATGTTGATGTAGTGATTACCTTATTAATGAAAGATTCAAATAAATGATATTATAAATATTAAAATAAATGTAATTTAAAGTTTTGATTGCATCCATGAATTTTCTTTATTATTATAACATGTTATATTTGAGTTAATGTATTTTATTTGAATGAATAAATTTTTTATGACATTAACAAAAATAACTAACTAAATAGTGTCAAAACTGATATAAATGAGTTTTTAAAACAAATAATATTTAATTAAATAAAATAATAGTTATAAAAATATAATATTTTTCAAACTGAAATAGATAATGTTTCAAATATCATTAATTATCCATTTTAGGTTCTCTTGTCATTTTATAGAAACTATATTAACCATATAGTTTAAAAATAAAAGATGACGTGGTAAGGATTAATTTAATTAACTAAGGGTTATATCCAAAAGGTAAAGTCAAATTTGTGACATAAACTTGTCCAAAGCCTATTGGTTGGGAGGGTTTCGAACCATAGTCATCTTATCATAGAAAAATATCAATTTTTTTCTATTATAATTCTAAAATAAATTTATAATACAGTAATATTTCAAAACATTCCTAAAGTGCCCCTCCTTCCTCTTATAAAAGACCATTGCATCTACCCACTTACTCACACCTCTCAAGCCCTTTGTCTCATCCAAATTACTCTCAAATAATCTCCAAACATACCTCTCTTCCTCAAATAAGCGTTACCTTGGGTTTGAGGAAAATCAATAAAGCCTTTTGACTCAAATCAAAAGGAGTTACCCTATTTAGAGGTAATGTCTCCCCTCAAGCTCCATTCATTTATTTTCCTTCTCCAAACCCCTAACTTATTTTTATTCCATTATTTTATAAAAAAACCAGTATCCTCAATTTACTAGTATATTTTTATTCTATGCGTTCAAACTAAACTTACACACACGTCTATCTAAGGTATATCAAACATACTGTTTCTGTGTACTGTGAACTATTGTCTCACGAAATGATGATTGTTCAATTTTCTCCTACCACCTCTCATGGTGGAAATTATGATGGAAATATATTTATATATTATATTTGTTATATTTATATTTTCTCTATGCTTCTATAATTTTTATTATAACATATATTTATGATTTTCATAATGTGTAAATACGATAATTTCATTTGAGGAAGTTTGGAATACTGGCCACTCAAAGTGATAAGAATCATTCATGCCATGCATGGAATGTATAAATGATGTTGTTAATTGACCAATGTAACATAGATAAATTTTATATTATACTAGAATTATAATATTTATATGTATCATTTATTTTTCATTCGATTAATTTGACAAAGAAATGAAAGTAGCATTCATGCATACGTACGACCTACTGTCTCCATGAACGGTATATTTCATTTATTATCTCAAAATATTATGGACTATTATAAATACATATATACTATTTATATATGATATTTATATATTTAATATCTTTCTATAGATTATGGACTTATGACAACATGAAGAATTTTCATCATAACATGTTCATTTTTTACTCAAGTATCGAACATCAACAAAACGTCTGATATAAACTCAAATAATTAAATAATTGTTATAACATGGTAATAAGTGATAAAAAATGAATAATAAACTTTAAAATGGTTCTACAGAATGCATTAATTTACTTAAGGTTATTATTCATGAAATTAAAGAATGAACGGGATAAGTCAAACTCAAGGTAAGGGACTTCATCTCAGTCTCCTTTCATTGAGGCATATTATTATTTAAACATCACATTATTTTATACGGTATATAATCAACCACTTTGACTTTAATTCCATTAAACGGTTTTCAAATTTAATATTTTTCTATTAATAGTTTTATTATATGACAAAAGAGAATGTTTCTTTTTAATGTACACGGCGAAAATAACATTTCTGGTGCAGTGAGCATTATTTGATATTTAGATTCCTCTACAGACCATAATGTTTTTAGAATAAAAATAAATACCATAAACCCTTTATAAGTATTTTGGTATTGGAAATGGTTTTGATAAAATATTTTTTATGTCAATATCATGAAATGATCTACTGTGATTGCAATATAGAAATTTTATTTTCCTTTATGCTTTTGTTATGTATTATGATTATGTTATGGCTATTGAGAATTGTTTATGTATACTAGTGGTTTCATGATAAACTAAGGACTTGTGTGCCCGTGATAGATATCCATTGCATTGGGTAACGTGGCATAGGTAAACATTAAGGTTTATCTTAAGAGATTTATGTAATATAATGTGATATATATTCCAAACAGAACCATGATGGTTACTACCTATGTGGATGTGAAAGCTTCAAAGTAAGTATGATAAGGATTCCTCATGTTACCATTATTATTTATGATTTCTACGAATTTTACATGATTATTATGAATTCATGGGATTATAAATATTGATGGACTAATGTTTTATTTTCTTATTTTATCCCGTACTCTGTTTTTATGCTCATACCTAGTTTCTAAAATGTTTTCATAGGGTATAAGGATGGGATAGGGAAAAGAAGAAGTCAAGATGATTTTTATCAAGAAAAGAAATAATATTTTTGTTTTTTTAAAAGGGTTTCCTATGGTGGAAAAATGGATAACTTTTTTATAGTATCCTCTTGTATGATTAAGGGATTATATGTTTTAATAATAGCATAATTATATAAAACCATAAATCTGAAAAGATCCTTGATGTGAAATAAAGTCAAATTGTTGACTTATCTCATGATTATGTAATGTTTTAAGGTTGGGGCCTTATAGTAGGTATCATAGGTCGGTTTAGATGACTTTAGGAGTAAGGATATTGTTAGTAGAATATACATAATTTTTTTTAATTTATATTCAAATTGAAATGATATATCATATGAAGATTATCATGTTACTTCTTCTAAGATATATTTTTTCAAAATGGTTTTACATAGCGGAAAATGGGTAGCTATGCTGGGAAATCATCTAGAAGAAAACAAGCAACCAAATCAGCAACCTGAGATGGTTGGAATTGTAACTGAATAGTTTGTTACATTAATAAATTAGTTGACTTAGTCAATAATTGGAGGTGGTATCCATACATGATATTAGCCAAATCAACCATAGATGAACATGTAAATAGTGGATCATTTTATAAGGAAACATCCACCATCATTCTAAGGATCAACTTACCCTGCGATAGGGGAAAAGTTGATTAAAGCACAATAAAAGAATTTTGATATCATGGGGCGTTTAGAACATCAAAAGGTTAGTCTTAATGTCTACCATTTTGAAGGTGAAGTCTATCAGTGGTGTTCAATGGTTAAAAATATCAGGGATAGTGAGGATATTTATGCTCTTGACTGGGATGAATCCAAAGGTTTATTTCTTTCTAAAAGTTTCACAACGGAAAAGTTTCATGTGTTTTGGTATGAAATGGAAGCTTATTTAGAGGGTCATTAGACCCTATAAAATTATGTTGAAAGTTAGATCAGTTGCCTAACGAGTGTCTTTACCTCCAATTTTATCTCAGGTACATAATTTTCTTCATGTTTTAATGTTGAGAAAGTATATTTTGGATCCATAACATGATTTCATTCTAGAGGTTGTTCAGTTGGAAGAGAATCATTCTTATCTGAAACACCCAGTACAGATTCTTGACCATAGGGAGCAAGTGTTGCGGAATAAGGCGATTCATCAAGTAAATTTTTTTTTTGTGGAAAACCCATTTGGTTGAAGAAGAAATATTGGAATCTAAAAATTCAATTTTGGAGAAATACCCGCACATATTTGATAAGTAAATAAAATATTTTGGGACGTAATTTGGAAAAGTGGGGAAGGATGTAACATTCCAGGTAATTAACAAATAATACATTTTCAAATCTATTAAAATTTTTGAATTAAATATTAATTTTAGTATAAATGAGACACTTTGTATTATAGCATACCCATCATGCAACAATGGGTTTTTCCGAAATCTTACAGTGTACATAACATTGAGTTAAATCAAAAAACAATACAATAAAATTATTATTAATTTGAATATTAGTTAACGTATAGTTTTTATATTCGATATAATGAATAGAACTAAATAATATATTATTACACATGTTTGTCAAATGTTTTTACATTTATCCAATAAATTTTTGAGTCTTAAAATGAGAAGAAATCCAATTATAATCATACAATACTCTAATATTTATAAAAGTTAGTTTTACCACCTTTTGATGATAAACCCTTTTTAAATATAGTTTTGATCTGTATTATATGTTATATTTGAAAAAATATTCTTTTTATATATAATCGTTCCATCAAAATTTATTTTGGTTGAATTTTTGGAATTTTTCTGATAAAAATCATATTTTAATGAATAGTGAAAAATACTGCATTTTAATTCAAAACTTCCTTTTTCTTAATTTATTTATATAGTAAAATTATCTTTTTCATTTATTTTAAATTTTAATTGGATTATATTTTTAACATTTAATCAAATTATGGTTATTGGAAGTAATTTCACCTTCAAATTTTATATAAACATGTGTCAATAAGAGGATGGTTTTTACTTTTTTAAAAACATGTTTTCTCATTTTCTCAACGGGAATTAATTTATAATTACTTACAACATCTTTTTTGTTTTGAATTTGGTAAAATGGAAACCATATTTGGAATCATAAGTTCAAAATTTTTTAAGCAGGTACATTTTATTTTTGGACATTATGAATAGTGACTTCAGTAATTATTTTTATTTAACAAGTTTAAATGAAAAATTAGGTAAAAAGGGTAAATTAAATATTATAAAACTACAATGAAATGGGTCCTAATAATATTTCATGAGTCATGGTAGACCAAAATAATCCTTAGTATGAGCTTTTAGAATTTTTGATCCACCAGGGTGTGATAACGACAAATTATTAAAATTAATTTAAAGTAAAGAGAAATATAACATAAACATGTATCTTCTTTATAAAATAATTTTAATATGGGGATATATAATTGATCTCTTTGAATTTAAATATTAATTAGAAATATAAAATTATTTATTACATCATGGTATTTTCTTTATAATTTTTAGACATTAAATAATTAAATTTATTTATGACACAATGATGTGTAGTGATTACCTTATTTATGAAAGATTCAAAAAAATGATATTATAAATATTAAAATAAATATAATTTGAAATTTTTATTACATTAAATAATTTTATGGATTATTAAGATATTTTATATTTTATTTAATGTATTTTTTTAATGAAATAAGTTTTTATGACTTTAATAAAAATCCATTAATAAATAGTGTCAAAATTGACATAAATGAGTTTTTAAAACAAATACTATTTTATTAAATGATATAATGGTCTTAAAAAACTAAGATTCTTCCAACTGACTTATATAATGCCAAAATTTACATTAACTAAAAGCTTTAGGTTCTCTTTTCATTTTATTGTAACTATATTGACCATATAGTGTAAAAATACAAGAATACATGGTAAGAGTTAATTTATTTAACTAAGGGTTAAAGCCAAATGATTAGGATAAATATGTGACCTAAACATGTCTAAAACCTATTGGTTGAGATGATTTGGACCCATCCCTCTCTTAATCTCAAAATATATGGCGTTGGAGATATTATAATTCTAAAATCAATTTATAATAAAATAATATTTCATGACTTTCCTAAAGTTCCCCCCGCCCACTTATAAAAGGACACCATCTCTACATACTTACTCAAACCTATCAAGCCCTTTGTCTCATCCAAAATCTGATCAAATAAGATCCCAAATTTCCTACATTCCTCATTGAATACTTACCAAGGGAATAAGGAAAATCAAGAAACACTTTTGACTCAAATCAAAAGGAGTTGCCCAATTTAGAGGTAATATCTCATCTCAAGCTCCATTCATTCATTTTCCTTCTCCATCCCCCTAAACTAATTTTATTCCATTATTTTATAAAAAAACTAGTCTACTAAATATTCAAGGATGTTTTTATGCTAATGTTTCAACCTACACATGCACACACCACCATCTAATGGATATAGAACATACTGTTTATGTCTATGGAGAACTACTACCTCAAAAAATGGTGATTGTTCAATTTTCTCCTACCACCTATCATGGTCGACAATACCATGGAACTGTATTTATATATGATGTATATTATATTTATATTGACTCTATTTTTATTTAATTTTTATTATAAAATAGATTTATTCATACCATAATGTGTAAATATGATAATTTCATATGTGGAATTGTGGACTACCGCCTCCTCAAAATGATATCACTCCTTCATTCCATACATGGAACATGTAAAGGATGGTGTTAATGAATATATGTAACGTATATAACTTATATATTATACTAGGATTATAATATACATATGTATCTTTTATTTTTCATTCAATTTATATGACAAACAAATGAAAGTAGCGTTCTTGCGTACGTACGACATACCATCTCCTTGAACGGTACAATTCATTTATTATCTCCAAATATTAAGGAATATTATAAATAAATATGTACAGGATAAATATGATATTTATACCAGGAATATAATTTTGGAGATTATGGACATTTGACAACATGGATAATTTTTATCAAAAAAAGATTATTTTTTACTTCTGTACCGAACATCGACAAAACATTCGATATGAACTCTGATAATTAACTAATTTTTATAACGTGGTAATAAGTGGTATAAAATGAATAATAAACTTTAAAAAGGTTATAAAGAATGTATAAATTAAATTAGTTTTATTATTCTAGAAAATAGAGAATGAACATGATCAGCTGAACTCATGGTAATGGACTTCATCTCAATCTCCTTTCATTGAGGTATATTTTGATTTATACATTAATTTTTTTATATGGTATATAGTTAACCCCTTTGACTTTTAATTTCATTAAAAAATTTAAAAAGGAATATTTTTCTATGAATAATTTTAATAGAAGATAAACAGAATGTTTCTTCTTAACGTACGTACGTGGTGACGGCGATATTTCTGGTTCCATGACCATTATTTGATATTTGGCATCCTGTATAAGTCATAATTTTTTAAAAGAAAAATAAATATCATATACCATTTATATATATTTTGGTATCGTAAATTTTTTTGATAAAAGATTTATTATGTCAATATCATTACATGATCTCTTGTGATTGCAATGTGGAAATTTTATTTTTCTTTTATGTTTTTTTTTTGTGTTATGATTATATTATGGTTCATGGGAATTGTTTATGTATACAGGTAGTTCTGTGATCAACAGAGGGTGGGTGAGCCCATGATATCTCTCTAACACATTGCGTAACATGAAAGAGGTAAATGTTAAGGTTTATCCTAAGAGATTTAGAGAAAACATATAGATGGTTATAAAAAATGAAACCCCGAGGGTTACTCCCTATGTGGCTGTGAAAGCTACAAAGTAAGTATGATATGGATTCCATAATTTAAAATTATGATTTCTGATTTCTATGAATTTTCATGATTATTATGAATTCATGGGATTATAAATATTCATAGGCTGGAATTTTATTTCCCAATTTTATCCCGTACTGAGTTTTTATGCCCATCCTTAGTTTTTAAAATGTTTTTACAGGGTATAAGGATGAGTAAGAGAGAGGAATAAGTCAAGATGATTTTTATAATGAAGAAAATTATGTTTTATTTCTAAAAGGGTTTCCTTTTGTGGAAAAAATAGATTATATTTTTATAGTATCCTTTTGTATGATTATGGGATGATATGTTATAATAATGTCCTAATTCTCTAAGACACTAAACCTGAAAGGATCCTACTTGTGAATTAATGTCAAATTATTGACTTATCTAAAGATTATGTAATGTTTTACAAATAGGGCCTTATAATTTTGACAAATATACAAGACAAAGGAATTTATTCTCTATTTTTTGTACATAAATATGCCTATACAAGGTGGAATCTTTTCTCATTATTTTCCAAATTTTGGGGGTCCAAAATATAGGGGATGGAAAAAAGTGTTTTTAGAAAAGGAATTATTTTTTCATAAAATTAAAATGTTGTGGGAAAGGTTGTTGGTAACTCGAAATGTTGTATGAAAGTTAAGATTCAATATTATCATAGAAAAACATCGGTATTTAAATAAGGTCGTGATATATTTTAATGTACACAAATGATGAGTCTGCGTGACAAAAGAAGTGTTGTGTGAGTCCGTGAAATAGAGATGGATCTTGTGTGAAAAATGATTTTACATGACAAATACGAACTCAAATCAAGATCTTCTACATTCTCAGGAATATTATGTATGTATTGGAAGTAATTTATGGATATTTTGTGAAGTTTCATCTTGGTGTATAAAATGAAAACTACCCCACACATTTTAGTACCTCTACTGTTAGTGAAAATTTGGGATTTGAATCACGTAAGAGTTCTGTTTAACGTAGTGAAGTTGAGCACAAGAAGAGTTTCATGAAGAAATGAATAAAATATTTTATCTTCTTGAAAATGTATGTTATTCTTTGTGAACAAGGGAGTTTAACAAAAATAATAAAAATTATTCACATGATACACTTATGAGACAATGTTAAATGTTTCCTAGAAGATTATATGTTTCATGGAAGACGTCCAAATATTACGTAAAAGAAAAATTGTGAACCAAGAGGGGTTTCCTTGTAAATATGTGGTACATTGGTATTATTCAAGTGAATTAATTTGGAACTTAATTATACACTAAATTAGGTGTAAAAAATATTGATTTAATTAATCAATTGAATATATTCTAAATAAACATTTATCACATTTCAATTGAGAGATTAGTGAGCTATCATATTGTGATTGATTGTAAACATGGAGGGATAGTTTGTCTTATCCAAAAAATGTGACAATATTTTACTTTATTAGATTTGATACATAGGTACATTTACTTTGTAGGCTCATTATAAGTATCTATGTGTGGGCGATGTAAGTAAAATTGTTGTGTCTCATGCATGGTATCAGTTCTATTCATATATTACAATAAGAAACAAAGAGAATAGTGTTTGTTTTGAAAATAATAAAGTTTTGAGGTGGAAATTGTTTTAATCTATCATACCCTGATTCACCTCTACTATTAGTGTATTTATCCTAGTTGGGATAGAAATTTGTATCTTACCAAAGGTTATTTTTATTTTTTCTCTCATAGACGTTTTTAATCATAAAGGGATTATGCTCTTCGATGGAAAAAAATTTCAATTATGAAAGAATTAGATGAAAAACTATTTTACGATCCTTAGGTATGGATGTCTATATAGTATAAACAAATGGTATTTCAGCCAGTGTGGATAATGGTGCTCTATCGGTAGCTAAAAAGAAATAATTGGATGATATTGATAGATGAATAATTGCATTATGGGGAGGTTTATCCAATAAAATATATAAAAAGGTGATATAATGTAAGTCAAATCATTCCATGTGGGAACAGATTTTATATATCTTTAATGTTGATTCAAATGTTTGAGAAAAAAATTCTTGTTTTATGGATTTAATATGAGGATGTGATAATGAAACCAAATGAGGTTGTTGATTCTTTCTTTGATCTGATAAATTTTGTTATGGAGGAAATGCATGTTCTTGGAAGAACTATTAAAAATTTAAATATTTTTATGTTCAAATTGATAAGATTTATGACATTCCTCAATCCAAAAGTTTATATTTTTGAAGATGAAGATCCAAAGGAGTTGACACTAGATAGACTTCACAGAAGTCTTATTGCATATAATATGAGAAAAGAATATATTAAGTCTATAGAAAAAGGGATCTCCAAATAAGTGTAATTCAAGGCCATGAATAGTCTCAGCATTGAATATATAATGGAAGAGGAAGAGAAAAATAAGTGGATGTCATTCCTTTCCTCAATTCATCATAGATGGAAATAAAAGGTTAAATGGAAACTCTCACTTGCATGCTTTGGATGTGTAAATTATGGACATTTTGTAGGAAGGTATCCTAATTAGTTTCAAGATGATAATGAGGATACATTTTAAATTCCCATTAATTAGTCTTTAGCCTATGTGAAATGAATAAAATAGTTTAATATAAATTTTTCAATAAAGGATAATCTTAATTCACAAGAAATTTTTAGTTTGGATGAATCCAAGGTCGAAAATATTTTAAACTATAAAGATCAAGGGAAAAAATCTATGGTGCCAATTATATTTGGAAGATGTTGAAAAGAATAAACAGACAATTATGAAGGATAATTCAATGGAAGGGTCATTATAAATGATGAATTTTAAGAATCTTCTAAAGATATAGATGTTTTGAGATCAAAAATGAAAAAATCCACAAAAGTGGTTTGTGGTGACAAACCCAATATGAAACATCAGGAAGAAAAGAAGTCTGAGATGATAGAAGAAATCAAAAATCTAAACTCTTAATTTCCATAGGACTGAAAAATGATTTTTGAGATCAATATCAATGTTGAAGAATAGAAAATGGTGATCAATGGTATAAATAACACAACAAAAGATCAAATCAAACGTATTTAAATACATGAATAAGAAGTCGTTAGCCTTTGAAAAACTATCAAGGATCAAGAAAAATTAATAAATCCTAGTATGAAATTTTGGAATTTGATCATTTAGCTGACATAAAATATAGAAGTGGAGTATAGAGGTCTGTCAGAAAAGAAGAAACATTTAATTTCAAATGATATGGCCAATATGGTGGTTAAACGAAAACAAAAAACTATGATGATTGATGTTAGGATAAAAGAACCTTCTCAGATATTTAATATCAATTTGAATAAAAATTATAATTAAAATATTTAGTGAACCCAATGGATAACAGTTTTTTAATAAGTAAAACACATGAATTCACCCCACTTCAGGTGTTATTGCTGTGGAAAGATGGGATGCTCCCAAAATGTGTGTTCCATAGCCAAGAGATACCAAAGGGAACAAGAACAACAGAGTTAGAAAAAAATTCTTAATGATCTAGGATTTATTTGAAGAGAAATTGTTTTTGGTTTGGAGTATTTGGACACTTTATTTATGTTGTACACCAACCATATAGAGGAATGTGTCAACGCAGAACTAAATTGGTCACAAAAAGCAACTCAAGCAATCACCTAGTGAGGTAAAAATTAAAAGATGATTTTCATCTCTTTCAGATTATGTTTTTACATCATGATTTGAGGAAGATACATATTATCAAATTATAATATGTATAAAGTCAATGAAATGGATCACAAATAAAATATTTAATAATGTTTTGGTTTCCAAAAATTTCTTTAAAGCTTCAGATCATTCTATTGTATGGATCCTTAACAGTGGACAGACATCCCATATGATAGGAAATAATGATCTAGTTATATGCATAAAATATGATAATGAATGTGTATTTATATTTTTAAATGATGAAGGACTGATGATAATTGGCTTAGGAAAATCCATGTTTGGGGAAAAAGAAATAAGATGTTCTAATGTCCTAGTCATTGAATTTCTCAGTCAGAACTTACTTATTATCTGTCAACTATGTGACTCATGGCATGCTATAATATTCAATAAAAATATGTCTACCATAGAAGTAATATATGGTTTATTTTTTATATATATAAAAAATAAAGGGTAATCTATAACATGTAAGTGTAGAAGAATATATTTTATTTTTATCAAGAGAGGAAGAAAACATGTTGTGGTATAAATTAATTAGCCATATATTCAAAACATCCTTAGAGAATATGGTCAAATGTTATGTAACATGAGACCTACCTAATCGATCAACTGATTTTACACATACATGTGATGATTTTCAATAATAGAAGATCATCAAAAATACATACAATGAAAATGAAAAAAATTAAACTATAGTGCTTTCGTTGGTGCATGTAGATGTATGTGGACCTATCTCGCCAAGAACCATTGATGGTAAGAGGTATGAAGATCTTTTCATTGAATATTTAGGCTTTATAGAATAGGCATTTCTCATTTACCATAAGAACGATGTGTTAAATTTCATTAAAAAATATTTGAGGGACTTAGAAAGGATTCTTGGAAAACAATTCTGATGTTTCATACTGACAACGACATGGAGTTTACAGGCATCCAGGTGGAGCACTATCTCGAGAAACAAAAGATAATTCATAATGTTTTAGCTAAGATAACACCTTAACAAAATAGATTGTTTGAGAGGATAAATAATATTTTCAACACCATGGTTATAAAAGTGATTACGAAAAAATACCTACTATTGAAATTATAGAAGGAAGTAGTCTTGACATCAATCTACATATATAGCAGGTATCTGTTATGTTCGAAGGAAGAAAAGACTTCGTCTGAGATATGTAATGGAATGAATCCAAGATTGAAAAACTATCAAATCTTTATATGTGTTTTATTAACAATAAATTGAAACAAAATAAAATTGAGTCTCATAGATATGAGGTAATATTCCTTTCCTACTCAAAAAAAGTAGATCATATCAATTCATTAATAAGAGGTTGGGAAAAGTATTTGAAAGAAATTATGTCATTGTAGTGGAAACGTAACATAATCTTCAACAGTTTAGTGAATAGTTCACTGATGAATATGATGAGGAGGTAAGAAAAAAGTGGGAGAATAATTGGAAGATAATTATTTAAAAGAAGATATTGATCATGAGTAAGAGGACGAAATTGACATGAAAAATATCATTGGCGATTAGGAAGCACCTGTTCAAATAGGTAGAAAAAATCCTTTAAAAAATGTCTTATATCTCAGGTAGAGCCTAAATGTTTTGAAGAAGTGGTTGTTCATGAAATCTGGCTTTGATCAATGGATAAGATGCTATACCAAAATGAGAAGAATAAAAAATGGGAGATTGTTTTAATACCAATAAATAAGAGCATCATCAAGACTAAATGGGTCTTTCACAACAATATGAATGAAAATGGTATTGTGATTTGAAATAAAGAATGTCTACTATGAAAAGGGTACTTCCAAATATTGGGTATCAATGATGATGAGACATTTGTACCTATTGAAAGTCTAGAGACAATCAGATTATTTTTTTCCATAGCTCTGCACTAATTGTTCAAAATTTTGCAAATGGATTTCAAGTAAACATTTATAAATGGGGTCATAAAAGAAGATATTTATATTAATAAGTTTGGGGTCTTTCTCATTCATGAACATGAGAGTTGAGTATGTCGAATAATAAAGTCTCTATATCGGTTGAATAAAACATCGAGATCGTGTTATTCAAGGCTCGACTAGTTTTTGAAGAGGCTCGGTTTTCAGCATGGTGGATTCAATTACAATATTGAGGTAAACAATAGAAATAATCAATGTATGATGGTATATGTGTATGTTAATGAGTTAATATTTAGTGGATCATAAGGAGAACAATTCGTATAAATCACTGGATCCATGAAAAGATAATCATAAATTTCTATGATTGGTGAACCGGCATTTTCCCCTCCCTTACATTAGACACATGGAGAGAATGGCTCATTTATTTTTAAATATAAATACAAAAAGGATGTTTTAAGAATATTTTAAATGGATCATTCCAAATATAAAATGACTCTAGAGCCTACCTGGATAAAACTCTCATGGGATGATGTATGCAATGTAGTTAATGTCACATAGTACTAGAAAATCATTAGTAGTCCACTATACATGACATCAACAAGATGTATTAATTTTTTCTACATGATGAGTAGAAATATATTAACTAAATCTCTAGGAAAGACACCTGCTATAAGTGAAAATAATAATTCTATATTTCAAGGGCATGGTGTATTTTTTTATCTGTGTTGAGAAATTTCAGCAAGAGTAATTGGGCTATAAAGATGTAGATTGGCCCAGATCATCATATGATAGAAAATCAACATCAGGTGGTGTGTTTCATCTTGGTGGACTATGTATTTATTTTCTAAGAAATAATCATGATTTAATTTCGTTGATCACAATAGAAGTATAGTGTTTTTCAGCTACTCAATCATGAACACAATTATTGTGGATGAAACAATAGCTTGATGATATGGTAGTTTAGTTGATTCCTCTGATCAGAATCCATTGAGATAATTCACATGCTAAAAATCATAGCAAACATCTATCCCATCCTTCAAGAAAAAAGAAAATTGAAATCAAGTATCATTTTATCATGGAGAATGTGGAGCATGGGATTGTGATGTTAGAGTATATTCCAATAGAACTAGAGGTTGTGAAAATTTTGACAAAAGCCATACCCAAATAAGTATTTGAATGAAATCAATAGCATTTGGGATTTTAGTCGACTCCCTACACATGAAAAAGTGTGGATGTGGGACCCACTCTCACTGAGGTATGATTCTTTTTTCCACAAAAATGTTGATTTGTGTTATTTACCCTATTGCATACCATAAAGAAGTAACCTTTGGGTTTATTGACAAGGGTGGAGAAGGTGTGGTTATAAAAAGGTGATAAAATGTCTTAATCAAGATATTGGGTGAAAATAATAGTGCGAGGAATGAACTAGGGGGGTTTAAATTTAATGATGATAAAAATGACCGATCAAAGGATATATATCATATTATATGGAGTCAATAATGAAATAATTTGATATGTTTCAAGAAAAAAGTGTTTCATTGATGATATTTTTATGCTTCTCTTGTTTCTCACATCGAGTATGGATCATGAGGGATTAGAGTGCATGTATTAAGTAAATCATTGATCTCTATCTGAATAACACAACTCGAGTGTTGTTAGAATTTGGATGGAGATTTAATGTGGTATAGAAATGTGAAGTGTTTTCAACAAACCCAAAGGGTTATATTTTTGGGGGGGAAACCCGTCAATGCAACATTGCAATACTTTTTTTTTGTCGATTGTGTTTTTTAATAAAGTAGGTTACTAGGGCCAGTTGTGAAGTTCCAGAGAGATACTTGATATTGTATGTTGAAAAATATCCTTGAAAAAGTAATGGACGTTCTTGTGGTGGTACATAATGATTCATATACAAGGTGGCCCTGTTTCCCACTATTTTCTAAAATTTTGGCACCAAAATTTGGAGGATGAAAAAAGGTGTTTTTCGAAAATGAAACATTTTCACATAAAAGTAAAATATTGTGGTCAATGATTTTGGTGATTCTAAATGTGGAGCATAAATTAAGAATATATATCATCACATGAAAATATGGATAAGTAAATAACTACATGGAAGATTTTAATGTATGTGAAAGATGATTTTTCCTTAAAACAATACAGTTGTGTGCATCTACAAAATATAGATGAAGCTTATGCATGAAAGGATTATACATGCCATAAAAGATGTCAAATATATATCTTCGGTGCTCAGGGAAATCTTATGAATGAAGAGGAAGGCATGTAAGGATCTTACATGTAGGGTCGTATGGTTCTAAAAAATGATGTCTATGCTACTCATTTCAGTATCTTAAACATTAAAGAAAATAAGGTCTCTGAATCACGTAAGATTTTTAGTTAAGTTTGTAATGTTGAATGTAAGATGTGTTTAAAAAATCAAAAAATAAAATATTTTTTTTGTTAAAAGGAACATGAGTTTTCATAACCAGGGGAGTTGAACACAAATCATAAAATTTTCATGAAAGTTAAACATCCTCAGAAAATTAAAATGTTGTGGAAAAGTTGGTATGTTGTACATAGAAAATCCGAATGTTGTGTGAAAGAAAAAGTGTTTACCAAAATGTTTTTCCCATTAAATCTATGTTATAGTGGTTTTTATCATTTCGATGAAAGTGTAACTTAATGATACACCAAATGAAATGTAAAACATATTGACTTAAGTAATTGAAGGAGGATCTTCTGAAGAATGTTTGAGCACACTTTAGTTGAGAGGGCATTGGGATTTCATACTATGATTAGTTGTAAACTAGCTGGGAGAGTGTGTTCGATCCAATATTTTTAATAGTAGTGCTCGTTAGTGGATTTGGTAAATAGAAAAAATGCCTTTTTATTTTCCATGGATATAGAACAGTGTTGGTGAACCAAGTAAAATTTCCATGTCTAACGTATTCTTTCAAAGAGAAGATTTCTTTGTTTAATGTGGATAACAAATCTAAAGGGGTGGTTGTTTTGATCATTCATACTCTAATTCACCCCCGCTATAGGAATTTAACCTAGTTAGGATAACATTTCTCTTATAATTATTCATTTATCTATATTTGTAACTTATGTGATTCTTATAAGAAATCTGCTACATCTGATAGCTAATATAATAGAAAATTTGTTGCTACGGGTTTTTTCTACTGATCCATTGATTCTTGATAATGTCAATGTTCTTGGAATTTTTTCCAATATATGAAATCAAATAGGTGCTTGAGGGTAGAGCTACATATTACTGATAGTTTATTAAAAATGTTTCTGGTTGGATCTTATTACTACCAACTGTCCTAAAAAAGAAGTTATGAATTTTAGAACATGGATAGCTTGGATCTGATCTATTGATCTCTTGATACATTTATTTAAATGTCAAGATATTTTTTAACTTAACTATTTGGTACTAATATCCTTTTATAATTTTATATATTGTCATACTTAACTCAACACATTATTTTAATTGTTTTTTTATTATACGAATTGATTTCACGTTTTAATTTGATTTAGATTTTATCTGTCCAATGATTTTTTTCCACAATATTTACTTTGTTATTACACTAATATGTTCAAAACACATAATTTACAACAAACTAAATTATTTACTTGTTCAAAAACTATTATTCTTATAAATATAATTCTCCCTAAGTAGATTTTCATATCTTTTACATCTGAGAAGATATAAATAACATATAATGACATAAAATCATATAAATCACATGTGATCACCCCTCCCCCATTGGTTTCCTTTTTAAATTTTAATATCTTAATTAGGAAAATCATTACCATTATTTCAAATAAATAAAATTCATAATACATCCACAATTTTTAAAAGACCATGAGGGATAATTCTTGAATCCCCTAGATCAATTGTTTCTTCAACAACTAATATGAATAGAAAAGAAGAAGGAAATGATCATAAAAAAATTATGTGAATGAAACCCTAACTAACTAGATCACAATATTATCTTCCAATATCACAACCTATTGATAAAATAGTGATTAAACCGTTATCACAACCTCTTCCATCATGAAATTCCCGAATATAACCTCAAAAGAAAAAAATAGAACACAATGAATAAAAAATATTTGGTCTCTTGAAACTATGATCCAAATCCAAGTCAAGTACATTCAAGTGTCTCCATAGAATCATATGTAGTTACATAAATTTTGTGAATAAGAATTATAAAGTTATAGAATCTGATGGAATTCTGAATTTAAATTGAAACTAGAATCTGAATGTGCCAGTATATTAATAACTATGGAAACACTATGATGAATCATATCAAATGAATATAAAAAATGAATTCCATCATATACTCTACTTATCTTCATGTAATCCTAAATCAATATTTCAATCATATATATTTATGTATGGTTTATGATGTGGTAAATTTGTTCACATCATTTACATGATCCTCTCGAACCAGCCACACTTCAACTAGATAACCGTGATGTGATGATGATAAAAATTACTGAACATTTCAATTTTCCACCTAGCGTGTCATGTCAAGAAAAATATCCTCACACTATGAGCAGTAAATTTTAAAGGAATCATTTAAGAATAAAAATTATATATTTAAGAGTTTTTTATTAAACACTTTGATATATCCTTTTCAAAAAAACCTCCCTTAAACATGTCAGGAAGTCATCGAAGCCATTCATAGCATGATTATATTTTTAACCAAAAAATTTAACAACACCTAATTATCATTTCCAACACCTATAAACTATAAAAATATCTTATTACCATGACATGAAACTCTATTTCATGACTTAATCCATCATGAAAAGACATACCTAATAAAAATTCACCCTCTAATTTAACCTTCCCTTCACACCTCAATATCCAAGGCCATGTTGTGACTCTCTCCCACAAATTGAAATCTTATCCACAACTCCACATGCCTTATTCGAAAATTTATTGAAAACCTAAGACTAAAAAAAGATCACAATGTAATGGTCTAGGAAGGTCTAAGACATGACATATATGTTGGAATATATTTTTTAATTCAAATAATCACTATAATAATATAATTATCATTCATTTAAATTGTTCCATTCATCACTCCATGTACTATAAAGATAAACTCTTTAGTGATTATCTTGTAACCCTTAAAAAATTTAGTGTAATTCCCATTATAGTAAATCTATCTAATGATTGTTATCTTTATTTAAATCCCAAAAGTATAACATACATCATTTAAAAACTAGAAATTTCTATTTTGTGATTCAAATTTCACATCACTTATTTCAGTAATACTAAATAATTCATCACCAGTGAGATGTACCTTCTCAAATATTCCTTTAATTTTAATATATTAATTCCTTCTCCATGCTTTAATATAAGGAATCATTGGAATATTGTAATGATCAAGAATTTTATAAATGGAAATTAACTTCTTATGATCATTTAATATATTTTAAATCATGTAAAATACCATAGAGAAAAAAATAAAAACATTATAAATTATGGATGAATGAAATAATCATTATTTCTAGATATTAAAGAACCTATACCCATGTAATATTAACTTGAATATTGGAATATAAATGTGTCCATTAGGAATAGAAAACTGGTTAATAGAATAATAACCTCACCTATGATATTTTAAATAAAAATTATGTGTCTTATAGATGAAAACATGATATATTTGTAACTTGGAATAAGTGAATAAATGTTTCAAAAATGAAAAATTATATGTTTGTATTTTTATGAAATGAAATTATTTATTTACAATTTTATTATTAATAAAATGAATAAATATAAAATTCATCTTTATAAAATGAATTCATATATCAATATATTGTTTTCTTATAATATTAAGATAATTTTATGATACCTTAATTAATTTTTTAATGTGTCAAAAAGCGGTTATCATATTAAAATTGGTATTTAAAAAAATATTATTTTAACTAAAATTTTAATTTCACATATTTAGAAAATTATTTTCAAAAAATTGTGTAAATTTTAAAATCTACACATTGAGAATGGTTTGGGTGAATTTTTGAGGTTTTTTAAAAATATTTGAATTGTTTGTGAACAGTATAATACAATAATTTACAATATTTAAAAATATATGTAAACAAATGAGTTTTTGAGTTTTGGTTGAGTTATGGATGATGATAGTGTCAATAACCTTAAAATAAAATGATCTTGTTATATTAATTAATCACAATAATCAAAACTATTGATAGTCTTGAGCCAAAATAAGAAAACAATAAATAAAATAATCAAAAACTCCTATCTACTCCCACTATAAATATCACCTCTCACAACCTATTCTCATCACACCATCTATGACTTTGTGATTTCTTATATTCATCAAAATTACTCTACAAAACATATTCCCCATATTTTTGTATTGAATATCTCATCAAAATACCATTTCCAAGTTCCTTAAGTAGGTTCTCAAGGAGATGACACCCAAGAGGATAAAACCTCCCTCTTTATCTTTTAATTTATTTTATTTTCTTAACATTACCTCACCTAACATGTAAAAAGTAACATGATAAATATAATATCACATATAATATGGAATTTTATTTTTTAATTTTATATCCATAATTAAATCTCCTCTCCTCTTATTTTGTTTTTTAAAAAATGAAATCATCATCCGTGATGTGTTGATTCACCACCTTCAGGGAGGAATATTTTTCATTTTATATAACCACCTACATGGTTATTCATAAAACCATTATAATGGTATATAATGATTTAAAAATTTATATTTAATATTTTTTATTTTCTAGAACTAATATATACACATAATATTAAATAATGAATCAAAACTAGTTTGCGATAATAAAAAATTCCCCAAAATAAACTAAAGTTAATCATTAACATTTTAAAAAATGAATCATTATAATATTTAAAAAAATGATATATGGTACCACTTAAAATTATTTAGGTTCATAAATATAATATAATTCCACATATGGAGTTTTTCTTCCACTTGATAAGAACTCCCATAATTAAACTAATGGAAACCAATCATAAAATCATGAAACAAACACTCCTGAAATGTCGATATGGAATATTATAAGTCATCAAAAACACCATAAATGAATATAATATAATGGTAGTAAAAAAATTACATTAATAAGAGGTTGTGAATTAATTAATTATTGGATATAATTTTGTTATCGATAACATTATGTACAAGTGAAAACTAGTTTCAGACATAAGGAAAGTGATTCTCTCTGAACCCCCATTTTTTCCTTCGAGTCACACTTCCTCTCTATTTACCTCATTTAATTTCTAAATTATTATTATTTACTCCTAATAGATTTTTTGTGTATGTTAAAAAAATATGTATCGAGCTCAATTATTCTTTCCTTAATGTGGAAATACATTTTTTATATGGTTTCCTTTTCAATTCCTCTCGATAAGCTAGGTGACATAAATAAAACTACCCAAATTCTTAATGATTTTATAGTAAACTCCATGATATTTTAAAGACACAAATATTTTTATAAAATCCATCATTTTATCATGAAAACTATCATTGTTTATTTCATGATTTATGGAAAAAAAATTATTCCTTTTTCTACTGTAAATTATCTTTTATATTTTCTCTTAAACTGCATTGAAGTGGATAATTTATAACATTTCTAAAACAATCTCATTAATATTTTTCAATTTATTTGGCCATTATTTATCATGATGTATACATATTTTCCCTTATTAATATCCTATTATGATTTAAATAAATTCATTTATAGAAACTATTATGATATTCTCTTTGGTTACACCTAATGACATCATTATGATACCCATTTTTTCCATGGGTAACCCTTATCTTTTTTTTTATGTTTCATTATTCATCTGGGACACATATTCATGAACCTATTATGATGGATGAACCAAGATATCCCTCTGATGTATTACGTAATGTTTTAGTGTATTGAGATGTCATGTTAGGACACGAAGTAAACCAAATTACTTTATTGGTTTTTGTTCACAAGTGACATAGTCTTGACAGTTATCCTTGACTCGTGTTTAGGCCATGATATATGTTTCATCCACATTCCCATGATTCCATGATTACATGATCCCATGTTATAATTTCATGATTAAGTAATCTTATTCGTGTTCCATGCCTCTTAACCCATTTGTTATGATTTAATTCTATGGTTATTCCCTTACTAAGATTTATAGGTTAACCATTTTTTCAAGTATTTCCCAAGTTATCCTATGTAGATGTAAGAGATAAAATGGAGTTAAAATCCGATTATGAATATTGAACCAAAAAAATTGTTTTTATCGTATTCTTTTTAATTACATACCAAATCTTCTAAAGAATCTATATTTGTAGATATTTGGTTTGTATTTGATGAAAAATTTTGCATAAAATCATATAATTATATGCATAATATGATAGGGTCTCTAAAGTTGGTAGTAGAGTACGGTCTAGTTGTTTTTTGATATTGTGACTATAGAACCTCATTAAGAACCCTAGGGAAAATTCTATCACCATATATATCCTTGATTGAAATGCAAGAAATCACATGTTATGACATACTTTTCAATTTAATTTGTATCCTTCTATGATTAATACTTAATTTTTATATCCTTGTTAACTAAGTATTAAAGCCACCCTAATTGTGACTTCTTTTTCATAGTTATTGGCTTTAAATAGGAGAACCCATGCACACACTCAATGTGATAGGCAATATAATGATTTTCCTAACAAAATGAAAAATATAATGGGAATGATAAGTCAAAAATACATGATAGTACTTGTTCAATTGGACCAAGTTATGTATAATAATATGAATCATTTTAAAATCCATCTGTCTCCTAAAAAAGAGAAAGTTGAGATTGAATCTTTTATGTTACAAATGCCTCCATTAATTAGTAGATCATCCAATTTCATAATCTCGTAACAAAAAATTAACTCCATTGAGAAGATATTCCACATTCTTTAATGCTCAGAAGAACATAAATTCATACTAGTGATCTATCATTTTTATGGGGAATCTGATCAATGTTGGATAGTAATAAAAAAACATAAAGTCTAAGGAGGAAAAAGATTTCATCAAATGGGAATGTTTCAAGACAATATTTTTAAATAAATATTTTCCAAGAACTTTCCTTATTAATCTGAAAAGGTAATTCCTCAAAATGAATAAAAATGAATACGGTCCAATTGAGATATATGAGGTAATATTTACAAGGATTTCACAATACAACTCTCAATATTTCATGAACATTGAATTAAAGGTGGGTTGATTATTTAGGGGACTAAAGTCGAGTCTATACAAATCTTTGATCATTTCAGTCTTTGAAAAATATGAGAATATTATCTATTGTTACCTTAAGGATGAAATGGAGATCAGAGACTCCCAATAGTCTTGTGGGACCTGAGATAAAAATAATAAATTAGAGTTTATTATGGAAGGGTAGATGGATAAATCCAATGAAGGAAAGAAAACCCAACATCCAGTGTGTCAAAAGTGTGGGAAGAATCATCCTAAAAATACCTAAGGGGGACTAAGAGATTCTTCAAATGTGGATGAGAGGGGAATTTGGAAAATAATTTATAAAGGGATATGGATAATCCCACAAATGTGGATGAATAATGAAAGGCTCATATCAACACTCAACCTATAGTGTAGTATTTAAACTACAAGGAGAATGTGCATTTTATGAACTAATTCCCTAATCCAAGGGTAGTCGGGGGAAATCAATAAAAAATTTCAAGGAAGCATGGAAGGTAATATTATATCAATAATAATAATGCGGATCCCAAAAATGAAATGGTGAGATGTATGCTGGTTATTCAATCAAGAATAGAAAACATACTATTTGATCGTGGTTCTAAGCATCCTTTCATATCTCAAAATTTTAGTAGAACTATTTGTTGGATCTAAATATATATGTAAAAGTATATGAGATGGCATAATAAAAGCGGGGGAGAATTTTATGTTTAAATACATTGTTTTTAAACTTTTAAGAATAATCTTAGTTTAATATCTCATAAACTAATAATATTAAAAAACAATACAAATGTTCTAACTGATCCTGAATCTAATGTATATGATACGATATGATACCACAAGTAATAAAAAACAATTTTATTTTAATTTAATACAATGATTAGAGTATAAAAATGTAAATGATTCTACCATACAATGTATAGAATCTCTTAATACAATATGTAATGAATGTATCGTAATAAAAACAATTACAATAGAAAAGAATATGAATAGAAAGAGGGAAAAATGAATTCATTTCTATTACAAAAGGAAGAATAAAAATAAAAGGTATTATAATTATTTTATCCCAAAGAGTAGGGTATCCACTCACCTTGGATAAAAGGTATGTCTTACCACCTCCCGGGTAAGCCCTCGATACGATGATCGACACGTCTGTCTTCTTATTTATGGAATCCCTCGACTTAGAATGAAATAATCACATTTGTATTTAAAATACTTCAAATCCCCCAATTCAATGATCGGAAGAACCAACTTCTTGTCCCCAAATCCATCTATCATTTTTACAATGATCAGTCACACAAAGTAATACAATGCACTTATTGAAATACAAGAACTCGGAACAAGCTGTTAACATCTTGTATCTTCAAGACTTTTCACACTAAGTAAGTGAGATCTCACACAATCTCTCTCTATATCTTGGAAGTTAAAAAAGTTTATATATATGGTTCAAATGACCTATTTTTTATAGACCATAAGTTACAATAGTCAAATTTCCTCCAACGGTCATATTCCTTTGTAAAATTTGGAAGGAATTCGACACCCTGTACTATAACGGTCAATACAAAACCGAATACATGAATTATTTTTATTGGTATATAACTATATTCATGAAATATTTTTGGTTAGAAGCTAGTAAGTACATAAGTATGAAGGAATGACTATGATGATGGGAAACATGTATGCAGTATTACAGTAAAACATGAGTACGATACATAAATTGGTTATGATGCATTTCATAGATAAAAAACATATCATAGTTATGATACGTAACATGATTATGATGCATAACATAATTACGATGTATATCATCGATACGATACATAGTTATGATGCATAACATGAAAATGATGCATATTATGATTACGATGAATATTATGGTTACGATGCATAATTTGATTAGGATGTGTAATGTAATTAAGATATATACCATGCATACAACACATGGTTATGATGCATAACATGAATACGATGCATATCATGATTACCATACATAGTTACGATGCATAATGATAATACAATGTATATCATGATTATGATACATATGGTTACTAAAACATCATATGTGGTTACAATTATAAAAAAATTTATGGGACTAAAACAATATATTTGATTACAATGAGAAACAACATATGTGGTTACAATAGAAAAAAATATATCTGGTTATTATGGAAAACAAAAAATATTACTACTATGTAAAACAACAGTATATTGTTATGATGAGAAACATGAAATTTTCAATTTCCAAAACAAAAATATCAATTGGAAAGTCGAAACATATTTGGACTCAACAATCTCCCCCTTTTTGGAAAGCACAAAACAAAACAAAAAATACAAACCTATCTCCCCCTGTTTTTAGTAACTCTTTTGAAAGTAATAGTGAATAAGACTAATTCCACCATATGGAAAATATTATCTCTAAGCATCATACTGCATTTACTTTTACTTTTGAGTTCTCCCCCTTAATAAGGTATTCACCCTTTTCCCTTTTTACTTAAGCAATTTATTTTTTTCAAAATCATTCTCCCCCTTTGTGATTTTCAAAATTAATATAAGAAAAAATTATTATCCTATAAGGAGTTAGAGAAATATAGTATGAATTAAAAGAAATGACATGAAATGAAATTAGTTTTCATTACAACAAGAGTTCAAAAATTCACTCTATCTCCTTTTGTTTTCCCAAGAGGTTGAATATTGAGAGCTTCATCTTCTTGAACTCTTTTCTGTCCTCCATCAATTCGCCATGTTCTTATTGATAAGATGTCTACTTTATATAATGTTCTTCAATAATATTTTATTGAATCACAAGCCTTTTTTCATGAAGCTGGTTGATTTATCCCTTTTGTTTAATCCTATCTTCATGTGAATTGAATCATACACTCTGAATTTGTAGGCCCTATTTAAGAATAGAACATTATTTGAAAGAAAAACAATCTCATTATATCCATTATCTTATTTTTCCTTTATATGGTCATTCTCTTCAGGGGATAAACCTTTCTAAGTACTCATTTATTGAAAGGCTTCTAAATTTTCATTCAAATCAGTGACCAAATTTTGGAAGAGTGAATGGATATCATTTACCCACATCAACAATTCATCAATATTGTCCACATGATACTTTATATTGTCATAAATGTTGTATGAACAATTAACAACTTTGTTACAAGCCTTTATATGATCGGTAACACATTTTTTGAATACTTTGAAATCAAATTCAAGATTTAAAAAAATTTCCATCAGAGTCTTGATAGAATATGTTCTTTAATTATGACTATTTAAAACGATATCTAGTATGGCATCAAATATTGGAAAGAAGAGGATAACATTTTACAATTTTTTCATCTATTGTTCAATGTATTGAATTCCCTTCACTATGATTTTCTTTTTGATTCTCTATCATCATTGTATTCTGGGAGATCACTAAAATGAGTTTCAATGCCGATTAATCTAGATTTTTTATTCAGATTCTTATCAGATTCTTCTTCATCTTTATCAAATATTTTAATTAATTTCTTGGAAGTATTATTTTGAGAAACTATTTTAGATGTATAAGGATCAGGAGATGGAAACTTAAAAGAGGGAACTTCTAATGATTCTGCAGAATGATCCTTTGATTTGTAGATTCATTATATTTTAATTATTCTTCTTCTAGTCCCTATTCTTATTCACCTCGTTTTGGTTCTCCTTCTTCTTTAGTTTCTTCATTGAGACTTTGAGTAGCTGATTTTTTATATGCCTATTTCTCTTTCCCTTTCTTTGATGAATCCATTTGGGTTTGAATAGGTGGTTCCCTTATTTTAGTTATGGTTATGGATTCCTTATTTATCATAAGAATAATATCTATATCAATACCTTGAGGCTTTCTTTTTTTATTCTTTTTAGGTTTTCTCTATTCATATTTTCACTGCTAGGGCTTCAGCTGGATCTAAACCAAATTGAGTATCACCTTTTTTCCATTCTTCTTTCTTCTTCCACCACTCTTCCACAACCTCATCCAATACATCTTTTTGTTTCTTTGATTTATTAGTGGTTTTATCCTTATTTACCATTATGTTTCTTGAATTTTATTGGGAATGAATTGAAGGTTTGTCACTCCCTTTAGCAATTTATTTTTTTTTTAATATTTCAGATCATTCTCAAACAATTTTTATTCTGGATTAAATCTTAACTTGAGTCTCCTGATTGTATCCTTACTGATGAGCGGATCCTTGAAAAATGTTAGATCTAACATAATTGATAAATTTCCCAAACATACACACTCTTTCAAAAAAATTCTTAGGATGGTGGGAAATAGGATCTGATGAGAATTTATGGAAATGAATTTATGTTTTTTTATTGTCAAAAAAATGATTCCCATAATATTGAACATCCTCATATTCACTAGTTAGTCAAGCACATAAACATCAGAAACTATTAGAGTTTTCTTATCACAATTTCTCTGTACTATGAAGCATTACATCTAGAGTGAAATGAGAATATTGTTAGGTGATAGATGATTTACCTTTCTCTTATCATCATGAATCTCAAAAACAAATTCCTCTACTTTACTTTTATCAAAATTACCATCTAGTTCTAGTAATTTGTGGGATGGAAAAAGGGAATCTCCCTATGGTAGAGCTCCTAAGAATGAATCCTATTGTTTTATTGAGGTTGTTTATTTCTTATCATACATCATAAATGATATCCTGAGACCATTATATATATCTATTGTTTTATATAATTGTAACAATTCCTCATAAAAAACAATGTCTTGATCTGATTCAAGTCCTTTAACACAAAGTGATTCCCACCCTTGGAAATTTATTATCCATTTCAAGGAATAATCTAATGTCTCATAAAAATATCTAGAGACTAATATTTCACCTAGAAATGTCATAGAAGATAAATATTTTGCTTAAATTTTCTTTGGAGACGAATCATTTGACTTCGACATGAAAGACGTGAAAAGAAATCTCAGACACTAATTTTTTTCTAGTTACGAAAGCTGAGGACTACTCTGACTATGAAAACTGAGCTAAAATATAATTACAAACAATTGATGGGTATTTATAGAGCATTAGATATTTGGTGAAAATTAGAGGAATTTTATATGGGATGGGAAAAGAGGGGTGATTTTAAAAAGTAATTTGACAATGAAGGTTAGATATAAAAGATCCAATGGTTTTGAATGACTTTGAACTCTTGAGGTTTTTATCAAAATAATATCATATTTTGAATGAATCTAATTAGGGGTTATATAAAAAATATATAATAACAACAATTTGAAATATCGATACCGATAAAACATGAAATCTATAATTATGAAACCAATAAACATGAAACTGATAATCATGAAACTCATAAAATAAAGAAATTATAAAATTTAAAACTGATAAAATGTAAAACCAATAAAATGTGAAACCGATAAAATATAAAACCTAGAAAATGTAAAATTGATAAAATGTGAAACTGATAAAATGTAAACTCAATGAAATATAAAACTGATAAAATGATGTAAACAACCCCTTTAAAAAAGTTTAACTTAATGTAAGGATATGGTTTAAAAAATAATTATATGTGAACAATTACATTATAGTGATCATTTATAGATTAAGTTTAATTTATTCAAATATATCAAAATATAATGGTATTGTGAAAATGTTATAAAGTTGTTCTTGTGTTCTGATGAATTGTAAAATAATATCTTCTTTTTTGTGTGTTATCTCTAAGAAAGTGATGCCCAATATCTATGTGTTTTGCACATGAGTGATGTGAAGGGTTTTTACTAATGGAAATGGCACTAGTATTATCACATAGTATTTATGTTTTGGAAAAACTCATTCCATAGTCAGTGAGTGTGTGTTTCATCCACAACACTTGGGCATAACAACTTCCAGCTGCTACATATTTCGCTTCAATAGTGGAGAGTACTATTGGATGTTTTTTTCATAACCATGAAACTAATAAATCTCTTAAGAAATTATATCTTTTGGATGTACTTTTTTCTACCCATTCTAAAACCACTAAAGTCATCATATGAAGTACTTTTAAAAACAAACTCGTTTCCAGAAGAATAAAATATTCCTAAATCCATGGTTCCCATTAAGTAGCCAAAATTTCTTTTCACTACATTCAAATAAGATTCTTTTGGATTAGATTGATATCTTGTACATAATAATACTGAAAACATTATGTCTGGATGACTAGCTGGTTAGTATAAAAAACTTCCTATCATACCTCTAAAAGATTTTTGATCTAATAGTTTCCCAACATCATCTAGATCAAGTGTATTTGATGTACCAATTGAAGTTATTATACTTTTTGTGATATCATATCCTTAATTTTTAATTAAATATTAAATATATTTATGTTTGGTTATATAAGTTAATTTTGGTTTTTGAGAGAATTGAAAACCTAAAAAAATGTTAACTCAACCATTATACTCATTTAAAACTCATATTTCATGATATTCGCAAAAGAATCAGATATAGATTGATGAGTTGCTCTGAATATAATTTCATCAACATAGATTTGTATAATAAAAATATTTTTGATATCCATTTTTATAAAAATAGTCGGATTTGTAGTTCCTTTATCATAATGGTTTTGTAAAATAAATCATGTAAGTATATCATGCCAAGATCTAGGGGATTATTTAAAGCCATACAAAGGTTTGTTAAGTTTGAAAACATAATCAAGATGTTTTGAGTCTACAAAACCAGAATGTTGTTCTAAAAAAACTTCTTCTTGCACATATCCATTTATAAAATCACATTTTACACCCATTTGAAAAATATTGAAGTTAAATAATGCTGTAAAGGCTAATATAATATGAATAGAATAAATTATAGATATTGGAGAACAGGTTTCTTCATAGTATATTCCCTCCTGTTTATTATATAATTTTTCAAAAAGTGTTGCTTTATTTCTTATAATGACACAATTTTCATCACATTTGTTTTTGAAAATCGATTTTACAATTATTACAGTTCATTCTTTACGTCTTTCAACCAAGTTCTATATATTATTCCTTTCTAATTCATTTAGATCATCTTGCAATTATTTAATCCATTCTTCATCACCTAAGGCCTCATTAAAAGTTTAAGGTTCAAATTAGGATAGAATAGAAAGATATTATATTTCATTTGTCAATGAATTTATAGTCCTTACAAGTTGATTTACATCAGTAATGACATTATCACTTGGATGATTCATAAGAAATAATTGATTTGGGTTTTGTAAAAACATTTCATCATCATAATGTAGAATTTCATCTAGGGTAAATATTTCAGAAACATTTTCTGGAGTATTTCCCTTTTCATAAAAGTTTTCAATAAATGTTTGATAATTATTTTTTGAAAAAAAATCTGTAGATTTAGATAGTGGTTGTTTAAAAATAAAAGTATCTGTTTCATGAAATTTAACATTCACTGTTTCCTCAATAGTACAATTGTTTATGTTGAAAACTATATAAGACTTAGATGTAGTGGAATAACCTATAAATATTCCATCATCGGATTTGGGTGAAAATTTATGTAGATTATCTTTAGTATTCAATATGAATACATTAAATCTTGATACTCTGAAATAAAAAACATTATGTTTTCGGCCAGTCCATAATTTATAAGGTGTTTTATTTACAAAAGGTCAGTTAAAATCAGTTTATACTATAAAAAAGCAGTAGTTACATCTTCAGATTAGAAAATGAGTATGTACTCAACATGGTTCTTTTCATTTCCTGAAGAATATTATTTATTCATTCAACAACACCATTTTTCTAAGGATTTCTTAAAGATGAAAAGTTGCAAGTAATACCATTCATACTACAAAAAATTTCAAAATCCAAATTTTGAAATTCCCCAATATGATCACTTCGAATAGTTATCAGTGGTAGGTTTTTCTCATTTTTAACATGGGATCTAAAATTTTGAAATAGAAAAAGGCTTCCGATTTATTTTCTAGAAAATATACCCATGTAATTCGAGTGTAGTCATCAACTAAAAAAAATATAATATTTCCCCCCAATCCTTCTAGTTTCTGTAGGACCAAGAAGATCTATGTGCACTAGCTGTAATGAATGATTAGTTGAATATTAAATAATTGATTTACAGCTAGTTTTACATTGCTTTTCATATTGAAAAGGATCAGAGGATTTTGAATAATAAAACATGTGATCCGATAGATCCTTAACAAGTATTTTCTTTGAGATTTTAAAAAGGTTCTTAAGGTTACAATGTCTTAAACTTCTATGCCATAACCAAGACCAGTCTTCCATTTCACATAATCAAGGTATGTATTAGATCCTAAGGTCTTCTAAGTTAAGTGTGTATACATTCTTAGGCCTATGGGAAGTGAACATGAATTCATCCTTTCAATTGTGAACAGAACATCTGTCATTCCAAAAATATCATAAGGTAACCTTCATCACATAATTACCTTATACATATGAGGTTGTGCCAAAGACCATTAAAAAAACATTTAATATTAAAACTTTTCCTAAACGAACTATATTACCGATACAAATGATAATTCCTTGATAATTGTCTCCAAATGTCACTCTTCGACATTTCATTTTAATTATCATTTCAAAGAAATATTTTAGTCCAGTCATATGTCAAGAATATCTACTATCCATGTACCAAATATTCGTGTTGTTGGTACACTATTTTTTTCCATAAAAAGAAACAATTAGTATTTCTGACCCAAACCTGTTTAGATCTGGAAATTTTAAACAAAAGAACATTTGGAATCCATCTTTGTTTTGCAAATTAATCTTTATTAAATCTTAAATATTAGGTTTTATTAAGGAAAAAATTTATTTCCCAATTTCCACCACTTTGACATTTAGTGAAAAATATGCCACTTTTAGGAACGAAAAGGTTATGTCTAAAAATATGTTTTGAGAAAAATAACCTATTCCAGAATTATTTCTAAGAGAATGAATTTGATAATACATCTGGTAAATGTTCTATTTACAATATTTAATGTTTGTTAAATGTTTCTTAATAGAAAAAATTTCAGATTTTAGTCTAATGACTAAATTTCCATTCTCACAAGAAATTATTTTCAATTTGTTATTTGTTTCTTAATCATTTTTCTCTCAAAAAAGTTTTTCAAAGTGCATAAAAATTTTATTATTCTCAAACATTACTTCTATAAGGTTTTTTGAAACATTTACTAAATCATGAATTTTCTAACCAAGATCTTATAAAAGATATGATACTTGTTTTGTAAGGATATATATTCTAGAATTTTCCTTATCAAGATTTTTCTTGAGTTTGAAATTCTCATTCTCAAGTATTTTGGAAAACTGGATAATTTTTCAAAAGAAGGTAGATTTTATTCTATTGAAGAAGATTCTTCATCCAAAGAGTAAGAATATTTCTCATCAGGGTAATTACAATTACAGGATTCACTTGTAAGAGATTCTCTATTGTGTAACTTATCCATGAGATAATGATTTTATATAGGTAGTCTGGATAAATGTCTGATATTCTTACGAACAAAAGATTCATATTCAAAAGACTCATATGTTGAATCACCACCAATTTCACTCCAAGTATCATTTGCTTTCAATTATTTCTTAGTCTTAAACTTGTAATAATTTTAATTGTTTCTTTCAAAATATTTATACTTCATGTGTTTTCTTTTAATAAAAGTACAATATGGTCTAATATGACCTACTCTTTTATATTAATAATAAGTTATATCTCAGTCTTTTTTATCCTTTCTATATTTATTTTTGAGTCTGTACTGAAAATATTTCTTTCCCACAATCTTGTTCATTCATTAAGAAAGATTAGATAGTTCATTCCCTGAATGAATACTTTCATTGGATTCTAAAATAAAAAACAACTTTCTTATCTTGGGATCTTGTAACCCTTTCTAGTTTATTGGCTTTAGATGTAGTAGTAAAAGATTCACTTACATTACCATTCTTCTTATTATTAAAATATGAATCTCTTTTCATTCTTGTCTCATGTTGTAAGAGAGTACCAAATAATTCATTAAGAGTGATTTGTGTAACTTCCCAGTTCTCATCAATAGTTGTCCTTTTCGATTCCCACTCATTGGGAATTATATCAATTATCCAGTCCATTAGAAATTCATCATCAAGACGTTTTTCTACCATATATTGATGAAAATTGAAAATTGTCATAAATATTTGTTGCAATTTACAAATAGGTTCTCCATAAGAAAATAAAATACCATGATATTCAGAACTTAACATAGCTCTTCTAGTTTCTATCACTTTAGAAGTTCCAAAATATGCAGCTTAAATTTTTTTCCAAATATAGTTTGCTGATTCACATGATGATATCTGACTATATATGTTCTAGGGTATAGAAGATAATAGGGTATTTCATACCTTGTAATTTAGTTTATAATCTAGTTTCTCTTGGTTAAGGTTCTTACTTCCTTGTATGGAATTTTGTAATCACCAGTGATCATCAACAAATTATGTACTCCAGTATTAATAAAAAATTTCTTCATTAAATTTCTCTAGTACTCGTAATAATTCTCATAAAAAATAGGTGGTCTAGTAGGGTTTATATTTTCAATTAATCCAATATTCATTTCTTCTATATTATAAGAAAACACTTTTCCACTCCACACGTTAGTGTAGTAAGTAAATATAAACGACAGGTTCATATCAAAAATATATCTATCTTACGAAAACAAGTAAAGAAAGTAAAACAAATCAGTGTTAACCTCCCTCTGTTACTAATTATTGGATTTAAATATAGATGTAAAAGTATAAGAGATAGCATAATATAATAGGGGTGAATTTTATGTTTTAAAACATTGTATTTAAACTCTTAAGAAGAATCTTAGTTTAAGATATATTAATCTAATACAATTTTAAAAACAATAAAAATGATCGAGATTATCTTGGATACTATGGATATGATATGATATGATACCACAAGTAACAAAAAACAATTGTATTTGAATTAAATACAATGATCAGAGTATAAAAAATTTAAATGATTCTACCATACAGCTGCTAAAATCGCTTAATACAATATGTAATGAATGTATTGTAATTTAAAAAATTTCAATAGAAAAGAATATGAATAGGAAGAGGAAACAAAATGATTCCCTTTCTATTACAAAAGTCAGAAAAAAAAATAAAAGGTATTACAATTATTTCATCCAAAATAATACAGTATTCTTTCACCTAGGATAAAAGGTATGTCTTACCACCACCCGAGTAAGCCCTTGATACCATGATCGGCACGTGTGTCTTCCTATCCACAGAATCCCTCGATTAATATGGTAATTAGAACCTTTTTATTTCAAATACATTAATTCCCTTGATACTACGATCGGAAGAACCGTCTTCCTATCCCCGAAATCCCTCCATTTTTATCAGAATGATCAGTCACACAATGAAATACAAAGGTCTTATTAAAATACCAATAACTAGAAATGAGTTGTTCACATCTTGTATCATCAAGGATTTTCCCATAAATCTAGAGATATGTCAGAAAGTCTCTCTCTATAAATTGGAAGATAGAAAATTTGATATCTCTAGTTCGAATGACCTGCTATTTATAGGCATTTGGTTCTAACAGTCATATTTCCTCCAACGGTCACATTTTTATAAAAAAAATCGGAGGAACTTGGACACATGGAATTATAACGGTCAAAACAAAATAGAATAAATGAAATTTATTTTATTGGAATATAACTATCATCATGAAATCATTCTGGATAGAAGATAGTAAGTATAGAATAATAAATGGATGATTATGATGAATAAAAATGTGAAACATGTATGCATTGTTAGAGAAAAATATGAGTATGATACATAACATGGTTACGATGCATATCATAAATACAAAACATAGCATAGTTACGATGCATAACATGATTATGATGTGTAACATAATTACGATGTACATCTTGAATACGATACACGGTTACAATGCTTAACATGAATACAATGCATATTATGATTACGATGCATATCATGGTTACGATCCATAAAGTGATTACGATATATAATATAATCACGATGTATATCATGGAAACAACACATGGTTATGAGGCATAACATGAATATGATGCATTTCATGATTACGATACATAGTTATGATACATAACGTGAATATGATGAATAACATGATTACGATAACTATGGTTATGAAAACATCATATGTGGTTACGATTGAAAAAAAATATGGGACTAAAACAACATATGTGATTATGATGATAAACAACATATGTGGTTACGATGGAAAAAACAAATATTATTTTGATGAAAAACATCATATGTGACTACGATGTAAAACATAAGTATATGGTTATAATAAGAAACATGGAATTTTTGATTTCCAAAAAACAAAAATATCATTGGGAAAGTTGAAACATATTTTGACACAAAAATCTCCCCTTTCTAGAAAGCACAAAACAAACCAAATAATAAATAATTATCTCCCCCCTGAGTTTAGTAACTCTTCTAAATGTAATAGTGAATATGACTAATTCCACCTTAGGATAAATATTATATCTAAGTATCTTATTCTCTTTACTTTTACATGGGAGTTCTCATGCTTAATAAAGAATTTACCCCTTTTCATTTTTATGAAAGAAATTTCTTATTTTAAAAATCATTCTCCCCATTTGTGATTTTCAAAATGAATAAGGGAAAAAATTCTTTTCCCGCAAGAATTTAGAGAAACAAATTACAAAATAATAAAAATTACAGGGAATGAAATAAATCTTTATTACAACAAGAGTTCAAAAATTCATTCTTTCTCCTTTTGTTTTTCCAAGATGTTGAATACAGAGAGTATCATATTCTGGAATAATTTTCAATCCACCATCAAATTTTTATATTCTTCTTGATGATCCTTTAGATTTATATAATGTTATTTAATAATCATTTCTTTTTTCCGAAGCCTTTTTTTCTGAAACCGATTGATTGCTTCCAATGCTTTAATGCTAACCTTATGTGAATTTAAATCATCCACTATGAGTCTGTAGGTTTTCCCAAAGATTACCACTCTATTTGAAAGCAAAATAATCGAATTACTTCTATTCTCCAATTTTCCTGTATATGTTCAATCTCTTTAGAGGATATTCCTTTTGAGGAACTCAGTATTTTAAAGGCTTTTACTTTATCATTCAAATCAGTGACCAAATTTTAGTAGACTTAATAGAGATCATTAACCTACATAAACAATTAATCAAGCCTGTACACATGATACTTGAGATTATGATCGATGTTTTATGAACAATTAAAAACTTTGTTACTAGCCTTGTTGTGCTCAGTAGCATGTTCTTTGAATATATTAAAATTGGATTCACAATTTAGAAACATGTATATTAGAGCCTTGAATGAATCCGTTATTTCATTAAGACAATTTTGAAATGATATCTAGTATAGATTCAATTTTTGGAAATATGGGGATAAATTTTTCCAATCTGTTCATATCTTGTTCAATGTATTGAATTCCCTTCATTGTGATTTTTCTTTCTGAATCTATATCTTTATTGTATTCTGGGAGATCTATAAAATTAATTTCAATGTCGATAAATCCAGATGGGTGATTCCGATTCTTATCGGATTCTTCTTCTTCTTTATTGGAGATTTTAATGACTTTCATTGTAGTATTCTTTTGTGAAGCTCCTTTATGTGTCTAAGGATTAGCAGATAGAAACATAAAAGATGGAACATCTGATGATTCTACGGAATGATTTCTTTTATTTTCAGCTTTATTCTTTTCTAATTCTTCTTCTTTATATCCTTGTTCTTATTCTCCATGTTATTCTTCTTCTTCTTCATTTTCTTGATTGAGACATTGAGTATCTGATTATTCTTATGCATGTTTCTCTTTCCCTTTCTCTGATGAATATGGTTACATTTGAATAGGTGGTTCATTTATTCAAATTACTGTTCTAGACTCCTTATCTATCTTATGAATACTTTCAATATTAATATCTTGAGTATTTCTTTTCTTCATTCTCTTCTTCCATTCTTATTTTTTAAGGATTCCTCAGTTTTTATTTTCACTTCTAGGGCTTCAGCTGGATCCAAACCAAACAGAGGTTGACCTTGTTTCCATTATTCTTTCTTCTTCATCCACTCTGCCTCAACCCCATCCAATACTGCATTTGTTTCTTGGATTCTTTAATGGTTGTATCCTAAGCTACCTTTATTTTTCATGAGTTTTATTTGGAAGGCTTTGATGGGTTTTCACCCCCTTTATCTATTTATTTTCCTTTTTCATCTTGCAGATATTTCTCAATCATTTTTGATTCTGGATTGAATCATAAATTCAGCCTTCGGATAGTATCCTTACCGATGAAAGGATCCTAGAATGTTTTCAGATCTGATTTAATTGAGACATTACAAAAATATAGGCACTATTTCAAAAACTTGATCAGGATGATGGGAAACATGATTAGCTGAGACTTTATGGAATCAAATTTAAGATTCTTCATTGTTTGGAAACTTAATCCCATAAGATTAAACTTCCTCATATTCACTAGGTATTCAAGAAAATAAACTTCAGAAACTTTCATAGTTTACTTATCACCATTTCTCGGTACTAGGAAGCCTCACATCTAGGGGAAATGAGACAATTGTGATCTGATTTATTATTTACCTTCCTCTTATCATCATGATTCTCAAAAATAGATTCCTCTACATTCCTTTTATCCAAATTCCCATCATGTTTCAGTTATTTGTTTGATGGAAAAAGGGAATCTACCAATGGTGAAACTCAAAGGAAAGAATCATCTTATTTTATTAATTTTGTGTATTTATTATCATACATCATAAATGATATCTTTAGACCATTATATATCTCCATTTTTTATAGAATTGTAACACTTCCTCATAAAACACAAAGTCTTGATCTAATTCAGGTCTTTTAACATAGATGGATTCACACCCTTTGAAATTTATTATCCTTTTCAACAAAGAATCAAATGTCTCACAATAATATATAGAGACTAACCATTCACCTCAAAAGGTCATAGAAGAGAATTATTTTGGAGATATTTTCTGTGGAGATTAAGCATTTGACTCAGACATGAAAGACATGAAATACAATCTTGAACACTAATGTTTTTCTTGGTTACGAATGCTGAGGACTTATCTAATTAAAAAAACTAAGGTGAACTCCGATTACCAACCATGTTGGGTATTTATAGAGAATTAGAAATTTGGAGAAAATTAGAGGAATTCGATGTGAGATGGGTTTGGGGGCCTTTAAAAAGTAATTTTAATGTAAATATTAGATCTAAATGATCCAATGGTTGACAATGACTTTTAACTCATGATTTTTTCCTTAAAAGAAACTCATATCCAAAATGAATCCGAATAGGGGTTAAATGAAATAATTTAAATACCAACAATATGAAATATAATGGAAGAAATTAGTTTTTAGAAGTTGTACCTATCCGAGTATGAGGATAGATAAATTGGTTTCAGGATATTGTTCTTATGATAATAAAACAAAAAAAATATAATACTGAAAATCATATGAAACCAATAACAATTATAAGACTGAAAAAATGTTATAACACTAATAAAATATTCTAATGCTGAAAAAATAATCTAATATTGATAAAACCTGCGACTGATAACTATAAATCCAATAAACCTGAAACCGATAATCATGAAATTGATAATATATAAAACTGATAAAATGTAAAACCGATAAAATGTGAAACTAATAAAATGTGAAACTGAAAAAATGTAAAACTGAGAAAATTTTAAACCAAGAAAATGTAAAACTGATAAAATGTTAAACCAATAAAATTTAAACCTGATAAAATATAAAACTGAAAAAATGATGTAAAATCCCCCTTTGAAAAGAAGTAACTTATTCGAAGGAGATGTTTTAACATGAATATGATGCATATCATGATTATGATATATAGTTATGATGCATAACATGAATATGATGCATATCATGATTATGATACATATGGTTATGAAAACATAATATGTGGTTACGATTTTAATAAAATTTTCGAGACTAATAAAACATATATGATTATGATGAGAAACAACATATGTGGTTATGAAGGAAAAAAATATATCTTGTTACGAAGGAAAACAACATATATGATTATGATGTAAAACAATAGTATATGGTTATTTTCAGAAACATTTTTTGATTTCCAAAACAAAAATATCAATGGGAAAGTTAGAAAATATTTTGACTCAACACTATTTAGACACCACCTCAAAATATGGAGGTTCAGTTATCTATAAGAAAAACAACTGGGGTAGTTATTGTTTCAAAAGTATATAACTCCACCCCAATTTATATATGTGGAATGAACATCCCATAAAATATTATCTTACTTCATTTGGTGAAGAATGATTCTATTCTGGGTATGGATTGTCTATCTTTATATAAATCCAACATAAACTATTTTGAAAGGGATATTAGTATTCACATCTCGAGGCATCCTATAATTGGTTATAAGTGTAAGGACAAGAATGAATCTATTTCAGAAAAAAAATCTCATGTGTGGATATTATTTCATTATGAGATAGAATATTAAGTTCAAAGTATTGATACAAAGGATAGATTCTTTCTCGGTGATATGCTTATTGTGAAGGAATAATTTGGAATGTTACCCAATTATTTATCTAGTCTTCCTCCTGACAGATAGTTTCAGTTCTAATTTGATCATATTTCTTGATCTCTTATTTTTTTTAAACACCTTATAGAATGGTCATGGTTGAATTGGATGAATTAAAGAAGTAGATACAACATAATATGGGAATGGTTTTTATATGCCCAAGTTCTTAACCATAGGGTACACCAGTACTCTTTATGAGAAAAAAGAATGTATTAATGTGCCTCTATGTTGATTATCATGATCTCCAAAAAATAGGATAAAGAAAAATTATCCCCATACACTGATAGATGAATTTTTCGATCAGCTAAATGAGGCCAAATATCTCATTAAGGTGGAACTTTGGTCGGGATATCAATAATTAAAGGTATATAAGAAAGGTACTCTAAATACTTCCTTCTAAATGAGTTTTGGGCACTATGAGTTCATAGTGATTCCCTTTGGACAAACTACTGTTACATCAATTTTCAAAGACTTTATGAGTAGAGTCTTTATAGATTACCTTGAAAAATATATAGTAGTCAGTATTACTAATGTTCTGATATACAACAAGAGCAAGGAGTTACCATATAAGAATTTGAATACTATACTAAAAACATTTTGAGGGGAGAAACTCTAGAGAAAGTACAGTAAATGTGAGTAATGGATGGATGAAGTGTCATTTTTGGGGCATGTTATCATGAGTAAAAGAATATATGTGGACCGTTCGAAGAAAAAGGGGATCAAAGAGTGTCCTATGAGAACATCTACAATGGAGATCTATAGTTTCATCTATCCTGCTGTTTATTATCAAAAACAATTAAGAACCACTCATGATTTTTAAACCCATTAACCAAGATGAATTAAAAGGGAGTAATGTTTATTATGTACTAGTGAATGTCAAGACTGTTTCAAAGCATTGAAAAAGAGTCTAATGACTATACCAGTACTCAGACATCAGATAAATGGTGAACTATTTTTTGTATATAATTAGTCTCCAATGAAGGTATTAGGTTTTGTATTGGTGAAAAATATTAAATTGATAGAATATTCCTCTAGGAAGTTGTAAATTTATTATCAGAACTACCCCACACATGATCTGGATTTGTTGGATGTGATCTTTGTGTTAAAAATATTTCAGCAATATCTCTATGGGGAGAAGTGTGAGATATATACTAGATGTAAGAGCCTAAAATATATATTCAAAAATCAAGAGCTTAATATGCTCCATCAAATATGGTTAGAGGTCATCAAGTATTAGTACTGCTCAATCACCTATTATCCTTGTAAGGGAAATGAAGTGGAAGATTCTCTAAGTAAAAAGGATCTTGTAACATTATCAATGATTATAACTAAGAAGGATCCAATCTTCTTATATTTTAAAAGTATTGACACTTGAATTAGTAAGAAATGAACATCATCAACCCTTTCTCAGTTGTTTTTCATCCATCCCTTATAAGGAAAATAAATTATTATTAAATAAATGATGAGGCAATTTAGGAAAATTTGTAAATTTTCACAAATGGGAAATCCTCAAAGTTCAAAATTGATGAAGAACGAGTCGTAAGATTTGGGTTAAGATTATGTGTACCATTCAATATAGAGATAAAGAAATATATTTTTAATAATGAACATTGGTCAACCTTGCCAATTCCCCCACAGAGAACAAATGTATTGAGATCTCTAAGAGCACTATTGGTGGGAAAATATGATGAAGAATATCACTAAATATAAATATAGGTGACTGGTATGTCCGAAAGTAATGTCTGAAAGGATAATGTATAAGGGTACGATGCAATGATTACCCATACTAAAATGGAAATAGGAAAACATCCCCGTGGAATTTTTAGCTAGAATTGGATATAAATCCATATGAAACAAATTTGTATTGGTTGATTTGTATCTTCTTATAATTATAGCTTACTTTATCACAATTTGAGAGGAAATATCACTCGAAAAACTTGCATAGATATACATCAAATAGGAGGTGAGGTATTATGGAGTAACACTATCAATTATATATGATTGAGATCTGAGATTTAACTACAAGTGTAGTAAATGTATTTACCATACTCTAGAAAAAGAACTAAACTTCGATACATTCTATCGTCATCAAACTAATGACCATTCTAAATGTAATATTCAGACAATATATGGCATGTTGAGAGCATGTTCTAGAGACATAAAGGGTGTAAGGGACCAAAATCTACCTTTAGTTGAGTTATCCTACAATAGTATTCTACACTCATACATACAAATGGATCCATATGGAGAACATTATGAGAAAATATTCATAACACTGACATGCTGGGATGATATTGGTGAACGTAAGCTTCTAGGACCTGAAATGGTCAAAGAACTAGTAAAAATGTGATAAACATTCAGCAGAACATCTGAGCTACCCAAAGTTGATAGAAGAGATATGATTAAAATCCTTGAGTGGACCTAGATTTTAATATTGGAGACAATGTATTCCTCTACATATCTCTCAGGAAGAGGATCATGATATTTGGTATGAATGGAAATTTAAGTCATTGGTACGTTGACCCCTTCATGATTCCCAATCCTGTTGGAGTTTTGGCTTATCGACTAAGTCCTCTAACAACCTTGTATCAAGTACAAGATGTATTCCATGTATTTATCTCATGTAAGTTCATACTAGATCACTCATATGAATTGAATCTGGTGGTGATATAACAAGAGAATTGCCTCTCATATAGAGAGAAACCGGTGAGGATCTTGGACAATTGATATAATGTTTTATGAAACAATACTAATCATATTTTCAAACTACTATGGAGGAACCATAAGTATGAATAGGTGACATAGGAACTGAATGAAGTAGAAAAGTAGAATTACCCCAAGTTGTTTTCACATAGAATGTAAAAAACATTTTTGAGGGAGAAATTTCATAAGGGGTAAAGATGTAATGACTCGTAATTTTATCAATGGAAATTCTCTTATTATGATTATTTCATATGGTATAAATCACATAAAATCACATATAGAACACAAAAAAATTATAAATTAATAATCAATGCAATAAATGATATTTATAGAAATTAAAGAACATATACCAATGGAATAGAAACTTGATTGTTGGAATAGTAATTTGGCCATTAAGAATAGTAAATCGGCCAATAGAATAATAACCTCTCCTTTGAAAGTATAAATAATATTTCATTATTTAATATATGAAAAAGGATATATATATATATATATATATCTTAATATATTTTAATTAATGTTTTGTAAATGATAAATTATGTTTCCGTATTTTTGTGAAACGTAATTGTTTATTTACAATTTCATAATTAATATAACGATTTAAAATAAAATTTATTTTTATAAAATTTATTCATAAAATAATATTGTTTTCTTACAACTTTAAGTTAATTTTTTGATACCTCAATTAATTTTTCAATGTGTCATAAAATCTATCCTAATATTAAAATCAGTATTTTTTTAATAAATGTTGATTTTAAATAAAAATGAAATTTCTCATATTTATAAAATTAATTTTATAAAATTGAGTAATATTTTGAAATCTATATGATGAAAATTTTTTGGGGTGAATCTTTCTTATTTTTTTAAAAGATTTTATTTTCTAGTCAAATGTGAAATATGATAGTTTATTATATTTAACATTATAAGTAAAAAATGACTTCTTCTATCATGGTTGAATCACTGATGTTGTTTGTGGCCATTATTTTGAAATCACAAGATCTATTTACTTTATGTTATCTTAAAAATAAATAATATTTATTGTCTTGAGCCAAAATAATAAATGAATGAATAAGATAATAAAAAACCCCTCTCCTCCCCCAATAAATACCATCCCTCGCCGCCTCTCATACTCAAACCATATAATCATTAGAGCATGATTATATTCTATCCAATTACACTTTTAACCCACATCCTCATGTTATGGTCCTTCCAGTCACACCAAATGACAATTTCCAAGCACCTTAAGGAGGTTCTCAAGGGGGTGGGGGTACGCAAGAGGTAAAAACCTCCCTCTTTTCCATTAAATGTATTTTCTTTTCTTATCCTTCCCAAACCTCCCCTATCAGAAGAAAATTATATATCTATAATCATATATATATATATATATATATTATAATTTATTGTGTTAATGTGATATCTAACATCCAATCTCTTATCATTTCCTTGAAAAAACGAAAACATCATTCATGATGAGTCGATTCACCACCTCAATGGATGATGATTTATAATTTTCTATTACCACCTTCATGGATGGTCAAAAAACCATTATAATAGTTAAACTAGATTGAAAAAACTATATGAATTTTTTTTTGGAACAAATATATATACATTATATTAAACAATAAAATTAAACTAGTTTGTGATAATCAAAATTTTTTCAAAATAAACTAACATTCATCATTAACATTTTATCTAATGAATCATTGTCATATTTGAAAAAAAATGATATATCAGAAAATTTAAAATTATATAGGTCTATCAATATGATATAATTTTACTTTTGGAATTTTTATTCCAATTGACAAGAAGTCACATAATTAAACTCAAGGGAACCAATCATAAAATCATGAAACCAATGTTTCCCAAATGATGAAATTTAAACTTATAACTCATCAAAAAGGTTATAAATGAAATTTTAAAAATCTAATAAATAATGTACATATATAATATAAACTAAATTAAATAATTAATGGAAACAATTTTATTATCTAGGACATTAAGTACAAGTGAAAAGTAGTTTCATGCATAAGGTAATGGATTCTCTTCAAACCCACATTTTTTTCGGGTTATACTTTCCCTCTCTTTAACCAAATGTAATTATTATTTATTTTTATTTAATCATCACATAATTTTTTATTTGTTTCAAAAATATGTACCTATCTCAATTATTGTCTTTTTGATAGGGAAATACTTGTTTTATAATGTATCCTTTTCAATTCCTTTGGATAAATAGGACTGATTAATGGGAAGATACTAATTTTTTACCCAATATCAAGTACAATCCATAATATATTTTAAGACACCATTATTTTTCCAATTTATCTATTTTTATCCTGGAAAGCTATATTGGTTAATTTCTTGTTTTATTCAAATAATTTTTCCCTTTTATCTTTAAAGACTCTTTTATATTTTCCACTAAATCATACTAACGTGGATCATTTCTAAGGTGTCCTAAAAACAATTTTTACTTGTTTAAACTTAATTTGGATATGATTTATCATGATTTGTGCTTATATTCTACAATTAATGTCCTCATATTATTAAAATACATTCATTACTGGACACTATTATGATATTAGCTTTGGTTATTCTTTATTAAATTATTATGAATCACATTTCTTTCCATGGGTAACCTTTAAGTTTATTCATTATGTTTGATTATTCATGTGGAACAGATTTTCATGAACATGTTATGATCGGTGTTCCTAGATAAATATCAAATACATTGGGTAATTTTCTAGTCTCATGAGATGTTATGTTGGGATAGGTAGTAAACCTGATTCCTTTCGGGGACTTTTTCCACCATGTGATATAGTCTTGGTACTTATCATTGACTCATATTTATGTTATTATATATATTGCATTCACATTTATATGATACAATAATTATAATATCCCATGTTCTAAATGTTATTATTCCATATTTTTATTCATGTTCAATGCCTTTTTATGTCATCGTATTATTCCTTCTAACCTATGTGTTCATATTTATTCCTATGATCACTCCCTTTCTAGGATATTTAGGTTATCCATTTGTTCATTTATTCAAAATATTATCCTACAAATATGTAAGAGTTAAATGGAATATAGGATCCCATTATAGAGATTAAATAAAATATATTTTTATTCTAGTTTCATTATTTTTATTAATGTACCAAATCTTCCAAATAAACTAGACTTTATGATCCATGGGTTTTTATTTTATGGATAATTATGCATAAAATCATGTAATAATGTGTAAAAATTGATAGGGTCACTATAAATATAATATCTAAGACCACATGGGACTATCAACACTTAGAACCATTATATCATCAAATCTTTCTATAGTAGTAATCATTATCCCGCTACATGAATGATTTTATCATATATTTATATTTTTTATTACATGTACCTTATTTCCAAAAATACAACCAATGTTACTTTATAAATTAAACATATCTTTTCTCCACTTTCCTGAATTTTAACTTCCTCTGGAGTTTTATCAATTTTATAATATATACCCACCTTCCACATTCAAATAATTTAAAGATAATTTCCTTGATTATAATTAATGAATAGATTCACTAAGGATTAGATCAATAAAATCATTTAATTTTAATTTAGATGTTCCATATAAACTACTCAATACTAAAACTGTCACATCCTAACTATCTAATATTTATGATAAAAGAAATAATTTATTCATTTCATTGATAATATAAATTTTTACTGAACTCAAATGTCTTGAAATAATATTATATTCATGAATATGATCTACGATTAACTTACCATCACCCATATTCGTTTTTAATGATATACACAAAAAATAAATGAATATGATCTATGACTAATGTTCCCTTACAAATCATAAGGTTGAATCGTCTATATAATATGATAAACTTTTCTGATTTTGATGGATTCTTGTACGTGATCAAAATAGATGTCATCAATAACCAAATTTTCATCTATGCATTGATATTGAACAAATAAAATGTATTATATGTCAGGAATATAACTTCTAGTATCTACCTATACAAAAAATACCAATCAATATCTAATATATGTTTTAGATTCCCCCCCCCCCCCAACAATGGCAGGTATATATTCGTTTGATACAAATCACCATTGAGCTGTATTTTAGATAATCTGATTTAGTTTCCATTGAAGCAGTCTATATTCACATTTCTGTAATCTATAACCATTATTTTTGAAAATTTTCCACCTCTTAATCTAATATAAATCACTTATAATATTTTTTAGTAATTATTGAATAAAAAGTTGAAACAAAACAAAACTCAACATCATATAAATTTAGGTGGTTCATTAGAAATAACATTTCTCTATAAATGGGACATAGAATTCACTATTTCATGAGAGATATATATAGATTCCATTATAATAGAGTGAAACATCCAGTTCCAGTAAAAAATATAATTTCAATAAGTGAATATTATCATATGATAAAATTCTATAAAGAAACTACCTATATATGAAATGATTTTTCTAAATCCTCTATATACACATAAATGTGAAATGTTTACCCCCAAATGTTCAATTGCATCACACATCTGTTATTTATTTCAATTATCTAGTATGATCCCCATGAAAAATTAGTAATTTTAACTCCATGTTATTTGTGAAAAGTCCATGAAACTAGCATGTCTAAATACACATTTTTCATTAACCCCTTGAGAAATTTAAAAAAAATACTCATTGTGAACCACAATTTCGTCTCTAATTTTTTTGGGGCCTCTAGTCCACAATCATTGTTCCTTTAAGGTTGTGGTGTAAAAACCCTATAACCACTAATGAACATATAAAAAAGGATAAAAATTTTAATTGATGTCAGATATACAATACAGTCCTCATCACTTGGGGATCCATATATTTCAATAGTCACTATTACAAATATTTTAAATTATAATGCAATCATGATGTATTTTCTTATTATAGGGTTAGTTCTATTAGAAATTACACTGAAGGATGTGAACGATTTATGGGATTTTCAAAATTTTAAAACATTTTCCATTGAATTTATTATACTAATGAACTTTATGAAATATATAGGGATGTAATTCATGGTATATAATAATGGGTTTTATGCACTTTTGTTTTAACATTCTTTTAATAGAGAATAAAGTATTATTGGTTATATTTTTATCTTGTCTTTATTTATTTATACCTAATTTATAAATATTAAAATAAGTAACTTAGAAATATACAATTCATACTTATATATGGGATGATACATGGAATAGGGTTAAAATTTACACTATAAACCTTTCTATTATCTCTGTTTTAAGTCCCATCCCAAGATCAGATACCCTTTTTCCTAGAAAACCCAAATAAATCATCAATAATGAAACCCAAAAATATATACTAAATATATTATTGATTAAAAATTGTTACATACTAACCATATCATTAATACTTCCATGTTTATGATAAGATCTTGAGAAACCATGAAATATTTCCTCCAATGTACATGGGGGTGAGGAAAATCAATGAAGGAATAGGAATCACTCAGTGAGATGAATTGAAATTTTAATTTGAAAATATTTTAATACCAATAATAAAAATTAATAACTCAAAAAAATTAATTAACCATATATGTAAAATAATTCATGATATTTCATGTTGCCAAAACAAATAAACGATTTAGACAAAAAATAATTCTTTGAGAACAATTCACAATATATACAATAGAAAGGATAATAGAAATTAATATTATATGGCTTTAACTAACCAATATGAACTACAAACTAATAAAGACCTCCAAAATATCGAACATAATTCCCAAAATTTCTAAATGATAAAATTTAGGGTGAGTATCAGCGTATACATTATTGGTTCCTCCTTTGAAACCCTTATGTAAATGTGTATGATTTATAAAAAATATTCTTTGAATTAAATAAAAATATATAATTCAGCATGTTCCTAGAAAATTCCAACACATATCATCTTACCAAATATAAATTCACCTAACAATAATAATTATAATATACTTATAAACCATGTATTAAATTTATAAAAATATGAGATTCCTTGAAATCCAATTCTAAGAAAATTCACCTATGAGAAATTATGACATACATGAGGAAAAAATGTCCCATATAAAAGTATATAAATAGAATATAATATCCATGATGAGAATAAAAAATTAAATAAGTGAAACATTAATGGTTGATAGATATATATCCAATATAAAAAATATGTTATGGTTTACCTAGAATCCAATATAAAAAGGAATTTATACTTCATAGAATCCAACTCAAGTGGTAATCACATACCAAATAGAGATCACAACATCATCCATTGCTAAAATAAAATATATAGAATGAGAAACCCTCAATAATAATATCTTTGGTTACATCAATTAACATCCAAAACATTTATATTTCTACCTCAAATAAATACAATACATTTATTTCAATACAGTTTACAAATAACTCTACAATTCAAGGAAATATACCACTACATCTAAAAGGATTCCGTATCTAGGGATTTGGAATTGTTTAATGACAAGTTAATTTTTATTCCAAAATAAATTTATCATAGTAATATCGTTTTATAGATATCATAAGTTCATGATCTCTTCATATCAACCTCACTTCGAAACAATTCTTTTCCTAATCTAATTCTACAAAATTTTAAATTTTATTACCTCTTATTGATGACATGAAAATTTAAACCTAATAGAAAACCCTATTTTACCAATATATTAGAATTTCATACCATTATTATCACCTAAAAATAAAATATCTAAATAACATTGTAATTATCAACTCCACTAGATTTAAATAAAATACCATACCTATTTACCACATTTGAATATTATGCTAAATTTATTTAGTTAGGAATAAATATCTAGTCTGTACATTCCCATCATCTTATCTAATTCTAAATCATAAATATTAAATAAACATATTTATAACTAGAGATTAATTTTTAATTACAACCTGTAATTATGATTTTAAATTTATATAAAAACTCTTCCTTAAACTAAAATGACTTGGATGCAATATAGATAACATATGTAGTCAAACCCACAAATACATGTGATCTCTATCATGAAACCTCTCTTCAAAAATTAATACATTCAATATAAATTAGTTGAAAGTAAGAAACCCTAATAAAATCTTGTATGAATACTAATGTCTACTGAGAATTTGTAAATATAAAATCATAAGATATAGAACCATATAAAATATTCAACGAATAATCATGATGTTGTAAAATTTAATTTAACAAATCCTTTGACTGAGTATTAGTTCTCTAATTAAAAAACTATTCATTTCATTTGATAAAGTAATTTTTATTAATATATTAACTAGGTGATCCAAAACCATATTTAAAAATAGATATATAAAATCACAACCTGATCATGAATTATTTCAAGATACCAGTCATTTATTAAAAATTTAATCCATAATTTAGAAGATAGTGATCATTATTATCAAAATATAAAATCATATATATGAATTGTTGAATAAAAAACTCAATAAAAATACCATAAAATTTTAATGATCATTAATATTCACTAACCCCTCATTATGAATATTAATTCAAACAAAGTTCTCCCTGATTTTTTCAAAATTACTTAACAGTTGATTCTAGTTAGACCTAAAATCATTTTATAAAACACTATCTCTTGAAAAAAAAGCCATATGAAATTTTATGTCTTATAATGAATCACTCTATAAAGTGGTTGATATAATGATGTATATTATCCAATATATGGACCATTTTTTAAGAAAATCCACCCATATATCTTTTTAAATATCCCATATCATTTTTAAATTAATTGGTATCCAAATCACATAAAAACTACCATTAAAACCCAATTGTGATACGCTAAATATCTCCCAAAAAGAAATATCCATTTTATTTTCCTAATTTTCCTAAAGGGATTATATTTTTATTCATTTTTTTGAAACCCCTTTCAAGGGATTAGGGGGAACCCTTACATGGCCTGTAGTCTTTGAGACATTACATGACACGAAGGTCCTAAAAGAATTAATTCCAGACTATGACTAATTGGAACCACCCCTCCCAATCATATACATCATGTTTTCATCTCGCCTCCTTCACATGGTGTATGGGTAGTTGTTTTGTGAAGATATTCATAGTCCTAGTATAGAAGGAAATTTCTATACCCTCTCATTCTTAAAAATCTAGTATCTCTACTCTGGTGAATGTTCCTACTCTGAATCCTAACCTAGATCTTACACTTTGTAGATTTTGTCTAGTAACTTCAGCACAACATCTGGATCGAAGGCCTTGTGGTGAACCAAAGGCCTTGAGGTGGCCTCACGGCCTTACAGTAGCCCAAAAGCTTTACTGACCTGAAGGCCTAGGTGGCCCGAAGGCCTGAAGGACTCAAGGACCAGAACATTCTTGGTCCATAACATTTTCCCTTAATGTCTTCACTTATCATCCTCAATATATAATCTATGACCATTTTATATTGTATTTTTCTTTAAAAACTCCACTAACTATCACCAATTACATCAATTACCATTTTCTTTCCTGAGTTCCTTGTTTTTTAAGTCCCATAATAAACCGCATATTATTTTTTGGAATAGTAAAACATGATTTCCTCTATTTTTCACTTTATTTTAAATCTCACAAAATTCTACCTTAATCAAAATACATTCATATAACATTAAAAACACCGTAAATTTGAAAATATTACATTATTTATCAATAAATTCACGATTATGAAATTGTGTATATATTTGAACTAACATAATCTCCCAAACATAAACACTTTGTTTTCCTCAATCAAAGATGACTACATCAACATAATGAAAATAAATCAAATCTATGATTTAAAAATAATTTCTACTAAAATACAAAAATTATCAATGAGGTTATATTTTTGACCATCACACAAAAAAAGATAATTTCAACTCCAAACTTTTTAGAAAAAACTATACACCATTTATTTTAACTTTACACTTAAATTAGAGTCACTTATCATCCCTTATATTCACATCATTAAACTATTGTTTAGTATTCCGATATATTTTGGATCTACCTTTTTGTAAATTTATTTCATTCATCACTTAAAGATCATTTAATAAGATTTATTCTAAAAAATCATGTACATGGATTTTAACTATAATATATTGGTGTATCTAAATATAAACATTAAATATAAAAAAAAAGCATATTTTTACTAAAGAGAAAACCATCTTGTGGTGGATCAAACCATGTGTTGGTTCTGACCATGTTGTGGTTTATGAATGTATTGATAGTGTCATGGTGAATGTCTCCAAATCATGATGGTATACATTATGTTATTTGTGTTATATAATAATAGATGTTTTAATATTATTCTCACACACCAATAATTAATTATAATTTAAAAAAAATTGGTAATATTTATAGGATTTTTAATGTCACAAAACTTTTTTAAAAATTTAATATCAAAAAAATGGCTAAAAAGAGTTGTATCCTATGAATTGTTTTAGAAATAGTTAATTTATACAGTCGAATGTTTTATTTACTAAGAGGATTATTGGATAGATATATAAATATTTTCAATTATTTTGTGAAGTAATAATTTGATTTTTTTTGAATCCAACACTCTCTTATTCTCTCCATATATATCTATCTCTTCCATATCTATCCTCCTATTTAAATCCAATGTTTTATAAAAGCATGAGTAATATGTGATCTTTTCCAAGAGTTAGGATATTTAGAAATATTTTAGATACCCTTAGAGGATATTTTATTTTGGGTACTTCTTCCTGACCAGTATTAATGTCTCAAGAAAGTGTTAGATAGATTCATGTTGACATAGTGAAGATATGTAATTTTTTATTAATTTTTTCAGTCCAAAATGAAAGGAAATATCCTAAATCAATTTTTTCATGTTTTATTCTATGTTTAAATAAATATTATATCATTCATAACCCATTAGTTTCATTAATTCCTATTCCATTTTCATTTCATTTGATTTTCTAGAAATGATGGAACTAAAAAATAATAATTTCATAACCATGGCTTGTTTCATGAAAAAAACAATGGGTTCTTTGAGTTTTCCTCATCCATAATTTTTTTATGAAACATAACCATGGTCCTATATAAGGTATAAGAATATATCATGGATTATACAAAATGGTAATAAAACTGTTGCATGAAAAATAATGTAGAATTTTATATATAACTATATTGTAGTTATAAAAACATAGTTCCATGATCATGGGAACCAGAATGAAAAACCATGAAATTCCATATATTCATAAGACTTAGTTTATGGTATGAACACTAACCCAAAAATGGATTTCCTTATATATAATAAATGAGGCCTTCTCCTAGTAAGTGTTGTTTACTAGGGATAAACCATTCCATTTCTAACATGAAAATTGGAATGCGTTAATAGGTTTTAACCATTATATATTCTATATAAAAATGGATATGGTTTAAAATATTTTAAATAAAAAATCGTTTTTAAAATTTTCATAAACCATTATCAATGCTGGATTTTAGGTTATATGCAAAATACAATGGGGATATTAAACTAAACAAAAAAAAATTTTGTAGATGTAATCTATGTATATTATGAATTTTTAATTATGTATAATTTATAATTTTCATTATAAATTATAAAAAAATAAAAAGGAAAGAAGTTTTTATATTGTTTTAATAATTAATATTCAATGAAAATATAAAATGTTTATTTTAAAAATACTTATTTTGAAATATGTTATGATTATTTTATTTGAAGTGTTTAAATAAAATATGTAATTTTTATATGATTATAAAGGTATTCATAAAATATCACATATTTTGGAACAAAATATTATTTATAGTAAATTATATATATATATTAATAATATGAGAGTGTTCATCTGAAAATAAATGTGAACTGTTCTTTTTTTATAGAATTTTTATAAGACATACAAAAATTATAAAATGTTTAATTTTTTTTTTCATAAATTTATTTATCATATCTAAATTTATTAATTGTTTATTTTTATATATTCTTCATTTAATGATTCATAGATGTAAAGTTTTATATTACAAATGGGTATATTCTCTAGTTTAAAATGTTAAATAAGTAAATTAAATTATAATAATAAAAACTAAAGAGTTACATGTTAGGTGTGAAAATTTATTTAGCATTATTCTACCTTTTAATTGGATTGTTAATTAGTTATAAGCTTGATTTTAATGAATAATTACAGTTTATACATATTAAGTTCTATAATTTTTATAGATTTGTGGTCTCTCTTGATTACTAAACCAACGGTAGTGGGACATTGAATTGGATTACCTAGTAGACCATGTGCTTATTCTTTTCCAACAAATTGGGGGTTTAATGCCTATAAAGGAATTTTTACTATTATATGTATTTTTTGGTTCCATATAATATTAATCCATTACATTAAAGGGTTTTATATAAAATATTCATATGACACCTTTTGATATGAATAAATATAGTTGAATTTTAATTTGTGCTAGTAACCTAATCTTTGAGTAGTGTAGAATGTTACACATCATTATAGTTTGAAAATATGTATTTTGTGGAAGGAATATGGATTCATAACTAAATCATTATAACAATTCAGACATAAATGGAATTCATGAGTTAAGATGATGGGATAAAAAATCTCCTTTAAAAAAGAACTTTTTTTATATTTATTCTAAATAAATAATTTTCAAGACCGTGATCATAAAACATAGTGGTTTCTTCAAATGCAGGTTGTTGATAGATTATCTTATGTAAGGAAATAATGTTATGGGTGAACCAATGAGTTGGGATTTCATATGTTTCAAATTATATTAGTTACAAATAGATATTAAACCTTGGTAGTTTTAATAATAGAGGAATAAAGTTGATTTTATCCATATTATTGATTTGGGAAAAACAAATTCCACTAAATAGTCAAACATTCATACGTTGGAAGGTCAAATTGTTAGTATTGATTTTGAAACCTAATAGAGGTATTAGAAAATAAGGGTGTTATATTTATTAGATAGAATTATAAAAAATAATTTAAGGAATTGGATAGTACATGTCAAGTAATTATGTCATAAAAATAAGTACATCAATTTTTATGGGTACATGATAGAAAATGGATATCTTATAAAAATTGTTAGTATAAATGTTTTCAAAATTAAGGTAATAGTTTAAGAATCAATTAGTTTCTATAAAATTTATAAATTGAAGGGTTACTAAGTCGTGGATTTAGATTGAAAAAAAAATTATTGTTTTATATTATTTATATAAAGGAATTTTATTTTCATCATAAATTATCTTATATGATAAGTTAATTTGTTTTTAAACATATATATTTTTAGAAAATCATTAGAGTCTGATTTTAGTACCAATGGTATATGATTTCATTCAAATCGATGACATGTATGAAAAAAATATCAATAAAAATGATTTTCATTCAAGAGAAAAGTTTTCCTTAAGGATATTTATTTATAAACATGGGTAAGAGTACCAAACACCCAATATTCATATTTTTTAATAAAAATAAAGATTATATAAAAAAATTTCTAACAAATAGAATACCATATAAGATATGTGTATCAATTTTTTATTTATTAAATATTCCCACTAAATGAAATAAATTTTATTTCTTAATATAATAAAGTTTGTGTTTCTTAGTGTAAGAACCATGATTTATATGAGGTATGAAGCTTTTATCATTCAATTAGTTTTCAATGGGTTTCTATTTATAGGAGTGACTAGTGGTGTTTTGGAGGAAACAATGGTGTTAGGGTCTTTTATGGGGCCCAAGTCGTGAGATAATAGAGGAGGCTGTTGGGTTTCATGGTGAGTAAAAACTCTTCCACACATTCTGAATAGTTAGATCAAACTATGTGGGGTGGTTCAGTGCACTATCTAGGGCCACACTGTTTGATCAAACCATTAAACCAAGGCCGCACAACCATGCATATTCTACAAATTTTTTGAAGAGGTAAAATAAATAAGGAGTGAAAGGTTTATCTAACCATGTTTCATGACTAAATGAGGGGTCTCTTGGGGTTGTTATTGGATCATGGATGTAATATGGTATGGAAAACTATGATGCAAAACCATGCACTCTTAAAAAGTTGGTTAAAATTACTCATTTTCCCTTAAGGGATTAAAATGTTTAAACCTACTTCCTATTTTCTTATTTCTTCTATCTACTAGCCCCTATCCGTCTTGTTGAATCTCCCACACAAGACTCTAAGATAGAATTTGATCTTATTCTACCTTTAAAAATCTAAATCAAGAGCCTCTCATCTCATTGGATAGAAACTAGCTAGTTCTTTGTTTCTAGATTTCTTTTAATCATTTTTCTTTTCTATAAATGACACTATTTTGTTGCAATATAATATTCCCAATTTCTATGGTTTCTATTAATTCATTAATTTTATTCTAATATGGACCAAATCATAGGCTTATACTATATGATTACTCTTCCACAATATTAAGTTTAGTGGACTATACCATTTACCTAAATTTTGGTTCTTTAGACCTTATTCTCAATCTACCGCACATTGGACTTTCTAGGGGTTACTTCCATAATTGATAAACCCTTGGATTAAATGTAATATCCATGTTTTAAAAATTTTGTGGCACCCTTATATAAGGTTGGATATTTTTGACCTCAACCAATACTTTCCAGGGGGTGGTATGCTTCCTTTTACCATTAATATTCCACCCTTTGGGTGTGTTGAGCTCTATTTACATTATTGGGAATTGAATATTGAAATAATGTGGATTTTTAAAGGGTCTAAGAAATTTAAAAAACCTTTTCATTAAATATTAAAGGAATAAAATGGAGAATTACATTGTATGTATATGATTATGAATATATTATTAAAGTGATTAGTGAAATGATTAAGGAAATGATTAGTAAAATGGTTAAAGAAATTGTTATGATGATAATAGGGCTTGTGGTATAGCACCTATGACGCCCTGAAAAAACCAAAGAATGAACCTTGTATTCGATAGTGTGTATGACATGAGATCACAATCTCATAATGTAAAATAATAACTGGATAATTTGTAATATATTTATTGTTTACAATAAACATCGATTTAGCGTGTGTTATACGCAAGAGTGACTTTTCTTGATAGCTTTCATTACACACAAGAGCGACCTTCCTCGAAAGCTTGCGTTGTATGCAAGACAAAGTTTCACAAAAATATTATATATTATTAAAATATTATATGATATAAACTAGATTTTATTAATAGAATTATCTGAATTAATAAAATATATGGTTTAGATGACTAAATTGTTTGTTTTAAATAAATTCAAAATGAATATAAGAACCCATTGAATATTCAAAGGATATTTTTATAGAAAACTATTGTTTTCTCACAGAGTTATTTTACCATAATAAATAAATTAATTACAATTAGTTAATTATTTTAATGGAATATATATGTTATATATTCAATCGAAAAAATTTATATTCATCCATTATATTTCATAAACATAAGATAAGAACAAATCCAATATTTTTCCTAAAAACCTATATTTTTATAAAGGAAATTTGACAATAATTAAATGGAAAAACAGTTTAAAATATTGATTTTGACACCCTTATCAATTTAATTTGATAAAATAGACTTTATTTTTTAATTAATAATGTCAAAAATATCTTAGGATGTGTTTTTGTGATTTTTCCAAGGAACTTCATTTTTAGTGAATAGTAAAAAATATTCTGTTTTAGTAAAACAAATGCTTGTTTTTTTAAATAATTATTAATACTAAATTATATTATAAATTTGTTTTGAAGTGAATTTTGATCAATTATTCACATATTAATTCAATTTATTTCATGATAATCAATATAAATTGAAAATTGAAAATAAAAACATAACAATCATTTGATCATTTTGCTTCTAAAACTAGTTAATCTGTCTATCTGAGAGATTAGAATTAATATTAATTTTCTACTTCTGTGATTTGAATTTTGAAAAGATGACATAAAAAATAATAATAAAGTTAATATTTTTTCTTTAATAATATCAACTTAATTTTTGAAAAAATTTATTAAAGAAAGTGATTAAAATTAATTACAGTGATTAAGGTATAATTAAGCTTAAAATAGAATAAAACCATATGTTTAAGGGCCCAAATAACTTATAAAATTATCCAAAACCCATAAAATGGACATATTTCGGCCATTAACCTTCCATTAAAGAGTTTGGGTGGTTTTTTATTACTTTTATTTGTAAATAACATGTTTTGACCTAACTTCTTTTCAAGAATACCAACTGAGTCATTTTTTTCATTATAAAAGGCCACCACCTTTACCCATTCCTCACACCCCTACAACCTATTAAGTACAAAAAATAAATTCCCATATATTATCCCAACATATCTCTCCAATACCTATAGTCCTACATTTTTTCATAATACACTCCATGGATACATTCTAGTTAAACCAAAAGAAGATACTTGATTAAAAGGTAATGTATTTTCTCAATCTCTGTAGATTGATTTCCATTATCAAAACCCTAAAATATCATTATTATATTAATGTTAAAAAAAACAATATCATAAATATAATAGGATGTTTTTAAACTATGTTGTATACCTACAATTAAACACACCTTCATCTAATGGGAAATAAATATACTGTTTCTATGAATGAAGAATTACTGTCTCACGAAACGTTGTTTGTTAAATTATCAACTACCACCTCTTATGGTGGCCATTATGATGGAAAATATATTTATATATGATATATATTTTATTTATAATCTTTTAAATTTATGAAGTTTTTATTTACAACATAAATTTATTCTTTCCATTTTCTGTAAATATAATAATCTCGTTTGAGAAAGTGTGGAGTACCACCCCCTCAAAGCGATGCAATTTGTCCACAAAATATGCATACAATATAAATTAAGGCACATAATTAAAAATATTATACATAAAAAACTTCTATATTATATTCATGAAATAATTACCTTTAATCATATATATATATATATATCATTTTCTTTATTACCCTTTCATATACTTAAAAAGTAATAACATTATGTGTGGACGTGTGGACTACTGCCTCCTCGACATGATGTGATTCCTTTTATGCCATAGAATTATATATATATATATATAGGTATATATGATTAGATAATATTATACTTAATTATATAATTTTAATTCTGGAAATATTTGAGTTACTTACCTTCGTTCCACAATGAGCACTTAAAAATGGGAATGTTACTCATGAATATATACGACTTACCATCATATGATTGTAACGTTAATAAATGATTCATAACCATATTTAATGACTAATATTAAAGTTATAATTGATTTATAAATATGGTAATTATTCAATTTTTATTATTCTTGAGTTGTTATAAAAAAACCCTATGACCAGAGTTGACCAACAATAGTTATTTTGACTCATAAACTGATTTTGCTCAAAAACACCCCATGAAAACTAAATTCATTAAGTAGTTGTACAAAAAATGGTACTAAGTGAAATAGAATTTATTATAAACATTAAAAAGTTTATAAATAAATTATAAAATTGACATAAGTTTATTATAAATGATTTTAAAGGACGTTCACCTGAAAGGAAATGCCAGGTAAGGGATTCTTATCTCATTTTCATTCTATGAGGCATACTTAATTATTGTACACCTAATTTCATACATATTTTGTACTTAATGACACATTGAAAAATAAAATCATGAACAATATTATATTAATGGTATTTAAATGTTTTATTTAATGGTTAATAACTTTTTCCTTTTCAATTCATTTGATACCACATTGGTATGATATTTTCGTCTCAATTTTTATTCCATTGAGGCCTAATTATTATTAGACACCCAGTTTCTTTTACATAGTTTATGTACAGAACTTCACATGATATATCATTAATATCATTACTCTCATGATATTGTGAACATTTATATAATTTTGTTCCAACATGAGGGTTATGTTTTAAAATATTTCAAAGTGGTAAGGGACACTTTGGCATGCTTAAATATTATTTTTCCCATGATACATTCTAATGATATTTCAATGGAATCTCCATTCAAGGAAATGATATAAAAATTGTTCAAAAAAATCATTATCCAATGTTTAATCATGACCATTTTCAATCATTAGTACCATTTTTTCATCTTTTACAACCCAAAGTGTTTGAGAAAATGTTTTTAATAAAACCCAACTTTATTTCTCACTTTAGACGAAGAACCTATTTTCTTATAAAAAATAATTTTTATTAAAAGTTTATCAAAAATTATTTTCAAATGATGTTGTAAATAAATATCTACCTTTTTTTACAAATGTTTCAAATGAATCTCTTTTTCTCTTTCCTAATGAGGTATTTTCTATCCTTTTGTCATATAAAAGGAATATTATTTTTACCTCTTCTGACATGTTCAAATTCATCCATTGTAATTTATTTGATGTATACTTTACACGTTTAAATGGTTTAATTTTAAAGAAAAAAGTTTTCAAAAGGTTTTTCAAATACAAAATATATTTTAAAAAGATACTATTTTATTTCATCAATGAAAACAACCCTCTATTTTTACTTCACATGGGATTTGTAGTATAGATGTTATCCTTAATCTTGATCTCGATGGTTTATGATTTACATAGACAAGGGTATTATTCACATTCACTTATTTGATTAATTTATTAGTCCCCTTTAAATATAAAATCTCTTATAATCATTAAACATTGAATTACCACTAAATTATCCATTTCATTTATCATGGATATTACTATTACCTAAACCATGTATCATTTTACATACGGTGTATACATTGAATTTAGTCTGATTAATCTGTATCTTATAATCCATACCAATATTAGATATGGAAAATTGTTATATTGATTATTTGATAAAAGATGATTATTTTTGGACTGGTATGACATATGCTGGGCCCAGTTATAGATAGTCACCCAATGCATTACTAGTCTCATGGGATGAGTCATTTAGCCACCTACCATAGATAGATTTTTACCCTATATTTTGTAAATCGTCTTGTAAAAGGTCTTGATAGTAAAGGTATCATGTACCTAGAAAAAATGGAATCACATAATTAACCACTTCCTTTATTTATATTCAGATATTATTCAACCATGAGATTTTGTGTCGACATATATATGGATGCATTCCATTTTCACAATTCAGTTATTATTCATAAATTATATAATTCATCGACATATCTATGGATACATTTAATTTTTAGTTCAGAGAATAAATTTAATTCATTTCTTTTTCCTAACTTTCTATATTGATATTTCCTTATCTATTTATTTTAATGACATGTGATTCAATTTATTACCTTTCCATGTTTCTTATGTACTTATATTCAGTTTATTTATTATATGGCATGTGGATTTAGTTATTCACATCTCTATATTGACTATTCTCATTGATTTATTATTACTTCCACTATATTTTTCCCTTACTATGTACTTGAACTCACACTTATTATGTTTCATTCCCCAGGAATCTAATAAGAATTCTAGGAAAGATTTGCAAGTATTTTACTAGATGGATTGGAGTTATCCTTAGAGTTATTTATTTAAAAGGAAGGAAAAAAATTATGTTGTAATCAATGTATTAATTTGTAATGAAATACTCATTTATATATCTATTTTACCAAGACTACAAAACTAATCAGTATTTAGGGGATTGATTCTTTATAATCATGTCAATGTATTTAGTAATAGACTCCAACTCGGGGATATCTAGGGTTGGGTCACCATAGTTGGTCTCAGAGAAAGTTTATTAAAGGCCTCAAGAACCATATTTAGGAAATCCTAAGGTAGAATTTAAATAATTATTGATGAAAAACCTAAATTTTGGTAAAGTATAGATTATATGGGTCTTCTTAATAATACATAAATGACTGGACAGTACAAGTGGATGTGGTTCTGGAAAAGATTTACCTAGGAGTAACAACTCTGGCAAGGTTTTATGGTCTTGACTCGGGGTAGCCTGGTACACGACAATGGTCCCAACTGTGCACTTGGTTTGAAACTCCAAGGGGATAAGCTTAGTATAATTCATGTTTTCTTTACTAAGAATTATGAATAATTTGAAAGGATTTTGACAAAGAATAATCATGTTTAAACCTTTTGTGTTTTATATTGAAAATAAGGTGTCATAATTAGGAGTCAAATAATTGATTATATGGATAATACATAGACCAATGAAGGTTCTATATAGAAATAAAATGCATAGGGTATTTATGTTTTGAGGTTGTATTGAAAACTACAGTTAAAATTCCATTTCCAGATTAACCTAATTTTAAAGATGCCCATCATATTTATATTTGAAGGTTATATTAATATGGTTTTAGAAAAGAAAAACATGTAAGTTCGGTGACACCAAATTAAATTCAGCAAGGCCGTGGGACTTGAACCCATTACCAAAGTAAGATAAGGGTTTCATGCCAACAACTGACCTATGCAATGTCCTGGGTAGTTTGTTTAGTTTTTGTTAAAAAAAAATTGATGAATGAATGTTAAGGATGAACCAGTAATATCACTTTTGAGGATTTGGGAATAATATATTATACATGTTAGTTTTAAATGATATTTGAGGTTAAATAGTTATACTTGCCTCTCTTTTATAGGCCTTACGATCCTTTGAATGTATTTTTAGTGATTTAGGCATAAAAACATTATAATTAGTAATTATTTTTTGGGAGAAAAAGGTTGAATTGGAAATTTATTAGAGAATAAAAAAATTTATTATTGTTTTTATGGGATTGAAATATATCAATTAGAAATATTTCATTATATTATTGGTTAGTAAAATTATTACCCAACATTGGTAAAGTGAAATAAAAATAAAATTTTTTCATAATACCTGAATTCCTATTAAACTGATGGCCTTCTAAACTGTCAAATATTTATGGACTTGAGGCCCTAAAAATTCCATTGATCATTCAGTTGTTTTGTATTGATGACCATATTCACTGCCTATAAATATTCACACTTTCTTCCAAGTATGTATCTCTACATTCCACTGATGTTATCCTTCTTATAGACCTCGTTACATGGTATTCCATGTGACCTTTGTACTTTCAATTCTCTCTTTTCTAGAAGATGTTTCATGAAATACTATCACAATGTTGGATTTATATGTTTTAAATATCAAAAAATATTTTACGAATATTGAGATTAAATTGTGAGGTTGAAATTTAAATAAAGTGGGGAGAATCTGACACCCTAAAAAACTAAAGTAAAAACCTTGTATTTGATAGCGTGTACGACACACAATAGAAAGAACATAAGGTAATAAAAAAATCCAGATACTTTATAATATATTTACTATTTATAATACAAATTTATCTATCATGTGTCACATAAATGTGTGACCTTTCTCGATAGCTTGCATTACATGAACGAGTGACCTGCCTCGAAAGCTTGTGTTGTATGCAAGACCGAGTTTCACCAAACAATGATATATTATTAAAATATTATAATATATAAATTAACTATTATGAAAAGTATTAATTAAATTATGAAAATATTGTTTTTGGAAAACTAAATTTTTTGTTACAAATGTATATAAGAACTAATTGAATATTAAAAGGATATTTTATAGAGAACTTTTTTTATGCTAATGAAAGTGTTTTACCATAATAAATAAAATTAATTAAAATTATTTATTTATTTTAATGTAATATATATGTTATATATTAAATAAATTTTTTTATATTCATCCATTATATTTGAAAAACATAAGATTATAACAAACCCACTGTTTTCCCTAAAAACCAATATTTTATGAAGGCAATTTTACCGGCTTTTAATGGAGAACCCACTTTGAATATTAATATTTAAAATCTTATAAATTTAATTTCATAAAATAAACATTAATTTTTGAAATCATAATTCAAAAATTATCTTTGGATTAATTTCAAGGATTTTTCCAAGAAAAATAATTTTTAGGGAATAATAAAAAATACTATGTTTTAGTTAAAAAATACCTTTTTGTTTAAATAATTATTAATGATAAATTATATTACAAATTTGATTTAATGTAACATTTGATAAATTAATCATATATTAATATAATTTATTTCATTATACTCAATTTAACTTCTAAATTGAATATAAATACATAACAATCTTCTGAACATTTTTCCACTAAACCTAGTTAATCTGTTTGTCTGCAAGATTATCATTAATCCTAATTTTTC